>JAIOJX010000006.1:97908951-99397955 GCA_022376925.1 Tragulus kanchil
CAATAAATTGGTGCCTGTTTTAGTAAAACAAGCACTGACTATTTATAGAGTCCAGGCAGAGATTGTGAGAAAGGAATTATAAGATGGAGAGGCACAAAGAATCTTTGTATTTTGTTTGACAGCTAGAGATCTTGAGGCAGATGTAAGAAGGATGCCTTGCACATCTGTGATTGTGAGTGATGATTATACAAAAAAAAGTGGCTTTCTTGGTTGGTAGTCCAGCAGATAATCTGTGTTTTTTTCTACCTCTACATTAATATTATCATTACTGTTACTGTAATTATTGGGATAACATTAACATCAACTTACATTGACCAGTCTAAATATAGAAGGAGCTATATCTCATGAGCATAATCTAAGGATATAACCATTCCTATTAGCACTGAAATTTTCAGTTGCTAGTATCTTGTCAACTAATCATGAAGGGAGAACAGGGCATCTTATGCCAGAGAGCCAGTATCAGGAGAAGCCTTGCAAACAGAAGGAACTAGAGGCAGCTGTTGGGGAGTGGGGAGCATCTTTCTATTTGTTTCTGCATCTCTAACTCTTGAGTGATGAGAGAATTTCCAAAGAAGAGGAGCCTGCCTCTTCTCTGAGATCCACCTCTCATTAACCTGATTCCTTTCCAGAATAATTCCTTGATAATTAAAGGTCAAGTTATGTTGTTTTCCTAGAAATATCCTAAACTGTTGACAGGTGAATTTAGCCACCATCTGGGTCACAGATGCTTAGATTTTCACACAAGTGGCAATAATCTTTTTTCTTTATGTCAAAAAAATCTAATGAGTACATAAACATGAAAACCTCATGCCTTAATTGTCAAAGAAAATGCATTTTCCCTCTTCTCGAGCTCTATATGAGGAAGTCTTCATGCTCAGGCATGGCAGGAAAGGGTCATGACAAGTAGAAGCCGGATGAATACCAGGAAAGAAGAAAGGTCTAATCTTTGCAATTTTGTCAGTTCGCTAAGTCATTTGTCATGTTTCATCACATCATCCTGAGTTCTGTATTTCCCAATGGGTCCTAAGCGATCAGCCCTAAAGCTTTTTGCTTTTGATGTGATAGCACGACTCTGCATCGCCAGCAGACCAAGGGACGTTCTGTGCTTGAAGTCCAAGGAGTCTGCACTCCTTGATTTAGGACATCCTCCGGAGATGGCCTGCTCTGATAAACTCCCAGTCCAGTGTGGGAGAGTGGCTTATGGAGACACTGGTGGGTCAGGCTGGAGGAGGCAAGACCATGCAGCACAGGTGTGTACTGCATGTTCTGGGAGCCCTGAGGAAGAGGAGTGTGTTCATCATTGAGGGGTAATCTGTGTTTTCTACCTCTACATTAATATTATCATTACTGTTACTGAAATATGGGATAACATTAACATCAACTTACATTGACCAGTCTAAATATAGAAGGAGCTATATCTCATGAGCATAATCTAAGGATATAACCATTCCTATTAGCACTGAAATTTTCAGTTGCTAGTATCTTGTCAACTAATCATGAAGGGAGAACAGGGCATCTTATGCCAGAGAGCCAGTATCAGGAGAAGCCTTGCAAACAGAAGGAACTAGAGGCAGCTGTTGGGGAGTGGGGAGCATCTTTCTATTTGTTTCTGCATCTCTAACTCTTGAGTGATGAGAGAATTTCCAAAGAAGAGGAGCCTGCCTCTTCTCTGAGATCCACCTCTCATTAACCTGATTCCTTTCCAGAATAATTCCTTGATAATTAAAGGTCAAGTTATGTTGTTTTCCTAGAAATATCCTAAACTGTTGACAGGTGAATTTAGCCACCATCTGGGTCACAGATGCTTAGATTTTCACACAAGTGGCAATAATCTTTTTTCTTTATGTCAAAAAAATCTAATGAGTACATAAACATGAAAACCTCATGCCTTAATTGTCAAAGAAAATGCATTTTCCCTCTTCTCGAGCTCTATATGAGGAAGTCTTCATGCTCAGGCATGGCAGGAAAGGGTCATGACAAGTAGAAGCCGGATGAATACCAGGAAAGAAGAAAGGTCTAATCTTTGCAATTTTGTCAGTTCGCTAAGTCATTTGTCATGTTTCATCACATCATCCTGAGTTCTGTATTTCCCAATGGGTCCTAAGCGATCAGCCCTAAAGCTTTTTGCTTTTGATGTGATAGCACGACTCTGCATCGCCAGCAGACCAAGGGACGTTCTGTGCTTGAAGTCCAAGGAGTCTGCACTCCTTGATTTAGGACATCCTCCGGAGATGGCCTGCTCTGATAAACTCCCAGTCCAGTGTGGGAGAGTGGCTTATGGAGACACTGGTGGGTCAGGCTGGAGGAGGCAAGACCATGCAGCACAGGTGTGTACTGCATGTTCTGGGAGCCCTGAGGAAGAGGAGTGTGTTCATCATTGAGGGGTACTGATATGGGATTTGGGGAGAAACCTGAAATGGGTCTGATTTCAACCAGTGGAGTGAATGTGGGCATGAAGCTGGGGAAACACAAATGTCTGAGGATGTATTTAGGAAACAGGGTGGTGGTTTGCTTGGTTTGAGCATACAGGTTGAAGGAGAGAAATCTGGAAAGAGAGGCTGTGACTTGTTCAAGGAGGTCTTTGAAAGCTGAGATAAGGAGTCTGCTTCTATATTAAATGTACATTCGGCATGGCATGTCATTTCCCTGCTTGACAAACTCCTCCTCATCATTCAAACCCCACTGGATTCATCCCTTTAGTTTCCTCTTCACACTGATCCTGCAGTGCTAGTGCATAGAGTGAGTAGTTTAGCATTTTTTAACCTGTGCCTTTTATTAATAACGAGCTATCTTCCCATATCTGCCTCTCCCACCAGGTTGTATGCTGCTTGAAGGTAGTGACATATACTCGTTAACATTAGCCCTCCTTCTGCCACCTAATGTGCAGCAGACTCTAACCACTGTCTGTGAAGTGAAAGGAGGATTGGGATGACGACAGAATCGTGGTGTGTGGGTGACTGATGTGTCATTTCTTAACCCAACTCTCAAATCTTCTTTAAATTGACTTTTTGTTCTTCTGTAAAATGAGTTAGCAGAGATAAAACACCTAACACGTTGTCTGCACTTGGTGAATGTGTCTTTCCTACCAACACATACACACATGCCCACACACAACAGACACACACACACTTTTTAAGAGAAATTTCATATCTCTTTGCATCACTGAGTCAATGGACGTAAGTTTGAGCAGGCTCTGGGAGGTGGTGAAGGACAGGGAAGCCCGGTGTACTGTACTCCATAGAGTCACAAAGAGTCAGACAAGGCTAAGAGGCTGAACTGAACTGAATAATATGTTGGATATATGCCTTTGTCCCAGAATGTTAATCCTTAGCTTAACTTCTGATCCTTCAGGAAAACATCTTCCTTACATAAAATATTCAAATATTAGCTGGGCACACTGGCGTGTGCCTGTAGTCCCAGCTACTTGGGAGGCTGAGGCTGGAGGATCGCTTGAGTCCAGGAGCTCTGGACTGCAGTGCCCTATGCCGTTCGGGTGTCCACACTAAGTTCAGCAACCATATGATGACCTTCCGAGAGTGAGGGGGCTACCAGGTTGCCTAAGGAGGGGTGAACCAGCCCAGATCAGAAACTGAGCAGGTCAAAACTCCTGCACTAATCATATATTAAGTTGTTTGTTTATCCATTTGCCATTTAAGTGCTTTTATGAATTCTTAGGAATTTCCCAATTGGTCTTTCCGCTCCATCCCCATCCGCCTTCATTCCCAACAAGAGTGGACTGGTTATTTATTTGGGATCTTGTTTGCAGCGTTAGATTCAATGCAGAAGGAACAGTTTTAGTTTGGTCTGAAATCTGTATCTTAATAACTCTCAACCAGGAGTCATAGTTGTTCCATTTGTCTTCCATGACAGTTGCATGCTGATTTGTGCTAACTTCTCCAAGAGCTTATTAGGTCATTTTTATCCAATTATGTTCTACAGTCAGAATCATTTTAATACTGTGAGACAGGAGAGGTTATAAGACTCTCCGTTTGCTTCCAAAATAAATTAAGTTTCCTCGAGAACCTCCCTCAAATGCATGTTGGCATTTGGTTTGAATGCCACAGCCCCACCCTACCTGACCTCATGTCATCTTGCTGTGTGCTTGCCAGGAACGGATGCTTGTCCAGATGCATCTCACAACGTGATGTTGTCAAGTACAGAAGAGCGACTCCAGGAAAAATAACAGATTTTTTTTTCAAATGTAACAAGTACCAACTGTAGTTATGTTTATCTGGTTCTACTGACAGCAAGGTTTCTCTTTCTAACTAAGAAAAAAAAAAAAAAAACAGAAGAAAAATACTCAAGATAGGGAACACTAGTGCTAACAGTGGATATAGTTCTCAGGAAGTTTTTCTAGAGTTTCTATGACTTTCCTGAAGAGTGAAGTAAATGGTGTCACCTCAGTTGCTGGTCCCTGAAGCCCTGAAAGTTAAGGAAATAACCAGAGATCAGTCAAGTGGGAACTCAGTGCTCTTGGTTCCTGATCTCAGCTTCGAACTCTTTGAGCTATGGGCACAAATTCTCCTTTCTGACCCATCACTGTCCTTGCCTTCTCTGTTCTTCTCCACTGGCCACCTCGAGAACCATTCCGTATCTACTGAATAGCCAAGGTCTTCTAAGGATGCTGACATTTTCTGTAAGGAAGAGGTGCAGATTTCTCTAATTGGGTCTTCCTTTTGTTCCACTTCAAAAACTGCCTGCACTCCAAGCTTATTTTTCCCTTTTAGCACTCTATTCTGAAACACCTTGCTCTGCCTCATTTGATGCAAATTTTATGACATTGCCTGCTGGCAACTTGCTGCTAAAAAGAGGCTGAGAAAAGGGTTGAGTTATGAATGTAGTAAAAGCAGTGAACTAAGAAAATCAAGCTTGAGAGGAGTCTGGGTAAAACATTTGTGTTCAATGATTTAATTGATCAAGATGTTAATTTGGCAGGGAAATAGATAATACTTGATAGATTAATTTATCCAGATTTTACTTCTTCTTTTTAAACTTTATTAAAGATAGTTAATTTACAATGTTGTATTAATTACTGCTTTACAGCAAAGTGATTCAATTATACATGTATATATCCTTTTTCATATTCTTTCCCATTATGATTTATCACAGGATATTGAGTATAGTCCCTCTGCAATACCGTACGACCTTCTTGGTTGCCATCCGATATGTAACAGTTAGCCAATCCAGATTTTATTTCTAATCCATAGTTAAGGATGAATATGAGGGATATTGAAAATATATCCTTAAGAGACAAGTTGCTGGTATAAACTGTCCTGGGGGTGGAGGCAGGAGAACTGGGGCTAAGGCAAGTACCAAAAATTTTTTTGAAAAGTTATTGTTTATCTGGTCCTACGGACAGCAAGGTTTCTCTTTCTAACTAAAAAAAAAAAAAAAAAAACAGAAGAAAAATACTCAAGATAGGGAACACTAGTGCTAACAGTGGATATAGTTCTCAGGAAGTTTTTCTAGAGTTTCTATGACTTTCCTGAAGAGTGAAGTAAATGGTGTCACCTCAGTTGCTGGTCCCTGAAGCCCTGAAAGTTAAGGAAATAACCAGAGATCAGTCAAGTGGGAACTCAGTGCTCTTGGTTCCTGATCTCAGCTTCGAACTCTTTGAGCTATGGGCACAAATTCTCCTTTCTGACCCATCACTGTCCTTGCCTTCTCTGTTCTTCTCCACTGGCCACCTCGAGAACCATTCCGTATCTACTGAATAGCCAAGGTCTTCTAAGGATGCTGACATTTTCTGTAAGGAAGAGGTGCAGATTTCTCTAATTGGGTCTTCCTTTTGTTCCACTTCAAAAACTGCCTGCACTCCAAGCTTATTTTTCCCTTTTAGCACTCTATTCTGAAACACCTTGCTCTGCCTCATTTGATGCAAATTTTATGACATTGCCTGCTGGCAACTTGCTGCTAAAAAGAGGCTGAGAAAAGGGTTGAGTTATGAATGTAGTAAAAGCAGTGAACTAAGAAAATCAAGCTTGAGAGGAGTCTGGGTAAAACATTTGTGTTCAATGATTTAATTGATCAAGATGTTAATTTGGCAGGGAAATAGATAATACTTGATAGATTAATTTATCCAGATTTTACTTCTTCTTTTTAAACTTTATTAAAGATAGTTAATTTACAATGTTGTATTAATTACTGCTTTACAGCAAAGTGATTCAATTATACATGTATATATCCTTTTTCATATTCTTTCCCATTATGATTTATCACAGGATATTGAGTATAGTCCCTCTGCAATACCGTACGACCTTCTTGGTTGCCATCCGATATGTAACAGTTAGCCAATCCAGATTTTATTTCTAATCCATAGTTAAGGATGAATATGAGGGATATTGAAAATATATCCTTAAGAGACAAGTTGCTGGTATAAACTGTCCTGAGGGGAGGAGGTGGAAGGCAGGAGAACTGAACTTACACTCTAGCCTAAAAGTCAGCAGGATGGAAGACTGCACAGAGCCAGATTATCCTCGAGCCAGCCTGAAAGTGATGAACGTCCCATCTCCTCACAGTCCATTGACTGGCCATGCCCAGCTGCAAGAGAGGCTGGAAGTCTAGTCCAGCTGAGAGCCCAGGAAGAAGGGGAGACAGGCTCTGGTGAGCAGCTAGGTCATGACAACAGAGGATCAGAACCAAGACGGCATCTTGAAGTCTGAGTTTACTACTCACCTGGAAGCTGAAGCGGTGATGCCTAAGATTCCACTTGTAATTCTAATAGCTGTGATTCCAAATGGACAGAAGATCTCTCTTTTTTCAACACCAAAAGCATTTATATTGCACTATAGCCACTTAACAATTTTGTGACAGTTTCAAGTGAACAGCCGAGGGGCTGGCCATACATATAACATGTATCCATTCTCCGTCAAACCTCCTCCCCTAGTACATAACATTGAGCAGAGTTGCATGTGCTATACTATAGATTTTGTTGGTGATCCATTTCAAACATGGCAGTGTGTACATGACTTTCCCAAAGTCCCCAACCATCCCCTCCCCCCCTGTATCCACAAGCTCATTTTCAAAGGACAATGGATCTCTTATCTGACTGCCACCCCATTTACAGTGAATTCTTTTTTATTGTTTTAATTGACATATAAGTTGATTTACGATGCGTGTTTCTGATGCATAGTGAAGTGATTCAGTGATTCAGAACCTGAAAAAAGATATGTTATATTCTTTTTCAGATTCTTTTCTACTATTGGTCATTATAAGATGCTGAATATAGTTCCCTATGCTATAAAATGGGATCTTGATGTCTATTTTATATTTACATTGGTTTGCATATATTAGCAGTTAATTCTTAAGAGGAATTTTCCAGCAATTATTAAAAAAAAAACTGATAAGGAGTGGGCATCAGCAATTATGTTAAAAGGAAGTGTTTTATGAGACCTCTTGTTACTGAATGCATGTTTGTATGCCTGACGCACAGTGAGGCCAAGCAAACCAAAACATGGAAATATGGGGCAGAGAAGAGTTTATTGTACGGCTGTGCAAAGAAATGGGTGGCTCATGCCACCAACCCCTCAAATGGAAAAGTATCATATTCTTAAAGGTCAGAACCTTGGGAAAAGGCTATCCTATATACCTAGTCTATAGGCAACATTCTCTTCAAAAAGTGTAGAGCCAACATGACTAAGCACAGGCAACAAAGCACAATGGTTAAAGGAACAGGAACAAATCTAATATGGAATCAGATTTGTTCTTCCCTATTATACTCTCTCCTGTTCCTGTCACATGGGATGAGGTAAGTTTTTCTTGTTGTTTTTCCCAGCCCTTCATACCCTTTCCCCTTGCCTGCTTAACCCCCGCTGGGTTGTAAACAAACACAACAGAGACAAAAGTCCGAGAGATCATCCCACACTACCCTCATCCCTCCCCTCCGAGGTAATTTTGAATGCCGGCCAAGGCCCCTTAGGATGAAGGCCAGGCGTTTTGGCAGGTCTCTTTGGAATTCTGAAACTGAAGTGCTGACAGTTGAGACCTTAGTGAATGGGGCTGCAGAGGAGCCAGTGCTGATTAACGACTTGCACACAAGCTGCCCAGAGAATATTGGCTCTCTCTGGGGCAATGATGTCATCCCTAGCAACAGGTGGCAGCCCTCTTTCTCCCAGCCCTCCTCTCGGCGGTCCTAGTGTTCCTCATCATGAAAGAGGAACAATAAGGCCACCACAGGGTTAACTGCCACTTTGACTCACTCTTTTGTGGAGCGGGAACCTTTCCCATAGAAATGTCATTGGCTTGAACTGATTTCTTTTTTTCTGCTACCCAAATGTCAGACCCTCATATAAAAGTGGATCGTGAGCGACTTTCGCCACTGAGGCCCTTTCAAGAGCAGTTCATGACGTGTGTGTTTTCCTTGTGCAAATAGAACCTGTCTCAGGGAAGGGTGGAGGAACTGAAGCCTGCCTCCGGCTCCCTGTTAGGAGAGATCATCAGGGAAGCATGAAATCTGCACTGGTCAAAGGCTTTGTATTTTGCCTTTTTGTCTCCTCTGGTTTAGGAGGACAGTGTGGCAGGACAAGAGAGTTGTCATGACTCACTAGGATTCTTACAGAAAGTTGTTCAGTGAACCTGCCCATAGTCATCTGTCCCAGGGTTGAGGTTGGTTTGAATGGGACTCAGTTGATCATTCTCCATCCTGTTAGCCAGGAAGGGAGTCTTTTACAAATGTACATCCTCAGTTCCTTCTAGGAACTCAGCAGAGAAAGGGGAAAACTCAAAGAGGATGATGTGATCCTTGCCTGAAAAATGTGTTAGTCTCTTAGTCGTCTCCATCACTTGGCAACCCCATAGACTGTCGCCTGCCAGGCTCCTCTTTCCATGAGATTCTCCAGGCAAGATTACTGGAGTGGGTAGCCAATCCCTTCTTCAAGGGATCAAACCCAGGTCTTCTGTATTACAAGTGGATTCTTTACTGTCTGAGCTACCAGGGAAGCCCCAGGAAGATCCTTGCCTACAGGAGGCTGAAAGTCCAGGAATCTGTAAATGATCCAGGTGGTTCTGAAATACTGGCCTCCTGCAGTGGTCGGGGCATCCAGGGCAGAAAATGAGATTCCAAAAGAGAGCAAGAAATAGCACGGGTTTTGGGTTCACACAGCATGGATTTGCATCTGACCTCTGCTACCTGTAAGCTGCATGACCTTGATCAAATCATCTCACTTTCCTGAACCTGTCTCTCCAATAAATCTGTAAAACGAGGGAAACAATGCCTTCTTCTTGGATCACTGTGACGTTTAGAATAAATGTGTGTCAAGCTCTTAGTATGTGCCAGACATCAAGTAAGTTGCTTAGTAAACCCATCTCAGTTTCTTCAGTCTCTTATTGGGAGCTGGATTACAGGATGTCTAAGCACCTTCTAAGTTTAGTATTCCACAGTGCTGCACTGGCACTGGGTTCTGCTTTCAGAGTGGGTTGGGTCAAAGCAGAATGAAGGGTTCTTCACTGGAGGAGTGTCCCTTGACCAGGCCGAAGGACAGAGCTCGTAAAGCAAGGAGGATACTTGGAAAACAGTGCCAAAGGCTGCCTAGTGAGGACATAGCTGTCTTCAGTGATTTTAATCTACAGGATTGCAGGGGGTCCTGTAAAACATGCTGGGCTTTCCTAGACACCATTATGGCATCTTCAACAATGATTTATCTTGATATTTTTGTCAGTTTTTTGATGGTTTCACACTATTCTATGGCCTAAGTTAAAAGATCAAAGTTGACCCTTACCATCTCAAGCAAAATCCTTTCTCTCACTTGGTGTAAACTACTTCTTTCACTCTTCAAAGCTCGGACTTGGTTTTAGACCAACAGATCTTAGCTCCAAAGCTTTTTAGCTTTGTGATTTCACATAGTCACTCAATGCTCCTTGGCCTCTAGAGCAGTGATCACAAAATCTAAGCTGCACAGTTGTGCTTATTAAATGAAATACTTCATGCCCTGCCAACAATTACCTGTCTGAATTTCACAGGTAAGCCTGTGTTCGTTATGTATGTGACTTTGTCATTATACAGGTTTTTAGCATATTCCTTCTCTGTTCCTAGGCCTTCTCTGTTCCCATAGCAGAGGTCTATCCTACACAGAACTCACACTTTGAGCATGTCAGTTACCAGTTCCTTAATAGTTTACCTGTTTTTGTCATGGCCCATATGAGCAAACGGCCCAGTTTTCCTATCTGGATTAGAAAAAAAGTTGGCCAGCCGTTTTATCTAGAAGCTATATGACAATATAAAAATGGTAAGAGCATATGCTTTGTAAACAGCCAACCCTGGCTTCCAGTTCCAGCCCATCACTTACTGGCTACAGGCCCTAGGCAAATCATTTTACTCTATTCTTGATCCGTAAAATGGGAATAGTCACACCAATGTTAAGATTAAATGAGAGCATGTAACTGAATCCCAAGGCAGCTAGGCAGTACTATTGTCATTCCAAACAGGCAGCATGGGCTATAGGCAGGAAATGGGTCAAAGTCAAAAACTTAGTGTCATCAGCAGCTGGCCATGTGACTACAGAGCTAAGTTACTTCAGTTGTCTCCAACTCTTTGCAGCCCTTAGACTGTAGCCTTCCAGGCTCCTCTGTCCATGGAATTCTCCAAGCAAAACTGGAGGGGGGTGCTATTTCCTCTCCAGGGGATCTTCCCAACCAAGGGATTAAATCCATGTCTCTTATGTCTCCTGCATTGGCAGGTGGATTCTTTACCGCTAGTGCCACCTGGGAAGTCCATGTGGGTGGAGGAACCATTTAACTCCTCTGTGTGTGTTTTCCCTGTTGTCAAAAAGCATATTAATTCTTCTCATACGAATACTGTGGCTGTTATTTCTGGCTAAAAGGAGAAAATAGAAGCTGTGTCCTTATTTTTATTAATATTCTGTGCATACTGCGCATGCCAAGTCACTATAGTCATGTCTCTTTGCCACCCTATGGACTGTAGCCTTCTAGGCTCCTCTGTCAATGAGATTCTCTATGCAAAAATACTGTAATGGGTTGCCATTCCCTCCTCCAGGGGATTTTCCAGACCCAGGGATTGAACCCATGTCAATTATGTCTCCTCCATTGGCATGGGAGATCTCTGCCACTAGCACCACCTGGGAAGCTCTTCTTTTTGGTGCTCACCAGAGGTGGCTTTCATTCTCGATGACTTAGCATCTGATTTCTAGACATGCTTTTAAATCGTGGGCAACTTCTCATTTATCATCAGTGAATGTGTCTGCAATAGGAGTGTCTCATTCCATTGGGTTGAAATAACTGCTTTCCAGTCTGGAGTATTCCTTAAAAGCAGACTTCCCATTCACAAATTTCCCTTGACCTGAGACTGATCAGCACTAGAACTAAAACCAGTGCCTCTCCTTGCCCAGCTCAACAAAACCACTGTGCAGTCTTTTCTAGATACAAATCTTCAATCGCATTACATGTTCCTTTATTAACAAAACACAGCAAATCGCATCCTTCGAGAGGATACTCAGATTACCTCTGGGAGGAAGTACTTTGTTAATGAGCTGAACTGCTTCGTTTAGAGGATGGGTTGTGTTGACATATCAGGTGTCCTTTTGAGCCAGAGTGCCCCAGTGCCTGGGAATTGGGGCCAAACCATGTTTCAAGACACGGTTTCCTGAATTCCATTGCCTGAAACTTTTTTATAGCAGAGTGGGTGCTAGATTATTTACACTGTGATCACATCTGCAGAAGAGATGGCTTGAATTTCAAAAGAGAAAAAGCATTTTATAAATGGGTCACACCTGTGGCGAGGAAACGAGACAGGTTAGGGTAGACAAATTGTCTGGACACAAAACCACTCCGTGTCTAGCCAGAGCTTACTCATAGGACATGAAGAAGGCTCCGGAAGCCTCTGGTTCCCGAGCTGATAATCAATCACGTCACTCCCTTCCTCAAAACCCTTAAGTAGCTTTCCATTGCTGTAAAATAAATTCTAACAAAACACCCCGACTCCAACATACAAAGCCACTGCCTGCTCCTCCAGCCTCAGCCCATCCTGTTACTCCTTGGCTGTCTTTTCTGCAGCCACACTGACCTCCTTTCCATTTTCACTAAATCACCGAGTCCTTCTCCTACTTCAGGTTGGTACTATCTCCTGGCTACTCCCCAGAACGTTTCTCCCTTTTCGAGACTGACTAAATAGTGCCCGTTCTCCAGGACTCACCTTTAAGCTCTCTCGCTCAAATTGGCTTTCTCTGTGCACTCCATTCTAAATTCGGTTCCTAGTAATCCATTTCATTCCCCTTTCCCAGGACTCACCTTTAGCTTGGGCAACTTCTCATTTATCATCAGTGAATGTGTCTGCAATAGGAGTGTCTCATTCCATTGGGTTGAAATAACTGCTTTCCAGTCTGGAGTATTCCTTAAAAGCAGACTTCCCATTCACAAATTTCCCTTGACCTGAGACTGATCAGCACTAGAACTAAAACCAGTGCCTCTCCTTGCCCAGCTCAACAAAACCACTGTGCAGTCTTTTCTAGATACAAATCTTCAATCGCATTACATGTTCCTTTATTAACAAAACACAGCAAATCGCATCCTTCGAGAGGATACTCAGATTACCTCTGGGAGGAAGTACTTTGTTAATGAGCTGAACTGCTTCGTTTAGAGGATGGGTTGTGTTGACATATCAGGTGTCCTTTTGAGCCAGAGTGCCCCAGTGCCTGGGAATTGGGGCCAAACCATGTTTCAAGACACGGTTTCCTGAATTCCATTGCCTGAAACTTTTTTATAGCAGAGTGGGTGCTAGATTATTTACACTGTGATCACATCTGCAGAAGAGATGGCTTGAATTTCAAAAGAGAAAAAGCATTTTATAAATGGGTCACACCTGTGGCGAGGAAACGAGACAGGTTAGGGTAGACAAATTGTCTGGACACAAAACCACTCCGTGTCTAGCCAGAGCTTACTCATAGGACATGAAGAAGGCTCCGGAAGCCTCTGGTTCCCGAGCTGATAATCAATCACGTCACTCCCTTCCTCAAAACCCTTAAGTAGCTTTCCATTGCTGTAAAAATAAATTCTAACAAAACACCCCGACTCCAACATACAAAGCCACTGCCTGCTCCTCCAGCCTCAGCCCATCCTGTTACTCCTTGGCTGTCTTTTCTGCAGCCACACTGACCTCCTTTCCATTTTCACTAAATCACCGAGTCCTTCTCCTACTTCAGGTTGGTACTATCTCCTGGCTACTCCCCAGAACGTTTCTCCCTTTTCGAGACTGACTAAATAGTGCCCGTTCTCCAGGACTCACCTTTAAGCTCTCTCGCTCAAATTGGCTTTCTCTGTGCACTCCATTCTAAATTCGGTTCCTAGTAATCCATTTCATTGTACCCACTGATTTTCCCTTCATGGGTTTACCATGGCATCGCATCTTATATGGGTGGGTTATTTGTCTAATGTGTGTGTGTCTTTCTTACTGGACTGTAAATTCTGTAAGGGCAGGAATGGTATGTATTTTGCTCTTTGTTATATTCTTTCTATATCTGAGTAAAATGCTCAGGCATTGGAGCTTCCCAAGGTGTCAACAGTGGTAAAGAATCCACTTTGCCATAGGAAACACGGGTTCAATCCCTGGTCTGGGAAGACTCCACATGCCAAGGGACAACTAAGCCCATGTACCACCATCACTGAGTCTGTGCTCCAGAGCTTGGGAGCTGCAGCTTGACTGAGCCCATGTGCCACAACTACTGAAGCCTGCATGGTCTAACCACCATGCTCTGCACTGCAACTGGATAAAAACCTGTGCAGCAGCAAAGACCCAGCACAGCCAAAAATAAATAAATAAAATTATTTTAAAAAATTCTTAGGCAATAATAGAGGCTTATTAGATAATTCTTAGAATAAATTGATGAATGAATGAGGCCTTTGGCAGGACGAACTGCTAAGCAAAAGGACAAAATATCCATTGAATACCCTCATATCCCCAGACTCTCCATCTGTCTAAGTCATGGGTCACTTGACCTGGTAACCTGGCAGCATGATCCCATTTGAAAGACCATTTCAGAGTCAGGCTCTCCATCGAAAAGGTCTGTAAGCTACCCATTGCTGAATGGGCAGGAAAATCTAACAGATGCATATTTAGAGGAGAATGGATTTTGCAGTATTTCCAATTGCTGGAAGCCTTGAGGTAATCACTTAGAGGACTGGAGCAGTCTCCGAGACTCACCTCAGCCCATCCTGTTACTCCTTGGCTGTCTTTTCTGCAGCCACACTGACCTCCTTTCCATTTTCACTAAATCACCGAGTCCTTCTCCTACTTCAGGTTGGTACTATCTCCTGGCTACTCCCCAGAACGTTTCTCCCTTTTCGAGACTGACTAAATAGTGCCCGTTCTCCAGGACTCACCTTTAAGCTCTCTCGCTCAAATTGGCTTTCTCTGTGCACTCCATTCTAAATTCGGTTCCTAGTAATCCATTTCATTGTACCCACTGATTTTCCCTTCATGGGTTTACCATGGCATCGCATCTTATATGGGTGGGTTATTTGTCTAATGTGTGTGTGTCTTTCTTACTGGACTGTAAATTCTGTAAGGGCAGGAATGGTATGTATTTTGCTCTTTGTTATATTCTTTCTATATCTGAGTAAAATGCTCAGGCATTGGAGCTTCCCAAGGTGTCAACAGTGGTAAAGAATCCACTTTGCCATAGGAAACACGGGTTCAATCCCTGGTCTGGGAAGACTCCACATGCCAAGGGACAACTAAGCCCATGTACCACCATCACTGAGTCTGTGCTCCAGAGCTTGGGAGCTGCAGCTTGACTGAGCCCATGTGCCACAACTACTGAAGCCTGCATGGTCTAACCACCATGCTCTGCACTGCAACTGGATAAAAACCTGTGCAGCAGCAAAGACCCAGCACAGCCAAAAATAAATAAATAAAATTATTTTAAAAAATTCTTAGGCAATAATAGAGGCTTATTAGATAATTCTTAGAATAAATTGATGAATGAATGAGGCCTTTGGCAGGACGAACTGCTAAGCAAAAGGACAAAATATCCATTGAATACCCTCATATCCCCAGACTCTCCATCTGTCTAAGTCATGGGTCACTTGACCTGGTAACCTGGCAGCATGATCCCATTTGAAAGACCATTTCAGAGTCAGGCTCTCCATCGAAAAGGTCTGTAAGCTACCCATTGCTGAATGGGCAGGAAAATCTAACAGATGCATATTTAGAGGAGAAATGGATTTTGCAGTATTTCCAATTGCTGGAAGCCTTGAGGTAAATACTGAAGACTATACCATTAGTTTTAAATGGTCCTGATTTCATGGTGGAAAGCCTCTGACAGCCATATTGCCTTTGTCACTCTATGACTGAACCAGATATACAGATTGGGTACCTCGTTTTGAAGAGGGTGACCATATGGAACATGATATGAAATTACTGAATCAGAGGGAAGAACTGGGATATAATGATTATGCTTAAAAAACAAAAGAGAAATCCAGTGTTTATTGTTAAGTATTCAAATAGGTACCATGTAAAACAGAAGAGGGCTTCCCAGGTGGCTCAGTGGTAAAGGACCTGCCTGCCAATGCAGGAGATGCAGATTCAACTCCTGGATCGGGAAGATCCCCTGGAGGAGGAAATGGCTATCCACTCCAATATTCTTGCCTAGAAAATTCCATGGAAAGAGAACTCCTCACAGTCCATGGGGCTCTCTAAGAGTTGAACATGACTGAGCAACTGTGCATGCATGCAGAACAGGTGATATTCCTGTGTTTTGCTGGAGGACTGGGTTGAACATTATAGGAATTCATTTTCATCACTACAAGAAGGAGCTTAGAGCCCCTTTTTGGATTCAGAGGAGAAGGATAACCTGTGAGAACTGACATGACGCTGTGAGGAGAATCCAGGGGGAGGTTGGTTGACCATCTGGTAGGAATATTGCAAAAGTGTATTCGTGTACTGATTCTAAAATTATCTCTAAAGCTTTTTCCAACTCATGGAATTAGTAATTCTTATTCTGCTTGGGTTATTATTAAAAACCATTCATTAGTTTGACTTGGCTTTGGATTTAGGCTACCTTACTTCAGGTCTTGGGATCAGAAGGTCAGGCTAATATTCTAAAATGAGTTAAAGGGGGAATTACATTGAAATTAGATTATTTCCTCCATTTCACATGACCAACTACTCAGTACTTGGCAAAGGAATCATAAACTATCAAGCTTTATCCAAGTGTCAGTTTAATTTTAATTTTTACTGTTAAATATCCAATTATGTTCAAAAGACACTAATGAACACCTACTGTGTGGTGGTAAGTGCAATGATAGACATTAGCATATGGCACTATGTGAGTGCAAAGAAGACTGCGTAAGACATCCTGGGAGAGAACAAGGGATTAAGAGACTTCCAAGAGGAGGTTAACCGGCAGGTCATGCTTAGTCGATCAGTTCTGCCTGACTCTTTGTGACCCCATGGACTGTAGCCCAACAGGCTCCTCTGTCCATGGGGTTCTCCAGCTAAGAATACTAGATAGGTTTCCATCTCCTCCTTTAGGGAATCTTCACAACCCCAGAATCAAACCTGAGTTTCTTACATCTCCTGCATGGGCAGGTGGATAGTTTACCCCAGAGTCACCTGGAAAATCCCAACTTGTAGGTACCCAGATGCAAAAAAAAAAAATTAGATATGATTTCTCTCCTCCATCAGTTTGCAGTTCAGTTGGGATTTTGACATAAGGGTGCTATGTTACTTCTTTAGGTTTTACGCTATTATCTTATTCTCTTATCATCTTTGTTATGATGTGATCATTACATATTACTTATCAACAAAATCTGGACTCTATTCCTGCACTAAAAAAAAACTGTCTTTGGAATCTAGCATGGAGATAGTCCCAAATTGTAAGACTGGTGTAAAATCAGGTGAGGGAGGAGCCCTCCTTGACTTGTCCTGGCCTCTTCCTCATTTACCAGGGATGTGATGTGGGCAACAATGAGAAATTTGGAGATGTACAAGACAAAGTCCTGTGATATTGGTGCCTCCAAGGCCTGAGGGTTTCTGCAGCCTAGAGCAAGGAGAGAAAGGAAGAGACTTCTGGGTATGTGCTCTGGTGCACAGAGAGGTGTGGATCTGAGTGCAAAAACTTTGAGAACCGGGGGTCAGTATCTTACTCCTTCATCTCCCTCTTCTACCCTCCCAAACCTGCCTCGTAGTTCTGAATTGTGTTTCTTCATCTTTCTTTTTAAAGGCACAAAATGATCCAGAAAAAAATATGTACATAGTTAGGGAGTTGTAAGGAGCAGGATAAATAAGTTACATTCATTAAGATGTTTTCATAATTAGACCTCCTCTGAGAATGAGATCTGCTAGGTTTTATTCCTTGTTCCTCCTCTGAAACTGATCTTCTTCTGACTCAATTTCCTTATCGTTTTCATGCTTTAATTTTAATGCTTGTTATTCTCATAATTTGAAGAGGTATCCTGAGAATTCACTTCCTACAGCTTGAGTGGTTGAGAAATCTAATTCTCTAGCCAGAAGCCTGAGTGTTCCTCTCTTTGTGATCCTTGAGAAGCATTTATCATCCATTTGCTCTACTGAGAAGCTAAATGAACAGCAAGAAAAACTCATCTTTTTAGGTTCAGGGAGACACTCACTCCCTCCACTGCAGGAAGAAAACAGTTCCTAGGAGCATAGCTAATGTCGTTTGAGAATCTGCTCTTCTGGTTTGATAGTGGTGAACTCAGGAGGTAAATAGGACTTAAGTCCGTCTCAACAGCATTTAAACTTAGAACTCAATGGATAGCAATTAGGAAAAATTTAAAGCGCACCCTGGAGGCTCCAAAAGTAAATATTTCTCTGGGCAGATGTGTTATAGCTGAATTAACTGGGTGTTTGTGCAACTGCAATGAATCGGAGAGATAACAGTCTTTATTGCCTGTAGATGTAGCCTGTGATTTCAAAATACAACTGGTGTTAAATGTTCCCAGTAGAGGTTCAGGCAGTTTGCTGAACAAACCATTGCTGCTGCCAGGTTATAATCATACTGCCTTAGGTTATTTGTCCATTTCTAAGTAATGAGGTTCCCATCATCCTCCATTTGAGGTGTTTATCTTATGAGAACTTGGGTCAAAATGAACTTAAATTTCATTTGATTCTGAGCGAAGGAGAGAAAGGAAGAGGCTTCTGGGTATGTGCTCTGGTGCACAGAGAGGTGTGGATCTGAGTGCAAAAACTTTGAGAACCGGGGGTCAGTATCTTACTCCTTCATCTCCCTCTTCTACCCTCCCAAACCTGCCTCGTAGTTCTGAATTGTGTTTCTTCATCTTTCTTTTTAAAGGCACAAAATGATCCAGAAAAAAATATGTACATAGTTAGGGAGTTGTAAGGAGCAGGATAAATAAGTTACATTCATTAAGATGTTTTCATAATTAGACCTCCTCTGAGAATGAGATCTGCTAGGTTTTATTCCTTGTTCCTCCTCTGAAACTGATCTTCTTCTGACTCAATTTCCTTATCGTTTTCATGCTTTAATTTTAATGCTTGTTATTCTCATAATTTGAAGAGGTATCCTGAGAATTCACTTCCTACAGCTTGAGTGGTTGAGAAATCTAATTCTCTAGCCAGAAGCCTGAGTGTTCCTCTCTTTGTGATCCTTGAGAAGCATTTATCATCCATTTGCTCTACTGAGAAGCTAAATGAACAGCAAGAAAAACTCATCTTTTTAGGTTCAGGGAGACACTCACTCCCTCCACTGCAGGAAGAAAACAGTTCCTAGGAGCATAGCTAATGTCGTTTGAGAATCTGCTCTTCTGGTTTGATAGTGGTGAACTCAGGAGGTAAATAGGACTTAAGTCCGTCTCAACAGCATTTAAACTTAGAACTCAATGGATAGCAATTAGGAAAAATTTAAAGCGCACCCTGGAGGCTCCAAAAGTAAATATTTCTCTGGGCAGATGTGTTATAGCTGAATTAACTGGGTGTTTGTGCAACTGCAATGAATCGGAGAGATAACAGTCTTTATTGCCTGTAGATGTAGCCTGTGATTTCAAAATACAACTGGTGTTAAATGTTCCCAGTAGAGGTTCAGGCAGTTTGCTGAACAAACCATTGCTGCTGCCAGGTTATAATCATACTGCCTTAGGTTATTTGTCCATTTCTAAGTAATGAGGTTCCCATCATCCTCCATTTGAGGTGTTTATCTTATGAGAACTTGGGTCAAAATGAACTTAAATTTCATTTGATTGTATTCTCTGCTAAGAATCATTCCTAGAGGAGTTACACCCAAGATTGATTTCTCTCACGTTATTCTTTGTCAAACGTTTTCTCAGGAGAAAAACAAATGGTCTCTCCTTTTAGGTTGATGGGGTGATTTGGGGTGACACCTCCAGCTTCTGACTTTCACAGGTGGGAAGGCTATAAAGAGTCTGCTGCTGCCTGGATGCCCAGGTTTTTTCTGTTTTCATCCCGAGACCACTTAACAGGAGCGGCTTTTTGTGACATCTCTTCTAGGTTGTAATAACAGGAGGGGGGACAATAACTATTGAGGTGGGAGTTACAAGGGCCAGAAATAAAAAGTGGGAATGTCCGTAAAGCATTGAATAACAGCTGTCTGTTCTGGTCTAAAGAGTCTGTCTGCAGTGCAGGAGACCCAGGTTTGATCCCTGGGTCAGAAGATCCCCTAAAGAAGCGTTGGCTGGTGGGCTACAGTCCATGTGGTTGAAAAGACTCAGACACAACTGATCAGCTAACACTTCATACTTTTCAAGGCTAGAATAAGGCAAGTCTTCACATGGGCTCATCACCTGCTATGCTCCAACCTTCATGCTTTCTGCTTCTATATGTACGATCCTAATTTGTATTTACAGTAAGACATAAAAGTTGGTATTGTTCTCCACCTAACGGGTGAGGAAAGAGTCTGTCCAATAGCACATGAGAAGTCAACAGTGAGGCTTAAACTGGAATCCACTCTGATTCTGGTCATCTTAACCTAGATTTGGCTGAGGTCAGTATCATTGCCACAAAGACACTCTGCACTGAGGCACATGAAATGGCAGGCATTGGACCCAAATGGTCATACCTGGAAATTTCCTGAAGGAGTCAAAGATCCCTGATGCATAGCCTGAAAGCATTCAGTGCATTGTTGTTGACTTAGTAAATGAGATGAAAGTTAAGCTGGGTTTTGAAATAGGTAAGGTTAAGAAGAAGTGGATCTTAGTGAAAGCATGACTGTTTAATTACAGAATAGCTGGAGAGTCTATTATTATGAATCCTTTTTTATTCACATCTCTATACTGAGATCTGAAAAACAAGAGACTTTAATCACTGTCCTAATTTTGTTAAAGTAATACTTTTTTTTTGAAATAGCTCTTTTAAAGTTGTCTTACTTGGAGCCTCTCATTTTCATTCATTCTCTCAACTGGTATTTATTAAAGCCTATGTCTAGACACTGTGCAGAGGAGATTTAGGGCTGGAAAGGAAGGCTGGGAGCTAATCACAAAGGGAGTTGAACATCAGGTGAGGCTGAGACTTTGTACTTAATAGGCTCCGAGGATATGGTGGTCGTCGATGATGACAAATGAATGAGCTACATGGTTGGAAGTTGTTATTATCCCAGTGAGAAGGCAGACATTGAATCAGAGTGGCTATGTGATGTGCATAAGATCAAAGAATATCTAAGGGGAGAAACTGAGGTTTAGCCTTGTTCTCTGGGCACTGGAGTTTTCTCCACTGCCATCTTTCTCTACTAAAGGCCACTGAGCAAGCAACAAGGGCAGGGTCAAAAATAGATAGAACTGAAAACTTCTACCTATGGACTGGCCACAGAAGAGCCCATTTACTCAGGGAGAAGATTACAAATGAAGGCCTTCCCTGATGATCCAGTGGTGAGTGCTTGGCTCTTTCACTGCCAGGGTCCAGGTTGAATTCCTGGTTGGGAAACCACGATCCTGCAAGCCACACAGTGTAGCCCCTCTATTCCCCCACGTCACCCCAAAAGAGAGTACAACTGAACAAAAGGGATATAAAAGTAAAAAGTGATTGCCCAGAAGAGCAGAGAGCTGTTCTGATGATCTCATTTGCAGGTGATTAATATCAGTCCATTGACTCCAATGAGATTAAGTCGCTTAACCTTCACACTAACCTGTTTGGTATCCTGGGAGAAGTTACATCCTCTGCCTGGAACTTCCTACCCTCAGGGTGCTGACCTCCAGACATTGTTAGGAAACCAAACTTGTAGCAGACCTTTTTTGACAATTGTCAGTCAACGTTCCAGAGTTTTTGAAAAAAAATTCTAAGGTTTTCCTGAATTTCCATATTTTCCAAACACTCAGTTTTCAAATTCATCATTTACTTGTTCAGCATGTGCTGTGCTAATTCCTCAGTCCTGTGTGACTTTTTGTGACCCCATGGACTGTAGCCCTCCAGGCTTCTCTGTCCGTGGCATTCTCCAGGTAAAAATATTTGAGTGGGTTGCTATGCCCTCCTCCAGGGGGTCTTCTTGACCCAGGAATCAAACCCACATCTATGTCTCCTTCACTGTCAACTAACTGGGTTCTTAATCACTAGTGCCACCTGGGGTTATTTTGTTTAGTATAGGCAGGTAAAATTATAAAAGTTACATATGCTTAGTAATTGTAAGGTCCTTCCTTATTGCAGCCAGTGCTTTTATATGCCTCATCTCATTTTATATTCACAGTGCTCCCACGAGGTATGGCTGAACATTCCCATTTTATAGGTGAGAAAAGAATCCAAAGCTGAGAAAAGTAAGCTAAATTTAGCTGGGAAGTGGGGCAGTTTAGACCCAAACCTGGATCTTTCTTGACTCCTTTCCACTGTCTTTCAGGCTAGTTCTTAGATGGAGAGCATCCAGAAATTTGTAGTCATAGAGTCACGACCCGTACTGAAAACATTCACTGTGAAAATGAAAGTGGAACAAAAAACTTGCAGAATATTTAAATGTAAGGGCAAGAGGGCTTTGGCAATGTATATAAGTATTTTTCATAGAGGCATTTCTTCTGAGATGGGAAGGGGTAGGGCACAACCTATAAAAGAATGACATAATTCCAGGATGTGGCATAGACTGATTGGAACCAACTAGGTCCAAGATGGCAGATGTGTTGACTTCCACTAGACCTTGAGCCTCCGTGTGTGCTCACTGTAACACATCAGCATGCTAAACGACACCCCCACAGGCATCATGACAGTTCCAAGCAAATTATAAAGGTTAAAAAAGTGGGTGGTGGTCCAATGCCTAGAACATCCCACTGCTTGCCCCAGATAGCTGAAATATTCCTCCCACTCATTAGCTTATGAAATTGCTCACCCCTATAACAACTAACAAATCTATGTCCTGATACCTCTCTCACTTTCTAAGATGGCCCACACTCAGTCCTTGCAATGTATTTCCTCCCTGAATAAACCTTCTTTCACTTTACTATGGCTTGCTCTTGAATTCTTCCCTAAGCAAAGCCAAGAACCCACACCTGGTGGCCGTCTCAGGCACTCACCTGAGACCTGGGACATGATCATCCTGTAGTGCCCCATTTCTTTCCTGCAACACTTCTTTCTTTCAACAGTCATTTATTAAGATCCTACTCTGTGCCAGGCTCTCTTCTAGGTGCTTCAGGTTTAGCAGTGCATAAGGCAGAGCCAAAGCTCCCACCTTTGCAAGGCTTACATTCTGGAGAAGGAGATAGACATAGATAAGGAAACAAATATGCAAACAAAATAATTTCAGACAATAGTGCAGAAGAAAATAAAACAAGGAGGGGAGACTTTAGGTGTGGTGATCAGAGAAGGGACATATACCTTTGAGAGATGCTATTTGAATTGAGGTATCAGTGATGAAGAAGAAATCAGCCCTGCAGATGTGGGGTGATAGAGGCAGGTCGGGAGATGGATCCTGACCAAGGGAAAGGCAAGGGCAAAGACTTAAAGCAGAAACAAGCATTAGGAGAAGCATGGATCCCTGTAGGGTCTCCTTTGGTTAATGGGGATCCCAATGAAAATTTAATTGATCATACAACAGTTCAGTTACTTAAGAGAACAGTCTACACACCAAATTTGCACTTTCCTGAAGCAATATTGTAATGGAAAGATTTGATGTGGGCCTGAACCCACTGGGAACTGAAAAGCAAGTATAAACACTTATCTAAAGATGCTTTTCCCATGCATGGAGTAATGAACACGAGACAGAATAAAAGAATAAAATATCCCTAAGCTTTTTCAAATATTTTGGTTAAATGATGGAGCCACTTTACATGAAGTAGTGGAAAGTAAGACTGAATAAGAAAAGAAGCATCACATCTTTGTGGTTAAGAATGAGGATTCCTGACTCAGAAAACTTGATCTATTTTCAAATCTCTCAGTAACTGTGTAACCTCTGCAAGTTGCTTGGTCTTTTTGTTGTTGTTGTTGTTAGAGTATGATTGCTTTACTGTGTTGTGTTAGTTTTTGCTGTACAAAAAAGTAAATTAGGTATACGCAGCTATATGTATAATATATACTTGTATCTCCTCTTTCCACCCTCCCCTATAAGATGCTTGACTTTGCTGAGATTCCACCTCTTCATCTACAAAGTGAGGACCCTATTTACAATTTAGGAGCAATAATTTAGAATTGCTAGGATTAAATGAGATGCTGTGGGTATAATGCTCAGCATGTCACCAGCCACATGGAGAATAATTGATAAAATGTTATCAGTTGCTAGCTATTTTAGAAAACTATGTCACTGTGTGAAGAAGACAAAACATAAAAGCAAGACAGTGGTTTTGAGCGTTTTTGAGCAGGGCCGTTGCCTAATTGTGGCTAAGCACTGTGGTATCTGACAAGATGCCACTTCTCTCTGGGCCTTAGTTTTCTTATCTGCAAACCCAAGGGATGTTAAGCCAAGTAGTAAGTACTCTCAGGTGCCCCTGACCTTGAAAATCTACTGTTTGAATAAGTCCATCATGGAAACCTGGTATTCAGTTGTGATCTAAAACTATGTGAATGTGGATCCTGATTTGCCTAAGACTGAGGGGTTTGTTGGGATGTAGAACTGGGACTTTTAGTGCTAAAACCAGGACAGGCTCAGGCAAACAGTTGCTCACCCTTCAAAAGTGTTAATTCCAAGAGGAGGCAAATCGAGTGCAGAGGAAGCTCTGGTTAGATGGTATCTGATTGGCATTCTCTTGGCTTTGCCTATTGGTCACTTTACTAGGCTCAAGTATATGTGCTTGCAATGTGGTCCTGGTCCCTTTTTTCTGAGCCTGACAGAAGTGGAGAATGGATTTTTCTCATCATTACTTACCATGCTGTTTTATGACATGTAAAAATGCTTCCATGTTAAAAGTTAAGACAGCGCCTTGCAGAGCTGACTGATTGAGTACTTGTAGGGAGAAAGGTATTATTTTCTTTCCATTTCCAACAATAAATAATACAAAATTTCAAGGTTTCCCATAAAGTGTCCTGAAATAACTTTTGAATAGGACTGCAGTCCTTCTTTCCTCTGTACTTTTGTTACCAAATCCAAGCTTGTACTGATCTCTGCATAACAGGACAATAAATCAAGAAGTGAGGTATTGGTATTTTCTGCAGAAAGCAGCAGACTGAGAAGATGGTGGACTAGTATCCAAATGAAGCATCTCACCTGAGTTAAAATTCAAGCCTACTTTATCTTAATAGGAGAAGGGCTGTGGCTGGTTGTTGCAAATTTCTTGGTGTAGAATCCTTTGTTCTCGCAGTTGTCCATGGAGGTTGGGTCTAGGTGTTCTTAGAATCCTTCAACAAGAAAAATGTTACTCTCTGTTCAGTAACTTTTTATCTCTAGATGAATGGAAAAGTGTTAGTCCTTTAAAGGTCAGAGCCTTTAGAATGGACTATCCTGTACTTTTCAGGCTACATTCTTAACTTGTAGCAAATGCAATAGAACACAAAGGTTAAAGTAAAAGATTCCCCATGGACTCAGATTTGTTCTTCCCTACTACACTTTCCCCGTCCCATTAGAATACCACAAAAGGTGCTCTTTTCCTTGTTTAGCTGACAAACTACCCATTTCAATCAGGAGTCTCCATGCTAAGGCTTCCTTTGCATTCCCAGGAAGGGTTCAAGGCTGATTCCTCTCTGCCCCATGTTACATTTCTTCATAATTCTACCTGTGTCTTCAACATCTTAGTTGTAATTTTTATCCACAGCCAATACTGTGAACATTCTCTGAAGGCAAGTACTCTAGTACCAAGCAGCACTGAGACAGGAATTGTAGTTCATATAATATGAAAAATTCATAGCCCAGAATGGCTGATGGGATTGTGGAATGTGTGCTGCCCTCTGTCCTGTCAGCTGCTCTGTTTTTTTAATGCAGAAACTTCTAGCAATTTTCTTTTCCATAGGAAAAAAAATGAAACTTATTAATGTACTTTCAAACTTTAGTCTATATAGCTTGAGTTCCAGGTCTTTTAGTGCCAGGGTACCAGTGTGACTCACAAGAATGAAAATTGCAGCAAAATCAAATAATCTTGTTGAATGAATGCTAAGCCAGGCGCCTGTTCCATGACATGTAGCATCACTGTGTACAAGTACTAATTTTCCACTAATTACAACCACAGCAGAATCGAGCTCATTTTCACTGAGGAAGAAGGACTGACACAGTGTTATGCATGGTTTAAAAATCCACTCTCAGAGTCTGTGTGCACAGCCATTAGTTCAGAAAATACTGAAGTTCTCAGTATCCACCAAGACAATAACATTTTCTTTTAACGTGGGTGGCATGTTTATTTGGGGTACTGGTTTTGAAACAGGTATCTCTTGTGTCTTTACCCACTACAAACTGTTAGCCCCAAGGAGGGGATGCTAAATTGCTGAAGATGTGGAAGAAACATTCTACAATTCAGCTTGGGGCCTTTTTGCTGGATTGCATGGGAGGGGACGCAAGTCAACCATGAGAGAGACAGAGAGACACTTGAACACAACCACACAGCTGACAACCCCCAAGGGGCAGCCTGACGAGCCAACTTACCCCACTTCAGGTCTGCGCTCACTGTTCTCATCCCTGAAATAGGAGAAAAACCTAAACAAGCTTCTGCTGTCTTTGCCAAAGGAAGCACATAAAGGAAAGCCAAACAAATTATTACAGTATGCTAGCAGAAGGGCACAAGTTTGGAAGTCACAGAGTGCTAGCTAGTAGTAATGGAGCTCTTGATAGATGGCATGCATTGATATGTATTGTTTTACTTTGGGCAGGAATGTTACATTTCTTCATAATTCTACCTGTGTCTTCAACATCTTAGTTGTAATTTTTATCCACAGCCAATACTGTGAACATTCTCTGAAGGCAAGTACTCTAGTACCAAGCAGCACTGAGACAGGAATTGTAGTTCATATAATATGAAAAATTCATAGCCCAGAATGGCTGATGGGATTGTGGAATGTGTGCTGCCCTCTGTCCTGTCAGCTGCTCTGTTTTTTTAATGCAGAAACTTCTAGCAATTTTCTTTTCCATAGGAAAAAAAAAATGAAACTTATTAATGTACTTTCAAACTTTAGTCTATATAGCTTGAGTTCCAGGTCTTTTAGTGCCAGGGTACCAGTGTGACTCACAAGAATGAAAATTGCAGCAAAATCAAATAATCTTGTTGAATGAATGCTAAGCCAGGCGCCTGTTCCATGACATGTAGCATCACTGTGTACAAGTACTAATTTTCCACTAATTACAACCACAGCAGAATCGAGCTCATTTTCACTGAGGAAGAAGGACTGACACAGTGTTATGCATGGTTTAAAAATCCACTCTCAGAGTCTGTGTGCACAGCCATTAGTTCAGAAAATACTGAAGTTCTCAGTATCCACCAAGACAATAACATTTTCTTTTAACGTGGGTGGCATGTTTATTTGGGGTACTGGTTTTGAAACAGGTATCTCTTGTGTCTTTACCCACTACAAACTGTTAGCCCCAAGGAGGGGATGCTAAATTGCTGAAGATGTGGAAGAAACATTCTACAATTCAGCTTGGGGCCTTTTTGCTGGATTGCATGGGAGGGGACGCAAGTCAACCATGAGAGAGACAGAGAGACACTTGAACACAACCACACAGCTGACAACCCCCAAGGGGCAGCCTGACGAGCCAACTTACCCCACTTCAGGTCTGCGCTCACTGTTCTCATCCCTGAAATAGGAGAAAAACCTAAACAAGCTTCTGCTGTCTTTGCCAAAGGAAGCACATAAAAGGAAAGCCAAACAAATTATTACAGTATGCTAGCAGAAGGGCACAAGTTTGGAAGTCACAGAGTGCTAGCTAGTAGTAATGGAGCTCTTGATAGATGGCATGCATTGATATGTATGTTGAAGTTTTTGATAAGCATGGAATAGTCGAGGTCTAGAGACAGATGTTATGGTGGTCTTCCAAGCTGCCCTTCCTCACAGCCCCCCACACCAGCCTCAGCCCCATAGAACCAGTATTTACTGCTGTCTGATCATGTCCCAGCTTTTATTCTTTTGGTGAGTCATTCACTTACCAGTTCTTCCAGATTTTTCCTTTCTTTTTTTTTTTTCATTTTTGAACAATAAACCAAAATGGCACCTAAGTCACCCCTTCGCTAAGACATGGCTGAGGTGCCTCATTAGCACACTTTTTTTCACTAGATCATCATTTGCATTTGGGAAGGGTTACACTAGCCTCCACCCGGGAGTGCACTGCTACAAGGCTCTTTGACTCATCTCTCATTTTGATATTCACAGTGGAGTGCTTGGTGGACCCCAAGGAACCAGAAGTTGGCTGCTTTGTGCAGGCTTCCTCTTTCTGTTTTTCACACCCTCCCTGCCCCTGTTTTATTGTTCTTTGGAGAGTGAAACATGGGCTGAACCCCTCAGACAGGTTGGCAATCTCTACTTATATGTGACAGATTCTTGGATGAATAATATAACTTAGTTAAACAAAAAATAAAGGCCAAAGAGAAACAAAGTACATGTTAGAAGAGTCAAGAAAAACTCATTAGCATTGGCAATCTGCCACTTCCCCCCATTAACCTCAATTAAACACACAGACTGCAGACTCTGACATAAGATACCAAAAAACCTGGCTTTATGAACTCGTAGCATTGTGTGTTAAAAACCCAAAATACTAATTATCACAGCACATACTTTCATTTTAAATTTATTTGGAAGCTTTTCCCAAAAGGCATGCAAGCTTTCACAAACCATAATATAAATGCTGACTGATCATTCCCAAGTGTGAGGATGATTGCCTGCTTTGGGTGGTGCTACACATACCTGTGTTCCCACA
Source organism: Tragulus kanchil (assembly GCA_022376925.1). NCBI lineage: Eukaryota > Metazoa > Chordata > Mammalia > Artiodactyla > Tragulidae > Tragulus > Tragulus kanchil. Next base: position 97,937,130 of record JAIOJX010000006.1, read on the forward strand.
CTTCCATACACATTTTAAGTCAGATAGTTTATTCATTTAATAGACTAATATTTATAGGTCACTATCCATAGCCCTTTGAAAGCTGAAAAGATTAACATAGGCTCTTAAGAGATATTCCTTTAAAGAACATTCAATGAATAAAAATATCGCGTCCCTGAAGAAGCCAAAGTCGATTAAAGAAAACAAACACACGAATGAAATACAAAGCAATAAAGCTATAATGGAATTGTTCATAAATTCCCTACAAAACAGCAAAGGGGAGATTCACCTCCTTCCTGAATTGATAAGGCATTTTTTTTTCTCAAGTAGTTAAAAAGGATTCTAATTCCTCCTTTATTTCCACTTATATTTTTAAAGGAAACAGTAGCATATATCACTGTAGCATGGAAAAAGTTAATTGCTTCCCCATTAAATCACTGTTCTGCCACAGGGGAAGAAACTGAGGCACATAATATTTGTTAAAAGCACACAACATTTTTAAAGGCTTGCACAAACTTGCTGCATTTATTGATAAATACAAATTTTATCATCCTTACAAGAAATGGTATGTCTCCCCAGAAAAGAGGAACACCGTAAAAGTCCATTAATTTAGATTCTTATTGAAGAAGATTTTACAGAGGTTGAAAATGCATATTCTGGTATATTTCAGGAAACACTTGTTTCCTGTTTTCAACTAAACACATAAAGTTAATGCTACAATTAACAAAATGTTGCCAAACAAAAGACCTGCTTGGACAGACTCTAATGAATAGTTAACTTCGGCCATTTGCAATTAGAACATCAAAATGAGGGTTGTTAAAATTAAAGTGCTTTGCAAATGGTTTGTCTGGAGTACATTAAATATTCCCCTAGGACCTTTCCACCCTATTAATTTACCTGGGTAGTACAAAGGTAAACTTCAACCAGCCACAGAACTATTACAGATTCTCAGATAGCTGCAATGAAAAATAATGAGGTTTACTGTGTATATAAAAATTTAGGACAAAAGGAAAGAATTGAATTATGTGAAAATTAACTGAAAAATGTGTGATATTAAAACAAAAAAGTGTTGTCAGTCTTCTGATAACTTTCAAAGCTCTCCAGAACAAGTGATATTTTCCCCAGATTTTTTAAATTGGGTTTCAAAACATGGCTCCTACCTAAGACCTCATAGAGCAAAGATGATCTTAAATGAATGTACACCTGCAAAGGACCTGTGTGTTTTCAAAACTTTGCACATCCTCTGAGTAATTTGCACTTTGCCCATCCTCCTGATATTATCTGTCATGTGAAACCAGAGGTAGAGACAAATTATTTGCAGTGAAATCATTTCTAAGGGAAGGGCAGTGGTTGTTTTTCACACCTCTGAAGTATGGCAGGAATGAAACCACTTTGCCATGTTCATTTAAATAAGCAGAAGGAATCTTGAACTTTTAGTTGCTTGGCTAAAAATATTTGCAGATATTGTCAGAAGTGACCACTCTAGAGACAATAAAACTTTTCTTTACAATGTAATCAGAAATTGCATCCCATTGCTCTTCACGTTTTTTAGAAAAATAAAAGATAATTCACTGCTTTAATAGATTCTGTTCCTATTTTTAAAAAAAGCATCTGCTAAGTACAAGACACCATGTGAAGCACTTCATCTGAATCATGTCTAACCAAAAGCCTATCAGGGAGTTATTAGTAGCCCCACATCAGATCTGACAAGACTGAGATCAGAGAAATGATGTAACTTGTCCTTGATCACACAGCTAAGAAATAGCAGAGCCAAGATTTAAACCTAGATTTCCCTTTTGCATTAACCTTCTGTCTCATGGTTCTTAGCTATAGGTTTGACATTTTAACTTCTTCCAACGTCTCTGTTAGAATCATTCACCACTAAAGGCCCAGGACAAATTCAACTTGTTCCCTTATCTTTTCCAGCTGTGTAATTCAGCAGTCTTTCCCTCTGCATGCCATACAGAGTTGTGCAGAGCATGTATTAGCTCACATCTAGTGCCAACCCAGTCCAATATTCTTGCCTGGAAAATTCCATGGACAGAGGAACCTGACAGACTACAGTCCCTGGGGTCACAAAGAGTTAGATATGAGTTAGAGACTCAACAATATAAACAGCAAGTATTCTGAGGGCCAAATGATGTTTAAAAAGGAGTAATACAATATGAGAAAGGGTGCCAGGGTGAAGATCCCAGACTGTAGCTAAGATAATCCAGTGTATTAGGGGAAGACACCTGGTCTGTAGCAGATCTAAAGTCAGGAGAGATCCGGCACCATAGTTTAGTCGTTTTCTGGAAAGGCTCAGAATCAAACCTGGCAGAATTAAAAAGAAGACATGCAGGAGCCCATGTTCCAAGTGCCTCACTTTATTGGCCTTTAAATCATTGTGTATGATAAAATCTAGTGTTGTTTATTCTGGGGAAACTAGACCATTTAGATAAGCTAGAAAAACCAATTACCATAACTCCAATACCTACTGGTAACAACTGTATATACAGGGATTCTCACCTTGGATTGACTATCATCTGGAGCTTTTTAAAAATCCCTGTACCTAGGTCTCTGCCCACACCAAATAATTCAGAATGTGTGGATATGGGACCTTGGCGTCAGTATTTTTTAAAGCTTACCCAGATGATCCTAGTGCACAGGTTTTTGCACAGCAATGGTCTAGAGTCAGGCTTCTCAAAATTTAGGGTAAGGTACAAATCACCATGTGAAGCACTTCATCTGAATCATGTCTAACCAAAAGCCTATCAGGGAGTTATTAGTAGCCCCACATCAGATCTGACAAGACTGAGATCAGAGAAATGATGTAACTTGTCCTTGATCACACAGCTAAGAAATAGCAGAGCCAAGATTTAAACCTAGATTTCCCTTTTGCATTAACCTTCTGTCTCATGGTTCTTAGCTATAGGTTTGACATTTTAACTTCTTCCAACGTCTCTGTTAGAATCATTCACCACTAAAGGCCCAGGACAAATTCAACTTGTTCCCTTATCTTTTCCAGCTGTGTAATTCAGCAGTCTTTCCCTCTGCATGCCATACAGAGTTGTGCAGAGCATGTATTAGCTCACATCTAGTGCCAACCCAGTCCAATATTCTTGCCTGGAAAATTCCATGGACAGAGGAACCTGACAGACTACAGTCCCTGGGGTCACAAAGAGTTAGATATGAGTTAGAGACTCAACAATATAAACAGCAAGTATTCTGAGGGCCAAATGATGTTTAAAAAGGAGTAATACAATATGAGAAAGGGTGCCAGGGTGAAGATCCCAGACTGTAGCTAAGATAATCCAGTGTATTAGGGGAAGACACCTGGTCTGTAGCAGATCTAAAGTCAGGAGAGATCCGGCACCATAGTTTAGTCGTTTTCTGGAAAGGCTCAGAATCAAACCTGGCAGAATTAAAAAGAAGACATGCAGGAGCCCATGTTCCAAGTGCCTCACTTTATTGGCCTTTAAATCATTGTGTATGATAAAATCTAGTGTTGTTTATTCTGGGGAAACTAGACCATTTAGATAAGCTAGAAAAACCAATTACCATAACTCCAATACCTACTGGTAACAACTGTATATACAGGGATTCTCACCTTGGATTGACTATCATCTGGAGCTTTTTAAAAATCCCTGTACCTAGGTCTCTGCCCACACCAAATAATTCAGAATGTGTGGATATGGGACCTTGGCGTCAGTATTTTTTAAAGCTTACCCAGATGATCCTAGTGCACAGGTTTTTGCACAGCAATGGTCTAGAGTCAGGCTTCTCAAAATTTAGGGTAAGGTACAAATCACCAAGGCATAAGGGAAGCCTTCATCCCTAAGATAGCTCCCAGCTAATGCTGATGCTTCTCATACCTAACACACTTTGAGTAGCAAGGCAACTCACTCTCCTCTCAATAAAATTTAGCAATACTTGGATGAAGGCTTTCTTATGAATAGATCTTTGAACAAGTTATTAATGTTTAAACTGCAAGCATCAGTTTCTCTGTCAGATGATAGGATAAGAAATAGAAATGTTACAATTTTTGCCCCAATATTTAGAATTGTGAGGGGAATCTCAAGATGGCAAGGAAGTAAGATTGGACTATTGGACACATATGGTGCTCCAGGCATTATTCTTGGAGCTATAATTAAGAGTAACATGTTTGGGCATTTAATGTGCCAGGATTAATTTTAAACTCAACATTCAAAAATACTAAGGTCATGGCATCCAGTCCCATCATTGCATGGCAAATCGATGGAAAAAAGATGGAAACAGTGACAGACTTTATTTTCTTTGGCTCCCGAATCACTGTGGATGGTGACTAAAGCCTTGAAATTAAAATATGTTCGCTCCTTGAAAGAAAAGCTATGACAAACCTAGACAGTGTATTTAAAAGCAGAGACATCACTTTGCCCACAAAGGTCTGTCTACTCAAAGCAATGGTTTTTCCAGTAGTCATGGATGGATGTGAGAGTTGAACCATAAAGAAAGGTGGGCACCAAAGAATTGATGCTTTTGAATTGCTGTACTGGAGAAGACTCTAGAGAGTCCCTTCGACTGCAAGAAGATCAAACCAGTCAATCCTGAAGGAAATCAACCTTGAATATTCATTGAAAGGACTGATGCTGAAGCTGAAACTCCAATACGTTGGCCACTTGATGTGAAAAGCCAACTCGTTAGAAAAGACCGCGTTGCTGGGAAAGATAGAATGCAAAAGAAGAAAGAAGCAGCAGAGGATGAGGCATTGAGTGGCATCACTGACTCAATAGATACGGGTTTGAGCAAACTCCAGGAGATGGTGAAGCACAGGGAACCCTGGTATGCCGTAGTCCGAGGGTTGTCACACACGACTTAGTGACTGAATGACAATAAATGTGCCAGGAATCTAGCTAAGCATTTTAAATTGCCTCTGTAATTTAAGAAACCTCATGTTACTTAAAGAAGCTAAGTAACTTATGAAAAAAAACCCAGAAAGCTTCCTTGGACTGATACTGGGATGTGAAGTCAGGGAGTCTGATGTGAGAGCCTGAGTCCTGGTTTCTTGATGGTGCATGATGCCTGTCAGACTAGATATAGTGTAATTTAGATTGCCAGCCACTCCTTATTTTAATCATCCAATATTCAGAATTCAGTTAAAAAAAATAATCTTGGCAGAAAGAGAAAGGGGGAGGGAGGCATGCTCCATATTGCACATCTGAGCACACACATCAGTGGTGTGTTAATGGCACCTAAAATGGCATCATTTCATGTGACATCCCTAATATTGGTTCACCATCTGCAGCTTAATTTCTCTGAAGAAATCCAATATGGCATTTAAGGTTTAGTTAAATCACCTAGAGACTTCCTCAGGTGCATAAATACTTCATCTAGGCTGCATCAGAAGGCAGAGCCAGAGGGCTGGATGAGACCGGGAGGGAGAGAGCCATGAGGATTGAGGATGAGGCAAGGAAATGAGGGAAGACCAGATGGGACTGTTAAGTATCCAGGTATTCTGGCAAATGAGACTCATATACAGCATCTCTGGTACTAAGTGCGTGTGTGTGTGTGTGTGTGTGTGCACGCGTGCATGCATATGTGGGTATATGTGGCAGGACCACCTGGAGTAAGAGAGAATTATTCAGAGGAGGTAGTCTTTGGAAATATTCTCCACCACCACACAACCTCAACATTACTCCTCCCTCATTTGCTACTATCTTATCTTTCACTCTGATGACAAGCTGCTTTGACCCAGATCCCCTAATCGATTTTGTCTGTGATGCGTGGTACAGAGAGAGAGCAGGGTTTGCTTGAATCGCAGAACTCTCCCTCCAGGCTGCAGACAAGTCCATCTGTCATCTGAACCTGATGGGAAGGTGCAAGGTATATACCAGCATCAACACTTTTACTTCATAAGCTGGCTTTCCCGCTTTGCTACTCATGGCAGCTAGGGAATCCAAAGGGGAAAGGGTTTCTGGCAGAAGAGCACTGTCCTTGATTTCCCTGCTCTGAAGGCGGAATTGGGAAATGCTATCCATTGGCTTGTAAAGAAAAACAAAACTTACCTGTGACAAAAACCCAACAGCTGTGAACCATGTTTGATGCATAGGGTCTTTGTACTTTGGGTTAAGATGAACGAACTCTCACTCATGCATTTTAAAATTTCTATTAGCATTTTGGAAATCACCGTTTATCAATAAACATCCAAGTTGCAGGCTTAAAGTTCCATGGATGAGTTTCCCTGTTAGATTTTTAGAAGGAAAGTTAATAGCAGCACCGTGCACCTAATTGAGCAACTCCAAATCTTTACATCAGATAAAATAGCTCCTAGTTAAGGAAAAAAGCTTGATAGGGTCAGTTTTCAGAAACCTTTTGTTAACCTCCCTCATAACTGATGTTGTAAATATTCTTTCTTTTCTGGTTATTCTTTTCTTTTCAACGAAGCATCATCTAGTCCAAACACATTATTTAGTCTTTTTTATTTATTTATTTATTTATTTGGCATTTTCTTTTTTTAAAACCTTTATTTTGCTTTTAACCTTTACAATACTTTGTTGTTCACAGATATGTATGTTTCCAGATCAGTCATATGTACATCCCCCCCGACCCCTCCCAACCATCACACAGCACCCCTGAAGGATCCCCTCCTCTCATAGAGCAATGACCACAGCTACTTTCTTCACTTATGACAGTACAGGCCTTCATGCTACTTCTTTTACATCTCCTACCCTCTGTTCCTTCCCCACAATGCCCATATGTCCACTGTCCATGTCTGTCTTTCTGTCGCTTCACTGCGTGTGCCATTTTTAAAGCAAATCTAATACGTGTTCGCACTCCAGTTTTAATTGTTTTCTACAATACTGAAATTTGCATGTACTTTATCTATCTCATTCTCTCCAAATTCAGTACATAGTCTATGTCTGTGTATAAATACTATAGGGAGTATTGTGAGACTTTGTTATGGGCTGGAATGAGAGGTAGAAATAGTTTCTATTACAGAGTCCGTCAATACAAGATGCGCCAATAAATCAAGAGACAAGTTCTTGGGGCAAGGGACACCAACTTTGTTCAGTTAACCAACAGACTGAAAAGATGGTGGCCTAATGTCCCAAAGAACCATCTTACTTGAGTTAGAAAGTATGTTAGGGCTTCCCTGGTGATCCAGTGGGTAAAGAGCCCACCTTTCAGTGCAAGGGGCACTGGTTTGATCCCAGACCCTGGGAGATCCCACATGCTGGACCAGTGTGTCCAATTACGAGCCAGCATTCTGAAGCGCATGCACCCAGAGCCGGCACTTTGCAACGAGAGAGGCTACTGCGATTAGAGTCCCACACAGGCCAAAGAATAAAAAATAGATGAGAACAAATAAATAAATAAAAACAATAAAAGAGGTCCCCAAAAAGTTAAAAATAAAAAAGTATGTTTTTTCCAAAAGAGGAAGGGGTGTGACTGGTTACTGCAGATTACTTGGTGCTGGAATCCTTTGTTCTTGTAGCTGTCCACTGAAGTCTAGTTACACTATTCCTATAAACCTCAAGGTGTTATTTTCTTCTAGGCAGTTTTTAAATGTCTAGATGAATGGGAAAATGTCATATCTTTAAGGGTCAAAGTCTTGAAAGTGGACTATCAGATACATTTCAGGTTACAGGCAATATTCTTTTACAAAGGTGCAAAACCCTAGAGTGAAAGGAATAGATCCAATATGGACTCACTGTTTGTTTTTCTGTTTCTAGAAGTTAGAACCTTGTAGAAGAGACAATAAACATAGAAATAGCTATAGTGAGTTTTTTTTTCTGCTGGAAAGCATACATTCATAGTTAACTGATGGTTTTACTTTGTTCCTTTTGATGTATTTAAGTGTTGATTCTGTGAATAAATGAAAACCAGGACGCAACCCCACTTGCACCTGCCTGGGTGACCCAGCCATGTCCTGCACAGCTGGACTCAGGCCCATCAAGGAAAAAGTAGGGTCCAGTGAGGGACCAGGAAAGGAAGAAGAATGACTTTATCTATCTCATTCTCTCCAAATTCAGTACATAGTCTATGTCTGTGTATAAATACTATAGGGAGTATTGGGGGTAGAAATAGTTTCTATTACAGAGTCCGTCAATACAAGATGCGCCAATAAATCAAGAGACAAGTTCTTGGGGCAAGGGACACCAACTTTGTTCAGTTAACCAACAGACTGAAAAGATGGTGGCCTAATGTCCCAAAGAACCATCTTACTTGAGTTAGAAAGTATGTTAGGGCTTCCCTGGTGATCCAGTGGGTAAAGAGCCCACCTTTCAGTGCAAGGGGCACTGGTTTGATCCCAGACCCTGGGAGATCCCACATGCTGGACCAGTGTGTCCAATTACGAGCCAGCATTCTGAAGCGCATGCACCCAGAGCCGGCACTTTGCAACGAGAGAGGCTACTGCGATTAGAGTCCCACACAGGCCAAAGAATAAAAAATAGATGAGAACAAATAAATAAATAAAAACAATAAAAGAGGTCCCCAAAAAGTTAAAAATAAAAAAGTATGTTTTTTCCAAAAGAGGAAGGGGTGTGACTGGTTACTGCAGATTACTTGGTGCTGGAATCCTTTGTTCTTGTAGCTGTCCACTGAAGTCTAGTTACACTATTCCTATAAACCTCCAAGGTGTTATTTTCTTCTAGGCAGTTTTTAAATGTCTAGATGAATGGGAAAATGTCATATCTTTAAGGGTCAAAGTCTTGAAAGTGGACTATCAGATACATTTCAGGTTACAGGCAATATTCTTTTACAAAGGTGCAAAACCCTAGAGTGAAAGGAATAGATCCAATATGGACTCACTGTTTGTTTTTCTGTTTCTAGAAGTTAGAACCTTGTAGAAGAGACAATAAACATAGAAATAGCTATAGTGAGTTTTTTTTTCTGCTGGAAAGCATACATTCATAGTTAACTGATGGTTTTACTTTGTTCCTTTTGATGTATTTAAGTGTTGATTCTGTGAATAAATGAAAACCAGGACGCAACCCCACTTGCACCTGCCTGGGTGACCCAGCCATGTCCTGCACAGCTGGACTCAGGCCCATCAAGGAAAAAGTAGGGTCCAGTGAGGGACCAGGAAAGGAAGAAGAATGATTGTCTTTTAATGTTTCTGTTTTACTATAGACTCTTCACTTTGAGAAGAAATTTTAGGACACTCCTAAATGAGGAAGCAGTTCTAAGGGGTAAAAAGATGCTGCTTCTCTCATCTCATTACCAGTTACTGACAGAACTGAAACTAAGTTAGAGATCTGCTCCTGGGCAGGTGGCTTTGCCACAGCTCTGCATCCTTGTCTGCTAAGAAGACAGTGGAAAAGCTTCAGGGTCAGAGTCCCTGGGTCTGAATCATGAGTCCTTCATGGCTGACCTTGGACAGGTTGTTTGTCTAATTCTTCCTCATTTTCCAGAGTCAAACAAGTTCCTGTTTCTCTATATGAACTGTTCTATGGTAATGCTTGGCACATAGTACTCAATAAATGTTGGATCCTCCTATATTATTATTTGCCCAGCTTCCTCCATAAATTAGTTAGAAATCAGGATGTGGGAGAACCATAGAACGCACACACAGCCATTGTGTCTAATGTTAAAGATGAAAATATTTAACCAACTGCTAAAAAATACAAAATAAATAAACATCTGTTAGGAATTGTTCTAATGACCTCCACCTGTCAACATGGAAGAGAGGTGTCCAAAAATTGGCAATACATTAGTTATTCAAAGAATGGAGGAAAGCATTCAGATAATCTTTTTTTTTTTTTTTTAAAGATTTATTTATTTATTTATTTTGGGCAGGAGTTGAGTTGGGGAGGGAGGGGAGCGGGCGGGCCACTTCTATTGGTCTTTCATTTCTCTATTTTCATCCGTCTTTGTTCTTTGGCTCCTGTGGGCCTCCCGTCGCAGTGGCCTCTGTCGCTGCAGAGCACTGGCTCTGGGCGCATGTGCTCCAGAGCTCCGGCTCGGTAAATGGACACATCGGTCCGGCCACTCCACGGCACGTGGGATCTTCCCAGGCCAGGGATCGAACCTGCGCCCCTTGCACTGCAAGGCGGTGTCCTTACCCACTGGACCACCAGGGGAAGCCCCATGCAGATAATCTTGCTCCTCTGCTTAGGGACCATGTGACCACTATGTGTAAAACAATATAAATAAATATATTGAGAGTTCTAGGAGACTGTATCTATGTCACCCTCATTCAAACAAGTTTTGCTTGATACTTTCAATGTACAATGTTCTATATTAACAGGGACATGGGATGAATAAGATTTATTAACTATCTTTTGCTTATACCCTGTTAGGGAAGAAAGACTCTTTAGCAAATAATTAGAGCCAAATGTTGCCTTCTATAGTAGTAGTATTTTTATGTTCAACAAGCATAAGAGCACTGATCTAGGTTCCTGAGCTCAGTTAGTGACCCGCCCAAACAAAGCTTTCCCACAACTGGGGTCTAGTGAGACGTCCAGACAATAGATGAGTTACATGCAGCATGCTGGAGGAGGAAAGGTCAGAGAATGATTTGCAGAGAAGATGACATTTGAATTTTCTGAAAGGATGATGGGAGTGTTTGCCAGATAGCCAGGTTAGACATAGAGAAATGGTAAGAGGAAATGGAATATGGAAAAAGAGGGTAAACACTAATTGTAACTCACTGGCTGTTATTCCAGTTGTATTTGTTAATATCAAGCTCAGCTTCCAACCATCCTGGAAAATTATACTGAAACAGCAAAGACCTACACTGCTTCAAGTGGCACTTAAAGAAAATGTCAATGTCACGGCAATAGATTACACAGCTGCGACCCAGGACACCCACAGGGAGGAAAAGCAGGGGAAAGATGTCAGCCTTTCGAGTATCACTTCTCTGACCATAACTACTTAGAACATTTTGAGTTCTTTTTTGAACAGGCAGCCACATTTTTGTGCTCAGACTATTTCTCAGAAAGGTCGTTAGGAGTCCCCCATTTCCACAACAACAACAAAATCAAAAGCAGTTTTCTTTAAAGTAATTGCATGGTTCCAGCCATATGCTCTCCTCTTCTCTTTACTGAGTATCATTCACTTAGGACTGGCGTAATTCCCTCCTAAATTGGAGGTTTGCATATGTAATTATATCAAATGATGTGTTTGTTTATATCTCCAAACCACATTGAAAAGCTTGCCTATGATTTATCCTTGAAATTCAATTTCATCATGTGAGTCCCCAATTTACTGCCCCCAATGGGCCTACAGTCACACGTGTGGTGTACATGCCTCTCTCTTGCAGAGATTACACAATGAGGGTGCCTTCCACGGTGATGAGTCAGAGCAGTTGAGGAGGGAATTGCTCTCTTCAGGCTCTGCCCTGTCCTAAGGCCCAACTGCATTCAGCTACAACAAAGTCATTAGAAGGGCAGGTGCAGCTTTGGCAATTTCAACTGATTTCTCTGGTTTGTGAGGAATGGTCCACCTCACGTTCTCATCTGAGGGCAAAACACACCGTGCTCCTGAAGCTCCATAGCTCCTCCCAAGGAGGTAGCTTTAAAAGGAAGAAAGCTTTTACCCATTCTTGGTTCCTGTGTTGACAAGGTTTGTTTTCAGTGGAAATAACTACCCTTTGTGACTTTAATCCAAAATGCTCTTTCATTATATATGTGTTCCAGATTCCCCATGGACAAGCCTGATGGATCTATTCATTCCAACCCTTCGTCCTCCCACATTCCTAAACGAACTCATTCATTCGATTTTAAAAATATAGTAAAATATATAAGTGAAATACAGTAAAAAGTATAGGTGAAATATAGTCCTTCAGTCATTTAAGTATTTTTAAAGATCTGTCTCCTCCAAAACGAAAAGACTTGTTAAAATCTAAAAGGCAGAGTTTATGATCTCCTAATGATTTTTGAACAGCTTTACTGATATATAATTTATGTACAATAACAATCACCTTAAGGATACAGTTCACTGGCTTTCAGAATGCTTAGGGAGCTATGCGACCATCACCATAATCTGTAATTTTAGAACATTTTCATCAGCCCCAAAATAAACCCTGTACCACTCATCCCATTTCCTACTCATCCCCGCCTCATCCCATTTCCTATGGACTTTCACTTTTTTAAATGAATTTATTTATTTTTGACTGCTCTGGGTCTTTGTTGCTGCACTCAGCTTTCTCTAGTTGCATCAAGTGGGGGCTACTCTTTGTTGCACTGTGCAGGATTCTAATTGCAGTGGTATTTCTTGTTGCAGAACATGGGCTCTAGATATACAGGCTTCAGTATTTGTGGCCTGTGGGCTCAGTAGTTGTGGAACATAGGTTTAGATGCCCTGTGGCATGCGGAATCTTCCCAGATCAGAGAACAAACCTGCACAGGCATCAGATTCTTTATCATTGAACCACCAGGGAAATCCTGACTCTCAATTTGGATTTAGACTTTCTTTCCTGCTTTTTACTTTGTTGTTGGTTTGTTGCTAAGTCATATCCAGTCGAAGGCCCAACTGCAAAAAAACTTAGAAGGGCAGGTGCAGCTTTGGCAATTTCAACTGATTTCTCTGGTTTGTGAGGAATGGTCCACCTCACGTTCTCATCTGAGGGCAAAACACACCGTGCTCCTGAAGCTCCATAGCTCCTCCCAAGGAGGTAGCTTTAAAAGGAAGAAAGCTTTTACCCATTCTTGGTTCCTGTGTTGACAAGGTTTGTTTTCAGTGGAAATAACTACCCTTTGTGACTTTAATCCAAAATGCTCTTTCATTATATATGTGTTCCAGATTCCCCATGGACAAGCCTGATGGATCTATTCATTCCAACCCTTCGTCCTCCCACATTCCTAAACGAACTCATTCATTCGATTTTAAAAATATAGTAAAATATATAAGTGAAATACAGTAAAAAGTATAGGTGAAATATAGTCCTTCAGTCATTTAAGTATTTTTAAAGATCTGTCTCCTCCAAAACGAAAAGACTTGTTAAAATCTAAAAGGCAGAGTTTATGATCTCCTAATGATTTTTGAACAGCTTTACTGATATATAATTTATGTACAATAACAATCACCTTAAGGATACAGTTCACTGGCTTTCAGAATGCTTAGGGAGCTATGCGACCATCACCATAATCTGTAATTTTAGAACATTTTCATCAGCCCCAAAATAAACCCTGTACCACTCATCCCATTTCCTACTCATCCCCGCCTCATCCCATTTCCTATGGACTTTCACTTTTTTAAATGAATTTATTTATTTTTGACTGCTCTGGGTCTTTGTTGCTGCACTCAGCTTTCTCTAGTTGCATCAAGTGGGGGCTACTCTTTGTTGCACTGTGCAGGATTCTAATTGCAGTGGTATTTCTTGTTGCAGAACATGGGCTCTAGATATACAGGCTTCAGTATTTGTGGCCTGTGGGCTCAGTAGTTGTGGAACATAGGTTTAGATGCCCTGTGGCATGGAATCTTCCCAGATCAGAGAACAAACCTGCACAGGCATCAGATTCTTTATCATTGAACCACCAGGGAAATCCTGACTCTCAATTTGGATTTAGACTTTCTTTCCTGCTTTTTACTTTGTTGTTGGTTTGTTGCTAAGTCATATCCAACTCGTGTGACTGTAGCCGGCCAGGCTCCTCTGTCCATGGGGTTTTCCAGGCAAGAATAGTGAAGTGGGTTGCCATTTGCTTCTCCAGGGCCTCTTCCATTGAACCAGTGTCTCCTGCTTGGCACATGGATTCTTTACAAATGAACCACCTGGGAAACTGCCTTTTACTTTAGATCTATAACAATAAAGGTGATAGAAACCCAGAGGACTGAGACCTGCAGAGGTTTCCTTGCCTTTTCCTTCAGGAACAGAAGCTCTTTGGCTTTCTCACAGCTCCAGAATCACATCATGTGTGTTGTTTCAACCTTTTCAGGAAGCCTGTCTTTTTCTCTTGGCTGATAAATAGGTGAAAAGCACACCCTGGGGAAGGTAGGCAGATAGAAGAGAGCCACACTGCCTCCCTTCTCCACTTGGGCATTGTGAAAAGAAATAGCTTTCCTCAAGAATTACCCTCAGGATAGTCGAGAGGAAGCTGAAGAGCAGCATCATTGCAATGGGCCATGACTGCATGACCTGAGTGAGAGGACCTGAGATTACGCAGGAGCTCACAGGGGAACAGAGGGCCAAAGGGCTCCTAGGCATTTGTGTTTGGAAGAGCACCAGGCAAACAAGGGCAGAGGCTGTCAGTCCTTTCACCTATTTATAGCCTCCATATAACAAGTGTTTTTCATTCCCACCGTGACCTCTAGCAGAGGATGCCTCCTTAAGAGGGAGTGAGGTCCATGAAAGCCTCCTTCCCCCTTTCAAGAACACAATTGCCTTACTGCTCTGGGTCTTTGTTGCTGCACTCAGCTTTCTCTAGTTGCATCAAGTGGGGGCTACTCTTTGTTGCACTGTGCAGGATTCTAATTGCAGTGGTATTTCTTGTTGCAGAACATGGGCTCTAGATATACAGGCTTCAGTATTTGTGGCCTGTGGGCTCAGTAGTTGTGGAACATAGGTTTAGATGCCCTGTGGCATGCGGAATCTTCCCAGATCAGAGAACAAACCTGCACAGGCATCAGATTCTTTATCATTGAACCACCAGGGAAATCCTGACTCTCAATTTGGATTTAGACTTTCTTTCCTGCTTTTTACTTTGTTGTTGGTTTGTTGCTAAGTCATATCCAACTCGTGTGACTGTAGCCGGCCAGGCTCCTCTGTCCATGGGGTTTTCCAGGCAAGAATAGTGAAGTGGGTTGCCATTTGCTTCTCCAGGGCCTCTTCCATTGAACCAGTGTCTCCTGCTTGGCACATGGATTCTTTACAAATGAACCACCTGGGAAACTGCCTTTTACTTTAGATCTATAACAATAAAGGTGATAGAAACCCAGAGGACTGAGACCTGCAGAGGTTTCCTTGCCTTTTCCTTCAGGAACAGAAGCTCTTTGGCTTTCTCACAGCTCCAGAATCACATCATGTGTGTTGTTTCAACCTTTTCAGGAAGCCTGTCTTTTTCTCTTGGCTGATAAATAGGTGAAAAGCACACCCTGGGGAAGGTAGGCAGATAGAAGAGAGCCACACTGCCTCCCTTCTCCACTTGGGCATTGTGAAAAGAAATAGCTTTCCTCAAGAATTACCCTCAGGATAGTCGAGAGAGGAAGCTGAAGAGCAGCATCATTGCAATGGGCCATGACTGCATGACCTGAGTGAGAGGACCTGAGATTACGCAGGAGCTCACAGGGGAACAGAGGGCCAAAGGGCTCCTAGGCATTTGTGTTTGGAAGAGCACCAGGCAAACAAGGGCAGAGGCTGTCAGTCCTTTCACCTATTTATAGCCTCCATATAACAAGTGTTTTTCATTCCCACCGTGACCTCTAGCAGAGGATGCCTCCTTAAGAGGGAGTGAGGTCCATGAAAGCCTCCTTCCCCCTTTCAAGAACACAATTGCTTCTCACTTAGAAAGAGCCTCTGTGACATATGACCTTGTGGAATAGCGTCACCTGAAAACGAAGGCATCAGATTTGTGTGTCAGGCATTCCCTGGTGTGATCACAATGACCCTTAGTCAATGTGACTCAGAGAGCAGTCTCCTCTTTATTCCTCCTTTATCACCTCACTCACCAGTGCATTCCCCATTTCCGTCTCCCCGTTGCTTGGCCCTGACACACACATGCACACTGAGCCTAAGGTCTGATCCAGAAGCTGTAGCCGCTCAGTGTATTTCATTCTTGGATGGCAGAAAAATCCATGTCAATAAAAAGTCGTAATGAAATTCAACAGAGAAGAGTGGAATTGCAGAGAGCTTTCTCAGAATGAGAGGACCATCTTAAGGCACCATCCCAAGAGATTCAGAGACAGGAAATGAGGGAGGGAGTGGGGCACAGAATCCATGTTTGTTCAGTTTCCCAGGAGGTTCTGACTGGCAGCTAGTGAAGGGGAGTTACTGATTCTCTCCCGGGAAACTTTTTTTTTAATCTCTGCATCTGCCTATCTATCTATTTGGCTACACCAGGTCTTTGTGGCTGGTGGGATCTTCCATCTCTGTTGTAGCATGCAAGATCTTTCAGTTGCAGCATGAGGGATATAGTTCCCTAATCAGGACTGAACCTGGGCCCCCTGCCTTTGGACCACAAAGTCTTATTCCCTGGGCCTCCAGGGAAGTCCCCTACCTTGAAACTCTTGATGGGAGTCTTATCCCCATCATCTCTGACAAAAACTCATTTTTATATCCAGAGGTGCCTAACACTGCACCATTCACATAGAAGAACTCAGAAAAGGAAAAAGCACATATCCCCCCATTCACCAATGCTCTCCCCAACTCAAAACAGTATACTCCTAAACAACCATATCTGATTACGCAGGAGCTCACAGGGGAACAGAGGGCCAAAGGGCTCCTAGGCATTTGTGTTTGGAAGAGCACCAGGCAAACAAGGGCAGAGGCTGTCAGTCCTTTCACCTATTTATAGCCTCCATATAACAAGTGTTTTTCATTCCCACCGTGACCTCTAGCAGAGGATGCCTCCTTAAGAGGGAGTGAGGTCCATGAAAGCCTCCTTCCCCCTTTCAAGAACACAATTGCTTCTCACTTAGAAAGAGCCTCTGTGACATATGACCTTGTGGAATAGCGTCACCTGAAAACGAAGGCATCAGATTTGTGTGTCAGGCATTCCCTGGTGTGATCACAATGACCCTTAGTCAATGTGACTCAGAGAGCAGTCTCCTCTTTATTCCTCCTTTATCACCTCACTCACCAGTGCATTCACACATTTCCGTCTCCCCGTTGCTTGGCCCTGACACACACATGCACACTGAGCCTAAGGTCTGATCCAGAAGCTGTAGCCGCTCAGTGTATTTCATTCTTGGATGGCAGAAAAATCCATGTCAATAAAAAGTCGTAATGAAATTCAACAGAGAAGAGTGGAATTGCAGAGAGCTTTCTCAGAATGAGAGGACCATCTTAAGGCACCATCCCAAGAGATTCAGAGACAGGAAATGAGGGAGGGAGTGGGGCACAGAATCCATGTTTGTTCAGTTTCCCAGGAGGTTCTGACTGGCAGCTAGTGAAGGGGAGTTACTGATTCTCTCCCGGGAAACTTTTTTTTTAATCTCTGCATCTGCCTATCTATCTATTTGGCTACACCAGGTCTTTGTGGCTGGTGGGATCTTCCATCTCTGTTGTAGCATGCAAGATCTTTCAGTTGCAGCATGAGGGATATAGTTCCCTAATCAGGACTGAACCTGGGCCCCCTGCCTTTGGACCACAAAGTCTTATTCCCTGGGCCTCCAGGGAAGTCCCCTACCTTGAAACTCTTGATGGGAGTCTTATCCCCATCATCTCTGACAAAAACTCATTTTTATATCCAGAGGTGCCTAACACTGCACCATTCACATAGAAGAACTCAGAAAATGGATTTAAATGAATACTAAAGGCACATATCCCTCCCCATTCACCAATGCTCTCCCCCAACTCAAAACAGTATACTCCTAAACAACCATATTCTAAGCTTGTCCGTATCAAAACTGAAAATTAGCTCATGAGTAATCTCTCTTTTCTATGACAGCTTTTGTCAACTAATTGTTAATGAGTTTCCAGTTTTATTTTAGGCCAGGGGCTTAGGTAGACCCTGGGCCTTCTGAATCAGAAGGTAGGTCTTTTCCATGAAGTCACTCCATCAGTCTGTCTTGTGGGAAAATACGGACATGTGAGCAGAGGAGTATAGTAAAAAACCAAGAATCATAGTGTGGTGGAGTATACGCGTTCTGGTAGTATCTATCAGGTGAATCCCTAGCCCTGGGAGAGAGGGTTACCTCTCTAACACCTGAGGTAAATTTGAAAAATCCATAGATGAAGCAGTAAGGGTGGGGGCACATTCCAGAAAGCACTCATGGAAAGGCAAATCGTTTTTGCAACAAGGAATATGGATTTCCCTCCCATGGGGAGTATGGACAGATGAGAGTGGAGTGAATGGAGTGGAAACCACACACCTCAGTTTGGGACTTGAACTCAATCACACCTCATGAGATTTGAACCCTGCCAAAAGCCAGAGTGGAGCTTGAACCCACTGTCTTTTCATTAAAATCACTCACTTAGTGTCTGGACTTACTAAAGCTCAGGTTCTTTATGTCTCAGTGTAGAATGAATTTAATAAGAGGCAAAGTGGTAAGTAAGAAGTAGATTTATTTTTGTCTTATTTTATTTTTTGAGAGTTGTGGGTTAAGTTTTATTGGGGGAATAATTAGGATTGCAGCCCAGGAGACATCATCTCAGATGGCTCTGAGAGACTGCTCTCAGGACGTTTGTGAGGGATACAAGCAGGCAGGCAAGAGGGCTTGGCCTCAAGAACTATGTGGGGAGACAGATTCATTTAGGGAGATACACGTTCCATAGAGAGAAGGCAGTTCATCTCAGAAGGCTAGAGAGGCCTCAAAATATGCAGTGGTTATTTAGTTTTTACAGGCCAAGTAATTTTGTAGGCTAACAAGTGGGAAGATTATTCCAACTATTTGGTGGGGATTTCCACAACTGGGCTACCACCCACTTTTCTGGCCTTTTCTGGTCAGCCTTGGGTGACTGTGGGTGTGTCATTTGGCATGCTAATGTATTACAATGAGCATATAATGAGGCTCAAGGTCTACTGGAAGTTGACTCTTCCACTTATAATGAAAGGTCTTTTCCAGTTTTATTTTAGGCCAGGCTTAGGTAGACCCTGGGCCTTCTGAATCAGAAGGTAGGTCTTTTCCATGAAGTCACTCCATCAGTCTGTCTTGTGGGAAAATACGGACATGTGAGCAGAGGAGTATAGTAAAAAACCAAGAATCATAGTGTGGTGGAGTATACGCGTTCTGGTAGTATCTATCAGGTGAATCCCTAGCCCTGGGAGAGGGTTACCTCTCTAACACCTGAGGTAAATTTGAAAAATCCATAGATGAAGCAGTAAGGGTGGGGGCACATTCCAGAAAGCACTCATGGAAAGGCAAATCGTTTTTGCAACAAGGAATATGGATTTCCCTCCCATGGGGAGTATGGACAGATGAGAGTGGAGTGAATGGAGTGGAAACCACACACCTCAGTTTGGGACTTGAACTCAATCACACCTCATGAGATTTGAACCCTGCCAAAAGCCAGAGTGGAGCTTGAACCCACTGTCTTTTCATTAAAATCACTCACTTAGTGTCTGGACTTACTAAAGCTCAGGTTCTTTATGTCTCAGTGTAGAATGAATTTAATAAGAGGCAAAGTGGTAAGTAAGAAGTAGATTTATTTTTGTCTTATTTTATTTTTTGAGAGTTGTGGGTTAAGTTTTATTGGGGGCATAATTAGGATTGCAGCCCAGGAGACATCATCTCAGATGGCTCTGAGAGACTGCTCTCAGGACGTTTGTGAGGGATACAAGCAGGCAGGCAAGAGGGCTTGGCCTCAAGAACTATGTGGGGAGACAGATTCATTTAGGGAGATACACGTTCCATAGAGAGAAGGCAGTTCATCTCAGAAGGCTAGAGAGGCCTCAAAATATGCAGTGGTTATTTAGTTTTTACAGGCCAAGTAATTTTGTAGGCTAACAAGTGGGAAGATTATTCCAACTATTTGGTGGGGATTTCCACAACTGGGCTACCACCCACTTTTCTGGCCTTTTCTGGTCAGCCTTGGGTGACTGTGGGTGTGTCATTTGGCATGCTAATGTATTACAATGAGCATATAATGAGGCTCAAGGTCTACTGGAAGTTGACTCTTCCACTGTCTAAGGCCTAATTGATTCTAACCAGCCCTCTCTTGTCCGCGAGGGCTGTGTCCTTCTGTTAAAGATTGTGCCCTGCCCCTTCTCTCTTGTCTCAGGGTCAGCTTATAAGCAGCCCTGCTACTTTCGATGGGATTTTATTTTGAAGGCCATGGGGAACCATTTAATCTCTCCTAGTCTTTTCTTGGCTTTCTCTAAAATCATGTACTCTACCCACTACCTGAAAACAAAAACGTGAGCACCTCGGCAGATTGTGATAAAATACCTTTTCCATATTTCATATACTTCAGCAGCATTGGGGTTGAGCTTTTCATGGGATTTCTCTGTTCTCTCATTGATCAGCATATGTCAGCAGCCCGACTCATAGTGTCTTATCTTCAGGGACATTTTAGAATCAAGAAATGGAATGTAAATTTGACTTCCTAATTACCATTTAACAATAATCATAATAAAACCTGCATAAGACAAACTGGGCGGCCTTGAAAGTTTTGCCTTCGCTTTCCCTTTTCTTTGTCTTTCTGCTCAAAGGGATGATTCATTTATGAGAAATGTCATTCATAGGAAAGATAGATATTTCCCCTGTAGAACTTATTTTGTGTAAAGATTTAAACAAACAAAACAGAGTGATAAAACTATAATATGAGATCTTTCATGTATGAGGTATTAAATTTGAAATTTAATTATGTATACAAGTAGTTATAACAGAAATAACCTTCTTTGTCAATATAACCAAAAAATGATATAAGCATAAAAAGTTAAATAAGAAAGTTCACTTCATAGCTTAAATCTAATTAGCATCAACAACCTATTAATTGCTCAAGAGCTCTAAAATCTTTAATGAGGTTTCTATGGTAGAATTTCAGTCACATGCAAATGAATCATTGAAATTCCTCATTATCCGAAAAACAATGGTTCTTTAGTGAGGTTTCACATCCCCAAAGTGATTAAAATATCTCAACTGTGGAAAGCAGAACTTAGAAACAGATTTTTCATGTTTTCTTTGTCAATTTTTATTTTGTTCAAAGAATAATTCTGAGACTGTTGTTGAGGACTGGTGAATTATACTGTTCCCTATTGCTTTTGCTTTTCCTTTAACTAGACATGCTTCCCACATTCGGTAAGCTTCTTGCCCCGATATTTAAAAGTCAAATATTCTCATTTTTACACAGGTCTGATTACCACAACTTCAAGGAAATTGGATCGAGAACAGCAGGCAGAACATTTTCTGGAGGTAAGCACCTAGAGGGAGCCGATATTCATTAAAACTGACTTTCCCTAAACTGCTTTAACCTTCCACATGAACTGGAACTTGAATATATGTGAAGAGTGGGTTGCAAAATGAAGCTATTTCTCTTGGGCTGATTGGTTCTGAAGTTGGAGATTTCTAGTGCCTTCCTGTGACTGCACTTCTGTAGATGGTCGTACCTCTGCCCTTCCTGAAAGCAAGCAGATGTATCGGCATTCTGCCTTGACTTTGGGTGCCTTTGCCAATAATCAGAAAAGAAAGTTCAGGAGCAGAGCCCTGTAAGCCATCCAGTAAAAAGAGAGAGAGCCAAAGTGCAACAGTTAACACGAAGCACATCCTCTGTGAAGAAGTGCTCTGCTAGGCTCCTCATTTCTTTTCTTAGGAGAGACTGAGGAAGAGAAATCTGCCAGTTGATTCACGGCTGGAGAGGACTGTTTCTGAAACCATCAAATGTGCTCCTATAATTCACTAAGACAGAAACAGCAGCAGTATAAACTATAAGAACATTATTTTGCAGGAAAACCCATAAGGCAAGGGATGAGAAAATAGATATGAAAGAGTCTTATGGAACATTCTTTCCATACATATCAAGTGTCTTTATTGGGAAAGGTCACTTCATAGCTTAAATCTAATTAGCATCAACAACCTATTAATTGCTCAAGAGCTCTAAAATCTTTAATGAGGTTTCTATGGTAGAATTTCAGTCACATGCAAATGAATCATTGAAATTCCTCATTATCCGAAAAACAATGGTTCTTTAGTGAGGTTTCACATCCCCAAAGTGATTAAAATATCTCAACTGTGGAAAGCAGAACTTAGAAACAGATTTTTCATGTTTTCTTTGTCAATTTTTATTTTGTTCAAAGAATAATTCTGAGACTGTTGTTGAGGACTGGTGAATTATACTGTTCCCTATTGCTTTTGCTTTTCCTTTAACTAGACATGCTTCCCACATTCGGTAAGCTTCTTGCCCCGATATTTAAAAGTCAAATATTCTCATTTTTACACAGGTCTGATTACCACAACTTCAAGGAAATTGGATCGAGAACAGCAGGCAGAACATTTTCTGGAGGTAAGCACCTAGAGGGAGCCGATATTCATTAAAACTGACTTTCCCTAAACTGCTTTAACCTTCCACATGAACTGGAACTTGAATATATGTGAAGAGTGGGTTGCAAAATGAAGCTATTTCTCTTGGGCTGATTGGTTCTGAAGTTGGAGATTTCTAGTGCCTTCCTGTGACTGCACTTCTGTAGATGGTCGTACCTCTGCCCTTCCTGAAAGCAAGCAGATGTATCGGCATTCTGCCTTGACTTTGGGTGCCTTTGCCAATAATCAGAAAAGAAAGTTCAGGAGCAGAGCCCTGTAAGCCATCCAGTAAAAAGAGAGAGAGCCAAAGTGCAACAGTTAACACGAAGCACATCCTCTGTGAAGAAGTGCTCTGCTAGGCTCCTCATTTCTTTTCTTAGGAGAGACTGAGGAAGAGAAATCTGCCAGTTGATTCACGGCTGGAGAGGACTGTTTCTGAAACCATCAAATGTGCTCCTATAATTCACTAAGACAGAAACAGCAGCAGTATAAACTATAAGAACATTATTTTGCAGGAAAAAAACCCATAAGGCAAGGGATGAGAAAATAGATATGAAAGAGTCTTATGGAACATTCTTTCCATACATATCAAGTGTCTTTATTGGGAAGCTTGATGCCTGAGAAGTATGTATGACGCTGTGATTTGTGTGACAGTCGTGATACTGAGCAGATGACAATGCTTAGAAGGTAGAGCATTGTTATATCAGGTTCTTGCTGTTAAAATGATCTGTCAGTTCCAGGAACCACTCGCTGGAATCAGCGCACATGCGCACGCCTCAAATCTCTTCTGATGCTCTTCTTTAAGTCAGTTCACTGGTAATGATTTACTTAAAGAACACTGGACTTGGTAGCAGTCCGAGGGCTTCTCTGCCATGATTAGCTTGGAGTCTGAGAAGCTGTTCAATTGCCCTGGACCTCAGTTTCCCCTACTGTGAAATGTGGTGAATAATAGCTACTTCCTATACCTCAAAGGATCGCTATTAGGATCAAACCTGATCTTCTATATCAAAGTATTTTCAAAACTCTCAAAGCATTACATATAATAAAGTATTATTATTATTATGCAGTACTATGATAACCCTTTTAAAACATCACAATCATTGCATAAAGATGAAAGACTCCAGGCTGCCAAAAAATAATTATTGTAATTCTTTTTTTCAAAATCATCCTAATGGGCTACAGTGCATACCTGGTCCAGAATTAGAGTAGGTTTGCCAGAATAATAACACCTTATATTATATTCATGGACTTCTTTCCTTTGCACAGAGGCCAGACCTCCTGGAGGGTGATATTCTCAGATAGTTGAATCCATTACTTCCCAGCAGGGGAAGGGGAGGGTGTCTCATTAGCTGGGGAATCTGCCTGAGATCACTTACTACTTTGGCCCAGAAGGGCGGTGTCTTAGGGGGGTGTCGAGAGGTGCAGAGTCTAACTCTAGAGAAAAGAGGCAAAAGTGTTTCCCAGACATTTGAATTCAGTCCCCAAAGAATCCTTAACAGTTTCACATCCTTTCCCGACTTATAGGCTCCTCATTTCTTTTCTTAGGAGAGACTGAGGAAGAGAAATCTGCCAGTTGATTCACGGCTGGAGAGGACTGTTTCTGAAACCATCAAATGTGCTCCTATAATTCACTAAGACAGAAACAGCAGCAGTATAAACTATAAGAACATTATTTTGCAGGAAAAAAACCCATAAGGCAAGGGATGAGAAAATAGATATGAAAGAGTCTTATGGAACATTCTTTCCATACATATCAAGTGTCTTTATTGGGAAGCTTGATGCCTGAGAAGTATGTATGACGCTGTGATTTGTGTGACAGTCGTGATACTGAGCAGATGACAATGCTTAGAAGGTAGAGCATTGTTATATCAGGTTCTTGCTGTTAAAATGATCTGTCAGTTCCAGGAACCACTCGCTGGAATCAGCGCACATGCGCACGCCTCAAATCTCTTCTGATGCTCTTCTTTAAGTCAGTTCACTGGTAATGATTTACTTAAAGAACACTGGACTTGGTAGCAGTCCGAGGGCTTCTCTGCCATGATTAGCTTGGAGTCTGAGAAGCTGTTCAATTGCCCTGGACCTCAGTTTCCCCTACTGTGAAATGTGGTGAATAATAGCTACTTCCTATACCTCAAAGGATCGCTATTAGGATCAAACCTGATCTTCTATATCAAAGTATTTTCAAAACTCTCAAAGCATTACATATAATAAAGTATTATTATTATTATGCAGTACTATGATAACCCTTTTAAAACATCACAATCATTGCATAAAGATGAAAGACTCCAGGCTGCCAAAAAATAATTATTGTAATTCTTTTTTTCAAAATCATCCTAATGGGCTACAGTGCATACCTGGTCCAGAATTAGAGTAGGTTTGCCAGAATAATAACACCTTATATTATATTCATGGACTTCTTTCCTTTGCACAGAGGCCAGACCTCCTGGAGGGTGATATTCTCAGATAGTTGAATCCATTACTTCCCAGCAGGGGAAGGGGAGGGTGTCTCATTAGCTGGGGAATCTGCCTGAGATCACTTACTACTTTGGCCCAGAAGGGCGGTGTCTTAGGGGGGTGTCGAGAGGTGCAGAGTCTAACTCTAGAGAAAAGAGGCAAAAGTGTTTCCCAGACATTTGAATTCAGTCCCCAAAGAATCCTTAACAGTTTCACATCCTTTCCCGACTTATAGGAATACTTACCCAACACTTTGGGCCTTTGAACTAACACGGGTACTCAGTAAAATGTAGTTAGAATTGTTGTGGTTTTCATTGTTATCATATGGTGCCCCAATGCCCGAACTCTCCTAAAGATCCAGCTTCATCCCCACACTCCACGACAGACAGTTGTTGTTGTTCAGTCGCTAAGTCATGTTTGACTCTTTTGGCCCCCAACGGGCTATGGCACACCGGGCTTCTCTGTCCATTACTGTCTCCCTAAGTTTGCTCAGACTCATGTTCATTGAGCCAATGATGCCATCCGGCTATCCTCTCCTGTCACCCCCTTCTTCTCTTGCCCTCAATTTTTCCCAACACCAGGGTCTTTGCCAGTGTGTCAGCTCTTTGCATCAGGTGGCCAAAGTATTGAAGCTTCAGCATCAGTCCTTCCGATGAATATTGAAGATTGATTTCCTTTAGGGTTGACTAGTTTGATCCCCTTGCTATCCAAAGGACTCTCAAGAGTCTTCTCTAGTACCAGTTTGGAAGCATTAGTTCTTCAGCACTCAGCCTTCTTTATGGTCCAACTCTCACATCCATACATGATAGTAGCTCCAGGCTGCTGCAACAGTCACTGGGCTTAGCCTGTGCTCCCAGGACTGAGCTATGTCCCAGAGATAAGAATATACGAGAAAGACGAAGAGATGTTCAGTGAATAAATACTGTCACTTCAGACACAAGTGTTCTGAAGCCACACAAAGAAAGGTCCCATAATAGTGCCTGAAAACAAGGAGGTAGTGGGCCGCATTCATTGGAGTGGTTGGGAGGGCCTCTTTGAGGAGGTGACATTTGGTAACAGGAAGCCAAGGTTCTTTTGGAGAAACAGAACCAAGACCAGTGAGATAAGAGGGCTGTAGAGGTGGTAGGAAGCCAAGTTGGAAAATGCAAATAGGGCTGTGGAAAGGATTCTGAATTTTCTCCCAAGTTAAGTAGAAATTCATGAAGCAGGGACTAGAGGAGGGGTGTGATAGGGTTGGCAGGGTTGGAGATGGCTGTCTTGCTGATCAGAAACTGGCTGAGGCATGGCTTTAGTAGCAGGGAGACTGGAGAGAGGATGCTGTTAGAGGGTGAGAGACGATAGTGCCATGGATGGGGGTCTAATGCATATCCCATCATGATTCTAGCTAGCACGCAATATATGACTTTTCCGAAGTTTCCAGGGTAGAGATTTAAAAGCCTGTGTGTCATCTGGATTACACTAACTCACCCTCTGACTCTGCCCACATCCCAGTATTCCCCATCACAGGTGCTCTTTCATTCGGTAAACTCTCTTCCAAAGGCTTTCAAAAACCACCTGAATCTCTGTCTCCCTCTGTTTATCTATCTCACCTCCTCTTGTCTTTCTCACACATACGCGCCAGCTCCCACTTTCTATATTATAAAACTCTTAGAGCCACATGTTCCTTTTCTATATAATATTTCAGTGACCATTTGAATGGCATTCCTTTCTTTGTTCTGAATGAATCATAGTAAGACTATTGCTTTAACTCAGCCCTGCAAAAAAGTGAATGAAATAATATCAGCTGTACACATTTTTTTTAAAAAACTGTGGATACCTTGTGTGAATTGTAAGTCCTGCATGTGGATAATTAACCTCCTGGAAAGCCTTTAATTGCTAAGATAACCCTATGCTCCTTTTTAAACTCATGTTAACCTTCTGGCTCTGTTTCATATCCTTCTTTCCCCATCAAGTAAAATGGGCTCATCCTGAAAGGATCCATTTAGAGTCTGACCTGGCAGGTATACTCCTGAATAGGTAGCCAAGAGGATATTAATGATTTGTTTAAAGTTTGCTATCCCCATTATGGAAAGCAGTTTAATTGTATACTGTTGGTACTCTGCCTGTACTTTAATTTCAGATATTTAGCTTGACTGTGTATACAATGCAGGGGTTCCCAAGTGACACTAGTGGTAAAGATCCTACCTGCCAATGCAGGAGACACAGGTTCAATCCCTGGGTCTGAAAGATCCCCTGGAGGAGGGTATGGCAACCTACTCTAGTATTCTTGCCTGGAGAATCCCATGGACAGAGGAGCCTGGTGGTCTACAGTCCATAGGATCACAGAGTTGGACACGACAGAAGTGGCCTAGCATGCAAGCACACTGTAAGGGTTTTGGAGTCTACAGAACACTTGCCTTAAATCTGTGACTGTAAAAAGACATTATCATTATCAGAATCCAAGGGACTTGCTAAGGAAACAAGAGTAGCAAAGGACTACAGAAAAATTCACAAATACAGCTTAAACTGGTGAATTCCAAGTTACTTCTTGTCTAATCAGGAAATATGTTATGTGGAAATATTTGCCTGATCTTTCTCACTACCATGAAATGCAAAAATATGGATTTTTCAGCTCATTTATTCAGAGTCATATACATTCCTTGATAACCAGTTATGATTGCAGTGGAGGCAGAGGGCTAATTCCAGCAAATAGATGCACAAAGTTGAAAATGATGCATAAACTAAACCATGAATTAACGTTTTAGATTAGTGACTGTGGCTTTAGCCTTGACTACCTCATTATTAAAAAGGCAGTTGTGAAATAAGGAAACACTCTCTATATTATATTCTTTCTTATATTATAATCAGTTATATAGACTGTTTCCTCACCTACCAGATTTAATCTCCTTATGGCCAGGAAACTTGATTTATCAAGACAGTGAGTGGAAATAGTGTGGAAAAGCCTGGTGTTCCATTCAGACAGGCCTGAGACTATATGTGGGGACTGCTCACAGTGCCTAGACAGGCTGCCACACTCTCTGAACCTCCTTTCCTTTTTCTGTTAAGTGGAGATGATGGCTTCTAACATGGGGTTGGTGTAAACAACATATGAAATTGTTACCAAGTCCACACTCATACTACTTTCATGAAGGCCAAAGAATTAAGAGATGACAAGTTGTTGGGACAAAGAATAGTAACTGTATTTGGAAAGCCAGCAGACCTAGAGGATGGTGGGCTAGCATCCCAAAGAACCATTTTACTCCAGTTAGAATTCAGGTTTCTTTTATACTATAAGGGGAAGGGATGTGGTTAGTTGCTGGTTGCTGCAAACTTCTTGGTGTCAGAATCCTTGGTTCTTGCAGTTGTTCATATAGGTCAGGTCACAAGTTTCTGTAATCTTCCACCAAGGTAAATGTTTTTACTCTGTTCTGCAAATTTATCTCTATAGGAATGGAAAAGTGTTATACTCTTAAAGGTCAGAGCCTTTAGAATGGGCTGTCCTATATATTTCAAGCTGTAGACAACATCCTTAACTTACAGCAACACTTGCCTTAAATCTGTGACTGTAAAAGACATTATCATTATCAGAATCCAAGGGACTTGCTAAGGAAACAAGAGTAGCAAAGTACTACAGAAAAATTCACAAATACAGCTTAAACTGGTGAATTCCAAGTTACTTCTTGTCTAATCAGGAAATATGTTATGTGGAAATATTTGCCTGATCTTTCTCACTACCATGAAATGCAAAAATATGGATTTTTCAGCTCATTTATTCAGAGTCATATACATTCCTTGATAACCAGTTATGATTGCAGTGGAGGCAGAGGGCTAATTCCAGCAAATAGATGCACAAAGTTGAAAATGATGCATAAACTAAACCATGAATTAACGTTTTAGATTAGTGACTGTGGCTTTAGCCTTGACTACCTCATTATTAAAAAGGCAGTTGTGAAATAAGGAAACACTCTCTATATTATATTCTTTCTTATATTATAATCAGTTATATAGACTGTTTCCTCACCTACCAGATTTAATCTCCTTATGGCCAGGAAACTTGATTTATCAAGACAGTGAGTGGAAATAGTGTGGAAAAGCCTGGTGTTCCATTCAGACAGGCCTGAGACTATATGTGGGGACTGCTCACAGTGCCTAGACAGGCTGCCACACTCTCTGAACCCCCTTTTCCCTTTTTTCTGTTAAGTGGAGATGATGGCTTCTAACATGGGGTTGGTGTAAACAACATATGAAATTGTTACCAAGTCCACACTCATACTACTTTCATGAAGGCCAAAGAATTAAGAGATGACAAGTTGTTGGGACAAAGAATAGTAACTGTATTTGGAAAGCCAGCAGACCTAGAGGATGGTGGGCTAGCATCCCAAAGAACCATTTTACTCCAGTTAGAATTCAGGTTTCTTTTATACTATAAGGGGAAGGGATGTGGTTAGTTGCTGGTTGCTGCAAACTTCTTGGTGTCAGAATCCTTGGTTCTTGCAGTTGTTCATATAGGTCAGGTCACAAGTTTCTGTAATCTTCCACCAAGGTAAATGTTTTTACTCTGTTCTGCAAATTTATCTCTATAGGAATGGAAAAGTGTTATACTCTTAAAGGTCAGAGCCTTTAGAATGGGCTGTCCTATATATTTCAAGCTGTAGACAACATCCTTAACTTACAGCAAGAGTAATGGAGTACAAAAGTTAAAGTAAAAGAAACAACTCTAATACGGAGTCAGATGTGTTCTTCCAAATTACAGAATGACAAAACAAATGTACCCAGGATGACATCTGTTAGATAGCGTGTTTCAGCAACAGTGGTAACTAGCGGGATCAGCACTGACTGTCTTCCTTGTCTTTCTCTTCAGAACATCTAGTTCAGTCAGTACCTGGGAAACAGGGAGACTCACTACTCTAACAGACCTTCATTTTACCTGTACATGAGATCACAGAGGTGGGTATTAGCATAAAAGAAAGTGCATAGGCTTGCAGACAGAAGGCACAGAATATTCCACCTGTGTCCTTCTGCTTTTCCAAATTAAATTAACTCTGATCCTCACTTCATCTTCTATAAAATAGGGCTACTAATCCCTACTTCATCAGTGAACTACACTGAGGGTCTATCACATATAAGTGTTGTTAAAAAACTTTTAGGGGGCTGCACTGGATCTTCGGTGCTGTGTGTGGGCCTTCTTTAGTTACAGTGAGTGGGGGCTACTTTCTAGTTGCGGTGAGCTGGCTTCTCATTGAAGTGGCTTCTCTTGTTGCAGAGCACTGGCTCTAGAGAGCATGGGCTTTAGTAGTTGCGGTACACTGTCATAGTTGCTCCATAGCATGTGTAATCTTCCCAGACCAGGAGTGGAACCAGGGTCCCCTGCATTGATAGGCAGATTCTTAACCACTGGACCACCAGGGAAGTCCCCATACAGATACTATTAATCCATTGTTTGCCCCTCCCACCCCCCCATCCCTGCTCTCCTTGTCCTCTGTAAACACCTTGTCAGTTCCGTCTTTTTCAGTGTTGGCAACAGTATTTGAATAGCTTATAGCAGTTTGATTATTCTTAAAAGATATATCCATTTAAATTATCCTATAGTCCTGGCCTAATTATGTGTGAATCTTTATCTTGCTTGCTAAAAGAGTGTGATTTTGCCGCTCTTTTGATCTTGAAATGCTTCTCTGTTCAGGCATGGATAGTTCTGATAAAAGTCTCCTATCAAAGAGAACAGAGAGAGTATTTTATTTGCAAATCAAAAAGGATGACAAGGCCCAGTAACCAGTGTAAAGACAGAGGATGAGAAATTACGTTGTCTATGTGGGTATGTTTTGAAGGAGCCCAGAGAAGGTGGTGAGATTTTATAGTGCAATCGGTATAAATAACAGAACACATTATGGAGAAATATGCTAGATCTATAGGAATGTAAATTATTTAGTATCTGTCTCTAGCATACTCATCCATCGTCCTCAGTAAGGTGCATCTCTTGTGACTGGTTTTTCTTCCTGTCTAAAATTCTCATCCCTTTTTATAGTTGTATTTTCTGAGGGGAAAAATACAGCTCTTTGGTAAGTTTTTATAACGTTTCCTCTTGCCTTGGGATGCAAATTGATTTCTTTAGTGAGTGTATATCCTTAGTGGTTTCTTACTTTGGTTAGTAGCTGCTTTTGAGATAATGGTAATTTTTGGTGGTGAAGAATTGCGGGTCTATTTCAACCCATTAGGCTTAATGGGTTGAATTATCCATGTTTTGATAATTTAACTCCTAGTAAAATGGCCCTTTATCTCATTAATCTCTTTGCCACCCTCAAAAAAGTTTGCAGGAAGTACCTGTGGGCCGTCAAAAAAGCCATGTGTCTGTGCACACAAACAGTGGCTGTAGCAGGCAGGCATGGGTCTGTCAAGAGAGTTGGTCACGACTTTTGTTTTCCAGAATTCCCAAGAAAGCCCTAGAACCCTCTCTTCCCGATCTTTATTTCTAGAACTGTGCCTTTACTAGTCCTAGTTATTCTTTGTATTCATCAGCTTTAGTGAAGTTAATAGAAACTCAACTCTGTTTTCTTCCTTTCTTACATGCTTATTCTGGGTCTGGTATTGGGCTAGGTAGCCACCAAGGCTGTGTTACTGGAGTTAGTGTGTTTTTCCCACTGGATGTTTGTTTCTTCACCTTTCATGCTGAGGTCTGTTAGAGATTGCACAGCCAATCATTTATGAGCTACTACGGTTAGCAACTATCTTGGAGTTGAGGGCTGTTTTTCATGTCATCCCAACTGCTTCTCTCCTGTTCTATGGATGCAAAATCTGAGACCTGGCAGAGAGGAGACAGATCCAAGGTCACATGATCACTTCCTAGTGGAGTCCAGGATTGGTCTTCCTCTCCTTTTGGAACATATACAGCCCTGTACACCCATCAGTGTGTTAAAGTGTGGCAGGTCCAACCATCTTCCCCACTCTTGTTATGTGACAGATTTACCCCACGGTCAGTTTACTGCCCCCTCTAGGATCAGGATGTACAAACAGCAAAAGAGGAGATTTTCTGTTACATCCTTGGGTTATCTATTCCCCATCCCTTCAGCTTTTTGCTCCCCAGAGCTGGACAGGGACTTATACTCTGTCAGTGGACCCAATCCCCACCTCCAGGGCCAAAGGTCCATATCCTGACAGGAGGGGGTGTCTGAAAAGGGAAAAATACAGCTTTGGGCCTCTTGCCTTGGGATGCAAATTGATTTCTTTAGTGAGTGTATATCCTTAGTGGTTTCTTACTTTGGTTAGTAGCTGCTTTTGAGATAATGGTAATTTTTGGTGGTGAAGAATTGCGGGTCTATTTCAACCCATTAGGCTTAATGGGTTGAATTATCCATGTTTTGATAATTTAACTCCTAGTAAAATGGCCCTTTATCTCATTAATCTCTTTGCCACCCTCAAAAAAGTTTGCAGGAAGTACCTGTGGGCCGTCAAAAAAGCCATGTGTCTGTGCACACAAACAGTGGCTGTAGCAGGCAGGCATGGGTCTGTCAAGAGAGTTGGTCACGACTTTTGTTTTCCAGAATTCCCAAGAAAGCCCTAGAACCCTCTCTTCCCGATCTTTATTTCTAGAACTGTGCCTTTACTAGTCCTAGTTATTCTTTGTATTCATCAGCTTTAGTGAAGTTAATAGAAACTCAACTCTGTTTTCTTCCTTTCTTACATGCTTATTCTGGGTCTGGTATTGGGCTAGGTAGCCACCAAGGCTGTGTTACTGGAGTTAGTGTGTTTTTCCCACTGGATGTTTGTTTCTTCACCTTTCATGCTGAGGTCTGTTAGAGATTGCACAGCCAATCATTTATGAGCTACTACGGTTAGCAACTATCTTGGAGTTGAGGGCTGTTTTTCATGTCATCCCAACTGCTTCTCTCCTGTTCTATGGATGCAAAATCTGAGACCTGGCAGAGAGGAGACAGATCCAAGGTCACATGATCACTTCCTAGTGGAGTCCAGGATTGGTCTTCCTCTCCTTTTGGAACATATACAGCCCTGTACACCCATCAGTGTGTTAAAGTGTGGCAGGTCCAACCATCTTCCCCACTCTTGTTATGTGACAGATTTACCCCACGGTCAGTTTACTGCCCCCTCTAGGATCAGGATGTACAAACAGCAAAAGAGGAGATTTTCTGTTACATCCTTGGGTTATCTATTCCCCATCCCTTCAGCTTTTTGCTCCCCAGAGCTGGACAGGGACTTATACTCTGTCAGTGGACCCAATCCCCACCTCCAGGGCAAAGTCCATCTGACAGGAGGCTGTGCCCATGAGGTGAGTGCCAGCATGGACCCCAGCGGAAGAGTAACAGTCCACCAGGTGTTTGGGGCTGAATTGTATCCCCTTAGAAGTCATATGTTGGGGACTTCCCTGATGGTCCACCTGTTGAGATTCTGTGCTTCCAATGCAAGGAATTTGGGTTCAATCTCTGATCAGGTAACTAAGATCCCACATGCTGCATGACTTGGCCAAAAGATAAAAATAAATAAATTTTAAAAAGATATGAAGGAGAGAGCCAAAAGAAGAAGTTTAAAAAATATGTCAAGGGCTTCCCCTGGTGGTCCAGTGGGTAAGGACACCGCCTTGCAGTGCAAGGGGCGCCGGTTCGAGCCCTGGCCTGGGAAGATCCCATGTGCCGCGGAGCAGCTAGACTGATGTGTCCAGTCACCAAGCCAGAGCTCTGGAGCGCATATGCCCAAAGCCGGTGCTCTGCAACAACAGACGCCACCGCAATGGGAGGCCCACAGGAGCCAAAGAACAAAGACGAATGAAAATAGAGAAATGAAAGCCAATAGAAGTGGCCCATCCACTCCCCTCCCTCCCCAACCTGACCCCCGCCCAAAGTAAATAAATAAATAAATCTTTAAAAATATATATATATATATATGTCAAGGCCCAAACCTCCACTATCTCAGATTATGATTACTTGAAGTCTTTAA
This sequence comes from Tragulus kanchil, assembly GCA_022376925.1. NCBI lineage: Eukaryota > Metazoa > Chordata > Mammalia > Artiodactyla > Tragulidae > Tragulus > Tragulus kanchil. The sequence goes on from JAIOJX010000006.1 coordinate 97,970,502, forward strand.
AGAAGTAATTAAATTAAAATTAGGCCTTTGATAAGCCCTAATACAGTATGACTGGTGTCTTTACAAAAAGAGGGCATTTGATCAAAGACACATCCAGAAGGAAAACCATGGGAAGGCACAGGGAAAAGATAACCATGTACAAGCCGAGGAAAGAGGCCTCAGAAGAAATCACATGATCACTTCCTAGTGGACAGGATTGGTCTTCCTCTCCTTTTGGAACTTTCAGTGTGTTAAAGTGTGGCAGGTCCAACCATCTTCCCCACTCTTGTTATGTGACAGATTTACCCCACGGTCAGTTTACTGCCCCCTCTAGGATCAGGATGTACAAACAGCAAAAGAGGAGATTTTCTGTTACATCCTTGGGTTATCTATTCCCCATCCCTTCAGCTTTTTGCTCCCCAGAGCTGGACAGGGACTTATACTCTGTCAGTGGACCCAATCCCCACCTCCAGGGCAAAGTCCATCTGACAGGAGGCTGTGCCCATGAGGTGAGTGCCAGCATGGACCCCAGCGGAAGAGTAACAGTCCACCAGGTGTTTGGGGCTGAATTGTATCCCCTTAGAAGTCATATGTTGGGGACTTCCCTGATGGTCCACCTGTTGAGATTCTGTGCTTCCAATGCAAGGAATTTGGGTTCAATCTCTGATCAGGTAACTAAGATCCCACATGCTGCATGACTTGGCCAAAAGATAAAAATAAATAAATTTTAAAAAGATATGAAGGAGAGAGCCAAAAGAAGAAGTTTAAAAAATATGTCAAGGGCTTCCCCTGGTGGTCCAGTGGGTAAGGACACCGCCTTGCAGTGCAAGGGGCGCCGGTTCGAGCCCTGGCCTGGGAAGATCCCATGTGCCGCGGAGCAGCTAGACTGATGTGTCCAGTCACCAAGCCAGAGCTCTGGAGCGCATATGCCCAAAGCCGGTGCTCTGCAACAACAGACGCCACCGCAATGGGAGGCCCACAGGAGCCAAAGAACAAAGACGAATGAAAATAGAGAAATGAAAGCCAATAGAAGTGGCCCATCCACTCCCCTCCCTCCCCAACCTGACCCCCGCCCAAAGTAAATAAATAAATAAATCTTTAAAAATATATATATATATATATGTCAAGGCCCAAACCTCCACTATCTCAGATTATGATTACTTGAAGTCTTTAAAGAAGTAATTAAATTAAAATTAGGCCTTTGATAAGCCCTAATACAGTATGACTGGTGTCTTTACAAAAAGAGGGCATTTGATCAAAGACACATCCAGAAGGAAAACCATGGGAAGGCACAGGGAAAAGATAACCATGTACAAGCCGAGGAAAGAGGCCTCAGAAGAAATCAACCCTGCTGACTCCATCTCCTCAGACTCCTGAAACCGAGTCCCAACGAGTTTCTCTGCCAGCTTATGATTAACCTCTCTATCCAAATCTTTGCTTCCTCTCTTTACCTGAGCCTGTTACCCACAACACTGAGGAGTATCAAAGAAAAAGGGGGGATTGAAACTATATACAGAGGCCTGTGCACCTTTTCTATTTATTTATCATTGATTTGTTTTTGGTTGTATTGGGTTTTGTTTGCTGCGCTGGACTTTCTTCAGGTGCAGCAAGTGAGCTTCTCACTGCAGTGCCTTCTCTTGTTGCAGAGCACAGGCTCTAGATGTGTGGGCTTCAGTAGTTGTGGTGAGCAGGCTCTGAAGCACAGGCTCAATACTTGTGGCACATGGGCGTAGTTGTTCCAAGACGTGTGAGATCTTCCTAGACCAGGGATTGATCCATGTTCCCTGTATTAGTAGACAGATTCTTAATGACTAGACCACCAGGGAAGCCCCACTGTGTGCTTTTGAAGGAAAAGACTTTTGCTTTAGTTTCCCAGGCCTCCCTTGGGTCGCCAAAGGCTGCCTCAAGAGTTAATGATTAGGAAATGTAAAGATTGAAATAGAAACAAAGAAATGCTGATGGGCTGGGAAACTGTTGACAATTTAGACTCTAAACCAGTCACATAGCCATCATCTCCCAGTTCTTGGAAAAATATAGATAAAGGCCTGATACACACCCCCAGGTTGTTTTTATAGGAAGTATATCCCCACCAGATGAAAACTGCTGACCACAAGGACATGAACCCTAGACTGGTTGAAACCAGAAAATTGATGATGCTTGAAACTTCACCTTGATGCCAACCAATCTGAGAATTGTGCCCATCTGAGCACACACCTTGCAGCCTCTTCCCTCCCACTGCTTTTAAAATCTCCCTGAAATCCTTGAACATTTCCAGGCCTTGTGAGTATGTGCTACCCATTTTCCTTGCTTGGTGCCCTGAAATCCTTTACCACAACCTCGAACATCCAGAGGGAAAAAGGGCACAGGGAAAAGATAACCATGTACAAGCCGAGGAAAGAGGCCTCAGAAGAAATCAACCCTGCTGACTCCATCTCCTCAGACTCCTGAAACCGAGTCCCAACGAGTTTCTCTGCCAGCTTATGATTAACCTCTCTATCCAAATCTTTGCTTCCTCTCTTTACCTGAGCCTGTTACCCACAACACTGAGGAGTATCAAAGAAAAAGGGGGGATTGAAACTATATACAGAGGCCTGTGCACCTTTTCTATTTATTTATCATTGATTTGTTTTTGGTTGTATTGGGTTTTGTTTGCTGCGCTGGACTTTCTTCAGGTGCAGCAAGTGAGCTTCTCACTGCAGTGCCTTCTCTTGTTGCAGAGCACAGGCTCTAGATGTGTGGGCTTCAGTAGTTGTGGTGAGCAGGCTCTGAAGCACAGGCTCAATACTTGTGGCACATGGGCGTAGTTGTTCCAAGACGTGTGAGATCTTCCTAGACCAGGGATTGATCCATGTTCCCTGTATTAGTAGACAGATTCTTAATGACTAGACCACCAGGGAAGCCCCACTGTGTGCTTTTGAAGGAAAAGACTTTTGCTTTAGTTTCCCAGGCCTCCTTGGGTCGCCAAAGGCTGCCTCAAGAGTTAATGATTAGGAAATGTAAAGATTGAAATAGAAACAAAGAAATGCTGATGGGCTGGGAAACTGTTGACAATTTAGACTCTAAACCAGTCACATAGCCATCATCTCCCAGTTCTTGGAAAAATATAGATAAAGGCCTGATACACACCCCCAGGTTGTTTTTATAGGAAGTATATCCCCACCAGATGAAAACTGCTGACCACAAGGACATGAACCCTAGACTGGTTGAAACCAGAAAATTGATGATGCTTGAAACTTCACCTTGATGCCAACCAATCTGAGAATTGTGCCCATCTGAGCACACACCTTGCAGCCTCTTCCCTCCCACTGCTTTTAAAATCTCTCCCCTGAAATCCTTCGAACATTTCCAGGCCTTGTGAGTATGTGCTACCCATTTTCCTTGCTTGGTGCCCTGCAGTAAAGGCTGTACTTCCCTTTACCACAACCTACTGTAAGTAGATTGGCTTTACTTGCATGGGAGAGCAGACCCAAGTTTGGCTGAGTAACACTTCTAGCATCTTGAACTGTGAGAAAATAAATTTCTGTTGTTCAAGTCACCACGTCTGTGGTCCTTTGTATTGGCAGCCATAGTACCTAATACAGCAGCCAGACTTTATTCACTGCCTGTTTCTCCCTGTCCCCTTATTTTCTCACACCACCACCTCTCAAGGCTATGTACATGCATCAGATAGTAAAACACCAGGCAACTACCTTGAGAGTGTGGGAGACTAAAACCTCCATCTAAATATGATTATCTTCATGTTTCACGCTTCATACTATGGAAGGGTAGTCCCAAGTTAAAATTCTTCACTGAGGGCTCTTCCTGTTTTCCGAGACTCAACCACATGCCTTTCCAACTTCCTGCTCCCTCCACTTTCCTCAGGGAGGATTTCTAGCCCATCTTAACCCATAAATCTTGTCCCTTTATCCATAAGAATCATTCTTTTTTTTTTTAATTATTTTGGGTGGGGGTCGGGTTGGGGAGGGAGGGGAACAGGTGGGCCACTTCTGTTGGTCTTTCACTTCTCCATTTTCATCCGTCTTCGTTCTTTGGCTCCTGTGGGCCTCCCACCGCGGTGGTGTCTGTCGTTGCAGAGCACCGGCTCTGGGCGCATGCGCTCCAGAGCTCCGGCTCGGTAATTGGACACATCGGTCCAGCCGTTCCGTGGCACGTGGATCTTCCCAGGCGAGGGATTGAACCGGCGCCCCTTGCACTGCAAGGCGGTGTCCTTACCCACTGGACCACCAGGGGAAGCCCCCATGAGAATCATTCTTGCTTGAGAACAAGTGCTTCCTCATTATTTGCATTGTTGTTTAGTAGCTAAGTCATGTCTAACTCTTGCGATCCCATGGACTGTAGCCTGCTAGTCTCCTCTATCCATGGGATTTCCCAGGTAATAATACTGGAGTGGTTTGCCATTCTCTACCCCAGGGGAATCTTTCTGATCCAGGGATCGAACCCAAGTCTCTTGCATTCCAAATGGATTCTTTACCACTGAACTACCTGAGAAGCCCATTCCTCAATCAGTACATTTTCCTAAATTGATGTCATTCTTATGTCTTAGTGCCCCAGCAGGCCAGGCAGGGATGGCCTTGGGCACTTGAGTCCAGTTTAAAAGGGGTATTAGTGGCAATGGCATGTGTGTCTGTGCACACATACACACACACACACACACACATATGAGGTAAGAGCAGTTCCTGCAGAGAGGTCCAGGTTCATGTGGATTCTTAAGAGCCATCTTTTGTGAAAACCCCACAACAACATGAATTGCAGATGGACCACTATATTTTCCCAATTGACCAAAGAGTAAATATTGAGTTAGATCCACAAGCATATTTTTCAAAGCAAATGTTAATTCTAAGAGAGTTTGTTCAAAACAGAGTTTCTGAGATGCCCACAGGGCTGGGCAGGTAATTCAGAGGAGTAGTATGTGTACTGGTAGGAATAGAAAGGGGAAGTAAGGGTCTCAACCACATGCCTTTCCAACTTCCTGCTCCCTCCACTTTCCTCAGGGAGGATTTCTAGCCCATCTTAACCCATAAATCTTGTCCCTTTATCCATAAGAATCATTCTTTTTTTTTTTAATTATTTTGGGTGGGGGTCGGGTTGGGGAGGGAGGGGAACAGGTGGGCCACTTCTGTTGGTCTTTCACTTCTCCATTTTCATCCGTCTTCGTTCTTTGGCTCCTGTGGGCCTCCCACCGCGGTGGTGTCTGTCGTTGCAGAGCACCGGCTCTGGGCGCATGCGCTCCAGAGCTCCGGCTCGGTAATTGGACACATCGGTCCAGCCGTTCCGTGGCACGTGGATCTTCCCAGGCGAGGGATTGAACCGGCGCCCCTTGCACTGCAAGGCGGTGTCCTTACCCACTGGACCACCAGGGGAAGCCCCCATGAGAATCATTCTTGCTTGAGAACAAGTGCTTCCTCATTATTTGCATTGTTGTTTAGTAGCTAAGTCATGTCTAACTCTTGCGATCCCATGGACTGTAGCCTGCTAGTCTCCTCTATCCATGGGATTTCCCAGGTAATAATACTGGAGTGGTTTGCCATTCTCTACCCCAGGGGAATCTTTCTGATCCAGGGATCGAACCCAAGTCTCTTGCATTCCAAATGGATTCTTTACCACTGAACTACCTGAGAAGCCCATTCCTCAATCAGTACATTTTCCTAAATTGATGTCATTCTTATGTCTTAGTGCCCCAGCAGGCCAGGCAGGGATGGCCTTGGGCACTTGAGTCCAGTTTAAAAGGGGTATTAGTGGCAATGGCATGTGTGTCTGTGCACACATACACACACACACACACACACACATATGAGGTAAGAGCAGTTCCTGCAGAGAGGTCCAGGTTCATGTGGATTCTTAAGAGCCATCTTTTGTGAAAACCCCACAACAACATGAATTGCAGATGGACCACTATATTTTCCCAATTGACCAAAGAGTAAATATTGAGTTAGATCCACAAGCATATTTTTCAAAGCAAATGTTAATTCTAAGAGAGTTTGTTCAAAACAGAGTTTCTGAGATGCCCACAGGGCTGGGCAGGTAATTCAGAGGAGTAGTATGTGTACTGGTAGGAATAGAAAGGGGAAGTAAGGGTAGGTCTTACCTGCCCCTGATGCTCAGCCAGTGGCAGCTGTGGGAGCAGTCAACTTAGACAGAAAGTCTTATTTTTTAAAAAAAATCAGTTTTACATGCCACATCTCCCTATATAAATTTGACACCTCCATTTTTTTTTTAATGCTCAGTAAGCCAATGAGCTCCTGTCTGGCAACATTTGATATAAAGAAAGATTTCTTTCCTTACTTGCCTCATAATATGTAATCCTCTCACAAAGGAAGTAATTCACATGTATTGTAGACTGCAATTAATCTCTTGTCATCTTTTCACCTCACATTTTTTTTCAAAATGTGCCCCTTTGGGCCCATAAAAAAATAAGAAATGAGTTCAAGGCTGAGTTTTAAGAGAGCCTGTTGAGGTTGGAAATGATAGCATGTAAGGAGCTGCTTCAACAGCCCACATGCCTGGAATAACCCATGGACTGGGGAGCCTGGAAGGATACAGTCCATAGGATTGCAAAGAGTCAGACACGACTGAAGCAACCTAGCATGCACACACACATGGAGTTTGGTTAGGATCTCAACAGAGTGTTGTCTTCTCGGCCTCCATCTGAACTGAGGGAGGGAGGGATTGCCTTGGGTCCTTAAATGATATAGAGTTGCTTGGGTGTCATATCTGCTTTGTTTGCTCCTGTCAGTTCTCCACCTCTCAGCCTTGCTTGTCTGGGTTCCTGGTTAGTCTCCAAGTTCATGATCTGAAGGTAAACATGTACACAGGCTGAGAGAGTTGTCTGAAATCAATCCTTGATTCCATAAATTGTTCTTGTTGTTTAGTCACTAAGTCGTGTCTGATTCTGTGCGAGCCCATGGACTGTAGCCTGCCAGGCTCCTCTGTTCATGGCATTTCCCAGGCAAGAATACTGGAGTGGAGTGCCATTTCCTACTCCAAAGGATCTTCCTGACCAGGGATCCAACTGGAGTCTCCTATATTGGCAAGCAGATTCTTTACCTCTGAGCCATCAAGGAAGCCTCGATTCCATAAAAAATCACCTCTAAAATACCTGTTTGTAAAATGTTGCATTTGTTTTGTTTCCTTTTAAATCTTAACACTGATTAATAGAGCAACAGTAAATGAAATCTGTTCCCTGAACCTGGAAAGGCCCTTCCAGCCAGTGAGTCAGTCTGGAAATGAGTGGACGTTTGCTCTCTGCTCAGCATGCTGTGTGGGCAGCTGATTGCTCCAGTGGGGTTACAGCTTGTTGAGCTGGGCCCGCAGGTAGTAGGGAGCTGAGGATCTCCTTTTGTTTCTCCATGGAGTAATGTGCTGCTGCTTCCTTCAAGCCTCAGGGGCAAGCCTTTGGCCGGCAGGTAGTAGGGAGCTTGAGGATCTCCTTTGGAAGTAATTCACATGTATTGAACTGCAATTAATCTCTTGTCATCTTTTCACCTCACATTTTTTCAAAATGTGCCCTTTGGGCCCATAAAAAAATAAGAAATGAGTTCAAGGCTGAGTTTTAAGAGAGCCTGTTGAGGTTGGAAATGATAGCATGTAAGGAGCTGCTTCAACAGCCCACATGCCTGGAATAACCCATGGACTGGGGAGCCTGGAAGGATACAGTCCATAGGATTGCAAAGAGTCAGACACGACTGAAGCAACCTAGCATGCACACACACATGGAGTTTGGTTAGGATCTCAACAGAGTGTTGTCTTCTCGGCCTCCATCTGAACTGAGGGAGGGAGGGATTGCCTTGGGTCCTTAAATGATATAGAGTTGCTTGGGTGTCATATCTGCTTTGTTTGCTCCTGTCAGTTCTCCACCTCTCAGCCTTGCTTGTCTGGGTTCCTGGTTAGTCTCCAAGTTCATGATCTGAAGGTAAACATGTACACAGGCTGAGAGAGTTGTCTGAAATCAATCCTTGATTCCATAAATTGTTCTTGTTGTTTAGTCACTAAGTCGTGTCTGATTCTGTGCGAGCCCATGGACTGTAGCCTGCCAGGCTCCTCTGTTCATGGCATTTCCCAGGCAAGAATACTGGAGTGGAGTGCCATTTCCTACTCCAAAGGATCTTCCTGACCAGGGATCCAACTGGAGTCTCCTATATTGGCAAGCAGATTCTTTACCTCTGAGCCATCAAGGAAGCCTCGATTCCATAAAAAATCACCTCTAAAATACCTGTTTGTAAAATGTTGCATTTGTTTTGTTTCCTTTTAAATCTTAACACTGATTAATAGAGCAACAGTAAATGAAATCTGTTCCCTGAACCTGGAAAGGCCCTTCCAGCCAGTGAGTCAGTCTGGAAATGAGTGGACGTTTGCTCTCTGCTCAGCATGCTGTGTGGGCAGCTGATTGCTCCAGTGGGGTTACAGCTTGTTGAGCTGGGCCCGCAGGTAGTAGGGAGCTGAGGATCTCCTTTTGTTTCTCCATGGAGTAATGTGCTGCTGCTTCCTTCAAGCCTCAGGGGCAAGCCTTTGGCCAGGGTTCTGTAGGCGGGTGGGGGTCTTTTACCCGACTAGTCTGGCATCATACAAATGGCCTCTCCCTTTTCAGAGAAGAGGTTCGGACTTCCCTACCTGGCTCTGAACAATCCTGAGAGCTCTCAACAAACCATACAGCCTGGCAGCCCTGACTGGCATATCCATAGTGCAGAAATGGTAAATTGACCCTCTGCCCTTGACTTTCCCAGCCAATTTTCCCACTTCTCCCACCATGTTGCTTTTTTAGTTTCTTTGTGCTACACACTCAGTGAGCTATAGAATGATCTGTCCAGTCTGATTTCATTGGGGCCCTTCAGAAACCATCCACACTTGTGCCTAACACCATGTATGACCCAGTGGATTACTTTAAATCTGTGAGTAAATAAAAAACCAAATGGCAGCAGGCTCAGAACTTGAGATTTCAACTCAAGTGTCCCTATTAATAAAAAGGAAAACGACTTTGGCTTGCTTCCTACATGCTGCAGACAGCTTTATTCAAATGAGCTGTTGTTTTGGGACCTTTCAAGTGACATGCTTTTGTGGCAAATCAGGGGCTACCAAACTCATCGATTTTGCAGCAGGACTAGTTTTGTAAAATGCTTAGGGTGTTGTCAGCAGGGTACAAATGACTGTAAGGAAGATAAGTCAGGAGAGTCTTGAATTTCAGAGCCAAGGAAAATAGGCTCCTATGTCTGTGCATATACAGTTCCTTTAAAACTGAGAAAATCTGTAGCAAAGATGGTTATTTCATCTTTGGAGATGAATTTTGCACAATTATTTAATCTTATTTAGTGAGAAATAAAATAGCTCTGTGTCCTGATTACAGTAGTCCTCTTAAAGTTTATGTTAAACTAATCATGTGCATCAAATTTAGACAGAGATGGTTAAAGCATAGGATTTGGAAACAGAAAAGCCTAGCCATGCACTTAGCTTTATAACCTTTCTTAATCTACCTAGTCTCAAGTTTCCTCACCTGTAAAATTGGGATGATAATAATTATAATACCTTCTTCATAGTATTTTGTGACTATTGGCATGGTACATGTGCATGGTGCGCATTAAGTGTTAGCCATTATGATTAAAAGTGTAAAATGTTCCCTTTTGACTCAAGGAGTCTTCTCATGGCAGAATTCAGAACACTTAGTGCATTATATAATGCACTGTATTTATAGTTTGGCTCATGGTTGTTGAATATATTTGCAGTACTTTAACAAGATAGTGTCTATAAATGTACCTAGATCCTAGCATATGGTGTACACTCAAAAGAGTAGTAATTTCTTCCTTCCTTTTCTGAAGATGAGCCCACAGTTTCAAAGATTTATCATCTTGGACTAGCTAGCATCCACTAAATGGACTATGACCGTTTAAGTTGGAACAGCCCGTTCTCCTAAGATAGGCAGAATGAGTCAAACAAGGGTCTGGCCTGTGTCTGAGGAAGGTTTTGGCGGCTCTGATGGAGTGTCTGCGATCCCCCTGACTTTCTAAGTCAGAATCTGAGATGGAGACAAAGGTGTCCTAGCTCAAATGGCATAGCTAGCTCAAATGGTAGCATTTTCAACAATTCAAGGACTCAATAATTGTTCTTGAGACTAGCCTGGCACAGATAGCTAATTTCTCCAGGTTAATCATCTCCAAGCCTTCCCAGTCTCATCACTAACTGCCAAGCTTTCTCCAGAATTATAGCCTTTTTAAGGCCTTAAATTGTATTTGGTTGTTAATGTGTTTAGAACTTAAAGCACAGAATGGGAATTATTTCCTGTTTTATTCAGATGTCAGCACCTCAATTGTGTGAAAATATTAAACTGATTGTGAATAGTCAAAAGATTCTCAGTGGAGGTCATCCACAGCATAGCTAAAACTCGGCAACAGATAGGTTAATTCAAAGTTCCTTGCCCTTAGTGATAAGGGCTGCCTCTCCTTCAGGCTAACTCAGCTGTGTTAGCAAGCAGCAAAATGGGCTCCCCAGTATAAGACAATGCCTTCCTTCCTGGCCCTCTCTTTGGTGAAGGCCAGCAGTGGGGATGGGGGACCAGAACTGAGGAGTGCCCCTGTTTGTACTCCCAGCACTTAGGACAATACCTGGAACATCATGGGTACCCCATGAACATTGGCTGAACTTTAACTTTAGAGCTCCAAGTAATCCACAAACCAGACAACCAATATTTCTCAGGCTACTGTGATCTGTACTCCCAGAAATCCACAAAAAGTAGGCGCTTAAGCAAGAGGTTGGCAAGTATCCTGTAGTGCCGGCTAACATTCAGGAAGGGAAAAGGCTTCACCCCACTGGATCCCAGTCAGCATAAAGACCTCTTGAAAACTCCAGTGTACGTTTGGAAGCTAAAAGCAGTTCCTAAATCACACTTACCTCCCTGAAATCTATCATCCTCAGGAGGTCATAAATACATAATTCAGAAGGAAGATTGTAGATTTTTCATGAGGTACCCTGTTATAACTCTTGGCATGCCACTATACATTTTTAAAGATGCTGATAAATCTTAAAATTGGACATGGAGCTCAGTTCCATGCTACGGTATACATTGCTAATATGTAGTTGAGATAATTTAGGATACTATTTCAAATAAAACAGATAGGAAAAGCTCAATATTTTTAAAATGTATAAGTACTCCTTAATATCCCTCTTAAGAAGCTTCATAAAGACATTTTTAAACTAAGGAACTAATGCCCATGAAACAAACCTCTGACCAATCAAGCTTCATGTTAAGAAAAAGCAGAATGTCATCCAGCTTTTTCCATGTCAAGGGGACTTGATTTTCTTTTGTGTTGTTCTTAAATTGAGTCTTGTATAAGCAACTTGGGGTATCCCAAAGATACCAAATGACTGATTTTGTCTTTACAATGTGGGGGCATATTCTTTGCCATTGTAAATAATTTGGTAAAGTTTCACCTTTACATGGGACTTCCCAAGAGGCACTAGTGGTAAAGAACCCACCTGCCAATGCAGGAGACATAAGAGATACAGGTTCGGTCTCTGGATTAGGAAGAGTCCATGGAGGAGGGCATGACAACCCACACCAGTATTCTTGCCTGGAGAATTCCGTGGACAGAGGAGCCTGGTGGACTAGGGTCCATAGGGTCATGAAGAGTCAGACACCACTGAAGTGACTTAGCATGCATGCATGCATCTTTACATGTTTCATTGGCCCCCTTTTCATTAGGTGAGGAAATCAGAAGAGCTACAGTTAAGCTTAAAGCACATTATAGCATCACCATCAGGAGATAAGGCTATGGCAGACACTTTTGTGGGGTCTAGGAATCAGAGATGTGCTTTCAGCTGAAGAGCATGGGGGTTTTATTTAGAATCAGAGATGTGCTTTCAGCTGAAGGGCTTCACCCCACTGGATCCCAGTCAGCATAAAGACCTCTTGAAAACTCCAGTGTACGTTTGGAAGCTAAAAGCAGTTCCTAAATCACACTTACCTCCCTGAAATCTATCATCCTCAGGAGGTCATAAATACATAATTCAGAAGGAAGATTGTAGATTTTTCATGAGGTACCCTGTTATAACTCTTGGCATGCCACTATACATTTTTAAAGATGCTGATAAATCTTAAAATTGGACATGGAGCTCAGTTCCATGCTACGGTATACATTGCTAATATGTAGTTGAGATAATTTAGGATACTATTTCAAATAAAACAGATAGGAAAAGCTCAATATTTTTAAAATGTATAAGTACTCCTTAATATCCCTCTTAAGAAGCTTCATAAAGACATTTTTAAACTAAGGAACTAATGCCCATGAAACAAACCTCTGACCAATCAAGCTTCATGTTAAGAAAAAGCAGAATGTCATCCAGCTTTTTCCATGTCAAGGGGACTTGATTTTCTTTTGTGTTGTTCTTAAATTGAGTCTTGTATAAGCAACTTGGGGTATCCCAAAGATACCAAATGACTGATTTTGTCTTTACAATGTGGGGCATATTCTTTGCCATTGTAAATAATTTGGTAAAGTTTCACCTTTACATGGGACTTCCCAAGAGGCACTAGTGGTAAAGAACCCACCTGCCAATGCAGGAGACATAAGAGATACAGGTTCGGTCTCTGGATTAGGAAGAGTCCATGGAGGAGGGCATGACAACCCACACCAGTATTCTTGCCTGGAGAATTCCGTGGACAGAGGAGCCTGGTGGACTAGGGTCCATAGGGTCATGAAGAGTCAGACACCACTGAAGTGACTTAGCATGCATGCATGCATCTTTACATGTTTCATTGGCCCCCTTTTCATTAGGTGAGGAAATCAGAAGAGCTACAGTTAAGCTTAAAGCACATTATAGCATCACCATCAGGGAGATAAGGCTATGGCAGACACTTTTGTGGGGTCTAGGAATCAGAGATGTGCTTTCAGCTGAAGAGCATGCTGGGGGTTTTATTTAGCATTTTTACAACTGGAGACATTGTTCTGTCTATCAGTGGTAGTGGAATATGCTTGCTCCACCTTAGGATGAAGAATTACAAATTTCTCTGTACACGGCTATGACAGACCCATGATATGTGCTTTGATACACATGCAAAGCCATTTGCCCATCTTCAAAAAGGATGCTTCCGGGAGAAATCCATTTAAAAGTTCCTGTCATATCACAAGGACATCCATATGTGAGGAAGAGTGAACTCCATTTCTAATGGTCTAAAGTACGTATCTATATACTTCAATGAAAGGGAGAAAATTAGTGCTTATGGTAGTTTTTTAAAAAATAGAGCTGTTTATAATTACAGAATAAGGATAAACGTGTAACCATGATATGCCAGAAACATATAATACCTGATTATTGTTTAAAAATAGAGAGATACTCTGTAAAAGCAAAAAAGTAAAATTTTAAAAAATGGCAAAAAGATAGAAAATGACAAGCAAAAAAGAAGAAAAATGTAATATTCATAATTTCCCCATGAAATGATGATTACTTTTTGCATTTTAGAGTATAAACTGTAGGCACTTTGGTTTTGCATTTATTTGTATAAGCTTGTAAATGACTTATATTCCAATTTATCAAAAAGACTGAAATTATACTATACCTATAGCTTCGTAGCATCCTTTTGGCCTTTATCAGTTTTTGTGGGAAATTTTTATGTTAAAAATTCAGATTCAATATGTCTCCTTTTCATTTTTGGTTACTTAAACAACAGTCTGTATTAGGGTTTTTAATGACCTTAAATAATGAACCATCCATCACTTATTCTGGAAGACTGCATGGATACAGCCCAGCCTCCCAACTCTCCTATTCACACTTCTGTAGTGTTGGTTGGGTGCCTGCTTGAAAGCAGGCACTTCCTTAACATTCTGCCTGTGGGTCAACTGAAAACAAGATCCTGTGCATTATCTAATATCACTTAACAGATTGTTTCAGGCACTTGACCAGACTGCATGCAAATAGAAGCAAAAAGCATTCCCTTGGCTGTAGTTGTAAAAATCCCACCTTATAGCATTCACTGATTGAAGGAAAAAGTATGTGGTATAAGAAAAATTTTACATCAGTGTCTGAAACACTTGGGAAAAAAAAGAACACTGCATATTCATTCATGTCATTGGGAAATATATCAGAAACCTTAACGTGTGACCTAAATATGTAATGTTAGACTTCTGAGCATTTTACCCACAAGTATTAATTACCCCTATTGTCTCTTCCACTGTAGATAAATCTTCTCCTTTATTTTTTCTTAGTAAGTGCAAAATGCTGTATAATCAGCATCTTTTCACAAAAGTGCCAATAAATATCAAAGAGTTCCAAAATGTTGGTGCTAGGCAGTACCTTAGACACCATCTTTAGATGATGAGGGCCTCCTACATGGCTCAGTGATAAAGAACCCACCTGCCAATGCAGGAGACACAGGCTCCATCCTTGGGTGGGGAAGATCCCCTAGAGAAGGAAATGACAACCACTCCAGTATTCTTGTCTGGAGAATCCCATGGACAGAGGAGCCAGGTGGACTACAGTCCACGGGGTCACAATTGAGTTGGACACAACTTAACGACTGAACAACAAGAACAACTAGATGATGAACTGTTTAAATCTCAAATTAAAGATCTGGGTAAACATTTGCCAAATGTGGACATGCAGGCGACATTCACATTTGGCATGCGTAGCTGCATTCTCTACTAGTGACAAATTGTAGTGTCAAAAGAGGGAAAGGGTCCAAACCAAACTGTATCTGAGCCTTGACATGTCATTGAGAGGGGACATATGCCTTCCCCTGCTTTGAAAGAAAATCTCATTAGAAGATGCAAGGAGAACTAGTACAAGAAGGGCATGCCCTGAACTCCACTTGACACATGTTTCAGTTACTAAGTTAGGGTTTAATGACCTTAAATAATGAACCATCCATCACTTATTCTGGAAGACTGCATGGATACAGCCCAGCCTCCCAACTCTCCTATTCACACTTCTGTAGTGTTGGTTGGGTGCCTGCTTGAAAGCAGGCACTTCCTTAACATTCTGCCTGTGGGTCAACTGAAAACAAGATCCTGTGCATTATCTAATATCACTTAACAGATTGTTTCAGGCACTTGACCAGACTGCATGCAAATAGAAGCAAAAAGCATTCCCTTGGCTGTAGTTGTAAAAATCCCACCTTATAGCATTCACTGATTGAAGGAAAAAGTATGTGGTATAAGAAAAATTTTACATCAGTGTCTGAAACACTTGGGAAAAAAAAGAACACTGCATATTCATTCATGTCATTGGGAAATATATCAGAAACCTTAACGTGTGACCTAAATATGTAATGTTAGACTTCTGAGCATTTTACCCACAAGTATTAATTACCCCTATTGTCTCTTCCACTGTAGATAAATCTTCTCCTTTATTTTTTCTTAGTAAGTGCAAAATGCTGTATAATCAGCATCTTTTCACAAAAGTGCCAATAAATATCAAAGAGTTCCAAAATGTTGGTGCTAGGCAGTACCTTAGACACCATCTTTTAGATGATGAGGGCCTCCTACATGGCTCAGTGATAAAGAACCCACCTGCCAATGCAGGAGACACAGGCTCCATCCTTGGGTGGGGAAGATCCCCTAGAGAAGGAAATGACAACCACTCCAGTATTCTTGTCTGGAGAATCCCATGGACAGAGGAGCCAGGTGGACTACAGTCCACGGGGTCACAATTGAGTTGGACACAACTTAACGACTGAACAACAAGAACAACTAGATGATGAACTGTTTAAATCTCAAATTAAAGATCTGGGTAAACATTTGCCAAATGTGGACATGCAGGCGACATTCACATTTGGCATGCGTAGCTGCATTCTCTACTAGTGACAAATTGTAGTGTCAAAAGAGGGAAAGGGTCCAAACCAAACTGTATCTGAGCCTTGACATGTCATTGAGAGGGGACATATGCCTTCCCCTGCTTTGAAAGAAAATCTCATTAGAAGATGCAAGGAGAACTAGTACAAGAAGGGCAGCCCTGACTCCCTTACACATGTCACATCAGCTCCAACTTGGCACTGGTAAGTAAAAGGGACTCTGAAAAGACTGGTGTGCATGCCAAGAATAAGTCATCTTTGCACCCAGAGAGAATCCACTTTCAGACAACCTTGAAGTGTGGTTTTTAGTGAAGGAGGGCAGGAAAAATAATATGCTTCCATGAAATACCCCTTCTTAAGGTAAAAATGGAAAGAAATATATCATTCATGAGTATGTGTCTGAGACCATAGATTACAAGATTCCTAATGATAATTTCTATTTTTCTTCTGGCACTGAGGCTATACTTATTAGACCCCGAGTAAGTCTGGACTGAATTGGATTGAAAAAAATATTTCCCCCCTCCTCTTTATTGTGGTTAGACAGAGGAAAGAATGAATCCCAGTACTTATCCAAGAGGAGCTTAAGCTGTATAGGCCTGTGCCCAAATGTTTCCAATGACATAGATATGTAACTCCAGTCACTTGACAAATGACAAAGCCAGTTCAGAAACCATAGAAGGAAGCACAGTCTCTGAAGTGGACTGTTGGTAACACAAGTATTTCTGAATGGAGTTTCTCTATAGATCAAGTTCATTATGTAGCCTACATTAGGGTTACTTACATTTTATTTTCTTGGACTCCACGATCACTGTGAATGGTGAATGCAGCCATGAAATTAAGATGCTTGTTCCTTTAAAGGATAGCTATGATAAACATAGATATGCATTAAAAATCAGAGCCATCACTTTGTCAACAAAAGTTCTGTATAGTCAAAGCTATGGGTTTCCCAGTGGTCATGCGTGGGTGTGAGTTGAACCATAAAAAAGGCTGAGCACCAAAGAGTTGATGCTTTCAAATTGTGATGCTGGAGAAGACTCTTAAAGAGTCCCTTGGACAGCAAAGAGATCCAACCAGTTGATCCTAAAGGAAATCAACCCTGAGTATTCACTGGAAGGACTGAGGTTGAAGCTGAAGGGGGGTCCACAATATGCCTTGAAATGTCATTGAGAGGGGACATATGCCTTCCCTGCTTTGAAAGAAAATCTCATTAGAAGATGCAAGGAGAACTAGTACAAGAAGGGCAGCCCTGACTCCCTTACACATGTCACATCAGCTCCAACTTGGCACTGGTAAGTAAAAGGGACTCTGAAAAGACTGGTGTGCATGCCAAGAATAAGTCATCTTTGCACCCAGAGAGAATCCACTTTCAGACAACCTTGAAGTGTGGTTTTTAGTGAAGGAGGGCAGGAAAAATAATATGCTTCCATGAAATACCCCTTCTTAAGGTAAAAATGGAAAGAAATATATCATTCATGAGTATGTGTCTGAGACCATAGATTACAAGATTCCTAATGATAATTTCTATTTTTCTTCTGGCACTGAGGCTATACTTATTAGACCCCGAGTAAGTCTGGACTGAATTGGATTGAAAAAAATATTTCCCCCCTCCTCTTTATTGTGGTTAGACAGAGGAAAGAATGAATCCCAGTACTTATCCAAGAGGAGCTTAAGCTGTATAGGCCTGTGCCCAAATGTTTCCAATGACATAGATATGTAACTCCAGTCACTTGACAAATGACAAAGCCAGTTCAGAAACCATAGAAGGAAGCACAGTCTCTGAAGTGGACTGTTGGTAACACAAGTATTTCTGAATGGAGTTTCTCTATAGATCAAGTTCATTATGTAGCCTACATTAGGGTTACTTACATTTTATTTTCTTGGACTCCACGATCACTGTGAATGGTGAATGCAGCCATGAAATTAAGATGCTTGTTCCTTTAAAGGATAGCTATGATAAACATAGATATGCATTAAAAATCAGAGCCATCACTTTGTCAACAAAAGTTCTGTATAGTCAAAGCTATGGGTTTCCCAGTGGTCATGCGTGGGTGTGAGTTGAACCATAAAAAAGGCTGAGCACCAAAGAGTTGATGCTTTCAAATTGTGATGCTGGAGAAGACTCTTAAAGAGTCCCTTGGACAGCAAAGAGATCCAACCAGTTGATCCTAAAGGAAATCAACCCTGAGTATTCACTGGAAGGACTGAGGTTGAAGCTGAAGCTCCAGTATTTTAGCCATCTGATATGAAGAACCAACTCACTGGAAAAGATCCTGACGCTGGAAAAAAATAATGAGGGCAGAAGGAATAGAATGTGAAAGAGGATGAGATGGTTGAATGACATCACCAACTCAATGGACATAGTTTGAGTAACATCTCAGAGACGGGAAGGACAGGAAAGCCTGGTGTCCAGAAGTCTATGGGGTCACTAAGAGTCAGACGCAGCTTACCAACTGAACACCAATGAGGCCAGACTCAGTCTACAAGGTTGAAATCAACACTGACCCATTTACATGAGACATTACACACTTCTTACCACTCCACGGAGGTGTTCAAGCATGAGGCCTGACAGTAGATGAAGGAGACAAGCTGGTGGAAAGGACAGCTGCTGGAAGTGATAAGCAGGCCCAGACATGGGCTCATATGATCAGAAATCATAGGAGAACCCTTGAGAAGAGAGCTGCCCTTGACAGCCATCACCAAGGTTTGGAGCAAGAGTTCAAAACCACGAAGAATTATAAGCAAAGAAAAGCATTGTTCCCACTGATTTTCTGTTCTTTCTTTGATTGTCACACATTTCAGTGGCATCCAGATGTTCCATTATTTTAGCTACCAACTTGAGAAATTACATTATAGTTACTTTCAGAGTTGTCAGAACACTAAACTCAACAATGACAGTTTATAACCCATTTTCTCTAAAGTGCTTAATTTTTTTCTTCTAACCCTGATGGGCTGGCATTTAAATAAAGAAAGTTAGGATTCTGAAATTCAATTAGTTTCTGTGTATGCAAAGTTATTCTTGAGGCTCATCTACATGCGTATTGCTTCTTGCAAGTATATATTGGATATACTGTACTTGAACTTTTCCTTTATTTGTGTCTAGATCTGTTTAAAAAAAAAAGCAGGGGAAATTTGCTTCATGCTTCAACTTGAGTATTTCACTCATTAACTTTTAAATTCATTTGACATTCAAATGCATGCATCCTTACAGAAAATGGAAGACTAGTTAAAAAGAGCAATATTATTAATTTTGAAAACCCCTATTTCCCCTGTTGAATAAAAAACATAATGGTATGTATATCATATTTTACAATTGATTTATTTAAGATTTCTCAGCAAATTCCATTTGTAATTTTCAGTTGCAAGGGGATGAAGTTCTTCAGTTAAATGCCTGCTGCATTCTTATGGTAATTTGGAAGTTGGGAGACTTGGCCACATTCATAAATTGTAACTGTAGAAAATCGACCACTTTCCAATCAAACAAAAGAATAGAAAACTTTGAGGATCCTTCTGAAAAGAGGAGACTGTTTCTAACAGGTCCAGTAACAGTGTCTGTGCCTCCAGCAGATGAATTGGAGACGGTCCTAAGACTACTGCTGTTGCTTTTTTTGTATTGACTGCTTGTATTATCTGTCTGTTCAGTACTTAGCACCCTGTTGAACTCAATAAATATGCAGTGGTAATAATATTATTGCTCAGAATTCATTTAACACTTCCACATCTTTTGAGTGCACAATGTTCTGCCTACTAGGTGCAGGGAATTTTAATTTAATGCTCATTTTGAGGCTTAAAGCTTAGAAGTGTAATGACCCATGTGTGATAATCCTCCACTCCAGCAGGACATTTTTGGAGCCTAGCCATTGGGCTGTCCAAGAATTCATTTAATTACAGGAGAACTTTATTTCCCACACCAAATTCAGTATCCTGGCTTTTCCAGTTCCTATCTTCTAATCCATCTACATCAGAATCCCCTAACACACACAAAAAAGGGGAGAAACAGAAAATTCTAATAGCTCTGTAACAGCTAAATAGCTCTGAGCAACCTCAATCAATCTGTATCCCTGGAAGAGGTTGAAATAGGAGTTGAATGGAGTTGGAATAATTTTTTTTCTTAATCGGGACAACCAAGTTTGTCCTTCATTCTCATTCAGCTACCATTAGACTGTAATATCTTGACAGTTTATACATAGTTTCCCTATGAAATTGCATTTTCATTTTGGTTTAATAGAAACCACCTACAAATACTTCTGATAACAATAATGTCCTTGATCCTTAACACAGTTCCTGGCATCCAGTAAGCATTCTGGAACTGTTTAGTTGTGTGAATGAATGAATGAATCATCTATTAAGGGAACTTCTCAACTGTTCTATAACTTCATTAACAGGAGAAAATGTCAGATTACCTTTTAAAATTCTTAACTTTTCTCATATCTCATCTAAGATTTCTAGGGCAACATGACTACTTCTTAAAAAATATATTTTATCAGTAAGCGTGATAGAAATTCTATGGGGATATTTAAACTGACATTGAATCTATGTAAATTATCACTCATGAAAATATGCAAATATTTGGTGTAAGATAAGGTTAATAACCTCTGATTAATACAATAAATAAGTATCGATCCACATATTTGTGAACACACATATATATGCACATAAATGTGAGAATTCCTCACAAATAAAACACGGTAATTGCATACCAGTTTACCCTAAAACAACTGGGGACTTGAGAATAGCACAAGTGAGGTAATGATTATCTCTATGACAGTACATAATAAAAATTATGTGCCCAATCATAAGAAACAATTTGTGTGTCCTATACGAGTTAAGGAACTCAGATGGTGAAGAATCTGGATGTCCGCAATGCAGGAGACCTGGGTGTGATCCCTAGGTTGGGAATATCCCCTGGAAAAGGGATAGGCTACTTACTCCAGAATTCTTGCCTGAAGAATTCCATGCTCATTCATGGCATCAACAAAGAGTTGGACACGACTGAGTGACTTGTTTGGGGGGAAAAAAAAAGAGGAGTTAAGGACTGGACTTATTAGAGAAAACTTAATGGAAGACAAGAGATTTGACCTGGACTTTGGCTCAGAAGAGCAAGGGAAAAGAAGAGAATATGAATTCTCTAAGTACAAATAGAGAGAGAAGCTGGATATGGCACCTTCAGGAGTCTGTGACAAGAGATTGCCAAGGGCGGTAGGATTTGGAGGGCAGTAGAGTGGGAAGACCAAGGTAGCAGTTATGACTAGAAACATGAGGAACTACAAAACAATGAAAGCTTTTTATTTGTTTGTTTGTGTTTTTGACTGTGCTGGGTCCTCATTGATGGTTGGGTTTTTCTCTAGTTTTGGTGAGCAGAGGCTACTCTCTAGTTGCAGAGCTCAGCCTTCTCATTGCAGTGGTTTCTCTCATAGCAGTGCATGAGCTCAAGGGTGAGCAAGCTTCAGTAGCTACAGCTCCCAGGCTCTAGAACACAGGCTCCATAGTTGTGGTGTACGGGCACTCTTACTCCTGATAATGTGTTTAAGCTACTTTCCTTTATATGGTTTGATGGATATAGAAGAATAGCTATAATAAAGAAAACTTTATTTTTTCTTCATAAAATTAAAACATTTTAGATTCTTCCAAATTTCTATTCTGTAGAAAATATCTTGAAAATCATCTATTTTTAAAAGACATAAGTAAATCTTATATAACATCAGGGAAAATGAAGACCAGTTTTATATAATGAAATCCACTGTATTTTATATGTGTATTTGTTCATGTTCATTAGAAAAATCTGTATATAAAGTCACATACTCTCTGCTTTCTCTGTTAATATTATATAAGGATACACTGTCTATCTTTTAAAAGATAGTTTTCTAATAAATAAACTATCTTCTTTGAAAAAACAAAAAAACATGGTTGTGGTGCATAGGCTTAGTTGTTCCACGGCATGTGGAATCATGCTGGATCAGGGATGGTAATCGTGTCCCCTGAATTGGCAAGCAAATTTTCACCCACTGAGCTACCAGGGAAGCCCAGCAATGAAAGATTTTTGAGCAGAAGAATGACCAGATGAAAGTCACATACAAAGAATTTATCTGGTAAAGGGGCACTTTGCAGTAAGAAACAGATTGAGATCACGCTGGTCAGTTGAAGGTAGATCCAGGTGTGGGGGATTGCTGTCCAATCCCAGGTCAGTATAAGTAAGAGAAAAGACACATGGGAATATGGGCAAAACTCGGGTCTTGACTGGGAGGACTCAGCGTAATTTCCCACAGTTGTCAGAAGCTGGTATTCGGTAGCTGACCTGGGTATTCAGCAGATGACCTAAGTGTGGTTGGCTTCATTTGTGTTTCTTCCCCTTAGACGAAGTGATGGGGTGGTTATCATGGCAGCTTCTACCTGCTTAATTAGTATTCTTGCCTGGAGAATTCCATGGACACAGGAGTCTGGTGGGTGGGGTCACACCTGACTGAGTGACTAACACACCTGACTGAGTGACTAACCTGACAGAGTGACTAACACACAAGAGTCAGACCTGACTGAGTGACTAACACAACACATCACCATCACTGGCTTCCCATGTGGCACTAAGTGGTAAAGAACCCATCTGCCAATGCCAGAGACACAAGAGATGCGGGTTTGATCCCTGAGTCAGGAAGATGCCCTGGAGGAGGACATGGCAATCCACTCCAGTATTCTTGCCTGACAAATTCCATGGACAGAGGAGTCTAGTGGACTGCAGTCCATGGGATCACAAAGAGTCAGTGAATGAGAATGCATCACCATTAGAATATGATTTCAGGATTGATATAGTCTTATCTTGTGGAGAAAAGCCTTTCATAAGCATTTTCTGAAAAAAATATAGAATGATTATTTTCCTTCTTTTCATTGTAATGATACACATATTCTAGTTTTACTCATTTTCATAAAGTCATTCGCCCTGCATGTTACAACCACTCTGGAAACTGCACTGTTTGTAGGAGAGGTGAGTTTGACTTGGGGTCTATGTATTTTAGTTTTTCTTTACTGCATGTGTCCTCGAGGAGTAAGGAATTTACTTACGAGGGCTAGTTTGTCTGATGAACCCATCATCCCAATGGGATAGCAATTGTGTAGATAGAATCAATCTAAAGAGAGATTCAGTGGGGGAAGGAAAAGAGATGTTTCATTAAAAACTGTAGCAACAGCTTAGTTTTCTAACAAAGAATCGAAATGGATGGAATATTCTCATAGCCAGAAGAATCCTGTCATTATAGGCTGGAAAGAGCCAGGGTGTATAGGTTGAAACTAATCAGGATTTGAGTCAAGATTCTGCCATGTACTTGGTGAATGACTTAGAACAAATTCATAATCTATAATAGTAAAACCTCACTCATTTGTTACAAGTTCTGCATAGAAAGTGTATGTAGAGAGACTAGCATAGAGCAGTCTATCAACTATCATTGGTTTCCCTTCTTTAAGGCAAAACCCCCTGTTTGTTTCATTGTTCCTTAGGCTTAGCACAATCCTAGCAAGTCAGTAAATATTTTGCCCCATGAATACAAAAGTCAAAGGGCATTTTGAGAACTAGGGAAGACATCAGCATCCATAATCAGATATACATGTTTGCCTTCCAGTGGCGGTAACTAGCTCAGCCCTTAGGCTAGCAGGCATCCACAGAACCATGGGTGTGTGCGTCGTACTCCGCAAGGTGAGCTGTTCTAATTCATCTCACAGGTCTGTCAGGAGGCTCATGATGACTCACCCTCCTACAGATCTGGTGCCTCATTATGTTATTAGAGTGTCAGAATTATCTCCAATGGCTTTTTCATCTACCTAACAAGAGGCCTCAGTTTGACACCACTGAGTTTAAAATGACTGAAAAATGTGAATGATGTATAGACATATAAGGAAGATTTTTCAACATGTTTAATGATAGCCATATTTTCCCCTTTTACGCCCATGCTTAACTATGACATTGTTCTTAGCTTTAGATTGACTTCAGTTCACATCTATCATAATTGTGAATATGCACATATATACATTCACATATACGTGTAAGTAGTTACAACATAGAAAACATAACAATGGTGCCTAGGATGGGAAGTTCTGTGCTGAATGTCATGAGGCTATGAGGTGATAAGACTTGGCCCCTGGGACCCCAGCCCCCACCTCTTGCACAATGGAGAAGCCCTTCATCAAGACAAAATTACCAATCATAATATTAATCAAAAGATTTTTACTCACACTGTAACAAAATGGATAAACTGGATGTTGCTGAACTGTGTTCAGCTAGGTGATGGGTTGGAAAACTGGACCCCAATTTTCACAGCTCCTCCTATCAAGAGGTGAAGACTTGGTGAATAGCTACTGGGAACCTGCTGTATAGTGCATAGAGCTCAACTCAGTGCTCTGTGGGGACCTAGATGGGAGGTATGATTGAGGAGTAAGTGGGAGGGAGCTCCAAGAGGGAGGGAATATGTGTGTATATGTGTATATATATATATCCCTGATTCACTTTGTTGTAGAGCAGCTCTATCAACTATCATTGGTTTCCCTTCTTTAAGGCAAAACCCCCTGTTTGTTTCATTGTTCCTTAGGCTTAGCACAATCCTAGCAAGTCAGTAAATATTTTGCCCCATGAATACAAAAGTCAAAGGGCATTTTGAGAACTAGGGAAGACATCAGCATCCATAATCAGATATACATGTTTGCCTTCCAGTGGCGGTAACTAGCTCAGCCCTTAGGCTAGCAGGCATCCACAGAACCATGGGTGTGTGCGTCGTACTCCGCAAGGTGAGCTGTTCTAATTCATCTCACAGGTCTGTCAGGAGGCTCATGATGACTCACCCTCCTACAGATCTGGTGCCTCATTATGTTATTAGAGTGTCAGAATTATCTCCAATGGCTTTTTCATCTACCTAACAAGAGGCCTCAGTTTGACACCACTGAGTTTAAAATGACTGAAAAATGTGAATGATGTATAGACATATAAGGAAGATTTTTCAACATGTTTAATGATAGCCATATTTTCCCCTTTTACGCCCATGCTTAACTATGACATTGTTCTTAGCTTTAGATTGACTTCAGTTCACATCTATCATAATTGTGAATATGCACATATATACATTCACATATACGTGTAAGTAGTTACAACATAGAAAACATAACAATGGTGCCTAGGATGCGCAAGTTCTGTGCTGAATGTCATGAGGCTATGAGGTGATAAGACTTGGCCCCTGGGACCCCAGCCCCCACCTCTTGCACAATGGAGAAGCCCTTCATCAAGACAAAATTACCAATCATAATATTAATCAAAAGATTTTTACTCACACTGTAACAAAATGGATAAACTGGATGTTGCTGAACTGTGTTCAGCTAGGTGATGGGTTGGAAAACTGGACCCCAATTTTCACAGCTCCTCCTATCAAGAGGTGAAGACTTGGTGAATAGCTACTGGGAACCTGCTGTATAGTGCATAGAGCTCAACTCAGTGCTCTGTGGGGACCTAGATGGGAGGTATGATTGAGGAGTAAGTGGGAGGGAGCTCCAAGAGGGAGGGAATATGTGTGTGTATATGTGTATATATATATATATCCCTGATTCACTTTGTTGTAGAGCAGAAACTAATATAACATGTAAAGCAACTACACCTCAATTAAAAAAAAAGACTTGGTGATTTGCTGTGATCTATAGCATCCAGCAGAAGTCATATTGTTCAGTGTCTGAGCTTACACTCAAGACTGCTTGCTGCTTTTCTGACTGTGCTTATAATCCTGGGAATTTGCCGTGTTTTGTGATGCGATTGCTTCTCAGAGGCAATATGGCCCCTCCATCCAAATTTTGTTCAAAGGTTTAGACTCATGATGTCATGCTTTTGCTAAGAGCGCATGAAAGGGTTTATGATCAGAATAATGTGCTGTCTGGGGTGACAGGGAAAACTCCTAAGCTCCTCCAAAAATGACTTTAAAGTAGGGAAAGGAGATGGATTTGAGGTTATATATATCTGGAGGATGGGTGAGTGTGGGGTGAGGGTTCCTGCCCTTGAGCTGGGGCTGCTGTGGCTTGGACTTCTTGCCAACACCAAAGGTGCACCTGAGCTTTCTCATCAGCTTGCTCAGATGCAAAATGTAAGGGGAAGTTAATGTGGTGGAGCCTGAGGGTCATCAGCAGACTGGAAAATGGAGTCAAACTATTTTTTACTCTATTTCAAGTGTCTTCATAGCATTTAGCACTGAAATTACTTTTCTTTAAAAAGATACTTTTTTATTATTTAATGTCTCTACCTACTCTGCCCTCTACAAACTGTAAACTCAGTAGTATCAAGGACCATGTCTGTATTTTTCTACCCTGAATCTCTGCCTCTAAATTTTTTTTAATTAATTAATTTATTTATTTTGGTGGGGGTGGGATGGGGAGGGAGGGGAGCAGGCGGACCACCTCTATTGGTCTTTCATTTGTCCATTTTCATCCATCTTTGTTCTTTGGCCTGTGTGGGCCTCCCATCGCGGTGGCCTCTGTTGTCGCAGAGCACCGGCTCTGGGCGCGTGCACTCCAGAACTCCGGCTCAGTACACATGGGATCTTCCCAGGCCAGGGCTCGAACCGGCACCCCTTGCACTGCAAGGCAGTGTCCTTACCCACTGGACCACCAGTGAAGCCCCCTCTGCCTCTAAATTAGTGCTTGATCCATAGTAGTTTTTTAGTAAATACTTGTATGAACTTCTACTAGTGAGCATTGGCTTCTCTGTATTTAGTCCTGATGTTTAGAGCCCCATCAGACATCAGTTACACTGCAGGTAATTTTAATGACCTGAAGTGTGAGTGACCTGCTCTACATCTCTTGTAAATTGATACTCCCAAAGAATGGCTAAGAAATGTTAGCCTTTGGTTCTTCTCTAAGTCTTGAGCTATACCTTTGTAGCAAGTCAGATCACCAGAACACCAGCTGCCTGGATCAGGTTACTCTGGCTTCTCACGGAAATATTTTTACAGCACTATGTTCTTGATTTCTATTCTCTGGCTACATAGCCATGTCCAGCTATCACTGAATATTTTTTAAAGTGCTGCTAACAACACTGTGCCCTGAGATTTTCATTATTTCCTAGGAAGGATCCACATAGGAAGATCTCAGAGTTTTTATCAGAGGCTAAGGTACATTTCCTTCTCCCTAAGATGAAAAGTATAGCCCTCTGTTGTAGAAAGAACTGTTGTGTTAAACAGTAGTAGCTTCGTCATTCTAGATGCGTTCATATTATTGTCCCTCAGCCCTTTTCTCTTTACCTTTTTAATAAATATGTTTATAATCATTCTCTTAGTTTTCATTTTTTTAAATTTTTTTTGAAGTTTAGTTGATTTACAATATTGTGTTAGTGTTTTTATACATATATATTTATACACTTTTATACACATATACACACACACATAAATATATATACTTTTCAGATTCTTTTCCATTACAGGCTATTACAAAACACTGAATATGGTTCCCTGTTCTATTCAATAGGTCCTTATTGTTTTCCTGTTTTATATATGATAGTGTGTATCTATTAATCCCAAACTCTTTATATTTCTCTCTCCTCCTTTCCCTTTTAGTAACCAGAAGTTTGTTTTCTATGTTCCTGAGTCTGTTTCTGTTTTGTAAATGAGTTCACTTGTATCCTTTTTTAGATTCTTCATATAAATGATACGATATTTGTCTTTCTCAGACTACACTTAGTATGATCGTCTTTAGACCCACTGGACCACCAGTGAAGCCCCCTCTGCCTCTAAATTAGTGCTTGATCCATAGTAGTTTTTTAGTAAATACTTGTATGAACTTCTACTAGTGAGCATTGGCTTCTCTGTATTTAGTCCTGATGTTTAGAGCCCCATCAGACATCAGTTACACTGCAGGTAATTTTAATGACCTGAAGTGTGAGTGACCTGCTCTACATCTCTTGTAAATTGATACTCCCAAAGAATGGCTAAGAAATGTTAGCCTTTGGTTCTTCTCTAAGTCTTGAGCTATACCTTTGTAGCAAGTCAGATCACCAGAACACCAGCTGCCTGGATCAGGTTACTCTGGCTTCTCACGGAAATATTTTTACAGCACTATGTTCTTGATTTCTATTCTCTGGCTACATAGCCATGTCCAGCTATCACTGAATATTTTTTAAAGTGCTGCTAACAACACTGTGCCCTGAGATTTTCATTATTTCCTAGGAAGGATCCACATAGGAAGATCTCAGAGTTTTTATCAGAGGCTAAGGTACATTTCCTTCTCCCTAAGATGAAAAGTATAGCCCTCTGTTGTAGAAAGAACTGTTGTGTTAAACAGTAGTAGCTTCGTCATTCTAGATGCGTTCATATTATTGTCCCTCAGCCCTTTTCTCTTTACCTTTTTAATAAATATGTTTATAATCATTCTCTTAGTTTTCATTTTTTAATTTTTATTGAAGTTTAGTTGATTTACAATATTGTGTTAGTGTTTTTATACATATATATATATACACTTTTATACACATATACACACACACATAAATATATATACTTTTTCAGATTCTTTTCCA
Source organism: Tragulus kanchil (assembly GCA_022376925.1). Lineage (NCBI taxonomy): Eukaryota > Metazoa > Chordata > Mammalia > Artiodactyla > Tragulidae > Tragulus > Tragulus kanchil. The sequence goes on from JAIOJX010000006.1 coordinate 97,998,767, forward strand.
TTACAGGCTATTACAAAACACTGAATATGGTTCCCTGTTCTATTCAATAGGTCCTTATTGTTTTCCTGTTTTATATATGATAGTGTGTATCTATTAATCCCAAACTCTTTATATTTCTCTCTCCTCCTTTCCCTTTTAGTAACCAGAAGTTTGTTTTCTATGTTCCTGAGTCTGTTTCTGTTTTGTAAATGAGTTCACTTGTATCCTTTTTTAGATTCTTCATATAAATGATACGATATTTGTCTTTCTCAGACTACACTTAGTATGATCGTCTTTAGACCCATCCATGTTACTGCAAATGGCACTATTTTATTATATACACATATTACATATTCTTTATCCACTCATCTGTCGATGGACACAGGTTGCTTCCATATCTTTACCATTATAACTATGCTGCTACAAACACTGGGTTGCATGTATCTTTTGAAATCAGAGCTTTTGCCTTTTCTGGATATATGCCCAGGAGTGGGATTACTAGCTCATATGTTCTGTATATACATAATTTTAATGATTAAATGTATTCACATGCTTTTCCTATTAAGTTTTCTCAAACCTTCTTTGAAACGAGATATGGTATTAGTAATTAATAAGTGGAAAGTTACCCCTTAGACACATGGAAAAGCCCAAGGGAGACTTTACTTTCTTTTTCTTTCCTCTGTGTAAGGGAAACCTGGCCCTTAGGGAAAAGCTGAGTCATGCCTTCAGGTTATTCCATGGGAGGCAGATGATTCTTCACCCTGTGTTTCCCACAGCACGTTTAAAGTGGTTGATAAATGCTTATTGCTTGACTCCCTCTTGAGGTTTCTTCCATGCCACCGGGACTTAATTTATGTTCTTATTTATAACCCAAATACGTGGACTCCAGAGATCTAGGCTTTGAAACCCATCCACTTTACAGAGCGATCACGGGGGCTATCTCTCAGGTAGAATCAGAGGTTGATCTCCACCTGCCCCGTCTCACTGCCTGTCATAGCGTCTCGTTTCTGAAGCCCTAAAACCTAGCATGGAATAATCACTAATGGATCTTCAGGAGCACTTTCGTGTCTTTGAAACTCTGGGATTGATTATCTTCTTTTACACAGAGCTTGATATACTGCAGATGAATCAAGAAGTCACTGGTATGATAGCTGTTTTAACCTATAATTTAAAAGGCTTTAAAAATGTAATCTTATTAGCCTTTCTTCAAGAAATAGATAGGTACAATAAGGTGAGCTATGAAGTTAGTTTCTATAAAATGAATCTATTTTCCTGCCATTTTTTTTTTGACCATACAGACGGAGATATATTTTCATTAAAAATATCTTGAAATACTGACCTATGAAATACTTGGTGAAGGAAGACCCTTAAATAGGCGGTATTGCGCACTGAGTAAGGGCGTGGCTGGTGTGATTTCTGACCCTTTTAGAAGTGTGCAACATATCTCGACTCTATTCTTTTTATTTTTATAGAGTCTTTTTGTTTACTGCCCCACATCAAACTGAATCTTCCATAGGTCCCCTCCCTCTTGAACTTCCCTCCCCTCCCCCCCCCAAACACAGCCCCTGTTTGAGTTCCCTTAGCCTTTCAACTCTATTCTTCATCCCCATTTCTAGATTCCGCAATCTAGATTCCAGGAGCTTCTGAAACTTAACTCTTTTTTTGTCATGTTAATAGAAGTTTGTGAAGTGCCATCTAAATTTGTTTAATTTTTCTGCATTAAAAATAAATGGCTAGGGACTTCCCTGGTGGCCCAGCAGCTAAGACTGCAGTGCTCCCAAGGCATGGGGTCTGGGTTTGATCCCTGGTCAGGGAACTAGATCCCACATGCTACAACTAAAAGATTCCAAGTCCCGCAACTAAGAGCCAGTACAGTCAAATAAATAAATAAATAAACATTAAAAAATAAATAAGTAAATGACTATAGGGCTTCCCTGGTAGTCCAGTGGGTAAAGTCTGCCTTGCACTGCAAGGGGCACCGGTTGGATTCCTGTCCCAGGAATATCCCATGTGGCCAGCAGCAGCTGGACCGGTGTGTCCAATTAGGAGCAGAGCTCTTGAGCACATGTGCCCAAAGCCAGCACTCTACAATGAGAGAGGCTGCTGCAATGGGGGACCTGTACAAGCCAAAGAATAAAGATAGATGAAAAATAAATAAATAAAAAACCAATAAAAGAGGCCAAAATTTAAAGCAAAAAAATAAAATAAATGACTATAGCATTAAAATATATACATTGCCATACACAACACAGAAAGTCAGTGTGAATCTGATGTATGAAGCAGAGCACCTAAACCCAGTGCTCTGTAATAATCTGGAGGGATGGAGTGAGGCGGGGGGTGGGGGGGAGGCTCAGGATGGAGGGGCACATGTATACCGATGACCGATTCATATTGATGTGTGGCAGAAAGACTGTCACAATATTGTAGAACAATCATCCTCCAATTAAAATAAATAAATGCATTTTCAACAAAGAAAAACTTACCAAAATACTGCTAAAATAGCTACTTTAATTAAAATTATGTTTGAACTCAGTGGTTGTTCTGCCCTGCAGATTTCTGTGTGATGGTATGGGATTCTAAATGCTGTAAGAGTGTGGGTTTCAGTAACAAGACACACTGCATGTATTGAAATATAGAATAATTGGGCTGATGCAGCAAATATATTATCATGAATTAAATGGGTTGCTTAAGGTCCTTTCTAGCTCTCAGTATTAGAAAAATATGACACAAAAAGCTGTGTGCCTTCTGAGGTGATGAAAGTGTTCTAAAAATTAGAGTTGGGTAATGGTTGCACAATGCTGTAAATATACTAAAACCCATTTAATTGCACAGTTTAAACAGGGGAACTTTATGATATGTAAAGTTGTGTCTCAACAAACCTGATTTTGTAAAGATGTATCCTATTACAGAAATGAAATAATAGTTTAATTTATGTATACTAAGAAAGGCATCCATGATCCTAACAAATCTTGAGTTGAAACAAATAGCAGCTGCAACATTAAAGGTGAAAACATCAATTGCCTAAGGAATATCCTGAAAGTCGTCTCATATCTATGGTTATGGCTTGCATCTTAGGAGATACAAATGCTACATCCCTGATGCTGCTGCCAATCAGCAGATATTTATTGAGTCCCATTGTGATGGGACTCTTCACACGGTCAAAGGTATAAAATATAAAACTTGTCTACATCCATTACCTGCTGCCACGTAACAAAACGTACTGCCTTAAAACAATCGTCATTCTGTTTAGCTCAAAATTTGGTGAACTATAGGTGGTTCTTACCTTGGCTGGTGTGGCTGATCTCAGAGCTGGACTTTTCCAAGAAATTGTGTTCAGTGGATGAGAAGCCTGGTTGATCTGGGACAGACTCACTCACCCATGTATGAAGCAGAGCACCTAAACCCAGTGCTCTGTAATAATCTGGAGGGATGGAGTGAGGCGGGGGGTGGGGGGGAGGCTCAGGATGGAGGGGCACATGTATACCGATGACCGATTCATATTGATGTGTGGCAGAAAGACTGTCACAATATTGTAGAACAATCATCCTCCAATTAAAATAAATAAATGCATTTTCAACAAAGAAAAACTTACCAAAATACTGCTAAAATAGCTACTTTAATTAAAATTATGTTTGAACTCAGTGGTTGTTCTGCCCTGCAGATTTCTGTGTGATGGTATGGGATTCTAAATGCTGTAAGAGTGTGGGTTTCAGTAACAAGACACACTGCATGTATTGAAATATAGAATAATTGGGCTGATGCAGCAAATATATTATCATGAATTAAATGGGTTGCTTAAGGTCCTTTCTAGCTCTCAGTATTAGAAAAATATGACACAAAAAGCTGTGTGCCTTCTGAGGTGATGAAAGTGTTCTAAAAATTAGAGTTGGGTAATGGTTGCACAATGCTGTAAATATACTAAAACCCATTTAATTGCACAGTTTAAACAGGGGAACTTTATGATATGTAAAGTTGTGTCTCAACAAACCTGATTTTGTAAAGATGTATCCTATTACAGAAATGAAATAATAGTTTAATTTATGTATACTAAGAAAGGCATCCATGATCCTAACAAATCTTGAGTTGAAACAAATAGCAGCTGCAACATTAAAGGTGAAAACATCAATTGCCTAAGGAATATCCTGAAAGTCGTCTCATATCTATGGTTATGGCTTGCATCTTAGGAGATACAAATGCTACATCCCTGATGCTGCTGCCAATCAGCAGATATTTATTGAGTCCCATTGTGATGGGACTCTTCACACGGTCAAAGGTATAAAATATAAAACTTGTCTACATCCATTACCTGCTGCCACGTAACAAAACGTACTGCCTTAAAACAATCGTCATTCTGTTTAGCTCAAAATTTGGTGAACTATAGGTGGTTCTTACCTTGGCTGGTGTGGCTGATCTCAGAGCTGGACTTTTCCAAGAAATTGTGTTCAGTGGATGAGAAGCCTGGTTGATCTGGGACAGACTCACTCACCCATGTAGCAGTCAACATCCAGGGTAGCATACAGGCATCTCCCTTCTCCTCCATGTGGCCTTTCATCCTTTAGCTTCAGATTTAGGATTGGAGCTTGCACAGTGTTACTCTCCCTGTATTTTACTGGTCAAAGGAAGTCACCAAATATCTTAGTCAGTTTGAGTTGCTCTTAAAAAAAAAATGCCACAGGAAGGGGTTAAAATTATCCTATCATTCGTACACCTTGGCTCATAGAAAATCAACTTTGTTTTACCTTATGTTCTGATTTTGGTTATTTACTAGGTAGAACTTCTCTTGCAGCAATGGGAAAAGTTCAGACATAGACCAAAGCATTCAGAAGACTACAACAAGGAAACAAAAAAGAATATAAGAAATGCATTGGGACCAGAGTGGAAAATAATGCCCTATATCCTACTAACTAATATAGAAAGGAAATTGATAAAATCCACCATTGTTTGAGCTACTCATCAAAAGGAAAATCAGCAGCAAGTTGTCTAAAATTGCCAAGCATGGTATCACAACCTTGTTAAAATGCGACATCATCCTGTCACTGTCAACTGTCCCAAAGAGAGGGACCTCCAGATGTAAGGGGGGAGCGGACTGCCTGGGTCTAGCCAGAGAAAGCCACTCAACTCCACAGATTTGGTATTGGCTAAAAGAACCAAGAGCCTATACCATAGTCATTAAAAGTTTTACAATCCAACTTTGAATTCCTCTTCAGATTCAAGCTTGAGTCTCAAAGTAGAAAAATTCATTCCCCAACTGCCTAATCAAAGTGGAGCGTTCTGTTTGATTTCCTATTCCTAGGCATTCATTCTCTATAAACACAGGACCGCATGTGATAGTGTCAAATTAAATGCCTGCTTCCAAGATACCTGATAAAAGAAGGAAAAAGACCTTTTACTTTAGACTTCTTAAAAGCTAATTCTGTAGTTATAGAAACCTAGTGTCTTAAATGGCATCTTAAATGGCCAGAACTTCTTAAAAGCTAATTTCTGTACTTTTTTTGAGAACCTTACCTTGGCTGGTGTGGCTGATCTCAGAGCTGGACTTTTCCAAGAAATTGTGTTCAGTGGATGAGAAGCCTGGTTGATCTGGGACAGACTCACTCACCCATGTAGCAGTCAACATCCAGGGTAGCATACAGGCATCTCCCTTCTCCTCCATGTGGCCTTTCATCCTTTAGCTTCAGATTTAGGATTGGAGCTTGCACAGTGTTACTCTCCCTGTATTTTACTGGTCAAAGGAAGTCACCAAATATCTTAGTCAGTTTGAGTTGCTCTTAAAAAAAAAATGCCACAGGAAGGGGTTAAAATTATCCTATCATTCGTACACCTTGGCTCATAGAAAATCAACTTTGTTTTACCTTATGTTCTGATTTTGGTTATTTACTAGGTAGAACTTCTCTTGCAGCAATGGGAAAAGTTCAGACATAGACCAAAGCATTCAGAAGACTACAACAAGGAAACAAAAAAGAATATAAGAAATGCATTGGGACCAGAGTGGAAAATAATGCCCTATATCCTACTAACTAATATAGAAAGGAAATTGATAAAATCCACCATTGTTTGAGCTACTCATCAAAAGGAAAATCAGCAGCAAGTTGTCTAAAATTGCCAAGCATGGTATCACAACCTTGTTAAAATGCGACATCATCCTGTCACTGTCAACTGTCCCAAAGAGAGGGACCTCCAGATGTAAGGGGGGAGCGGACTGCCTGGGTCTAGCCAGAGAAAGCCACTCAACTCCACAGATTTGGTATTGGCTAAAAGAACCAAGAGCCTATACCATAGTCATTAAAAGTTTTACAATCCAACTTTGAATTCCTCTTCAGATTCAAGCTTGAGTCTCAAAGTAGAAAAATTCATTCCCCAACTGCCTAATCAAAGTGGAGCGTTCTGTTTGATTTCCTATTCCTAGGCATTCATTCTCTATAAACACAGGACCGCATGTGATAGTGTCAAATTAAATGCCTGCTTCCAAGATACCTGATAAAAGAAGGAAAAAAAGACCTTTTTACTTTAGACTTCTTAAAAGCTAATTCTGTAGTTATAGAAACCTAGTGTCTTAAATGGCATCTTAAATGGCCATTTTGTTTTTATAATCTTTTGCCTCAGATACAGTTGAGATTTTCCTAGTAAAACTATGAGGCAGATTTCTTAATAGCATGCTAATTTACGATTATAAAGACCTATTGTTTTTTTTCTTTAAAACAAGATCCCTTTTCTTTGCTATAATCCTCAGGTTTTATAGAGAGGCTCCTAGTCAACATTTCTGTCTATTGAGTCAAGAGTGGAAGAGTGGCAAAATCCTTTTCAGGCTGCCACACTGAAGAGAAAGTCTTTTTTCTCCATTATCTCTCTACAAATAGACAGTAAACTTAGGGTTGTAGGTAGTTTAATTTTGTTATCAATATGTTTAATCTTTAGACAAAAATGTATTTTATTGCCAAATACCAGTCAATTCCAGTATGCCACTCGTTTCCTGTATATTCATCATAAATATGAATATTCAGAGTAAGAATCCAGAGTGATCAGGTCAATAGGGTATGATGAGTTTGGTTATTCACTGTTAGAATACAAATCATAAGTTGAAACACCCTTTGTGTCATCAGTCAAAGAAAGACTCCATGATAAAATCTGAGATATTTTCAGTGGCAAAGGACAGAAGATATTTGGATACCCAAAATGACCTCTTCATACATGATATAATAAAATGTAGCAAGTTGCCAAAAGCACAAAATTAAGGCTGGTAAATCTTTCTAGTAGAAAGTATGAAAAAGGTTAAACCCTAGCATAAGAGAAAATTAAATTCAAAAACAACTAAAGAAATCTAGAAATGTCTAAAGCTATTCCATCTCAACTGATAAGCTCTTTTGTTATTATCTAGCAACTAAGCTATGTGATAAATGAGATGTGTCACCATGGTAGCAGTGGGCAGACAGATTCAATGCGAAAAGTGAGAACTATCCAAAGCGGTAGGAAGGAAACAGAATGGGAGAACTCAAAAGATCAGGGAACTATCAAATTTATCTTCCCATTCAGTCTATTCAGTAGAAATCTAAATCACTCTGATTCTTAACTCTCTCAGTAAAATGAACATTCACTAAAATGCTGCTCTTAAAATAAAATGGGGAAACAGTCATCTAATACTAACGTAAGGTCGTCCAAAGCTATTAAAACCACCCAATGTAATATGAATTTCCATTAACTCTGTAAACAGTTACAAGAAATGAGATGTTTTGGTAAATTTAGCACATTGATTTTTGGCAAATTGGCTTTGGCGAACTGGTCATTCTGTATATTGTTTATTTCAGTGTATTGATTTTTTGCAATTTGGCTTTCTTCTGATATCTCGTGCCCTCAGAGAACAAACTAGATAATCAAAGACTCATTCTTTGAAAATAAATATCGAGTGCCACAAGTCACTGGCTATGAAAGTAGGAGTGCAGAGGTGACACAGACGCTGCCCCTGAGCTCCTGGGAGTTTTGCCATCTGTAACAGGGAAGACAAGCACTGAATAAAAGTTAGTCAAATAATTATTTAGCTTGAGTTGTAATAAGTGCTTTTAAAAGAAAAAAGGCATGGTGTGATGTGAGGAGTTTGAGAGGAGGACCTTGTACCTGGAGCTTTTTTATTTTTAATTGAACAGAAACAGAAAATGCAGGACTTCCCTAGTGGTCCAGTGTTTAAGACTCCCATGGTCCCAATGCAGGGAACATGGTAGAGGAATTAAGATCCCGCTTGCAGCATGGCAAAGTCAAAAATAGAAAATGCAGTGTTTGCTTGTCAAAACAGAGTAGAGGAGGCGAGTTGAACATCACTCTATCTGGTGTTTTGGTGGTGGGGCTGCCGGAGCAGATGCTGATCAAGGGCCAGGTGGGCACTGATAGAGGAGCGGGGACTGGCTTTCTTTAAAGGCTCTCAAGTTCATCTTGTACATGGGCCCTTTCTATTGCCTCACGTGCCCGAAAGGTGATCTCTGTGAGATCCTCAACTTCCCCTGTGTTTCTGTCTTGTCTCACTCATTTGTAGGATCCTAGCTTCTCTCTGCCTGCTGCTTGCTATTCTGTAACTGCTTCCCATTACCCCCACTCTGGCTGGTCTTCCCAGTCCCATTTCCTTTTCTTCTTTTCTTTTTATTCTTGTAATTGTCACCTTCTGCTCTCCTCATAGTTCTTAGCCTTTGAGAGAACATGTTGACTGGTCACAGCATTCCCAGGCCTCTACACTTAAAATGAACATTCACTAAAATGCTGCTCTTAAAATAAAATGGGGAAACAGTCATCTAATACTAACGTAAGGTCGTCCAAAGCTATTAAAACCACCCAATGTAATATGAATTTCCATTAACTCTGTAAACAGTTACAAGAAATGAGATGTTTTGGTAAATTTAGCACATTGATTTTTGGCAAATTGGCTTTGGCGAACTGGTCATTCTGTATATTGTTTATTTCAGTGTATTGATTTTTTGCAATTTGGCTTTCTTCTGATATCTCGTGCCCTCAGAGAACAAACTAGATAATCAAAGACTCATTCTTTGAAAATAAATATCGAGTGCCACAAGTCACTGGCTATGAAAGTAGGAGTGCAGAGGTGACACAGACGCTGCCCCTGAGCTCCTGGGAGTTTTGCCATCTGTAACAGGGAAGACAAGCACTGAATAAAAGTTAGTCAAATAATTATTTAGCTTGAGTTGTAATAAGTGCTTTTAAAAGAAAAAGGCATGGTGTGATGTGAGGAGTTTGAGAGGAGGACCTTGTACCTGGAGCTTTTTTATTTTTAATTGAACAGAAACAGAAAATGCAGGACTTCCCTAGTGGTCCAGTGTTTAAGACTCCCATGGTCCCAATGCAGGGAACATGGTAGAGGAATTAAGATCCCGCTTGCAGCATGGCAAAGTCAAAAATAGAAAATGCAGTGTTTGCTTGTCAAAACAGAGTAGAGGAGGCGAGTTGAACATCACTCTATCTGGTGTTTTGGTGGTGGGGCTGCCGGAGCAGATGCTGATCAAGGGCCAGGTGGGCACTGATAGAGGAGCGGGGACTGGCTTTCTTTAAAGGCTCTCAAGTTCATCTTGTACATGGGCCCTTTCTATTGCCTCACGTGCCCGAAAGGTGATCTCTGTGAGATCCTCAACTTCCCCTGTGTTTCTGTCTTGTCTCACTCATTTGTAGGATCCTAGCTTCTCTCTGCCTGCTGCTTGCTATTCTGTAACTGCTTCCCATTACCCCCACTCTGGCTGGTCTTCCCAGTCCCATTTCCTTTTCTTCTTTTCTTTTTATTCTTGTAATTGTCACCTTCTGCTCTCCTCATAGTTCTTAGCCTTTGAGAGAACATGTTGACTGGTCACAGCATTCCCAGGCCTCTACACAGGAGGGTTGAACAATTAAAATTCATTAGATTTGACCTTTGGGTCTCTTACACTTTCTATAGGAAATATTTTTACACTGCTGTAGTGTTGTAGAACTTTTTGTTCTTGGAAAGTCTTTTGTTGGAACTGTAATGATTGGCAGAGTCTAGATTTGAGAACACTAAGGGTGTAACTAATTCTAGAAGACAAGTTATTCATATTTTTAAAATGTTTAAATTTTTAAAAATTGGCCATGCTACTTGGCATACATGATCTTAGTTCCCCAACCAGAGATGGAACCCACATCCCCTGCAGTGGAAACACAGTTTTAACCACTGGACTGCCTGGGAAATCCTAAGGTATCCATTTTATTGAGAGATATTGAATATTTAGAAATTTGTAACAAAGATAAGTGAAAGACCATAGATGAAACTGTGTGGACATTGTAACTAAGACATACCTATCTATATGCATATGGAAATAACTGTAAAAAATCTTATAATGAAAATCATTATGAGAGGATAAGTTTCTATTGAACATAGAAATGCATATAAGGAAACTAAGTGATGTTTTGCTTTTCAGTTCTCAAACCTAGTGTAAAGAAGTGATACTGTTAGTCATTCAGTCATGTCCTACTATTTGGGATCCCCCAGACTATAGCCCACTAGGCTTCTCTGTCTATGGAATTCTCCAGGCAATAACACTGGAGTAGGTTGCTGTTTCCTTCTCCAGGGAATCTTCCAGGCCCAAGGATCAAACCCAAGTCTCTTGCATTGCAGGTAGATTCTTGACTATCTGAGCCACTGGGGAAGACTACTTCCACAGCACAGCATAGATCACTGGCTCTCAATTAGGAACAATTTTGCGCTTGGGGGATATTTAGTAATGTCTGGAGACATATGTTTGGTTGTCATAATGGGAGGCGGCTGGCATCTAGTGGGTTGAATCCAGGAACCAAAAGAATGTTTGCGTTGTCATAATGGCCGGAGAGGTTGTTCTTCCACCTTTTTTTTTTTTCGTAATTGTCCCCTTCTGCTCTCCTCATAGTTCTTAGCCTTTGAGAGAACATGTTGACTGGTCACAGCATTCCCAGGCCTCTACACAGGAGGGTTGAACAATTAAAATTCATTAGATTTGACCTTTGGGTCTCTTACACTTTCTATAGGAAATATTTTTACACTGCTGTAGTGTTGTAGAACTTTTTGTTCTTGGAAAGTCTTTTGTTGGAACTGTAATGATTGGCAGAGTCTAGATTTGAGAACACTAAGGGTGTAACTAATTCTAGAAGACAAGTTATTCATATTTTTAAAATGTTTAAATTTTTAAAAATTGGCCATGCTACTTGGCATACATGATCTTAGTTCCCCAACCAGAGATGGAACCCACATCCCCTGCAGTGGAAACACAGTTTTAACCACTGGACTGCCTGGGAAATCCTAAGGTATCCATTTTATTGAGAGATATTGAATATTTAGAAATTTGTAACAAAGATAAGTGAAAGACCATAGATGAAACTGTGTGGACATTGTAACTAAGACATACCTATCTATATGCATATGGAAATAACTGTAAAAAATCTTATAATGAAAATCATTATGAGAGGATAAGTTTCTATTGAACATAGAAATGCATATAAGGAAACTAAGTGATGTTTTGCTTTTCAGTTCTCAAACCTAGTGTAAAAAAGTGAAACTGTTAGTCATTCAGTCATGTCCAACTATTTGGGATCCCCCAGACTATAGCCCACTAGGCTTCTCTGTCTATGGAATTCTCCAGGCAATAACACTGGAGTAGGTTGCTGTTTCCTTCTCCAGGGAATCTTCCAGGCCCAAGGATCAAACCCAAGTCTCTTGCATTGCAGGTAGATTCTTGACTATCTGAGCCACTGGGGAAGACTACTTCCACAGCACAGCATAGATCACTGGCTCTCAATTAGGAACAATTTTGCGCTTGGGGGATATTTAGTAATGTCTGGAGACATATGTTTGGTTGTCATAATGGGAGGCGGCTGGCATCTAGTGGGTTGAATCCAGGAATGCTGCTCAATATCCCTAAATGCACAGGGGAAACCCTACAACACAGAACTATATCAGGACTGCCCATGTTTAGAAATGCTGGCATAGATGAACAGCACCCAGGTTTCAGCTCCATCTCATAGGTGGTCCCAGCTCTTTTCCTGCTGAAAGGAACAGAGATGTAGGCTTTATAAAATATGTGTTTTAACTAGAAGGTCAAACAACACTCCAGGTACCCAGATTCACTCTTTTTTTTTTTTTTCTTATACCGTTTTATTTTTTTTTTATTATTATTATTTTTAGACCTTTATTTTGCTTTTAACTTTTACAGAGTTTTGTTGTTTACAGATATGTGTGTTCCCAGATTAGTCATATGTATATCCCCCACTTCCCACCCCTCCCAACCATCTTCTTCTCCGTAACTTTTTTTTTTTGGCTATTCTGGGATTTTTTTTTTTTTTTTCACTCCTGCCACACGCTCTTCTCTAGTTGCAGGGAGTGGGGCAATTCCCTAGTTGAGGTGAACAGGCTTCTTGTTGCAGTGACTTTTCTTGTTGTGGAACTCGGGCTCTAGGACACACAGGCTTCAGTATTTGAGGCACATGGGCTCAAGAGTTGCAGCTCCAAGGCTCTAGAGCACAGGCTCCACAGTTGTGGCTCATGGGCTTAGTTGCTCTGCAGCATGTGGGATCTTCCTGGATCAGGGATCCTGTGTCTCCTGCGAACTCTTTACCACTGAGTCACCAGGGAAGCCCCTTCTCCCTAACTTTTGCACAGCAAAGGACTCTCATATCTCAATCTATGGAATGAAAGTGGCTTGCTCACTGGTGACTTGTTCTCTTATGACTTGAGGATTTCTTTGAGACCTTAGATTGATTTCTTTCAATGAGGGGAAGCATGTATGACAGTACAAAGACCCTCAGAAGTACAGTTTGTTGCTCCTTTGTCTATATCCTCTCTTTATATTTCTAAATATAATGGTCTCTTGTGATAATTTAAGGGTGATGTTTTGTTTTGGTCAGCTCAGTAGATTAAATTACAGCATAATGAGAGTACCTAGGGTAATAGTATTAACACATAAAACCTGGGTAATAAATGTTTTCTTTTTTAAAGATTTATTTATTTATTTATTTTGGGCAGGGGTCGGGTTGGGGAGGGAGGGGGGCGAGCGGGCCACTTCTATTGGTCTTTCATTTCTCTATTTTCATCCGTCTTTGTTCTTTGACTGCTGTGGGCCTCCCATCGCGGTGGCCGCTGTCGTTGCAGAGCGCCGGCTCTGGGCGCATGCAGTCCAGAACTCCAGCTCGGCAATTGGACACATCGGTCCAGCCGCTCCGCAGCACGTGGGATCTTCCCAGGCCAGGGATCGAACCGGCGCCCCTTGCACTGCAAGGCGATGTCCTTACCCACTGGACCACCAGGGGAAGCCCAATAAATGTTTCTTGAATGAATGGCTGTTTAGAGTTTCATATTCAAGTTATAAATCATAAATTTCAGTTTCCTATTGCTTTCTATCAATTTCCTTAGAATGACCCTACCTTCCATCTTCAGTTTTGCTATTAATTCATTCATTGATTTACTAATTATTTTTTATGCTAAGTGGTTATAGCATGACTAGCCTTTCAATAATGACGAGGCAAGACTTGACTAAAGGCAATATGGTGTTATACAACTCAATTGTAACACAGAGAGTGATTGGGTGGTATAGGAATCTATTCATAGAAAGATTGAAATACAATTGAACTGTAGAGGAGCTGGTGGAAGTGGGTTGGCCCAATCTACACTTTTGAAAATAGGATGAGACTCAAACAGGTATTCTTCTGTCCATCAGTCACATACTCAGTCAACATATTTTGAGTGTCTGCTCTATGTCCAGAGATTATAAAGATCAGCAAGATATTGTTTCTTCCCTCAAAAAGGTCATGATTTGATGAGAAAGCAAATGGAAAGTAAACAAATCTTCCAGAATAATGTGATAAGTGCCATGCAAGCTGTCACTGAGCAGCTTTGCTTGAAAAGTGACAGAGAATAGCTTCCTGAAGAGAAAACCAGTGAGTTCAATGTTAAAAACAATTGAAGTTAATCCCAGGAAGAAACTGAACAGGGTGTTCCAGGCATAAAGACAGCAGGTTTGTTAGAAGTAGGTAGCAGACTGAAATCTAGAAGAGACAGGAGACGGAGAGAGAAACAGGTGGAGAGATAAAACAAAACAAAACAAAAAAACCAGTAAGACTTCCCTGGAGGTCCAGTGGCTCAGCTACTGCACTCCCAATGAAAGAGGCCCAGGTTCAATCCCTGGTCAGGGAACTAGATCCCACGTGCCCAAATAAAAGGTTGAAGGTCCCACCTGCCACAACGAAGCCTCATGTAGCCAAATAAATAATAAAAATAAAGAACTAATTTTTTTAAAAAAGAGGGGTGTAAGGAACAAAGACCATGGATGGTGGGCACGAGTAGCAAAGATTGAGGCACAAAGCTGGAAGTCAACAGGCTTTGGGAGCCTTATTAGAAAGTTTGAGTACAACTGGGAGCCATTAGAAAGAAATAAGAGTACTGGGCAACCATGTAACAGATGAATAGAATAGGGTTGGGACACAGACTCAAGTAAGCTTGACACATTCTGGGGTTACTAGCCCAAGGCTCATGTTTGAACGTTCAGGAAACCAATTTGAGTAAGTAGGATGAGGCAAGACTATGAGGGAATTTGGTCATCAGTGGTGGGGAGGTGGTAGGGAGGGCGGTCTCTTATCTGCACAGTGGTGTAACAGACATTTAAATGTTATTTAGTTATAACAGCTATAGACCAGGTATACAGGAGAGCATCATAAACAGAAATAAAAAGATAGATACACTTCTTCTGAAAGCAAGAACCACCAGTGTGAAAGGAGGAGGGCCTACTATTAAATAAATCTATAAGCTGAGGAAAATGAGGCCATAATGGTTCCAGGATGAAACAGGCAGATGCAGTTTGGGAGAGAAAAGAGTAAGTTGAGTGAGACACATTGCGTTTAAGATGCAAGAGAGTCAAAATAGCAAAACTTCCCATGTGGACCTTGAGTGCGTGTGGGGGAAACAAGAAATTGAAGCTGGAAATACAGATTTGGGAACCATCAAAGCACAGAGGGTTGTTCAAGAGTAAGTAAATGCTTCTTCATCTGCTTTATGTCAGTTTTTTAAAAGAGGTTTTCTGGTGTCAATTAGTTGCTTTAGTCCAACATTTGATTAACAGAGAGGCACTTTTAAGTATACTTTTCTTTGCTGGAAAGCATCTGTTTAATAAGTGTTTCTCCTTGAAAAGCCAGCATGTTCTGGGTCCTCAGCAACTCCCTTGTGATAAATGGGCACTTTGGGAAACTGCGTTAAGTTTTCCAGCCTCCAAAGCACCCTCTGAGTGTTTGATGTTTTAATACGTAGGGGAGCATCATTCGTTTCATTATGGTGAGAGTTCTTTAATAAGCAGACCCTGTGTGGGGTACTCTACCTACTTCTTCAGGAAAAAGGTAATCTCTGGTAGGGAAAGAGAAGCAAGCTCAACTTCAGTTTGGTGTCAAAGATGTCAATAAGACCTCCCATACTTGAGTGCCTAGTATGTATTGGACAATAGATCAGATACTGGGGACACAGCAAATTTTTGAGGAGCAAGTCAATCAAACAGTCACAGTAAGCATGCATAAGGGCTCTATACCAAAGGCAGAGGTCTCCTTGCCCGGGGAAGTAGGGTAGAGAAATCAGTCATTGGAATTGAACTGGAAAGGCTAAGTAACATTTATAGTTAAATGAGATAATGTCAGCTTTCATCAAATGTATAGCCTGAGCATCTATTCCGTGACAGACATTGTTCAGGCACTGAGGGTAAAGCAGAGATGAGACAGTCACAGTGCTTGTCCTCATTTAGCTGGTGTTGAAGTGGGATGTGATGGACAAGAAATCTGCTAACCAGTCAAATAATGTAGTTGAGTGAATGAGGGAATTGCTTTACCAAATATAGTCAGCAAATGACCTCTCCAAGGATATCTTACTTGAGTTAAGACATAAATGAAAAGAAGAAAATAGATAGGGGGAAAGATTTGCAAACTGAAGCAGCAGCGAGTAGAAAGGCCCCAAATAGCAATGAACTCGGTATGTTTAGGGGGCAGAAAGAAGGCTACTGTGAGGAGCTCGAACCAATGAAATGAGTAAGTTAGCAGCAAAGGATAGAGTTGGAGAAGCAGTCAGAGGACTAGCATTTTATGCAGAAGCTACATAAAATGTGATCAAGAAAACCCTCTTTTAAAAGAGGTTTTCTGGTGTCAATTAGTTGCTTTAGTCCAACATTTGATTAACAGAGAGGCACTTTTAAGTATACTTTTCTTTGCTGGAAAGCATCTGTTTAATAAGTGTTTCTCCTTGAAAAGCCAGCATGTTCTGGGTCCTCAGCAACTCCCTTGTGATAAATGGGCACTTTGGGAAACTGCGTTAAGTTTTCCAGCCTCCAAAGCACCCTCTGAGTGTTTGATGTTTTAATACGTAGGGGAGCATCATTCGTTTCATTATGGTGAGAGTTCTTTAATAAGCAGACCCTGTGTGGGGTACTCTACCTACTTCTTCAGGAAAAAGGTAATCTCTGGTAGGGAAAGAGAAGCAAGCTCAACTTCAGTTTGGTGTCAAAGATGTCAATAAGACCTCCCATACTTGAGTGCCTAGTATGTATTGGACAATAGATCAGATACTGGGGACACAGCAAATTTTTGAGGAGCAAGTCAATCAAACAGTCACAGTAAGCATGCATAAGGGCTCTATACCAAAGGCAGAGGTCTCCTTGCCCGGGGAAGTAGGGTAGAGAAATCAGTCATTGGAATTGAACTGGAAAGGCTAAGTAACATTTATAGTTAAATGAGATAATGTCAGCTTTCATCAAATGTATAGCCTGAGCATCTATTCCGTGACAGACATTGTTCAGGCACTGAGGGTAAAGCAGAGATGAGACAGTCACAGTGCTTGTCCTCATTTAGCTGGTGTTGAAGTGGGATGTGATGGACAAGAAATCTGCTAACCAGTCAAATAATGTAGTTGAGTGAATGAGGGAATTGCTTTACCAAATATAGTCAGCAAATGACCTCTCCAAGGATATCTTACTTGAGTTAAGACATAAATGAAAAGAAGAAAATAGATAGGGGGAAAGATTTGCAAACTGAAGCAGCAGCGAGTAGAAAGGCCCCAAATAGCAATGAACTCGGTATGTTTAGGGGGCAGAAAGAAGGCTACTGTGAGGAGCTCGAACCAATGAAATGAGTAAGTTAGCAGCAAAGGATAGAGTTGGAGAAGCAGTCAGAGGACTAGCATTTTATGCAGAAGCTACATAAAATGTGATCAAGAAAACCCTCTATTAAAAAGAGGTGCTTTGTATGTTAGGGCTTCCCTGGTGGCTCAGATAGTAAAGAATCCACCTGAAATGTGGGAGATCCAAGTTCGCCCCTGGGTCAGGAAGATTCCCTGGAGGAGGGCATGGCAACCCATTCCAGTATTCTTGTCTGGAGAATCCCATGGGCAGAGGAGCCTGGAAGGCTACAGTCCATGGGATTTCAAAGAATTGGACACAGCTGAGCAACCAAGCACACACACACACACACACACACACACACACATACACACTGTATGTTACTCCAAATGTAATGGGATGCATTAAAGGATTGTACACTAGGAATTAGAGCTTTAGAAGATCTAAGTCTGGAGCTCTACACTTGGGAGTTATCATCTTATGGATAGTTTTTTAAGATAGAGAAAGTAGATGGACTAGAAGAAGGTGCTAAAAGCTCTGGACAGTCCAACACCTTAGTGAGACTGCAAAGGGAGAGGCAGTGAAGGCAGAAGGAAAGCAGGCAAGTGGGGGTGCCTCGGAAACTCAGAGAAGATAGTGTTTCAAAATGGCCCTAGTTGGA
This sequence comes from Tragulus kanchil, assembly GCA_022376925.1. Classification (NCBI taxonomy): domain Eukaryota; kingdom Metazoa; phylum Chordata; class Mammalia; order Artiodactyla; family Tragulidae; genus Tragulus; species Tragulus kanchil. Next base: position 98,016,518 of record JAIOJX010000006.1, read on the forward strand.
AGGTTCAGAAGTAGTGAGGAGTCAAGTAAGATAAAGACAGAACACACCATTGGCTGTGGCTAGTATAGGGTACCAGTAATAAATCTGTTTCAGTGGCCTTGTGGAGGCACAAACCCAGTTGACTAGGAGAGGGGGTCAGGAAGTGGACATAGCAAGTAGGCCCATCTCTTTGAGGGATTTTGCTATGAAGGAGAGTGAAGAAATAAACAAAACAACAAAAAAGCTTTAAGTTAAGGAAGATTTCTCTTTTGTTTTTAGAAGACTATCACTTGGCACATGCAGTGAAGCAATGGAGAGACAGACATGGACAGTGGACATATGGACATTGTGGGAAAGGAACAGTGGGTGGGAGGCGTAAAGGAAGTAGCATGAAGGCCTGTACTATCATATATGAAGAAAATAGCTATAGTCATTGCTCTGTGATAAAAGGAGATCCTGCAGGGGTGCTGTGTGACAGTCTGGAGGGGTGGGATGCGGGAGATATACATATGACTAATCTGGGAACATACATATCTGTAAACAACAAAACTGTAAGGGTTAAAAGTAAAATAAAAGGTTTTTTTTTTTTTTTAAAGATGACTATCACTTATTCCTCGATAAATGATCCAGTACAGAGGGACTAAAAAATGGTGGTTACAACAATTGGTGAGAATATAAATCAGTATAGTCACTATGGAAAGCAGTTCCTCAAAAAACTAAAAAGAGAATTACCATATGATACAGCAATCCCACTCCTGGGCATGTATCCTGATAAAGCTAAGATTCAAAAACCTGCATACACCCCATGTTCATAGCAGCACTATTTACAATAGCCAAAACATGGAATCAGCCTAAATGTCCATCGACAGATGAATGGATAAAGAAGATGTGATACCCAATGGAATACCACTCAGTCATATATAAGAATAAAAAAAAAAATTGTCATTTGCAGCAACATGAATGGGCCTAGAGATTATTGTGCTAAGTGAAGTAAGTCAGAAAGAGAAAGACAAATATCATATGATATCACTTATGTAGAATCTTAACCTGACAGAAATGAAATTATGTATAAAACAGAAACAAACTCACAGACAGAGAAGACAAACTTACGGTTACCAAAGGGAAAGTGGAGGTGAGAGGGAAGGATTGGGAGCTTGGGATTAGCAGAAGCAAACTCTTGTGCATAGAATGGATAAACAACAAAGTCCTATTGTATAACCCTGGGAACAATGTTCAATATCCTATGATAAACCATTATGGAAAAGAATATGAAAAAATCGCATATATATGTGTAATGAGTCACTATGTTGTACAGCAGAAATTAATACAATGTTGTAAACCAAACGGTGGTGCAAAGAAAGGCAATGAAAATTATGAGGTGAAGCCCAAGAGTACTCTAGAGTGAAATCCAAGCTAAGTAAGGAGGACATGAATGAAGGACATGGTGGTTAATCAACCTATGAAAAGGTCAGGGGTTATGGGGTCTCACAAGTAATAATGCTGTTTGAGCAGAAGTACTGGAGGAGACACTGGTAAAGAATATGTCTGCTAGTGTAGGAAATGCAGGCTCGATCCCCAGGTTGGAAGATCCCCTGGAGAAGGAAATGGCAACCCACTCCCATATTATTGTCTGGGAAATCCCACGGACAAAGAAGCCTGGCAGGCTACAGTCCATGCAGTCGCAAAAGAGTCAGACACAACTTAGCAACTAAGCAACAACTGGAGGAGGCAGGATGAAAGGGTAGGAGATGACATCACAGAGAATTATGTCTGAAATTGAGAGATTCATAGATATTATACTTACTGGTGGTATCGAATCTTGGATATAAAATAATATCTAGTTATAGCTTAGTTTGGGGCTTCCCAGATGACTCGGTGGTAAAGAATCCACCTGCTAATGGAGGAGACCCAGATTCAATCCCTGGGTCAGGAAGATCCTTTGGAGGAGGAAATGGCAACCTACTCCAGTATTCTTGAATAGAGAATTCCACAGATAGATGAGCCTGGTAGGCTACAGTCTATAGAGTCACAAAGGGTTAACATGACTGAGTACAGCACACAGCATAGCTAAGTTTATATCATAAGCTTGTTTACCTGACTTAGTTGGCAAACAGTGTTATGGCTAACAAAATATCCAATGAGTGCATAAATAGTAGCTATGCTTCAGGCAGATTTCTGAAAATCCTAGTAGTCATAAAGGTTCTAGTTCAGGAACATCAACACCTGATATAAGAGAGTTCTTACAGGCATTGAGTTCATTGCAAAAATAGAACCACTTGACCTGGCTTTCAAAGAAAAGAAAAGGTAAACAACAATGAGATGCATGATTTATACACTTATCAGAATGGCTAAAACCCAGAACAGAGCAGGATTTGCTGGTGAGGATGTGGAGCAATAGGAACTCTAATTCGCTGCTGGGAATGTGAAGTGGTACGAAGACTTTGGAAGGTAGTTTGGATATGTCTTACAAAATTAAACATAGGATCCAACAATCATGCAGCTTAGTGTTTACCCAAATGAACTGAAAATGTGTGTTTACAGAAAAACTTGCACATGGATGTTTATTCATAATTGCCAAACTTGGAAGTAATTATCATATCTTTCAATGGGTGAATGCATAAACTATGATATACTCATACAAAGGAATATTATTCAATAATAAAATAAAGAAATGAGCTATCGAGCTGCAATAAAATATGGAGCATTTTTGAAAGTTCATTGCTAAGTGAGAGGAGCCAATCTGAGAAGCCTATGTATGCTTGCAACTACATGACATTCTAGGAAAAGGCAAACTATAGAGACAGTGAAATGTTCAGTGTGTCTGCTGTGTTTAAAATGGATAACCAACAAGGCCCTACGGTATGGCACAGAGAACTCTATCCAATGCTGAGTGCCAGCCTGGATGGGAGGGGAGTTTGAGGGGGAATGGATACATGTATATGTATGGCAAAGCCCCTTCACTCTTTACCAGCAACTATCACCACAGTGTTAATTGGCTATTCATATGGTTGTGTGTGCTCAGTGGTGTCCTTCTCTCTCTGACCCCCTGGACTGTACCCCACCAGGCTTCTCTGTCCATGGGATTTCCCAGGCAAGAATACTGGAGTGGGTAGCCAATTCCTTCTTTAGGGAATCTTCCTGACTTCTGGATTGAAACAGTCTCTTGCATCTCCTGAAATGGCAGGAGATTCTTTACCGCTGAGCCACTGCTATACGTCAATATAAAATTAATTTTTTAAAATGTGAACAAAAACTCAAAAAGTAGATAACCTACAAGCAAAGGAAAATAAAAACCTTTCATATCCCCTCCCTCGCAAAAAGTTCAGTACTTGCCAGGATTTTTCAGGGAGTAAGAGAGGATGAGTAGGTAGAATCCAGGGAATTTTTAGGGCAATAAAACTAATGCATATGATACCATAACACTGGTGGACATAGGTCATTTTTTATTTGTCAGCCCACAGAGTATGCAACACAAAGAATGAACCTTAATGTAAATCAGGAGCATTCATTATAATAATGTATCAGTATTGGTCCACCAGTTATAACAAAGGCACCACAGTAAGACAAGATAAAAATAATAGGAGAAACTTGCAAAGGGGGACATTGTGAAAACTATACTTTTTTGCAGACCATAGGTTTGAACCTGAACTGAAAATGTGTGTTTACAGAAAAACTTGCACATGGATGTTTATTCATAATTGCCAAACTTGGAAGTAATTATCATATCTTTCAATGGGTGAATGCATAAACTATGATATACTCATACAAAGGAATATTATTCAATAATAAAATAAAGAAATGAGCTATCGAGCTGCAATAAAATATGGAGCATTTTGAAAGTTCATTGCTAAGTGAGAGGAGCCAATCTGAGAAGCCTATGTATGCTTGCAACTACATGACATTCTAGGAAAAGGCAAACTATAGAGACAGTGAAATGTTCAGTGTGTCTGCTGTGTTTAAAATGGATAACCAACAAGGCCCTACGGTATGGCACAGAGAACTCTATCCAATGCTGAGTGCCAGCCTGGATGGGAGGGGAGTTTGAGGGGGAATGGATACATGTATATGTATGGCAAAGTCCCTTCACTCTTTACCAGCAACTATCACCACAGTGTTAATTGGCTATTCATATGGTTGTGTGTGCTCAGTGGTGTCCTTCTCTCTCTGACCCCCTGGACTGTACCCCACCAGGCTTCTCTGTCCATGGGATTTCCCAGGCAAGAATACTGGAGTGGGTAGCCAATTCCTTCTTTAGGGAATCTTCCTGACTTCTGGATTGAAACAGTCTCTTGCATCTCCTGAAATGGCAGGAGATTCTTTACCGCTGAGCCACTGCTATACGTCAATATAAAATTAATTTTTTAAAATGTGAACAAAAACTCAAAAAGTAGATAACCTACAAGCAAAGGAAAATAAAAACCTTTCATATCCCCTCCCTCGCAAAAAGTTCAGTACTTGCCAGGATTTTTCAGGGAGTAAGAGAGGGATGAGTAGGTAGAATCCAGGGAATTTTTAGGGCAATAAAACTAATGCATATGATACCATAACACTGGTGGACATAGGTCATTTTTTATTTGTCAGCCCACAGAGTATGCAACACAAAGAATGAACCTTAATGTAAATCAGGAGCATTCATTATAATAATGTATCAGTATTGGTCCACCAGTTATAACAAAGGCACCACAGTAAGACAAGATAAAAATAATAGGAGAAACTTGCAAAGGGGGACATTGTGAAAACTATACTTTTTTGCAGACCCAGTTTTTTTAAAAAAATCAATGCACGTGGTTTTTTGTTTTTTTGGTTTTTTTTTTTTTTTTGGAACATTGTAAGTTCCAAAAAATCAAAAAAGAAATGTTTGCTAGATAGGCAAGGAGAAAAATAATAAAGTGTATTTATCCTACAAAGAAGGAATAAGGCATGTGAACAAAAACACAGAGAGGGGAAGAGTGGACAAGTGCACATGTGTGTTGTGAGGTCTTGCTGAAAATGTTGTTGTACAAATAACCAGATTTGCTGTACAAAATAATCTCTGAGCTTGCAATAGGGAGCATGGTTACAGTCAGAGGAAGACCAGAAGAAGAGAGAAGTCAGGAGGCTCTTTTCCTGGTCCAGAGGAGAATGGATGAGACCGGAACTAAGGTAGGGAAGGAGAAGAGGAGATGGATTTTAAATAGATTTGGCTGCTAGAATTAAAAGAACCTGGTGGCTGATAAAATAGGCCGGGCTTCTCCAAGCCACCGTATGAGACTCCCAGTAGAGCCTGAGTGAATCGTGTCTGACTTGAAGTGTGCATATCTGACCCCACCATGATGAGCCTGATTTTTCCAGCACCTAGGCTCTTCTCTCTGATTGGTTGGTTGGCACTTTGGGAAGTAGCATTAACACTTCCAGATCACTAGGGGGCTAATCATAGCCATTTTCATGATTGTAGAACTGAATGGCAGTTCAGAAAGAATAATCATCACAGTTCACACAGGGGGCTTTGCTGCAAGATTTCACTATTTTAGGACTAAGTCATTTGCATCAAGACCATTCCATATGACTAGTGTCATGAAATTCATGATTTATATAGCTTTTGTTCTCAAATTTTAAGGTACCCCAGAAGTCCACTGAATACTAAATCCTTTGTTCATTCCATATGTGTGTGTGTGTTAAACTAATGGACATAGGTCATACACGAATGAATGATTAGAAGAATGAATGGATGGACATAGATAAAGATATATATTAATAGATAGACAGGCAAATAGACATTAATGATAGCAGTCACTGCTCAGTTTTCATAAGCATGTTAACAATTTTAAAGGAAAATTATAAAAATAATAGCATTTTCAAACAATTTTAAAATGACTTTTTAAAAATTTTAAAAAAGAGTGCTTCAGTAAAAAGCAAACCAATTTATTAAACATCAGCTACATGCAAGATACTGTTTTGGACTCTTACATACATCACTAGACTCCAGACTCTTTGCTGCAACAGTTTACATTCACCAACAGCGCACAAAGAAAAATTCTTATTTCTTGTGTTTCTGATAGAAGACTTTTAAATACTGATTGGGAAAAACACAGAGAGGGAAGAGTGGACAAGTGCACATGTGTGTTGTGAGGTCTTGCTGAAAATGTTGTTGTACAAATAACCAGATTTGCTGTACAAAATAATCTCTGAGCTTGCAATAGGGAGCATGGTTACAGTCAGAGGAAGACCAGAAGAAGAGAGAAGTCAGGAGGCTCTTTTCCTGGTCCAGAGGAGAATGGATGAGACCGGAACTAAGGTAGGGAAGGAGAAGAGGAGATGGATTTTAAATAGATTTGGCTGCTAGAATTAAAAGAACCTGGTGGCTGATAAAATAGGCCGGGCTTCTCCAAGCCACCGTATGAGACTCCCAGTAGAGCCTGAGTGAATCGTGTCTGACTTGAAGTGTGCATATCTGACCCCACCATGATGAGCCTGATTTTTCCAGCACCTAGGCTCTTCTCTCTGATTGGTTGGTTGGCACTTTGGGAAGTAGCATTAACACTTCCAGATCACTAGGGGGCTAATCATAGCCATTTTCATGATTGTAGAACTGAATGGCAGTTCAGAAAGAATAATCATCACAGTTCACACAGGGGGCTTTGCTGCAAGATTTCACTATTTTAGGACTAAGTCATTTGCATCAAGACCATTCCATATGACTAGTGTCATGAAATTCATGATTTATATAGCTTTTGTTCTCAAATTTTAAGGTACCCCAGAAGTCCACTGAATACTAAATCCTTTGTTCATTCCATATGTGTGTGTGTGTTAAACTAATGGACATAGGTCATACACGAATGAATGATTAGAAGAATGAATGGATGGACATAGATAAAGATATATATTAATAGATAGACAGGCAAATAGACATTAATGATAGCAGTCACTGCTCAGTTTTCATAAGCATGTTAACAATTTTAAAGGAAAATTATAAAAATAATAGCATTTTCAAACAATTTTAAAATGACTTTTTAAAAATTTTAAAAAAGAGTGCTTCAGTAAAAAGCAAACCAATTTATTAAACATCAGCTACATGCAAGATACTGTTTTGGACTCTTACATACATCACTAGACTCCAGACTCTTTGCTGCAACAGTTTACATTCCCACCAACAGCGCACAAAGATTCCCTTTTCTCCACATCCTCACCCACACTTCTTATTTCTTGTGTTTCTGATAGAAGAATTCTAATGGGTGTATGATGATAGCTCATTGTGGCTTTGATTGGTGGGCAAACTGTGGGACATTTGTATGTCTTCTTGGGAAACACTGTATTATATACTTGAAAGTTGCTGAGAGAGCTAATCTTAAATGTTCCCACCACAAAAAAGAAGTGGTAATTGTGTGATATAATAGTAAGCTACAGCAGTAATCATTTTGCAATAGTGGGAAAAAGCTCTTGGAAAACAGAGGTAGAGGGTCTTTTATTTTTGTATTCCTGAGGCAGGAAGTTGGTGCTCTAAAAATGTTTGCTGAGTAATAAATATAACATTTCATTTAATTCTAGTAAAATCTCTATAAGGTAAATATCACTATCCCCACCTAACAGATATGGGCATTAAGGCATAATTTAATTAAATTTCTGGACTTCTCTGGTGGTTAAGAGTCTGCCTACCAATGCAGGGGACACAGGTTCCATCCCTGGTCAGGGAAGATTCCACATGCTCGTGGAGCAACGAAGCCCATGCACCACGACTACTGGAGCCCACGTGCTTTAGAGTCCTGCTCTGCAATAAGAGAAGCTGCCACAGTGAGAAACCCATGCATCTCAACTAGAGGAGGGTGATCCCCTGCTCATGGCAACTAGAGAAAGCCCGCACACAGCACAGAAGGCCAGGAGTGGCCAAGAATAAATAAATGAATAAATAAAAATTTGTGGTTTTTTTTTTTTTTTTTTTAAATAGAAAGTTTTAGATAACTTTACAAAGGTTAGTAAGTGTGGAAGCCGTGAAAATACTGGAATTGAGCACAAACCTCTGTGATCCAAAAACAATGTCTCTCTCCTGCTCTCCACTGTCATCAAGACAGCTCCTTGAAGGCATCACATGATCCTCCTTGAGTTTCTTGCACAGTGCGCTAGTTGGGAACCAAGGGCTTCTTCCACATTCATGCAAAAATCTCACTATTGGCAGCTGACTGATTTGTGCTGACTCAGACACTGTGCATCTCCATCTGGAGCTGCTGTTTAAGAAGCCCCAGCAGAGAGCCTGAGCTGTGGGGCCCGTAGCCCACCATCTCTGAGATGAACACAATGATGACTTTTGTGACCCCAGCCTTGCAAGATGCTCCCCAGGTGCAAATATGCAGTCTCCTCAGAGCATGCTCCAATTCCTTATCCACAGGCCACCAGACTGTGTTCAGATAGCCATGAAAATGATACCCGTCGATTCCGTAGAACCTGATGACACCACAGAAGAGTGAAATGGAGTAGAAGAACATGTGGAGGCAGAATTGTTAAGTAATAGGAAATAAATAATGCCAGTTGACCCTGTAGGTGTTTGGTCAGACCCACATGAGATTGCTGAAAGGAAAAATTCATTGTAAAACTATACCTATACCTTCTCTCTGAATTCCTGCTGCTAAAGGCCATTAGCATTATCCAGCCAAAACCTCACAGAAGTTCCCCAGACCTCATTTAGCTGCTGATATTGTAGAAAGTTCGTCTTTGCGAAGAGAGTCATACCTAGAGCACCACCTATCCACTGTTGAAAAGGAATGATTCCTAGCATTGGAGCTCTCCAGTCAGAATCAGATCCACTTATTTAAGAGATCTGTCACTCAGACTTCCAAGGTGGTCTCTTTTTTCTCCTTTCATACGTGTAAAAGGAGATACGATCCTCCCACCTCACCCCCTGCTCATCTCACTGATGCCTTTAGAAAACTGGAACTAGACTCTGATTACATACCTTGGCATAAAGAGACAGCAGAATGTGGTTAAGGAAGAAGAAAGAGCCTTAACTATGAATTCGTTTCTTCTGATGGCTAATTTTTTTCTCTTATACCTTTCCAAAAAGGTGGCAAGGTGACATCTACTTAGAGCGTATTTAATTGCAACTTTCAGAAGACTGAAGCAGTGCTACCTCACAGAATTCTTGGGCCCCATTCAAAATGTTTGGAAAAGCACAAGCTGAAGTATACTGTCAGCAGAGGGGGGAGAAATTAGAATTTCGAGTAATCTGCCTGGTCTACTGATTACACTCTGTAACAAAGAGGATATACCAGCCCTTGATTTCAGTCTCTGATTTCCATTCAGCTGGGGTCCTTTCATTATGAACAGGGCTTCTCTCTGGGTAGCCACAGTATTTATAATCTAAAGAACTGCAAAGAGCATTTTGTTCTATGATGATGGGGTGATGTCAGATGCAAGTAATTTGATCCTAATCCCTACCTACAGCACCCAAAGGCAGGTTAAGACCTCACCCAGAGCATCTTCCTAAACCACAGTTAAAGAATGTGTGTGTGTGTGTATCTGCATCACTGTGCCTATGTGTGTGTGTGTCGTATGTGTGTGTATGAAAGTTTATTCATAATGAAATACATGATAAAGTCATGCGAATAACTGAAACTGATGACTCGGCCATTAGATAAGAATTTACCTGGTTAGTTTAATTTTCCCATAGAATTACTCAACATGAGCAGTCAGAGTTCTCAGTACATTTCAGTGAAATATAAAAATAAAAATTCAAATATTTACTATTTTATTTGAGCTTTTTATTTATTTAATTCAGTGAAATTAGTCGCTAAAATTTGAGAAGAACAAACCGTTTTAGGTCAAAAGCATTATTACTCACATAACTCACATAACAAGGAGTTCAGAAGCCATGCAGGGCTAGGATTTGCTCAGTTGCATAAAAATGCTAAGAAAGAAAATTGATCCACCCTGCTGTCTGTGGTGTCAGTTCATCCAGAAGCTAGCACTGATGCCTTTAGAAAACTGGAACTAGATGACATACCTTGGCATAAAGAGACAGCAGAATGTGGTTAAGGAAGAAGAAAGAGCCTTAACTATGAATTCGTTTCTTCTGATGGCTAATTTTTTTCTCTTATACCTTTCCAAAAAGGTGGCAAGGTGACATCTACTTAGAGCGTATTTAATTGCAACTTTCAGAAGACTGAAGCAGTGCTACCTCACAGAATTCTTGGGCCCCATTCAAAATGTTTGGAAAAGCACAAGCTGAAGTATACTGTCAGCAGAGGGGGGAGAAATTAGAATTTCGAGTAATCTGCCTGGTCTACTGATTACACTCTGTAACAAAGAGGATATACCAGCCCTTGATTTCAGTCTCTGATTTCCATTCAGCTGGGGTCCTTTCATTATGAACAGGGCTTCTCTCTGGGTAGCCACAGTATTTATAATCTAAAGAACTGCAAAGAGCATTTTGTTCTATGATGATGGGGTGATGTCAGATGCAAGTAATTTGATCCTAATCCCTACCTACAGCACCCAAAGGCAGGTTAAGACCTCACCCAGAGCATCTTCCTAAACCACAGTTAAAGAATGTGTGTGTGTGTGTATCTGCATCACTGTGCCTATGTGTGTGTGTGTCGTATGTGTGTGTATGAAAGTTTATTCATAATGAAATACATGATAAAGTCATGCGAATAACTGAAACTGATGACTCGGCCATTAGATAAGAATTTACCTGGTTAGTTTAATTTTCCCATAGAATTACTCAACATGAGCAGTCAGAGTTCTCAGTACATTTCAGTGAAATATAAAAATAAAAATTCAAATATTTACTATTTTATTTGAGCTTTTTATTTATTTAATTCAGTGAAATTAGTCGCTAAAATTTGAGAAGAACAAACCGTTTTAGGTCAAAAGCATTATTACTCACATAACTCACATAACAAGGAGTTCAGAAGCCATGCAGGGCTAGGATTTGCTCAGTTGCATAAAAATGCTAAGAAAGAAAATTGATCCACCCTGCTGTCTGTGGTGTCAGTTCATCCAGAAGCTAGCACTGCTTTTGGCCCTCTTGGTTCTAAGAAGGCTGGGAAACAAGTAGGACTACTTATTTCCTTGTGCTAGAGCTGAGAATCAGTGGTAAATAATCTTGGTATCCTATAAACTCATACAAAAGAGACAAGTAAGGCTATGACTTTTTCCTCTGTAGCATTTTGTGAGAAGTACAAGTCTTAAGGACAAGCAGGACCATCAGGAATCCTCTGGCAGCTTTCTGAAACAACAAAACTGTATCAATCCAGATATACTGAAAAACATCTCACTTGATGAGGAAGCATTCCATAGTTGCCTTAGAAAAAGAGACATCAATAATACAGATTTCTTTTTTTGTTTGTTTTTATTTATTTATTTATTTATTTTAAACCTTTATTTTACTTTTAACTTTTACAGAGTTTTGTTGCTTACAGATATGCATGTTACCAGATTAGTCATATGTATATCCCCCCCTTCCCACCCCTCCCAACCATCACACAGCACCCCTGAAGGATCCCCTTTTCTCACAGAGCAATGACTAGAGCTATTTTCTTCACATATGATTGTACAGGCCTTCATGCTACTTCCTTTACGCCTCCCACCCACTGTTCCTTCCCCACAATGTTCATATGTCCACTGTCCATGTCTGTCTTTCCGTCGCTTCACTGCGTGTGCCATCATCACCATCCTACTAGATTCTATATATATGTGTTAATATACTCTTTTTCTTTTTTCTCTTCCATAATCCCTTCATTCTTAGAAGTAAGCATACCTGTTGTCTCTTCTAGATGGTAAGATCATGTAGGGCAGAGACTGTGTTCTTATTCATCTTCATAATCTGTCTCCCAAACAGTGCTTTCTCACTGCAGATCCCCAAGCAGTAATCTTTGAGATCACATTACATATTTCAGATTGATAATAGTGAATGCAAAGAATTATAATATAAGCAATACACTTTTGTATATAAAGATATGATGGCTAGACAGACGGATGGATGTGTGCATGCTGTCATAATCCAACTCTTTGCGGCCCCATGGACTGTAGCCCAACAGGCTTCTCTGTCCAAAATGCTAAGAAAGAAAATTGATCCACCCTGCTGTCTGTGGTGTCAGTTCATCCAGAAGCTAGCACTGCTTTTGGCCCTCTTGGTTCTAAGAAGGCTGGGAAACAAGTAGGACTACTTATTTCCTTGTGCTAGAGCTGAGAATCAGTGGTAAATAATCTTGGTATCCTATAAACTCATACAAAAGAGACAAGTAAGGCTATGACTTTTTCCTCTGTAGCATTTTGTGAGAAGTACAAGTCTTAAGGACAAGCAGGACCATCAGGAATCCTCTGGCAGCTTTCTGAAACAACAAAACTGTATCAATCCAGATATACTGAAAAACATCTCACTTGATGAGGAAGCATTCCATAGTTGCCTTAGAAAAAGAGACATCAATAATACAGATTTCTTTTTTTGTTTGTTTTTATTTATTTATTTATTTATTTTAAACCTTTATTTTACTTTTAACTTTTACAGAGTTTTGTTGCTTACAGATATGCATGTTACCAGATTAGTCATATGTATATCCCCCCCTTCCCACCCCTCCCAACCATCACACAGCACCCCTGAAGGATCCCCTTTTCTCACAGAGCAATGACTAGAGCTATTTTCTTCACATATGATTGTACAGGCCTTCATGCTACTTCCTTTACGCCTCCCACCCACTGTTCCTTCCCCACAATGTTCATATGTCCACTGTCCATGTCTGTCTTTCCGTCGCTTCACTGCGTGTGCCATCATCACCATCCTACTAGATTCTATATATATGTGTTAATATACTCTTTTTCTTTTTTCTCTTCCATAATCCCTTCATTCTTAGAAGTAAGCATACCTGTTGTCTCTTCTAGATGGTAAGATCATGTAGGGCAGAGACTGTGTTCTTATTCATCTTCATAATCTGTCTCCCAAACAGTGCTTTCTCACTGCAGATCCCCAAGCAGTAATCTTTGAGATCACATTACATATTTCAGATTGATAATAGTGAATGCAAAGAATTATAATATAAGCAATACACTTTTGTATATAAAGATATGATGGCTAGACAGACGGATGGATGTGTGCATGCTGTCATAATCCAACTCTTTGCGGCCCCATGGACTGTAGCCCAACAGGCTTCTCTGTCCATGGAACTTCTTAGACAAGAATACTAGAGTGGGTTGCCATTTCCTTCTCCAGGGGATCTTCCCAACCCACGGATCAAACCCACAACTCTTGTATCTCCTGCACTGGCAACAGATTCTTTGCCCTGGGAAGCCCAAAGCTACGATACAATACACATTTTTAACTGATGATCCCAAGGAGTTATAGGTGAATTTGAACTTGTGTCCCCTGAGTCTGTGAGGGTGTCATAGCATCAGCTTGGATTTCACACCATGCTGTGCTGCGTCGTCTATCTGCTGTCAAATGGGATTAATATTGCTTGTGCAACTTCCCTTGTCAGCTCATCAGGAGACCAAATGAGATCACCGATGTGAAAGTGCTCCAAAGAGGTGGCATGAATGAGGTGGCCTCAGTGTTGTTATTGTAGTGGCTTAGGTACCTAGAATATGAAGGGTCCCTGTTGCCCGGTGGTTTGTAATAATAAATCACCCTGGCAAAAGACTCACCAAACTCAAAGGCACCAAGAAAGAGCCCTGAGATTTGATCTGCCTTAAGGATCCAAAGCATGTGATGGCAGCAACTGTACTAGAGCACAGGTCATCTCTCACTCAGCCTGTCCTGAGCTGCATTGATGTGTCATGGGATGTTCACCGTCAGATTTCAAAACCAAAAGGACCAGAACCTGGAAAACAGCGACTTATTACTAATAAACAGCCATTTATTACTTTCATCATTCATCAGCATCAGGTAGCCTTCAACTGCTGTTGATGCAAAATCCTGATGCCTTGTGTGATCTTTCTGTTTGAATAGTTTCTGGAGGTTTTTAAGAAAGACTGTGAGCCTATATATTATGGTAATGCACAGAGGAGCCTGGCAGGCTACAGTCCATGGTGTCACAAAAAGTTGGACACAACTAAGGACATAGTGGACCAATTCATTAGATTATGGAAACATAACTTTTTTAGAAACTATTTTATTTATTTCCTTTATTTATTCATCTGTTTTTAGGAGAGTTGTGCCAGGTCTTAGTTGTGACATGCAGGATCTTTAGTTGTAGCATGAGAACTCTTAGTTTGGGCATGTGGGATCTAGTTCCACAACCAGAGGAATTGGGTCACCTACATTGGGAGTGTGGAGTCTTAGCCACTGGACCACAAAGGAAGTTCCCCAAACTGATAACTTTTTATGATCAAAAGATATTCCCAAGGCCTTTAAGTCTGTTCAAGAGTCAAACTTATCATAAGCTCTCTGTTGAGTTTTTTTTTTTTAATCCAAGTATAGTTGATTTACAAAGTTGTGTTAATTTCTGCTATTTGGCAAAGTTATATGTATTCTATAATATATTCTTTCTCATTATGATTTATCCAAGGATAATGAATATAGTTCACTATAGCATACACTATAGCATACATTTATTCCTTCTAAATATAATAGTTTGCATCTACTAACCCTAAACTCCTGGTCCATCTTCCTGTGCCTTGGCCACCAAAAGTCTGTTGTGTCTGTTTCTTTATTTAGTTTAGTTGTTTATTCTAGTAAAAAAAATTAATCCACCAGGGAGTTTCATAAGCCAGTTCCTCTCACTGTCAAACTACAAGGCTTCCTAGAACATTCTTCATATGTTTAAGTGAATTTGTTCTTCATACATTGGTCAAGTATAGGGATCACTGAAACACTTCTTTAACAAAGCCAGAAGGGAAATATGGATGCTCCTCAGAAAGGTCCACGTTTATGTCTGGAATAAGGACAACTGGAGCAGAACAACTCAACCTTCCCTGAGTGTGCAGTACAGTGTTAAATCTCACCCAATGCTTGGCAATCTCTGCTGCCTCTCACACATTTTGGAACGTGGTTTGGGAATATTTCACTGAGTACTTTTGCCATAAAGTAAAAATAGTTTCAACTCCCCTCTAAGTAAAGTTCTTGCAAAGTGGCATTCATTATTCATTACTCACTTTTCTCCAGCACTGCCCACCAGGGATCTCAGAAGTTTTCACACATACATACTTGTGGACATGATCTTCTGAGAAGAAAGTTTGGGATGGAAATTGAGAAAGTAGAACTTCCATGACAATGTCAAGCCTTGGTTCACAAAATAAATTAGGAGGGATATATCTGTTAAAAGCAGATGGTGCCCCATGCGAATATGGCACATTGTAGGGAGTTATATCTGATCATCATAACCTCACTGAGAATAAAATTAAAGATTATAAAGTATCGTCTGTGGAAACTGCCGTATTAGAGAAAGTGAGTACATCTTGAAGGTCTTTTCTTTCAAATTCCTTTTCAATAGTTTTGGCTAGGCAAAAAGGCTATTTCTAGAGTTTACAGATGCAGAACTGAGTAATACATTTTTAATTGCCTCCTGGGGCAGTGTGACTTATTTATCTTTAATGATTTAACACATTTAATCTATTTTGCTTTTGACATGGGTAGAAAGTTCACCAGTCACTGTTTTTCATTGCTTAGGCCTGGTGGTAAGGTGGCCTGGGGCACTAATGATGAGAATGTTTTTACTTAGCCCTTGGCCTCCACTGCTGGGAAGTGTGATAAGAATCAAACTTTAAATGGAATTTCAATAGGTAGTGTTGACTAGGAAGAATGTGAAAGTGTTAGGCATTTTAAAATTTCTTTAATAAAATACTTCAGTTTCTTAAACTATAAGATTTTTGAAAACTATTTGATTCTATGGTCAGAAGCTAATTTGGCTTTTCTCTTTTCCTGTTCTCTGGAAGAGAGGATTTAAAAAAAAAATTATATATATATATATATATATACACACATATATATGTGCTTAAAAAGCAAACTGTTGCATACACAGTTTTTCAACAGTCATTCAAATTTTTAAGAATTTATTTAAAATAAAGGGATACTAGAGTATCTATGTAATTTTTTTTCTTTCACGTTCTTTATTTCAATATTAGTATTTCTTGGCTTTTTGATGAATTTGTTGTCCATTGCTAAGTTGTGTCTGACTCTTTGAGACCTGATGGCCTGCGGCACTCCAGGCTTCCCCGTCGTTCACCATCTCCCAGAGTTTGCCCAAACTCATGTCCATTGAGTCGGCGATGCCATCCAACTATCTTATCCTCTGTCTCCCCCTTCTTATCCTGCCTTCAGTCTTTCCCAGCATCAAGTTCTTTTACAATGAGTTGGCTCTTTGCATCAGGTGGCCAGAATATTGGAACTTCAGCTTCAGCATCAGTCCTTCCAATGAATATTCAGGCTTGATTTCCTTTAGGATTGACTGGTATGATCTTCTTTCTATCCAAAGAACTCTCAAAGAGTCTTCTCCAGCACCACAGTTTGAAAGCATCAATTCTTTGATACTCAGCCTTCTTTATGGTTCAGCTCTCACATCCCATGGATGACTATTGGAAGAGCCATAGCTTTGATTATACAGATGGGTTTTATATCTTTATTTGTGATTGGTTTCATTTTCTTGATACACTGTAGAATTATTTTATTGCTAATATTTTTCGAGGCTGAACTTTCACAACTTAGGCGGTTTACTTTTCCCTACATTGCTTTCATTCTGCTCTACGTACTGAAAATGGAAAGATGAAAGACACAGTTCATACCCTCAAGAAACTCACAGACCAGTTGTTTTTCATTGCTTAGGCCTGGTGGTAAGGTGGCCTGGGGCACTAATGATGAGAATGTTTTACTTAGCCCTTGGCCTCCACTGCTGGGAAGTGTGATAAGAATCAAACTTTAAATGGAATTTCAATAGGTAGTGTTGACTAGGAAGAATGTGAAAGTGTTAGGCATTTTAAAATTTCTTTAATAAAATACTTCAGTTTCTTAAACTATAAGATTTTTGAAAACTATTTGATTCTATGGTCAGAAGCTAATTTGGCTTTTCTCTTTTCCTGTTCTCTGGAAGAGAGGATTTAAAAAAAAAATTATATATATATATATATATATACACACATATATATGTGCTTAAAAAGCAAACTGTTGCATACACAGTTTTTCAACAGTCATTCAAATTTTTAAGAATTTATTTAAAATAAAGGGATACTAGAGTATCTATGTAATTTTTTTTCTTTCACGTTCTTTATTTCAATATTAGTATTTCTTGGCTTTTTGATGAATTTGTTGTCCATTGCTAAGTTGTGTCTGACTCTTTGAGACCTGATGGCCTGCGGCACTCCAGGCTTCCCCGTCGTTCACCATCTCCCAGAGTTTGCCCAAACTCATGTCCATTGAGTCGGCGATGCCATCCAACTATCTTATCCTCTGTCTCCCCCTTCTTATCCTGCCTTCAGTCTTTCCCAGCATCAAGTTCTTTTACAATGAGTTGGCTCTTTGCATCAGGTGGCCAGAATATTGGAACTTCAGCTTCAGCATCAGTCCTTCCAATGAATATTCAGGCTTGATTTCCTTTAGGATTGACTGGTATGATCTTCTTTCTATCCAAAGAACTCTCAAAGAGTCTTCTCCAGCACCACAGTTTGAAAGCATCAATTCTTTGATACTCAGCCTTCTTTATGGTTCAGCTCTCACATCCCATGGATGACTATTGGAAGAGCCATAGCTTTGATTATACAGATGGGTTTTATATCTTTATTTGTGATTGGTTTCATTTTCTTGATACACTGTAGAATTATTTTATTGCTAATATTTTTCGAGGCTGAACTTTCACAACTTAGGCGGTTTACTTTTCCCTACATTGCTTTCATTCTGCTCTACGTACTGAAAATGGAAAGATGAAAGACACAGTTCATACCCTCAAGAAACTCACAGACCAGTAGTTTCCGTGCAGCACTTGTAGGCTGCTTGGTGGAAATTAGCATAAACTCTTGAAGGCTCCCATAGTTTAGACTTGGGATTGAGTGTATGTGCCTTACATCTCACATTCTTCCAGAAGGCAAAAACTGGGTGAATACAAATATCCATCTAATAAACTTCCTAAATGCAGATACATGATAAATACTTCCTAAATACTGCATCATGTGCTCATGTACTCAGTCCCTTCAGACTCTTTGCAGCTCCATGGGCTGCAGCCTGCCAGGATCCTCTGTCTATGAAATTTTCCAGGCAAGAATACTGGAACAGGTTGCCATTTCCTGCTCCAGGAGATCTTCTCAACCCAGGAATTGCTCTACCTGGGAGCCCTAAATATTGCACATTGGTCATTATGTTCACCCTTGAATTTAACTTTGTGAATCTATTTAAGTCTACTGAATTGATCTTTATTTAAAACTTGCATATACTCCCTTTTGTCTTGTGAAAGTAATTAAGATGCTTTAAGTATCTAAGATGAACCATCTTTCTCTTTTAGTAGCTGTTTCCTAAGACATGTTTCCCCAGGGATTTTTATTTTATCACATATAAATAACAAACCCTACCTGTTCTGTGATGAATTCAAGAGAACACAGGGTTCTTAATAGCTGTGTTAATGGGATAATGAATAATGTTTGTTTCTAATCCACAGGATGTCTACCTAATTTATCCTAATTTATTAGCAATTTAAGATCTCTGTTATGAAACAAAATATAAATAACATCCTTTAGCAAGTAAAAGGGATTTAATGTGGATAATGTTAGTTTCATGTTACACTGCTACGAATTTTTCCCACATCCCATGGATGACTATTGGAAGAGCCATAGCTTTGATTATACAGATGGGTTTTATATCTTTATTTGTGATTGGTTTCATTTTCTTGATACACTGTAGAATTATTTTATTGCTAATATTTTTCGAGGCTGAACTTTCACAACTTAGGCGGTTTACTTTTCCCTACATTGCTTTCATTCTGCTCTACGTACTGAAAATGGAAAGATGAAAGACACAGTTCATACCCTCAAGAAACTCACAGACCAGTAGTTTCCGTGCAGCACTTGTAGGCTGCTTGGTGGAAATTAGCATAAACTCTTGAAGGCTCCCATAGTTTAGACTTGGGATTGAGTGTATGTGCCTTACATCTCACATTCTTCCAGAAGGCAAAAACTGGGTGAATACAAATATCCATCTAATAAACTTCCTAAATGCAGATACATGATAAATACTTCCTAAATACTGCATCATGTGCTCATGTACTCAGTCCCTTCAGACTCTTTGCAGCTCCATGGGCTGCAGCCTGCCAGGATCCTCTGTCTATGAAATTTTCCAGGCAAGAATACTGGAACAGGTTGCCATTTCCTGCTCCAGGAGATCTTCTCAACCCAGGAATTGCTCTACCTGGGAGCCCTAAATATTGCACATTGGTCATTATGTTCACCCTTGAATTTAACTTTGTGAATCTATTTAAGTCTACTGAATTGATCTTTATTTAAAACTTGCATATACTCCCTTTTGTCTTGTGAAAGTAATTAAGATGCTTTAAGTATCTAAGATGAACCATCTTTCTCTTTTAGTAGCTGTTTCCTAAGACATGTTTCCCCAGGGATTTTTATTTTATCACATATAAATAACAAACCCTACCTGTTCTGTGATGAATTCAAGAGAACACAGGGTTCTTAATAGCTGTGTTAATGGGATAATGAATAATGTTTGTTTCTAATCCACAGGATGTCTACCTAATTTATCCTAATTTATTAGCAATTTAAGATCTCTGTTATGAAACAAAATATAAATAACATCCTTTAGAAGTAGAAAAAAAAGGCAGGATAATTTCTTCCCCAATACAGGGACTTTTTCCTGTGCCTCTTATGAAAACCAAAAGAAATCAATGTTAGTTTAGCATTTATTTTATCCTGGATATCATGAAAGATGCCGCCCATATAGTGATTGATTGCCTCTATTTCCAGGGAGCTTGCAAGCTAGTTTAACACTAGGGTATAAAAGAGGACAGACATTTAATTATCAGATACGTGATCAGCAATATATTAATATATGAAATCAAGTCACGTGAATCACAGAAGGAAGTAATCCTACCTGAATGTGATCTCTTGAAGACATCATTAAGGAACAGACATTTGCATGGGGCCTGGGAGGATTTTGTAAGAACTGCAAGAACAGGAAAGTAAAGGGGATTTTCTACAGAGGGCACCCCTGTAAAACTGTAAGCTAGTTGAAGTACATACTCCACGATAGAATAACAGGTTAACTGGGAGCCCCTGCAGGGAAACAAGCCCATCTTGCGCATGACTGTATACCCCATGTCTAAAATCCTGCAGATTGTAAGCACTATAGATATTTGCTGAATACGTGATCTGATTGTGTGATTAAAACTTTAGGTAGACAGTGGGTGGAAACCAGAAGCTGAAAAGAGCCCAGTAGATGGCTATATCAATATTAAAGACTCTTGTAATTTTTTTTTTATTATTATTTTGGGCAGGGGTCGGGTTGGGAGGCAGGGGAGCGGGCTGGCCACTTCCATTGGTCTTTCATTTCTCTATTTTCATCCATCTTTGTTCTTTGGCTCCTGTGGGCCTCCCATCGCGGTGGCATCTGTCGTCGTAGAGCACCGGCTCTGGGCACATGCGCTCCAGAGCTCTGGTTCAGTAATTGGACACATCGGTCCAGCCACTCTGCAGCACATGGGGTCTTCCCAGGCCAGGAATCAAACCGGTGCCCCCTTGCACTGCAAGGCGGTGTCCTTACCCACTGGACCACCAGGAGAAGCCCAGACTCTTGTAATTTACTACTAAAGAGTATGGACTTTATCCTGTAATTCAGTACTAACCAAAGTATGTCCCTTGAGATGTCAAATCTGAAGGATATTAATAAGCATCTCCCAACAAAAGCGTTCTATTGTCAAATAAGCATTCTATTGTCAAATAAGCTTGGGAAATACTGGTTTAAACAATGTTACAGGCTTCTTTCCTTAGATTTCCTCAAAGCCATTACTCTGTTTATGTGCATTGTGAAGCTCCAAGAAAGATCTATAGTATTTCAAACTTCTCAGATTCTAGACCCTCTCTACCCTGCAGAACTGGTGTTCTCCATGACACATTTTAGGGAAATCTAATGGAGATCCCTGGAAGACCTTTAACCAATGAATTGATCTGAACTTCATTTTAGAAGATTCTCTGGTTTTCTAAAGAATCAGAGCTTTCCATGCTGCACTAGTGGTAAAGGACCTACTTGCCGATAACGTAGATTTGTTCCCTGTGTCAGGAAGATCTGCTGACCCAGAGGGAGGGTCATTTCAAGAGGGAAATGGAAATGCACTCCAGTATGCTTGCCTAGAGAATCCCACGGATAGAGGATCCTGGTGGGGTCTCAGAGAGTCAGATGCAATTGGAATGCACTGGTCTTGTAAAGAATGAACTGAATACGTGATCTGATTGTGTGATTAAAACTTTAGGTAGACAGTGGGTGGAAACCAGAAGCTGAAAAGAGCCCAGTAGATGGCTATATCAATATTAAAGACTCTTGTAATTTTTTTTTTATTATTATTTTGGGCAGGGGTCGGGTTGGGAGGCAGGGGAGCGGGCTGGCCACTTCCATTGGTCTTTCATTTCTCTATTTTCATCCATCTTTGTTCTTTGGCTCCTGTGGGCCTCCCATTGCTGTGGCATCTGTCGTCGTAGAGCACCGGCTCTGGGCACATGCGCTCCAGAGCTCTGGTTCAGTAATTGGACACATCGGTCCAGCCACTCTGCAGCACATGGGGTCTTCCCAGGCCAGGAATCAAACCGGTGCCCCCTTGCACTGCAAGGCGGTGTCCTTACCCACTGGACCACCAGGAGAAGCCCAGACTCTTGTAATTTACTACTAAAGAGTATGGACTTTATCCTGTAATTCAGTACTAACCAAAGTATGTCCCTTGAGATGTCAAATCTGAAGGATATTAATAAGCATCTCCCAACAAAAGCGTTCTATTGTCAAATAAGCATTCTATTGTCAAATAAGCTTGGGAAATACTGGTTTAAACAATGTTACAGGCTTCTTTCCTTAGATTTCCTCAAAGCCATTACTCTGTTTATGTGCATTGTGAAGCTCCAAGAAAGATCTATAGTATTTCAAACTTCTCAGATTCTAGACCCTCTCTACCCTGCAGAACTGGTGTTCTCCATGACACATTTTAGGGAAATCTAATGGAGATCCCTGGAAGACCTTTAACCAATGAATTGATCTGAACTTCATTTTAGAAGATTCTCTGGTTTTCTAAAGAATCAGAGCTTTCCATGCTGCACTAGTGGTAAAGGACCTACTTGCCGATAACGTAGATTTGTTCCCTGTGTCAGGAAGATCTGCTGACCCAGAGGGAGGGTCATTTCAAGAGGGAAATGGAAATGCACTCCAGTATGCTTGCCTAGAGAATCCCACGGATAGAGGATCCTGGTGGGGTCTCAGAGAGTCAGATGCAATTGGAATGACTTATCATGCACTGGTCTTGTAAAGAATGAACTGAAAGAAGGCAAGGAGACCAGACTAATGATAGCTACAATAGTTTTGACAGGAGGTAATGAGACCTAGACCCCAAGAAGTGAGAAGAAAAAAACAAGAGCTACCAAGGATATTTCGGAGGTAGACTTGCCAGGGCTGTCTTTGGAGCCAGACAGGGTGTACACTGCTCAGGGCCTCCTGCCAGCATGAACCTGGGGCACTGACTCTGGCCTGCACTCTTTGTTACCAAGCTGTATCTCAAGGAGCAGGGCTGTATCCTTCTTGAGGAAGGACAGGGTATTTCTCAGCTGCAGGATCCCTAATTAATGATTGATGAGATGTTGGGGAGAAAGCAAGAGGAGCATTCACGACGACTCGTGTTTCTTGTCTAAATGATGACATGGACAAAGATGTGTTGATTTTTTTCTGCAATCTTGTAATACATCTAAAATCTGAAATCACAATATGGAGAAGGAATGATGATGAAGGTACATCTCTATTTGCTGTGAACAGCCTCTGCCAAGAGATATGTGTTTCTCTCCACCACACATGAAAATATACATCCTATCATTATGAAAAGATTTTTGCCAAGATCTGAAACCAAGGGTTACCAGCTCAAATGTCTACAAAGCCCACTTGGACATCATAAATGTATAAAGTCTGTAGCAGGCTGTGTCTGCAGGTTAAACAATGGGAGCATACTTTACTTACCAAAAGACATGTCTTCCACTTTTGCCTTTGAACATGCAGTCTTCTCCATTTATATTTTATAGCCTTTTTTTTTTTTTAAATTTTGGCCTCTTTTATTGTTTTTTTTTTTTTACTTATTTATTTTTGTCCATATTTATTCTTCAACCTGTTGGGCCTCCCATTGCAGTGGCCTCTCCTGTAGCAGAGCAATGGCTCTGGTCTGATATGCTCCAGAGCATTGGCTCCTAATTGGACACACTGGTCCAGCTGCTCCACGGCACGTGGGATCTTCCCGGGCCAGGGACCAAACCGGTGCTGCTTGCATTGCAAGGCGGACTCTTTACCCACTGGACCACCAGGGAAGCCCTATAGCCATTTTTGATAGGAATGCAGATAGTGAGAAATATTTCTCTACTCTGAGAAAAATGTCTGCACAGTATCTATGATGAATGACACCTGGCATGGCAGCAGTTAAGAACACAATATAGAAGGGTGGGCCTGGTTTTGTGATTTTTCAGTTGAGGCTGGATATTTGAATTTTAAGTGATATCTCTCTAGTTTTCTATGTAGACAGAAATGTTTCAATATGTTATATGGCCCAAATAAAAGTGTGTCTCTAAGTTTTGTTCCATATGTGCTTCATATATATGGCCTCTTAGTTTTTTACTTTTAGGGAGACAGGGTATTTCTCAGCTGCAGGATCCCTAATTAATGATTGATGAGATGTTGGGGAGAAAGCAAGAGGAGCATTCACGACGACTCGTGTTTCTTGTCTAAATGATGACATGGACAAAGATGTGTTGATTTTTTTCTGCAATCTTGTAATACATCTAAAATCTGAAATCACAATATGGAGAAGGAATGATGATGAAGGTACATCTCTATTTGCTGTGAACAGCCTCTGCCAAGAGATATGTGTTTCTCTCCACCACACATGAAAATATACATCCTATCATTATGAAAAGATTTTTGCCAAGATCTGAAACCAAGGGTTACCAGCTCAAATGTCTACAAAGCCCACTTGGACATCATAAATGTATAAAGTCTGTAGCAGGCTGTGTCTGCAGGTTAAACAATGGGAGCATACTTTACTTACCAAAAGACATGTCTTCCACTTTTGCCTTTGAACATGCAGTCTTCTCCATTTATATTTTATAGCCTTTTTTTTTTTTTAAATTTTGGCCTCTTTTATTGTTTTTTTTTTTTTACTTATTTATTTTTGTCCATATTTATTCTTCAACCTGTTGGGCCTCCCATTGCAGTGGCCTCTCCTGTAGCAGAGCAATGGCTCTGGTCTGATATGCTCCAGAGCATTGGCTCCTAATTGGACACACTGGTCCAGCTGCTCCACGGCACGTGGGATCTTCCCGGGCCAGGGACCAAACCGGTGCTGCTTGCATTGCAAGGCGGACTCTTTACCCACTGGACCACCAGGGAAGCCCTATAGCCATTTTTGATAGGAATGCAGATAGTGAGAAATATTTCTCTACTCTGAGAAAAATGTCTGCACAGTATCTATGATGAATGACACCTGGCATGGCAGCAGTTAAGAACACAATATAGAAGGGTGGGCCAGTTATTGTGATTTTTCAGGTGAGACTGGATATTTGAATTTTTAAGTGATATCTCTCTAGTTTTCTATGTAGACAGAAATGTTTCAATATGTTATATGGCCCAAATAAAAGTGTGTCTCTGAGCCCCCAGTTCATGATCCCTCTCTTAGTTCCATATGTGCTTCATATATATGGCCTCATTTTTTTTTAGGTTGATAGATTTAAAATTCATATACTTTTAGGGAGACAAGGTGTTAAATGACCTGCTAAGTTGCCCTGCAAACCTAGGTTGAATTGCCGAGTGAAGAAAAGCTGTTATTTCCTGAGCTGATAATTAGAAGAGTGTCCTTATTTTTGTATTAAGTCTTTATGGGGAGAAGACCAAAACTCTGGTGCCTGGAGAGTGTTAGAGCTTACATTTAGATCACGTCACCGTGGCCCTAAGGCGTGAGAGTCTGCCAGGATAAAAGTAACATAAAGTGTGAAGTCCGGTGCTGTGAAAGCGAGGGGAAGCTACTAATACACACCTCCCATTGTAATTCATACCTGGTGGATTCTGTTTCACGGAGAAGGGAGTGTGGAATCCTTGATCGACTAAGGCCTTGATGTCAGGGGAATTGCAAAATAGTGCAGGGGTATTTAGTCCTGGGGCTAATATGATGTCACCCCTTGGTTCATAGCAGAACTTTCTTAAAGGCCCATGTGTGAGCACACAGATTGGACCCATCTGTCTGAAAGGGGGAGTCAGCACATGTGTGGTAATCACCATCACTCCAAAGAAATTATGAGGAGGTGTTTAGTTCTTGCTGATAGGGAATATTAGAATCAAGCAAGTTTATGAATAGAAAATGATGAGCAGATGAGTCTGGAAGGAAATGGAAATGTGATGAGATTAGGAGCTGATGTATACCTCTCTGCAGGGAAAACAAGGAAAAAGCTTTAAGAGATGTCAGGCTGAGAAATACTTTATTTCCTGAAGTGCAGAGAAGAGCTTTGGACAAAGCTGTAGTATTAGCAGCTGCTGCCAAAGTGAATTGGTCAAGGATCTTTCTAAAAAAGCTGCCATTTAACTTTCGCTGGGTCTAAACATGTTGAGGAAAAGGTGCCTTCATTGTCCTGAGATACAAGGTTCAAACATGCATTCAACCAACAAATATTTATTGAGCACAAACTCTTTACTAGCACTGAGTTATTGAAGGTGATATAAACTCTCTAGTTTCTATGTAGACAGAAATGTTTCAATATGTTATATGGCCCAAATAAAAGTGTGTCTCTGAGCCCCCAGTTCATGATCCTCTCTTAGTTCCATATGTGTTGCATATATATGGCCTCATTTTTTTTTAGGTTGATAGATTTAAAATTCATATACTTTTAGGGAGACAAGGTGTTAAATGACCTGCTAAGTTGCCCTGCAAACCTAGGTTGAATTGCCGAGTGAAGAAAAGCTGTTATTTCCTGAGCTGATAATTAGAAGAGTGTCCTTATTTTTGTATTAAGTCTTTATGGGGAGAAGACCAAAACTCTGGTGCCTGGAGAGTGTTAGAGCTTACATTTAGATCACGTCACCGTGGCCCTAAGGCGTGAGAGTCTGCCAGGATAAAAGTAACATAAAGTGTGAAGTCCGGTGCTGTGAAAGCGAGGGGAAGCTACTAATACACACCTCCCATTGTAATTCATACCTGGTGGATTCTGTTTCACGGAGAAGGGAGTGTGGAATCCTTGATCGACTAAGGCCTTGATGTCAGGGGAATTGCAAAATAGTGCAGGGGTATTTAGTCCTGGGGCTAATATGATGTCACCCCTTGGTTCATAGCAGAACTTTCTTAAAGGCCCATGTGTGAGCACACAGATTGGACCCATCTGTCTGAAAGGGGGAGTCAGCACATGTGTGGTAATCACCATCACTCCAAAGAAATTATGAGGAGGTGTTTAGTTCTTGCTGATAGGGAATATTAGAATCAAGCAAGTTTATGAATAGAAAATGATGAGCAGATGAGTCTGGAAGGAAATGGAAATGTGATGAGATTAGGAGCTGATGTATACCTCTCTGCAGGGAAAACAAGGAAAAAGCTTTAAGAGATGTCAGGCTGAGAAATACTTTATTTCCTGAAGTGCAGAGAAGAGCTTTGGACAAAGCTGTAGTATTAGCAGCTGCTGCCAAAGTGAATTGGTCAAGGATCTTTCTAAAAAAGCTGCCATTTAACTTTCGCTGGGTCTAAACATGTTGAGGAAAAGGTGCCTTCATTGTCCTGAGATACAAGGTTCAAACATGCATTCAACCAACAAATATTTATTGAGCACAAACTCTTTACTAGCACTGAACTGGACCTGGAAGTAGCTTATGGGAATCAACACACTGCACTGTCTCTGGGTGGACTGTCCGCAGATTTTGTCCTGGGACTCCTGATAATATGGCATCTTTGGGCAAAGATGGGCCCACAAAAATAAAGAGTATGATTCAGTGGCCTGAAAACCTGTGTGCCGTGGTTCTGTGGTTCTGTGGATCATGGAACCTCTCTGGTTTGTGCCTTTTAAAAAACAACTTTTCAGGAAAAACAAACTTTCTGAAAGACAGTTCAGAGCAAATTCTCATTAGATTTTTCAAATCTGTTCCCCAGAGATTGGCAGTCCTAGCATTTAGTGAATGAATTTTTTTTTATTGAGGTATGATTGATTCACAATATTGTGTTAGTTTCAAGTATACTCCAAGGTAATGTAGCTATTTGTGTGTGTGTGTGTATGTGTTTTTCAGATTCTTTTCTATTTTTGGTCATTACAATATATTAAATATAGTTCCCATGCTATACAGTCAATCTTCATTGCTTATCTGTTTTATATACAATAGTGTGTATCTGTTGATCTCATACTCATAATGTAGCCCTTTTGTGCTTCCTTTTTCCCTGTGGTAACCATAAATTTGTTTTCTAAACCTGTAAATTGGTTTTGTAAATAAAATTCTTTTGTATCCTTTTTTTTAGATTTCACGTATAACTGATATCATGTGTTTTTGTCTTTTTCTGACTTACTTCCCTTAGTACGATAATCCCTAGATCCATCCATGTTGTTGCAAATGGCAACATTTCATTCTTTTTTATGGCTGAGTAATATTCTGTAGATACATCTTCTCGTGTGTATATGCATCTTCTTTATCCAAGTGAATGGACTTTTCTTGTTTCCATGAATTTGTCAATGACTTTCTCTGTATGGAAGGTAATATACCCACATTCTTTTCAGAAAACTGCTTATTCCCTCCATATTTATCTCTTCTGAAAGTTTACCTACCTACCTGACCTTGTTATTTCCTTCCTCCCTTCTTTTCCTTCCTTACCTCACACCATACTTTAATGTTTTATTCCTCCTTTCCTTCTCCTTTATCTCATCTCTTGCTCCCTTCCTTCCTTTCTTTCCTTTAATTCCTCATCCCTTCCTTTTTAAAAATTTCAGATAGAGACTTTCCCCTACAAAATCAACCATTCTGTAAATGTATTCAACATAGTAAGAATACTTCTCCTAAAATCCCTGAGAAAAGTTCTTCAACTGTTCCTACTAGGTGGCAACATAGGATGGGGAAGACAGGTTGGGAATGGACCAGAACATTTTCCCATCCCCACATAGCTAATTAATGGCAAATTAAAGGTCAGATAAGAGGAATTACATGTAGTAAATCCAAAGATAGATGGTTTAAGACTTTTTTTATTTCTTTTGATCCATGGAAAATATGACTGATAGTGGGGGATTCAGAAAGTTTATTTTCAGGTCTCTCCTCCATTGAGATCTACATTTAATTTACTGTTTGTTCATAGTTTCCTTTCTAGAAATGTCAGGAAACACTTGTCTTCCTAGCAGTGCAGTAGTCTGAACCCACAGGCATACACATCTGACTTCCCGTCCCTAATATCAGCCCTTGAGTATTCTTCAAGAAGCTTCTTCAAGAAGGTGACTCCACTATGAGGAAGAGATAAAGTTGTTTCTATCCTCTCTGCTGTCTTGGAAGGATTAAGGATTTAGTG
The DNA here is from genome assembly GCA_022376925.1 of Tragulus kanchil. Classification (NCBI taxonomy): domain Eukaryota; kingdom Metazoa; phylum Chordata; class Mammalia; order Artiodactyla; family Tragulidae; genus Tragulus; species Tragulus kanchil. The sequence goes on from JAIOJX010000006.1 coordinate 98,045,134, forward strand.
GTTGTAGAACATTTTGAAGATAATAAGTAAACATGACGTCTACTCTAAACACATTTCTTCTATTTTTTAAGAGTCTAATATTTTGAAAAATATGTAAATTAAAATCTCTTCTGTAGTGAAATCGCAGATATCTGTAGATATCTGTTTCTGAGAATTTGTGAATGCATACCTCATTTGACACTCAAAGGGCCATTTGGAGGCGTGGAACTAATCTCTTGGAAAGACTGAGATCATTGCCAGTCATATGATGTTAGGTTAAGATGCTCATCAGTCTACATGCCTTTCCCCATCTGCAAGGGAAGTGTATTGAACCAGAATGGCATCTAAACTCCATGTACTCTTGAGTTCACTTAATGTCTTAGTGACTGTGCTTTCTTGAATGCAAGGTAGGGAAAAAGACTTGCTATTCCTCCCTTCTTTTCCTTCCTTACCTCACACCATACTTTAATGTTTTATTCCTCCTTTCCTTCTCCTTTATCTCATCTCTTGCTCCCTTCCTTCCTTTCTTTCCTTTAATTCCTCATCCCTTCCTTTTTAAAAATTTCAGATAGAGACTTTCCCCTACAAAATCAACCATTCTGTAAATGTATTCAACATAGTAAGAATACTTCTCCTAAAATCCCTGAGAAAAGTTCTTCAACTGTTCCTACTAGGTGGCAACATAGGATGGGGAAGACAGGTTGGGAATGGACCAGAACATTTTCCCATCCCCACATAGCTAATTAATGGCAAATTAAAGGTCAGATAAGAGGAATTACATGTAGTAAATCCAAAGATAGATGGTTTAAGACTTTTTTTATTTCTTTTGATCCATGGAAAATATGACTGATAGTGGGGGATTCAGAAAGTTTATTTTCAGGTCTCTCCTCCATTGAGATCTACATTTAATTTACTGTTTGTTCATAGTTTCCTTTCTAGAAATGTCAGGAAACACTTGTCTTCCTAGCAGTGCAGTAGTCTGAACCCACAGGCATACACATCTGACTTCCCGTCCCTAATATCAGCCCTTGAGTATTCTTCAAGAAGCTTCTTCAAGAAGGTGACTCCACTATGAGGAAGAGATAAAGTTGTTTCTATCCTCTCTGCTGTCTTGGAAGGATTAAGGATTTAGTGGTTGTAGAACATTTTGAAGATAATAAGTAAACATGACGTCTACTCTAAACACATTTCTTCTATTTTTTAAGAGTCTAATATTTTGAAAAATATGTAAATTAAAATCTCTTCTGTAGTGAAATCGCAGATATCTGTAGATATCTGTTTCTGAGAATTTGTGAATGCATACCTCATTTGACACTCAAAGGGCCATTTGGAGGCGTGGAACTAATCTCTTGGAAAGACTGAGATCATTGCCAGTCATATGATGTTAGGTTAAGATGCTCATCAGTCTACATGCCTTTCCCCATCTGCAAGGGAAGTGTATTGAACCAGAATGGCATCTAAACTCCATGTACTCTTGAGTTCACTTAATGTCTTAGTGACTGTGCTTTCTTGAATGCAATAGAGGTAGGAGGAGCCAATCTCTTCTTAAACTTTTTTTTTAATTTTTTTTTGCTGGGGGGGGGAGGAGCGGGCCACTTCTATTGGTCTTTCATTTATTTATTTTTTTTCATCCATCTTTGTTCTTTGGCCCTTGTGGGCCTCCCATCACAGTGGCCCCTGCTGTCACGGAGCACCGGCTCTGGGCGCATGCACTCCAGAGCTCTGGCTCGGTAATTGGACACATCAGTCCAGGTGCTCCGCGGCATGTGGGATCTTCCCAGGCCAGGGATCGAACCGGCACCCCTTGCACTGCAAGGTGGTGTCCTTACCCACTGGATCACCAGGGAAGCCCGAGCCAATCTCTTCTTACCCTGAGGTTCTGCACTCCATATGACGATGTGGCAGGGGTAAGAAACTATTCTATACTGGGTCCCTTCATCCGTTTGCCTGCCTATGTAATGACCATGAATAGAAATACCCAAGCACACATAAGTGATGAAAACTGTGCCATCCACAACAGGTCCTGAAAGAAAACAGATAGATATCCTCACTAGAATTTATTGTCCACAGCCCCAGCATCTAATATCTTACCCATAGAGCACAAGTCCTTTGAATTCAGGGATTTCTAGGCATATTTTGTTAGAATACAATTAGATCCAAAAGAAAGGTTAAATTATTAATATTTGTAATTTACTACAAGGCTTCCTAACCTTTTCCCCTTTATAGTGCACAAAGAGTGATACCATGTGTATAATTCCTTTGGGGAAAAGGAAAGGCTAACCCATGGATAGAGGTGAATAGCCCTGAGCTTCAGCTACATGAGGTCACATACATCTACCAAAAAGTTAGGAGCATCAATATGGTAGCACATTTGACACTGACCTGCCATATGTGGTTAGAAGCTCTGCCTTAGATTAAACGGCTTTATCTTTACATTTCTTCCTTGCACAGAATCTATTATCCAGGCCTTGAGACTTTAGATGTTGAAATAGGAGGAGGGAAAAATAAATCTGTTTGAAGCTTTGTCTTCTGCTTTAGAAGAGTATCAGGTGCAGAAATAGCTAGAGCAATCAGGAGACTCAGAAAAAGGGCAGAGTTCTTGGGAAGAAGAAGGGATATTGCCTGACGGGTAGAAGGTGTATGGCAGCCAACTCGGGACACTGAGATATTTGGGATTTGTGGTGTATTCCACCTCGACGGTGACAGATGGGTTGATAGTAACATCTCTCTGGATAATTTTATCCTGGATGCAAGAGGCCACATCCCACAGGCAGTGTGACGCATGAACTGTTGATGCCTACTGTGGCCTCAGGGTATGACTACCAGAATGAATGCGCCGAAGTCCTCATGTCATAGACTTTCCAGCTTTGCTTAAGGCTGATACTATGGTGCCAAGGCCAATAAAAGAGCAGCTTCCAATCTTGTTCAGAGAAAGGAGTTGGAGCAAGAAATTAGGCGAGAGGCAGCATGGGGTGGTGGTTAGGAGCACAGAACCTGGCCCAGGTTGAATCTACTTTACCTTACCTTGCTAAGCCTTTTTCTAATCTATAACAAAGTGATGACTACCCCACTGCCCCCAGGACTCATGTTAAGGTCCATAGGGTTAGGGTAAGGATATGTGTGTGTGAATGTGTCTGTGTGTGATCAGTTGTGTCTGACTCTGCAGCCCTATGGACTATAGCCTCAGCTTCCTAGGTAGTTCAGTGGATAAAGAATCCACCTGCGATACAGGAGGTACAGGTTTGATCCCTGAGTCAGGAAGATTCGTTGGAGGAGGGAATGGCAACCCACGCCAGTATTCTTGCCTGGAGAATCCCACAGACAGAGGAGCCTCATGGATTATAGTCCATAGGGTATCACAGAGTCAGATACGACTGAAGCAACTGAGCATGCTTGCACTCACAGACTATAGCCCACCAGGCTCCTCTGTCCATGGAATTCTCCAGGCAAGAATACTGGAGTGGGTTGCTGTTTCTTCCCCAGGTGGATCTTCCTGACCCTGGGTTTGAACCTACATTGGCAGGCAGGGTCTTTACCACATGCCACATGCGCCACCCGGGAAGCCTGATATAACGATAAATGAGTTAATATTTATCAAGGACTTAGAAGAGTACATGCACAGAATAAGCACTAAATTCCTTATTAATAGGAGAAAACAGAAACTGGGGACCACTCGGTTTTATCCTCCTTCCTCCCATTACTTTTGCTCAGGGAGAAGGGCAGGGCAAATTCTGTGAGAAGGAGCTACAGGTATAAACCTAACAAAACAGGAGAGGGCTTCCCTGGTGGTTCAGTGGGTAAGGACACCGCCTTGCAGTGCAAGGGGCGCCGGTTCAATCCCTGGCCTGGGAAGATCCCACGTGCCGCGGAGCGGCTGGACAGGTGTGTCCAATTACCGAGCCAGAGCTCTGGAGCGCATGCGCCCAGAGCCAGTGCTCTGCGACGACAGAGGCCACCGCGATGGGAGGCCCACACGGGCCAAAGAACAAAGATGGATGAAAAAAAATAAATAAATGAAAGACCAATAGAAGTGGCCCGCCCGCCCCACCTCCCTCCCCAACCCGCCCCCCTCAAAATAAATAAATAATTTAAAAAAAAAAAAAACAGAAGGAGAAGATGTAACTGTACTCAGTAAGTCTTGGGGAACTGAAACAAGGTGCAGCTATGACCCATGATCTGGTGGCAGTCTTCTAGCAGTTGAGAACAGGAAGGGAGCCACAAGGCTAGAGATGAAGATGGTCCCAATTACTCAAGCAGGGAAAAGCTTGATTCTAGAAGCACAGCTACAATCTTGATGCTGATCCAAAGCCACACTTGGGGACGGAATTTTAAACAGATGGTTAACAGATGCTTCTACATGGGCTCTGCTGGGTAGGGAAAGAGCAGGAGCTGGGACGCCAAGCTGACTTGGGTGCAGACCCGCATCCCATCACTTACTGGCTGTGTGGGCTTGCAAAAGTTGTGTCACTTCTTACTCTTATTGTCTCCAGCTGTAGAAAAGAAATGGTTGTGTCTCCAGGGTTCCTGTGAAAGACAGTGACAGTGTAAGTGATCACGCCAAGCACTGAGTGGAACAGGCGTGCAGTCAGTGGTATCCATGTAACCAAAGTGGCAGTGGAACACAAGGTTTAGAACAGAGATTGACAAACTTTTTCTATGAAGTACCAAGTAAGAAATACCTTAGGCTTTGTGGCCCATACAATCTCTGCTTCACTCAACAATGCCTCTAAAGCGGGAAAACAGTTATAGATATTATGTTCATAGAGGGTGTGAATAGATACGGCTACATTCCAGTAAAACTTTATTTACAAAAACAAGTAGCCAGATTTGGCTATCGTATGCTGATCCCTGGTTTAAAACAGAACAGCCAGGATTAAAACAAGGCCTTGCCTGTATAAGCTGTGTGACCTTGGACAAGGTCATAAACTGAGCTGCTTAATCTATCTCATGAGTATAATAGTAGTACCTGTTTTATGAGATTTTTTTTTATATAAATAGATCCTGGCTTCTTAAAATAACTTATTTATTCATTCATTCCTTTATGTATTTATTTTTGGTTGTGCTAGTTCTTCATTGCTGCATGGGCTTTTTCTAGTGGTGGGGAGCAGGAACTACCCTTCATTGTGGAGCATAGGCTTCTCAAGGTGGTGGCTTTTCTTAGTGTGAAGCATGGACTAGGCACACGGGCTTCAGTAGTTGCAGCATGCAGGTTCAGTAGTTGTGGCACACAGGCTTAGTTGCTCCATGGCATGTGGAATCCTCTCTGACCAGGGATCCAACCTGTATCTCCTTCATTGGCACAAAGATTGTTATCCACTGGGCCCTCAGAGAAATTCCTATGAGACTGTTTTAACAACAGGAGCAATTAAAGGAGCATCGACAATGCCTCTCACAGGGAGCCCTCCATGCTTAGTAAGCGTTTGATACCTGCTGTTTGTCATCATTATACATTCCAGCTGCCTAGAATATGAAGCCAAAGCCTTCAGGAAGATGACGTTGACTAGAAAGGAATATAAAATCTAGCACTTTGGCCTTCAGAAGGAAACCACACACTTATAGTTTATTGCTTCTTATAAGAAAAAGACCTAAATGGTTTAATTCCATCATGTCACAGAGCTGTGTGACAGGACTGCCACTTAATGTAAGCAGAGGGATGAGCTGAATAAATAGACTTGAGATTGTCTCCAAGACTACAGCAATTTGAGCAAATGGTTTGACACACTATTGTTTTGTCCTGGCCATCATATTTTAAGAAGGAAGCTGCTATGTAGAAAACATCTTGACAGAGGCAAACAGTATAATTAATAGCAATTCATTATACATAATGAATGGTCTGAGAGATGATTGTATGAATTTGAATTTTTCAATCTGGGCTGAAGATTCTCAAATATCCTTAAGGATTTTGTGAGTATGATAGTTTTAAAAATATGCCCCACCATGGGACTTCCCTGGTGGTGCAGTGGTTAAGAATTTACCTTGCAATGCAGGAGACATGGATTAGATCCCTGGTCAGGGAACTACGATCCCACATGTTGTGGGGCAACTAAGCCCAGGCACTGCAACTAGAGAAGCCCTTGTACTCTGGAGCCCAAGTGCCACATTGAAGATCTCATGTGCCACAACTAAGACCTGATGCAGCCAAGTAAATAAATAATTCAATAGACACACACACACACACACACACACACATATATATATATTTAAATGCCCCTCTGTAAATTACTCAACCCTCCTCTTACCTAGAGGTGGAATTTATGACCTCTCTGTTTGAGTCTGGACTCTGGTACTTCTGGCCAATACAACATGAATTAAGTGATGCTGGCCAGTTTCTGGGTTCAGGCTTTAAGAAACTGGCACCTGTCACTCCTAGTATTTTAGCCCGTTTGCTTATAGAACCCAGTCACCATGCTGTGAGGAAGCACAGACAACACAAAGAGACCACTTGTAGATATTGGCCTGTTGATCTCAGCCCCAGGTGATGTCTTAGCCATTGCCCATCATCCACCAAAAGACATGTCCAATGACCATGGACCCAATGATCTATGACTTCAATTGCATGTCAGACTCCAAGTAAGAAGTGTTTCATTCAACCCCTAGAATGAAGAGAGTTAATAAAAGAATCCTGGTTATTTTAAACCTCTTAGTTTGGGATGACTCAGCAGCAGATAACTGGGATACTGTGGAAGAGGAATTTGAGTTTTTCTGTATCATTACAAAGAGCAAAGGTAGTCTATAGGAAGCAACAGTAGGTCTATGCTAAGTATAGGCAAACAGATCCAGGTTCAATAAGAACTGTGGGAAAACTGAACCTATTACACAGCATGTGGACTGCTCCATAAGGCATTAGTTCTTTTTAATGGAAATATCTAAATAGGGCCAGATGACCACAGGTCAAGAACACTGAAGAAGATTTGGGGAATGGAGGAGCGGTGAATTTGATAGGAATCTATGCTTGCTGGTTGGTTGATTTCCCAATCTGCCTAAAAACGAGTTTTGTACCTAGAAGGAACTGGATGAATATTTTGTTAATTCACCTAACAAATATTTGTTGAATGCTTATTACATCCACTGTTGGAGATGCTTGGGATATATTTATGAACAAAAGAGATGAAAATCCATGCATTATGGAGCTCATTTTCTTTTTAAAACAATAATCATTTTTTATTTATTTAGCTGCATCAGGTCTTCATTGTGGCATGCAGGGTCTTTAGCTGCAGCATGTGGAATCTGGTTTCCTGACCAGGGATGGAACTGGAGGCCCCTGCACATTGGGAGCACAGTATAACTTTGTCATCATCACACATTGGGCCAAGCTGATTGTCTTCTGGCTCATCCCAGTCTTCACAGATCACACAGATATCAAAGAAAATTAAAACATGCTGTGCTGTCCTTCAGTGGTACTGCTTTATTTCTGGTTTCTTTTGTTAGTTGTAGTAACTAAAGACATTAAACTTTCAGAATTGTGATTAATTGCTAAACCACTGATTCTTTTTTTTTTCCCCCTGGCAAAATTCTTTTTTTTTTTTTAATTCTTTGTTTTAAGATTTTACAGAGTTTTGTTGTTCACCAACATGTATGTCCCCAGATCATTCATATGCCTATCCCTGGACCCTCTCACCAGCCAGTTCCCCCCCTCCCACCCCTCCAGACCATCGCCCCAAGTGATTGTAGGTACTCCTATTCCCTTAGCACAATGACAATAGCTATCTTTTCCACACATGACAGTATAGGTTTCTATGTTACTGTCTCCATGCCTCCCCCTCCCTATTTCTTTCCCACAATGTCCATATGTCTATGCTCTGTCTGTTTTTCCATGAGTTCACTGTGTGTGTTATCAAGATTGTCCTGCTAGATTCCATATATGTGTGTTAGTATGCTATATTTGTCTTTCTCTTTTTGACTTACTTCACTTTTTATGATAGGTTCTAGAGCTAGCCACCTCATTAGGACTGAGTCTTTTGCATTTCTTTTAACAGCTGAGTAGTATTCCATTGTATATATGTACCAAAGCTTCTGTATCCGTTCATTTGTCGATGGACATCTAGGTTGCTTCCATGTTCTAGCTATTGTATAGAGAGCTGCAATGAACATTGGGGTACAGGTGCCTCTTTCAGTTTTGATTTCATCAGGATATAGGCCTAATAGTGGGATTGCTGGGTCATAGGGTGCTTCTATTTTTAGTTTTTTAAGGAATCACCATATTGTCTTCCACAGAGGTTGTATCAGTTTACATTCCCACCAGCAATGTAAGAGGGTTTCCTTTTCTCTGCATCTTCTCCAGCATTTATTGTCTGTCGATTTGTGGATGATGGCCATTCTGACGGGTGTGAGGTGGTATCTCATTGTAGTTTTAATTTGCATTTCTCTAATGATAAGCGAGGTTGAGCATCGTTTCATGTGCTTTGGGGCCATCTGTATGTCCTCTTTGGAGAGGCGTCTCTTTAGATCATTTTCCCATTTTTTGATTGGGTTGTTCGTTCTTCCTGTGCTGAGTTGTCTGAGTTGCTTGTAGATTTTGGAGATTAATTCTTTGTCTGTTGTTTCATTTGCTATGATCTTCTCCCACTCTGTGGAGTGTCTGTTCAGCTTTTTTGTAATTTCTTTTGCTGTACAAAAGCTTTTAAGTTTCATGAGGTCCCACGTGTTCACTTTTCTTTTCAGTTCCACTATTCTAGTAGGTGGGTCAGAGAAGATCTTGCTTTGATTGATGTCCTTGAGGGTTTTGCCTATATTCTCCTCTAAGAGTTTCATGGTTTCTGGTCTTACATTTAAGTCTTTAATCCATTTTGAGTTGATCTTAGTGTATGGCGTCAGGGAATGTTCCAACTTCATTTTTTTGCATGTAGCTGCCCAATTCTCCCAGCACCATTTGTTGAAGAGGCTGTCTTTGTCCCAGTTTACAGTATCGCTTCCTTTGTCAAAAATAAGGTACCCATAGGTGCATGGGTTTATCTCTGGGTTCTAGATCTTGTTCCATTGATCTACAGTTCTGTTTTTGTGCCAGTACCATACTGTCTTGAGGACTGTTGCTTTGTAGTAGAGTCTGAAGTTAGGGAGGCTGATTCCTCCAGCTCCGTTTTTCTTTCTCAGGATTGCTTTGGCTATTTGAGGTCTTTTGTGTTTCCATATTAACTGTGTTATTGTTTGCTCTAGTTCTGTGAAAAATGTCAATGGTAGCTGAATAGGTATTGCATTGAATCTCTAGATGATATTTGGTAGTATGGTCATTTTCACAATATTGATTCTTCCGATCCAGGAACCTGGAATATCTCTCCATCTGTTTAAGTCTTCTTTAATTTCTCTCATAAGTGTCTTGTAATTTTCTATGTACAATTCTTTTGTTTCTTTGGGTAGGTTTATTCCTAGATATTTGATTCTTTTGGTTTCTATGGTGAAGAGGATTGCCTCTTTGATTTCGTTTTCTGATTTTTCATTGTTTGTGTATAGGAATGCCAGTGATTTCTGTGTGTTGACTTTGTATCCTGCGACTTTGCTGAATTCCTTGATTAGCTCTAGCAGCTTTGTAATAGAGTCTTTGGGATTTTCTATGTATAATATCATGTCGTCTGCAAAAAGAGAGAGCTTGACTTCTTCCTTTCCAATCTGGATTCCTTTGATTTCTTTCGCTTCTCTTATTGCTGTTGCTAGGACTTCCAGGACTATGTTGAATAGTAGTGGTGAAAGTGGGCACCCCTGTCTTGTTCCTGATTTTAGAGGGAATGCTTTCAGTTTTTCACCGTTAAGGATAATGTTCGCTGTAGGCTTCTCATAGATGGCTTTTATTATGTTGAGATAGGTTCCTTCTATGCCCATTTTCTGAAGAGTTTTTATCATAAATGGATGTTGTACTTTGTCGAAGGCCTTTTCTGCATCTATTGAGATGATCATGTGGTTTTTGTCTTTCAATTTGTTGATATGGTGTATCACATGGATTGATTTGCGGATGTTGAAGAAGCCTTGTATGCCTGGGATGAACCCTACTTGATCATGATGTATGAGTTTTTTGATGTGTCGTTGAATTCTGTTTGCTAGGATTTTGTTGAGGATCTTGGCATCTAAGTTCATCAGGGAAATTGGCCTATAGTTTTTCTTTTTTGTATTGTCTTTGCCTGGTTTGGATATCAGGGTGATGGTGGCCTCGTAGAATGTGTTTGGAAGTTTTCCTTCCTGTGCAATTTTTTGGAAGAGTTTTAGAAGGACAGGCATTAGCTCTTCTTTAAATGTTTGGTAGAATTCGGCTGTGAAGCCATCTGGCCCTGGGCTTTTATTTTTGGGTAGATTTTTAATCACAGATTTGACTTCTGAGCTTGTGATTGGGTTGTTCAAAGTTTCTGTTTCTTCCTGGCTCAGTCTTGGGAGATTAATCTTCTCCAAGAAACTGTCCATTTCTTCCAGGTTGTCCAGTTTGTTGCCATATAGCTGTTCATAATAGTCTCTTAGAATCCTTTGGATTTCTGCATTCTCTGTTGTAATCTCTCCTTTTTCGTTTTTGATGCTGTTGATCTGGTTCTTCTCTCTCTTTTTCTTAATGAGTCTGGCCAGTGGCTTGTCAATTTTGTTTGCCTTTTCAAAGAACCAGCTTTTTCTTTTATTTATCTTTACTATTGTTTCTTTCATTTCTTTCTCATTTATTTCTGCTCTGATCCTTATGATTTCTTGTCTTCTGCTGGCTTTGGGGTGTTTTTGTTCTTCTTTTTCCAATTGTTTTAAGTGAAGGGTTAGGTCATCTGCTTCATATTTTCCTAGTTTCTTGAGGTGGGATTGTATTGCTATAAATTTCCCTCTTAGAACTGCTTTTGCTATATCCCATAGGTTTTACACTGTCGTGTGTTCATTGTCATTTTCTTCTAGGAATTGTTTAATTTCTTCTTTGATTTCCTCAGTGATCAGTTGGTTTTTTAGGTATGTGTTGTTTAATCTCCATGTTTTTGTGTTTTTAGTGGGTTTTTTCCTGTAGTTGATCTCTAGTCTCATTGCATTGTGGTTTGAGAAGATGGTTGATATAATTTCGATTTTCTTGAATTGACTGAGGTTAGATTTGTGGCCCAAGATGTGGTCTATCCTGGAGAATGTTCCATGAGCACTTGAGAAGAAAGTGTATTCTTCTGCTTTTGGATGGAACGTCCTAAAGATATCTATGAGGTCCATCTTTTTTAGTGTGGCATTTAAGGCTTGTGTTTCTTTATTAATTTTCTGTTTGGATGATCTGTCCATTGGTGTGAGAGGAGTGTTAAAGTCTCCTACTATTACTGTGTTATTGTTGATTTCTTCTTTTATGTCTGAAAGTACCTGTCTTATGTATTGTGGTGCCCCTGTGTTGGGTGCGTAGATATTCATGACTGTTATGTCTTCCTCTTGGATAGATCCCTTAATCATGATGTAGTGACCTGCCTTGTCTCTTAGAATCTTCCTCACTTTAAAGTCCATTTTGTCTGATACGAGGTTTGCTACTCCAGCTTTCTTTTGATTTCCATTTGTATGGAATATCTTTTTCCAGCCTTTCGCTTTCAGTCTATGAGTGCCTCTAGGTCTGAAGTGGGTCTCTTGTAAACAGCATATATATGGGTCTTGCTTCTGGATCCATTCAGCCAGCCTGTGTCGTTTGGTTGGAGCATTTAGTCCATTTACGTTCAAAGTAATTATTGATACAAATGTTCCTATTGTCATCTTCTTAGAAATTTGGGGTTTGATTTGTAAGGCTTCTCCTACTCTATTTATTGGCTATATCAGGCCTTTTAACACTTGTTGTAGGGCTGGTTTTGTGGTACAGAATTCTTTTAGTTTTTGCTTATCTGTGAAGCTTTTGACTTCACCATCAATTCTGAATGAGATTCTTGCTGGGTAGAGAAATCTTGGTTGGAGGTTATTCTCCTTTAGCCATTTAAATGTGTCCTGCCATTCTCTTCTGGCCTGCAGGGTTTCTGTTGAGAGATCTACAGTTAGACGTATGGGGTTTCCTTTATATGTTATTTGTTGTTTGCTCCTAGCTGCTTTTAGTAATCTGTCTTTATATTTAGTCTGCGTTAGTTTGATTAGAATGTGCCTTGGTGTGTTTCTTCTGGGGTTTCTCCTGTATGGAACTCTTTGTGCTTCTTGGACTTGGTTGACTATTTCCTTTCCCATGTTGGGGAAGTTTTCCACTATAACCTCTTCAAGAATTTTTTCATAGCCTTTCTTCCCCTCTTCTTTTTCTGGAACCCCTATAATTCTAATGTTGGTGCGTTTGATATTGTCCCATAGGTCTCTGAGGCTATCCTCAGTTCTTTTAATTCTTTGGGCTTTGTTCTGTTCTTCAGCACTTATTTCCAGCATTCTTTCTTCTAGCTCACTTATCCATTCTTCAGTCTCTGATACTCTACTGTTGAGACCTTCTATAGTATTTTTGAGTTCAACAATTGAGTTGGTTGTCTCCATTTGCTTATTTTTCATTTCTTGCATGTCTCTTCTCAATGCACTAATTTCCTCTAATATTCTGTTTTCGGTGTTTTGCATCCTCATTAGTATAGCTTTTCTGAATTCTCTTTCAGATAGTTTGTCTATCTCTTCCTCTGTCATTTGAAGCGGTGTTTCTCTAGCTTGGTCCTTCATTTGTGCAGTGTTTCTCTGATGTTTCATTATTAGGTTAAGTTTTGTTTCTTTGTGTGTGTGGAATTCTTTTTCCCCCACCAGGCTTCTTGGTTGAATTCTCCCTTCCTTTGGGTTTCTGTCCTTCTAGAAGGGTTCAGTGGTTTGTGTCTTGGATGGTGTTAGGTCTTGTTTACAGATGAATAATCTCTAGTGTTGTCTGTTCTTTGGTAGTGTGGGGTCTTGGAATCAGGGCTTCCACTCCAAGGATCCTTGGTTTGATGATTGGTCAGGGGGTGTAGGCTCTATGTCTGGTTTGCTATGGTGTTCCGTAATATTAGTTCACATACTAGCATCCGCGACGCGGCGCTTCTGCGGCTTCTCGCAGCGCCACGGCTTCTCGCAGCGCGGCGGGTTCCGGCGGCTTCTCGCAGTGGGTTCCGGCGGCTTCTTGCTCCGGGTTCCCCCACTGATTCTTAATCAATCATGAGAACAGAAAATCTAGGTTAGGGTCGAAGAGCAAGTGGCTAATTCTTTGCATCGTTAATGAAAAATGGTACAGAGGAAGAGGTAGTGGGAATTTATCTCAGTTTGGCTTAGGTCTCTGGTGCTGCTCCTTTTTCCAGGTAGGCTAACTCCACGTGATGGACTGAGGTATAGGGCAATGTGAAATATGAAGTTTGAGGATCTGATGGAATTGTTCCTGATACCAACATGGCTGGAGACATAAGTAAGTCTTGAGAAATGATAACAGACATTAAGACTGAGTATTCAGAGACATAGTTCAGTTCAGTATATTTTATTAAGAGTACACTATGTTCCAGGAAAGAGATGAAGACAAGGTTCCTGCCTTCAAGTAACTCACATAGTCCTGAAGGAGCCAACACACAAAAAAGATCAAGTAGTAGACAAGTGTCCACAGTGGACAGCACGGTTTTGGAAGTGGCTAGAAATTGTTATAAGTAATCAAGGGATTGGCAGTATTGTCCATGATGTAAGATGGCACAAACCCCAGAGTACATGGTAAAAATAGGGTCTACCTGGCAGTCCAGTGGCTAAGACTCCACACATCCAGTGAAGGGAGCAGGGATTTGATCCCTGGTCAGGGAACTAAGATACCTCAGGTTGTGCGGTACCAGCCAAAAAAACAAAATGAAAAAAAAAGGGAAAGATCTACCTCTACTTGACCCCATTGAGAGAATCATGAAGCCCTTAGGAGATCTCATGCTATCAGTCTCTTCCTTTCCTACAGATAAAGAAGCAGAGCCTCTTCACTGTCTGAATGTTCCCTCCATGTATTATTATGGGGCAGAGTTGGGGGTGGATCACTTCTTGATTTCATTCAACATTTATTTGGCACTTAGAGCTGTACAGGGTGTCAGAACAGAACAATGAATGAGACAGTCACTGACCTCAACTTGCTTACAATCTAGAAGAACTGAGCACAGACAAGTAAGGCAACAGATACTTGAAACTGCAAGATGGTAATTGCTGTCCTGGAACTGGACACCCAGTGGAGTGGGAACCTGGTGAGGGCATCTAGAGCAGTCTGCAAGGGGAAGGAATAGCTTTACAGAGAATGGTGGGCTTGAATTGAAGCTTTTATAATGACTCAGGTATATTCCTGAAGAAAGCCTTTCCCTGGAGGCCAAAAACTGTGCGGAGGAATGGAGATGTAAGAGCATGGCTTGCTTGGCACCCTGAAGGCTCACCATGTAGCTGAGTGGAGAGGGTGGAAAGGAGCAGATGGATCATGGTGATAATCAAAGCAGGCCATATCCTCAGCCTCGGGGAGCCCCTGAAAAGGGTGAGGCAGGTCAGTGATGTTGAACACGTTGGTTTGGAGACAGGAGATGAGGTCTGAACACAAGCATGAATCAGGGAATGATCAGCATAGAGGTGATGTTAAAGCAGAGGATAAGGAAATGGAGGCATTGTGAGTATGGAGTCAGCTTGGGGTTACTCCATAAAGAGGCTTAACTGATCCACAAAGATCTTCCAAGCTTAGACTGCTTCGGCTAAGGAGATTGTCCAAGTAGGACCTGAGTTCAAGTCAAATCAATACTCAGAGCATGTTCTGTGTTGCTTGACACAGGGATGAGGGTAGTGAACAAAAAAGGCAACGTTTGTGTTTGCCCTTATGCAGCTCATCAGCTTGGTGGAGAATCATGTGTTTAATTGATTTCCATGACAGTAAGTGCTGCAAAAAAGTACAAAATAATTCAAGAGTATATAATTCAGGAGGAGGATAGAGTCATGGGGTGGGGAGGGGCTGGCAGTTGATCTGTGTGGTCCTTGAAAAAATGACATTTCAGCTAGATCCAGTGGAGGAGTAGGCAAGATCAGTGAAGGGGGCGGGGCAGAGGACGGCATATACAAATGCCCCAAGATGGAAGAGAAGACATGAAGGATGCCTATGAGACCTGAGGGAAGATGGGAGTTGGTACCCAGAGTACGGTGGTGATGTAGATGAGCCTGCTCGCCATCATACATGTAGAGGCTGTTTCATGAGCCTGCAAGCTGCCACCATTCCTTCCTTGTAAGGAGACACCTTGAGGATGTGGGTTTATAAATGTAGGTTAACTCCAAAAGGAAGCAACTTGATAGCAACAGAATCCTCCAGTGGCCCCAGGAGGGCCTCTCTGTTCCTTGGCAGCCGGCTGGCCCTGAAGCAGCCCTGGAGCTCCGCTCAGAGACCACTGCAGGGCATGTGATGACAAGCAATGAGGAGATGATTTTGTGCACAGTGAAGACAATGAAAGTTGTCTGGATTTGGAAAGGGCCATTCAAGCAGAAAAGAGCAGCCGAGGAGTTGAGCAGCCAACCAATGTGTTTTGGTCAACACAGCTCACCTGGGAGTGTCACGTTTTAGTTCAGCAGCATCAGGAAAGGTGACCCTGAAAAGGGTGAGGCAGGTCAGTGATGTTGAACACGTTGGTTTGGAGACAGGAGATGAGGTCTGAACACAAGCATGAATCAGGGAATGATCAGCATAGAGGTGATGTTAAAGCAGAGGATAAGGAAATGGAGGCATTGTGAGTATGGAGTCAGCTTGGGGTTACTCCATAAAGAGGCTTAACTGATCCACAAAGATCTTCCAAGCTTAGACTGCTTCGGCTAAGGAGATTGTCCAAGTAGGACCTGAGTTCAAGTCAAATCAATACTCAGAGCATGTTCTGTGTTGCTTGACACAGGGATGAGGGTAGTGAACAAAAAAGGCAACGTTTGTGTTTGCCCTTATGCAGCTCATCAGCTTGGTGGAGAATCATGTGTTTAATTGATTTCCATGACAGTAAGTGCTGCAAAAAAGTACAAAATAATTCAAGAGTATATAATTCAGGAGGAGGATAGAGTCATGGGGTGGGGAGGGGCTGGCAGTTGATCTGTGTGGTCCTTGAAAAAATGACATTTCAGCTAGATCCAGTGGAGGAGTAGGCAAGATCAGTGAAGGGGGCGGGGCAGAGGACGGCATATACAAATGCCCCAAGATGGAAGAGAAGACATGAAGGATGCCTATGAGACCTGAGGGAAGATGGGAGTTGGTACCCAGAGTACGGTGGTGATGTAGATGAGCCTGCTCGCCATCATACATGTAGAGGCTGTTTCATGAGCCTGCAAGCTGCCACCATTCCTTCCTTGTAAGGAGACACCTTGAGGATGTGGGTTTATAAATGTAGGTTAACTCCAAAAGGAAGCAACTTGATAGCAACAGAATCCTCCAGTGGCCCCAGGAGGGCCTCTCTGTTCCTTGGCAGCCGGCTGGCCCTGAAGCAGCCCTGGAGCTCCGCTCAGAGACCACTGCAGGGCATGTGATGACAAGCAATGAGGAGATGATTTTGTGCACAGTGAAGACAATGAAAGTTGTCTGGATTTGGAAAGGGGCCATTCAAGCAGAAAAGAGCAGCCGAGGAGTTGAGCAGCCAACCAATGTGTTTTGGTCAACACAGCTCACCTGGGAGTGTCACGTTTTAGTTCAGCAGCAGCAGTAAAACATGCCTTCTCAGAACTCACTGTGTCCAGGAATTAACTCATGAGTCAAAATCCAGCCTTGGCATATATTGACCCTGATGGTGTTTCTTTTGTGAAACGTAACAAACCAATTGGGAAAATAACCTTGGAAGGAAACTTGATGGATTTATCAAAGAAAGCAAAAACTCCTATGAAAATTTAGCTGAAGTCTATTAAGTCATCCTCCTAAGAAGCTTGTAAGAGTAACTAAACTAGATAGGAGTTCCATTTTGCAAAAAGCCATTAATTAGTTTTCCCACATTGGCCTTTTTCTCCTCATTTTTCCTGTCAGCTTGCTTCATTAGGTGAAAACCTGGATGACCAGGTGCTGTAGCTCACTGTTGTTTTCTCCTGTTGATGCAAGAGCATCTTTATGTTCCTTCTAGCCTCCAAATATGTATTTTGAGGTAATAAACTATCTTGTTATTCAAGGTAACGATTGAAAGATTGAGTAGAGGGTCCTCCAGGTTTTGTGATTAAACACAATAGTGAGAATTGCCAAAAGTTCATGGCCTTACATTAGACTTAGTAATGATGGGACTTCAAGCCTCTGTTTTCTCATCTGTAAAATGGGAATAAATAAACCTGTTCCACTTACTGAAGAAAGAGGGAAGAGTGCTTGATATGTCATTATCCACATATTAAGTATTAATATGATAGTAATTATCATCACTATGACCAAGAAGATTATTCACACTAAGACTGAAAACAATTTATATCTGCCATAGAAATTTTTTGTCTACATCTCATCTCTCCATTTCCACAGACATGGAATAGCACATTAGAGATATGGAAAAGAGTGGCCATTTTCTACTTCCCAGGGAGGAAAAAAATTATTTTGTGACTGTTAAAAACATATTGTAACTGTTAAAGGTATTTACAAGCCGCCATCAAAATAGTGACATATAATCATAGTTTTCCTTCTGTTCAGCGACCATGTTAAAAAAAAATCACAGATTTTACATGAAAATGGAAAAGAAAAAATCATGAGTACTGAAAGAATTTGGATGGTGATGGCATTGCCCATGGATTAAATGAAACACCCATGGGTGAGCACATAATAATGGTTATTGTGCTTTTGCTGTCTGTTAAGAGGGGCATATGTTAGGTCTACTCCATCTCTATAACCTGGTATATTTTGTAAAGTCAATTCTGTATCTTCTCCCTCTCTAGTTCATACCACAAGAACCTTGCCTCCTTCCTACTTTTTTTTTCCTTCCTACTTTTTTATCAATGATTTCTGGATTTAGAGTCTTCCCTGCCTTTATGTATAAACTATGAAGAGTTAGGCATTTGATATGAACTGCAAAAAAAAGAGAAGTTGAGATGCCCTAATGCACAGAACAGACCTTTTGTGGGATGGCAGGCAGCGGAGTGGCTAGAAAAGTTTTTTCTTTTCTAATTGTGAAACACTTTCTCTTTCAAAACTCAGGTGACCGTGACAGATGGAGGCTTCTCTCCAAAGCAGTCAACCATTTGGGTGGTGGTTCAGGTTCTGGATGAAAATGACAACAAGCCCCAGTTTCCAGAGAAGGTCTACCAGATCAAGCTGCCAGAACATTGAAAGATTGAGTAGAGGGTCCTCCAGGTTTTGTGATTAAACACAATAGTGAGAATTGCCAAAAGTTCATGGCCTTACATTAGACTTAGTAATGATGGGACTTCAAGCCTCTGTTTTCTCATCTGTAAAATGGGAATAAATAAACCTGTTCCACTTACTGAAGAAAGAGGGAAGAGTGCTTGATATGTCATTATCCACATATTAAGTATTAATATGATAGTAATTATCATCACTATGACCAAGAAGATTATTCACACTAAGACTGAAAACAATTTATATCTGCCATAGAAATTTTTTGTCTACATCTCATCTCTCCATTTCCACAGACATGGAATAGCACATTAGAGATATGGAAAAGAGTGGCCATTTTCTACTTCCCAGGGAGGAAAAAAATTATTTTGTGACTGTTAAAAACATATTGTAACTGTTAAAGGTATTTACAAGCCGCCATCAAAATAGTGACATATAATCATAGTTTTCCTTCTGTTCAGCGACCATGTTAAAAAAAAATCACAGATTTTACATGAAAATGGAAAAGAAAAAATCATGAGTACTGAAAGAATTTGGATGGTGATGGCATTGCCCATGGATTAAATGAAACACCCATGGGTGAGCACATAATAATGGTTATTGTGCTTTTGCTGTCTGTTAAGAGGGGCATATGTTAGGTCTACTCCATCTCTATAACCTGGTATATTTTGTAAAGTCAATTCTGTATCTTCTCCCTCTCTAGTTCATACCACAAGAACCTTGCCTCCTTCCTACTTTTTTTTTTTTCCTTCCTACTTTTTTATCAATGATTTCTGGATTTAGAGTCTTCCCTGCCTTTATGTATAAACTATGAAGAGTTAGGCATTTGATATGAACTGCAAAAAAAAGAGAAGTTGAGATGCCCTAATGCACAGAACAGACCTTTTGTGGGATGGCAGGCAGCGGAGTGGCTAGAAAAGTTTTTTCTTTTCTAATTGTGAAACACTTTCTCTTTCAAAACTCAGGTGACCGTGACAGATGGAGGCTTCTCTCCAAAGCAGTCAACCATTTGGGTGGTGGTTCAGGTTCTGGATGAAAATGACAACAAGCCCCAGTTTCCAGAGAAGGTCTACCAGATCAAGCTGCCAGAACGTGACCGGAAGAAGAGGGGAGAACCCATTTACAGGGCTTTTGCCTTTGATAGAGATGAGGGCCCTAATGCTGAAATCTCCTACAGTATCGTGGATGGGAATGATGATGGAAAGTTCTTCATTGACCCTAAAACTGGCATGGTCTCTTCTCGAAAGCAATTTACAGCAGGGAGTTATGACATTCTAACGGTAAGATTTTTCTCAACCTCAATAACATTAATGTGGGGGAGGAAGTTATTTTCTTATTCATATATGTGTTTAAGCAAAAAAAAAAAAATCTCTGGAGTAAAAAGCACGGCTATGTAACAATGAAAGGCTACTTTTTGTTGCAATGATGTTCTTAAATAATGAGACCATTTCCTTTGGTTGTGTCCTATCACCTAACCTCCCCATTCCCAGTACACAACCTGCTCCATCATTTATTCAGTTACACTTTCTGTGGCCCCAGATCACTTCAGGATACTGAGCACAGACGTGAACTGAGGGGAGGGTAACATAACCGGCTGACCACTCAACATGTCCTGAAGACATCCCAAGGAAAACAACTCTTACAGTTGTTGACAGCATGTTTGAGCATGAAGTTAACTGTATAAATTGAGGGACACAAATCATAGCTAGGGTTATTCTGTAACCCTAAGTGAAAGAACTTAAGTTAAAAAAAATGACATTTTTCACTGTTAGAAAATAAAAAATAACAAGCACAAGCACCATCTCAGAGACTTAAATTATTAATACCATAGCTAAGGTGCCAGCATGCTCCCCCGACCCCAGCCACTTTAGACGGCACTGATGCCCACGTAGCACTGATGCCCACAAGACGACTGATCAGCCTCACCAGTGATGGGCACTTTCCAGGGTCCCAACAACTGTCAAGAATTATCACCATCTGCCATCTTTCTCTCAGTCTTCAGTCCTTTCCACTGGGCATGGTTAATTCTTTGTTGTTTTAAAGGATAGTCTGAGTGCATTTATTTATCTTTTTACCCCTATGGACTGGACTTGGCTGTATTCCCTGCTCAGTAATGTATCCAGAAGAGTGGGCAGAGAAAAGAAAATAATTTAAAAAAAGAAAAAACTGCCCTGTTTCTACCATCAGTAGCTCTGATGTAATAGATGTCATTGCAGTTGTCTGAGACTTGCCAGTGGAAATCTTTGAGGACCGGGTAGGTTGCAGTGAATACTGTTGGTTCCCTTCCCAAATCCCTTTTATCAGACTGGCATAGCCATCCCCCAACTGCTATGAGTGTTGACTGCTAAGGATGCAAGACGAATAACTTCTTCAGAGAGTCATCCTTGGCTGAACTTCTCAGCTCAAGAAGATCCATATTCCTATACTAGCCCAGCAACCCACACCCAATAGCTAACTGACACTGTATATAAAAGCCCACCCTCCTTGTCTCCAACTGGATTGAACTCAGTGGTACAGTTAATGATTCAGAGATCCCTTTAGGATCAGGCTTAAGTTAGACTTCAACTGAGACCGCATCCTTGCTTAGCATCCTCCTCTGTCCATCATGTTTTCTTCACACCCTTTCTCATGGGAACACTTCCTGCTGAAATCATTTGTACTCAACTCTTTACAGGATACTGAGCACAGACGTGAACTGAGGGAGTAACATAACGGCTGACCACTCAACATGTCCTGAAGACATCCCAAGGAAAACAACTCTTACAGTTGTTGACAGCATGTTTGAGCATGAAGTTAACTGTATAAATTGAGGGACACAAATCATAGCTAGGGTTATTCTGTAACCCTAAGTGAAAGAACTTAAGTTAAAAAAAATGACATTTTTCACTGTTAGAAAATAAAAAATAACAAGCACAAGCACCATCTCAGAGACTTAAATTATTAATACCATAGCTAAGGTGCCAGCATGCTCCCCCGACCCCAGCCACTTTAGACGGCACTGATGCCCACGTAGCACTGATGCCCACAAGACGACTGATCAGCCTCACCAGTGATGGGCACTTTCCAGGGTCCCAACAACTGTCAAGAATTATCACCATCTGCCATCTTTCTCTCAGTCTTCAGTCCTTTCCACTGGGCATGGTTAATTCTTTGTTGTTTTAAAGGATAGTCTGAGTGCATTTATTTATCTTTTTACCCCTATGGACTGGACTTGGCTGTATTCCCTGCTCAGTAATGTATCCAGAAGAGTGGGCAGAGAAAAGAAAATAATTTAAAAAAAGAAAAAACTGCCCTGTTTCTACCATCAGTAGCTCTGATGTAATAGATGTCATTGCAGTTGTCTGAGACTTGCCAGTGGAAATCTTTGAGGACCGGGTAGGTTGCAGTGAATACTGTTGGTTCCCTTCCCAAATCCCTTTTATCAGACTGGCATAGCCATCCCCCAACTGCTATGAGTGTTGACTGCTAAGGATGCAAGACGAATAACTTCTTCAGAGAGTCATCCTTGGCTGAACTTCTCA
This sequence comes from Tragulus kanchil, assembly GCA_022376925.1. NCBI lineage: Eukaryota > Metazoa > Chordata > Mammalia > Artiodactyla > Tragulidae > Tragulus > Tragulus kanchil. The sequence continues at coordinate 98,066,797 of JAIOJX010000006.1, forward strand.
GCTCAAGAAGATCCATATTCCTATACTAGCCCAGCAACCCACACCCAATAGCTAACTGACACTGTATATAAAAGCCCACCCTCCTTGTCTCCAACTGGATTGAACTCAGTGGTACAGTTAATGATTCAGAGATCCCTTTAGGATCAGGCTTAAGTTAGACTTCAACTGAGACCGCATCCTTGCTTAGCATCCTCCTCTGTCCATCATGTTTTCTTCACACCCTTTCTCATGGGAACACTTCCTGCTGAAATCATTTGTACTCAAATCCCTGTCTTAGACTCTGCTCCTAGGAAACCCAACCTAAGGCATCTATCTTCAAGGTGCCTTCATCTCATCTCACAGGAATTTCCTGGGGCAAAAATCTGATCGTCCATGAACGTGGCATTAAGGAGCTATAAGTCATCATGGATTTTTTTTTACTTTTAAAAAAAATGTTGGCCTATTCTATTGGGTTTTTTATTTATTTATTTTCATCCATCTCTACTCTTGGCCTGTGTGGGACTCCCATCACAGTGGCCTCTCTCGCTGCAAAGCACCGGCTCTGGGCACATGCACTCCAGAGCACTGGCTTGCAACCAGACATACTGGTCCAGCTACTCCATGGAACATGGGATCCTCCCTGGCCAGGGACCGAACCAGCACCCCCACACACACTGCAAGGTGGACTCCCCACCCGCTGGACAACCAGGGAAGCCCTATGAGTCATCACTATTTTTAAAGACTCTATTAGCTGTGCATCTAGAAATGGTATTAAGCATTTAATACTTTAAAATCCTTTTCTGGTTTTGGCTTTAAAACTTTCTGTCACTGATGTCTGCTTGTTGGATTTAACTGTATCACCTGCTGCACAGACACATACACATTTAAGTCCAGAACAGCACAGCACTTAACATTGCGTATCTAGGCAGGGAAACGTGCTTTGCTCAGCCCTCGTATCAGACCATAGAGAACAGTCATTACCACTTTCTTCTTTCTTTCTCACCCCTTCCTCCTCATCCCACTGCCTCAAGGAGCCCATGTTTCCACCAAGAGAGGCCTTCTTCACTCCTTCAGAGTTTGAGTGACCGATGGGCCTCTGAGAAGATTTGTGCAAGGTTGATGCCTTCCCCATGCCTCCTCCCATCACCCTCTTGGAATCCTGTGTGACAATTCTATGTGTGTATGCAACAGTGCACTTTGCCCCCTTTCCAGCACTACCACCAGAGGTCTAAGAAATCAAGTTAGCTCTTTCTACTCAAGTAGCTATCACTCATGTCCATACAGCACTAAAATTCATAAGTTCACCATTTGTTTTTCAAGTTTTCCACATCTGCAAGGTTGGCAGTGATTCAAAACACCTTCTGGCAAATGTGGTCTGGGGCCCCCACGTGACTGAGTTGCTTCCACCAATTCCTGAGCCCATTCTCCCCCAGATCGCCCCTTGCTTCTTCCCCTTGCTAACCCAATGAGGAGAATGGAGTCTCAGCCTCACAACATATGAGTGACAGATGCAGACTTGCACCAGGATCAGGGTTCTGAGACAGCTTTCTGTTCTCTCCATGTGTGAGTAGATCAAGGCTGTGGACAATGGGCGCCCTCAGAAATCTTCCACAGCCCGCCTCCACATTGAATGGATTAAGAAACCACCTCCTTCGCCTGTACCACTGACCTTTGACGAGCCGTTTTATAACTTCACAGTCATGGAGAATGACAGAGTCACCGAGATTGTAGGGGTGGTGTCTGTGCAGCCGGCTACCACCCCTCTGTGGTTTGACATCGTTGGTAAGTTTGAGTCCTCCAGAGCAGTACTGGGCAATGTGATGACTGACTGTTGAGAGCAACTAGCAAAACAGAAAAGAAAAGACAAAGAACAACAACAACCCAAAAAAAAGAACGTTTAATGATTAGCGCTAAGATTAAAAAACTGTAGAGTGCTGGAATGCAAAAGAGCCAGTAAAATGAATAATCTACCTGTGCTTTCGTTCTGATTTCTGTAGCTAAGCTGAACCGAAAGTGCTCTCTGGCTGGAGTTTCCATAGTACGTTATTTACTGCAATCTTAATGTCTTTCTGTGTGTCATTTAAATTCTATTGTCACACTTGGCTAATCTCATTTCTAAATGTATTGATGGTACTAGATTTGCTGTCCTTCATTTCTCTCTTTTTCTTCACCTTTTTTCTGCATTCTGTTCTTTTTTGTTTTTGTTTTTTTCTGCTCCCGACTGCCCTGCTTCAAGGTGGCAAGCATGCTCGAGAGATGTTCTATATTCTACAGACAGCTTGTGGGCAGAACTGTTCAACAGAAGGTACCCTTAGTGCAAACACATTTGCTAAAATACAGCTATCCAATCTGCCTTTTTCGGGGTTTTTTTTTTTAAGCAAATTAAATTACATCTTTCATTACTGCCTGTGACAGGCTGAAGTGCAGCCCACAGATTTCATACATGCCTCTAACAGCAATTGCATTACTCATATCCGATGACTCCTTTGTTTGAGGTTCAATGGGGTTTGGATTTGGGGCAGGGGTGGGGGGTCATTTTGATTTCTTTAGAAAATTATTTTTCTCTGCTTTGGAGGTATGTGGGCTTTTTGTTGTTTTGTTTTGATCTTTTAGTAGGTTGGTTTACCTGGGCCTTTTCCAGTTGAAAAGTAAATTCAAACAGATCCCAACCCCTTGGTTTTGTAGCAGGAGTATTATTCGTAAACTAAAAGGCCCCATCAGGAGAGTCCCTGGCTGCTGTTCACAATAAGAAGGGCAGGAAATGGAGCCTAGATATATAGCCAGGGAGAGCTTCCCACAAGAGCCAAATACAGAAAGCAGATGGATGCAGGCAGGATAGACCTTGAAAACCTATCTTTAAACTCCTTGAAAGAAAGCAAGCAAGCCCACCAGGCCACAAAAAGAGAGGACAAAACTGCTGCTTCACAACCCAGCAGGGAGAGGCGATGGAGAGGAAATAAATGCTGAGGACCAGGAATAAAAGGAACATGCACACCAGCCCTGGACCTGATGCTGACTCAAACTGGAACTGACTTCCCACGGTCTTCTGTGAGAGGCAGCGAATCCAGAGAGCTGGTCTGGGAGAATCATTTCCTTCACATATCACTGCTTAGATAGGATGGGCAGGAACCCGCCTGTCTTCCCAGGAATGACTGGGTCTGGGGAAAGCATTTAGAACATTTCCCATCTGTTTTAATGAAACATAGGAAAAGAACGAATGCCCCATGACCCCCAGTGGAACGTCAGTGGAGGGTCCTCTGAACTTCACCCAATAAAAGGGCTCGTTTTCTACCTATTTCATTTTATAGACTGGCTTTCTTTTACTTAATGGGCATTGATCACACCATCCCTGTACATGACCATCCTCATTCCAAGTTTTCAACTCCCTGTACATTTCCACTTAACACCTCTGAAATGGCACCTCTTCTGATCCATGAAAGATGTCTCCGCTTTTCTATCTTCTGAATCGTTTTCAGGTCATTAAGTTATTGTGCAGTGCAGTGTCTTCTTTCCTGGTGAAATAGAGGGTCATGCCCATGCATCACCGGGTTTTCTGTGCCATATGACCATTGGTGATTCCTTCACCTCCACCCTCAATCAGAGTTACAGAAGATGGATGTCACTTTCAACATGTCTCCTGTCCAACTGTGATTTCTTTTAAATAATCCAAGGGAGACTACAGTGGAAAGCCAACAGACTGAGGCTCCTACTGTGCTTTCCTGCACTATGGGAAGGCTTGCCCTCTGCCTTCAGTAACCAGTTCTTCTCCGTCTTTTCCCCATACTTCAGTTTGCAAGGACTTCTATGGCCTGACAACACTGCCTCTCTCCCTTGCACGATGCATGCATGCAAGCTCTTGACAAGTAGCATGTCCCACCCACCCCAGGATGCCCTCGCTTGCACTCCTCATCAGTAATCTTACAAGCACACCTTTCTCTGATGCTCAGTCTGACCAACCACCTGACCCCAGTTATCCAAGTCACTTTTGCAACTCCTTAGCATGCCTGCATGTGTGTTTCTGATTGTGAGGCAAGCATAGCTGACAGGTAAGCGCGCCTAATGATGCTGCATGTAACCTTACTTGCATGAATTCCACACCAGCATTATTGGTGCTGGTATGCATTTTCATTGTGTTTATCCTAGCTTCAGTCTTAACCCTTCAGGTTATGGTCTTTGTCTCCTCATCCCCTCCTCCTTGTAATGCTTTGTTGATGTCCACCCAGGGTGAGTGGAATAATGATACTAACCAAAGGAGATACCTCAGGCAGCCTGTTTACTGAGGCCTCCTAAGACCCATCCAGAGTCAGTGTGACCTTCCACTGTATTTCTAACCTCAGCAACCACAGAACCTTTGACCAAATGAGAACTGGCCCAACAAGAGATGGGCAGTTAACAGATGAGCATCCTCCCAGGAAGGAGTCCCTTTAGGCTGCTCCAAATCCATGCCTAGAAATCATGATCAAAAACATGGCATCTATTTCTCCGTCTTTGTTCCTAAATCTATATTTATTTTACAGAATCCTCTCCATTTTAGTGCACAAGGGCTTCTCTTAATGGGCTTCCCAGGTGGCTCAGCGGTAAAGAATCTGCTTGCCAATGCAGGAGATGAGATTCAATCCCTGGGTCAGGAATATTGCCTGGAGTAGGAAATGCAACCCACTCCAGTATTCTTGCCTGGTGAATTCCACAGACAGAAGAGCCTGGCGGGCTGCAGTCCATGGGATCGCCAAGAGTTGGACACGACTGAGCACACAGGCCTGCACATCTCTTAGTAAAGACCTACCAGGCTGCCCCTCTCATCTCGATGCTTTATCACAGATTTCACTGTATATCTGATAACATCTAATCAAGCTTCTCCTGCAAATTAAACTTACTGGGCCAGATGCCCAAACAGAACTTGATTTTATTTCCATCCCTGCATCCAGCCAGCATCTTGAAATGTCAACTCTTTCTGTCACGGAGAAAGTACAAACTTTTCCCCAGGTGCTGTCTGTGTTCAGATAGATACAGTTCCCTTCCACCAAATCCCCCTTTTGAAAATCCTTTCTGATCTAAGAGAGTCATATTTTTTCAACCTGCTGACAACATCTTTTCCTCTTCTCTAAAAACCTATTGTTTCCTTTATCATACTCAGATGTTTCATTCTTTCAAGTTTTATTTATCCTTGCACCGCAAGGCATATGCAGGTTATGGTGCATGTTTTGTGTAAAATTTCGGCATTTTCCTTGTGTTTACCCTAGCTTCAGTCTTAACCCTTCAGGTTATGGTCTTTGTCTCCTCATCCCCTCCTCCTTGTAATGCTTTGTTGATGTCCACCCAGGGTGAGTGGAATAATGATACTAACCAAAGGAGATACCTCAGGCAGCCTGTTTACTGAGGCCTCCTAAGACCCATCCAGAGTCAGTGTGACCTTCCACTGTATTTCTAACCTCAGCAACCACAGAACCTTTGACCAAATGAGAACTGGCCCAACAAGAGATGGGCAGTTAACAGATGAGCATCCTCCCAGGAAGGAGTCCCTTTAGGCTGCTCCAAATCCATGCCTAGAAATCATGATCAAAAACATGGCATCTATTTCTCCGTCTTTGTTCCTAAATCTATATTTATTTTACAGAATCCTCTCCATTTTAGTGCACAAGGGCTTCTCTTAATGGGCTTCCCAGGTGGCTCAGCGGTAAAGAATCTGCTTGCCAATGCAGGAGATGAGATTCAATCCCTGGGTCAGGAATATTGCCTGGAGTAGGAAATGCAACCCACTCCAGTATTCTTGCCTGGTGAATTCCACAGACAGAAGAGCCTGGCGGGCTGCAGTCCATGGGATCGCCAAGAGTTGGACACGACTGAGCACACAGGCCTGCACATCTCTTAGTAAAGACCTACCAGGCTGCCCCTCTCATCTCGATGCTTTATCACAGATTTCACTGTATATCTGATAACATCTAATCAAGCTTCTCCTGCAAATTAAACTTACTGGGCCAGATGCCCAAACAGAACTTGATTTTATTTCCATCCCTGCATCCAGCCAGCATCTTGAAATGTCAACTCTTTCTGTCACGGAGAAAGTACAAACTTTTCCCCAGGTGCTGTCTGTGTTCAGATAGATACAGTTCCCTTCCACCAAATCCCCCTTTTGAAAATCCTTTCTGATCTAAGAGAGTCATATTTTTTTTCAACCTGCTGACAACATCTTTTCCTCTTCTCTAAAAACCTATTGTTTCCTTTATCATATTCAGATGTTTCATTCTTTCAAGATTTCTTGCTGATTTATCCTTGGCCCCCAACACTCTCCTCTGTCTTTTCCCTTCCTCCTTACCCAAGTATCTTTACTGGCTAAGCTAATATTGAGGGAAGAGAGGGAAGGTGCTTCTCTATGCTTAAGAAACATCAGTGTGCGATAGCTGGATAGACACCTATCCAGACACACTTACAGAACGTACCACCTCCCAGCCTAACACAGCTTACAGATACTAGATGCTAGAACTAATGAATTCTCATTAAATAAGCAGAAGTAGTGTTCCAGCATGCCTCTTCCCCTGAGACTACTGTCTCCGCATTTCCGTATTCCCAAATCTCCCTGATTCTTGTTTAACAGCATTTATTTTCCTCCCACTATGATGAGAATTCACAAAAGCCATGGAGATGGCAAGATTTTGTTCCCAAACCAGAACCCCTACATCAAGGACCTTCCACATACTTTCTTGTACCTCCATAAAGACCTCTGCTTACAGTGTTACAGAGCTAGACACTCCTCAGCTTCCAGAAACAGAAGCCCACTTGTAACTGAGTTAAGAAAGCTGTAATTAAGAGGAAATATTATAAAGTTCAGCTGTTCTGTGTTTAAACAGCCCAGTGCACAGCATGTGCCTTCCCTGTGCTGAAAGGAGAGAGGACTGAAGGGAACAAAATAACCCAGAATCCTTTGTGGTTTTATCACGTATCTTCACACTTCTCAGGAGACTGGGATTTCAACTCGGCAGCATCTTGATTTACATACTCTCTAATGTGCACGCAGTCTGGTTCACAGTTCAGTCTCTGTATCTCTATCCCACTGACAAATTAAACTTACTGGGCCAGATGCCCAAACAGAACTTGATTTTATTTCCATCCCTGCATCCAGCCAGCATCTTGAAATGTCAACTCTTTCTGTCACGGAGAAAGTACAAACTTTTCCCCAGGTGCTGTCTGTGTTCAGATAGATACAGTTCCCTTCCACCAAATCCCCCTTTTGAAAATCCTTTCTGATCTAAGAGAGTCATATTTTTTCAACCTGCTGACAACATCTTTTCCTCTTCTCTAAAACCTATTGTTTCCTTTATCATATTCAGATGTTTCATTCTTTCAAGATTTCTTGCTGATTTATCCTTGGCCCCCAACACTCTCCTCTGTCTTTTCCCTTCCTCCTTACCCAAGTATCTTTACTGGCTAAGCTAATATTGAGGGAAGAGAGGGAAGGTGCTTCTCTATGCTTAAGAAACATCAGTGTGCGATAGCTGGATAGACACCTATCCAGACACACTTACAGAACGTACCACCTCCCAGCCTAACACAGCTTACAGATACTAGATGCTAGAACTAATGAATTCTCATTAAATAAGCAGAAGTAGTGTTCCAGCATGCCTCTTCCCCTGAGACTACTGTCTCCGCATTTCCGTATTCCCAAATCTCCCTGATTCTTGTTTAACAGCATTTATTTTCCTCCCACTATGATGAGAATTCACAAAAGCCATGGAGATGGCAAGATTTTGTTCCCAAACCAGAACCCCTACATCAAGGACCTTCCACATACTTTCTTGTACCTCCATAAAGACCTCTGCTTACAGTGTTACAGAGCTAGACACTCCTCAGCTTCCAGAAACAGAAGCCCACTTGTAACTGAGTTAAGAAAGCTGTAATTAAGAGGAAATATTATAAAGTTCAGCTGTTCTGTGTTTAAACAGCCCAGTGCACAGCATGTGCCTTCCCTGTGCTGAAAGGGAGAGAGGACTGAAGGGAACAAAAATAACCCAGAATCCTTTGTGGTTTTATCACGTATCTTCACACTTCTCAGGAGACTGGGATTTCAACTCGGCAGCATCTTGATTTACATACTCTCTAATGTGCACGCAGTCTGGTTCACAGTTCAGTCTCTGTATCTCTATCCCACTGACAAATATTTGTATTGTAAAGACCACTGTTACTACATACTTCAAACAATTCCTCTTTACTTCCAGTTTGATAGGAGATGCTGCCGCCCACCTCTTAGCTTTTCCCCTGTTTGAGACTAGGAGAACAGTTCTTCTGGTAGGCAGTAAGCACTTAACATATCTCTGTTTATTTGTCTCACCTGATGTGTAGAGAAGAGAAAGGTTATTCTTTGAAAGCAATCCTGTGATGGCATCAGTTAGCACGTGGGTCCAGCTCAAGCTGAAATATCAGTTCTGTGTTGTAGGTGCATGAGGACAGCCGAGGCCCTTAATCTGTCATTGGCTCCTGAGGAGTTTGGTCTTTTACCTGCTTCTGTCTTATAAGTTTAGACCTATCCTTCTAAAACCTCATCCCTAGTGGAGCCATTTCCATCAAGTGTGTGCATGCTCACTTGTGTCTGGCTCTTTGCAACTCCACAGACTGTAGCCCACCAGGCTCCTCTGCCCACAGAATTTCCCAGGCAAGCATACTGGAATGGGTTGCCGTTTCCTTCCCCAGGGGATCATCCCAACCCAGGGATTGACCCATCTCCTGCATTGACAGGCGGATTCTTTATCACTTAGCCACCTGGGAAGCCGCAGGGTTCCATCAAGGAGGCAGGTTAGATTCTTTGACGGCACCCTGACTAACATTTAGCCTTTCTGGGTCCTCTCTAACCCAATGGCCAGATTTCTGAATCACAGAATTCTCCCCTATCCCTCTCGAGCAGGGTGTCCCATTTATAATACACCTCTTCCTCCTTCAGGAGGACACTTGCTCGAGTCATCAATTGACATCATTTCTTCTCACTGGATCCCAGATGAGTTAAGAAAGCTGTAATTAAGAGGAAATATTATAAAGTTCAGCTGTTCTGTGTTTAAACAGCCCAGTGCACAGCATGTGCCTTCCCTGTGCTGAAAGGGAGAGAGGACTGAAGGGAACAAAAATAACCCAGAATCCTTTGTGGTTTTATCACGTATCTTCACACTTCTCAGGAGACTGGGATTTCAACTCGGCAGCATCTTGATTTACATACTCTCTAATGTGCACGCAGTCTGGTTCACAGTTCAGTCTCTGTATCTCTATCCCACTGACAAATATTTGTATTGTAAAGACCACTGTTACTACATACTTCAAACAATTCCTCTTTACTTCCAGTTTGATAGGAGATGCTGCCGCCCACCTCTTAGCTTTTCCCCTGTTTGAGACTAGGAGAACAGTTCTTCTGGTAGGCAGTAAGCACTTAACATATCTCTGTTTATTTGTCTCACCTGATGTGTAGAGAAGAGAAAGGTTATTCTTTGAAAGCAATCCTGTGATGGCATCAGTTAGCACGTGGGTCCAGCTCAAGCTGAAATATCAGTTCTGTGTTGTAGGTGCATGAGGACAGCCGAGGCCCTTAATCTGTCATTGGCTCCTGAGGAGTTTGGTCTTTTACCTGCTTCTGTCTTATAAGTTTAGACCTATCCTTCTAAAACCTCATCCCTAGTGGAGCCATTTCCATCAAGTGTGTGCATGCTCACTTGTGTCTGGCTCTTTGCAACTCCACAGACTGTAGCCCACCAGGCTCCTCTGCCCACAGAATTTCCCAGGCAAGCATACTGGAATGGGTTGCCGTTTCCTTCCCCAGGGGATCATCCCAACCCAGGGATTGACCCATCTCCTGCATTGACAGGCGGATTCTTTATCACTTAGCCACCTGGGAAGCCGCAGGGTTCCATCAAGGAGGCAGGTTAGATTCTTTGACGGCACCCTGACTAACATTTAGCCTTTCTGGGTCCTCTCTAACCCAATGGCCAGATTTCTGAATCACAGAATTCTCCCCTATCCCTCTCGAGCAGGGTGTCCCATTTATAATACACCTCTTCCTCCTTCAGGAGGACACTTGCTCGAGTCATCAATTGACATCATTTCTTCTCACTGGATCCCAGATGAGCCTCTCTTTTCTCCATTGTAACAGTGTGGTCCATAGGGACACACCTGAAGAGACTTAAGGAAAATAAGAAAAAGCTTAAAACTTCATACCTTATTCTAAGAAAATGAATTTTAAACCAAATTCTAAAGGCATTTTTCCTTCCTACCACTGTTTCTAACCTCCAGTCTGCTTCTCCTGCCTTCCATGTGAATATTGGTTTTAGCCCCATACTGTGCTTGCTTCCTTCCAAGGCGGACAATTAGTCATGATTCAGAATGTAGAAATAGTCTAGCGTTGTTTTTTAAGTTCAGTGTACACACTGAACTTGAATGAACAGCTTGTGAACAACTCCCGTAAATCATTCAGATTCAGCAGTGTTTGGGAAGCTTCTCCCATAGCCCATCCTCCTTGACGATGAGGAAATTTGGGTATGTATCTTTACCTTTGCAGGTAGGGTGGAATCATAGCTAGGCAAGGGGCCTGCAAACCTCTCTAAAGGGAAAGCTGTGAGATAGTTACCACTGGATCTCTTAATGGAGAGATGGTGATTCTTTCAAGAAAATCTTAACTGCCTCATGGCCCAACACCCTGCTGCCTGGCACATTCCAGCAGTAACTGCTGGCTCCAAGTATTTTCTTTCCTGTCCCATTTTTTAAAAGCTTTTTGAGACACTCCGGCTTGCGGTGTTTAACTTTAGAATCCAATAGAAATCCAACAGACCTCCCGTGCTCTCTGTTTAGTCTTTAGCACCTGTCTTGACCGAACATGGTCAAAGAGGAATGTCCCCCGACATGAATTCTCTGTTATGTGGGCTGTTCACAACCTCGCTTTTAACCATCTCTGCCGCACACCCCTGCAGCAACGCTCAGGCTGTGACTTCTCTTAATTCCCCACTTGGTTGAAATCAGCCCAGCTCGGCAGTGTCCTCCCTCCTCCCCACCCTTTGTTGAGCCCAGCGCTGCTGCCCCAGCACACTCCAGCTTTGCATGTTGTTACTGGCTCTGAGGAAGCACATTTTTTTTAAACGGATGCTGCTAGTGAAAGCAGACTCATTCCATTTGATAGGCTCACGCCAGATGAATTGGACATGAGATCCTACAAAATGAAATCACCTTTCAGGCTAAAAGGGGGCCTGAAAAATGAGGCCTGGGGGAGAGAGACAGTCATTCATGAAACAGGAGGCTTAAGTGGTAGGTTATGAAACTGTGGGAGGGTTGATGGTGAACTGCTGGTCTGGATTCTGTGTCCCTTGTCAGAAATCCATTGTAAAACTCAGGGACGATTTGGGGAACCTGGTTTTACATGAAACCTAGTTCTCATTAGGAGTGAAAGCCCTAGAAGTGAGCATCAGAGGCTGCTAGTCTTACTGATGGATGGAGAGACACTCACAGGGTTTCTTCAGTTCACCTTGTTCTGTTTTTTCTTTGTCTATCTCCCCTGTTTCTTTCAAGGTTTCTGGTATAGAATATTTGAAACGATAAAGGTGAATGGGGGAGATCTACACACACACACACACACACACACATGCAGGAAGAGCGAAAACTGTACAACAGAAATCACCACTATATCGAGCAGGGTTTCCTGTGCACTGCTCAGTATTTTGTAATAACCAAAATGGGGAAAGAATTTGAAAAAGAATAGATACATGTATATTATAACTGGATCACTTTGCTGTACACCTGAAACTAAAGCAACATTCTTAATTATACTCCAATATAAAATTTAAAAAATACTAAAACGACCACAAAAGTAGTCAAAAATGTCTTTTGATACAAAAAATGGCTAAGGCACACAATCTATTTGCCATATGTAAAATATGTAAATTTATGCTGCTGAGTGCTTGAAATGATGTTGTTCTGAATAGGGAGGGCCCTCAGGGAAAATGTGAGTCTTAGGCAGTGAGGGAAAGAGTACGGAATTGTCCCATTGAAACAGTAACTGAAACTGGAATTTTTTGCTTGCACATTCGCTAAATTTCATTTTTATTTGTCTTTGGAACAAACCAAAGTTTTATCATTTGCATAGTTTCCATTTTACATCGACTTTCAAATTTTCACCTTCTAAAATAACTGAGCTACTCCTAAAAATCAAGGTCCTCACATTTAAAACAGTAAAAATCTTGGTAAGGAGTCGTTCTAAAGATAACTTTTAAATGTGATTTAAAATATGACTTAATACCCACTAGAAACGGTTTAAGAAGTTGCTTTCTCATCTTTGCTTCTACACAGTCTGAGGCGATTTTTCGTCTTCCCTTTGAAAGTTTCCATGGCAAAGTTTTTTTTGTTTTTTTTTTTCAGAATTACTACTTGATAGCAAATGATTTTTCTTTGCTCATTAGGGTGGTTATCCAAGACACTTGAATCAGCTGTACATTTCATTTCATGTGGTTATCAACATGAAACATTCCCTTTGAAAGAGGCATGGTGACCTAAGGCATGCTTCTTTTTCAGCCTGGATTTCCTCCCATTTCTCTTTATCCTGTTCTTCAAAAGACTTTTTTTGGAGGTAACATTTAGTACTTCTCAGTAAATCAATTAAAGATATTAATTGGAAGATGAATCTCTTTTGAAATTTTTGAAAAATATATCATCCCCAAGCAGTTCTCTACTATCCCATATCTCCATTGCATTAATTAAATGTCAAGGGTAATTATGTTCTTTCTAGCAATTAAATAGTCTTAAGTGCATATGACAGCTGCAAGCAATAAGTATTTGAAATATATATGACCAGGTTTTTTGTAAGTACACCATATTATTTATTTCATGTCCTTATACATCAAATTCTAGTAATTTGGGTAAAATTCTGCTTTCCCTTAACTCATCTGTCCATTTTTATTGTAATATCATAGAAATTATATATAGCATTCTTCATTGATCAGCAAAATGAAATGCACAAAAGAGAAGCCAAGATTTCCTTTCTAAAATATGAAACTCAGTAAATGCCTTGCCTTGTATGCTGTAGTTAAATAAAATTACTGTCCAAGAAGAGAATTCATTGACATAATGAAATCTCAGGATAAAGTAAATAGAGTTTGTGAATATCTACTGATACTTAATTAAAATCGTTATAGCATTTCTACCAGTATCTTCTCTCCCCCTTCAAAAAGATTTTTCATTTTGAAAAAGATCATAAACCACACTTTGGTTCTCAGAAATGGAAACATCTACAGTAATTTCAACTGAGTCTGTGTTGTCTTAAGCACATTAGTCACAGATTATAGATTACACCTGGTCCAAGGGTAGAAAGTACAGTTTTCTAAACTTTCATATGAATTATTTTATCAGTTGATGTTCCATAGCTGGTGTTTTCTTCTCATTTTTTCCAGATTTCATTTTGTAGATATCCCATAAGCTTTCTAAAGTTTTGGGCAGAGAAAGATAATTCACGATGTCAAGCTGGCACAAAATAAAATTTGTATAAGTACCTTAACTTACAAATAGAGAAGTTTTAATATGAAATTCAATTTTGTTGCTTTTCCTTATTTTCTACAACGTTATTTCTGACATCAAATTGAGGGGATCTGAACTCTACCAACCACATGTTTACCATCAATCCTGGTATAGATTTCAAAGTGCCTACTCGTTTTTGTTAATAATGATTGGACTATTTGTTTACTTAGGATTTGATCTACTTTGGAAAAGTAAAGGATCTACAGATTCCTAGCCCAGAAGTCACAAGGGTTGAATGGGACTTTAGCTTTCTAAATATTTTATGGAGTCAATTTATGCTTTACTACTCTAACATTAGTGCTGAGGGGGATTTTTGCAATACATTCTTTTTAATGATGTTTGTTATGCATTGTAAAGGCTGTGTTTTGAAATATGAATTAAGTTAGAAAGTAAAGGGTCCATTTAAGAAGTACAAAATTGAGCTATGGGGTGCCTGTCTAAATAAAAGGTTTCTATATATATAAGCTCCCTTTAAAGCTATATACTTCAGTACATGTAATAACTTCTCAGATATGCTAATTTCATATTGTTTTTGTGAACTCGTCAGGGGGCAATTTTGACAGCTCTTTTGATGCAGAGAAGGGTGTTGGGACCATTGTCATTGCAAAACCTTTGGATGCAGAGCAGAGGTCCATCTATAATATGAGTGTGGAAGTCACTGACGGGACGAACATTGCTGTCACTCAGGTAAGACGTGAAATTATTAAACAATGGAAATGCTGAGAGGCCTGCTAAAGTCAGAGGTGCAAGCGACTAAAATATGTGTTGGAAGTAGTAAATTATGTCCATATCTACTGATACTTAATTAAAATCGTTATAGCATTTCTACCAGTATCTTCTCTCCCCTTCAAAAGATTTTCATTTTGAAAAGATCATAAACCACACTTTGGTTCTCAGAAATGGAAACATCTACAGTAATTTCAACTGAGTCTGTGTTGTCTTAAGCACATTAGTCACAGATTATAGATTACACCTGGTCCAAGGGTAGAAAGTACAGTTTTCTAAACTTTCATATGAATTATTTTATCAGTTGATGTTCCATAGCTGGTGTTTTCTTCTCATTTTTTCCAGATTTCATTTTGTAGATATCCCATAAGCTTTCTAAAGTTTTGGGCAGAGAAAGATAATTCACGATGTCAAGCTGGCACAAAATAAAATTTGTATAAGTACCTTAACTTACAAATAGAGAAGTTTTAATATGAAATTCAATTTTGTTGCTTTTCCTTATTTTCTACAACGTTATTTCTGACATCAAATTGAGGGGATCTGAACTCTACCAACCACATGTTTACCATCAATCCTGGTATAGATTTCAAAGTGCCTACTCGTTTTTGTTAATAATGATTGGACTATTTGTTTACTTAGGATTTGATCTACTTTGGAAAAGTAAAGGATCTACAGATTCCTAGCCCAGAAGTCACAAGGGGTTGAATGGGACTTTAGCTTTCTAAATATTTTATGGAGTCAATTTATGCTTTACTACTCTAACATTAGTGCTGAGGGGGATTTTTGCAATACATTCTTTTTAATGATGTTTGTTATGCATTGTAAAGGCTGTGTTTTGAAATATGAATTAAGTTAGAAAGTAAAGGGTCCATTTAAGAAGTACAAAATTGAGCTATGGGGTGCCTGTCTAAATAAAAGGTTTCTATATATATAAGCTCCCTTTAAAGCTATATACTTCAGTACATGTAATAACTTCTCAGATATGCTAATTTCATATTGTTTTTGTGAACTCGTCAGGGGGCAATTTTGACAGCTCTTTTGATGCAGAGAAGGGTGTTGGGACCATTGTCATTGCAAAACCTTTGGATGCAGAGCAGAGGTCCATCTATAATATGAGTGTGGAAGTCACTGACGGGACGAACATTGCTGTCACTCAGGTAAGACGTGAAATTATTAAACAATGGAAATGCTGAGAGGCCTGCTAAAGTCAGAGGTGCAAGCGACTAAAATATGTGTTGGAAGTAGTAAATTATGTCCATGGATTGCTAAGGTCTGAAAAAAGCATTTGCAAGAACAACATACAGAGAGGATTCTGTCAACAGTACAGTAAGTCCCCTAACACATGAATGAGTTCTTTTCCAAGAGCCTATTCATAAAACCAATTTGTTTGTAAGTTCAGGAAAGTTAGCCTAGGTACACAGCTAACACGGTTGGCCATATAGCACTGTACTGTAATAGGTTTATAATATTTTTCACACAAATATATGTAAAACACAAACACACAAAAAAAGTCTTATCTTAATCTTACAGTACAGTACCTTGAAATGTACAGTGGTACAGTACAGCAGCTCTTATACAGGGAGACATTTGCATCTTTGAAAGTTCACAACTTGAAGGTTCATATGCAGGGGACTTGCTGTATTACATAACTTAGCTGCCTCTTTCAAAAAAGTATGATTGTTTATGCATAAATGGATTTCCCTGGAGAAAAGAATGGTGACCCATTTCAGTGTGCTTGCCTGGGGAATCCCATGGACAGAGGACCCTGGTGGGGTACAGCTGATGGGGTTGCTAAAAGTCAGACACAGCTGAGCAACTAACACACGTGCATGAAAGAGTGATATGTATTTGTTTTCTGATCATTTGTTTTGATCGTCTCTCTTCAGCAAAGAAGGGTGTTGAGACGATTGTCATTGCAAAACCTTTGGTCACAGAGGTTTTTGTTTGTTTCCTGGTCATTTACTGCAAGATCTATCTCTCTGACCACAAAATCAGCTCTCCCGGAATTTACAAAGAGAAGGACCTCTAGAGTGTCTGAGTTAACACACCATGAAATTTTTCACCTTCTCATGTTTTAGTCATAGAAAGTTCAAGCTAGAAAACAGCTAAGAGTCTAAATTCATTTTACAACCTAAGTAATATAGCCAAGGTCACACCGCCTTTATAAAGAACGAAGACTGAGAGCAGGGGCCCCTGACCCCCATCTCTTATTGCAGCTCCTGTGCCAGTGGTTCTTTGTCCACATCCTCCCTGCTTGGTAGAACCCCTGGGTTGAAGAGGCAGAGGATGTTAAAACTAAAGAAGCCCGGGCCCCATCCTCAGTGATCCTGCATGATCCAACATGTAGCCAGGTTGGATGATCATCACTTACACTCCGCCGCTGGAGTGCTTATGAAAGACCACTGAGAATAAGGGAAAGGGGAAAAATCTCTGGGTAAGATTAACGCAGTGTTAGATATCACTATGAAGCAGATTTACCCTAAATATAGGATTTGTTTTGTTTTATATTTTAGCACCAGAAACCTTAGGCCAGTTATGGGCACACACACATAACCATAACCCTCCTACCCTCCCTGCCTCTCTCTCACGTTGCCATGACCCCAGAAACTGTCAATAATTGATCAAGGTGTTTTTTTTCTTTTTTCCGCATAAGTCAGACATAGTCTTAGCATCCTTCTCAACACAATGTTTCAGGTGGTGAAGATGACACATTTTTCAGCCCTGAAATCAGCAAGCATTACTTTATTTAAAATATGATGTAAGCTTTGGTAACAATGTGGTTTTTAAAAGGGGAAAGCAGGGGTGTTTCATGTGCTTGTCTATCCAGCAATCTCTGAATCTGAAGCTGTCTCAAAAACACGATGAGACTCTTTCCTTTGAGTCTGTTTGTAATCGTTACATGGTGGAGCTTGCAGGAAGCAGTAGGATTGGTGGTGTTGGTGTTCACTTCCTAAGCCATGTCCGACTCTGTGATTCCGTGAACTACAGTACTCCAGGCTTTCCTGTCCTTCCACTGTCTCTGGGAGTTTG
Source organism: Tragulus kanchil (assembly GCA_022376925.1). Lineage (NCBI taxonomy): Eukaryota > Metazoa > Chordata > Mammalia > Artiodactyla > Tragulidae > Tragulus > Tragulus kanchil. The sequence continues at coordinate 98,084,059 of JAIOJX010000006.1, forward strand.
CTCAGATTCATGTATTGAGTCAGTGATGCCATCCAACCTCTCATCCTCTGCCAGTTGGTTTTAGTACAAGTCTTTTCCCTTTCATTTCAAAAAACTGAAGCCCCCCAAAAAGATGTGACAAGCACTTGATAAGGCAGCCAATACCTTTATCAACTCCTGATCCTTCAACCAATGTCCTTTCCAAGGGTGAAGGTATGACTGTATTTGCCCAACAGAATCCCATTTATACATATTGCACCTTGTAATCATCAACAGTGCCCCATTCATGATCAAAGTTGCCCCAGTTTGGACAATAAACTATATGGTCACCCTACCGAAATCCAGACTGCTTCAGAGTACCTTCAAAATATAGAGACCTGGAAAGGACCTAAGGATTGAGATCCTGCAGGAATCATACACTCCGCCGCTGGAGTGCTTATGAAAGACCACTGAGAATAAGGGAAAGGGGAAAAATCTCTGGGTAAGATTAACGCAGTGTTAGATATCACTATGAAGCAGATTTACCCTAAATATAGGATTTGTTTTGTTTTATATTTTAGCACCAGAAACCTTAGGCCAGTTATGGGCACACACATAACCATAACCCTCCTACCCTCCCTGCCTCTCTCTCACGTTGCCATGACCCCAGAAACTGTCAATAATTGATCAAGGTGTTTTTTTTCTTTTTTCCGCATAAGTCAGACATAGTCTTAGCATCCTTCTCAACACAATGTTTCAGGTGGTGAAGATGACACATTTTTCAGCCCTGAAATCAGCAAGCATTACTTTATTTAAAATATGATGTAAGCTTTGGTAACAATGTGGTTTTTAAAAGGGGAAAGCAGGGGTGTTTCATGTGCTTGTCTATCCAGCAATCTCTGAATCTGAAGCTGTCTCAAAAACACGATGAGACTCTTTCCTTTGAGTCTGTTTGTAATCGTTACATGGTGGAGCTTGCAGGAAGCAGTAGGATTGGTGGTGTTGGTGTTCACTTCCCTAAGCCATGTCCGACTCTGTGATTCCGTGAACTACAGTACTCCAGGCTTTCCTGTCCTTCCACTGTCTCTGGGAGTTTGCTCAGATTCATGTATTGAGTCAGTGATGCCATCCAACCTCTCATCCTCTGCCAGTTGGTTTTAGTACAAGTCTTTTCCCTTTCATTTCAAAAAACTGAAGCCCCCCAAAAAGATGTGACAAGCACTTGATAAGGCAGCCAATACCTTTATCAACTCCTGATCCTTCAACCAATGTCCTTTCCAAGGGTGAAGGTATGACTGTATTTGCCCAACAGAATCCCATTTATACATATTGCACCTTGTAATCATCAACAGTGCCCCATTCATGATCAAAGTTGCCCCAGTTTGGACAATAAACTATATGGTCACCCTACCGAAATCCAGACTGCTTCAGAGTACCTTCAAAATATAGAGACCTGGAAAGGACCTAAGGATTGAGATCCTGCAGGAATCATACAATCGAAAGACTAGTAAAAAAACAACTCACTTATAGTATTACTAAGTCTTTAGTACTAATTAACTTTAAATGAGAGTTTAAATTAGGCTTTTAAAATTAGCCATGTCTTAGCATATCCAACTTCAACTCTTTAGCACCACTTACAAATACAAGATGTATTTGAATAAGATACAAATAAAGTGTGGAATCCTATTCGTTATATACTTTTCTCCAAAATTTTATAATTGAATTAAATGGTGATTCATTGTGCTCAGAATGTTATAGATACATGTTTAATTTTGGGAATGAATTAGTGAATTGTAGGTATCACATTTTCAATAGGGTCTGAATGACAGTTATGTTGGATCTCCAAAGAACACAATTGATTCATATTAACCAAAACAAAAAAGATCTAGAAACTTAAATTTTAAAGTTTCAGTAGGACCAGATGATAAATCATTCAGTGGCATCTCCTCCACAAATAATTCTTGAGTTCATACCATGTACAGGAAACCTACATGCCTGAAGTGAGAGTGGTTGAGAGTTGTAAATCCAGCATGACTAACATGCACGCACTCAAAAATTTAATTCAGGGCATGTATTAGAAGCCTATGAATGTACACATTGTACATATCCTGTTTTTGTTGATCTTACGTCCGACTAGTGTACAATTAGACTTGTCTCTAGGGCAGTTCAGAAATTAGGCAATTGGGGTGAACTTGGTGGTCCCCCTTGACAAGGCCAAACTCAGTAGGTTAATAAAGGGTATTGAGAGGTTTTCTTATCAAAAGCTTCCAAGTTACTCTGTGTCTCCAAAGTAACTTCTTAAGAAGTAAGAACCAATAGTTCCCAAAGTATTGCTTTGTGTGCTGTCATTATTATGTAATCTCAACCGGTACTCTATCTGGCTGTATTTGGGTCTGAAGAGCCCTCCAGCCTCTGCCAATCCAGGCCTCTGCCCGGCTGTGCTCCCCTGGTGGTACTATCAGGAGCAAATTCTGACTTAGTCAAAGCACTCAATGTCAAGGACATTTTTACAAAAGGATATTCAAGGAAAAGAAAGGCATTCTAGATTTCTTTTAGAAACCACCAAAGCACACTCCAATCCATGACCCAAGGCAACTTAATGATTTACCATCAAATGGAGATTCTTCACCCTATAAGTAAAGCGTCTTGCAGCCCAGAAACTAGACTAATTAACTTTAATTTGAAAAAAAGGTTTAAATTAGGCTTTTAAAATTAGCCATGTCTTAGCATATCCAACTTCAACTCTTTAGCACCACTTACAAATACAAGATGTATTTGAATAAGATACAAATAAAGTGTGGAATCCTATTCGTTATATACTTTTCTCCAAAATTTTATAATTGAATTAAATGGTGATTCATTGTGCTCAGAATGTTATAGATACATGTTTAATTTTGGGAATGAATTAGTGAATTGTAGGTATCACATTTTCAATAGGGTCTGAATGACAGTTATGTTGGATCTCCAAAGAACACAATTGATTCATATTAACCAAAACAAAAAAGATCTAGAAACTTAAATTTTAAAGTTTCAGTAGGACCAGATGATAAATCATTCAGTGGCATCTCCTCCACAAATAATTCTTGAGTTCATACCATGTACAGGAAACCTACATGCCTGAAGTGAGAGTGGTTGAGAGTTGTAAATCCAGCATGACTAACATGCACGCACTCAAAAATTTAATTCAGGGCATGTATTAGAAGCCTATGAATGTACACATTGTACATATCCTGTTTTTGTTGATCTTACGTCCGACTAGTGTACAATTAGACTTGTCTCTAGGGCAGTTCAGAAATTAGGCAATTGGGGTGAACTTGGTGGTCCCCCTTGACAAGGCCAAACTCAGTAGGTTAATAAAGGGTATTGAGAGGTTTTCTTATCAAAAGCTTCCAAGTTACTCTGTGTCTCCAAAGTAACTTCTTAAGAAGTAAGAACCAATAGTTCCCAAAGTATTGCTTTGTGTGCTGTCATTATTATGTAATCTCAACCGGTACTCTATCTGGCTGTATTTGGGTCTGAAGAGCCCTCCAGCCTCTGCCAATCCAGGCCTCTGCCCGGCTGTGCTCCCCTGGTGGTACTATCAGGAGCAAATTCTGACTTAGTCAAAGCACTCAATGTCAAGGACATTTTTACAAAAGGATATTCAAGGAAAAGAAAGGCATTCTAGATTTCTTTTAGAAACCACCAAAGCACACTCCAATCCATGACCCAAGGCAACTTAATGATTTACCATCAAATGGAGATTCTTCACCCTATAAGTAAAGCGTCTTGCAGCCCAGAAACACCTGTTCGCTTTTCTTTGGGGAGCTTTTCTCTCCTTTGTTCATTTGGAACCATAAAATGTGGGATGACATGGGCTTCAAATCAACCATAAATAACCTGTTGAGTTTCACTTCACAAATGTCAAATAAATCAGAGCCTCAGGGACCTCTGTGTCTACATGAAAACCCTCCCTTCATCTTCAGTTTTGTCCTGTTCTCTCAGGATTCTTGTGCCTCAGAGCTATGATATCTGGGACGAATAAACACCCTTTACCTCTCTGAGATTCTCTAGCACAAGTACAGAATGTAAAATGATTCTGTGGACTTCACATTATAAAGACTCAAATGTACTAAACAGAAGAACAAAGCATTCCCTTTACAAAAACCTCCTGGCAAGATAGACAAGAGCCTCTGTAGAAAAGACGTGTTGATGTTATGTGTTAAAGAGTTGTTGATTTTATAGTGCTCTATATAATGTCTCATGAGTGCTCAGATGTTCAGTCGTGTCTGACTCTTTGCAGCCCCATGGACGGTAGCCTGCCAGGTTCCTCTGTCCATGGAGTGGAGTGTGGTGCCATTCCCCTCTCTGGGGCACCTTCCCAACCCATGGATCGAACCCAGGTCTTCTGCATTGCAGGCAGATTCTTTACCATCTGAGCTACCAGGGAAACCCCATAATATAGCATAGTTTTTGCCAAAATAGCCTTTGTAAGGAATAAATCCGTGTCCTAATCCCAACTCTGCTACTTCCTAACTGAGTCACCTCTAGCCAGTGCAAGTCATTTAATATCTCTGCACGCTGGTCCCCTCATCTGTGCAATGGGGATGCCAGTACCTACATCATTAGGTTGGTGTGAGGATGACCTGGGTTTGCAGATACAGAACAACAGCAAGAGATTGAAATGCAATAAGTGCTCAATAAAAGCTACTGCTACTGTTACTAGTAGTATTATCAGTTAGCCTCTCCTATCATCTGTATCGTGGAGACTGCCTCACAGGTCATTGTGAGAAATAAGTGAGGACCTGAGACAGTGATCTTCAAAAGGTATCATCCAGTGTTGCCTCCCAGGTCTTTAGTGGAGAACCATCTTAGAAACCCTCTAGTCCTGGGGTAAAAAGACTGAGATCATCCATTCAGGCACTGTCAATGCTGATGGATCCCACTGAAATGGTCCAGGGCTCTATAAGTGCACCAGACCCCTAGGGCATGATTGTGTGCATTTCCTGCTTCTGATGGTCCCTTGTGGAATGATCACCTTTGATGGTTCTTTGACACACTTCTTTTTGCCTAAATCCAGCCAGTCTTGTTGAATCCTTTCTGTATTCCAAGAATTATTCCTGACTTCCAATTTCTACACATATAATACTGTGGAATGGTAGCCTCTCTATTCATCCCAATTTGACAGATAAGGAGACTGAGGCAAAGTAGGTTTAAGGGACTTGAGGGTTCAAGTATAGTTAGTTGGATTCCTGAGTCTGCTCTGTCTTCTGGCAAGATAGACAAGAGCCTCTGTAGAAAAGACGTGTTGATGTTATGTGTTAAAGAGTTGTTGATTTTATAGTGCTCTATATAATGTCTCATGAGTGCTCAGATGTTCAGTCGTGTCTGACTCTTTGCAGCCCCATGGACGGTAGCCTGCCAGGTTCCTCTGTCCATGGAGTGGAGTGTGGTGCCATTCCCCTCTCTGGGGCACCTTCCCAACCCATGGATCGAACCCAGGTCTTCTGCATTGCAGGCAGATTCTTTACCATCTGAGCTACCAGGGAAACCCCATAATATAGCATAGTTTTTGCCAAAATAGCCTTTGTAAGGAATAAATCCGTGTCCTAATCCCAACTCTGCTACTTCCTAACTGAGTCACCTCTAGCCAGTGCAAGTCATTTAATATCTCTGCACGCTGGTCCCCTCATCTGTGCAATGGGGATGCCAGTACCTACATCATTAGGTTGGTGTGAGGATGACCTGGGTTTGCAGATACAGAACAACAGCAAGAGATTGAAATGCAATAAGTGCTCAATAAAAGCTACTGCTACTGTTACTAGTAGTATTATCAGTTAGCCTCTCCTATCATCTGTATCGTGGAGACTGCCTCACAGGTCATTGTGAGAAATAAGTGAGGACCTGAGACAGTGATCTTCAAAAGGTATCATCCAGTGTTGCCTCCCAGGTCTTTAGTGGAGAACCATCTTAGAAACCCTCTAGTCCTGGGGTAAAAAGACTGAGATCATCCATTCAGGCACTGTCAATGCTGATGGATCCCACTGAAATGGTCCAGGGCTCTATAAGTGCACCAGACCCCTAGGGCATGATTGTGTGCATTTCCTGCTTCTGATGGTCCCTTGTGGAATGATCACCTTTGATGGTTCTTTGACACACTTCTTTTTGCCTAAATCCAGCCAGTCTTGTTGAATCCTTTCTGTATTCCAAGAATTATTCCTGACTTCCAATTTCTACACATATAATACTGTGGAATGGTAGCCTCTCTATTCATCCCAATTTGACAGATAAGGAGACTGAGGCAAAGTAGGTTTAAGGGACTTGAGGGTTCAAGTATAGTTAGTTGGATTCCTGAGTCTGCTCTGTCTTCTCAAGCACTGTCCTGTGAAATGCCTCTCGAAAGGAAGATGACATCTAACTATTCTAAGGCAGGAGAGAACACTTACCGGGCTCTGCTAGTTATGAGGGGGATCCTTTTAGAGATGGCTGTTCAGTAAACACGGTGCCAGATTTGGCCATTAGCATGTCTCAGAGTCAGTCTTACATACGCCAGCCTCTTTATAACGCTGCCTTCCACCCACTGAACTTATGGGCCACGGAAACACACATCGCCAAGGATGAGAAAGGAGGAGTTTTAACAAATATCTCCCTCCATCTACCAAACCCATATGAACTGCTGCATTTTCATAGCAGATTAAACAAATCTAGAGCCTGCCTCTCCTAAATGACCAACAGATGAAAATTTGTAGTAATAGATAGCACTTGTTATTTGCAAAATTAACAAACATCATTCTAAGCTTCATTTTCTTGATATCCTGGGAGTAGTTAGATCAAGTTTTATTGTGACATTCATGTTTCTAGTGAGAAAGTGAGGCACAAACAGGTAGATGACTGCCCTAGGCTCACACAGGTAAAGAGATACGGTACACACACACTTCTTCCTTCTTGAAATCAGAGATTGTCTCAAGAACTTTCCCCTACATATCTATAAATACAAAATGTATAGCTTAATTCATTAAGGGAAGCATTTGGTCTAGTGGAAGGAACATTGACCCTAAAACATGTGACCCAAGTTCAAAATCAGCACTGAGCCAATTGCTATCTGAGTTACCACAGAAGGAAGCCTCATGTCTGTGAGACTCAATTTCTCTGGCATATTGGGAATAAGATCTTACATGCTTCATGGGTTATTGTAGAATAAAATAGGATGCTATGAGGTATCTTGAGATCTGTGATCTATTAGACACATGTAGGTTTTATTATTATAATCTTTCCTCAGCTTAAAGTTGAATAATATACCTACTAACTATAAAATACCATGTTTGTGGCTTTTATTGTTATTTATGAAAGGCAACAGAGATATGCATGCCCAAATAATAACTAAAAATTACACTGATTTGATTCAGGGGCTCATGATATGGGCTTTTGTGGTTTTAATATGCTTTCCTTATTCAAGTCCTGCTTTGATTTATAAAGATTATGAAAATCAGCTTGTATTTGTATGCACCACAGCCAAACCTGAGATTAAAAATCTCTTTAGATCATCTCCACATTTCTTAAACCCTACACAGGCAGTTCATTGAGATTGACTGCTAAGTCTTCCTGCCAATGAGTTTGTATTCAGGGGCTGGGAGGTCCATGATGTGCATTCCTAGGTTAGCCTTGCCCTTTTATCTCTGGATTCCATTCCCCTTTTATCTGTGGTGATACTGGAAGATCCTGACTGGCCTTCTTCCTTAAAAAGCAGACTTTACCTTGAAGATTTATCTCAGCCTTTTCCTCCACTTTGCACCTGCTTAAAAGAGGGCAGGGAGTAGAAACAAATCACTTTTGCTAATGCTACTCCAGGGCTTCGGTGGCGGCTCAGTGGTAAAGAATCAGCCTGCCCATGCAGGTGACACAGGTTTGACCCTGGTTCGAAAAGATCCTCAGGAGAAGGAAATGGCAACTTTCTCCAATATTCTTGCCTGGGAAATTCCATGGACAGAGAACCTGGTGGGTTACAGTCCACGGTATTGCAAAAAGAGTCAGACGCAATTGAGCAACTGAACAACAACAAATACTATTTCATGACCCCCTGGTGCCAAGGGATGCTCTCTTTGAGTGTTTTCTTCCGTTTCCTTTAACTTCGTCTCCTTTTTAGCAGTTGAAAAAGGCAGGGGCCCAAAGGTTCCTTGTATATTTAGGTTAGGACCATACTGAGACAAGTACAATTAAATAGATGAAATAAAGCAGCAAGCCAACTCTACTGTGAGACTTTCTCTTAAAATTATAAGGATAAATCTCACTGTATATAAAAGATTCATGTCTAACAATGTATGATTAAATTAGTTCTTGAAAATGGATTCCAATTTTAAAGGCAACAGGGGAAATTTCTGTTTAGAATAATCCCATGATTAATGTTCCTGAGATGAGAAAGGCCATGTCAATTATCTATTTTGGGAATTAGGATTTTTGTATAGCAAGGTACATCATTTTTGCACACGTGTGTTCACATAATGTTTTTTTTAATTCTTTCTTTCTTTTTTTTTAAATTTTTATTTTACTTTTACTTTTACAGAGTTTTGTTGTTTACAGATATATATGATCCCAGATTAATCATACCCATTATGTTTTGTACATTTATGATTAATGCACACGTAATTTAAGTACAGACTTCTCCTGTGGCCCAGCAGTAAATGATCTGCCTGCTAATGCAAGAGACTCAGGTCTAATCCCTGGGTCAAGAAGATCCCTGGAGAAGGGAATGGCAACCCAATCCAATATTCTTGCCTGGGAAATTCCATGGACAGAGAACCTGGTGGGTTACAGTCCACGGTATTGCAAAAAGAGTCAGACGCAATTGAGCAACTGAACAACAACAAATACTATTTCATGACCCCCTGGTGCCAAGGGATGCTCTCTTTGAGTGTTTTCTTCCGTTTCCTTTAACTTCGTCTCCTTTTTAGCAGTTGAAAAAGGCAGGGGCCCAAAGGTTCCTTGTATATTTAGGTTAGGACCATACTGAGACAAGTACAATTAAATAGATGAAATAAAGCAGCAAGCCAACTCTACTGTGAGACTTTCTCTTAAAATTATAAGGATAAATCTCACTGTATATAAAAGATTCATGTCTAACAATGTATGATTAAATTAGTTCTTGAAAATGGATTCCAATTTTAAAGGCAACAGGGAACTTTCTGTTTAGAATAATCCCATGATTAATGTTCCTGAGATGAGAAAGGCCATGTCAATTATCTATTTTGGGAATTAGGATTTTTGTATAGCAAGGTACATCATTTTTGCACACGTGTGTTCACATAATGTTTTTTTTAATTCTTTTTCTTTTTTTTTAAATTTTTATTTTACTTTTTACTTTTACAGAGTTTTGTTGTTTACAGATATATATGATCCCAGATTAATCATACCCATTATGTTTTGTACATTTATGATTAATGCACACGTAATTTAAGTACAGACTTCTCCTGTGGCCCAGCAGTAAATGATCTGCCTGCTAATGCAAGAGACTCAGGTCTAATCCCTGGGTCAAGAAGATCCCCTGGAGAAGGGAATGGCAACCCAATCCAGTATTCTTGCCTAGGAAATCCCATGGACAGAGGAGCCTGGCAGGCTACAGTTCACAGGGTCACAAAAGAGTTGAACATGACTGAACAATGATTTAAGTGCACATGGAAATCATATAATGGGATGCACACAGAATTTGGCTCCCTAAGACCTAGGTTTGAATGTGGCCTTGCCTTTGTGACTTGGGCACACACCTTAAATGCCCCTGATTCTCATTTAGCTTAATGACAAACTAAAGATAAAAAAGTTGAAGAAATGAATATGATACAGGCTGATAAACTGAAAAACAAGCACACATTGACACAATTTTTCTCTTTAATGCATCCAAAAACAGATTGTGTAAGCTAGGAGAGGATACAAGAGGTGTCATTCTTGAAATTACAACTACAGAATGTTTTAAATATGGTTCTGAAATGCAGAGGCAGAATTTTCAGTAATTCAGGATTTAATTGGTTCTAATAAAGGACAGAAGCCTTACCCTCCAACTCGCTCCATCTTCATGCCATGAGGCTTTGTAAAGCCAGGCTTGGCATCTACCCAGACTTAGCTTAGACGAGCCTGCAAAATCCAGAGGGTTTGTGGTGGGCAGCATTGAAACCAGCACTGAAGAGACTTCCCACACTCAGGTTTCCTCCTGCTTGGAGCCCATTGTACTTCTTTAGGGCTTTCAATTACCATTTTGAACACAACATCTTTGAGAGTTACTTTGCTTTGTTTGGTTGTTCGGGAGCTCACAAATGGTCCCAACTGTGGGAAATAAAAAGCAAATGAGGAAAAGGAAGTCTTTTACAGAGAAGCACTTGTTCTGACTGTAGATTAGGCTCCAGACAAAGCAAGCAGAAAGAGGCAAGCTTTTCAAGAGCACATCAACTTTGAAACTTCAGGAAGGTCAGGGCAGGCTTGCTGGCTGGAAAGGCTTTTTTATCCTGTTAATATAACTGCTTCTGTGAACACAAATATTTTAGCATCTTGACTAAGTTAACTGAAACTTTTTAAAGGAAAGAAATGGCATTCAAAGAATTTACTATGGTTTTCCAAATTCAGTGGAGATAAAGCAATGCCCAAAATGCTATAGGCACACTTCACTAAAATCTTTCTACCATAACTGTAACAAAAGCCTGTCCTCAGGTCAAGCTCACTCCCTTGGCAAGTCATCCTGGCTCGTAAGTCATGGTACCACCCTTTTCCTCTCACTCAAAAACTGCGTCTCCACCAACGTGATGTAAAGTACAGTTATTTATAAAAACCATGGTCTGACTCCATTTACTTCTAAAAGTAATTTTCTAGACTGCAGCCAAATGCCTTTATATTAATTAATGGAAAGCCAACTAAATGTTTTCTTATTAGGACTAAGACAAGAATATCATTGTTTCCACTTGTGCTGTAAATATCTGGTAACGCAATTAGCTAAGATAAAGGAATTTGTATTTTAAGAATTGTAAATAAAAAATGAAAATGATGTCTATTTATATATAAGTATGTATCCGAAAAGCTCCAAGGAGTAAATGGAAAAACTACTTCAATAATGGGGAAATTAGTAAAGTAACAGGTTATGAATTTAACATACAAAAATTAATAACCAACATTTATAGGTCACCTATCCCCTCAAAAAAACAGTGAAAAAGTATAGTCAAAAAGAACCTGTTTAGCACATATATAAAGTTTAAAGGTGTTCAAAACCTATTTGTGGAAAATGAAAACATTACTGAAAAAAAATAGATTTGAACAAAGAAAAAAAGACAAACTGTATTCTTGAGTAGGAAGCTTTCATTATAAAGAAATTAATTATCTCTTAATTATCTTGCACTTGTAGCATAATCCCATTTTAAGATGCTGTCATTGTCAGGTGCTATAGAAATTGATTATAAAGTTAATTTAGAAGAACAGCAGGCAAGAATAAACTAAAAAAAATCCTGAAAAAAAAATAAAAACATAGAGATGGCCTAGTTTTTCCCAAACTATAAACGTTATAAAGGAAATATAGCATTGCTATTTGTGTACCATGAACTAGCGTATTTCAGTTCAGTTCAATCACTCAGTCATATCCAACTCTGCAACCTCATGAACTGCATCACACCAAGCTTCCCTGTCCTTCACCATCTCCTGGAGCTTGCTCAAACTCATGTCCATTACCTCAGTGATGCCATCCAACCATCTCATCCTCTGTTGTCCCCTTCTACTTTTGCCTTCTATTTTTCCCACATAAAGCTCTTTTCCAATGAGTTTGTCTCTTTGTATCAGGTGACCAAAGCACTGGAGCTTCAGCTTCAACATCATTCCTTCCAATGAATAATCAGGGTTGATTTCCTTTAGGATTGGTTGGTTTGAATGCCAAGGGATTCTCAAGAGCCTTCTCCAACACCACACTTCAAAGGCACCAATTCTTCAGCACTTAGCCTTCTTTATAATCCAATTCTCACATCCATACATAACTACTGGGAAAACCATAGCTTTGACTAACTACACAGATTTTCATTGACAAAGTGACATCTCTGCTTTTGAATTAGGATTTTCATAACTTTTGTTCCAAGGAGAAAATGTTGTTTAATTTCATAGCTGCAGTTACCATCTGCAGTGATTTTGGAGCCCAAGAAAATAATGACTGTCACTGTTTCCATTGTTTTTCCATCTATTTGCCATGAAGTGATGGGACCAGTTGCCCTGAACTGTTTTTTGAATGTTGAGTTTTAGACCAGGTTTTTCACTCTCCTCTTTTATCTTCATTAAGAAGCTCTTTCGTTCCTCTTTGCTTTCTACCATAAGAGTGGTGTCATCTGCATGCTTGAGATTATTGATATTTCTCCTGGCAGTCTTGATTTCAGCTTATGCTTTATCCAAACTGGCATTTCACATGGTGTACTCTGCCTATAAATTAAATAAGAAGGATGACAATACAGCCTTGATATACTCCTTTCCCAATTTGGACCAGACCATTGTTTCCTGTCTGGTTCTAGCTATTGTTTCTTGTCCTGCACACAGGTTTCACAGGAGGCAGGGAAGATGATCTGGTATTCCCATCTCTTTCTGAATTTTCCACAGTTCATTGTGATCCGCACAGTCAAAGGCTTTCGCATAGTCAGTGAAGGAGAAGTAGATGTTTTTCTGGAATTCCCTTGCTCTTTCTATGATCCAACGAATGTTGGCAATTCGATCTCTGATTCCTCTGCCTTTTCTAAATCCATCTTGTACATATGGAAGTTCTCAGTTCACGTACTGTCAAAGCCTAGCTTGGAGGATTTTGAGCATCACTTTGCTAGCAGTGAAATGAGTGCAATGGTACAGTAGTTTGAACATTCTTTGGCATAGTGCTTCTTTGGGGTTGAAATGAAAACTGACTTTCTCCAGTCCTGAGGCCACTGCTGAGTTTTCCAAATTTGCTGGCATATTGAGCACAGCACTTTAACAGCATCATCTTTTAATATGTGAGATAGCTAAGCTGGAATTCCATCACGTCCACTAGCTTTGTTAGTAGTACTGCTTCCTAGGACCCACTTGATTTCGTACTCTGAGATGTCAGACTCCATGTGAGTGATCACACCATAATGGTCATCCAACTCATTAAGACCTTTTTTGTATAATTCTTCTGTGTATTCTTTCCACCTCATCTTAGTATCTTCTGCTTCTGTGAGGCCCATAGTATTTCTGTCCTTCACTGTGTTCATCTTTGCATCAAATGTTCATAGTGCTATAGGTCAGTTATGTGTGTTCACGCTAAGTGATTACTTCAGTCGGGTCCAACTCTTTACAATCCTATGGACTGTAGCCCTCCAGGCTCCTCTGCCCATGAGATTCTCTAGGCAAGAATTCCAGATTGGGTTGCCATGCCCTTCTCCAGGGAATCTTCTCTGCCGAGGAATCGAACCCATGGCTCCTGCATTGCAGGCAGATTCTTTACCACTGAGCCATGTGGGAAACCTAAAAAAAGGTACAAACTTCTGATTATAAGATAGTTACTCAAGATGTAATGTACAATATAATAAATATAAGTAACACTGCTGTATATTACATATGAAATTTAAGAGAGGAAATGCTAAGAGTTCTCATCACAGAGAAAAAATGTTTTTTCTATTTCTTTAGCTTTGTATCTGTATAAGATGATAGACATTCACAAAACTCATTGTGTAAGCATGATTTGCTTGATGTCAAATCATTATGCTGTACACCTTAAACTTACACAATGCCTTATGTGAAGTATGTCTCCAGAAAACTGGAAGGAAAAAAAAATTCTACAAAACCTCTATAATTAAAAACATTTTGATGTTGATGCAAGAAGGCAGATAAACCAATGGAACAAAATAGAAAAACCAGAAATATAGTATTTGCATAGGTAAATTTAGCATAGAGTAAAAGTGGCTTCTCAAATCCATGGGAAAGTGAGAGTCTTCTAAAAATTATCATTGAAATAAATGAAGACCCATGTGGGAAAAAATAAAACTGGACTCTTTCCTCACATAATATACTAGGAAAAATTCCAAATGGATTAGAGATGTAAATGTAAGCAAAAGAAACGTTTATATGCTATTTTTAAAAAGTAAGTGTGATCACCAAACCTGGAAATAAAATTTGAGCAAGCACTTTAACAGCATCATCTTTTAATATGTGAGATAGCTAAGCTGGAATTCCATCACGTCCACTAGCTTTGTTAGTAGTACTGCTTCCTAGGACCCACTTGATTTCGTACTCTGAGATGTCAGACTCCATGTGAGTGATCACACCATAATGGTCATCCAACTCATTAAGACCTTTTTTGTATAATTCTTCTGTGTATTCTTTCCACCTCATCTTAGTATCTTCTGCTTCTGTGAGGCCCATAGTATTTCTGTCCTTCACTGTGTTCATCTTTGCATCAAATGTTCATAGTGCTATAGGTCAGTTATGTGTGTTCACGCTAAGTGATTACTTCAGTCGGGTCCAACTCTTTACAATCCTATGGACTGTAGCCCTCCAGGCTCCTCTGCCCATGAGATTCTCTAGGCAAGAATTCCAGATTGGGTTGCCATGCCCTTCTCCAGGGAATCTTCTCTGCCGAGGAATCGAACCCATGGCTCCTGCATTGCAGGCAGATTCTTTACCACTGAGCCATGTGGGAAACCTAAAAAAAGGTACAAACTTCTGATTATAAGATAGTTACTCAAGATGTAATGTACAATATAATAAATATAAGTAACACTGCTGTATATTACATATGAAATTTAAGAGAGGAAATGCTAAGAGTTCTCATCACAGAGAAAAAATGTTTTTTCTATTTCTTTAGCTTTGTATCTGTATAAGATGATAGACATTCACAAAACTCATTGTGTAAGCATGATTTGCTTGATGTCAAATCATTATGCTGTACACCTTAAACTTACACAATGCCTTATGTGAAGTATGTCTCCAGAAAACTGGAAGGAAAAAAAAATTCTACAAAACCTCTATAATTAAAAACATTTTGATGTTGATGCAAGAAGGCAGATAAACCAATGGAACAAAATAGAAAAACCAGAAATATAGTATTTGCATAGGTAAATTTAGCATAGAGTAAAAGTGGCTTCTCAAATCCATGGGAAAGTGAGAGTCTTCTAAAAATTATCATTGAAATAAATGAAGACCCATGTGGGAAAAAATAAAACTGGACTCTTTCCTCACATAATATACTAGGAAAAATTCCAAATGGATTAGAGATGTAAATGTAAGCAAAAGAAACGTTTATATGCTATTTTTAAAAAGTAAGTGTGATCACCAAACCTGGGAATATAAAACTTTGATTTAACATTCAGAAACAATCAAGGAAAAGATTGATGTGTTCAACTTTGTGAAAATAAAAAATAAAATCTTTTGCATGGCAAAAAAGTCACCATGAACAAAATAAAGATAAATGAGAAAATTGAAAACATTTGAAATTTATATTATCATGCTTCCAGAATAAACAGAAAAAACAGATCACTAACCCATAGAAGAATGAGCTGATATAATTTTAGCAAAAAAAAGAAATGCAAGTGGTTCCTAAACATATGAAAAGATACTCAGCCTCACTAGTAATAAGAGAAAAGAAAATCCTAAATATACTGGGACGCCATTTCTCACCTATCAGATGGGCCAAAAATCCAACTTTTACTGCATACTCTGTTGGTAAGGCTGTGAGAAGGCAACTATTCTTGTAAATTACTTTAGAAATGCAAAGTGATCAAATTTATGAGAAGGAAATATGGAAAGTATTTTACAATATCATAAGCACTTCTCTTTGATCTAGCAATCCTAACTTTAGGGACACAAATATATATTAACAAAACCGTGAGAAGACACAGGTACAAGGCTCTTTACTGCATGCTCATTCTAAGAGCAAAAATTGGAAACACCTTAAATATCAGAAGCTTAAGTAAAAAGCTTGATGATCACCATAATATAATTTTTGTGTTTTTTACTGAAGTATCATTGACTTATTTTTAACTGACATATGATTGGCCTCCTTTGTAGCTCAGCTGGTAAAGAATCCACCTGCAATGCAGGAGACCCCAGTTTGATTCCTTTTGGGGTAACTAAATATCTGGCTTCGGAGCTAATAACTCAAATAAAAAATTCAAAATAATTAAAAACATTTTGATGTTGATGCAAGAAGGCAGATAAACCAATGGAACAAAATAGAAAAACCAGAAATATAGTATTTGCATAGGTAAATTTAGCATAGAGTAAAAGTGGCTTCTCAAATCCATGGGAAAGTGAGAGTCTTCTAAAAATTATCATTGAAATAAATGAAGACCCATGTGGGAAAAAATAAAACTGGACTCTTTCCTCACATAATATACTAGGAAAAATTCCAAATGGATTAGAGATGTAAATGTAAGCAAAAGAAACGTTTATATGCTATTTTTAAAAAGTAAGTGTGATCACCAAACCTGGGAATATAAAACTTTGATTTAACATTCAGAAACAATCAAGGAAAAGATTGATGTGTTCAACTTTGTGAAAATAAAAAATAAAATCTTTTGCATGGCAAAAAAGTCACCATGAACAAAATAAAGATAAATGAGAAAATTGAAAACATTTGAAATTTATATTATCATGCTTCCAGAATAAACAGAAAAAACAGATCACTAACCCATAGAAGAATGAGCTGATATAATTTTAGCAAAAAAAAGAAATGCAAGTGGTTCCTAAACATATGAAAAGATACTCAGCCTCACTAGTAATAAGAGAAAAGAAAATCCTAAATATACTGGGACGCCATTTCTCACCTATCAGATGGGCCAAAAATCCAACTTTTACTGCATACTCTGTTGGTAAGGCTGTGAGAAGGCAACTATTCTTGTAAATTACTTTAGAAATGCAAAGTGATCAAATTTATGAGAAGGAAATATGGAAAGTATTTTACAATATCATAAGCACTTCTCTTTGATCTAGCAATCCTAACTTTAGGGACACAAATATATATTAACAAAACCGTGAGAAGACACAGGTACAAGGCTCTTTACTGCATGCTCATTCTAAGAGCAAAAATTGGAAACACCTTAAATATCAGAAGCTTAAGTAAAAAGCTTGATGATCACCATAATATAATTTTTGTGTTTTTTTTTTTACTGAAGTATCATTGACTTATTTTTTAACTGACATATGATTGGCCTCCTTTGTAGCTCAGCTGGTAAAGAATCCACCTGCAATGCAGGAGACCCCAGTTTGATTCCTGGGTTGGGAAGATCCCCTGGAGAAGGGACAGGCTACCCACTCAAATATCCTTGGGCTTCCCTGGTAGCTCAGACAGTAAAGAATCTGCTTGCAGGGCAGGAGACCTGGGTTCGATTCCCAGGTATTCTTGCCTGGAGAATTCCATGGCTTGTCCATGAGTCGCAAAGAGTCAGACATGACTGCACAACGTTCACTTTCAATTGACTTGCAGTATTGTGTTAATTTCAGTTTTACAATACTTTTATACATTACAAAATGATCACCACAATAAGTCTGCTTACCACTTGTCACATGAAAAGTTACCATAATATTCTCAACTCTATTTCCTTTGCTGTGTATTACACCCCTGTGACTTATTTTATAACTGAAAGTTTGTACCTCTTAATCCTCTTAACTTATTTCACTTATCTCCCCACTTGTATTCCCTCTGGCAACCACCAGTACATTCTCCATTCTTTGAGTCTATTTCGTTATGTTTGTTTTGTTTTTCAGATTCTTCATATAGATGAAGTTATATGGTATTTGTCTATTTTCTGAGTCATTTAATGTAACAATACTTTTTATGGCCATCCATATTATCACAAAAGGCAAGATTTCATTCTTTCTTATAGCTGAGCAGTATTCCATTATAACATTTTATACATACATATACTTGGTTGTATATATTGTCTTGTGCTGAGTGGTGTCCGTCCTGCCTGACTCTTTGAGACCCTATGGACTGTACCCCACCGGCTTCCTCTATCTATGGGATTCCCCAGGCAAGATTGCTAGAGTGTGTTGCCATTCCCTTCTCCAGGGGATCTTCATGACCCAGGGATCAAACCTATATCTCCTGCATCTCCTGCAGATGGATTCCTTTACTACTGAGCCACTGGGGAAGCCTATAAGAATAGAAAGCAGAAGGAGAAGGGGATGACAGAGGATGAGATGGTTGGATAGCATCACAGACTTAGTGGACATGAGTTTCAGCAAACTCCAGGAGATGGTGAAAGACAGGGAAGCCTGCTGCAGTTCATGGGGTCACAAAGAGTCAGACATGACTGAGTGACTGAATATGTGTGTGTGTGTGTGTGTGTGTATACACACACATACATACATATAGGGTTGCTTCCATATATTGGCTATAGTAAATAATTCTGCAATGAACAGGAGGGAACATATGTCTTTTTAAATTAGTGGTTTTGTTTTCTTCAGAAAAATATCCAGAAGTGGAATTGTTGGATCACATGGTAGTTCTGTTTTTAATTTTTTAGGAACCTACATACTGTTTTCCATAGTAGTTGCACCAATTTATATTCCTACTGATAGTACATGAGGGTTTCCTTTTCTGAACCTCTTCACCAATGTTTCTTACTTGTGGTCTTTTTTACAACAGTCATTCTGACAGACGTGAGGTTATAACTCATTTTGGTTTTTATTTGCATTTCCCTGATGATTAGTGATGTTGAGCACCTTTTCATGTGTCTACTGACCATCTGTATGTTTTCACTGAAAACATATCTATTCAGGTCTTCTGCTCACTTTTTAATCAGATTGGGTTTTTGATGTTGAGTTGTATGAGTTTTTTGTATATTTTGCATATTAACCCCTTATCAGATATATCATTTGCAAATAACTTCTTCCATTCAGCAGACTGCCTTTTTGTTTTGTTCATAGTTGCCTTCACTATGCAAATATTTTTCATTTTGATGCAGTCTCATTTGGTTTTGGTTTTGACTGTTTTTGCTTTTATTTTCATAGCCTGTGGAGATGTATACAAAAAAAATATTTTGCTCAGACCAATGTCAAAGGGTGTTTTGCCTATGTTTTCTTCTAAGAGTTTTATGGGATTCCCCAGGCAAGATTGCTAGAGTGTGTTGCCATTCCCTTCTCCAGGGGATCTTCATGACCCAGGGATCAAACCTATATCTCCTGCATCTCCTGCAGATGGATTCCTTTACTACTGAGCCACTGGGGAAGCCTATAAGAATAGAAAGCAGAAGGAGAAGGGGATGACAGAGGATGAGATGGTTGGATAGCATCACAGACTTAGTGGACATGAGTTTCAGCAAACTCCAGGAGATGGTGAAAGACAGGGAAGCCTGCTGCAGTTCATGGGGTCACAAAGAGTCAGACATGACTGAGTGACTGAATATGTGTGTGTGTGTGTGTGTGTGTGTATACACACACATACATACATATAGGGTTGCTTCCATATATTGGCTATAGTAAATAATTCTGCAATGAACAGGAGGGAACATATGTCTTTTTAAATTAGTGGTTTTGTTTTCTTCAGAAAAATATCCAGAAGTGGAATTGTTGGATCACATGGTAGTTCTGTTTTTAATTTTTTAGGAACCTACATACTGTTTTCCATAGTAGTTGCACCAATTTATATTCCTACTGATAGTACATGAGGGTTTCCTTTTCTGAACCTCTTCACCAATGTTTCTTACTTGTGGTCTTTTTTACAACAGTCATTCTGACAGACGTGAGGTTATAACTCATTTTGGTTTTTATTTGCATTTCCCTGATGATTAGTGATGTTGAGCACCTTTTCATGTGTCTACTGACCATCTGTATGTTTTCACTGAAAACATATCTATTCAGGTCTTCTGCTCACTTTTTAATCAGATTGGGTTTTTGATGTTGAGTTGTATGAGTTTTTTGTATATTTTGCATATTAACCCCTTATCAGATATATCATTTGCAAATAACTTCTTCCATTCAGCAGACTGCCTTTTTGTTTTGTTCATAGTTGCCTTCACTATGCAAATATTTTTCATTTTGATGCAGTCTCATTTGGTTTTGGTTTTGACTGTTTTTGCTTTTATTTTCATAGCCTGTGGAGATGTATACAAAAAAAATATTTTGCTCAGACCAATGTCAAAGGGTGTTTTGCCTATGTTTTCTTCTAAGAGTTTTATGGTTTCATTGATGTCTTTAATCTATCCTGAGTTTGTTTTTCATATGGTATCAGAAAGTATCAATAGTGCAGTTTGATTATTTAGTATATAGCTGTCCATTTTTACTAACATTATTTATTGAAGAAGTTGACCTTTCCTCATTGTATAGTCTTGCCTCCTGTGTCATACATTAATGGATTATATAAGCATAGGTTTATTTCTGGGCTCTTGGTTCTGTCTCATTGATCTGTGTCTCTGTTTTGATGCCAGTAGCTTACCTCATTGATTAATGCACCTTTGTAGAATAATTTGAAATCAGGAAGCATGATGTCTCCAACTTTGTTCTTCTTTCTCAAGATTGTTTTGGCTAACTGTACAAATTTTAGAATTGCCTGGTCTAATTCTATGAAAATGCCATTTTTTATAGGGATTGCATTTGAACTTGTAGATCGCCTTGGGTAATATAGCCATTTTGACAATATTAATTCTTTCAATCCAAGAAGATGGTTTTTCTTTCCATCCAATATCACTTGTCCATGCCTTGTAGTTTGGGGGTTACAGATGTTTTACTTCCTTACTTAGATTTATTCCTAGGCATTTGATTCTTTTTGAGCCATTTATAAATTTAATTATTTTCTTACATTCTTTTATCTGATAATTCATAATTAGTTTATAGAAATACAGCAGATTTCTCTACAGCAATTTTGTATCCTGAAACTTTACTGAATTTAGTATTGTCACCCACAAATAGTGAGACTTGTACTTCTTTTCCTTTTTAAACTTTACTGAATTTAGTTTTCACTGAAAACATATCTATTCAGGTCTTCTGCTCACTTTTTAATCAGATTGGGTTTTTGATGTTGAGTTGTATGAGTTTTTTGTATATTTTGCATATTAACCCCTTATCAGATATATCATTTGCAAATAACTTCTTCCATTCAGCAGACTGCCTTTTTGTTTTGTTCATAGTTGCCTTCACTATGCAAATATTTTTCATTTTGATGCAGTCTCATTTGGTTTTGGTTTTGACTGTTTTTGCTTTTATTTTCATAGCCTGTGGAGATGTATACAAAAAAAATATTTTGCTCAGACCAATGTCAAAGGGTGTTTTGCCTATGTTTTCTTCTAAGAGTTTTATGGTTTCATTGATGTCTTTAATCTATCCTGAGTTTGTTTTTCATATGGTATCAGAAAGTATCAATAGTGCAGTTTGATTATTTAGTATATAGCTGTCCATTTTTACTAACATTATTTATTGAAGAAGTTGACCTTTCCTCATTGTATAGTCTTGCCTCCTGTGTCATACATTAATGGATTATATAAGCATAGGTTTATTTCTGGGCTCTTGGTTCTGTCTCATTGATCTGTGTCTCTGTTTTGATGCCAGTAGCTTACCTCATTGATTAATGCACCTTTGTAGAATAATTTGAAATCAGGAAGCATGATGTCTCCAACTTTGTTCTTCTTTCTCAAGATTGTTTTGGCTAACTGTACAAATTTTAGAATTGCCTGGTCTAATTCTATGAAAATGCCATTTTTTATAGGGATTGCATTTGAACTTGTAGATCGCCTTGGGTAATATAGCCATTTTGACAATATTAATTCTTTCAATCCAAGAAGATGGTTTT
This sequence comes from Tragulus kanchil, assembly GCA_022376925.1. NCBI lineage: Eukaryota > Metazoa > Chordata > Mammalia > Artiodactyla > Tragulidae > Tragulus > Tragulus kanchil. The sequence goes on from JAIOJX010000006.1 coordinate 98,105,735, forward strand.
TCTTTCCATCCAATATCACTTGTCCATGCCTTGTAGTTTGGGGGTTACAGATGTTTTACTTCCTTACTTAGATTTATTCCTAGGCATTTGATTCTTTTTGAGCCATTTATAAATTTAATTATTTTCTTACATTCTTTTATCTGATAATTCATAATTAGTTTATAGAAATACAGCAGATTTCTCTACAGCAATTTTGTATCCTGAAACTTTACTGAATTTAGTATTGTCACCCACAAATAGTGAGACTTGTACTTCTTTTCCAATTTGAATTTTTAAATTTCTTGCCTGATTTCTGTGGCTAGGATTTCCAATACATAATTTCAAGAGTGGCAAGAATGGACATCCTCTTAATGAGATGTTCCTCATCTTAAGGAAATGTTTTCAGATTTTCACCATTAAGGTTGATGTTGGCTATAGGTTTATTATATACAGCCTTTAGTATGTTGAAGTTTGTTCCCTCTATATCCACTTTTTATAATAAATGGATGTTGAATTTTGTTAGAAGCCTTTTCTGTGCCTACTGAGATGATGATATGATTTTTATTCTTCAGTTTGTTAATACGGTGAACCACATTGACTGGTTCTCTGTTACTCATCTATCTTTCCATCCCTCAGATAAATCTCATTTGATCATGATATATGTTCTTTTTAATTTATTGTTGAATTCAGTTTGCTCAGATTTTATTGAGCATTTTTACATCTGTTTTCACCAGTGATATTGTCCTGTAATTTTCTTTTTGGAGGATATCTTTGCCTGGTTTCAATATCAGGGTTCTGGTGAACTCATAGAATGAATTCGATAGCATTCCTTGCTCTTCAATTTTCTGGAATATTTTGAGAAGCATAGGTATTGACTCTTGAAATGTTTTGTGGAACTCACCTGTGTTGCCATCTGGTCCTAGGCTTTTGTTTGTTGGGAGTTTTTTGATTCTTGATTCAATTTCAGTATTTATAATTTATCTATTTGTATTTTGTATCTTCCTGATACAGTCTTGGAAGATTATACATTTCAAGGAATATATATATTTCTTTAGGTTGTCCATTTTACTGACACAAAAGTTTTCATAATTATTATGTACCTTTGTATTTCTATGGCATCAGCTGTAACATCTCTGTCATTTTTAATTTTGTTTATTTGGGCCCTTTTGCTTTTTATCTTGATGAATCTGGCTAAAAGTTTTTCTTGCTTTCTGAAGTAAACTTATATTGTTATATACTGCCTTTTTAGAATTGCTTTGATTGTGACCCATATATTTTGGATCATTGTACTTCTATTTCATTTTTTGATTTCTTTGATTTCTTCAGTGACACATTGGTTGTTTAGTAGCATATTGTTTAACCTCTACATGTTTGTGATTTTTGCAGGGTTTTTTTCTTGTGGCTGATTTCTAGTAGCATAATGTAGTAGCTGTAAAATATGCCTGATATGATTTCAGTATTCTTAAACTTACTGAGACTTGTCTTCTGGCCTAGCATGTGATCCCTCTTTGGAGAATGTTCCCTGTGTACATGAAAAGAATGTGTATTCTGCTGCTTTTTAATGGAATGTTCTATATATGTTCTATATATTTGGAATGTTCAGTTAAGTTCATCTGGTTAACGTGACATTTAAGAACAATGTTTCCTTACCAGTTTTCTGTCTGGATGAGCAATCCATTGGTGTAAGCGAGAGTATTAAAGTCTCCTACTATTATTGTATTACTGTCATTTTCTCCCTTAATGATTGTTAATATTTGTTATATATATTTATGTATTTAATGGGCTTCCCTGGTAACTCAATGGTAAAGAACCCACTGGAAAATGCAAGAGATGCAGTTTGATCCCTGGGTCAGGAAGATTTCCTGAAGAAGAAAATGGCAACCCACTGTAGTATTTTTGCCTAGGAAATCCTAAGGACAGAGAAGCCTGGTGGACTACAGTTCATGGGGTTACAAAATAGTTGGTCACAACTTAGCAACTAAACAACAACAACATATTGCATATTTGCATTTGTTATCTTCTTGCTGGATTGGCCCCCTTAACATTATGTAGTACTCTTCTTAGTCTCTTGTTGCAATCTTTATTTTACAGTTTATTGGCTCCCTTAACATTAGTAGTACTCTTCTTAGCTCTTGTTGCATATATATTTCTTTAGGTTGTCCATTTTACTGACACAAAAGTTTTCATAATTATTATGTACCTTTGTATTTCTATGGCATCAGCTGTAACATCTCTGTCATTTTTAATTTTGTTTATTTGGGCCCTTTTGCTTTTTATCTTGATGAATCTGGCTAAAAGTTTTTCTTGCTTTCTGAAGTAAACTTATATTGTTATATACTGCCTTTTTAGAATTGCTTTGATTGTGACCCATATATTTTGGATCATTGTACTTCTATTTCATTTTTTGATTTCTTTGATTTCTTCAGTGACACATTGGTTGTTTAGTAGCATATTGTTTAACCTCTACATGTTTGTGATTTTTGCAGGGTTTTTTTCTTGTGGCTGATTTCTAGTAGCATAATGTAGTAGCTGTAAAATATGCCTGATATGATTTCAGTATTCTTAAACTTACTGAGACTTGTCTTCTGGCCTAGCATGTGATCCCTCTTTGGAGAATGTTCCCTGTGTACATGAAAAGAATGTGTATTCTGCTGCTTTTTAATGGAATGTTCTATATATGTTCTATATATTTGGAATGTTCAGTTAAGTTCATCTGGTTAACGTGACATTTAAGAACAATGTTTCCTTACCAGTTTTCTGTCTGGATGAGCAATCCATTGGTGTAAGCGAGAGTATTAAAGTCTCCTACTATTATTGTATTACTGTCATTTTCTCCCTTAATGATTGTTAATATTTGTTATATATATTTATGTATTTAATGGGCTTCCCTGGTAACTCAATGGTAAAGAACCCACTGGAAAATGCAAGAGATGCAGTTTGATCCCTGGGTCAGGAAGATTTCCTGAAGAAGAAAATGGCAACCCACTGTAGTATTTTTGCCTAGGAAATCCTAAGGACAGAGAAGCCTGGTGGACTACAGTTCATGGGGTTACAAAATAGTTGGTCACAACTTAGCAACTAAACAACAACAACATATTGCATATTTGCATTTGTTATCTTCTTGCTGGATTGGCCCCCTTAACATTATGTAGTACTCTTCTTAGTCTCTTGTTGCAATCTTTATTTTAAAGTTTATTTTTTCTAAGTACTGCTACTCTAGCTTTCTTTTGATTTCCATTTGCATGGAGTAGCTTTTTCCATTCTCTCACATTCAATGTTGTATGTGTCTCTAGATCTGAAATGAGTCTCTTGTAGCAGCATATATGTAGGCCTTGTCTTTTTTTATCCATTCAGTCCTTCTATGTCTTTTCTCTTTTTTTCCTTTTTGGCCACTTTTTTTGGTCTTTGATTTATTTCCATCTTTTTCTTTGGCCTGTGTGGGCCTCCCAGCACAGTGGCCCCCCTCGCTGCAGAGCACTGGCTCTGGGCGCATGCGCTCCAAAGCTCCGGCTTAGTAATTGGGCACATCCATCCAGCCACTCCACAGCACGTGGGATCTTCCCAGGCCAGGGATCGAACCAGTGCCACTGCAAGGCGTTGTTCTTACCCACTGGACCACTAGGGAAGCCTCTACTCTATGTCTTTTGTTGGTTTATTTATTCTGTTTTCATTTAATTATTGATAGATATGTACTTTTTGCCATTTTGTTGTTTGGTGATTGTCTTTGCAGTTCTTCTCTCCTTTTCTTCCTTTGCAGTTTTCCCTTATTTGATTGTCTTTAGTGTTTGTTTAGATTCTTTTCTCTTTTGAATGTGTGTCTATCTTGGGTCTTTGATTTGTGGTTGAGATTTATATATAATATCTTTATGTATGGGTATTGATTTTAAGTTGATTATTTCTTAAACTTGAATGCATTCTAACAGGCTTATATTTTTCACTCCTTTGCCCCCAAATTTTTGACAACACATTTTACCTTTTTTTTTATTCCAGGTATTACTTATCTACTTATTATAGATAAAGATGATATTTCAGTACTTTTACCTTCCTACTAGCTTTATAAGTGTTTTGGTCCACTATCTTTCCTATAGTTTGCCTTTTTCACTGAGATTTTTCCAGTGATAGTTTTTCAAAATTTCTATTTTGTGGCCTTTTGTTTTCCACTTAGAGAAATCCTTTCAACATTTTTTGTAAGGTTGTTTTAGTGGTGATGAACTCCTTTAGCTTTTGATCGTCTTTAAAATGCGCCTTCAATTCTTAATAATATCTTTACCAGATAGATTGTTTGCAGTGGTGAGTTTTTTCTCCCTTTCAGCACTTGAATATATCTTCTGGGATTTGGTCTCGTTCTTTCATTTGGGACATAGTACTCTGTCTCCTCACTGTACCTTATTTTCTATGTTAGTTTTATGTATTACATAGGTCAATTATGTTTCCTGATCTTGGAAATATAGCCTTGCGTAGGAGATGCCCTATGTGGCCCAGCAGCACACTAGCCTCTTGTTGCAAGGGTTGTATGTTCTAGTGCTGCCTTCTGTGTGGGCTTCATGCACTCTTTTGCTGTGGCAGCTACTGTGGATGTGCTGGTAGGCAGGCTGGCTTTCAGCCCATTTAGCTGCTAAGCCCTGACACATGTAGTGGCTGCTGGTCCACCGGCAGATGAGGTCGGATCCCATTGTAGCCGACCACATGACTTGGGATATAGGCCCAAGACTGGTTACAGTTCACTGATGGACAGGAAGCCCAAGACTGGTTTACAGTTCACATTATTGATAGATATGTACTTTTTGCCATTTTGTTGTTTGGTGATTGTCTTTGCAGTTCTTCTCTCCTTTTCTTCCTTTGCAGTTTTCCCTTATTTGATTGTCTTTAGTGTTTGTTTAGATTCTTTTCTCTTTTGAATGTGTGTCTATCTTGGGTCTTTGATTTGTGGTTGAGATTTATATATAATATCTTTATGTATGGGTATTGATTTTAAGTTGATTATTTCTTAAACTTGAATGCATTCTAACAGGCTTATATTTTTCACTCCTTTGCCCCCAAATTTTTGACAACACATTTTACCTTTTTTTTTATTCCAGGTATTACTTATCTACTTATTATAGATAAAGATGATATTTCAGTACTTTTACCTTCCTACTAGCTTTATAAGTGTTTTGGTCCACTATCTTTCCTATAGTTTGCCTTTTTCACTGAGATTTTTCCAGTGATAGTTTTTCAAAATTTCTATTTTGTGGCCTTTTGTTTTCCACTTAGAGAAATCCTTTCAACATTTTTTGTAAGGTTGTTTTAGTGGTGATGAACTCCTTTAGCTTTTGATCGTCTTTAAAATGCGCCTTCAATTCTTAATAATATCTTTACCAGATAGATTGTTTGCAGTGGTGAGTTTTTTCTCCCTTTCAGCACTTGAATATATCTTCTGGGATTTGGTCTCGTTCTTTCATTTGGGACATAGTACTCTGTCTCCTCACTGTACCTTATTTTCTATGTTAGTTTTATGTATTACATAGGTCAATTATGTTTCCTGATCTTGGAAATATAGCCTTGCGTAGGAGATGCCCTATGTGGCCCAGCAGCACACTAGCCTCTTGTTGCAAGGGTTGTATGTTCTAGTGCTGCCTTCTGTGTGGGCTTCATGCACTCTTTTGCTGTGGCAGCTACTGTGGATGTGCTGGTAGGCAGGCTGGCTTTCAGCCCATTTAGCTGCTAAGCCCTGACACATGTAGTGGCTGCTGGTCCACCGGCAGATGAGGTCGGATCCCATTGTAGCCGACCACATGACTTGGGGGATATAGGCCCAAGACTGGTTACAGTTCACTGATGGACAGGACTGTTGACAACTTCGTTCTGAATTGGTAGTACCAATATGAACTCATGGAATAATTATTAAAAGCACTTTACTGACTCTATCCACTAAAAAATAGCAAAGCTGGAAGCAATAAGCATTCCTAAGCACCAGATTGTGATCTCTAAATGCCACTTCTAACTAAAAAGAAACAAACCCTTCTTGAAGTTACAGATAATTCAAGACTGGTACAGAAATATATAAGATGACTCTGAAAAAATTACCAGTAGCAATTATTAGAAAGCAAGAAAGCTATCGAAAACTACTTTGGTTGTGTCAGAACATCGCAAGAGCCAGGCTCCCCATGACCAAGGAAGGACCATATATACATCAATAAATACAGTAACTGCACTGGACAGAAGCACATCAGATGTGATTAAATTCATTATCTTACAAGGATGCTTGAAAAAAATATCCTATTGATCACTTTAGAAGGAGCTAGAGAACCAACTCATTCTGAACTGATAAATAAAGAAAAAGACTCATCCTTCCTTTTCTACATAAAGTGTACTTCAGAGTAATAACATAATTGAAGTTTCTTTTTAAACTGTTCTAGATAACCAATAAGGAAGAAGTCGTAGAATTAAAACATTACTGTCTTGCATTTGTAATGAATTAACATTATCTATGTCATAATCATCAGTGGCCACTAATATCACACAATAAGATAGAGAATGTGTCTCCAGATGAAAATGCACTATCTCACCCATGAGGGATTTGGAGGGTAGGGAAGAAAAGGAAAAAAGAAACTGAATTGAAAAAAGAAATTAAGTCTTCTACATAAAACTACCAAGTTATATGAAATATAGGAGGCAGAGGAATATGTAGAACAAAACAATGGAGATACAATAAGCAAAATTCAAACTATGGGAAATAAAGAAGAAATGGGTCAGTTTTTTGATTGCCAACAACAGCAGCATAAAAACTGCAAGATAGAAATAGAGGGAGTACCTATAAATTAAAATATAATTAAAAGAAATACCATTTGAATGACATGTGTGCACTTTATTTGTACATGATGGTTAAAAGAAACAAAATATGTATTCACAAGTGCACAAACATATATACCTCACTAAAAACAATTATAGATGTAGGAACACCAACTGAATATTTAAACACATTATGGAATTGTGGTTTTCTCTTTTTAGATTCAGTTGTGGTATTATGTGTGTGCGTGATATGTGTGTGTTCATTTTGACTCCCTATCTTTTAGAGATGTATACTGAAATTATATGATGGGTAGGATGTGCTTCAAAATAATATGAAGGAGCAGGTGGGGAATGAATGGGCATAAAGAGAAAACAAGATTAGTCATTAATTGATCATTGCCACAGCTGAGTGAATGAATGCTCAAGAGTTCATTACACTAAAACATTTATATCCTGAAAAGTTTGGAAACAAAATACTTCCTAAAAAGAAACAACTTGGGAACTTCGTGTTCTATCTATCATTAGCATTAATGCCATGTTCTTTGGCAGACACCACCCTTGTGAAGGAGAACCACTTCTGTATTTTCTCCTCCTTTTCTTTTGCTTCTTCTTCATTGCTTATCTTGCCATTACCTCCACATCAAGTCCACTCTAAAGAGCACATAACAAAAATGTAAGATAATAGGAACTTAGCAAACTATGGTCACCTTGGGGTCTCCTACAATGTGCCTTAAATAATCTGGAATTATCATCCTCCAGGGTCGTCTCATCTGTTCAATTAATAGTGAGAATCCTGATCCTTATAGTTCATGTTCCTGCTAATGTAAACTAATGTCAGCCTCTAATTACAGCGCTTTCATGAGACTCTTCCTATATATTAAAACAGCTGTTCTACTCAAAGCTGGGATCCAAGGACATGGAGGGAAGGCAGGGAGGGGGCCTCTTTTATATCAGTGAGTAGATTGGCATTGGTCATCACTCTTGTCTTGTTTTAACTATAGGTATTTATCAAAGTGCTTGATAATAATGATAATGGCCCAGAATTCTCTCAGCCAAATTATGATGTGACGATTTCCGAGGATGTGCTTCCAGATACTGAGATATTGCAGATTGAAGCCACAGACCGAGATGAGAAGCACAAGCTAAGCTACACTGTCCACAGCAGCATCGACTCCATCAGCATGAGGAAGTTCCGGATTGACCCCAGCACTGGTGTACTTTACACAGCCGAGAGACTAGACCATGAGGCACAGGACAAGCACATCCTCAACATAATGGTAGGACCAAACTGCTTAATCCACTCTCCTAGAAGAATCACTCACCGCCCAAGACACACACCTTAGCCTTCAGACGTACAGGGCCCTTAAATTTTGTAAGTAGCAGTAAATTTGGTCTTTTCACAGCACGATTGCATTCATTCTTGCCTTTTTAGTTCAGTAATGAATCGTTGTTAGGTAGTGACTTCATATTTTTGCCAAACTGAAATATTACATGAGCTCTACAGACAGTGGCCGCTCAGTAAAAACTGATGACAGCTGGACTTGAGAGGGAAGGAAGAGGCTGTGCTTCTATAAATCTCTCAGGCTGTAGTATTGGTTTGCATCCAGAAGATTTTGTGGAAAAGTTTAAAAGAAGTTCCTTGAGAAGTTAATCACAAGGGTGATCATTTATTTGACCTGTATAGTCCTTAGTCCTTGGAAGCATTTAGAGAACTGACTTATTATTTATTGCACTGGCTTTGGATCTAGTGATAAATACTGGCCTACAAAAGAGATCCCAGAACTCATTAAAGTCTACAGAGAATATTGACTCTGCATTTGAGTTAATGGGATCTCCAAATTATGTAGACGTTGCTTTCATTTTAAAGCTGAGAAGTGGGCTTCCCTGGTGGTCCAGTGGGTAAGGGCACCACCTTGCAGTGCAAGCGGCGCTGGTTCGATCCCTGGCCTGGGAAGATCCCACGTGCTGCGGAGCGGCTGGACCGGTGTGTCCAATTACCGAGCCGGAGCTCTGGAGCGCATGCACCCAGAGTCAGTGCTCTGTGACAACCCAGGCTACTGTGATGGGAGGCCCACACGGGCCAAAGAACAAAGCTGGATGAAAATAGGTAGATGAAAGACCAATAGAAGTGGCCCGCCCGCCCCGCTCCCTCCTCACCCCACCCCCGCCTCACCCACCCCCCAAAATAAATAAATAAATAAATAAAGCTGAGAAGTAAAGATTTGTATGAAACACCCTTGTTGATGACCTAAAGCCTGTCCCTTTAACTACCCATGAACCTTATGGGCACTTGCACAGCCACTGCCTGTCAGAGACCCCTGAATTCCTTAAGACCAGGTAGGAGGGCCAAGACTTAATCTTCATACTGCTTGGCTCTAAGGTACACTAAGATGCTATCAATTCCCGAGCAACCACAGTAATGTTCCAGTAAGTTCTAATCTTCCTTTCCAAGTCTGAAAACCTCTCTGGGCAAGAGGAAAGCTGAGTGCCATGGCTTTGAATATGGTTGCTAGATGAAGACTGTAGAGAATGGAGGAGGGACTCAGGGTTCATCAGATCCATCCCTCTGGCCGCTCACTCATTCATTCAACAGATGTTTCTCCAGCACCCACTGTGTATTAAGTTCTGTTCTAGCCACTGAGGATTGTAAAAGAGACAAAGCCCCTGCACCCTTGGGCATTCAAATGGAACAAACTTAGGTTTCAGTAATCCCAGAATACAGAGTCCAGCTTGCTCCTTGGATGAGGCAGACTGGTCCACAGGCAGGGAACTTAGCACACTCACTGGCTAGCATTTGCATATATCTCTTAAGGAACAGAAATCCTCTCCCAGTGACTAACACCATTCTCACAAGTCTTCAAGCCATGTCTGTTCATTCTTTCCTTAACAAACTCAGAATTCAGTGTGTGCGCCCTGTGTCATTTATCATTCATGTAACTGAGTAGAGCAACTCCTTTATGCTGCCTTTCTCCAAGCTAAGCCCTTTTAGTCATTTTCCTCAATTCCTTTTAGGTACTATTTCTGAAAACCCCTTCCGCTTAGACTGCTTTTCTTGGTAAACTTTCTAATATCTTCAAATCTCTCTGAAGTTAGGGGATCTAAAACTGAACGCATCAAAAAAGCACACATTGGATTAATGCTACATACAATTACAACAAAATCATGTGTTAAAGAATTGATTGGTTGCAAACGTCTGCCATATGTAAACCAGGAAAAACTTCAAAGCAGTCAGGCAAGGTGCTTTGATGATTTCAGTGTTGGAGGGATCTCACATTTTAGAAAGTAAGATTTGGGTCATCTCCCCAGTTGTCAAGGACTCTTGGGTCTGGACCTTTATTTATAATGATTTGCTCATTCATGAAACACCCTTGTTGATGACCTAAAGCCTGTCCCTTTAACTACCCATGAACCTTATGGGCACTTGCACAGCCACTGCCTGTCAGAGACCCTGAAGTCCTTAAGACCGGGTAGGAGGGCCAAGACTTAATCTTCATACTGCTTGGCTCTAAGGTACACTAAGATGCTATCAATTCCCGAGCAACCACAGTAATGTTCCAGTAAGTTCTAATCTTCCTTTCCAAGTCTGAAAACCTCTCTGGGCAAGAGGAAAGCTGAGTGCCATGGCTTTGAATATGGTTGCTAGATGAAGACTGTAGAGAATGGAGGAGGGACTCAGGGTTCATCAGATCCATCCCTCTGGCCGCTCACTCATTCATTCAACAGATGTTTCTCCAGCACCCACTGTGTATTAAGTTCTGTTCTAGCCACTGAGGATTGTAAAAGAGACAAAGCCCCTGCACCCTTGGGCATTCAAATGGAACAAACTTAGGTTTCAGTAATCCCAGAATACAGAGTCCAGCTTGCTCCTTGGATGAGGCAGACTGGTCCACAGGCAGGGAACTTAGCACACTCACTGGCTAGCATTTGCATATATCTCTTAAGGAACAGAAATCCTCTCCCAGTGACTAACACCATTCTCACAAGTCTTCAAGCCATGTCTGTTCATTCTTTCCTTAACAAACTCAGAATTCAGTGTGTGCGCCCTGTGTCATTTATCATTCATGTAACTGAGTAGAGCAACTCCTTTATGCTGCCTTTCTCCAAGCTAAGCCCTTTTAGTCATTTTCCTCAATTCCTTTTAGGTACTATTTCTGAAAACCCCTTCCGCTTAGACTGCTTTTCTTGGTAAACTTTCTAATATCTTCAAATCTCTCTGAAGTTAGGGGATCTAAAACTGAACGCATCAAAAAAGCACACATTGGATTAATGCTACATACAATTACAACAAAATCATGTGTTAAAGAATTGATTGGTTGCAAACGTCTGCCATATGTAAACCAGGAAAAACTTCAAAGCAGTCAGGCAAGGTGCTTTGATGATTTCAGTGTTGGAGGGATCTCACATTTTAGAAAGTAAGATTTGGGTCATCTCCCCAGTTGTCAAGGACTCTTGGGTCTGGACCTTTATTTATAATGATTCTTCCTGCCTCACATTCATGCCGCATACCACACCCCCAGCATTTTACCACTTCTACTTGGTTTTGTTACCTCTTCCAAGCTAGTCTACATTCTTCTAACTACTTACTCATATTGTGGCATTTATCTCTGGGCCCTCTATCTGTCTACTTACTTGTTTGGATTCCCCAGTCAACTACTGAGGGTGGGAACTATATCTAATTCACTGATGAACCACCAGAGTCAATCCTCGGGCTTGATAGATAAGAGATGATAATAAATGTTTGTTGAATGAATGAATGAATGATAGTGCCTACATTGCATTCATTGCTTCCACATTTTAGTTTCCCTTTTAGAAGAGCCTCCGTCCACCATTCCTTTAGCAACTGCAGACACAAATTACAGAAGGCTGGATGAGGGAGGCCAGAGGAAAGTGCTATGTTTGTGATGTCCAGGCTTCAATTCCACAAGCATGAACTGGACACAGACCAGAGGTCAGGCATATGGCTGAGCAATAATGACAGCGTGGCCCCAGCTCTCACTGTGTTCACAATCAGTGTCCCCACTTACTAGTAACACGATTTATGGAGCACCTACTCTGGGCCTGGGACTGGGTCAAGCACTTTGTGTGCATGATTTCGTTTTGATTTCCCTGTAGGCACAGCCATGTAACTTCTTTGCAACTTAAAGATTATAGTCCTACTGCTTCTTGTATTTTGCCTAAAGGTCAGAGATCAGGAGTTTCCTTATCGAAGAAATTTGGCCCGAGTCATTGTGAACGTGGAAGATGCTAATGACCACAGCCCTTATTTTACCAACCCACTGTATGAAGCGTCTGTGTTTGAATCGGCTGCTCTGGGATCAGCTGTGCTGCAAGTGACGGCTCTGGACAAAGACAAAGGGGAAAATGCAGAACTCATATATACCATAGAAGCAGGTGAGAGCTGGTGCAGACAGCAGCATCACACAAGGCAGTGGACCCTCAGTAGCATTTATCACCATGTAAAATAGTTACTGCTGGCGTGTCTCCAAATGAATTTTTTGGCCCAGCAACTGCCCTATTTGCTTGACAATGGTGTATCAAGTTCTTGGAATTTCAGTAAAATATTTTCCATCACTGACAGCAAAGGAAAAGTTTCCTTTTGTTGTGTTCCATCTCAGAGTTTTCTGGAATGGAGAAAAGAGAAGATTGTGTAATAACCTCAGTGGCTTTTACTAATGGGTCAACAAGGCCACAGCCTCAGACTAAAATAACCAAACCCTCCCATCATAGGAGGGCTGCCAGGCAGTTCTGTGAATTGAATCTTAAAGATCATTGTTCACTTGTCAGTAGGTGGGCTGTGGACTTCAGAAATTCCTATATCCCTCCCACCCTAGTTAGCACAGACTCACTTCATTGGAGGTGAAACGAGTAGCAGAGTAGTGGGTAGGTACTGAACAGCCTGCATAACCTGACAGGTAAATAAGTACAGGCTCTTGTGTTGTTAAATTTTGAGAGTTTTTTTAAAATTCAATGTTAATATCTAGAAGGCAAGACCATAGTTTATTGATGGTCTACAGATGGACGCTTAGAAAACACTTATGACAGAAGAGATGAATGTCTAAGCAAGGAGAGGACCATAAGCCTAAAAATTACAAAGATCCTTTTTCTGTTCTATTTTCTTTTTCCCTGTCCTGTCTTTTTTGAACATTCAAGCCACATATTTCCAAAATGTGCTGCAATATTATGTCTCTCGTGCATAATGCCAAATGCTGTCTTCTTTCATGCCAGCACTGGAAAGACTTCTTTCTCTTGATTTAAATATGGAGCATTTTTGAGAGTGGTAGAATTAAAATATGAATGCTAGAATGACAATTTTGGACTAAAATATTTTAGATAAAAAGTCAACAGTCTTCTTTAAAAATAGTCCCTGTATTGAATGGCAATCTAAAACTATTTCCTGTCTGTGTTTGAATCGGTGCTCTAAGTGGAATCTCTGGACAAGACAAAGGGAAAATGCAGAACTCATATATACCATAGAAGCAGGTGAGAGCTGGTGCAGACAGCAGCATCACACAAGGCAGTGGACCCTCAGTAGCATTTATCACCATGTAAAATAGTTACTGCTGGCGTGTCTCCAAATGAATTTTTTGGCCCAGCAACTGCCCTATTTGCTTGACAATGGTGTATCAAGTTCTTGGAATTTCAGTAAAATATTTTCCATCACTGACAGCAAAGGAAAAGTTTCCTTTTGTTGTGTTCCATCTCAGAGTTTTCTGGAATGGAGAAAAGAGAAGATTGTGTAATAACCTCAGTGGCTTTTACTAATGGGTCAACAAGGCCACAGCCTCAGACTAAAATAACCAAACCCTCCCATCATAGGAGGGCTGCCAGGCAGTTCTGTGAATTGAATCTTAAAGATCATTGTTCACTTGTCAGTAGGTGGGCTGTGGACTTCAGAAATTCCTATATCCCTCCCACCCTAGTTAGCACAGACTCACTTCATTGGAGGTGAAACGAGTAGCAGAGTAGTGGGTAGGTACTGAACAGCCTGCATAACCTGACAGGTAAATAAGTACAGGCTCTTGTGTTGTTAAATTTTGAGAGTTTTTTTAAAATTCAATGTTAATATCTAGAAGGCAAGACCATAGTTTATTGATGGTCTACAGATGGACGCTTAGAAAACACTTATGACAGAAGAGATGAATGTCTAAGCAAGGAGAGGACCATAAGCCTAAAAATTACAAAGATCCTTTTTCTGTTCTATTTTCTTTTTCCCTGTCCTGTCTTTTTTGAACATTCAAGCCACATATTTCCAAAATGTGCTGCAATATTATGTCTCTCGTGCATAATGCCAAATGCTGTCTTCTTTCATGCCAGCACTGGAAAGACTTCTTTCTCTTGATTTAAATATGGAGCATTTTTGAGAGTGGTAGAATTAAAATATGAATGCTAGAATGACAATTTTGGACTAAAATATTTTAGATAAAAAGTCAACAGTCTTCTTTAAAAATAGTCCCTGTATTGAATGGCAATCTAAAACTATTTCCTGTATTAGACACTTGGATTTTACATGAGTCTGTGTAAACTCTATACCAAAAAAAGAAGAAAAGACATTGGTTTCCTAACAGCCAGGTGCTCCAAGAGAATTCATCCATTTCTTTTCCAGATTTCCATGGAATTTCCTTTCAGACTGAAGCCTGAGAATGTGTGTGTGCATGAGTGTGTGTTAAATCACTTCAGTCATATCTGATTCTTTGCAATGTTATGGACTGTAACCCGTCAGGCTCCTCTGTTCATGGGATTCTCTGGGCAAGAATACTGGAGTGGGTTGCGATGCCCTCCTCCAGGGGATCTTCCTGGCCCAGGGATCAAGGCCAAGTCTCTTATGTCTCTTGCCTTGGCAGGTGGGTTCTTTACCATCAGCACCACCTGGGAACACCAAGCTTGACAGTACCTTTTGTTTAAACACTGTTTTACATGTCATGTTTATCACTGGACATTTTAATTATTTCATTATGCAATCCTTGTTCCTTTAGTTTCACAAATAATATAGGGAAACCTTAAAAAATAAATATTTAAATAATGTCACAGGAAATATCACCTAATTCAATAACTCTTTATGTTCATTCTATAGTAAATCATATGCATTTTTTTGTTCTCTCCTCATTCATTCATGCATATGCCTTTTTTAATGTCACTGTAGTCATTAGGTATAAGATTTTATTTCTACTTTTCTTAACATCTTCTAAGCATTCGTCTGTGTGTCTGCTTGCTTTTTATGTTTGTCATTAAGGCTACTGCTGCTCCTCTCAGATAGCCAGACAATTTTGAAACCAATTTAGGGGTTCTCAAAGAGTAATTTAAGGGTAATTTACCGTCTAGCTGAAAGTTCTTCTCATTACTTTCAGCTTAGAAAAATGTCTAAGCAAGGAGAGGACCATAAGCCTAAAAATTACAAAGATCCTTTTTCTGTTCTATTTTCTTTTCCCTGTCCTGTCTTTTTGAACATTCAAGCCACATATTTCCAAAATGTGCTGCAATATTATGTCTCGTGCATAATGCCAAATGCTGTCTTCTTTCATGCCAGCACTGGAAAGACTTCTTTCTCTTGATTTAAATATGGAGCATTTTTGAGAGTGGTAGAATTAAAATATGAATGCTAGAATGACAATTTTGGACTAAAATATTTTAGATAAAAAGTCAACAGTCTTCTTTAAAAATAGTCCCTGTATTGAATGGCAATCTAAAACTATTTCCTGTATTAGACACTTGGATTTTACATGAGTCTGTGTAAACTCTATACCAAAAAAAGAAGAAAAGACATTGGTTTCCTAACAGCCAGGTGCTCCAAGAGAATTCATCCATTTCTTTTCCAGATTTCCATGGAATTTCCTTTCAGACTGAAGCCTGAGAATGTGTGTGTGCATGAGTGTGTGTTAAATCACTTCAGTCATATCTGATTCTTTGCAATGTTATGGACTGTAACCCGTCAGGCTCCTCTGTTCATGGGATTCTCTGGGCAAGAATACTGGAGTGGGTTGCGATGCCCTCCTCCAGGGGATCTTCCTGGCCCAGGGATCAAGGCCAAGTCTCTTATGTCTCTTGCCTTGGCAGGTGGGTTCTTTACCATCAGCACCACCTGGGAACACCAAGCTTGACAGTACCTTTTGTTTAAACACTGTTTTACATGTCATGTTTATCACTGGACATTTTAATTATTTCATTATGCAATCCTTGTTCCTTTAGTTTCACAAATAATATAGGGAAACCTTAAAAAATAAATATTTAAATAATGTCACAGGAAATATCACCTAATTCAATAACTCTTTATGTTCATTCTATAGTAAATCATATGCATTTTTTTGTTCTCTCCTCATTCATTCATGCATATGCCTTTTTTAATGTCACTGTAGTCATTAGGTATAAGATTTTATTTCTACTTTTCTTAACATCTTCTAAGCATTCGTCTGTGTGTCTGCTTGCTTTTTATGTTTGTCATTAAGGCTACTGCTGCTCCTCTCAGATAGCCAGACAATTTTGAAACCAATTTAGGGGTTCTCAAAGAGTAATTTAAGGGTAATTTACCGTCTAGCTGAAAGTTCTTCTTCATTTATCTTTCAGCTTCCAAAGACTGTAGCCCAGTGCTGAACACAGAGAAAGTATTCAGTCATTTCTTCAGTGAAAGCTTAAAACTTATATTCTACAGAAATCTTGAATTTCCAGAAAACCCACAGGCATTCTTGGTATCTCAAAAAATAACTTTTGATTGGATCTATAAAAAACTAATGAAAATTACAGAACAGACAGACCTATCCTTGACCTGGACTGGTTCTAGTTAAGCCAAGTTTCTTTGCAGATCACAGTAAGAGATAGGCAGATCCCAGATAGTTAAGGATTTTGAAGACAATGACAAGAGTTTTGTGTAAAGTGTGCATTTCATTTAAGTGCTCTCACAAACCTCAAGTAAGCAAGATTTTACTCTGTTTACTGGTGGGCCATGCATTTCCTATTCACTATCTGGCCGTAAGTAACTACTGAAGCTTTTTAATATAGATAGATAGGTGATAGATAGATATATTTAATTATTTGGTTGCACCAAGTCTCAGTTACCTTATGAGAAATCCTTAGTTGTGGCATGCGGGACCTAGTTCCCTGACCAGAGATCAAAGCTGAGACCTCTACCTTGGGAGCTTGTAGTCCCAGCCACAGGACCACCTAGAAAGACCCTGAAAATGTTATTTTTGCCCAAAGTATTGAGGTTAAATTCAAGTGAAGAACTTCAGGTATTATATTTAGATCAGGTTTGATGCTTGGTGCCAACCTTGGTTCATGGGTGTACAAGGAAGTACAGGAGACACCAGGACTGAAAGAGTGAAGTTAGGATGGGAACATACTGGACTCTATGATGCATACAGATTTTGGATCTACCTCTCTCAGTCATTCATCACATATTTATTGAGCACCTTTATTTGTTCCAGGCACTGTGCTGTATACCAGGTTAATAATGGCAAATAATGTCAGCACAGCTTTTGCCCAGTTGCCAAAAGTCTGTAAGAACCCATGTTGTTCTTATTTAGTTGCTAAGTCATGTTGGACTCTTTGCAAATCCATGGATTGTAGCCCACTGTCCTCCTCTGTCCATGGGATTTCCCAGGAGGAATATTGGGGTGGATTGCCACTTCCTTCTCCAGGGGACCTTTCTGATCCAGGAATTGAACCTGCAGATCCTGAATTGGCATAGACTCTCAGAAAACAACCAGAGATAAGTTTCCAAAGATTCAAGTATACAGAAGAGAATAAGTAGGAAGGAAGTGAATTCTGAGAAAGCAGAAGAGTACACTGAAGAGGCAGAGAGGCAAAGACCCCACTGAATGGCATCCTGAAGGGAGTGACAAGCAGGTCAACAGCCATGAGACAGCAGGGTGGGGAAGCTCCACTTGAAGTCAGAAGCTGGCCCTCCTTTACCCTGCCATGTATATCTTGTACTAAGCCTAGAGGAAGAAAGGTCTCACCTAAATACTCCATGTAGGACATCTTAATGGGGATGTGGCACTCATCATTCAGAGTTGCATATTGATGTCACTGCTGGAAGATGCCCATTACTCACGTGTCTCTATATTTTCCACCCCTGAGATGCTGAAGTGAAATGATTCCTGCCTCCTTGTGAGGGTCTATAAATTGAATATTGGATCACACTCAATTTTGTGGTGCCATTTTTTGAAAATTTGCAAGCTTGTTCTTGAACTCATAGACTTTTTTGTCATCACATAATGGTCATTTTTAGGTGGCAAAGTAAAAAATTCCTGCTGACATAGGAGAAAATATGGTTTTGATATCCACATTTGGGTCTACAATCAAATTCCTTATCTCTGTTAGATTTGTCCCCTCTTGAGACATAAGCAAGCATTTCATAGAAATAGATTTTATAGGAGAATGACATTTTTGTTTTCAGACATGGAGAAGCTTACTTAATAAGTATATAGGAAGAAGTGCGTAAATATTTGTATTTGTTGTATATTGTTTGCTCTCTTGTGACCCCATGGACTGTAGCCCACAAGGCTCCTCTCTCTGTGGGATTTCCCAAGCAGGAATACTGGAGGGGGTTGCAATTTTCTACTCCAGGAGGTCTTTCCAAATCAGAGATTGAAACTGCATCTTCTACGCTGGCAGGCAGATTCTTTACCACTGAGCCACCAGGGAAGCCCCATATTTCAAGAAACACTGTATTTAACTGCTCTGTCAATCCTGGAGCCTTTTGAAATGATAATGACATTTAAACTTTTGTGTTGCCAAAAAAGAAAGAAAAACTCAGATGTAATTGAATAACAAGATCTTTAACTTGAGATGTGAAAGAATCAAGGCACAGAAGCATGTGTGTTCTGTGAGAAGTCAGGGAAAGCCCCATGAGAAGCAAAAAGCAAGGTGGTGAAAAGTGAACTACTTCCCACTGTTCATGACCTATGAGCCACGTTCTTTACATTCTTCATGTTTTGTGTTCCCTACTGTCTTCTCTTTTCCTCATCCTCAACAACCCTAGATTTCACACCACTACCTGTTTCAGAGGCAGTACTCAGATTCCACAGCATCAGGGTGCACAGCAGGACAGTTTCTCAGTCTCCTAAGGCTCATGCCTCAAGTTCTTGGCTTCAATGTTTCTTCTGATGAACAGCTTCATACTTCACCAGAAACTTCTCAAAATTTAGGAAATAGAATGGTTACAGGTTGAAACAATTACCTTATCCTTTTTTATGTCTCCTGTTACGTCCATGTGTGCGTGTGTGTGTGTGTGTGTGTGTGTGTGTGTGTGTGTGTGTGTTGGAGTGTAGAGGAGTTAGAAAAAATTTTCACAGCTTACAAAGCAAACAATGACTTGAGAAGAATTATCCATCCCTGAACAAACAAACCACCAGAACTCCCATTCACCCAAGTAGTGTTTGGGATGAAGTTGATTTTGATGATATGAAACAATACTAATTCCATGTAGCAAAAGTTAGCTTTGGGATAATCTTAAACCAAGTGATTACGTGATACTGTTCTGAAGTGATTACTACAGCCTTATTTCTTGCAACATAGAATATGGGATTGTGGCACTGGTTTGGGGATAAATGCCTTATTACCAGTGTCATTGGCATATGCCAGTCCAATCTGGGAATAAGAAAGTCCTGGGTGGAATACTGGAGGGGTTGCAATTTTCTACTCCGGGGCCAAATCAGAGATTGAAACTGCATCTTCTACGCTGGCAGGCAGATTCTTTACCACTGAGCCACCAGGGAAGCCCCATATTTCAAGAAACACTGTATTTAACTGCTCTGTCAATCCTGGAGCCTTTTGAAATGATAATGACATTTAAACTTTTGTGTTGCCAAAAAAGAAAGAAAAACTCAGATGTAATTGAATAACAAGATCTTTAACTTGAGATGTGAAAGAATCAAGGCACAGAAGCATGTGTGTTCTGTGAGAAGTCAGGGAAAGCCCCATGAGAAGCAAAAAGCAAGGTGGTGAAAAGTGAACTACTTCCCACTGTTCATGACCTATGAGCCACGTTCTTTACATTCTTCATGTTTTGTGTTCCCTACTGTCTTCTCTTTTCCTCATCCTCAACAACCCTAGATTTCACACCACTACCTGTTTCAGAGGCAGTACTCAGATTCCACAGCATCAGGGTGCACAGCAGGACAGTTTCTCAGTCTCCTAAGGCTCATGCCTCAAGTTCTTGGCTTCAATGTTTCTTCTGATGAACAGCTTCATACTTCACCAGAAACTTCTCAAAATTTAGGAAATAGAATGGTTACAGGTTGAAACAATTACCTTATCCTTTTTTATGTCTCCTGTTACGTCCATGTGTGCGTGTGCGTGTGTGTGTGTGTGTGTGTGTGTGTGTGTGTGTGTGTGTGTTGGAGT
Organism: Tragulus kanchil; assembly: GCA_022376925.1. Classification (NCBI taxonomy): domain Eukaryota; kingdom Metazoa; phylum Chordata; class Mammalia; order Artiodactyla; family Tragulidae; genus Tragulus; species Tragulus kanchil. Next base: position 98,125,823 of record JAIOJX010000006.1, read on the forward strand.
GTAGAGGAGTTAGAAAAAATTTTCACAGCTTACAAAGCAAACAATGACTTGAGAAGAATTATCCATCCCTGAACAAACAAACCACCAGAACTCCCATTCACCCAAGTAGTGTTTGGGATGAAGTTGATTTTGATGATATGAAACAATACTAATTCCATGTAGCAAAAGTTAGCTTTGGGATAATCTTAAACCAAGTGATTACGTGATACTGTTCTGAAGTGATTACTACAGCCTTATTTCTTGCAACATAGAATATGGGATTGTGGCACTGGTTTGGGGATAAATGCCTTATTACCAGTGTCATTGGCATATGCCAGTCCAATCTGGGAATAAGAAAGTCCTGGGTGGGGAATATCTCCTGGAAGCAGGCATGACAACCCACTCCAGTATTCTTGCCTGGAGAATCCTATGGACAGAGAAGCCTGACAGGCTACAGTTCATAGGATCGCAAAGAGTCAGACATGACTGTAGCAATGTAGCATACACAAGCATTCATACCAGAAAAGCCTTTCCTACAAGCTCTCTTTATTTCCCAGGTTGAATATGCACAGTACTGTGTTGTTCTTATTAACCTGGATTAAGAAAATGCTGATCTGAAATTCACAATTTACTGGAAATTTCATTTCAGTGGCTTCTGAATACCCTTAATTTAGGGAAGTCTCATTTTATTTCAGAATGGGGAGGGGTGAAAACAAATAATTGCGTCCTATTTGCCATGCTGTGTAAAGTAGCATTAAGATGAAGAGTTAATCTTCAGAAAATGACCCACTTGAACTCATTTCCCTGTTGATTTCTCTATTGTAGGGAACACTGGGAACACATTTAAGATTGAACCTGTCCTGGGCATCATCACAGTTGCCAAAGAGCCAGACATGACAACAATGGGTCAGTTTGTCCTGTCAGTCAAAGTCACGGATCAGGGTTCCCCACCGATGTCTGCCACCACCATTGTGCGCATTTCTGTCACCATGTCTGATAATTCTCACCCCAAGTTCACTCACAAAGACTACCAAGCAGAAGTGAATGAAAATGTTGACATTGGAACATCAGTCATTCTGATTGCTGCCATCAGTCAATCCACACTCATTTATGAAGTCAAAGATGGAAATGTTGATGGAGTCTTCACCATAAACCCCTATTCAGGAGTCATCACCACTCGGAAGGTGCTGGATTATGAGCGTACTTCCTCTTATCAACTCATTGTCCAGGCCACCAACATGGCAGGAATGGCTTCCAATGTCACAGTCAATGTTCAGATTGTTGATGAAAATGATAATGCACCAGTTTTTCTATTTTCTCAATATTCAGGCAGCCTCAGCGAGGCAGCCCCCATCAATAGCATTGTCAGGAGCTTGGATAACAGCCCGCTGGTGATTCGAGCCACTGATGCTGATAGCAACCGGAATGCTCTGCTTGTGTATCAGATTGTGGAGTCTACAGCCAAGAAGTTCTTTACAGTGGACTCCAGCACAGGGGCAATCAGAACAATCGCCAACCTGGACCATGAAACCATTGCCCATTTCCATTTTCATGTGCATGTGAGAGACAGTGGTAGCCCCCAGCTGACGGCAGAGAGTCCCGTTGAAGTCAGCATAGAAGTGATGGATGTGAATGACAATCCACCTGTGTTCACTCAGGCTGTGTTTGAGACTGTCTTACTTTTACCGACCTACGTTGGAGTGGAGGTTCTGAAAGTTAGTGCCACGGATCCTGACTCCGAAGTACCTCCTGAACTGACATACAGCCTAATGGAAGGCAGCTTGGATCATTTTTTAATTGACTCAAATAGTGGAGTGCTCACCATTAAAAACAACAACCTCTCCAAAGATCACTATATGCTGATAGTGAAGGTGTCTGATGGAAAGTTCTACAGTACTTCCATGGTCACCATCTTGGTTAAAGAAGCCATGGACAGTGGCCTCCACTTTACACAAAGCTTTTATTCCACTTCCATCTCAGAGAACAACACTAACATAACCAAAGTTGCTATTGTCAATGCAGTTGGAAATCGCCTTAATGAGCCCTTAAAATATAGCATCTTAAACCCAGGAAATAAGTTCAAGATAAAATCTACCTCAGGGGTCATTCAGACTACTGGAGTCCCCTTTGATCGTGAAGAGCAAGAGTTATATGAGCTGGTGGTGGAAGCCAGCCGTGAGCTGGACCATCTGCGGGTGGCAAGGGTGGTGGTCAGGGTTAACATTGAAGACATAAATGACAACTCTCCAGTCTTTGTAGGCCTCCCTTACTATGCTGCTGTGCAAGTTGATGCTGAGCCTGGCACTCTGATTTACCAAGTGACAGCCATTGACAAAGACAAAGGTGCAAATGGAGAAGTGACCTACATCCTACAGGATGACTATGGCCACTTTGAAATTAATCCTAATTCAGGGAATGTTATTTTAAAAGAAGCATTCAACTCAGACTTGTCCAACATTGAGTATGAAGTCACCATCCTAGCCAAAGATGGTGGAAAACCCTCCTTGTCCACATCCGTGGAACTTCCCATCACTATTGTCAACAAAGCAATGCCTGTGTTTGATAAGCCCTTTTATACAGCATCTATCAATGAAGACATTAGCATGGACACCCCTATTCTAAGCATCAATGCCACGAGTCCAGAAGGCCAAGGCATCATATATATCATTATTGATGGGGATCTATTTAAACAATTCAACATTGATTTTGACACTGGGGTCTTGAAAGTTATTAGCCCTTTGGATTATGAAATGACATCGGCTTACAAATTGACAGTAAGAGCCAGTGATGCCCTTACTGGGGCCAGGGCTGAAGTTACTGTTGACTTGATAGTTAATGATGTAAATGACAACCCCCCTATTTTCGATCAACCTACATAGATAATACAACATTATCAGAAGCGTCTCATTGGAACACCTGTTTTACAAGATGCAACTAGAAAACATAAATGTCTTGCTGATAGTGAAGGTGTCTGATGGAAAGTTCTACAGTACTTCCACCATCTTGGTTAAAGAAGCCATGGACAGTGGCCTCCACTTTACACAAAGCTTTTATTCCACTTCCATCTCAGAGAACAACACTAACATAACCAAAGTTGCTATTGTCAATGCAGTTGGAAATCGCCTTAATGAGCCCTTAAAATATAGCATCTTAAACCCAGGAAATAAGTTCAAGATAAAATCTACCTCAGGGGTCATTCAGACTACTGGAGTCCCCTTTGATCGTGAAGAGCAAGAGTTATATGAGCTGGTGGTGGAAGCCAGCCGTGAGCTGGACCATCTGCGGGTGGCAAGGGTGGTGGTCAGGGTTAACATTGAAGACATAAATGACAACTCTCCAGTCTTTGTAGGCCTCCCTTACTATGCTGCTGTGCAAGTTGATGCTGAGCCTGGCACTCTGATTTACCAAGTGACAGCCATTGACAAAGACAAAGGTGCAAATGGAGAAGTGACCTACATCCTACAGGATGACTATGGCCACTTTGAAATTAATCCTAATTCAGGGAATGTTATTTTAAAAGAAGCATTCAACTCAGACTTGTCCAACATTGAGTATGAAGTCACCATCCTAGCCAAAGATGGTGGAAAACCCTCCTTGTCCACATCCGTGGAACTTCCCATCACTATTGTCAACAAAGCAATGCCTGTGTTTGATAAGCCCTTTTATACAGCATCTATCAATGAAGACATTAGCATGGACACCCCTATTCTAAGCATCAATGCCACGAGTCCAGAAGGCCAAGGCATCATATATATCATTATTGATGGGGATCTATTTAAACAATTCAACATTGATTTTGACACTGGGGTCTTGAAAGTTATTAGCCCTTTGGATTATGAAATGACATCGGCTTACAAATTGACAGTAAGAGCCAGTGATGCCCTTACTGGGGCCAGGGCTGAAGTTACTGTTGACTTGATAGTTAATGATGTAAATGACAACCCCCCTATTTTCGATCAACCTACATACAATACAACATTATCAGAAGCGTCTCTCATTGGAACACCTGTTTTACAAGTTGTGTCTACTGATGCAGACTCAGAAAACAATAAAATGGTCCATTACCAGATTGTCCAGGATACTTACAACAGCACGGATTATTTTCACATAGACAGTGCAAGCGGCTTAATCCTGACGGCACGGATGCTGGACCATGAGTCAGTGCAGCACTGCATTTTGAAAGTTAGAGCCACAGATAATGGCTTCCCATCACTGAGCAGCGAGGTCCTGGTTCATATCTACATCTTGGATGTAAATGACAACCCACCAGTCTTTAATCAGCTCATTTATGAGTCATATGTGAGTGAATTAGCTCCCCGGGGCCATTTTGTAACCTGTGTGCAAGCCTCTGATGCAGACAGCTCTGATTTTGACCGGTTGGAATACAGCATTCTATCTGGAAATGACCGGACTAGCTTTCTGATGGACAGCAAGAATGGTGTCATTACACTGTCCAACCACCGGAAGCAGCGGATGGAGCCTCTGTACAGTCTCAATGTGTCAGTCTCTGATGGGCTGTTCACCAGCACTGCCCAGGTGCATATCAGGGTACTTGGGGCGAACCTGTACAGCCCTGCCTTTTCACAAAGCACCTATGTAGCCGAAGTGAGAGAGAATGCAGTCACTGGGACAAAGGTAATTCATGTTCGAGCCACGGATGGGGATCCAGGGACGTATGGGCAGACCAGCCATGCCATCATCAATGATTTTGCTAAGGATCGATTCCTCATAGACCGGCAGGTCATCACGACAGAAAGGCTTGACAGGAAAACCCTCTAGAAGGAGAACAGAAAGGATTAGCTGGACACCCTATTCTAAGCATCAATGCCACGAGACCAGAAGTCCAAGGCATCATATATATCATTATTGATTGGGTTCTATTTAAACAATTCAACATTGATTTTGACACTGGGGTCTTGAAAGTTATTAGCCCTTTGGATTATGAAATGACATCGGCTTACAAATTGACAGTAAGAGCCAGTGATGCCCTTACTGGGGCCAGGGCTGAAGTTACTGTTGACTTGATAGTTAATGATGTAAATGACAACCCCCCTATTTTCGATCAACCTACATACAATACAACATTATCAGAAGCGTCTCTCATTGGAACACCTGTTTTACAAGTTGTGTCTACTGATGCAGACTCAGAAAACAATAAAATGGTCCATTACCAGATTGTCCAGGATACTTACAACAGCACGGATTATTTTCACATAGACAGTGCAAGCGGCTTAATCCTGACGGCACGGATGCTGGACCATGAGTCAGTGCAGCACTGCATTTTGAAAGTTAGAGCCACAGATAATGGCTTCCCATCACTGAGCAGCGAGGTCCTGGTTCATATCTACATCTTGGATGTAAATGACAACCCACCAGTCTTTAATCAGCTCATTTATGAGTCATATGTGAGTGAATTAGCTCCCCGGGGCCATTTTGTAACCTGTGTGCAAGCCTCTGATGCAGACAGCTCTGATTTTGACCGGTTGGAATACAGCATTCTATCTGGAAATGACCGGACTAGCTTTCTGATGGACAGCAAGAATGGTGTCATTACACTGTCCAACCACCGGAAGCAGCGGATGGAGCCTCTGTACAGTCTCAATGTGTCAGTCTCTGATGGGCTGTTCACCAGCACTGCCCAGGTGCATATCAGGGTACTTGGGGCGAACCTGTACAGCCCTGCCTTTTCACAAAGCACCTATGTAGCCGAAGTGAGAGAGAATGCAGTCACTGGGACAAAGGTAATTCATGTTCGAGCCACGGATGGGGATCCAGGGACGTATGGGCAGATCAGCTATGCCATCATCAATGATTTTGCTAAGGATCGATTCCTCATAGACGGCAATGGACAGGTCATCACGACAGAAAGGCTTGACAGGGAAAACCCTCTAGAAGGAGACATCAGTATTTTTTTGAGGGCCCTCGATGGTGGAGGAAGAACAACTTTCTGCACTGTGAGGGTGATTGTGGTCGATGAAAATGACAATGCCCCCCAGTTCATGACAGTAGAATACAGAGCCAGTGTCAGGGCAGATGTTGGACGGGGCCACCTGGTCACTCAGGTTCAAGCCATGGATCCAGATGACGGAGCAAATGCAAGGATTACTTACTCCCTCTATAGTGAGGCCTCGGTCTCTGTGGCTGACCTCCTGGAAATTGATCCTGACAATGGCTGGATGGTCACCAAGGGCCATTTTAACCAGCTGAAAAACACAGTGCTGTCCTTCTTTGTCAAAGCAGTGGATGGGGGCATTCCAGTGAAACACTCCCTCATTCCCGTCTATATCCATGTCTTACCTCCTGAAACATTTTTACCCTCCTTCACCCAGTCTCAGTATTCCTTCACCATTTCAGAAGATACAGCCATTGGGAGTACAGTGGATACCCTGAGGATTTTGCCCACTCAGAAAGTCAAGTTCAGCACAGTTAACGGGGAACGGCTAGAAAATAACAAAGGCAACATTTTCATCATAGAACAGGAAACAGGCACGATCAAGCTGGACAAACGTCTTGATCATGAGATCAGCCCAGCTTTTCACTTCAAAGTTGCAGCCACTATACCTCTGGACAAAGTAGACATTGTGTTCACCGTGGATGTAGATATCAAAGTCCTGGATCTAAATGACAACAAGCCTATCTTTGAAACTTCAAGCTACGAGACAATCATCATGGAAGGAATGCCTGTGGGCACCAGACTCACACAGGTGAGGGCCATGGATATGGACTGGGGAGCCAACGGGCAGGTCACCTACTTCCTCCACTCGGATTCCCAGCCAGAAAAGGTGATGGAAGCGTTCAGCATTGACAGCACCACAGGCTGGATCAGTACCTTGAAGGACCTGGATCACGAGACAGACCCCACATTCACCTTCTCTGTGGACCTGGGGATTTTACGAATCAGCTATGCCATCATCAATGATTTTGCTAAGGATCGATTCCTCATAGACGGCAATGGACAGGTCATCACGACAGAAAGGCTTGACAGGGAAAACCCTCTAGAAGGAGACATCAGTATTTTTTTGAGGGCCCTCGATGGTGGAGGAAGAACAACTTTCTGCACTGTGAGGGTGATTGTGGTCGATGAAAATGACAATGCCCCCCAGTTCATGACAGTAGAATACAGAGCCAGTGTCAGGGCAGATGTTGGACGGGGCCACCTGGTCACTCAGGTTCAAGCCATGGATCCAGATGACGGAGCAAATGCAAGGATTACTTACTCCCTCTATAGTGAGGCCTCGGTCTCTGTGGCTGACCTCCTGGAAATTGATCCTGACAATGGCTGGATGGTCACCAAGGGCCATTTTAACCAGCTGAAAAACACAGTGCTGTCCTTCTTTGTCAAAGCAGTGGATGGGGGCATTCCAGTGAAACACTCCCTCATTCCCGTCTATATCCATGTCTTACCTCCTGAAACATTTTTACCCTCCTTCACCCAGTCTCAGTATTCCTTCACCATTTCAGAAGATACAGCCATTGGGAGTACAGTGGATACCCTGAGGATTTTGCCCACTCAGAAAGTCAAGTTCAGCACAGTTAACGGGGAACGGCTAGAAAATAACAAAGGCAACATTTTCATCATAGAACAGGAAACAGGCACGATCAAGCTGGACAAACGTCTTGATCATGAGATCAGCCCAGCTTTTCACTTCAAAGTTGCAGCCACTATACCTCTGGACAAAGTAGACATTGTGTTCACCGTGGATGTAGATATCAAAGTCCTGGATCTAAATGACAACAAGCCTATCTTTGAAACTTCAAGCTACGAGACAATCATCATGGAAGGAATGCCTGTGGGCACCAGACTCACACAGGTGAGGGCCATGGATATGGACTGGGGAGCCAACGGGCAGGTCACCTACTTCCTCCACTCGGATTCCCAGCCAGAAAAGGTGATGGAAGCGTTCAGCATTGACAGCACCACAGGCTGGATCAGTACCTTGAAGGACCTGGATCACGAGACAGACCCCACATTCACCTTCTCTGTGGTGGCCTCTGACCTTGGGGAAGCCTTCTCTCTTTCTTCCACAGCACTGGTCTCTGTCAGGGTGACGGATATAAATGACAATGCTCCAGTCTTTGCCCACGAGGTATACCGAGGGAATGTAAAGGAGAGCGACCCTCCAGGTGAGGTAGTAGCTGTCCTCAGCACTTGGGACAGAGATACTTCTGATGTCAATCGCCAAGTGAGCTACCATATTACAGGTAAGTCTATCACCCTGCTTTCTAAAGAAAGAGGGAAGGTGGCAGAAGGTTGGACTTCCCTGTTGGCTCAGCAGTCTAGAATCCACTTGCAATGCAGGAGTCACAGGAGACATGTTTTCAATCCCTGGGTTGAGAAGATCCCCTGGAGGAGAGCATGACAGCCCAATCCAGTATTCTTGTCCTGAGAATCCCTGTGGACAGAGAAGCCTGGCAGGATACAGTCCATAAGGTCACAAACAGTGGGACATGACTAAAGTGACTTAGCATACATGCATGCATGGGAGATAAGAGTAGGAGAGAAAGAAATGAGACAAGGGTTTGAGAAGTTATCTTCCCCCTCTGGGGCTGAGTGGACTCAGTTTTTTTAGTTGTTAGTAACTCACCCTTAGTCTGTAGTTCACTGAATTGCCTGTGACAAATGACCAAGATTGGTACCAGTCCTTGAGTCAGTTTTTATCATTAAAAAAAAGAGTCCAGGACTTCCCTGGTGGTCCAGTGGGTAAGGACACCGCCTTGCAGTGCAAGGGGCACCGGTTCAATCCCTGGCCTGGGAAGATCCCACGTGCTACGGAGTGGCTGGACCCATGTGTCCAATTACCGAGCTCGAGCTCTGGAGCGCATGCGCCCAGAGCTGGTGCTCTGCGACAACAGAGGCCACCACGGTGGGAGGCCCACATGGGCCAAAGAATAAAGATGGATGAAAATGGACAAATGAAAAACCAATAGAAGTGGCCTGCCTGCTCCATTCCCTCCCCACCCCACCCCACCAAAATAAATAAATAAATAAATTGTTAACATTAAAAAAAAAAAAAAGAGTCCGACTTTCTCGGGGGCCCAGTGGCTAAGACTCCTCACTTCTACTTCAGGGGACACTAGTTCAGTCTCAGATCTGGGAACTAAGATCCCACATGCCCCACAAAGTAGCCAAAATAAAGAAATAAAAAGAGTCCAGCCAAATATCTCAGTTGAAGAAATAAAAATAACAATGCTTAAGAAGCTTTCTGCCTGAAACTGAATGTAAATCAAAGTGATGTTTTATTCACTTTTCTTTCCTTGTCATTATTACTCATGTTATTATTGTGGACATACACGTTTTAAAGAAAAAAAAAGCACACTTCCCTTCCACACACACTGCTCTTCATTTTCTTTTCTTGTTTCTTTTTTTTAAATTTTTTTGGGGGGAGGGGAAGGCAGGTTGGGGAGGGAGAGGGGCGGGTGGGCCACTTCTATTGGTCTTTCATTTATCTATTTTCATTCAGCTTTGTTCTTTGACCCCTGTGGGCCTCCCACCGTGGTGGCCTCTATGCATGCGCTCCAGAGCTCTGGCTCGGTAATTGGACACATCGGTCCAGCCGCTCCGCGGCATGTGGGATCTTCTCAGGCCAGGGATCGAACCAGCGCCCCTTGCACTGCAAGGTGATGTCCTTATCCACTGGACCACTTGGGAAGCCCTCTTCATTTTCTTGATGAAACTGTTTTCTCAATATTGTTTTCTGTTTAAAGATGTTAATGCATTTATACTTAGTTGGGGGGTATTTTTTAAGTATATTCCTTTTTCCTACTTTTTGTAGTGGTAATAAACAGATTTATTTACAAGATTTTCCTGGTAGTAAGAACTCATATGCATGCACACACACACACACACACACACACACACACACATATACAAATCAGAGGATATGGTTGAACTTTATGCTGAAAAATCTGAAGTTATACCTGCAAGTCAAAGGGTATGTCTTCTGACATGGCAATTTCCTTGGATCCCTTTACTGTCTTTCCAAATAGTAAACAGAAATTCAATAGGAAGGCCAAGATAGATAAATGAGGTCACCCAGAACACACACACAGAAAATGTTACCATTGCTATGAAGGGCAGAGGATCTCGTGTCAGAGTGAAGAAGTGGGGTCATGGATTAGGGGTAGCTTTCCAGGGGTGATTGGCCTTAAACTTTGAAGAGAAGGTTGGTAGTGTGAGAGAAGTCTTCCTATGTGGGGGTTTTAAGGTTAATATTTTGATGTTGTGCCATTCAAAGGCAGAACATAAGCAAAGTGCCAGAAGATTTCAAAGAATCCATCCATTCTTGCAGTCAGGTGGCTTCCCTTTAGAAAAACGACATTATTCAAAGTGAAAAATGAATTAATTAGAATGCCCTCAGGACACAGAATCTGCTTAAGTACTTTAGTGGGAAAGTTAATTAATCACTGCAGAATAAGATCCACAGGAAAGTGTATGTGTCAGTGCTTGGGACCGCCACAGCTTCTCTCCTCACACCTCTTCTTTATCTTTACGGGACTGTTTTCTGGATGCTGTTTTCTGTTTAAAGGTCTTAATCCATTTATGCTTTATCTGAATCTTTCCATAGTGGGTTTTTTTTTCATTAAAATGTATATTTCTGCAGTACAGACATGAGCGATTGCGGTAAGGAAAGAAAAGTGAGTAAAGCATCACGTTGATTTATTTGCATTCAGTTTCAGGCAAAAAGCCTCTTAGGCATTGGAGGTTTTAAAAGTTTAGCTTTAAATATTTATGCATTGTCTTTTCGTCCTTATCCACTGGACCACTTGGGAAGCCCTCTTCATTTTCTTGATGAAACTGTTTTCTCAATATTGTTTTCTGTTTAAAGATGTTAATGCATTTATACTTAGTTGGGGGGTATTTTTTAAGTATATTCCTTTTTCCTACTTTTTGTAGTGGTAATAAACAGATTTATTTACAAGATTTTCCTGGTAGTAAGAACTCATATGCATGCACACACACACACACACACACACACACACACATATACAAATCAGAGGATATGGTTGAACTTTATGCTGAAAAATCTGAAGTTATACCTGCAAGTCAAAGGGTATGTCTTCTGACATGGCAATTTCCTTGGATCCCTTTACTGTCTTTCCAAATAGTAAACAGAAATTCAATAGGAAGGCCAAGATAGATAAATGAGGTCACCCAGAACACACACACAGAAAATGTTACCATTGCTATGAAGGGCAGAGGATCTCGTGTCAGAGTGAAGAAGTGGGGTCATGGATTAGGGGTAGCTTTCCAGGGGTGATTGGCCTTAAACTTTGAAGAGAAGGTTGGTAGTGTGAGAGAAGTCTTCCTATGTGGGGGTTTTAAGGTTAATATTTTGATGTTGTGCCATTCAAAGGCAGAACATAAGCAAAGTGCCAGAAGATTTCAAAGAATCCATCCATTCTTGCAGTCAGGTGGCTTCCCTTTAGAAAAACGACATTATTCAAAGTGAAAAATGAATTAATTAGAATGCCCTCAGGACACAGAATCTGCTTAAGTACTTTAGTGGGAAAGTTAATTAATCACTGCAGAATAAGATCCACAGGAAAGTGTATGTGTCAGTGCTTGGGACCGCCACAGCTTCTCTCCTCACACCTCTTCTTTATCTTTACGGGACTGTTTTCTGGATGCTGTTTTCTGTTTAAAGGTCTTAATCCATTTATGCTTTATCTGAATCTTTCCATAGTGGGTATTTTTTTTTTCATTAAAATGTATATTTCTGCAGTACAGACATGAGCGATTGCGGTAAGGAAAGAAAAGTGAGTAAAGCATCACGTTGATTTATTTGCATTCAGTTTCAGGCAAAAAGCCTCTTAGGCATTGGAGGAATACTTTCTATTTGGAAGAACAGTTTAATACTCAGCTTTAATTATTTATGCATTGTCTCTGAATTCTCAGTGGATGTTTTTAGGGACCATCCCATCGACTTTACCAAAGTAACGAGAACAGAGTAGCTTCAAGCTACTGTTACTATTAGCCATGCCAACCACCAACTGATTTTAATTAGATTTAACTTTTGCTCTTGATGTAACACAACTTGGCTGTGCTGCCACAGATGAACAAAGGACCATTAATCATTTTATTTCACAAAAGAGCAGTGTGGGCCTGAACCAAAGAATTTAATAGAGAGGTTACATTTGTGCATGCTGAAATCATATTCAGTCGAAGCATTATTGAATCCTGACCAGTAGTGAAGGAAAGTGATATCCCAGGAGGACCCCGTGTTTCACCAGGGCATTTTTCTCAACCTCAGCACATTGGCCCTGAGAGCTGGGTAAGTCTCTGTTGCAGGGAGTTGTTCCTTGTTGTAGTGTAGAGTGATTACCAGCACCTCTGGCTTCCCTCCAGTAGATTCCAGTAGCTCCACCTCCAGCATCACCACTAATGGGACATTGACAAGGGCCCCAGGGAAGTGGGCATAATCCCTCTCAGTTGAGAATCACTGCCCTGGAGGAACGTGCAGCCCTCAGTGTCTCTGCACTATCTGCCCATGGCAGTCCATTTATCCCATTTATGTTGCCAAAATTCAGCTTCTGGGCACAAGTTCTGGATTAAATTTCGAAGACAGTTTGGGTGAAGTAGGAAGAAATAGCTTTTGTTGCTTTGCTCTGCGAAGGGGACCACAGCTGGCTAATGCCCTCTGAACTGTGCGTTTCACCCTGGAGAGGGCAGTGAGGAGTCTTATAGTGTTTAAGCAGCAAGGCATTATCAGCTTGTGAACATTCTTCTGATTGGTTGACGCGGTGGTGATGAAGTGGCATCATTATCCTTCTGGTTCCAACCATTTGGGGGTCTATATGCTTGTAGGCAGCATAGTTAACTTCTTCCACCTGGGAGAAGAATGTGGAAAAGAACTCAGAAGCCATGACTCAGAATATTTTCTATAGTCCTAAGGGGGAGCTAAAGGTCTTTTGACTTTGTTTAATGGCTAAAGTATTATTTTGTCTTCCTTGTTTTTCTTTCTGCATTTTCTCACATCACTGATCAAAGTTACTCTTTGACTAAAGTACTCCTCCAGGGAGAAGGCAGGCAGAGGACAGGACATAGATGGGGTCTATTCTGGGAAGTCCTCATGAGGTCCTGCTTGGTTACAGTTACCTCCACACTACAGAGCCCCTAGACTCCCCGCCCCCATGCCTTATATCCAGAGTGCAGTTTGACACTCAGAGTTCCACTGCTTCTCACTCAGGTTCCCTAGCAGGACCGTGGCTTTGCTCTCTGTTCTTTTAAAGATAGAGGCTTCCTGGGTGGCACTCATGGTAAAGAACCCACCTGCCAATGCAGGAGACAGAAGAGATGCAGGCTTGATCCCTGGGTTGAGAAGATCCCATGGAGGAGGGCATGGCAATTCATTCCATTATTCTTGTCCGGATAATCCCATGGACGGAGGAGTCTAGTGGGCTCTGACCCATGGGGTCACAAAGAGTCAGACCTGACTGAAGAGACTTGGTTAGCATGCATGCTTTTCAGGATTCACTGTAAGAAGGTGAGATGGCTCCACTCTTTCAACACAGCAGCAGCCAGCAGGCAGTAAGTTTTCCTAATGTAGTTGTTTACTGTCAATCTTTCCCACCAGAAAGTCAACTCCACTATGAGAGCAGGGATTTTTCATCACGTTTATCCACTGCTGTAGCCCCACTTGCCTAGCACAGTGCCTGGCCTAAGGCAGGTGACAAATATGTGTTGAATGTCCCCAAACAAATGAAACAGCGATGGCCTAACCAGAGTCTGGGCTTCAGACTAATAGTCTGGTCCAGTCTTCCTCCATGTTTGAAGTGACATTATTTCCCTCTTCAGGTTTGGAAGGTCAAAGTAGTTTTCTTCCTTTCTCCAAGCTGCATTTGTCTCTGTGTAATTCAATGATGTGGGAAAGGAATATTACTGGGACTACTTTCATCGTTCAGTCTCATCAATGGCGGTTCCGCTCCAGCAGCTCTTCTCCTTTTCTTCTGTTTTCACTGGCTTCCCTCTGATAAATCGGATCTAATTGCAGTGCTTATCTTTGAGCGGCTCCTTCAATGGCCCGTCATTGGGGCTATTTAATCCAAATGGGTCTTCCTTTATCACACAAAGTTTTCTCCCCCAAATTTTAGTCTTTATAAGAAGAGCTGTGGTATGATAAAGCCTTCATTAAAAGATTCTTAATAGAGCTGACTGCCTTTCCTTGATTGCAAAATCAACGGCTAATGAAATTGTCTTGGTAACAAGAGCTATAGTGTATTACATCCTCTCTTGAGACAGAGTGGATAGACAATTCTATCATCTGAGAAGAAGATTGATTGTTCACAGTTTGAATTTGATTGTCCTTAAGGGGAACTAAACAAGAGATCATCGCCGGCTTCTGTAAGTGCATTTTCTTCTCTTGGAAAGTTACTGTTTTACTTTCCACACAAGCCAAGCATATAAATATCCTGCTTTGTTGCAGGAGAATCAAAAGGCAGTAAGTGTCAATTTTTTTCCAGCATCATAAATGATGCAGTTTGAGAGGCACCTGGATGACCCTGTACAAGCCTCTCACTATAGGTGGAGATCAAAGCTTTTCATTGCTCATCTTCAAAAACTCTTTTTTCGCTGCAGGAGGGAACCCCCGAGGAAGGTTTGCCCTGGGCCTGGTGCAGAGCGAATGGAAGGTCTATGTGAAGAGACCTTTAGATAGAGAAGAACAAGACATTTACTTCCTCAATATCACTGCCACCGATGGGCTCTTTGTCACTCAGGCCATGGTGGAAGTGACTGTCAGTGATGTGAATGACAATAGCCCCGTGTGTGATCAGGTGAGGTTTGTGGCCATGTCAGCTATATTGCTGCTTTTTACTCTGCTTTTCTAAAATTAGGTCAAAACCCATTTCGCTTTTCTCCTTAAGGCCAGGCTACAGTTCTCCTCTTATCTCCTTAATTAGTGCTGTCCAATTTTATAGAAAAGCATAAGACGATGAAATATTATAAACATGGCAAAAGTATAGGTGGCACGATTACTCCCTAATTCTGTCCATTAAAAAATACAAATAGGGCTTCCCTGGTGGTCCAATGGGTCAGGACACCACCTTGCAGTGCAAGAGGTGCCAGTTCTATCCCTGGCCTGGGAAGATCCCACGTGCTGTGGAGCAGCTAGACCGATGTGTCCAACTACCAATCCAGAGCTCTGGAGCACATGCGCCCAGAGCCTGTGCTCTGCGGTGAGAGAGGCCACTGTGATGGGCGGCCCATGCAAGCCAAAGAACAAAAATGAATGAAAATAGATAAATGAAAGACCAATAGAAGTGGCCAAAAAAAAAAAAAAAATACAAACAAAAAATTAAAACCAGGAGTCTCAAAATGAGCTCATTTTTTAAGGAATCATAAACATTATGATTTTTTTTCCTGTCTAAACTGCTGATTTCATAGAAGAAGAATGGGCCACTCAAAAGGATGAATCATGTTTGTTGTGTAGGTTTGCACAGCTGGTTGGTAGCAACATTGGCAATGAAGCTGGGTCTCCAGGCTCCTCATGAAATGGCCTTTCCAGCACAGTTCAAAGCATGAGGGCCAATGCAAACTGTCAGTTATTGATTTTATTTTCTTTCTTACCAAAATTATACCACCTTTCATTTACCTTTTCCTTCCATATGGATTGAGAGACAATATTGGTGGTCTTTAACTTAGAAAAGTGCTGCAGATAGATTTAGTTTCTGATACTAATGCCAGGTGTTTGTCATGGTTCTTGAGAGTTGAAGAGTCTCAAGGAGTCACTGGTGCTTAAGAGAAAAGAGAAGCATAATCAATACCTGATGTTGTCATGGTTCCGTCGGGGTGGAGATTTTGTCTCTTTTCTTCTACATGTACCCCTAGTATCTCCATAGGATCTAGCACATAGTAGGTGCTCAATTAGTATTTTTTGAATGAATTAGCATGGGTGGGGCAGGGCAAGAGAGATTCTATGTTTCATTGTACAGTGTAAGATTATTCTGCAATAAAGGAAAAACATAGCTGAAGATAAATTATGTGAATGCATTCTTAAAGATATCATTTATAAGGTTAAATATGACAATTGCCCACAAATACTAGTGATTTAATTACTGTTCTTTGCCTTTCCCTAGGTTGCATATTCAGCATTATTTCCTGAGGACATTCCATCAGACAAAATCATCCTGAAGGTCAGCGCCAAGGATGCTGACATTGGACCCAATGGAGATATAAGATACTCACTCTATGGACCTGGAAACAATGATTTTTTTCTAGATCCAGAAAGTGGTAAGGCAAAATTTATTTTTGGGATATATGCCATATTAATCCACAAGAGAAGTTAAACACTTGTGTGATCTTATCACTAGGGTGTAGTTGGTATACTAGAACCCTGATATGATGCCCTATTATCTTGAACTCTTAAGAAATACTAGTGCCACGCAGTATCTGGAGGACAGAAACTGCATTTAACATAAAACTTGCCCTGACTTAACCTACATGTGGTAGCACCAAGGAATCAGATGGGTCTGTTTGCTTCTCCTCTTTCTCATATCCATGAGTTAAAGCAGCTGCCCTATAAAAAGTATAAATAGAATTATATCAGAGGCAGGTTTCCATGTAAACCAGACAGCAGTGCATAGTAAGGAGAGTTTTGCCTTGGTGAAATGCCTTTTGTGTCCCTGTACCTATTTACACACTTGTGTTTTTATTCATCATTCCTGCCTAGTTTCTGGGAAGCTGTGAGCCCTCAGATTTGCTTACATATTGAGGCAAAGTTTATAAGGTGAAAGGTTATGTACACTGAAGACAGATGCCTACAATGAAGGCCAAAGTTTAAGGAAAGATATTTTCCATGGAGGTAAATTATTTCAGTGTTGTGTACTGGATGGCCCATCCATTGACAGTTTTTTAGAGCATATTATCTGATATCCTTTATTATATCATCCCATAAATTTTCCATAAATACAAACATGAACTACTTATTGAAGTGGAGGCCTGTCAACAGTGACTCAATATGGATTTACTGAATGAGAACTACCTTGAACTTGACCTTCACTTGTTGCTCTCCAATCTCAAAAACTTATGACATTGATCAAGCACCACTAGTGACTAACTTAGTAACTAATTAAAAGGGGGACCAGTTGGGGTTAACACATATGCCTTGTGACAGAAGCATCCTAAAGCCTTTATCTGGGTCAAGATACCTAGTTACCTATATAATCTCTACCCCACAACCTAGATCTGAACAATTTTTAAATGAGATGTAAAGATTGAATAATTTGCATATTTCCAGTGTTGTATTGGTCATAATGAGCAATAGCTAACTACTGAGTCTAGGGGAGTTATTGGCTCCTCCCTAACCCACTTCCACTTCAGCTGTATCTTACTGGGAAGGGCTTAGTTACATAACAATATAGTACCTGGTTATAGAAACCTGACAATTTTTTTGTTAATTTTTGGCCTCTTTTATTGTTTTTTTTAATCCGTGTTTTTATCCATGTTTATTCTTTGGCCACGCAGTATCTGGAGGACAGAAACTGCATTTAACATAAAACTTGCCCTGACTTAACCTACATGTGGTAGCACCAAGGAATCAGATGGGTCTGTTTGCTTCTCCTCTTTCTCATATCCATGAGTTAAAGCAGCTGCCCTATAAAAAGTATAAATAGAATTATATCAGAGGCAGGTTTCCATGTAAACCAGACAGCAGTGCATAGTAAGGAGAGTTTTGCCTTGGTGAAATGCCTTTTGTGTCCCTGTACCTATTTACACACATGTTTTTTTATTCATCATTCCTGCCTAGTTTCTGGGAAGCTGTGAGCCCTCAGATTTGCTTACATATTGAGGCAAAGTTTATAAGGTGAAAGGTTATGTACACTGAAGACAGATGCCTACAATGAAGGCCAAAGTTTAAGGAAAGATATTTTCCATGGAGGTAAATTATTTCAGTGTTGTGTACTGGATGGCCCATCCATTGACAGTTTTTTAGAGCATATTATCTGATATCCTTTATTATATCATCCCATAAATTTTCCATAAATACAAACATGAACTACTTATTGAAGTGGAGGCCTGTCAACAGTGACTCAATATGGATTTACTGAATGAGAACTACCTTGAACTTGACCTTCACTTGTTGCTCTCCAATCTCAAAAACTTATGACATTGATCAAGCACCACTAGTGACTAACTTAGTAACTAATTAAAAGGGGGACCAGTTGGGGTTAACACATATGCCTTGTGACAGAAGCATCCTAAAGCCTTTATCTGGGTCAAGATACCTAGTTACCTATATAATCTCTACCCCACAACCTAGATCTGAACAATTTTTAAATGAGATGTAAAGATTGAATAATTTGCATATTTCCAGTGTTGTATTGGTCATAATGAGCAATAGCTAACTACTGAGTCTAGGGGAGTTATTGGCTCCTCCCTAACCCACTTCCACTTCAGCTGTATCTTACTGGGAAGGGCTTAGTTACATAACAATATAGTACCTGGTTATAGAAACCTGACAATTTTTTTGTTAATTTTTGGCCTCTTTTATTGTTTTTTTTAATCCGTGTTTTTTTATCCATGTTTATTCTTTGGCTTGTGTGGGCCTCCCATCACAGTGGCCTCTCTCACTGCAGAGCACACACTCTGGGTACATGTGCTCCAGAGTGCTGGTTTGTAATTGGGCACACCGGCCCAGCCACTCTGTGGCAAATAGAATCTTCCCGTGCCAGGGATCGAACCAGCGCCCCTTGCACTGCAAAGCAGACTCTTTACCCATTGGACCATGAGGGAAGCCTGGCAATTTTTTATTGAATAACATTTATTAACTACTAGACCTGAAAGCACTTTATAGGATATTTGTGATAGACTCCAACATGAACCAAGGGAGAAGACAGAGCAGTTAAGTCAATAATAATAATAATAATAGAAATGACAATAATAATAGAGACAGAATGACATGAGTGTCTGTAAGAGATACCAGGAGAGTATATCTGGGCACAGAGGAAGGAATAGCTAATGTTCTGATAAGAGGGAAGAGGAAGCTTTTAAAGAGGAACTAGCATTTGAATTGAACCAGGATTCTAGGAGCTAAAGCAGGATACTGCTGGCCATGGGGCCAGTGTGGGCAGAGAGCACAGCATCTCCAGGGAATGCCACGTACAACACTGTCACCAGTCAGAGGAGCCACAGAATGGCTTTCGAGAAAAGTGGTAGGAAGTGGTAGGAAGGATAACTTTAGGTCAGATCTTGGAGGGTCCTGAATGCCAACTGAAAAACCACTGAAAAACCACTGGGCACAGCATTTATTCAAGTCTGTCATTGCCATTATCCATTCAAATTTACATAACAACAATAAAATCCCCACAGGAACTGACACCCAGGACCAGTATAGCTATTCCAGTGATTAAAATAATAGTCACTCCATGGTTATTAAAATAGCCTCCCTCCACGTTGGTTGCTGAAGAGCTGCTGTTCCAAGCTTCTCGGGTGTTCCCCCACTAGAACTGCACCCCCTGCAGCAACTCTTGGGCCTTCCACTATCCCAGCAAGTGGGGTTTGCCTGGCAAAATAGGACTCCTTATATCCTCTTTCTGCTAGAGCTAACCTGTTTTGACTGTTTTCCTCTAAAAGATGGGGTTAAAAACGTTTTTTAATCCGTGTTTTTTTATCCATGTTTATTCTTTGGCTTGTGTGGGCCTCCCATCACAGTGGCCTCTCTCACTGCAGAGCACACACTCTGGGTACATGTGCTCCAGAGTGCTGGTTTGTAATTGGGCACACCGGCCCAGCCACTCTGTGGCAAATAGAATCTTCCCGTGCCAGGGATCGAACCAGCGCCCCTTGCACTGCAAAGCAGACTCTTTACCCATTGGACCATGAGGGAAGCCTGGCAATTTTTTATTGAATAACATTTATTAACTACTAGACCTGAAAGCACTTTATAGGATATTTGTGATAGACTCCAACATGAACCAAGGGAGAAGACAGAGCAGTTAAGTCAATAATAATAATAATAATAGAAATGACAATAATAATAGAGACAGAATGACATGAGTGTCTGTAAGAGATACCAGGAGAGTATATCTGGGCACAGAGGAAGGAATAGCTAATGTTCTGATAAGAGGGAAGAGGAAGCTTTTAAAGAGGAACTAGCATTTGAATTGAACCAGGATTCTAGGAGCTAAAGCAGGATACTGCTGGCCATGGGGCCAGTGTGGGCAGAGAGCACAGCATCTCCAGGGAATGCCACGTACAACACTGTCACCAGTCAGAGGAGCCACAGAATGGCTTTCGAGAAAAGTGGTAGGAAGTGGTAGGAAGGATAACTTTAGGTCAGATCTTGGAGGGTCCTGAATGCCAACTGAAAAACCACTGAAAAACCACTGGGCACAGCATTTATTCAAGTCTGTCATTGCCATTATCCATTCAAATTTACATAACAACAATAAAATCCCCACAGGAACTGACACCCAGGACCAGTATAGCTATTCCAGTGATTAAAATAATAGTCACTCCATGGTTATTAAAATAGCCTCCCTCCACGTTGGTTGCTGAAGAGCTGCTGTTCCAAGCTTCTCGGGTGTTCCCCCACTAGAACTGCACCCCCTGCAGCAACTCTTGGGCCTTCCACTATCCCAGCAAGTGGGGTTTGCCTGGCAAAATAGGACTCCTTATATCCTCTTTCTGCTAGAGCTAACCTGTTTTGACTGTTTTCCTCTAAAAGATGGGGTTAAAAAACTATTAAGTATCTGGAAGCAGAGAGACCACCACTTCTGGATCTATAGACCATCAGAGAACTGAACAGTTCTTGAGAGGTTTAAAGAGGTGTGGAGTTTCTCCATGTGGCCGAAAGAAGGAATGCCTGATAAAAGAGACTCGACAATGAAATTAATTCATTGGAAGGTCAAGCCATTGGTTTTCTTATTGCATCCAGAATCCCATAAATTTTTCCCTGATGCTTAAAAAATTTAAACTTGCTCTATTTTTCAAAGTATGAAGCTCTTGAGCCAAATGTCAGCAGTCCTTCCTGTCCTGGGGATTCTGTATGTAATTGATTCTCTGCTCTTTGAAGAAAAGACAGTTTTTGAAAAGCCAGGCCATTTATTTTCACAGGTGAGTTAAAAACCTTGGCTCTATTGGACCGGGAGAGGGTCCCTGCATACAGCCTCATCGCCAGAGCCACTGATGCAGGTGGCAGGTTCTGCCAATCTGACATTCGTCTGACGCTGGAGGACGTGAATGATAACCCCCCAGTGTTTTCGTCTGACCACTATAGCGCCTGTGTCTATGAGAACACAGCCACCAAGGCTCTGTTGACCAGAGTTCAGGCGGTGGATCCCGATGTTGGTAAGTCAGCCACACTGATGGGGTGCCTCCCTCTTTGTCCATTTGACACGTTCAGGTGCTGCCTCTCCTTGAGCTTCACCAGCCCACCTTCACCCCTTACTATGGGAACAAGTACATTAAACCACATTTTGGCTCTTCGGTTGACGTACTTCACACACATGAAAGAAATCTGCAAGACATGGTCCCTACCTTTTTGTAGGGTTGAAAGAAGCAATACCGTGAATTCCTTTAACTTTTAACAAAGAATTTGGGGTTTGCCATTTTTATAACCTTTAGAATAAAAATAACAGCTTTCTTACTTGCCCATTCCTGCTGAACATAGTTAAAATTCTGTGTTGTGTGGCAGGGAGAATTTATTTCCGTTTCTATAAAGAATTGCATCTCATGCTTTAGCTGCATTATGACAGTCTCGATTTATGGTGGTGCCCCATAGGGCAAAGACCAATTACTAGATGTGCTGCCAGTCCAATGTGGATTTTTTTAAAAACTGCCATTTTCCAGAGTATTTTGGTCATACAGACTGACATTAGTAAGAGGGATGGGAGTAGGGGGGATAAGGAATTAGAATTGAAAGTTACTAATAAAGTTTGTGTTTAAATCTACTTTACATAATGAGATGTTGAGTTAGAAAAGATGGGAGTTAATTGCTAGGTAGTCTTTCTGAGTATGCATAAGTTATTGAGGTGACTGCATGATGGAGTCTAAATACAAAAGGGCAGATAGACAGCCTCTTGGCTATGCATTTTAAGAGCTGTAAATCAGAGAACTGGGGAATGATGGGGTGTGTCTGCTATGCTAAACAGGCCTTTATATAATTCAGCATCTTATTGCTTAATTCTGAATTGAAAGAAAAATTATTGGACTAATGGAAAAGTAAATACATGATAATTAACTGAAAACAAACATAGAGCCCAGGGTCTCTGCATATTTCTCCATAGAGAAATTAGTGGCTACACTGTGAATTATTGTTCTTACCTGCTAAAATTATTAGCATAATTTTCAAGGCTGAGACTTTTTGCAATCTGCATATTACAGAGCTTGGTAAATATAATAAACAGAAAAAGATTTTTTTTTCAGCTGTACTATGCAGCTTATGGAATCTTAGCTCTCTGACCAGGGATTGAACCCACGGCCTTGGCAGTGAAAGCACGGAGTCCAAACCATTGGACCACAGGAAATTCCAGAAAAGACTCTTTTATTGATCTATAATCATGCATTATTTGCAAAGATTCCTTTTTAAGGAGAATTAGAAAACATTCTCTGGACTCTTGATAGACTTTTGAGGAAAACAGGGCAGAAATCATGCCAATTAATCTTTAATAATTTAACTTTGAGACTGTGTAGTTGGGTCAGAGATGAAATTTTAAGATTGAAATATTTTTAATTAAAATTTCAATTTTAAAAAAATTGGAGTTTTTCCTATTCACCTCCCTCCTAAAGGAATCTGATCTGTACACATAAGGCTTCAGACAGTGGAGGTAGGAGGTTATCAACTCATAGATGTGGTTGAGGTGGAGGGTATGCACTCAACTTGGTCTTTCTCAGTTCTTCCAAGTCAGCTGTCCAGGTGGGTAGTTGGGAAAGAAAGGTTGATTAGACTCTGGGCATTAGCAGAGGCAGAGATGATGAAGCCTTTCAAAGACCAAACCCAGAATAATGACCTTTTCAGTACCTCCCTCTGTTCCTTTGCACTAATTAACAAAAGGACAAGCACAAGAAGTGCTCCTATAGTGTGTTCATCAGGCCATTGTGAAAAAAGGGATGGGGCATAAGTTATTGAGGTGACTGCATGATGGAGTCTAAATACAAAAGGGCAGATAGACAGCCTCTTGGCTATGCATTTTAAGAGCTGTAAATCAGAGAACTGGGGAATGATGGGGTGTGTCTGCTATGCTAAACAGGCCTTTATATAATTCAGCATCTTATTGCTTAATTCTGAATTGAAAGAAAAATTATTGGACTAATGGAAAAGTAAATACATGATAATTAACTGAAAACAAACATAGAGCCCAGGGTCTCTGCATATTTCTCCATAGAGAAATTAGTGGCTACACTGTGAATTATTGTTCTTACCTGCTAAAATTATTAGCATAATTTTCAAGGCTGAGACTTTTTGCAATCTGCATATTACAGAGCTTGGTAAATATAATAAACAGAAAAAGATTTTTTTTTCAGCTGTACTATGCAGCTTATGGAATCTTAGCTCTCTGACCAGGGATTGAACCCACGGCCTTGGCAGTGAAAGCACGGAGTCCAAACCATTGGACCACAGGAAATTCCAGAAAAGACTCTTTTATTGATCTATAATCATGCATTATTTGCAAAGATTCCTTTTTAAGGAGAATTAGAAAACATTCTCTGGACTCTTGATAGACTTTTGAGGAAAACAGGGCAGAAATCATGCCAATTAATCTTTAATAATTTAACTTTGAGACTGTGTAGTTGGGTCAGAGATGAAATTTTAAGATTGAAATATTTTAATTAAAATTTCAATTTTAAAAAAATTGGAGTTTTTCCTATTCACCTCCCTCCTAAAGGAATCTGATCTGTACACATAAGGCTTCAGACAGTGGAGGTAGGAGGTTATCAACTCATAGATGTGGTTGAGGTGGAGGGTATGCACTCAACTTGGTCTTTCTCAGTTCTTCCAAGTCAGCTGTCCAGGTGGGTAGTTGGGAAAGAAAGGTTGATTAGACTCTGGGCATTAGCAGAGGCAGAGATGATGAAGCCTTTCAAAGACCAAACCCAGAATAATGACCTTTTCAGTACCTCCCTCTGTTCCTTTGCACTAATTAACAAAAGGACAAGCACAGAGGTTATGAATGTTGCTCCTATAGTGTGTTCATCAGGCCATTGTATTCACTTCCAGAAAGCTCTACCTACCATAGGGGACCAGATTCTGGGTCATATTCTCAGGGTTTTTAAAATATTTTTGGAACTCATTTAGTTTTAAAAATAAAATTAAGACAGCTGGAGAAGAACAAATGAACTCCTCTAAAACAGCAGACTGAGCACCTGCTATTCCTAGACACCATGCTGAGGAGTTGGGTGTGGAGGTCTTGGTCAGAGCCTGCAGGGGGATTCTGGACTCAAACCCATATTCTCCAGAGTGCCTGGGGTCAGCGACTGAGGGGCTTATGCCATTTTCATTAGTGACATGATCCCCATTTCTCAGTCTTCTGCAAGGCAGCTGAGGAGTGTGAGCCACATACTGAGATGAGCCATGTAGGGTGGACAGGGTTGGGCAAATCATCTTGGGGCAAAACCCAACCTCTAGCCTGAAGCTGAGTTTTCACATGAATCGTTAAGACTGAATCCAGCCCTCCAGTATCTTGAGTTTGGCTTGTATACAGTGTTCCGTAAAGG
The DNA here is from genome assembly GCA_022376925.1 of Tragulus kanchil. Classification (NCBI taxonomy): domain Eukaryota; kingdom Metazoa; phylum Chordata; class Mammalia; order Artiodactyla; family Tragulidae; genus Tragulus; species Tragulus kanchil. The sequence continues at coordinate 98,150,454 of JAIOJX010000006.1, forward strand.
TTGAATTAATTGTCAATAAAAGTCAAGAGATATTTATTTGAATTTTCAATTTCTGGCATTTTCTAAAAACAGCACTCAGAAGACTCAAGAATTCCGACACACAGTCCCAACATGGTAGGAGCCTGAGGGAAACTGCTGTCAGCCAGTTCTCACCCTCTCAAGCCCCAGCCAACTCACTTATGTTGCCACCTGACCTTCATAGGCCCCTTCTCTAAAGTGACAAGGAAATGTTTGATGTGTAAGGACCTTTTAACTTCAGAATAATTCTAAGTTCACAGGAAGTTGCAGCTAAAAAAATATACAGGAAGGGGCATGTACCTTTTGGCCAACCCTTCCTCCCCAATGATACCATCTTGCATAATTGAGGTACCCTCAGATTTTGGCACAGGTGTGTGTGATTGTGTGTGTGTGTGCAATTCTTTTCAGTTTTATGTAACCACCACCAGCTTCATGTAACCCACCACCCCATTCATCCATCTGCTGCCCGTTCACAGCCAACCCACCTCCTCCCCACACTTCCTTCCCAGTGTCTAATCCCTGGCAACCACTAATATCCATATCTATAGTTATTCCAAAAATGTTATTTCAATAGAATCTTGCAGCTTATAACCTTTTGAAAATGGTCTTTTTCACTCAGCATCATCCCCTTGGAGCTATCCAAGTTGTCTAATTGGTTTTTGACCCTAGTGAGGAACATTGGCTCCATTTGTATAAATAACAGGGCTATTTGGTTCATGAAACTTCTTTTGTTAAACATATTCCTTTACCTAAAGTTAAAAATGATTTCATCAACACTTGGCTACAATACATACTAAGTCGCTATAAACTGCAGGAAGAAAGACAAAGCTGTATTAACCTGAAGTCCAATTCCATTACTTCATGAAATCAAAACTATTGTAACCTCTTACTAACCTTCCATATTCTGGTTTTCTAATTATATATGTACATATACATACATATATATATATATATATATATATATATATATATATATATATATATATATATGTATGTATGTATGTATACATATTATTGCTTTTAGCCAAACAACTCTTTCCTATGCCAAATTCATTATTCCTAGTGAGCCAACACTAATGTTAGAGTAACTGCCTAGGTCAGGAATGAAATAAAACCAGGAGAAGACAAGACCACTTTAGCACCCATTTTATGAGTTCTAAGAAATTTCATGGCAATTTTATCATTAAATTCTTAGTTTTCCAGTAAAATGGAAATATCCTCCATTCCATTAATTAACAATGTGATTTTATGACAACATTTATAAACATGGAATCCTTTCAGTAAACATTAGGAGGCTTTTTGTTGGGCCACCTCTTGGGGGTTCATATTTTTCTGTTTACCCTACCTCTTAAGGTAAGATTGGTGTCCAGGTTTTCTATATTGAGGGTTTTTAGGTTAGCAACAAGTTTATGCAATAATGAAAATCATAGCTAAAATCTTTGACCATTTTAGGCAAAGTGACATGAAAATCAAATGTAAACTTGCACTGCAAAATATACCAGAGCACATGATTTATTGACAGGCCAATGTTCAGATATTTGAGATTCAAGAGGTATATTTTCCCTCTTGTGGATCAGGGACATGAAGCAAGGAAATGTTCTAATGAACGTGCTTGCTCCTTTCCTGTAAAATATTTCCTACCAAGTTTAGAACTGTTTTCTGGGATTCTGGAGAACCTTGGAAGCATGTAACACACATTACAATTAGTTTCGATTCAGTATAGCTAATATTTACTGAGCAGCTGTATAGCAGGTGTTATAGAAGGAACTATATGAGGATTGTGCAGTAACAGGCCCAGGTTCTATACACTAGTGAAGGGCATGAATCAGGAATGCACAAACCTGGAATAAAAGGAAGAGCTACCAGAATGAATGGGATTCAACAGAAAGAGGAAGCCCTTCAGGAAGTCAGGTGCCAAGAGGATAAAGTCACAAAGCTGGGAACATGTGTACCCAGCTGAACAGTTGGGAGAACATCACATGATCCAGAACAGAGACAAGGCAGTGAGATGAGAGAAGGTATCTGGGCCCCATTGTGGAGGTTCACAAAGGCCAGTAATTGTGTGCCTAAATCCAAAGATGGAAAAGAGCCACTGTACGCATGGGACAAAAGAAATTCACCAGTTCTGGGTTTCAAAAATGCTAATCTGTTAAGAGCCTCTAATGTGGATGTGAAGAAAGTGTCAATGAGATTATTTAGAAAGACCACAAGGGCGAGTGGTTTGGCATGGGGATTTAAAAGGAAGAAGCAGATGAGAGACAGATTTTACATGTGAAATCTGTCAATTTTGGCAACTGACTGCACTGAAAGCACAATGGACAGACCAGACAAGAACTCAAACTTGGGTACCAGGTGAACAGAAATGGCCTAGGTGACCTGAAACAAGACCTCATGTAAAAAGATAAAAAATTGGAGGCACATTAGGAATACAGTCCTTCAGGAATTAAGATAACGAGTTTTCTTTTTTTAATTTTTTGGTCTCTTTCATTGTTTTTTTATTTATTTTCATCCATCTTTATTCTTTGGCCTTGTGGGCCTCCCATTTCAGTGACGTATCTCATTGCAGAGCACCAGCTTTGGGCTCATGCGCTCTAGAGTGCTGGTTCCTCATTGGACACATCAGTCCAGCTGCTCCACGGGCACATGGGATCTTCCTGGGCCAGAGATCGAACCAGTGCCCCTTGCACTGCAAGGAGGACTTTTCACCTACTGGATCACCAGGGAAGCCCTGATAATGAGTTTTCTAATCATGACAGAGTAGGGTGGCTTTGCCTTCAAGGGGTTTACAGTCATAATGGGAAATAGGCAATCACAAATGAAAGAAAAGTGGAGTCAGTGTTGTAATAGACTCACTTCATCTGTAAAAGTAGGGATTTTGTAAGGATTAATCAGATAGCATGTGTAAAACGCTAGCCCAAGTCTCTATAGAAACATGAAAACATGAGCAATGAATTTTCAAGTAGGATGACTCAGGAAGTATTCACATGGTGGTATTTGCATTCAAGTTTTGTATTAAGGGTTGGGGCTTGACTTTGGGGAAAGAAGAGGGGAAAGACCTAGTAGCAAAAGAGAGGGAAAGAGGTAAGGGTTGTATTGGGCAAGATAGGCTTGACTAGACTGAGGTAATTTTTTAAAAATCTCAGTGGCTTAGCCCAGCAAAAGTTTAATTCTTGCTTCTGTGGAGAACAGGTCAGTGCAAGTCCATTCCATGATGTGGAAATCCAGTCCCTCCTTCAGATCAACACCACCTTCATAAATTTTGCCTCCCAATGTCACTGCAGCAAAAGAGAGAGATGAAGAAGGCGTGTCAGCTCTTTGCCACTTCAACACAGGAGAGACTCATATGATTCTGTCACTATCCACCCAGAACTAGTCAGAGGATACTGGGAGGTATGGGAGAGTCCGTGGGGTATTTGTTGAGCAGTTGTGTCTCTGTCACAGGGATGAAAACAGGAAAGAACAACTGCTCTACCAGGCCCCAGGGAGGCAGGAGAGGGTAGGGAGAGTGAGCCTCAGCAACATGAGAGACCACTTGATCTTAGTCATGAAAAGAAGGAGAGAAGGAGAAAGAAAAAAACTTGACTTTCAAAGGAAGAAACTGAAGGAGAGACTCAGGATAACTCAGTTGGAATGCACACATCTGCCCTTAGACATCTCCGTGTGGTAAGAGATTCCATCAACTCTTTAGCTGACAAGCCTGGTGGTAGTTGGGCTGGGTGCTCTGAGGTGGACCTAGGGAGTTAATTTCAGGGGTTAAAGGCAATGTGAGAGGGAGTCACCAAAAAATGGGGAAATTGCTCCCCTACTGATGTCTCTGTAGATACTAGGTTACAGAAATGAACAGACTCAACACGTGAAGTGAATTTATGAGTAGAAAAGATAGAAGTTCTCTCTCAGTCTTCCAGAATCATGCCCTTCCCTCTAAAGTCATTAGATCCTCTTATTAGCAGAGACCAGAAAAGAAACAGAGATCTCTTGACAGAACTTTTCCATTCTCACCCAAGAGTTTGTTTTCCAGTAGCCCTCAGTGTCCTTAATTTTACACTGTCATTCCTTGTAGTGAGTAAGCATGCAGTCCTTCTTGGGGGCTTGTTGTCTGCATATTTCATGAGGGAGACAGATGGTATCATGACCCCCACATGTGCTCTCCTGGGGCAAAAGCTGGAATGAACTTGATTTCCCAGAGCACAGATCTTGTCAGATGAAAAGTCTGGCCCAGTATCTCAGAGCATCATTTGCTCTGAGTATGTAGCACCTAATGAAAGAGCACGAAATTATTTATCTGAGAGGAAAAATATTTACAAAAATAACTGGTAAAGTTTATTAAAGAGAAGTCTTCAAAGAGACGTCTTTCTAACCAAGCCACTTTAAGTGAATCTCTCCAGTCATTTCTTGCCTCTTCTAACACATCCTAGCCTTGTGTCTGCCCCTTGTTAAAGCCATGAAAAGACTCAGGAAGAACAGCTAAGAGATAAGTTAAGTGCAATGCAAAGTACTGAAAGGCTGACAGAAAAGCACATCTGTCCATTGCTCCAGGCTGGCCATATCCTATCCTGGGACGAAGTCTGAGGGAGGGCCATGTATACAAGTCTGTCGGAGTCAGAAACATTTGCCTATGTCTGGAGCTCTCCCTTGCCTTCAGATGTGATGGTCAAAGTTTCAATTCCTGGGAAGATGTTAGGTTTTTAGTATTCCCTCATCACCTTTCTGGTCTCATGGAGGTCCCCATAATGGAGTTTTATTTTAAGTCTTTCATCATGACCTTCTAGTCTCATAGAGGAAAACAAATATCCACTCAGCATGTACTCTTGGAAGTACTTGGCTGAATATTTTACTTTTGTACTGCGTCCACTTCAAAAGCAAAAGAAAAATGTCACACCTGACAAAAGAGATAAATTCTGAAGCATCTTGGGTGTGTGGGAGAGAGAAGGGCCAGTGTATGAAGTCTGTGAAGGAACTTGGATGTAGCCATGGACCCTACAATGGAGGTATGCGGGTGGCCTACCATTTTTCTGTTTTAGGACTTCCCAAGAAGGTAGCTTCTTGGTGATGTCATACCCCAACTGAAGCATTACCTCTTGACTCCTCCAGATCCTGCATATCATGTGGACGATCCCCAAATAAGCTTAAGGGATGCATCTCATAACCAGAGGTCAGGAGGCGAGATGGATGGGGGGAACGCTATGGGTGATTAGTGCCCTGCACTGTGCAGGCTGGTTGACCTTGGGCCAGTCGTTGGTCTCCCTCAGACTGTTTCCTCTTTTACAATGTTAGGAAAGTGCTTGCTTTCAGAGCAAAGGGCTTGCTTTGCCAACCTGGAAGAGTAAGTGTGAGGCTCCCCCAAGAGTGACTAGGATGGAAGGAAACCACATCTGCCCTCTTTGCAGCTGGGTCTCCAGCAGCATCTCAAGCTTTTCCTTACATGAAACTGCTCACATACCTCTTCTCTCCTCTTACACCCTGCAAGGCAAAACTGGGGTTTGGTAAGAATTTTAAATGATCATAAACGTGACTAATAACATTTGCTTTTTGAGTTTTTATTACATACCAGGCACCATGCCAAGTACTGCAGATACATTATTTCCACTTCTCACAACAACTTCTGCAAACTGGCAGATATTTTTGTTACTGTTCTACTTAACATATGAATCAACTCTGAAGGCTTACCTTGTCATGAATGGAAAAACTAATTAGCAGCACCAAAGGAGGCTTAGTTAACAGATATCCAGCTAATGGTTATGTCTTAGTCAAGGGCAGTGGTTCTCAGAAAGTGGTGCCTGGACTGAGAGTATCATGTGGAAGCTTGTTGGAAATGAAAATTCTGACTCGAGAGATTGTAGACCAGTGGTGCTCGGCCTTCAGTGTGCATCAGGGTCATCTAGAGGGCTTGTTAACCTAGAGATTACTAGCCCCACCCCCAAGGTTTCTGATTGGGTCTGGGAGGAGGTTTGACCTCTTGTCTGTCAGGAATTCTCAGGCAGTATTAATGGTCCCAGGACCATACTGGCAGAGCCACCTGCTTAGGAATTCCTAAACTTTTTGTGCCACAAATACTTTCAAAGTTTGAGGACACCAACAGATTGTTTCTCTGAATAATGTTTTACAGTTCATAAAAAAAATGAAAAAGGTGAGATATGGTGCACCCCAATATTTTTTGGTCTTAGTATATAGTGAAATTCATTTCTGCTTTAATAGATTAAATAAGATCTAACATAGTAGATCTCACAATTTTGATATATTAGAGTAGTGGTAAGCAGTGAGATGTGCCACAACTATAAAACAATATGAATCTGTGAAGGAAGTTGGATGTGCCCGTGCACCACAATGAAGGTATGCAGGTGGCCTGCCATATTTCTGTTTTAGGACTTCCCAAGGAGACAGCTTCTTGGTGACTTTATATCCCAGCTGAGCCAGCACCCTTGACTCCTCCAGACCCTGCATATCATGGAGATGATCTCCAAATATCCTTAAGAGACACATAACCAGAGACCCAGAGGCCACATGGGAGCGGAGAAAGCCTTGGATGATTAGTGCCCTACACTGTGTGGAGGTGTGATGCTTAATTCAGTTAAAGGCTAATGAAAGTAAAGAATTAAATGTTTTCCTCTGTGGTAGGCAGCTTCTAAGATAATTCCCTATGACCCCCTACCTCTTGGGATTCCCATCTCTTTCCTTGAAAGTCAACTCCAGACTCACTTCTTTTTTAAAATATATTTTTTAATATTTTTATTTTTTAATTAAAAAAAAAAATTGGCCATGCCATGCAATGTGTGGGATCTTAGTTCCCCAACCAGGGATTGAACCCACACCCCCTGCATTGGAAGCACAGAGTCTTAACCACAGGGTCATCAGGGAAAGTTCCCTTACTGACTTCTGATGAATAGAATATGATCGCTGTGATGCTGATAGCACATCTGAGATTAGGTTACAGGAAAACTGTTCCTTCCCTTTTGGTCCTGTCCGCTGTATTAGTCTGTTTGGACTGCCATAACAAAATACCATAGACTGAATAGCTTACACAAGAGACGTTCATTTTCTCAGTTCTGGAGGTTGGATGTCCTCTCAGGATGCCAGCACAGTCAGTTCCTGGCTTGCAGGTGGCCACCTTCTCACCAGGCCCTCACATAACCTTTCCTTAGCACGTGCAGGGAAGTGAAGAGCCCTCTATGCCACCCCCCTTCTTCTAGACCACCAATCTTGTTGGGTTAGGACCCCATTCTGACCCCATATGACCTAGTTAGCTTTAATATCTGAAAAGCTCTACCTCTAAATATAGTTACATAGGGGTTAGCTCTCAACATATGGATTTGAGGGTGGGGCAAAAACAAGCAACAGGTTCCTTTGCTTGCTTCCAGAGGAGGGGCAAGCTGGTTCCTTGTATCAGGGGCCCCCAATCCCTGGACTGAGGATAGGTACCAGTCCGTGGGCTGTTAGGAACGGGGTCACACAAAAAGAGGTGAGTGGCAGACAAGTAAGCTGAAACTTTTTTTTTTTTTTTTATTTTGGTGGGGGTGGGGTGGGGAGGGAGGGGAGCAGGCGGGCCACTTCTATTGGTCTTTCATTTGTGCATTTTCATCCATCTTTTGTTCTTTGGCCCGTGTAGGCCTCCCACCATGGTGGCCTCTGTTGTCGCAGAGCACCGGCTCTGGGCGCATGCGCTCCAGAGCTCTGGCTCGGTAATTGGACACATCAGTCCAGCCGCTCCGCGGCACATGGGATCTTCCCAGGCCAGGGATCGAACTGGCGCCCCTTGCACTGCAAGGCGGTGTCCTTACCCACTGGACCACCAGGGAAGCCCCAAGTAAGCTGAAACTTCATCTGCTACTCCTTGTCACTTCCATTGCTTAGTACTACCCTACCTCAACTATTCCCACCCCGTCCATGGAAAAACTGACTTCCACGCAACTGGTCCCTGGTGCCAAAAAGGTTAGGAATCGCTGCCTTATATGGAGGTAGGGAGGACACGTGTCCAGGGGTTGAGCCTGAGGGATGACTTAGGTGGTTTGCAACCTCTTTGTGGTGTTGAGCGCAGGGGCCTGTGCAGTACCCTGCGTGCACTCCTGACATGCAGGTTTTGCTCTCAGCTTTTCAGACATGACAGTTGGACTCTGTTTCTTTGTGTTTTGTCTTTTTGTATCTTTTTGGTCCAGAATCTGCTCTAATTGCATATGCAGGCAGCTAGCTTTAGTCCCATATAGTTTCTTTGTATTTTGTAGCTCAAGCAGAGGTGTGTCCAGGTATAAGCTTTGCAACAATGCAGCCAAGAGTCCCAGGTCCCAGGCCTCTCTGACAGGTACACAGTTCAGGGCATAGCACTCCCTCTGATTCTCGCTTGGATTGCTCCCCTGGGGAAGAGAACTAGGATACGGTAAGGCAAGCCTGTGAGGGGCCCCCAGGACAAGGGACTGAAGCCTACCAACAACTGCATGAGTGAACATGAAATTGGACCCCAGTCCCATCTCCTCCACTGACCTTCAGATGAAACTACAGCCCCCTGCCCTGCAGGTTGAAGCCTCATGAGACGCCTTGAGCCACAGACAGTCAGATAAACCATTCCTGCCCCATAGAAACCATACAATTAAATAGTTATTGTTTTATGCTGCTAAATTCAGGGGTTATCTGGCTTGCATCCGTAGAGAACTAATACACTAGTGCAAGTCCTTGGGCCTTCTGAATTCTAGCCACACATCCTTAAGAATTCCCCCATTGCCATTATCTTCTACGGACTTTACCCTGAAGGAGGAAGGACTCATGCATGTGGGTCAGCGACAATCAAAACAGGGCCTTCCCTCCAGATGGAGGGGCTCTGCCGAGCTGGGCGCACAGCTGCTGTGACGTGGGGAGATGAGCGATGGCATAGCAGCTGCTGGTTCCTCTTTGCTACTGTTGCCATGGATTCCTGGTTTCTCCTTGGGACACGAGGCCCACTCCCCTTTTGTATCATGGTCCTTCTGGATCTTGGGGTGTTATGCCTGGAAGACCTTGAGACTAAATCCAGGCAAAACCCCTTTTTCTCTGAAAAGGAATCTGGGGCCCTCGATGACTTCATTAGTGGTAAAGTTGGATCTAAAAGGAGGGTCCTCTGACACCTCAGTGCAAGGCGCTTTTCCGTTCTCTAGTAATTTCTACTAGAAGATGCGGGGTATGTTTGTTTTTTGGTTTTTTTTTGCTATTTTAGTAGCTTTTAATAGCATCATTGATTTTTCTAACAGAGGTGAGAATTGTATTTTTATTTCTTTAACAATTTAATGAAATATAGTTGAGTTACCATGTTGTGTTAGTTTCAGGCATGCTCCAAAGTGGTCCAGTCATTGAGCTCCTTCACTCAGCTGTGTCCAAATCTTTGCAACCCCATGGACTGCAGCCCACCAGGCTCCTTTGTCCATGGGATTCTCCAGGCAAGAATTCTGGAGTGGGGTGCCATTTCCTTCTCCAGTGGATCTTTCTGACCCAGGGATCAAACCTGCACCTCCTACATTGGCAGGTGGATTCCTTATCACTGAGCCACCTGGGAAGCCCCTCAGTTATACATGTAGCTATATAAATATATATGATCCAGAAGATGTTATGAGAAGGATTTGATTCTAGTACCAACAACTGCATGAGTGAACATGAAATTGGACCCCAGTCCCATCTCCTCCACTGACCTTCAGATGAAACTACAGCCCCCTGCCCTGCAGGTTGAAGCCTCATGAGACGCCTTGAGCCACAGACAGTCAGATAAACCATTCCTGCCCCATAGAAACCATACAATTAAATAGTTATTGTTTTATGCTGCTAAATTCAGGGGTTATCTGGCTTGCATCCGTAGAGAACTAATACACTAGTGCAAGTCCTTGGGCCTTCTGAATTCTAGCCACACATCCTTAAGAATTCCCCCATTGCCATTATCTTCTACGGACTTTACCCTGAAGGAGGAAGGACTCATGCATGTGGGTCAGCGACAATCAAAACAGGGCCTTCCCTCCAGATGGAGGGGCTCTGCCGAGCTGGGCGCACAGCTGCTGTGACGTGGGGAGATGAGCGATGGCATAGCAGCTGCTGGTTCCTCTTTGCTACTGTTGCCATGGATTCCTGGTTTCTCCTTGGGACACGAGGCCCACTCCCCTTTTGTATCATGGTCCTTCTGGATCTTGGGGTGTTATGCCTGGAAGACCTTGAGACTAAATCCAGGCAAAACCCCTTTTTCTCTGAAAAGGAATCTGGGGCCCTCGATGACTTCATTAGTGGTAAAGTTGGATCTAAAAGGAGGGTCCTCTGACACCTCAGTGCAAGGCGCTTTTCCGTTCTCTAGTAATTTCTACTAGAAGATGCGGGGTATGTTTGTTTTTTGGTTTTTTTTTGCTATTTTAGTAGCTTTTAATAGCATCATTGATTTTTCTAACAGAGGTGAGAATTGTATTTTTATTTCTTTAACAATTTAATGAAATATAGTTGAGTTACCATGTTGTGTTAGTTTCAGGCATGCTCCAAAGTGGTCCAGTCATTGAGCTCCTTCACTCAGCTGTGTCCAAATCTTTGCAACCCCATGGACTGCAGCCCACCAGGCTCCTTTGTCCATGGGATTCTCCAGGCAAGAATTCTGGAGTGGGGTGCCATTTCCTTCTCCAGTGGATCTTTCTGACCCAGGGATCAAACCTGCACCTCCTACATTGGCAGGTGGATTCCTTATCACTGAGCCACCTGGGAAGCCCCTCAGTTATACATGTAGCTATATAAATATATATGATCCAGAAGATGTTATGAGAAGGATTTGATTCTAGTATCAACCTGCCTGCTCCTAAGTATTGTATATTCTATGTTGTTCCTTAACCCCTTAGAAATTATTACCTCTAAGCTGCACAACTCAAGTGATTTAATATGGTGTCTTCATTCTCCAAAGCTCTATTATATTCTGACGTATTAAATCTTTGAAGGCAGTCAGAGACTATTAAAATGTTTGTAAAAACTATATAAGTCCCCCTAACGACAGAAGACATGAACCATTCTCTGGACCACTTTGTGGCCAAAGCCCTTTAATCAAAAAATGACCATCTTAGGCTTGAAGCCCATCTTCAGAGAGCCCCAAACCCTTATACCTGTCATCTTGCTGTGGCTGGAACAGACCTTGACACTCCTGCTGTCAGATGGAGAAAGTGACGTTCAGGTGGCCCCTCTCACTGTGTCTATGAATTGGGTGGTAGTCCTGAGTAAAGGACTCCTGGCCAATAAATCCCTCCCTGACTTCTTTACCTCCAAGCAGTGTCAGGACATCTTCTGCAGTACATGCAACAACATGGAAGACTGTGATGCCCCATCATCTGTAGGTAACACTGTCCTGTCATGTAGCAGCTACCATCACACAGTGGATTTCAGATGAGACCAGATTGAATATCCCAATTCAAGCCCTTATTATCTGATGTTAAATAAGTTCCCTAACCCTTTGGAAGGAAAGCCATAACAAATTTGACAGCCCATTAAAAGAGAGAGACATCATTTTGTCACAGAAGTTCATATAGTCAAAGCCATGGTTTTTCCAATAATCAGGCACAGATATGAGAATTAGACCAAAATTAGATATGCCTTCAGAAGACCTGTGTTAGTTTCAGGCATGCTCCAAAGTGGTCCAGTCATTGAGCTCCTTCACTCAGCTGTGTCCAAATCTTTGCAACCCCATGGACTGCAGCCCACCAGGCTCCTTTGTCCATGGGATTCTCCAGGCAAGAATTCTGGAGTGGGGTGCCATTTCCTTCTCCAGTGGATCTTTCTGACCCAGGGATCAAACCTGCACCTCCTACATTGGCAGGTGGATTCCTTATCACTGAGCCACCTGGGAAGCCCCTCAGTTATACATGTAGCTATATAAATATATATGATCCAGAAGATGTTATGAGAAGGATTTGATTCTAGTATCAACCTGCCTGCTCCTAAGTATTGTATATTCTATGTTGTTCCTTAACCCCTTAGAAATTATTACCTCTAAGCTGCACAACTCAAGTGATTTAATATGGTGTCTTCATTCTCCAAAGCTCTATTATATTCTGACGTATTAAATCTTTGAAGGCAGTCAGAGACTATTAAAATGTTTGTAAAAACTATATAAGTCCCCCTAACGACAGAAGACATGAACCATTCTCTGGACCACTTTGTGGCCAAAGCCCTTTAATCAAAAAATGACCATCTTAGGCTTGAAGCCCATCTTCAGAGAGCCCCAAACCCTTATACCTGTCATCTTGCTGTGGCTGGAACAGACCTTGACACTCCTGCTGTCAGATGGAGAAAGTGACGTTCAGGTGGCCCCTCTCACTGTGTCTATGAATTGGGTGGTAGTCCTGAGTAAAGGACTCCTGGCCAATAAATCCCTCCCTGACTTCTTTACCTCCAAGCAGTGTCAGGACATCTTCTGCAGTACATGCAACAACATGGAAGACTGTGATGCCCCATCATCTGTAGGTAACACTGTCCTGTCATGTAGCAGCTACCATCACACAGTGGATTTCAGATGAGACCAGATTGAATATCCCAATTCAAGCCCTTATTATCTGATGTTAAATAAGTTCCCTAACCCTTTGGAAGGAAAGCCATAACAAATTTGACAGCCCATTAAAAGAGAGAGACATCATTTTGTCACAGAAGTTCATATAGTCAAAGCCATGGTTTTTCCAATAATCAGGCACAGATATGAGAATTAGACCATAAAGAAGGCTGAGCGCTGAAGAATTGATGCCTTCAAACTGTGATGCTGGAGAAGACTCTTGAGAGTCCTTTGGACTGCAAGGAGATCCAACCAGTCAATCCTAAAGGAAATCAAACCCTGCACATTCTTTGGAAGGACTGATGCTGAAGCTGATGCTGCAATACTTTGGCCACATGATGTGAAGAGACGACTCATTGGAAAAGACTTTGATGCTGGAAAAGATTGAAGGCAGGAGGAGAAGGGGTTGACAGGGGTTGAAATGATTGGATGGCATCACCAATTCAATGGTCATGAGTCTGAGCAAGCTGTGGGAGATGGCAAAGGACAGGGAAGCCTGACGTGCTGCAGTCTGTGAAGTTGCAGAGTGGGACATGACTGAGCTACTGAACAACAGCCTCTATGCCCAAGAAAATAGGATGCCTTCAGTTGATTAGGGCCTTTAGAAACCACATCATCCCAAATCCAGGGTTCAGAAGCAGAGATAAAATAATGCACAAAAGCTAAACAAACTGGTTGTCAACCCTGGCTATGTATCAGAATACCCATAGGAGCTTTTAAAAGTTAACAGACAAAAATAAACATAAAAATCAGGGCTATATCTCCAAACTTTGATTGGGAAAGTCTGGAATAAGGCCAGGCATGCACTATTTTTCTGTGGTTGACTGATATGTCTTGCCTGGTTTAGGAGTCTTTGCAGTGGACACTTGTAAGTTATTATTACTACTCTTTAAAATCTCCCAAGCAGGGCGTCAGAACAATAGTTACCTAATGAAACAGCACATTCTTTTCTGAAAGGAGTATCTTAGTGAAATGTTTCAGCGGCCACCCACAGGCAGGGAATTCTGATTTCTAAGAGTTGATTTCATTGATTCATTTTCGTGAGCTTCCTCATTCATTCACACGCTGCTTCATCCGCAGACACCACAAACTGGTAACAGGCATCTGAGCTGCTCGTTTGGGTCAATCCTGATCCAACACGCAGCAACAGGATTAAGGGAGTGCTAGAGTGTCTGGGGATATTTCCAACTACCCCTGAGCATTTGTGCAGCATCCGAGGACCTCAGCTTTGGCTTGGTGCCTCTGCAGGATATACTGAGGCCCAGTGGAATGTGCTTATCAGCTTTTCTGCAGGATACACACTATCATTTCACCTTGTGAAGCCTCCTTGACAGGCGCAATTATGTTGTCCATCATCTGTGAGGGGCTCTTAGAATAGCTTCTCCCGTTTTACATAGTGCTTCCCACCCACACACCTCCAGCTCACTCCTTCCAATCTTTCTTCTTCCTTCTCAACTGATTTATCCATTAACTTCCACCCAGTTTTTTATTTACTAGCTGTAACTGTTCATAACAGCTCTGGTAATTTGCTAGTGGCTCCCAAAACAGAAAGCTTCAAACTTTTAATCTTTCTAAATGTAAAATTTCCCAATGCTGATCCTTTAACCCTTCTCTGACTACACCTTACTATTACATCTTTCTTAACTTCACATGTGTCCACATACCCCAAGTCCCTTTCATCTTGTCCATTTTCCACTTTGGGTACTCTCTCTGACTGAGCTACTGAACAACAGCCTCTATGCCCAAGAAAATAGGATGCCTTCAGTTGATTAGGGCCTTTAGAAACCACATCATCCCAAATCCAGGGTTCAGAAGCAGAGATAAAATAATGCACAAAAGCTAAACAAACTGGTTGTCAACCCTGGCTATGTATCAGAATACCCATAGGAGCTTTTAAAAGTTAACAGACAAAAATAAACATAAAAATCAGGGCTATATCTCCAAACTTTGATTGGGAAAGTCTGGAATAAGGCCAGGCATGCACTATTTTTCTGTGGTTGACTGATATGTCTTGCCTGGTTTAGGAGTCTTTGCAGTGGACACTTGTAAGTTATTATTACTACTCTTTAAAATCTCCCAAGCAGGGCGTCAGAACAATAGTTACCTAATGAAACAGCACATTCTTTTCTGAAAGGAGTATCTTAGTGAAATGTTTCAGCGGCCACCCACAGGCAGGGAATTCTGATTTCTAAGAGTTGATTTCATTGATTCATTTTCGTGAGCTTCCTCATTCATTCACACGCTGCTTCATCCGCAGACACCACAAACTGGTAACAGGCATCTGAGCTGCTCGTTTGGGTCAATCCTGATCCAACACGCAGCAACAGGATTAAGGGAGTGCTAGAGTGTCTGGGGATATTTCCAACTACCCCTGAGCATTTGTGCAGCATCCGAGGACCTCAGCTTTGGCTTGGTGCCTCTGCAGGATATACTGAGGCCCAGTGGAATGTGCTTATCAGCTTTTCTGCAGGATACACACTATCATTTCACCTTGTGAAGCCTCCTTGACAGGCGCAATTATGTTGTCCATCATCTGTGAGGGGCTCTTAGAATAGCTTCTCCCGTTTTACATAGTGCTTCCCACCCACACACCTCCAGCTCACTCCTTCCAATCTTTCTTCTTCCTTCTCAACTGATTTATCCATTAACTTCCACCCAGTTTTTTATTTACTAGCTGTAACTGTTCATAACAGCTCTGGTAATTTGCTAGTGGCTCCCAAAACAGAAAGCTTCAAACTTTTAATCTTTCTAAATGTAAAATTTCCCAATGCTGATCCTTTAACCCTTCTCTGACTACACCTTACTATTACATCTTTCTTAACTTCACATGTGTCCACATACCCCAAGTCCCTTTCATCTTGTCCATTTTCCACTTTGGTACTCCTTTCCACTCCTGTATTTCTTCGTGGCTCAATTCAGTTGTTTCCTTCTCTGAGAAACTTCCCTTGGACACCCTTCTCCAACCATCTACTATATACATGTTTATCTCCTTAGAAATAGGAGACACTTAAGGGCCCAGATAGGATGATCCATTCTGTTTTGTGTCCCCAATGCCTACCTTATGGCAAATTCCTGTAACTATTTATTGGATGCGTAAATGGTCATAGTCAGTGACCCACTCAGAAAACAGTTTTCATATTATTGTTGAGTAGCAATTCGGCTTAGAAGGAGTGGAGTTTTGAGTATTTGATTGAAGGGTTAATGTTTAATTAACTTATTTATTGGCTATCCCAGTGAGCAAAGTACCAAACCATAAATGCTTGAGTTATATCCCATTGAGCTGCAACTTTTGAGGAACCACATAAGCAGTCTCAGCCATGGGGCCAGTTTTATCAGTGTGTAGCCTTTACAACTGTACAGGGCTTCCTTCTTAGAAGGGCCCCAGGTTGGTTTCATGTTCTGCTGTGACTGCCCTGAATGTCTTAAGATTTTTTGTAAATTAAGTATAGTTGATTTAGAGTATTACGTTAGTTTCAGGTATGTACATCAAAGTGACTCAGATATATATAGATATAGGGGTGTGTGTGTGTGTGTGTGTGTGTGTGTAGGCTTCCCAGGTGGTGCAGTGGTTAAGAATCCACCTGCCAGTGCAGATGATGTAGGTTTGATCCCTGAGTCGGGAAGATTCCCTGGAGGAGAAAATAGTAACCCACTCCAGTACTCTTGCATAAAAATTCCACGGACAGAGAGGAGCCAGGCAGGTTGCAGTCCATTGGGCTGCAAAGAGTCAGACACAACTGAGCACACACACACACATATATATATACTCTTTTTAAGATTCTTTTCCATTATTAGTTATTAGGAGATAATGAATATAGTTTCCTGTGCTATACGGTAGGTTTTTATTGTTTATCTGTTTTATATAGTGTGTCTATCTGTCAGTCTCCTACTCCGAGTTTATCCCTCCACCACACTCCCCTTTTGACAACCAGAAGTTTGTTTTCTATGTCTGGGAGTCTGTTTCTGTTACATAAATAAATTTGTTAACATTTGTTAAACAAAGGCCCCTGCATTTTTATGTACCATGATACCTCACATGGTGTGGCCAGGCTTACCCAACACAGCCAAGTGACATGTCCCCAAGAGGTTCATGGTACAATCAGGATCTCCTTGACTCTGTGTCCGGTGTTTTGTCTTTTTTTTTTTTTTTTTTTTGACCATTTAAAAGGATAGTCAAAAGGGACTACTGACCCCCAGGGTTGGTATTTTGCCTGTGGGAATGTGTCAGGGTTAGTTATGGCCCAATGAAAAGCTTTTAAAGGGAACTTAAAACTGACCTAATTAGAGAGTCTATTCAGAACTCATTTCAGAATTCAAAAGTAATTGCAATTCCGTGGACCTCCTCATGGCAACTTTCTGTCTTATTTCCTCTCATCTGAAGGCATATTTTAAAGACAGAAACGAATGGTCAGTTTGGCCCAATTTTTTTGCCCCCACAGACTAAAGTTTTCAGCAAACTTCGAATGGTTTCATGTTCTGCTGTGACTGCCCTGAATGTCTTAAGATTTTTTGTAAATTAAGTATAGTTGATTTAGAGTATTACGTTAGTTTCAGGTATGTACATCAAAGTGACTCAGATATATATAGATATAGGGGTGTGTGTGTGTGTGTGTGTGTGTGTGTAGGCTTCCCAGGTGGTGCAGTGGTTAAGAATCCACCTGCCAGTGCAGATGATGTAGGTTTGATCCCTGAGTCGGGAAGATTCCCTGGAGGAGAAAATAGTAACCCACTCCAGTACTCTTGCATAAAAAATTCCACGGACAGAGAGGAGCCAGGCAGGTTGCAGTCCATTGGGCTGCAAAGAGTCAGACACAACTGAGCACACACACACACATATATATATACTCTTTTTAAGATTCTTTTCCATTATTAGTTATTAGGAGATAATGAATATAGTTTCCTGTGCTATACGGTAGGTTTTTATTGTTTATCTGTTTTATATAGTGTGTCTATCTGTCAGTCTCCTACTCCGAGTTTATCCCTCCACCACACTCCCCTTTTGACAACCAGAAGTTTGTTTTCTATGTCTGGGAGTCTGTTTCTGTTACATAAATAAATTTGTTAACATTTGTTAAACAAAGGCCCTGCATTTTTATGTACCATGATACCTCACATGGTGTGGCCAGGCTTACCCAACACAGCCAAGTGACATGTCCCCAAGAGGTTCATGGTACAATCAGGATCTCCTTGACTCTGTGTCCGGTGTTTTGTCTTTTTTTTTTTTTTTGACCATTTAAAAGGATAGTCAAAAGGGACTACTGACCCCCAGGGTTGGTATTTTGCCTGTGGGAATGTGTCAGGGTTAGTTATGGCCCAATGAAAAGCTTTTAAAGGGAACTTAAAACTGACCTAATTAGAGAGTCTATTCAGAACTCATTTCAGAATTCAAAAGTAATTGCAATTCCGTGGACCTCCTCATGGCAACTTTCTGTCTTATTTCCTCTCATCTGAAGGCATATTTTAAAGACAGAAACGAATGGTCAGTTTGAGCTCTTTCACTGTGATGGAATTTTATTTGCCCCCCACAGACAATGAAAGGAGAATTTTAGGCTAGCAACTTTTGTCTACTTCTTAATTAAGTGTAAAAAAAAAATAGTTTTAAAAATGTATCCCTTGAAATAACTTTATAATGAGAACTTTGACCAAAAAAATCATTTTCAAAGTAAAGGCAGTGTGTTTCTGAGCAAAAACTAAACTGAGGAATGAAAATATTCAGGAAAATAATCTTATGCAATAGATGACCATCTTTTTCTACAATTATTACAAGCAGTATATATGTTGAGAATTAAACTGGCCTGAAAAATAACATGGAAATGTGACTGCTCTCTAAGATTGATATGAAGAAATATTTTCTATATACATGAGTTTTATAATAGTTCTTTTACTTATTGCAGACATGATCTGTGTCTACTGTGTGAAGTCTGAAGGATAGGAAAAAAATAGGTCAATTCTAATCATTGTTACCATTTTGATAAAAGGTCTCTTCTGCCCTTTGTTTTACACAAATGGGCTCCTAAACTCCATACTGTTTTGTAGCCTGGTTTTTTTTTTAGTGGCTTGTGGATATATTTCTGTGTCATTATATATTCTTTCACACTTTTATGTAATTGTATATATTTGTATATATAGTCTATTCAACCAATTCTCATTCTTGAAAATTTGAGTAGTTATCATTGTTTTCATAAATGTGAACATCTATTTAGCAACAACTTTGTGTATATGTATGAGTGTTTTCTATACATTTTTAGTATTAAATATTCCTGACTTCCGACTTTGCACCTTTGTGAGCGTCTTCAGTTCTTTGGCACATGCATTTGCACTGGGCATGGAAGAGCAGTGTGCACACCACCCTATCCTTTGTCGTGTTAGCAGGCTCATCATGCACTTGCTGTGGTCCCCTGACTGTTTCTTCTGCCATTCAACATCCAGTCTCTCCTATTGCGTGCTAGACCCTGGGCTCAGTACCAGGGTATAAAGGCAATAAGACACAGTCCCTTGGCTGGAAGTGGGAGTGGGGAGTACTGGATAAAGACAGTCAAGAGGTACCAATTTCCAATTATAAGAAAAATAAGTTTCTTAGTAACTAAGTCATGTCCGACTCTTTGCAACATCATGGACTGTAGCCGTCCAGGCTCCTCTATCTATGGGATTCTTCAGACAAGCATACTGGAGCGGGTTACCATTTCCTCCTCCAGGGAATCTTCCAGAACCTGGAATTGAACCCACATCTCCTATGGCTCCTAAATTGGTAGGCAGATTCTTTACCAAGGAGCCACCAGGGGAGCCAGGGATGTAATGTACATGACATACGAAGTTAGCGCTGCCATATGTAACATACGGGCTTCCCCAATGGATCTGCAAATAAAGAATCCACCTGCAATGCAGGAGACATAAGAGGTGTGAGTCTGATCCCTGATCAGGAAGATTCCCTGAAAGAGGAAATGGCAACACATTCCAACAAGAATACTGATTCTTGCCTGAAAAGTCCCATGGACAGGGGAGCCTAGTGGTCTACAGTCCAAAGGGTTTCAAAGAGCCAGACACAGTGGAACAGACACAAACACTGTGTACTATGTGAATGTTGTTAAAAGTAAATCCTATGTAAGTTCTCATCACAAAGAAAATTTATTTTCTTTATTAAAAATTTTATATCTATATAAGATGATGAATGTTCACTAAACTCACTGTACTAAGCATTTCATGATATATGTAATTCAAATCATTATGTTTTACACCTTAAACTTATACAGGGCTGTATGTCAAGTATATCTAAATAAAACTGGGCAAAAAAATTAAGTGGAAAGGAAAAACAAGACATACTCCTTCTGCCAAAAAGATGCATTAATCAAGTGGGAGAGAGGATATACATATAACTAATGAGAATGTGAAAACAATATTAAGGAAGCAAAGGGATGGGAGTAACTGGAGAGATTAGACAAAGTAATATGCAGGATTTTGACGAGGGAAGGAGGGGAAGAGAATGTTCTGAATTGAAGGGAGAGCATGGGCAGAACCTGCAGGAGGGAATGTGTGTGTATCTTCAGAAGAGCCTAGAGCAGACTGTCAACCATGGAACTAGAGCTGGAAATAGTATGGCAACTGTGGGTTGGGACCACACTGGAAAGGGCTGGAAATCTGTTCTCAGTCACTTTTATTTCTTTTTTTAAAAAATTTTATATTTGCGTTTATTTGGTTGTACCAGCTCTTAGGTTGCAGTACACAGGATCTTCAATCTTCTTTTGCGGCATTTGGGATTTTTAATTGCAGCGTGTAAAATCAGTTGAGGCATACAAACGCTTTGCAGCATGGCCTGTAGAATCTAGTCCTCTGACCAGAGATGGAACTGGAGCTCCCTGCCTTGGGAGCATGGAGTTTTAGCCACTGGACCACCAGGAATGTGCCTCATTTTTACTTCTTGGTGTAAAAAGTGAGAACTCAAAGACAATTTTGACCAGCTGGGGCACACCTGGACCCAGAGTTTTAGCAGCTTAGCTCCCATTAAGTTTAACCAGGAGGGGATGGAGTCTGAGTTTGCAATTCAGAGTCTCTTGCAGCCGTGTTCGTGAGACAGGGGAGCCTAGTGGTCTACAGTCCAAAGGGTTTCAAAGAGCCAGACACAGTGGAACAGACACAAACACTGTGTACTATGTGAATGTTGTTAAAAGTAAATCCTATGTAAGTTCTCATCACAAAGAAAATTTATTTTCTTTATTAAAAATTTTATATCTATATAAGATGATGAATGTTCACTAAACTCACTGTACTAAGCATTTCATGATATATGTAATTCAAATCATTATGTTTTACACCTTAAACTTATACAGGGCTGTATGTCAAGTATATCTAAATAAAACTGGGCAAAAAAATTAAGTGGAAAGGAAAAACAAGACATACTCCTTCTGCCAAAAAGATGCATTAATCAAGTGGGAGAGAGGATATACATATAACTAATGAGAATGTGAAAACAATATTAAGGAAGCAAAGGGATGGGAGTAACTGGAGAGATTAGACAAAGTAATATGCAGGATTTTGACGAGGGAAGGAGGGGAAGAGAATGTTCTGAATTGAAGGGAGAGCATGGGCAGAACCTGCAGGAGGGAATGTGTGTGTATCTTCAGAAGAGCCTAGAGCAGACTGTCAACCATGGAACTAGAGCTGGAAATAGTATGGCAACTGTGGGTTGGGACCACACTGGAAAGGGCTGGAAATCTGTTCTCAGTCACTTTTATTTCTTTTTTTAAAAATTATATATTTGCGTTTATTTGGTTGTACCAGCTCTTAGGTTGCAGTACACAGGATCTTCAATCTTCTTTT
Organism: Tragulus kanchil; assembly: GCA_022376925.1. Classification (NCBI taxonomy): domain Eukaryota; kingdom Metazoa; phylum Chordata; class Mammalia; order Artiodactyla; family Tragulidae; genus Tragulus; species Tragulus kanchil. The sequence goes on from JAIOJX010000006.1 coordinate 98,171,800, forward strand.
GCGGCATTTGGGATTTTTAATTGCAGCGTGTAAAATCAGTTGAGGCATACAAACGCTTTGCAGCATGGCCTGTAGAATCTAGTCCTCTGACCAGAGATGGAACTGGAGCTCCCTGCCTTGGGAGCATGGAGTTTTAGCCACTGGACCACCAGGAATGTGCCTCATTTTTACTTCTTGGTGTAAAAAGTGAGAACTCAAAGACAATTTTGACCAGCTGGGGCACACCTGGACCCAGAGTTTTAGCAGCTTAGCTCCCATTAAGTTTAACCAGGAGGGGATGGAGTCTGAGTTTGCAATTCAGAGTCTCTTGCAGCCGTGTTCGTGAGACAGGGTGGAGCCTTACCTAACTCTAAGCCCTGGCCACAGACATGCAGGATGTGTCTCCGAGGTAGAATCAAAAGAACTCAACATTTAAACACTAAGCAAATAGTTTAATTATTACTTAAATACCTAGTTAATAGCTGGAGTGACTCCTTGTCAAGTTGCTAAGCTCCTACAGTTAGGGAAGTGTCTTCTGGGCTTCACTTCTACTCAGTGTGGTGCCTGGCGTAGTCAAACAAGTGGCACTTGACAAATCCTTATTAAATAGGAGGATCATAGCCAAGGTCTCCCGTGAGAAAGACAGAACTCTTGTACTTCTCAAAAGTACTGTATTTTAAGGATAAGGCTGTCACAAAGGAATGTAATGACATATTCAAGAACCAAAGCTTTGTTTAGCATTTTTCTTTGAATGATGATCCATGTAGCTTAAATAAGAATGTGCCATAATCACCATGCCTGGGTCATAAAGTTGGAAATCTAAATGTACTTGTGGGATTTCAAGCACGGATGAATAGGCATTCATGAAGGTAGGAGAAAGTATTAGTTCAAAAACCAATTATTAGGGTTTCCCTGGTGGTCCAGTGGATAAGGACACTGCCTTGCAGTGCAAGGGGCTCCGGTTTGATCCCTGGCCTGGGAAGATCCCACGTGCCACGGAGCGGCTGGACCGATGTGTCCAATTACCCAGCTGGAGCTCTGGAGCACGTGCGCCCAGAGCAGGTTCTCTGCGACAAGAGAGGCCACTGCGATGGGAGGCCCACACGGGCCAAAGAACAAAGATGGATGCAAATAGATAAATGAAAGACCAATAGAAGTGGCCCGCCCGCCCCCCTCCCTGCTCACCCCACCTCCCGCTCCCCCAAAAAACCCAATTATTAGATTGCCTATGTCATGGAATTTGGGGACTAACAGACATGGGACATGAAGGAACTTTAGGGGACATTTGGAATGCTCTGTATCTTACTGAGGACACTCATTCCACAGAGGTGCATGTTTGTCAGATGAATGTGTTCCTACTATTATATATAAATTAGGACAGAAAATATCAAGGCAATATAAAAATAAGTGGTTAGAAACGACATGTAAGGTGTTACTAGAGTCTGATTGTTGAGATTATTTCAAATTATCTCCCCCCAAATATCCATTTGTATCAATTCAAGTCTCTTTATGCAACGCAGTTTCTAGCACCTTAGTGCAGTCTCTATATTCTGTGTGCTGCCTACAGGTCAGACCCTGTTTTGTTGCTGGAGGGTAGAGTGTGAACGTCACAGACAAGGCCCTGCCCTGACAGTCCAAGCAGCTGCCAGAATGAGACCCCAGAGGAAGAGCAGAGCTCTCATAGGTTCCTTACACTCAGAGAACTTGATCTCAGAAGGAGAGGAGAAAATTTTTTTTTTAAGATCAGGTTAAAACAAATCTCAGCAATTTTGATGTGTTGGCTGCTCTGGCCATTTGGTTTTGCTACTGCTTCTAACACCTTTAACAGTCTCAGATATTGAGCTGAGTTATGCTGACACTAGGTGAGATCCTTGGAGAATGATCTCAGCAGTGGATGTTATTTCTCATGGAGGTATGAAAGCCTTGCTTTAAACTGTATGTGTGAACTCTCAACACGTAACTGAATGGCATGAATATGCTGTGTTTTCATCCCATCCAGAAGAGTCCAGTAGCTGTTATCATCAGGTTGAATATGGGCTTTTCCTTTGGTAACTCTGTCCAGTGATGCGCAGGTCCAGTGACCTAATGGCCAGATGGAGGAGACGATCAGCCCTTTGAATATAGAAAGGAAACAAACTGCATATTTAATTTGAAAATGAAGCATAGACCTCAATAGACCAAGGTTCTATCATTTAAAAATGAAGACACCTGAGACCCAACAAGTTTAAGCTACACAAGTGTACTTGGGTTACAGGCAAGATCTCCTGTCTTCCAGGACTGGACACATTGCTCTCATTCTAAACTTTGACTTTTTATACCTTCCATTTGTTCACTGTTTAATCACTCAGTCATGTCTGACTCTTTTGTGACCCCATGGATTATAACCAGACAGGTTCCTCTGTCCATGAGCTATTCCAGGCAAGAATATTGGAGTGGGTTGCTATTTCCTTCTCCTTACAGTCTACTCTCCATTCCAAATAATCCTTCTCTCCATTTGGTCGAAATAAGAGGAGCCTAGCCTCCATTTAGAAACCTTCCAAGGAAGTGAATATAGAAGCCCTTGGTAACCCACCCACCCACCCCAGCATTTTACAGCCTTCGCTCCTGGGAACTTGTATGTACTATTTCTTTCCTCCCACAGGACTCCACAAAATGCTACCACCTATTACTTCCTTGAACAGATTGGAATTTTAATCATTCTTTTTTCACTTGATTTTAATCCTCTGAAGGCCTGCCTGCTCCATTTGCCACAGTTAACGCGCAGAAACTTCACATGCAATGAGAATCATACTTCTCTTGGTAGTCTGGCATTTCAGCATGTTAAGAAGCTAAATAGCTCCATCCTCATTAAATTAGGTGCAAATTGGAGAAGAGAATTACATACTTAAAATCACAGACGCAAAATGATGGATTAATGTTATACCTTAATATAACACATTGTGACATGCAGCCAGAGCATTAGACCAATTAGCAAACGAGTCTTCTGCTCGGGTTCATCTTTTCTGCCGCGTATGTAAGGAAAGGATGGTGATATGAAGGATGGCATTTATCAAACGCCCTTGGGTAGAAAGTTTTCACTTTAGTGACAAGAGTTGCATTCATTTAACAAAGACCTCCCCAGTTGCCTGGTAATACAGCAGAGACCCGAGGGCTCCACCAAAACTACTGCCTGCTCGTTGACATTTGTACATCTGACTTTATTTCTAGAAACTATTGAAATCTGTTGCAATTGTGTCTAAATTGGAATTTTAATACATTCCAAAAATATAGCCTGCTCTTTTCTTCAGAGCCACCACATCACAAGGGATACCGCTGAGCAGGTTTGTTGGTTTGGTTGCCCCACCACCACCTTTCCTAGTCCTGCTTTCATATCAGTCTGACTGGTAACAGAAAAGAGAGGTAAACAGTAAATCTCCCTGTTCCTCCTGGTGTGAATGCCCAAGATGCCGTCAGAAGCAAAAATGTATGGGGAGGTGGGAAGCCCTTGGGTCAGCAACTTGTGGGGGAAGGGGTGGTTTTCTGCTGTGCTAAAGCAGAAAAACCTTGTCATCATGTTCTAAATGAACAGAATCTTCCCAGAGGGGAGCCATGGTCTTTGTGTGGCTAATTAATGTCAGCCTTGTGAGCACAGGGCTAGCCCACTGAGCTGGAAGCTTGGAGAACACTGTGTCTCCTGCATGGGGTCTGTGCAGAGCCAAGGGCTAGGAGAGAAATCTACAGACTGGGAACATGGGTGAGGCTTTTAGATTTCAGCTCTCTGTCCCAGCGAAGGAAACACAGGCAGCCATGCAAAGCACTTTGCCTTCAAGTCTTGCTGCCACAGAGAGTGGCAGTGTGCAAACCTAGCCCCTACCTCTCTGAGCTCAGCGAGTCAGAGCACTCTGGCCTTCAGAACAGAATCAGAATTTGCTTTCTTCCTGTGTGATCTCTGAGCCTGAAGAGGAAGTTTATCCAAGAGCAGATCTCCTAAAAAGAGGTCTTCGTCCCTCCTGCTTACCTAAAAATGCTAGGGGCAGGTGGCCGATCCCTCAGCCCTCAGCTTGGGCATCACTGACGTGGATGTTGTTGTCAGCTGAGGCTCAAATGCAAGGTCCTGCATGAACACCCTGCCACGTCTTATTGCTGATGAGAGTGGTCATCTATCTGCTAGGGATGGGAATCAAATCCCAGGAACGTCTGTGATTTGAAAAGCCATGTGGTATATTTGGGCTTCCCTGATGGCTCTGTTGGTGAAGAACCTGCCTGTAATGCAGAAAATCCAGGTTTGATCCCTGGGTCAGGAAGATCCTCTGGAGAAGAGAATGGCAACCCACTCTAGTATTCTTATCTAGAAAATCCCACGGACAGAAGAGCCTGGCAGACTACAGTGCATGGGGTCACACAAAGTCAGACATAACTGAGCGACTAACAAAGAAGGAAGTGGTATGTTTATGTAAATCACTGATGTGTTTCCATAAATGTGTCTTTGTGACCTGTGAGAGGTGTCCCGAGGCCATGGGATCAGTCAAGCGCCTAAACAGTAAATCTCCCTGTTCCTCCTGGTGTGAATGCCCAAGATGCCGTCAGAAGCAAAATGTATGGGGAGGTGGGAAGCCCTTGGGTCAGCAACTTGTGGGGGAAGGGGTGGTTTTCTGCTGTGCTAAAGCAGAAAAACCTTGTCATCATGTTCTAAATGAACAGAATCTTCCCAGAGGGGAGCCATGGTCTTTGTGTGGCTAATTAATGTCAGCCTTGTGAGCACAGGGCTAGCCCACTGAGCTGGAAGCTTGGAGAACACTGTGTCTCCTGCATGGGGTCTGTGCAGAGCCAAGGGCTAGGAGAGAAATCTACAGACTGGGAACATGGGTGAGGCTTTTAGATTTCAGCTCTCTGTCCCAGCGAAGGAAACACAGGCAGCCATGCAAAGCACTTTGCCTTCAAGTCTTGCTGCCACAGAGAGTGGCAGTGTGCAAACCTAGCCCCTACCTCTCTGAGCTCAGCGAGTCAGAGCACTCTGGCCTTCAGAACAGAATCAGAATTTGCTTTCTTCCTGTGTGATCTCTGAGCCTGAAGAGGAAGTTTATCCAAGAGCAGATCTCCTAAAAAGAGGTCTTCGTCCCTCCTGCTTACCTAAAAATGCTAGGGGCAGGTGGCCGATCCCTCAGCCCTCAGCTTGGGCATCACTGACGTGGATGTTGTTGTCAGCTGAGGCTCAAATGCAAGGTCCTGCATGAACACCCTGCCACGTCTTATTGCTGATGAGAGTGGTCATCTATCTGCTAGGGATGGGAATCAAATCCCCAGGGAACGTCTGTGATTTGAAAAGCCATGTGGTATATTTGGGCTTCCCTGATGGCTCTGTTGGTGAAGAACCTGCCTGTAATGCAGAAAATCCAGGTTTGATCCCTGGGTCAGGAAGATCCTCTGGAGAAGAGAATGGCAACCCACTCTAGTATTCTTATCTAGAAAATCCCACGGACAGAAGAGCCTGGCAGACTACAGTGCATGGGGTCACACAAAGTCAGACATAACTGAGCGACTAACAAAGAAGGAAGTGGTATGTTTATGTAAATCACTGATGTGTTTCCATAAATGTGTCTTTGTGACCTGTGAGAGGTGTCCCGAGGCCATGGGATCAGTCAAGGCAGCTTCCTGGACACACAGTCAGCTCTGATACCCAGGCAGGGTTATTGCTTTTCATGTACAAGCTTGATCACCTCTACAATTCTCTGGATATTTATCCCAGGAATTTATGTTGAAAAATTGAATCTTGCAGCCACCTCTAAAAATAGCCAGAAAGCATCCCTAAACCTCTGCTTTGGGGCTTTATTTCAAGGGGCAGCAAGGAAAGAGGAAAGACTTCTTGTTTTTAATCCCAACACCAATAAAATCAAAAGTTGATGTTTATATATCATGGAGTGGTTATTTTGAAAGAGAAATAAAAGTAAATGATGAAACTTTGGAAAAAATGGACTCTCTGGAATGCAACCAAGAACAAGCTCTCAATGCTGACCTTTTGGTTAAAGCCACATAATGCAGTTTATGTCGTTCCCTCCAGATATATGATTTTATTGGTTTGCTGGGAATTTTGGCTTAAGGGAAATTGTATGTTGAGGGAGTAAAGTGTTTAACTCTTATTAATGCCAAAGGTCTGTCTGCATGATGAGATGCTGTAATAGAAAACAGTATGTACACAGGTCCTCCCTCTAAGAGTTTATATTCTAGGGATCTGTGAGTCATAAAAGACATTTACAGGTAGTCGTCATGGCTAAAGTCATGACTAATGACAGTCTTCATTAAGAACATTTAGGACAGCATGATGCTTTGCTGCCCATGAAGTTGTTGTATTTTGCTTATAAACTGTAACTCATAGTGGGAAATTGGGAGGTTATAAACCATTGTGATTTGAAAAGCCATGTGGTATATTTGGGCTTCCTGATGGCTCTGTTGGTGAAGAACCTGCCTGTAATGCAGAAAATCCAGGTTTGATCCCTGGGTCAGGAAGATCCTCTGGAGAAGAGAATGGCAACCCACTCTAGTATTCTTATCTAGAAAATCCCACGGACAGAAGAGCCTGGCAGACTACAGTGCATGGGGTCACACAAAGTCAGACATAACTGAGCGACTAACAAAGAAGGAAGTGGTATGTTTATGTAAATCACTGATGTGTTTCCATAAATGTGTCTTTGTGACCTGTGAGAGGTGTCCCGAGGCCATGGGATCAGTCAAGGCAGCTTCCTGGACACACAGTCAGCTCTGATACCCAGGCAGGGTTATTGCTTTTCATGTACAAGCTTGATCACCTCTACAATTCTCTGGATATTTATCCCAGGAATTTATGTTGAAAAATTGAATCTTGCAGCCACCTCTAAAAATAGCCAGAAAGCATCCCTAAACCTCTGCTTTGGGGCTTTATTTCAAGGGGCAGCAAGGAAAGAGGAAAGACTTCTTGTTTTAATCCCAACACCAATAAAATCAAAAGTTGATGTTTATATATCATGGAGTGGTTATTTTGAAAGAGAAATAAAAGTAAATGATGAAACTTTGGAAAAAATGGACTCTCTGGAATGCAACCAAGAACAAGCTCTCAATGCTGACCTTTTGGTTAAAGCCACATAATGCAGTTTATGTCGTTCCCTCCAGATATATGATTTTATTGGTTTGCTGGGAATTTTGGCTTAAGGGAAATTGTATGTTGAGGGAGTAAAGTGTTTAACTCTTATTAATGCCAAAGGTCTGTCTGCATGATGAGATGCTGTAATAGAAAACAGTATGTACACAGGTCCTCCCTCTAAGAGTTTATATTCTAGGGATCTGTGAGTCATAAAAGACATTTACAGGTAGTCGTCATGGCTAAAGTCATGACTAATGACAGTCTTCATTAAGAACATTTAGGACAGCATGATGCTTTGCTGCCCATGAAGTTGTTGTATTTTGCTTATAAACTGTAACTCATAGTGAATTGGGAGGTTATAAACCATTGTGAAGTACTGAGATCCTTGGATAAAAATAGTTTAATCAGTCTTCAGAATCAGAAGTCAGTACAGTCATCATTCACTGATTTGTTGGTTGTTAGTGGACATTACCTAGTGAGTATGTTTTAGCTTTAGTATATATTAAGGTAAAATACTGTTTTGATAACTAAGGGCATTTCCTTAAGTCAGACTTGGAGACTGCCTTCTGACTACATCCTCTCCCTTCTTCGATGGGATGCTCTAGGCTTACTGGCCCATGTATTACTGATTCCTGTTGCTGCACTCATGTCAATGAGTCCGAGAGACAAGGTTTTGAGGCAAGGAAAATGACTTTATTCAAACAGCAGCTGATGGAGAAGATGACAGGTTAGCACCTCAAAATAACCATCTTATCAGGGTCTGAATGCCAGTCACTTTTCTAGATCAGAGATGGGGAGAGGTGAGGAAGCAAAGCAAAAATGCCATTAATCTTGCAAACATCTCCTAGAATGGCAAGCCTCAAGCAGAGGGTGTGTTAATTTCTCCCTTCCTACCATCCTTAGGTGGACAGGGTTCCGAACAAAGACACTGTAGTTTAACAGTCAAGGCAAAGGGGCAGGATTCTCTGAGGCAAACCATTCTGTATGATTACAATAACAAAAGCAATGAAAAGCAAGTCAAACAGTTTCAAAATGGGGTCAGAATTGGCTTCCTCCCGGCCACAATTGGATTTCTTTTTTCTCTTTCGATTTCTTTTTTTCTCTTTGTATTCCCGTATGACCACATATATTCTCATGGCTCTGCTGACTCTCTGAATGCTGATGGCCCTCCAAAATATAACTCCAGTTATAACCTCTCCTCTGATCTCCAGCCTCCTATTTAAACATCCTACTTGAACCTCTCCTTAAATATAAAATGCCCATCTAACACAATCCATCCCAATGGGATTCATGACTTTTTGTCCAGATTCTAGTCTTCCTCCAGTCCTCTCGATGGAAGCTGATGAAAAACACCCTCTTTTCAGTTGCTCAGGTCAATATCTAAGTCATTCTTGGTTCTTCTCTTTCGTTTACATCCCACATCCTGCCAGTTCCATGATGAGAAAGCCATCTATTCTCCCTACGTTTAAGTTCATAATACATTTAGGGCCCCTCACTTCTCACGCCTACGTGTTTAGAGTACATCTGGAACCTGACCACCTCTCACCCTTTCCAACACTATCATCTGTCCCAGCTGCTCTTGTGGCATGCTTGTCTTCCTGTAGGAGACTGCCAGCAGGTCCCTGCTTCCTGTCTTTTTTGTTTGTTTCTACTTTTTAATCGAAATAGTAGTTCCTTTAACAATTAATAGGGCTTCTCTGGTGGCTAAGACAGTAAAGAATCCACTGGCAATGCAGAAGACCTGGTTTCAATCCCTAGGTTTAGAAGATCCCCTGGAGAAGGGATAGGCTACCCACTCCAGTGTTCTTGCCTGGAGAATTCCATGGCTCATCCAACAATTAATATTAATAGTTTCTACTGTTCAGCAAATTGAATCATCTATACATACACATATGAAAGCATTAGTCATTCAGTTGTGTCTGAGTCTTTGTGACCTCATGGACTGGTGCCCACCAGGCTTCTTTATATATATATATGTGTGTGTATATATATATATATATATATATATATATACATATATATATATATATATATAGGCATAGATATATAGATACATAGATATCCTCCATATACATATAAAGTCCTCTTTTTTGAATTTGAATATCTTAGAGTTTTTCTTAAAGATTCATGGGGTTCTTTAATATAGTGAGAAAATTCCACTGTTTCTTTTTTTTTTTTTCAGTCTGCTGGCTTGTTTATTAGGAGATGCGTGGTAATCCTCAGTAGAAGAGTTTTAGATGGGGTTTATAGAGGTATAAAGAAATTGGTTGAGGGATTGAATAATTATAGCATGTAAGTTCTTTTCTCTTTGCAAAACATTTTCATTTTATCTATGGCATAGGCAGGTAAGAAAGATTGTGACTTCTCCAAACCACATGAGCCAAAAGAATTGAAGTCAGTCTCTCTAACGTGATCAAGACAGTTGGTCATTTATTTGAAAACATTAGACTTAGAACCATGTGACACATACAAAACATTTTGCTTTAGATTCAGCTATTTCTGTTATTAATTGCCGATATTTTCCATTTCTTTATCATTTGGTTCAATTCTATGTATTTTACAAACTGAAGTGGTTGTAGAACCAAGCGGTTGGTTTCTGCAATTACTGTTTTTCTTTGTGTGGTCTTTAGAGTGTTAGCAAAGCCTTAATCTTCTAGAGCATAGGCCATCTGGCTGCATCTCCTTTTGCTCAAGCTCTTCTGTCTCCCACAGGCATCAACAGGAAGGTCATGTACTCCCTGGCCGACTCGGCTGATGGGTTCTTCTCCATCGACAGCTCATCTGGCATCATCATTCTGGAGCAGCCGCTGGACCGAGAACAGCAGTCTTCCTACAACATAAGCGTGCAGGCCACCGACCAGAGCCCCGGCCAGGCCCTGTCCTCTCTGGCAACAGTCACCATCACTGTCCTGGACATTAATGACAACCCCCCGGTGTTTGAGAGGAGGGACTACCTGGTGACAGTGCCTGAGGACACCTCCCCTGGCACCCAAGTCCTTGCTGTTTTTGCCACCAGCAAGGATATAGGCACAAATGCTGAGATTACGTATCTCATCCGGTCTGGAAATGAACAGGGGAAATTTAGGATCAATCCAAAGACAGGTGGGTGAATGGCAACCTACTTAGAATGCAAGGCTTCATTATACCCTAGTTCCCTTCCTAGTCTTCTGATCCACCCTTCCTAACCCACCTTCTTGGTGGAAGCAAATCTTCTGGCAGAACCTGTGGGCAGACCGCAGCATGTCCTCTGACACTCTGTTCCAAGGATGTCCCCTGGTAAGTTTCAGCTCCATGCTGTGGACTCATGGGGCAAATCCTTGGGCTTCAGGGTTGCTCTAGGATTTTTCAGATCGGAAAGCTTAGGAGCAGTAATGTGGTTCAAGATGGCAAGATAATATTTGCAGATGGAACATAAGAGTTTGTTTACTTCTCTCTCTTTCCTGTTTGTTTGTTGTTATTTTTCTAACTTGAGTTGTATGGTTATGTAAGGAAGTACTCCTAGAGATTAACCTCCACTTGCCATTTTCCACACTTAGGCTACAGGTCTCTGGTCACCTGCCAAGACAGAGGGTAACGAGGGATCAGCATGGTCACCTTGAGATCTTCTGAACCCAACACCCAGCTGGCTGGAATGGGCATTCTATTTCATTCCTGCTCACTCCTCCTGGTCAGAACACTGCCATTTCTCACACCCTTTTCAAACCTTTGGGAGATGATGTGGCATCACCTGGGGAAAAGATGCCTAGAGAGAAACCAAGAGAGCAAAAATAGAACCTGAGGGCTTTCTCTCCCTCAGGGAGTTAATAACCATGAAGACAGCTTTGAGTAAGTGAAGAAGGTAATTCAGTAAAAAAGTGTGGCTATTCTTTGAGAAGTAAAGATACTCACCCTTGTATTTTCATTGAGTGTTTATATTAACCTTTTCAAATCTCTTTCATGGATATTCCCATTTGTTTACCTATCCTCCTATGAATGCAGGGCAGTCCATTTTTGCCAATAAGAAAGGTGAGTCCCTGACACCTTCTGGCTGTGGCACGTACTTCCCTTATCACTTTGCCAGACTCCTGTTATTTACATATTCCTATTAGTTATTTCTCCCATTTTCCATATAAGAAAAACTGCTTCAGAGGAGTTAAATAATTTCTCCAGTTTAAGGGGGGTAGGAGTGGGATAGCCAGGATTTGAACCCAGATCTTCCTGACTCTGGAATAAATTCTCAAACCTCTATGTAACACTGCTATGCTGGGGGGTGGGGTCAGGGAGGAGTGAAAAAACTGGAGGAGATATAGTTCCTGCTGTTAGAATAGGTGGATGGAAACGTTAATGGGAGAGAGCAGTAGCAGCTTCTCCCAACAGCAACCCTGTTTATTAAGGTCATTACTTCAAATTAAAATGTATGGGGATTTCCCTCATTTAGATATGCGTTAGCCTTAGCGTGTCTAGTTATGGCCATTGTCTATGAATACCATGAGGAAGTGGTTAAGTACTGTTTAAATTTGGCTCTGGATAATGAGACTTGGATGTAAAATAAAGCACTAGAGGTGGTAATTGCTAAGAAAACTTAATTATGGCCCTTGTTTTATAGGTATGACTTCTGTTTCTCACCTTAAGCAGAGGGCAGCCTTAGCTCCTAGAGAAGCTGCCTATCTGGGAAGATAATGATTATGATGCTTCATCTTGGTCTTAGTGACTGTTTTTTATGGAGGGAGAGAGGTAGATACCCTTGAAAACTTCTCTGCAGATGACAGAATGATCAGTTACCAATTGCTGAACTCAGGACTGGATAGCCCATTAGAAAGGGCTAGGATGGGTGGGAAAGAGAACTCAGGGCATCTGCTGTGGGGTGCCACCCAGCTAACTGCTTTCACCTGTTTTACTTGCTTAATTTAAATAACTCTGTACCATGGGTATTAGCTCTTCTCTGCAGTTGTAGACACTAAACTCAACTTCTTTTGGTTACAGATTCCCAAGTGTTTCCTTTTCCAACATGTCACTATATCCCAACCTTTCTGGTGTCTTTGTCCTCTTTGTGTCATAGACATTTTAGATGAGCACATTGTAAGTAGGCAAGATATCTTAGTGGTTAACTCAATTTAAGACTTGAGTTAAGTTCATAAATATATGGCTTCCCAGGTAGAGCTAATGGTACAGAGCATACCTGCCACTGCAGGAGACATAAGAGACAAAGATTCAATCCCTGGGTCAGGAAGATTCCCTGGAGAAAGGAATGGCTACCGTTTCAGTATTCTTGCCTAGAAAATCCCATGGACAGAGGAGCTTGGTGGACTATGCAGTCCCTAGGGTAGCAAAGAGTTGGACATGACTGAAGTGACTTAGCATGCACATACATATACTAACTGATGAGGGTTGGGGTCATACAATTAATCTATGCATCTTCATTCATTCTCAGTCTGCCTGGTTCTGCTTGAGGAATCTTTGGGAGGCATTCATTGGTGATGCTTATTTCTGTCCGTCTTCCCAAATTGTATGAGGGTGAATGATGTCAGATTTCCAGGCTGCTCGAAGGGAGTTCTGAAGCTATTGCAGAAACATACAAAGACTTTATTTCTTCAGTGTAGTATCTGATGGGTAGCTATGTTTTACCTGACAGCATTAATCAGACTCTGGGGTGCTTTCAGTTTACCATACTTAATAGTAAACCAGTTCCTGAATACCTCAAATTCTTGACTGGCGATGATGTCACAGCTCCATGATTGTGGAGCTGCTAACCAGTCTTTTCCTCTTCAAATCTTAAGTTCCCCATTTTTTTCTTCAAAGGGGGTATTTCTGTGTCTGAGGTCCTGGACTATGAAATATGCAGAAAGTTTTACCTGGTGGTGGAAGCAAAAGATGGAGGCACCCCTGCCCTCAGCGCCGTGGCCACTGTCAGCATCAACCTTACGGATGTGAATGACAACCCTCCCGAGTTCAGCCAAGATGTCTACAGTGCTGTGATAAGTGAAGACTCCTTGGTTGGGGACTCTGTCATTTTGGTAGGTGCCAATGGGCCATCCAGATATCTGGGACTAATGATCCTCAACAGAGTGAAAAAGTGAGCAAAGTCCATTTTGGATTCTCTTAACACTTTCTCCTTTCAGGGTCACTTTCATTCCCAAGAACTGTAGTCAGACCCCAATTTTTCAACTACTCCTTCCCCATTTTGTCTGTTAGAGAGGGTCTGATAAGTTCACTTATATCAAGGAGTAGATGATCTTTTCCCACTTTCCTTTCTGGCGTGTGTTTTTTTCAAGGAAATAAAACAGACCATAGAATTAATTTCTAATAGCTGCTACTAGTTTGTGACTTGGATGACAAGTTAGTAGATGGCTAAGGACCAAAAAAATTCTTCCTGCTTCTCCCAAACACACAAACACACACACATACATGGTCGGGCAGCTATAAATGGCATCAAGCTTAAAATGGATTGGCCACTCTTAGAGAAACACTTTCTGGAAAGACTTTTTTCTAATAACAGTAAGAACATGTGTCAGGAGAACACAGGTTCTCTTGGATATAGAAGTTACATCAGGAAATGAGTCCCACTCTCAGGATCCTCACCATCCTCAGGCTGGAGGGGTTCCTTCCATTTACTCTCATCTCTGACTCTGGCAGCACCAGGTTGTGGGCATTCATTCTTTACACATCCAAGGTAGACACTCCTCCAGCCCACTTTCCTGGAGCCTGGAACTATTAGGAGACTATTTCCATACATATAAGTCCCAGCATCACCAATGTGGAGCAGCAGACAGTGGGTCAACATGTTAGCCAGGTGGGAAAGGGAATTCTCTTTGACTTCCTTGATGTGGAAGTACATGGGTTTAGAAAATGCCCGACTCAAGGACAGAGATCCTTGTCCTGTAGAATTGGGAAAGAATCACCAAAGTAACCCTGTCAGTAAGTTTGGGGGTCTATCCTTACTAGCTCAAGGCCTGAGGGAAATCAGGCCTTAACGAGCATCAGGCTGCAGGCAGATGAAAAAGAACAGAAATGAAATGGCAGCTCCAGTAATGGTTGGCCAACTCAAAATCTCTCTCCCAGGGCCTGATCCCTGGCATTGGTGATAGAGCACTTAAGGAAACTATCAGAGCTCTGTGCATTTGTACCAACCTAGGTCCCTAAAAATAAACCTTTTCCCTGTCTCCCATGTCATGTCTTTGCTTGATTTTTCTTGTGTCCCACAAAGTTAATAGCAGAAGATGCAGACAGCCAGCCCAATGGACAGATTCGTTTTTCCATTGTGAATGGAGATCGGGACAATGAATTTGCTGTAGATCCTGTCTTGGGACTTGTGAAGGTTAAGAAGAAATTGGACCGGGAAAGGGTAAGCTAGTTTAGGTCTGCCTGCTTCCTATCCACACCCATCCCTTCACTGAAATCAGGCATGGACACCGTGAATGAACTCAAGGAAGGTTCTCCATTCTAAATGGGCTTCCCAGGTGGCTCTGTGGTAAAGAAAATGCCTGCCAACGCAGGAGCCATGGGAGACGTGGGGTCCAATCTGTGGATTAGGAAGATACCCTGAAGGAAGAATGACAAGCTACTCTAGTATTCTTGCCTATAAAATCCCATGGATAGAGGAGGCTGGAGAACTACAACCCATGGGGTGGCAAAGAGTCAGACGTGGCTGAACAACCGAGCATGAAGACACTCTCCATTCTAAATAATGAGAATAAATAGAGATGGACTAAAGTGCAGCAGGAAATATTTGTATTAACCTTTTAAAGAATTTGCTGCCAATAGATGCTGGTCATTTAGGGAGGCTTTCTAAAAAAGCCAAAGTGTGTCTTGCTGGATGGTTTGAAAGTCTATCCTTCCAAAGCAAGAAGCAAGAAAAGTATATTCAGCATTGGGATCTTGTGGTTCTGATTTCATGAGCAGCATTGGCCCTAAGTGAGCAAATACAAAAGTATCACCTGAAGGGATCTAGGTCAGAGATAATGATCCAAAAAATTCTTCTGTCAAGGTTAAGTTTCTAAACATTGTCTTTTTTGACCAAAAATATGTGTCTTCAAACTGAAATTAAAATATGCGAAAAGGGGCTTCCCTGGTGGTCCAGTGGATAAGGACACCGCCTGCAACGGGCGCTGGTTCAATCCCTGGCCTGGGAAGATCCCATGTGCCGTGGAGCAGCTGGACTGATGTGTCCAATTACCCAGCTGTAGCTCTGGGACGCATGCGCCCAGAGCCGGTGCTCTGCAGCGAGAGAGACCACCGCGATGGGAGACCCACACGGGCCAAAGAACAAAGATGAATGCAAATAGATAAATGAAAGACCAACAGAAGTGGCCCGCCTGCCCCTCTCCCTCCTCAGCCTGTTCCCCCTCCCTCAAAAAAGAAAAAAAAAAAAAAGAGCAAGGAAAGAAAAAAAAAAAAAAAAAAAACGAGATTAAGATATGCAAAAAGGTGCCATACACTTGATGCTTAAAATTAGAAAGACCTCACTGTCTGATGGATCCCCATAAGATACTCTCCAAGTATCAGAATGACACATAAGACAGATCAGTGGTGCCAACTGTTGACATTTGAATAAAGGCTAAGAGCTTCTAACCAGGGATGATGTACACCCAGGGGACATCTGGCTATAGTTGGAGACATTTTTGATTATGACAGGTGGGTGGAGGCAATAGTGATTTCTAATGGGTAGAGGCCAGGAGTATTACTAACCATCCTACAATGCCTAGATCAGCCCCTGACAACAAAGAATGATCTGGCCCCAAATGCCACCTGGTGCTCAGGTTGAGAAACGTTGTCTAAAGGCTCAAAGTGAAGAGGGTTCATCTTCAACAAAGCATAGACAACCTGCAGTGTCTCTGCATGGGCCCCAGAAGAAAACAAGCACTGTGATTCTTTACTGTAGCTCCTTTGTGTTTTGGCAGGTGTCAGGATACTCCCTGCTCGTCCAGGCAGTGGACAGTGGCATCCCTGCGATGTCCTCAACTGCCACTGTCAATATCGATATTTCTGATGTGAATGACAACAGCCCAGTCTTCACACCTGCTAACTCTACCGCTGTGATTCAGGTAAGCAAATCTGGCCTGCCAGACACTTGGGCTAATACCCTCAGCCTCCTTCTTCTGCTGTGGTTTTCCTCATCATGGTTTGCTCCAGTTTGGGCTACCATGTTTAGTTGTTCAGTCCTGTCAGACTCTTTATAACCACATGGACTGCAGCACCTTCGCTGTCCTTCATCATCTCCCAGAGTTTGCTCAAATTTACATCCATTGAGTTGGTGATGCCATCCAACTACCTCACCCTCTGTTGCCCCCTTCTCCTCGTGCCCTCCATCTTTCCCAGCATCAGGGTCTCTTCCAGTGAGTCACCGCTTTGCATCATGTGGCCATAGTATTGGAGCTTCAGCTTCAGCATCTTCCAATGAGTATTCAAGGTTGTATTCCCTTAAGATTGACAGATTTGATCTCCTTATTGTCCAAGGGACTCTCAGGAGTCTTCTCCAGCACTGCAGTTTGAAAGCATCAATTCTTCAGTGCTCAGCCTTCTTTATGGTCCAACTCTCACATCCATATGTGACTACTGGGTAAATCATAGCTTTGACTGTACAGACCTTTATCGGCTAAGCCCAAGAATGTAAAGTTTGTTGCTGTTTCCATTTTTCCTCCGTCTATTTGCCATGAAGTGATGGGACTGATCTTAGTTTTTTAAATGTTCAGTTTTAAACCAGCTTTTTCAGTCTCTTTTCACCTTCATCAAAAGGGCTCTTTAATGACACACCCAGAGGTGCCATGACAGTTCCCATCCCTTCCCTAAAAAAGCTGGAATAATCTTCCCACTTATTAGCATATAGGGTTACCTAGCCTATAAAAGCTAAGAACGCCATGTTTTCGGGGCCACTGGATTTCACTCTGCAATGGCTCACACTCTGTCTGTGGAGTGTGCTTTCTCTGAATCTGAATAAATCCATTTCTTACCTAAAAAAAAAGGGGGTCTTTAGTGCATCTTCTCTTTCTAGCATTAGGGTAGTATCATCTGCATATCTTAGGCTTGATATTTCTCCTGGATAATAATGAAAAGAGCATGATTCTTCTTCTGCAACTGATTAATAAATATTGATAAGCACCATCACCTGCGGGGTTCTCTCAAGTATCAAGTGCTTTCTATACATCTGTGCCCATCATAGCCCAGCCCCTGGTTTATATGAAGGAGGTAAGGATCTGGGAGGTTCAGTAGCTCATTCAAGGTGCTGCAGCTGTTAAGTGCTGGAGGCAGCATTTGAACTCAGGTCTGTCTTCTGAAAAGACAATTCTCTGCCCACAATGACAGTCTGCCTTTAAGAACTTTGTGCTATTCTAACAGGGGAGGAAGACTGATAGGAGCCATCTCATTTGTCAAAGAGGGATTGGCTGTCAGGCTGTTCCTCATTAAAATCAATCTTCCAAAAGCAGTTTGTTTAGCACTTTAAACCCACCTGCTCTCTAAAATTAGACCCCAGGATACAGTGACTTACTGCTGATGTTCTGCTCCCAGAGAGGATGACTCTTTTTCCCACCTATTGTTTTTTTGTTATTGTTTGTTTATTCAAAAGATATCATGAAGACAGTCCTAAGCATTGAACTACCACCATTCTCCAGCATTTCTAGAAGCTGGAAGCCCAACTTCAGTAGGATCAGAAAACCCAGCCCAGGAATTCTGTTGACCTGAAGGATTTACAGGAGACAGGGATGGATAGATGTGTCTTGGGATGGCCCCAAGTATTCTAGGAAATCAACCTCGTGTGGGTAGAAGGTGAGATGAAAATGAGCCAGGTCCTGTGGGGCCCCTTTGGAACAACATTCAAGACTTTGAGTCTGGCTGTCCATAGCCACCCCCTACATCATGGGTCCCCCAGGATCATGCTGAGCATCCCTCTGCTCCTGTCATTGCTTCCTCAGTGAAATCAGATCCCTTCCCCAGGGTTTTTTTCATTTTCCTCTCCTCTCTGATGCTTTTTCCAGCAGCTGTGCATTCCTACCCTTCCCCAGCGTCCACAGAGTTCAACCCAGGCTCTGACACCCTTTCAACTCCATTGCTCTTTCCAAGGTTTTGCTCCCTGACTGCCCTCACAGTGCTGCTCTCTACCCCCTCCCCCACTTCTGCACGCTAGCTCAACGCAAAATGGGCTCTGCCTACTCAACATTCAGTTTTATGACACATATCGATCAGCTTGACAGACCATTCTCACATGCACTCCGGGAAGTCAAGAGGGGAAGAACAGAGACTTGGAGCCCGAAAGTGGTGACCAAGGCTCCTGTCTGCAGCGCTGGCCCATCTGTGTTATATTTCACTCTCTTTCCTCACAGGCGACCCCTCAGGCACACATCCTCTCTCTCTTTCTCTTCTGTGGAGGAAATGGCTTTTATAGAGAGAGCAAACAAATCCATAAATTTTCTGTTTTGTGTGGTGCTGAGGATGCTGTCAGGGTGTTCCAGTAAATCTATGCGGGGCTGGGGCATTTCCACAACTGATCCCAGAGAGAGAGAGAGAGACTGTGTCTAGTTCCCGAAGACCAAAAGGCCACTGGAGAGGAGAAGCATAATGAGAGGTCTCTGAGGTTCTTGTCTCCTGTCTTGCAAAAAAATGCTCCTCCCATTGTTCACCCCCAAATAATTTTCTCTTTGCAACACATGGTTCTTATAAAACTAATTCAGCACCTAAAACATTAGTGCACCCACCCCATACGTAACTTCCAAGTATCATTGTCTCCATCTCTGGGACCCAGACTCAGTTAATCCAAAGTCGATGTCATCAGAGGGCCTGAACTAATGAAACTGACTTCAGGCCTGAGCCCTGGGAATGCTGAAGTCTAAACAGAGTGGAACAAGGAAACCAGAACACCAAGCCACTGAGGAGCTTAATTTTGTGCTTTCAAAGTAAGGACAACCTTGAACTGAAGAAGGAATGACTAAGAATATTTGTGTTTCCATCTGGGGTAGAAGGCAGAGTTTCTGCAATATAATTACATAATGACATCTGGACTTCTTAAACTTCTGATTAAGCTGTGAATTTCCTTTTTCTTCTTTCTGTAATTGAGGAATATCCCATCTCCCATCCCCTTTCTCTTTCCTCAAGAAACAGTGAAACTGTGTTCTGATGGGTGGGATTTAAAGTCCTATTTTCTGCTGGATGCATGCCCTTGTATTTTTACCAGGAAGTTTCCAGGATGCCCCCTGAAAGTCCAGTACTGTGACATTGTGTCGCCATGTTGGGCCTCGGCATAATCATGTTGTGACAAGTGTGAGGAAGTAATTTTCCTTCCCCAAAGGCTGGTATTTTCTTGCCCCTAAGGATTTCTGACATCATTGTGAAGGCTAATGAGCACCATGGGTTTCCAGAGTCGTCTGGGTGACTTCAGGGCAATTTGGTCTTTCAAGGACAGGTGGAGCCTGGCACTATCCTTGGAACCTACAAACCTACTCAAGGCCAAGTCCTTGTGTTCTCACCTGCAGCGCATTGTCTCACGGGGCATTTTGGGGAATCAGCCAAGGATAGGATGACGCTTACAGACACCAGCATTTTTCAGAAGACGAGATACTATCACAGGGAATCCCTTCCATTAAAAGCCCTGTTTTTCTAGCCCAGCACATTCAGCCGATAATGATGGGGTTTTTTTGTAAATGTGCAGGAACGTGTAATTTTATCTTCCCTTTTAATATACTCTCTTATGCAGGAAAATAAGCCAGTAGGCACCAGCGTTTTGCAGCTCATGGTGACAGACAGAGACTCTTTTCACAATGGGCCTCCCTTCTCCTTCTCTATTTTGTCGGGAAATGAAGAGGAGGTGTTCGTGTTGGACTCAGATGGGCTTCTGCGGTCAGCCGTGGTCTTCCGGCACACAGAGTCTCCAGAGTACGTGCTGTGTGTCCAGGTATGACCTCATCCTCTGCCTGCAGCAGGCCAACTTTTCTCTCCTGCTGGTGGCTATACCCGTAGGGGTTTTTTTGTTGTTGAGCCAGTCAGCATAATTCATTACCATGCAGGAATGTTCCCCTTGTAATCTGGAATTCAATTTCACACCAATAAAAGTGGCCTCTGCGTGTGAAATTGAACAGGAAAGAAGGGAACCATCATTGTTCAAAAGGGACATTCCTGTAGGGTGTGCCTGGCTGACAGTCACTGGGCTTAAATCTGCATTCTGAACGTTCCTGGAGTTCCAGCTGAGCCCAAAGACAACTCATTGGTCAAGGCTTACTGCTTGGTGGTTGTTGCTGTTTAGTCACTAAATCACATCTGACTCTTTGCAACCCTATGGACGATAGCCCACTAGGCTCCTCTGTCCATGGGATTTCCTAAACAAGCATAGTGGAATGGATTGCCATATCCTTCTCCTTTATTGCCTGGTACTTAGAAATATTTCCTAGATCACCCCACTTGAGAAATGAACAATCATTGTTCTGTGTGATGGAGCTATTAATATTTCATGGCTTCTGCTTTTGAAGAGACCTCTGCTTAAGCTTCCCAGCTGGCACTAGGGGTAAGGAATCTACCTGCTAGTGCAGGAGATGCAGGTTTGACTCCTGTGTAGGGAAGATCCCCTGGAGGAGTAAATGGCAACCCACTCCACTATTCTTGCCTGGAGAATCCATGGACAGAGGAGCCTGGCAGACTATATAAGCCATGGTGTCAAAAAGAATTGGACACAACTAAGTGGCTGAGCATGTACAAAGGCTAGTATAGTTCTTTGCTTAGCTTCTCTGGCTGTAAGAGAGCATATTTTACATCTCAGACTTTGTAAACACCATAAAGACCTTTCTACACCTCGTCCCTTATATTAAACTTCCTGCTCCTAGTCTCTTATATTAAACTTACCATATTTCTGCCTTCCTAAGGTTCCAGTGTGCAGCAGGTATATTCACCTTTCCGTCTCCCTCCTTTATTCCACATTGCCCTGTACTGAAACTATTGTGAAGCCTCCTGGGTATTCTCTGGCTTCAGCTTCATTCTTTCTGATCTATCTCTGTACTCCTCCCATACTAATCATTCCACTTGGATCATCTCATTCCACTAAAACAGAGGTCAACAGACTATAGCCCCTGAACTGCATCCTGTCTTCAACCTGTTGGGTTTTTTCTTTTAATAAAGCTGTTTTAGAAGTCAGCCTTGCCCATTCATTTACATATGCTCTGGGCTGCCTTCCTGCTGGAACAATACTTGAGTAGTTGATAGAGATCATATAAGCCCAAAGCCTAAACTATTTCTTATCTAGACCTTTACAGAAAATAAGGGCCAACCACTAAACTAAAAACATCTGAGCTGCCTAATGCCTAAAAACGTGTGAATTCTGGCTAATTCAGACTTTGAATTTTAGGCTCTTAAGGCAGACATGACTGTCAATGCTTCTCAGCTCACAGGTCCATGAGTCTGTTACTTTAGGCCCAGTGGCTTCATGCCTCTTTGTCATCTTTCTGGCCTCTGATGTCTGCGTGGGCAACCTCAGACCTATGGAGTCTGAAGCCATCACTGTCATAGTTTGACTTCAAGTTCAATCCAATTTGCTAAGTTTATCTCCCTCTATATGAATTTTCCATTCTAGCAACTCTGGTTCACATGGTCCATTTTAAAAAGCATATGGTTATAAGAATGATAAAAACAACAACAGTCACAATAGCTCTCATGCAACAAGTATTTTTATAGGTCAGGTCTTTTTCTAAGTATGTTGCAATCACTATGTGTCTTAATCCCCACAGTACAAGACTCCTGTGAGGTAGACAGGACTATCTTACTCAAATTAAAGATACTGAAATTGAAGCTTAAAGAAATTTAAGTGACTTACTCCAGGCCAGACACATAGTGAGAAACAGAGTCAAGATTTGGACTCAAGTCTGTGTGATGACTAAGCTCTGCTTTTACCCGACCTTCCACATACAAGGACATCTCTCCCCAGGTGGCACCTGGCATGCTAGGTCCACTGCAGCCCCACATCCTGAGATACCTGCCCTGGTGACCTGGCCCCTGAGAGTATGCCTTTCTCAGAAGTCCTACAGCACTGACTACCTTCACATTGCATACGACAGGTGCTCAGTTAAGATCTGTTTCAGGGTGGTGGTTCTGTCGATTCTTAAAGACGAAAGACATACAAAATAGAAAGAGACTCAAAAACTTAGGAAACGAATTTCTGGTTGCCAGGAGGAGGGGATAGTTAGGGACTTCGGGAAGGTCATGTACACACTGCTATATTTCAATGGATAGCCAACAAAGACCTATTGGATAGCACATGGAACTCTGCTCAGTGTTCTGTGACAGCCTAGATAGGAGTGAGGTTTGGGAGAGAATGGATATGTATATATGTATGGTTGAGTCTCTTCACTGTTTGACTGAAACTACCACAACATTGTTAACTGGCTATACTCCAATATTAAATAAAAAGTTTAAAGTTGAAAAAAACACTAAGACAAAAAAAGTAGGACAAAATCAAGCTACTGATTTTTTCCCTTCATTGTACTGTCTTTTATTCTATACCTTGATACTGTATGTCTCTCATGTGCAAAAATGTGCTGTCTGGTCCAACCAAAAGCAAAGAAGCCAAAGATAACCAAGATTTATCCTCCAAGTGGAAATGCTACTTGACGAGGCTCCCCTATGGCTTCTGTCCAAAAATGAAAGCAAAGCCAGCCTGTTTGGGGGCACGTTGGATCTCACAGCACCCTCTGTCCTCCTTCCCAGTTCACATCCAACAACTTTATTGTGTTGACACATTTTATTGTCCATAAAAGAGTGTACTTCTGGGGACTGAAAGTGATAAATCACTCCTCTTACTTATATACACATCCTCAACATTTTGTAGAATAATGAAAAGAAATGGAATAAGCAGCAATATGGCGAAAGGAACAGACAATCTCTATTTGGGTTTTGTTGCTTTTTTAATTATTATGGTTTTTTTTCTTACTTCCTAGTCTTTCGGCCCCTCTTGGTTGTTTTAGGCAAAAGACTCCGGCAGACCTCAGCAAGTGTCTCACTCCTACATCCGAGTGCGTGTCATTGAGGAGAGTATCCACAAGCCCACAGCCATCCCGCTGGAGATCTTCATTGTCACCATGGAGGATGACTTTCCTGGTGGGGTTATTGGGAAGATCCATGCTACAGATCAAGATGTGTATGACGTCCTCACGTTTGCCCTGAAATCGGAGCAGAAAAGCTTGTTTAAGGTCAACAGTCACGATGGTAAGATCATTGCCCTAGGAGGCTTAGACAGCGGCAAGTATGTCCTGAACGTGTCAGTGAGCGATGGCCGCTTCCAGGTGCCCATCGATGTGGTGGTGCATGTGGAGCAGCTGGAGCACAAGATGCTGCAGAACACCGTCACCATCCGCTTTGAGAATGTGTCTCCTGAGGACTTTGTGGGGCTGCATATGCATGGGTTCCGGCGTACCCTGAGGAATGCAGTCCTTACCCAGAAGCAGGACAGCCTGCACATCATCAGCATCCAGCCTGTGTTGGGCACCAATGAGCTAGACATGCTGTTCGCCGTGGAGATGCAGGGCAGTGAGTTCTACAAGCCTGCCTACCTCATCCAGAAGCTTTCCAACGCCAGGAGACATCTGGAGAATGTCATGCGCATTTCAGCCATTCTGGAGAAGAACTGCTCAGGGCTGGACTGTCAGGAGCAGCACTGCGAGCAGGGCTTGTCACTGGATTCCCACGCGCTCATGACCTACAGCACAGCTCGCATCAGCTTCGTGTGCCCGCGTTTCTACAGGAACGTGCGCTGTACCTGCAATGGTGAGTGAGTGTGGTTTGGAGAGTTTCCTCCCCTATCCTGGGTTTTGTGATGTGACTTAGGCTACCATCCCCCTCACACACACATGTGTGCATTCACTCATTTGACAAAATATTTACTGCCCACCCATGATGTGCCTCCTCACCATGAGAGATGCTGGACTGCCAGGTGAACAAGACAAGCTCAACCCCTCTTCCAGAGCATTTAGCTTATGGGCAGCACAGACATACACACAAGCTGGCATCATCCATGCGATGAATACCCTTAGGGGATCCAATCTACAGCGAAGCTTTCCTGAAGGGACTTTTCTCTCGGTTGTGTTTAAAGATAAGTAGGTATTAATCTTTCTCTGTCTGACTTACTTCACTTGTGTGCATGCATGTTAAGTCATGTCCAACTCTTTGTGACCTTATGGGCTGTAGTCCACCAGGCTTCTCTATCCATGGGATTCTCCAGGTAAGAAATATTGGAGGGGGTTTCCCTCCCCTCCTCCAGGGATCTTCCCTACCCAGGGATCAAATTCATGTCTCTTATGCCTCCTGCATTTGCAGGCACGACACCTGGGAAGTCCTGACTTACTTGACTTAGTGTGATAATTTCTAGGCCCATCTGTATTGCTGCCAATGGCACTGTTTCATTTTTTATGCCTGAAGAATATTCCATTTTTTTAATATATATATATATATATATATATATATATATAGTGTGTGTGTATATATAGTGTGTGTGTATATATATATATATAGTGTGTATATATATATATATATACAGTGTGTATATATATATATATAGTGTGTATATATATATATATAGTGTGTATATATATATATATACACACATATACATACACACAAACACACACCACATCTTTATCCATTCATCTGTTGATGAACACTGAGGTTTCTTCTGAGTTTTGGCTATTGTATATAGTGTTGTTATGAGCATTGGGGCGCATGTATCCTTTCAGATTAGAGTTTCCATCTTTTCTGGATGTATACCTAGAAGTGGAATTGCTGGATCATATGGTGGCTCTGTTTTTAGTTTTTTGAAGAACCTCCATACTCTTCTCCTTAGTGGCTGTACCAAATATCATATGATGCTGCTTATATGTGGAACAGTAATAGACTCACAGACACAGAAGACAAACTTAGGCTTATGGAAGGGAAAAGGCAGTTTGGGGTTAGTAAATACATACTACTACATAAAAACAAATAAATAACAAGGACCAACTGTGTAGCCCAGGAAGATTAGGAGTTTGGGGTTAGTAAATGCATACTACTATATATAAAACAAATAAATAACAAGGACCAACTGTGTAGCCCAGGGAACTATTCTCAATATCTTATAATAACCTATAATGGAAAATAATTTGAAAAAGAATATGTATATGTGTATGTATATACATATATAATTAAATCACTTTGCTATACACCTGAAGTTAACACATCATTGTAAATCCACTATATTTCTGTTTAAAAAGAAAAGAAAAGGCAATTAGGAATCAGACGCATGAAAACAGATAGGCAAGGGACAGCATTCAAGTGGAGAAGCTGTTTCTATGAGGCTTAAGGGCAAGACATTAACTTAAACCAAGGGGATTGGAAGAGCTTTCCTGTGATGACAAAGGAGACTCATGAGTAGACGCAGGGATCACACAAGACCCATTAGCCAGGACCAAGTTCTAGAAATTATCCCAAAGCAGTGAGAGCCATTGATTGATTTGAGGTGGAGAAGTCACAGAATTGGGCCTGTCTTTCATGGAGAAACAGACCTAATTGCAGAAGGGGATGGCTTAGAGGGACTGGGCCGGAGGCAGGGAAACAAGTTCAGAAGCTATCATGGTGCATAAGGGCAGCTGGGTTTGAGTGAAACACAGGGGCCAAATGTTTGGGAGCACGGTCAGAGGGGATTCAGCCTGCAGAGTGGCAGAGATGGAATGGTTCCTATTTGTCAATATAACTAGAGACACTGAACTTTGACCTTCCCTGGTCAGAGGCCATAGCTGCACCAAGTCACAGGACCACAGTGGTCAGCGAGAAGCATTGCTCTCTCCCCCTTTTCTGTTCTCTGCCATAAATTCACTGCTGCTATCAGGTTTTTTTATTGCTGGATCATATGGTGGCTCTGTTTTTAGTTTTTTGAAGAACCTCCATACTCTTCTCCTTAGTGGCTGTACCAAATATCATATGATGCTGCTTATATGTGGAACAGTAATAGACTCACAGACACAGAAGACAAACTTAGGCTTATGGAAGGGAAAAGGCAGTTTGGGGTTAGTAAATACATACTACTACATAAAAACAAATAAATAACAAGGACCAACTGTGTAGCCCAGGAAGATTAGGAGTTTGGGGTTAGTAAATGCATACTACTATATATAAAACAAATAAATAACAAGGACCAACTGTGTAGCCCAGGGAACTATTCTCAATATCTTATAATAACCTATAATGGAAAATAATTTGAAAAAGAATATGTATATGTGTATGTATATACATATATAATTAAATCACTTTGCTATACACCTGAAGTTAACACATCATTGTAAATCCACTATATTTCTGTTTAAAAAGAAAAGAAAAGGCAATTAGGAATCAGACGCATGAAAACAGATAGGCAAGGGACAGCATTCAAGTGGAGAAGCTGTTTCTATGAGGCTTAAGGGCAAGACATTAACTTAAACCAAGGGGATTGGAAGAGCTTTCCTGTGATGACAAAGGAGACTCATGAGTAGACGCAGGGATCACACAAGACCCATTAGCCAGGACCAAGTTCTAGAAATTATCCCAAAGCAGTGAGAGCCATTGATTGATTTGAGGTGGAGAAGTCACAGAATTGGGCCTGTCTTTCATGGAGAAACAGACCTAATTGCAGAAGGGGATGGCTTAGAGGGACTGGGCCGGAGGCAGGGAAACAAGTTCAGAAGCTATCATGGTGCATAAGGGCAGCTGGGTTTGAGTGAAACACAGGGGCCAAATGTTTGGGAGCACGGTCAGAGGGGATTCAGCCTGCAGAGTGGCAGAGATGGAATGGTTCCTATTTGTCAATATAACTAGAGACACTGAACTTTGACCTTCCCTGGTCAGAGGCCATAGCTGCACCAAGTCACAGGACCACAGTGGTCAGCGAGAAGCATTGCTCTCTCCCCCTTTTTCTGTCTCTGACATGCGGTGCCATAAATTCACTGCCCTCTTCGAAGAACATTGCACCCGGAGTTTTTCTAGCCAGTGTGAACTTGGCCCAAAGGGACTGCGGTCAGAAGAGAAGCCATTTATAAAATGTCCCTTTAGATAATTGAGGACAGACATCCCCCCACCACCACCCTCTTCCCTTGTAGAAATTTTTGAGTGGGCCTTTGGAGAATGAGCTCAT
This sequence comes from Tragulus kanchil, assembly GCA_022376925.1. NCBI lineage: Eukaryota > Metazoa > Chordata > Mammalia > Artiodactyla > Tragulidae > Tragulus > Tragulus kanchil. Next base: position 98,198,952 of record JAIOJX010000006.1, read on the forward strand.
CAGAGGAAAGCCCCAGAGATCACAGCCCCCTCCAAGAGACCTTTCCATGACCTCCAAGCAGCCTAGAAGAGTGTCAGCCACTCCCTCCGTGGTCCCTGGTGAATTCTGTTTGTGTTTCCATCAGGTAGATGCAGTGAGGTCCAAACTGTTGAATATGTAAATTAGGTCCAAAGAAACTCCAGGCGTGCATGCTAGGGGAAATGTGTTGCTGGCAGATGCCACCAACATGCAGGATTTATGAATGCCAGCTGTCCAGACCTCACCTAGGTTTCCTTTGTAAGCAAATTGATTTATGCACCAAAGGTCTGTGAGAGCCTTCCTGCAGGGATTCATGGCAGGGTTCAAAAGATGTTGGAGACAGGACAGCCCCAACCTGGCAGGAGAAGCTAAACCAGCTAATTAATCCTTGTGTTCTGAGAACTCCTTTCATTCAGTAAAAAAAAATCTGTGGTGGCAGCAGTGTCCTAGGTGCTGCAGATTCAAAGAAAAAAGGCACAGTCTCTGCTCTCAGGAGCTGGCTATTGTGAGCTCTGCCTTTGCAAGTATCTATTTACCTTGCTCAGGAGGAAAAAGGGGAAGAGTCCCTGCTGTGGCCAGAGGAAAGCTTTCTGTGACAACTAGACACCAGAAACCAGAAACCACTTGTGTTCTGGATTTTGAAGGATGAGAATGAGTTCATCCCAAAGAGACAGACAGAGGGCAGGCCTAGCAGATTTTCTTTACAGCAGGGATTTAAAGGGGTGATTTTGTTGGAGACCAGGGTCTTCCTCTGCATTTTTCATGAGATGCTGATGTTTTATTTTTATATTTTGGCTACACCATGCATGGTATGTGGGATTTTAGTTCCCCAACCAGGGATCAAACCCATATCCCCTTCAATTAAAGCACAACGTCTTAACCACTGGACAGCCAGGGAAGTCCCCAGAGATGTTGATGTTTTCTTATATTTTTTGGTTTGAAACAACACAATTTATTAGCTCACAATTCTGTAGGTCAAAAGTGCAGGTGGGCTCAACTCATCCTCTGGTTCCTCTGCTCAAGTGCTCACAAAAATGAAATCAAGGTGTTAGATATCGTGGGCTCTCCAACCAAAGGCTCAGGGGAAGAATCTTCTTCCAAGCTCATTTCAGAGTTGGTAGAATTCAGTTCCTTCTGGTTTTAGAGTTAAGGATACTACTCCCCTTGCTTGTTGTTAGTGGGGACCTCTCCCTGGTGGCTCGGCAGTAAAACAATCCACCTGTAATGCTGGAGATTCAGGTTTGATCCCTGAGTTGGGAAGACCCCCTGGAAAAGGAAATGGCAACCCACTCCAGTATGCTTACCTGGAGAATCCCATGGACAGAGGAGCCTTGTGGGTACAGTCCATGGGGTTGAAAAAAGTCAGACATGACTTAGCAATTAAACCACCACCACTCTCAGACTCAAGGCGCCCTTTAAAGAGACACTGATGTTTTCAATGCATTGAGTTTCAAAGTGGTTTCCTTACCCAGGACTCCTGTCCTTGAATCCCCACAAACCTTTCTACTCCAGGAAATCCCGAATGCTGGAAGTTTCTGTGATTCAGCCCCCAGACATCCCAGGAGGAGGCTTTCTCAGTCTAGAAAGGACTATTTCCTGAATGATAACTCAGGAAAATTAGTGAAATTCTAATGAATTTCACAGCAAGATAAAATAGAAAATTTTTCTCTGCATTCAGGGGGAGAGTTCCTACTTATAACAGTAATAGCTCTCTCACTTAAAGTACCATCTTAAATAAAAACACAGTGAAGAACTGTTAAGAAAGCATTTAGCATTTTAAGCACTTTTTTCATTTATTGGAAAGGAGAGAGAACTGAAGTCAATAAATAGCACTAGCCCCCTCTCCCCCAACACACACATATGTGCACACACAGATTGGTTGCTGATGTTTTATTTTTATATTTTGGCTACACCATGCATGGTATGTGGGATTTTAGTTCCCCAACCAGGGATCAAACCCATATCCCCTTCAATTAAAGCACAACGTCTTAACCACTGGACAGCCAGGGAAGTCCCCAGAGATGTTGATGTTTTCTTATATTTTTTGGTTTGAAACAACACAATTTATTAGCTCACAATTCTGTAGGTCAAAAGTGCAGGTGGGCTCAACTCATCCTCTGGTTCCTCTGCTCAAGTGCTCACAAAAATGAAATCAAGGTGTTAGATATCGTGGGCTCTCCAACCAAAGGCTCAGGGGAAGAATCTTCTTCCAAGCTCATTTCAGAGTTGGTAGAATTCAGTTCCTTCTGGTTTTAGAGTTAAGGATACTACTCCCCTTGCTTGTTGTTAGTGGGGACCTCTCCCTGGTGGCTCGGCAGTAAAACAATCCACCTGTAATGCTGGAGATTCAGGTTTGATCCCTGAGTTGGGAAGACCCCCTGGAAAAGGAAATGGCAACCCACTCCAGTATGCTTACCTGGAGAATCCCATGGACAGAGGAGCCTTGTGGGTACAGTCCATGGGGTTGAAAAAAGTCAGACATGACTTAGCAATTAAACCACCACCACTCTCAGACTCAAGGCGCCCTTTAAAGAGACACTGATGTTTTCAATGCATTGAGTTTCAAAGTGGTTTCCTTACCCAGGACTCCTGTCCTTGAATCCCCACAAACCTTTCTACTCCAGGAAATCCCGAATGCTGGAAGTTTCTGTGATTCAGCCCCCAGACATCCCAGGAGGAGGCTTTCTCAGTCTAGAAAGGACTATTTCCTGAATGATAACTCAGGAAAATTAGTGAAATTCTAATGAATTTCACAGCAAGATAAAATAGAAAATTTTTCTCTGCATTCAGGGGGAGAGTTCCTACTTATAACAGTAATAGCTCTCTCACTTAAAGTACCATCTTAAATAAAAACACAGTGAAGAACTGTTAAGAAAGCATTTAGCATTTTAAGCACTTTTTTCATTTATTGGAAAGGAGAGAGAACTGAAGTCAATAAATAGCCCTAGCCCCCTCTCCCCCAACACACACACATATGTGCACACACAGACCATGATATTGGTTGCTGTTTACCCTGAAAGATTGGCAGATCCAGTAAATGAACTTTCCCACCATTTGGTGAATTAATCAGGAGATAAATAGAGGTAATGGCCTAATCTGAGCTGTGTAGAAATATTTATACAAATCTGGCCTCAGTATTTGACCCTCCTCCGACATTCCAACTCTTCTTTCTCTCATGGAGGCTTTTGGGTTGAATTAACATCATAAGCATCTCGAACCAGAATGCCGAGTTTCTTTGACAAAATGAAAGCAGGCTTGAAATTTAGTGCCAAAGAGGTTTATTATATTCCAGCCCCCATCTAGCATCATGTTTGAATAGAGTTCTGATGCCGTGAGATGGCTCCTGGTAAACTTTAGATGTTCAGTGGACATTGGCACTTGGGCAAGAAAGCCTGGGTAATGATAAAGGCCCTTTAGTTCCTATGAGGAAACCAAGGGACAGAGCATCAGGGCAAGCCATGGGCAGTGGTGATGGACAATTTTGGACATTTTTCATGGATTTTTTTTAAAAGTTTGATCTAAAATATATCAAAAAGGAGACAGTTATCCAAGAGAATGGACTTTCCATGAGACCATTCGCGTTTCAGACCATTATGTTGGTAAGTATTGGTGGAAGTGAATGCCTTATGGTGTCCAGTATCAGTTCAGACACAGAACCCAGACTCAAAATTGAAGCTTCAGTAAATTGCACGGAGCATCTGTCATGGGTGAGCCCCGTACCAGCAGGGGTAAGGGTGCCAGCGGCAGTGCCCTCAGCCAGTGGGGAAGGATGCTGCTGTAAGGGTCTGCAAGCTGGTAAGAGGAGCCCTGGAGTGATGCCACCTGCACCATATCTGCCCAGAATTAGGCAGGTGATGGGGAGGAATTGGTGCAGTTGAGGAGCGTTAGTGCCAAGGAATGGAGGTTGAGAAACCATGTTCAGTCCACTACAGGGGAAGGCAGGGACGAACGTCACAACTAACATCTACTGAGTGGAGACCTGTTACTGTGCTAATTTTTCACACATATGTCATTGCAGGTTACCCTTACAGTGATCCTAAAGGATAGGTATCATTAACGTTCCTCAGAAGTTAAGGCAACTACAACTCAAAATGGTCAATTGACTTGCTAAAGGTCACAGAACTAGGAAATAGTCAAGCCAGGATTCACACCTGGCGGTCCTAACCACTGTACCCTACCTATTACCTCTTCCCAGATTTGAAAGGAAGTTGAAATTCACCGAATCTAACTTCCCACCTACTTCAGACGAAAATTAAAAGGCCTTATTTGTGCCAAAGAGGTTTTTATTAAATATTCTCGAACCAGAATGCCGAGTTTCTTTGACAAAATGAAAGCAGGCTTGAAATTTAGTGCCAAAGAGGTTTATTATATTCCAGCCCCCATCTAGCATCATGTTTGAATAGAGTTCTGATGCCGTGAGATGGCTCCTGGTAAACTTTAGATGTTCAGTGGACATTGGCACTTGGGCAAGAAAGCCTGGGTAATGATAAAGGCCCTTTAGTTCCTATGAGGAAACCAAGGGACAGAGCATCAGGGCAAGCCATGGGCAGTGGTGATGGACAATTTTGGACATTTTTCATGGATTTTTTTTAAAAGTTTGATCTAAAATATATCAAAAAGGAGACAGTTATCCAAGAGAATGGACTTTCCATGAGACCATTCGCGTTTCAGACCATTATGTTGGTAAGTATTGGTGGAAGTGAATGCCTTATGGTGTCCAGTATCAGTTCAGACACAGAACCCAGACTCAAAATTGAAGCTTCAGTAAATTGCACGGAGCATCTGTCATGGGTGAGCCCCGTACCAGCAGGGGTAAGGGTGCCAGCGGCAGTGCCCTCAGCCAGTGGGGAAGGATGCTGCTGTAAGGGTCTGCAAGCTGGTAAGAGGAGCCCTGGAGTGATGCCACCTGCACCATATCTGCCCAGAATTAGGCAGGTGATGGGGAGGAATTGGTGCAGTTGAGGAGCGTTAGTGCCAAGGAATGGAGGTTGAGAAACCATGTTCAGTCCACTACAGGGGAAGGCAGGGACGAACGTCACAACTAACATCTACTGAGTGGAGACCTGTTACTGTGCTAATTTTTCACACATATGTCATTGCAGGTTACCCTTACAGTGATCCTAAAGGATAGGTATCATTAACGTTCCTCAGAAGTTAAGGCAACTACAACTCAAAATGGTCAATTGACTTGCTAAAGGTCACAGAACTAGGAAATAGTCAAGCCAGGATTCACACCTGGCGGTCCTAACCACTGTACCCTACCTATTACCTCTTCCCAGATTTGAAAGGAAGTTGAAATTCACCGAATCTAACTTCCCACCTACTTCAGACATCCCATTTCCTATACTCCTGGTATGATAATTCAGTCAAGGTTTGGATTAATTCAATCCAGGCGCTCACTGTTTTACAAGACAGGCCGAGACCACCAAATCCACCTCCTGTGATGTCACCTAGCTCCACCGTTTAAGTCACAGGAACCCAAGCTGTCCTACCCTCCTGCACAAGCTGCCCTCCAAACATCCGAGGATCGCTTCTAGGACCCCTGGGATCCTCTTTCTCTAGACAAACGGGAGAAGTTGTTTTGTTCCTTGGCTATAAGTGATAGGAGCTAGAGGGACTTCCCTGATGGTCTAGTGGTCTAGTGGCTAAAACTCAGCACTCCCAATTCAAGGTCCCAGTTTCAATCACTAGTTAGAGGACTAGACCCCATATGCCACAACAAAAAGATCCTGTGTGCTGCAACTAAGGTCTGTCACAGCCTAATAAATAAATAAAATACATAGCTTGTCAAAAAAACAAAAAAAGAGGAAGAAGAAAAAATAAGAGCTAGAAAGAGCTGAAGGTGGTGTAGTTGGAGTACAGAGCAAGCATAAAGAAAGGAGTTCTCTGTCCCCTACTTGAAAGCAATGAATTGTCCTGGGAAGACATTTGTGAACAGAGAAAGTAGTAAAGAAAAATATCCTGGGATTCTAGGCACCCTTTCATTTGATCATTCACTCATTGCTGAATTTTACTTTTCTAAGCCCTGGGTGGGCTGCTGGAGTGGTGAGCGAGACTGACATGGTCCCATCCTTGTGGACCCATGAACCAGTATCATCCACTGGCAAATGACAAGGAGCTCAGTTGGACTGGTTAGTGGAGAGAGGTCCTGAAAGGAGTGGTGGGACAGGTAAACAGAGCCTGTAACAGGCAGCCACAGTGATGCATTTCTCATAATCACAATAAAATAAAATAATAACGAAGGCTTCAACAATACTTAAAACTTAGCTTTGATGAGTTTTAAAAAGCATAGAGAAATCTAAGACTGGATTTACACTCGGGCCAGAATTGTTCAGTCTAGTTCAGAGGACAGAGCCATAGTCCCAACCCCAGGAGTTCTGAATAATTCAGTCTCATCTTGAGATCTAAATCAGATTCCTCCTACAAACTGGGAAGTTTCTATTTCTCATCTACAACAGATGTACGTCTGCAGACCCCTCATCTTTAGAATGTCTGAGTCCTGAAGGGCCAGGAGAGGTCTGGACATGTCCACTGTGGAGGAATTATCAACTTCTCACTGTATGGGTAATCCCTTACACATTCCATGCACACACAGCTGCCCCAGAGAGGATGCTTGAATGAAACGTACTCAGCCTTTAGCAAAATCATCTCAAAATTATCCCAGAAAATAAGGCTGAACCAAGCAAACAGCAGTCAACACAATTCTGTGCTTTTGGGAGAACCACAGGAAACCACTTCAAAGCCAAGGGACCTTAGGAGAATGTGTTTTAAAACTTCAAACAGGCCAGGAATTATGAAGGAAGCTTATTGACGTTTGTGGCCTTAGCTGAGACATGGCATCTTGGCAATGCATGTGAATTCAGGGTGTGGGATGTTTAACATTAGTTATTAGCTTCTCAGTATAATAAGGCATAGATATAAATCAAGAGGTTGAATAAGCTCAAAGTAGCAGCGATAGTAATCACAGCTGGATACTGATGTATTAGCTAAAGGCACAGACTTAACCCAGGGAGCTGTGGGAATTCTGGGGAGATAAGGTGAGGAGAGTCATACATGGGGCAGTGAGACCCTTCTAAAACCACTAGAGGATTGCCTTTCCCCTCCCTGCTGGTTCCAAAACTCCAAGCTTCTGCTCAGATGAATTATATGTTGTCAACTGTAGAGAGTGACCTAAATTTTCACTGGAGCAAAGCTTCGGGAGGTCCCTGGGGAGCCTTGCGAAGAGTGGCCACCTTGTGTGCACATTTCTTCTGGTGGAGAGGCTTTGGGGAAAGAATACCTCTGCCTGAGGCAACGTTGTGAAGGGGCTGGCCCAGCTGCATGTTGCCTGTGACACTGATTAATAAAAAGTCCTCCCATGTACACGGTATTTCATATCACCTGTCAGTTTACAAATCATGAATCTGACCTGAAAAGGACAACAAGGAAGGAGCTCAGATTTCTGCATGTTTACCAATCAGACTAGAGTCTCCAGATTGGGGACCTTGTAGTAATTTGTTTTTTCTCTGTTTTTTTTTTTCCTTTACAAGTTGTTTTCATACACATTAACTCATCTAATGCTCATGACTCTGTGAAGAATCATTATCCTTGTTTTTCACAAAAGAATAGCAAGGCCCAGAGAAGTTAAGTGACTTGTTCAGAGTCACACAGGAAATACATTGAATAGCTAGTGAAGGCCAAAATCCAGAGCTGCTGCTTGTCGATATCACACCCTTTGCTATTATGTTGCCCTCCCTTCCAGAAGGGACCCAGGAGTGGGGAAGAGAGATTTCTCTGCCTGCACTCTGCTCCAACAGTTACAGAAAACCTCTGATCTTTCTGCCCTGACTCATCACAAATGTCATCAGTTGGTTTGATAAAAGGAGATGCTTCTCCCTTCGCACTCACTCTGGCACCAAATTGATGGATGCCTGAAGATACACAGCCTGTACAGCTACAGCTTGAACCCCCCAAGCTATCACTGATTGTAGCACAAGCTAATTAAACCTGGATTATTTAATGATAGTTAATAAGATAAACTTCCTCCCAGAAGCCAACGAGAGCAGTCACTGTTGTCCCTTAACTGTTGTTTAGGAGCAGATGAGACATTTTCTTCAAGCAGAGAGGAGTCTTTAAGACTCTGAACAATAGTAGGTATAAAATTAAAAGAAGCTGGTATAAGCATAAGCTTTCTAAAACAAGTTAACCCCTCTGCATCCATTGAAAGCATGCTACATTTTCTGTTGCTAGAAGCTTTAGGGCTTTGGCTGGGAAGAGGGTTGGTATTGCCAGGATCCAGACCCAGAGACACGGCTTCAGTCCCTGGGTTGGAAGATCTGAAGAGGTCCATCTGAGGTCAAAGGACACATGGCATTGTTCAGGGTAGGTGCATGAAGGTCATCTCTCTCACATTAAGTATTTCAGATAGGACTTAATTTCTTGTCATAGTTGATAAAGAGGGAAGAGATACAGCATTGTATATGGATAATATTTGGTTTGGGGAAACCTATTTTACAGTAACCAGAACTCTTTCTCTGCTTGGAAAAGCCTGTATTATGTAGACCTACTCACATCTGTCCCCAGCTAAGAATGTTACGTTTACACTGACCTCCAAACTCTAATCTGCCTTCATGCTTTCTTGAGCCACAGAAAGCAGACCGTGAGTAGAGTGAACTGACAGCAGCAGCTGGCGGGTGAATGTTTATGGCTCTTCCAATCCCAGGCTGGGGTGCAGGGACAAGGCCCCTTAGGATTTCTAAAACATCAAGAGACTGATCCCTTGCCAGAACTGTCCCCTCTGCCTTACAAAACATATTATAAAGAAAGAGAAGGAAAACTAACCTATCAAAGTCAATAGCTGCTGGAAGGAATAGACATATGAATCATTCTATGTCTAATATTTGCATTTATATTAGCTTTAGAATACACTTGTTATAATGCATAAATATATTTTTATCTATCCTCCAGCGAGACTTTTTATAAGGGGGAGCTGATCCAATATAATTCATTAATTTGATAGATTTAGTTATATAGATTCTATCATTATGACATAGGTTTTCCAGGTGGCACAGTGGGAAAGAATCCACCTACCAATGCAGAAGAAGCAGGAGATGCGGGTCCGATCCCTGGGTTGGGAAGACCCGCTGGAGAAGGAAATGGTTACCACTCCAGTATGCTTGCCTTGGAAATCCCATGGACAGAGGATGTGGACTGGCTATAGTCCATGGGCTCACACAGGGTCAGACCCTACTGAAACAACAGCAACTGGTATAAGCATAAGCTTAAACAAGTTAACCCCTCTGCATCCATTGAAAGCATGCTACATTTTCTGTTGCTAGAAGCTTTAGGGCTTTGGCTGGGAAGAGGTTGGTATTGCCAGGATCCAGACCCAGAAACACGGCTTCAGTCCCTGGGTTGGAAGATCTGAAGAGGTCCATCTGAGGTCAAAGGACACATGGCATTGTTCAGGGTAGGTGCATGAAGGTCATCTCTCTCACATTAAGTATTTCAGATAGGACTTAATTTCTTGTCATAGTTGATAAAGAGGGAAGAGATACAGCATTGTATATGGATAATATTTGGTTTGGGGAAACCTATTTTACAGTAACCAGAACTCTTTCTCTGCTTGGAAAAGCCTGTATTATGTAGACCTACTCACATCTGTCCCCAGCTAAGAATGTTACGTTTACACTGACCTCCAAACTCTAATCTGCCTTCATGCTTTCTTGAGCCACAGAAAGCAGACCGTGAGTAGAGTGAACTGACAGCAGCAGCTGGCGGGTGAATGTTTATGGCTCTTCCAATCCCAGGCTGGGGTGCAGGGACAAGGCCCCTTAGGATTTCTAAAACATCAAGAGACTGATCCCTTGCCAGAACTGTCCCCTCTGCCTTACAAAACATATTATAAAGAAAGAGAAGGAAAACTAACCTATCAAAGTCAATAGCTGCTGGAAGGAATAGACATATGAATCATTCTATGTCTAATATTTGCATTTATATTAGCTTTAGAATACACTTGTTATAATGCATAAATATATTTTTATCTATCCTCCAGCGAGACTTTTTATAAGGGGGAGCTGATCCAATATAATTCATTAATTTGATAGATTTAGTTATATAGATTCTATCATTATGACATAGGTTTTCCAGGTGGCACAGTGGGAAAGAATCCACCTACCAATGCAGAAGAAGCAGGAGATGCGGGTCCGATCCCTGGGTTGGGAAGACCCGCTGGAGAAGGAAATGGTTACCACTCCAGTATGCTTGCCTTGGAAATCCCATGGACAGAGGATGTGGACTGGCTATAGTCCATGGGCTCACACAGGGTCAGACCCTACTGAACAACAGCAACTGAGCATGCACACCCACACATGGTTATGACATAAGGAAAGAAGAAGAAAAAGAGCTGTGAATTTGAACTCCAGTTCCTCGTCTAAGTGACTGCTTTATCCCAATATAAGCAATATTGTTGATAAAGTGAGCCACCCAGTGCTAATCACCAGGGCAGGACTGGTGCAAAACAAAAGGTCAAAACATGTGACTAAAAGGGATAAGTACTCAAATACTGTGTTTATTCTGAGATACAGTGCTTAACCTATATTATAGGCACTTAAAAGCTAGGGTTTTTTTTTTTCTTAAAAATATTACCATGACCCCTGGCAGAAGAAAACAGCTTTGCTCTCATGTGTCCGAAATTATCTAGTCCTCTTTTTCCCTTTGAACATGGGCTTTTAAATTTCATTTTTGATAGTGCAAGTTTTCTAAGCATTGAAGCCATTGCATTAGTGTAGAAAAGACTATGAATACAGTATATGTTGCTATATGTGAGAAACACAGACATTTATAGTAAGGGTATATTTTGGCTGGCTAAAATAGGTCATAGGAAAAGACACGTCCATGGAATAGAAAGGAAAAGGTTTCTTAAATACATAAATGACTATTTCTATGTCTAATTGGAAGTTAATACTCAGGTAATCTAGAGTTAGATCTATTTGATGGAATGCATTTTGTGATTCATTTGCACTCATTGCTGCCTCCATGTTGCGGACATCAGCTCTGGGCTCAGTCGGGAGTTTTGAGTATATGCTAACTAGTCAACAGATAGGAGCTGTTTATAGGTGTGCAGGCCTCATAAATGGAAATGAAGCCATTCATGGAGATAGCACAGTGTTGGCATGGAGACTTGGAAACTGCAGTTAAACTGGGTGGCAGTAGGGGTAAAGAACCTACCTGCCAATGCAGGAGAGGTCGGAAACCCAGGTTCAACCCCTGGGTTAGGAAGATCTCTTAGAGGAGAGCATGCCAACCCATTCCAGTGTTCTTGCCTGGAGAATCCCATGGACACGGGAGCCTGGCAGGCCACAGTCCATAGATTTGCAAAGAGTGGAATATGACTGAAACAACTTGGCACACATGTGGTTGATTCATTCCCAAGAAGCATGGTTCCTTGCTACTCAGAAGATCTCATCCTTCAAGCCTGCCTTCTTCCTTTTCAAAGACTTCTCCCAAGAAACACAATTGCTTCTTCTCCAGGGCTTCCCTTGTACTCACAAATCCCTAGCAAAGCAGTTACCTTACTGTATTCTAATTATGTACTTGTGTGTTATTTCCTAGGGAGAGGAAGAGATGGGATAATTTTTGTTTTCATCTTTGTATGTCCAGGCCTATCACCTCATTGGCCCTAATTTTTTTTTTTCTTTTTGGATGAATGCATCAAAAATTCCAAAACTAAAACGGGTTATTAAAAACGCCTTGAAACAGATCATAAGGTGGTTGAACAGCTGTCTGAAGGTCCATAAATATTGATAAAAACACAGCAGGAATAAAGATTTCCTGGAAAGAACAGAGGAAGATGTATTTTGGACCACTTAGGTCTTTTAGAACCATTTGTGAAGATCATTTCAAATTTTCAGTTAAAAATCCCTTCATCTTCTAAGACTTTGTAAGCTGGATCATTGCCAGGAGTATCTTTTATGGCTGAACTCTCAACCAGTGGAAAATAGGATTTATGAATTCTGAGTTTTCTGGTGCTACTTACATCGCTCCCCTCCAGGATTACAGTTTCTAAAATGTTTATGTGTTATTAGCATTAAATGTCCATTTTCTTCTGGGCAAAGAAATGACTGCATAATATACTTAATGAGGAAGAAAGAGTTGGGATAGAAAGGAAGATGATAACGAGCCAAATCTTGATGAGGAAAGACATTGCTAAGGTTCAGTGTGTTCTTGGTTCACGGAAGAAGAGGTGCTTCTTTAGGCCACTGCTAGCCCAGCTGTAGGTTGTTTTCAATTTGTGTCTTCTTTTCTACAGTCTTTTACCACTTTAACTCTCACCTAATGACATTTGAAATATCCAAGACCTTTGGAAAGTGCATTTCCTTCAGGGAACCCATGTTTGCCATCCTTGCAGCTCTGAAAAACTCCCTTAGGTCCTGAATTCTACCTCAATCGGCTAATCTGCTTTCCAGAATTTCCTTTCTGAGGAATTAACCTTTCATCTTGCTGTGCTATGAACATTGAACAGGTGAAAAGAAAGCCTTCCTTTGCCAAGGATAATTCTACCATGTTTGATAGCCAGCAGGGCACATTTACAGCCAATCAATACAGTAGCAGGGAGCAGAAGGGATTAAAAAACAATGGGGGCTGTGCTTTCACAATTTAGAATAGAGTCACTTTTCTTTAGGAAAATCTTTTATTTTTCCCTCCCTCCGAAAGTAACAGCTAACATCTTCTGGAGTTGTAGAAGAAGTCTAAACACAAATGAGGCACTCAGAGGGCCCCAGAGCCATTTGAGTATGCAGGAGCCCCGGGGCTTCCCTGGTGGCTCAGTGGTAAAGAATCCACCTGACAATGCAGTAGATTCCAGTTTTATCCAATGGTTGGGAAGATTCCCTGTTGCAGAAAATGGCAACCCACTCCAGTAGTCTTGCCTAGAGAATCCATGGATAGAGGAGCCTGGTGGGCTACAGTCCAGGGGGCTGCAAAAGCAGCAGACCTGACTTAACCAAAAACTGACAACAATATGCTGGAGCCTCAGCCAATAAAGACTACCAGAGCCTGTGTAATATGATCTTTCTTCATCAGAAGTTGGTCCAATCACAACCTTAGTATAATTTGATTTAGCCTAAAAAGAGGAACTCCACTGACTCTTTGCCCCCATCCTACCTCACTCTGGCAGTGGGCTTTTGGAAGATGCAGAGACCCTTGACGGGAACCCACACCAGATGAAGTCCACTCAGGCATTCCTGCTTCTTTTGCCACTTTGTCTGTCAGCTCAGAGCCTGTAGAGTCCACCTCTCAAACCATCCCGTGCTTCCTGGACTTTCTGGAGCATAGAATGATTGCCTTTCCTCTGATCATGTGTGTTCCCCTCTGTCACAGGAGGACTGTGCCCAGGGTCCAACGATCCTTGCATGGAGAAGCCATGTCCAGGGGACATGCAGTGTGTCGGTTACGAAGCCAGCAGGAGACCGTTCCTCTGCCAGTGTCCACCGGGGAAGCTCGGAGAGTGCTCAGGTGCAGAATGGGGAGGAATGATGAAGGTTTAAATTCACTTTCTGGAAGTCCTTTCCCTTAAGCAAATTACACTGTCCTAACCCTTCCAGAAGACATTCTGTCTACATGTAACATTTTCCTTCAGAATGAACCCCAGCTAGCATCCCCCTCAGATACTTGGGGTATATTACAGCAGCAGCCTGTGCTGAGGAAATATGCAATGCTTGTGGGCTCCTCATATAATGGAGACCATAGCCTGTGTTTCAGTTGTGTCATGTGGATGTTAAAGGTGTGAAATTATAGAAAATAGAAAGCTGTTGGTTAGACAGAGGAGTTGGAGTATCTGTGGCCTGGCTTTTCATGTTCAGAGCCTCTCCCTTTCAACAGAAGGTGAAGCTGAGCCAGTTCTTTTGACTGTCTGTAGGGTAAACCCAGCCTAGACTAACTAAGACGCCACACTGCAAATGTGCAACTAACTGCATGTTCCTGAAAGGGAAAATGATTACCTCTGTGTCTTAAAAAGATCAGTATTTGTGTTGTTTCAATCCAAATAATCCTCCATTTCTGATCATCACTCAATTTCAATAGTTCTTTTGATTCATGTATGTTCTACTACCATTTCTTTCCTCGAAAAAGAGGAATAGGGTAGCCAATAGAATGCTTTTTTAGTAGCACCCTTTATAGAGTCCTGTGAAAAGAATAATATTCACTTTTTTTACCAATGGAACCATTTTTAGTAGATACAGCAACACTGATAGCAATTTTAGAATCAAGAAACATTTATTGAATGAAGATTATGATAGCAATTTCAATGTTACTTTTTACTCAAGGAAATAAAAACTAATTATGCCTCATATGTGCAAGGCACTTGCAAAACACTGGCTTCTAGAAACTCAGTCTTTGCAAAGACAAGCACTGTTCTTAAAAATGGAAGCCAAAGCTCTTTCAGAGTTAACTTCAAGAACAGAGCTGTCCCTAAACCCACATACTTGACTTTGAAGTCTTCTAAGGTGCTGGGCCCACTGCCAACACACCTGCTGTACACATAGCAGGTGGCTCTGCAGGGCGACAATAAGGCCACGTCTCCTAACTTCTGATGTCCCTTTACACCCGTGTCCTTTCTCCTTTCCATATGAAACTCTTCATTGTTCAAGATTATCGTCCATTTGGTGCATTTCCACACCTTCACCCCAGCAAGACAGCTTTTCAGCCATTATTTTACTTCTTAAAACATAAAGTTGGAGGCAATAAAAAAAATAATGAACTCAGAATTGGGCACTATGGGTGCTACTAACGATTCTAGGTAGGGGAGTCTGAAATTCATAGTCAAAAAGTAGAATCAACTGCACAAAATTTGAACTTCCTTTATATCATTGCCTTTATCAACATTTGTGCAAATGACCTAAGTTGGCTGCTCAGCATTAGGATACTTGGGAAATGTAGATATTCTTTGAAAATGGTTTTGCCTTTCCCTTGTTTCATGGAAGTGAAAGTTTTCAGATGTCTAAGCGGTGTCCACAGGCATAAAGGAATATCCTTTTAAAATGCTAATTTTAGAAAGTGGGAATTCAGAATTTAGTGACACTAAGAAAATTCAGGTTAGAGAATATATCAAGTTGCCCTTGACATGAAAGACGCAAGGTTTGGGAGCATCTGATATGTTAATATTTTTTCATTTTGAAATTAGAGTGTAACCTGGAATAGAGAGCCAGTTTTTCAGTCCAAAATGGTTTGTCCCCAGTAGCTTCACTAACTTCCCATGGTCTTTAATCAACTTGATTGGTAGTTGTTCCATGATTTCATGTCTCCCTGCTTGTTTCTGAATGTTCAAAGTATCTATGTCTCCTCGCCATGGTCTTTTCAGGGCACACTTCTCTCAGCTTTGCCGGAAACAGTTACATCAAATACCGGCTTTCTGAAAATAGCAAAGAAGAGGACTTTAAACTGGCTCTGCGTCTGCGAACCCTGCAAAGCAACGGGATTATAATGTACACCAGAGCAAACCCTTGCATCATTCTGAAGGTAATTAAAATGTGTTATCTTTTCTCACAGTCAGTTCTCATATTAGTATTTTGGTTTTTGGATTGGGGTCTGAAATTGTTTTGCTTTTAAGTTCAGAAACCAGAAGCTGATTTTAGGGCCAGGGGAGCAGCAGCAGAACTGGGAAGTGCGCCAATATCCCATTTCCTTTTGTACATTCAGCTTCAAAATTGGCTCTTCGGAGACTGGGGCACCTCTCTCCAGAGTGGGTTCCAGGGCCGGCCTCCTTTGAGCTGTAATCACTCAACAGTTCGTTAGAGTGTTTCCTAATCAACTCCACGGCAGGGGTGGTCCTTTCAAAAGACTGACTGTATGCTCCTTTCCCTCATGGGTCTATCCCCAGTGACCCCTGAAGGTCATTTCTATTCTTGACCAGGAAGGACGTTGGAGATCTGGGGTACAGAAGATTCCATATGCCCTCTCCTGGTCCAAGTAGCCTAATTTTTAAGTCATTCTCACCTCAGAAACTCTCCAAAGGCACTAGATTTCCTTTTGAGCAAGTCTGGCATTTGTATTCAGGTCAGAGCTTCTGATGCCTTCATAAAAACAACAACAGCAATAATACTAACAGCTTGACATGCCTCATTTGATTTGTGTTATGAAGTTAATATAATAAATGTGTGTGTGCCTGTGTGCTCAGCCTTTCAGCCATGTCCAACTCTTTGCCACTCTCTGGACTGTAGTCCAGCAGGCTCCTCTATCCATGAATTTTCTAGCCAAAAATACTGGAATGGGTTGCCACTTCTTACTCCAGGGAGTCTTCCCGGACCCAGGGATAAAGCCTGAGTCTCTTGCATCTCCTGCATTTGCAGGTGGATTCTTTACCATTAGTGCAACCTGGCAATCTCCATTTGATATATAATAATCAAATGAGCATTATTATACATATAATAATAATCAAGTATATGTATATAATAACTATGCATATAATAATCTCCATTTGATCAAGGAACATATAGAGATTCAGAGAGGTTATTTATCAGGTTGTACTCCTAAAAAGTGGCAAGCCTGGAACTGCCCTCCAGTCTCTCTCACACCATGTTCTTCATCTCCAGTCTTGTTACTACAACACATTTTGCCCAGAATTACATGTAGACCAGATTAAGCCTTCCTGAATGAGAGGAGAAGGGAAAAGTAGGAAGGAGACATGTTTAACTGAGTACTATTCTCAGCAGACTGCTATGCCAGTACATTCCAAAATGAGTGGCCTCTGTCCAGTAAGAGAGGCTCATCCATGTGGAAATCATTGGCAACGTTCTCTTTCCTACCGTTCTGTCTCTAGGCTTAACTTAGATCATAGTGGACTGTTTTAGCTTCTGTTCTTTGATTGTTTGTTAGGTCACATCATGTTGATTAGATGACTCAGGCTTCAGTCCTGAAGGGAGGAAATGGGAGTAAACAGCAAGTTGGAGTTTAAAGTTGCCCAGTTTCATGAGACATCTCCCACTATGCTGACTCATTCAAATCAGAAATATTTCAGCCCTGGTGGTAGGAAAAGAGTGTTTTCAAAAGAAAATAAGAGGCTTCCCTGGTGGCCCAGTGATTAGGACTGCACACTTACAGTGAAGGTTGTGGGTTCAGTCCTTGGTTGGGGAACTAAGATCCCTCTTGCCAGAGAGCCAAAAAATGAAATGAACTATGCAACTTGAAACGTTTGGACAGATTTATTTATTTAAAAAAGAAAAAAAGAAAAGGAGAAATACTCTAAGTGCACAGTTTTGGAAGTACTCTAGGTGCACAGTTTTGGAAAACAGTGAATTCAAATCAGATCTTCATGATGGAAGAAGATGAATTCAAATACATCATAAGTCCTATCTTTTTAACCTCCTGATCCTGAAGCAACCTGCCTGGCATCCTTAGCTCACATTCAAAATAGTTCTGGGAGATAGGGTTTGTGTGGTTACTGGGAGGGTACTCTGCCCACTAGGAGGTACCAGTTCCTGGGGTCATTGACTGGCTGCCACTGACCTTCCCCTTCTCCTCCTTCCAGCTCTTAACAGGACTGCAGGTTGCTTAACATCCTTAGGAAGCAAATACTTTCTGTTAGCAATTCTCTTAAAAAGCGTTAAATTTGAGAGAGAACAAAATATCGCATATGAGTGGCTTGATCCTAAAATGGAACTTGTCATTTGACACTTTACTGGCAAACATCTAGAATGTGCAGAACCCTGGGGATGAGAAAGAGAATAATTAAGCCTTTTAGGCAGCTCTAGCTCCTAAGGTATATTGTATTTCATGAAACAAGCATGTTTCTGAAAGTTGTGTAAATTTAATCTCTATAAATGGAATTCTAATAAACTAGGAATGGTTGCTAGTTGAAGGAACCCTTCCATTAATCCCTTTGCAATGTGAATAATCACCCCCCAATCTGTCTGTTCGGTTAGTTTGCCTTTCATATGTTGGATTTGCCCAGAGCAGGACACAGCTGTACTGAACTATTGTAGATATTCTCCTGCAGTCGCCAGGAATATCCACTTAGGGGATTTGAATCTGTTTGCTTAACATTTTCAGCCTCATGCAAGATTTAATTTCATTGGCTTTAGGTACAGTATGTGCCTTGTACTTTGGTTCAATGACTATGCTGCAATGCTTTGTTTAAATTGCACCTCTTGGTTGTTTATATTTTCCCAGTTAAAGTACATTCTCTAAAAAGTACTTAAGATGATCTGCGAGGTAAAGGGCAGCTCTTAAAGACAGTTGAAGAATTGCATGGAGACCTCAGGAAGTGAACATACTCATGGACAAGGAGCACCGCTGTCTCTCAGCGGCAGTAAAGGCACTTGTTCTTTCTGTTTACCTTGTCTTCTTCCAAAAGAAGATGCCAACCTTACTGTAAAGACTCAAAATCAATCATATCAAAGCACCATGAAGATGAAAACAGGGATAGGAGATTTTGGGGAAGGGGATCAGGAGGTACAGACTTCCCAGTTATAAAATAAATAAGCCATGAGGCCATAATATACAATATACAATAGCGAATATAATGGATAATGCTGTGGCAGTTAGTAACTAGACATCACTGATGATCATTTTGTCATTATAAAAATATTGACTCACTATGTGGCACACTTGAAACTAATATAATAAGTCAAATATATTTGAATTTTTAAAAAGATAAAAAACAAAAGGTTAAAAATGATAATGAAATAGAGATGGACAGAACATTGAGAAATCTAGACCAAGGGTTAGCTGAACACAGACCATAAACTCTGGATTTCCTGGCAGCCAAAGTCAGTAAGAAAATGGTGTGATAGGTTCTGTGGCTCTCCTCAAGCCTCTAAAATGTGTTAGACACCTCTGTAAAGCTATTATCCTTCAATTAAATTAAAAAACAAAAAGAAATGTGTCAGATCACTAGGAGAGATTTGCTAGATACAAGTAACTTTTTCCCTATGTTAGTCCTTCAGGTCCAGTATTATAGCAAAAGTATGAGAAGAATTCGCTTGTGAGGGTGCATGCTAAGTCGTTTCGGTCATGTCTGACTCTTTGTGACCACATGAACTATAGCCCTGGACTATAGCCCTCCAGGCTCCTCTGTCACTGGGATTCTCCAGGCAAGAATACTGGAGTGGGTTGCTGTTTCCTTCCAAGGGATCTTCCTAACCCAGGGATCAAACCCATGTCCCACGTCTCTTAAATTTCCTTCATTGGCAGGCGGGTGTTCTTTGTTTTGTTTTGTTACCACCTACCACATTTTATCTTTGGGGAACCATAGCTTCCTTTCGATGATTCTCAGATAGGGCTAATTAAGACCCCAGGACTAAGGGGAAGATAATCAAAGAAAGGTCCTTTGGTTTGTAACAGTATACTTGGAACAGCCAGATCTTCATCAGAAAAGTAATAAGGAAAATCCCATAAGATTCCAATCTATGCAGGTATCACTGAAAAGTGAACTAACTTAAGACAATTATAGTTATAACAATAATAAAATATCTAAGAGAGTATATAGTACTTTTACATATATTTTTTTCTTTAAATAAAAATTTCATAGAAGAATAAAATTACAGAAAAGTGCACAAAATTATATGGCTCGAAGTATTCTATTTTTAAAACTGGAGTATAATTGCTTTGACTCACTATGTGGCACACTTGAAACTAATATAATAAGTCAAATATATTTGAATTTTTAAAAAGATAAAAAACAAAAGGTTAAAAATGATAATGAAATAGAGATGGACAGAACATTGAGAAATCTAGACCAAGGGTTAGCTGAACACAGACCATAAACTCTGGATTTCCTGGCAGCCAAAGTCAGTAAGAAAATGGTGTGATAGGTTCTGTGGCTCTCCTCAAGCCTCTAAAATGTGTTAGACACCTCTGTAAAGCTATTATCCTTCAATTAAATTAAAAAACAAAAAGAAATGTGTCAGATCACTAGGAGAGATTTGCTAGATACAAGTAACTTTTTCCCTATGTTAGTCCTTCAGGTCCAGTATTATAGCAAAAGTATGAGAAGAATTCGCTTGTGAGGGTGCATGCTAAGTCGTTTCGGTCATGTCTGACTCTTTGTGACCACATGAACTATAGCCCTGGACTATAGCCCTCCAGGCTCCTCTGTCACTGGGATTCTCCAGGCAAGAATACTGGAGTGGGTTGCTGTTTCCTTCCAAGGGATCTTCCTAACCCAGGGATCAAACCCATGTCCCACGTCTCTTAAATTTCCTTCATTGGCAGGCGGGTGTTCTTTGTTTTGTTTTGTTACCACCTACCACATTTTATCTTTGGGGAACCATAGCTTCCTTTCGATGATTCTCAGATAGGGCTAATTAAGACCCCAGGACTAAGGGGAAGATAATCAAAGAAAGGTCCTTTGGTTTGTAACAGTATACTTGGAACAGCCAGATCTTCATCAGAAAAGTAATAAGGAAAATCCCATAAGATTCCAATCTATGCAGGTATCACTGAAAAGTGAACTAACTTAAGACAATTATAGTTATAACAATAATAAAATATCTAAGAGAGTATATAGTACTTTTACATATATTTTTTTCTTTAAATAAAAATTTCATAGAAGAATAAAATTACAGAAAAGTGCACAAAATTATATGGCTCGAAGTATTCTATTTTTAAAAACTGGAGTATAATTGCTTTGACTATGCTAAAGCCTTTGACTGTGTGGATCACAACAAACTGTGGAAAACTGTGAAAGAGATGAGAATACCAGACCACCTTACCTGCCTCCTGTGAAACCTGTATGCAGGACAGGAAGCAGCAGCTAGAACCTGGCAGGGAACAAAGGACTGGTTCCAAACTGGGAGAGCAAAAGGACAAGGCTGTATTGTCACCCTGCTTAACCTATATACAGAGTAGGTCATGCAAAATGCCAGTATGGATAAAGCACAGCTGGAATCAAGATTGAAGAGAGAAATATCAAATTATGCAGATGACACCACCCTTATGGCAGAAAATGAAGAGGAACTAAAGAGCTTCTTGATGAAGGTGAAAAAGGAAAGTGGAAAAGCTGGCCTAAAACTCAACATTCAAGAAACAAAGATCATGGCATCCAGTCCCATCACTTCATGGCAAATAGATGGGCAAACATTGGAAACAATGACAGACTTTATTTTCCTGGGTTCCAAAATCACTATGGATGGTGACTGAAGTGGTGAAATTAAAAGACACTTACTCCTTGGAAGAAAAGCTATGACAAAACTAGACAGTGTATTAAAAAGCAGAGATATCATATTGCTAACAAAAGTTCACCTAGTCAAAGCTATGGTTTTCCCAGTAGTCGTGTACAGATGTGAGAGTTGGACCACAAAGAAGGCTGAGCACCGAAGAATTTATGCCTTTGTACTGTAGTGTTGAAGAAAACCCTTGAGATTCCCTTGGACTGCAAGGAGATCAAACCAGTCAATCCTAAAGGAAATCAACCCTGAATATTTGTTGAAAGGACTGGTGCTGGAGCTGAAGCTCCAATATTTTGATCACCTGATATGGAGTCGACTCTTTGGAAAAGCCCCTAATGTTGGTAAAAATAGAAGGCAAAAGGATAAGGGGACAACAGAGGACAAGATGGTTGGACGGCATTACTGGGTCAATGGACATGAGTTCGAGCAAGCTCCAGGAGATGGTAAAGGACAGGGAAGCCTGGCATGCTGCAGTCCATGGAGTCACAAAGAGGTGGCCACGACTGAGTGACTGAGGTGAACTGAACTGATAATTGCTTTCCAGTGTTGTGTTAGCTCTGCTATACGACATAAATTGACTATATGTATACATAGATCCCGTCCCTCTTGAGCCTTCCTCCCACCCCACTCCCAATCCCACCCTTCTAGGTCATCACAGAATACTGAGCCTAGCTCCCTGTGCTTTACAGCACCTTCCACATATTTTCCTTCTCAGTCTCCTGTGCATAGGTTTGAGTGCCTGCTTTTTCACCTGTAAGAAAACTGAGGTTCAGAGAGAATCAATCACTTGCCTAAACTAATCAATAGTGAACCTGGCCTCTGACAGTAGCAGGCAGGTCAGAACTACAGAACTACAGTGTTTATCAAAAGAAGATTTGGAGGACTGAGCTTTATTCACTGTGTATTCATTCAAGCTATATTTTTTGAGCATCTACTATATGTTGTTGTTGGGTTGCTAAGTAGTGTCAGATTCTTTGTAACCCCATGAACTGCAGCACATCAGGCATCCTTGTCCTTCACTGTCTCTCAGAGCTTGCTCAAATTCACATCCGTTGAGTTGGTGATGCTATCTAACCATCTCATCTTCTGTTACCCGCTTCTGCTTTTGCCTTCAGTCTTTCCCAGCATCAGGGTCATTTCCAGTGACTCAGTTCTTTGCATCAGATGGCCAAAGTATTGGAGCTTCAGCTTTATTATCAGTCCTTCCAGTAAACATCCAAGGTAGATTCCCTTTAGGATTGATTGATTTAATCTCTAAGCAACCCAGGGGACTCTCGAGTCATCTCCAGCACCACAATGTGAAATAACCAATTTTTCAGCACTCAGCCTTTTTTATGGTCCAGCTCTCACATGTGTACATGACTGCTGGAAAAACCATAACTTTGACTATATGGACCTTTGTCAGCAAAGTGATGTCTCTGCTTTTTAACACATTATCTAGGTTTGCCATAGCTTTTCTTCCAAGGAGCAAGCGTCTTTTTTTTTTTTTTTAATTTTTATTCATTTTTCTTTTTTGGGGGGGTGGGGTGGGGAGGAAGGGGGATGGGCAGGCCACTTCTCTTGGTCTTTCATTTCTCTATTTTCATCCATCTTCGTTCTTTTGGCTCCTGTGGGCCTCCCATCGCGGTGGCCTCTGTTGTCGCAGAGCGCCGGCTCTGGGTGCATGCGCGCCAGAGCTCTGGCTCGGTAATTGGACACATCAGTCCAGCTGCTCTGTGGCACGTGGGATCTTCCCAGGCCAGGGCTCGAACTGGCGCCCCTTGCACTGCAAGGTGGTGTCCTTACCCACTGGACCACCAAGGGAAGCCCCAGCAAGCGTCTTTTAATATCATGGCTGCAGTCAGTGATTTTGGAGCTCAAGAAAATAAAGACTGTCACTGTTTCCACTTTTTCCCCTTCTATTTGCCATGAAGTAATGGGACTAGATGCCATGATGTTGGTTTTTTGAATGTTGAGTTTTAAGCCAGCTTTTCCACTCTCCTCTTTCACCCTCATCAAGAGGCTCTTCAGTTCCTCTTCACTTTCTGCCATTAGAATGTTATCATCTGCATATCTGAGCTTGTTGATATTCTCCTGGCTATCTTGATTCCAGCTTGTGAGTGATCCAGCCCAACATTTTCCATGATGTAGTCTCCATAGAAGCTAAATAAACAGGATGACAATATACAGCCTTGTCTTACTCCTTTCCCAATTTTGAACCAGTCACTTGTTCCATGTAAGTTTCTAAGTGTTGCTTCTTCACCCGAATACAGGTTTTTCAGGAGACAGGTATGGTAGTCTGGTATTCCTATCTCTTTCACAATTTTCCACAGTGTGTTGTGATCCGAACAGTCAAATGTGTTTGCATAATCAATGAAGTAGAAGTAAATGTTTTTCTGGAATTCCCTTGCTTTCTCTATGATCCAGCAGATATTGGCAATTTGATCTCTGGTTCCTCTGCCTTTTCTAAATCCAGCTTGTACATCTGCAGGTTCTTGGCTCACATTCTACTGAATCCTATCTTGAAAGATTTTGAGCATAACTTTACTAGCATGTGAAATGAGTGCAGTTGTTCAGTAGTGTGAATGTTCTTTGGAACTCCCCTTCTTGGGAACTGGAATGAAAACTGACATTTTCCAGTCCTGTGGCCACTGCTGAGTTTTCCAGATTTGCTATTTACTGAGTGCATCACTTTAACAGCACCATCTCTTAGGATTTGAAATATCTCCCCTGGAATTCCATCACCTCCACTAGCTTTGTTCAGAGTAACGCTTCCTAAGGCCCACCTGACATTCCAGGATGTCTGGTTCTAGGTGAGTGGCCACACCATCATGGGTTTCCACATCATTGAGACCTTTTTTAGTATGTTTCTTCTGTGTATTCTTGCTACCTCTTCTTAATCTCTTCTGCCTCTGTTAGACCCTTATCTTTTGTGTCCTTTATAATGCCCATCCTACTGTATGCCAGATAGCTATTAACACTCATCTTAAAAATAAGTTTTCAAAACAGTCCCTTTTCAAAGAATATTTAATAGCCCTCTTACAAATTTTACAACGAAGTGCATTTACCAGAGTCACATACCAACAATCTGAAGCAGTCAGACTTTATACCATAATTCACACTTTCTTACTCCAAATCCTACTTTTCTTACAAGATGACTTACAGCTCTGTTAATTTGTCTCCAAAATCCCATGGTGCTGAAGATCCAGGTTAAAGTACATCACTATTTTTACACAGCCCTGAATACCTTTAATAACATTATGCATTAAACTGAACACATTGCCTACCTGCCTCCACTCCAGTCCCCCCTTACACACATATCATTTCAGATTCTTACTGTAGATTTTTCTTACAGTTTCACACACACTTCAGTTTCTGTTAAAATGGCTTGCCCTCTGCTTTGAGGAAGCTTTGTCCTCTTTAAAGAGAAATTCTATAAAACTGGATAAACCTTATTCTGAGGACAGAGATCCAAATAGGATCAGAGGATAATTTTCTAAGATGAGAGAAGTCAGATATGAAAGTGTTCTCTCCTCTTCCTGATGTAATATACTTATAAAATAGCCAGATATTAACTTTTTGCAAGGTAGCTTTTGGCATCCACATTCTAGTTTGTCATCTAGACAAAGCTTGTAATTCTGAACTCCTAGAATTTTGAAGGTATGAATCGCCTTTGTTTTCGAAAGGTTGGGAGTCATGTAGGCATCTGGCTGTCTATTCATTCAGCTGTGTTGTTGCTGTTATTTTTTTTCAATAGGAAAAAAAAGGAAAACTTCACCATACTTGGTGTTACTATGGGATAATTTTATGTTCCTTAACAGATAGAACATCTATGTGTGTGAATACATCAGAGCCACATCCGTTCTCCTGGATGAGTTTGTAACTTGATTATTATACCGTCTGGTTCTAGTAGTGGCCACACCATCATGGGTTTCCACATCATTGAGACCTTTTTTAGTATGTTTCTTCTGTGTATTCTTGCTACCTCTTCTTAATCTCTTCTGCCTCTGTTAGACCCTTATCTTTTGTGTCCTTTATAATGCCCATCCTACTGTATGCCAGATAGCTATTAACACTCATCTTAAAAATAAGTTTTCAAAACAGTCCCTTTTCAAAGAATATTTAATAGCCCTCTTACAAATTTTACAACGAAGTGCATTTACCAGAGTCACATACCAACAATCTGAAGCAGTCAGACTTTATACCATAATTCACACTTTCTTACTCCAAATCCTACTTTTCTTACAAGATGACTTACAGCTCTGTTAATTTGTCTCCAAAATCCCATGGTGCTGAAGATCCAGGTTAAAGTACATCACTATTTTTACACAGCCCTGAATACCTTTAATAACATTATGCATTAAACTGAACACATTGCCTACCTGCCTCCACTCCAGTCCCCCCTTACACACATATCATTTCAGATTCTTACTGTAGATTTTTCTTACAGTTTCACACACACTTCAGTTTCTGTTAAAATGGCTTGCCCTCTGCTTTGAGGAAGCTTTGTCCTCTTTAAAGAGAAATTCTATAAAACTGGATAAACCTTATTCTGAGGACAGAGATCCAAATAGGATCAGAGGATAATTTTCTAAGATGAGAGAAGTCAGATATGAAAGTGTTCTCTCCTCTTCCTGATGTAATATACTTATAAAATAGCCAGATATTAACTTTTTGCAAGGTAGCTTTTGGCATCCACATTCTAGTTTGTCATCTAGACAAAGCTTGTAATTCTGAACTCCTAGAATTTTGAAGGTATGAATCGCCTTTGTTTTCGAAAGGTTGGGAGTCATGTAGGCATCTGGCTGTCTATTCATTCAGCTGTGTTGTTGCTGTTATTTTTTTTCAATAGGAAAAAAAAGGAAAACTTCACCATACTTGGTGTTACTATGGGATAATTTTATGTTCCTTAACAGATAGAACATCTATGTGTGTGAATACATCAGAGCCACATCCGTTCTCCTGGATGAGTTTGTAACTTGATTATTATCCCAGGAGGGTAGAGGGTTGGGGTTGGGGAGGGGAATGGACCAAGTAATAGGTTACTTGAATACATTCTTTTACAAAACTGTAGATGAATTGCCCCCTCACCACAAGATTTTCTCTGATGGACTGGGGACCTCTATAGACTCTATAGCCACTGAGCATAACAATAGATGAACTGTGCCAGAGGCAGGTAGTCCCCAAAGTCACATTTGATCATTTTATTACCTACATTGAAATAAAAATATGAATATTACCCAGGAGTTGTCACCAAACAAGTATTCAGGCATGATTTACAATATTCATTCAGCGTATTTTGTTGAGCAGCAACAAAAAATGACAAAAACAACAGCATAGTTACACATGAATGATCCCTGAAAATAAAAAATTGTTACCCATCTTCCTGCACACATACATTTGCATTACAGAGTGCAGGATGTATGTACTAACTGTGTATGAGGTGACTGACCATTCTGCAGTGGACACAGTCTCCTTGAAAAATAAGCCACGGCAGTTCTCTCTGATTTCCATATATGGGTTCTTAAACCCAGAGCTTCTCCGATGGCTCAGATGGTAAAGAATCCTCCTGCAATGCAGGAGACCTGGGTTCGATCCCTCGGTAGGGAAGATGCCCTGGAGAAGGGAGTGGCAACCCACCCCAGTATTCTTGCCTGGAGAATTCTTGGACAGAGGAGCCTGATGGGCTGCAGTCCATGGGGTCACAAAGAGTCGGACATGATTGAGCTACTAACACTTTCACTTTTCAAATCCGGAGAGGCTAACTAGTTCTCTCCGAGGAACCTGGGTGATATATGACAAAGCCAGAATTTTGGTTTCTCATTCCTAAATTCTCAAAGCTCTGCCTGGTTCACAGAATCTCCTGCCTGTCATATACAGAAATTTATATGGTATAAACTTTATATGTAGGAAGAGAAAGTGCCAATGAATTCATGGAGCCACGGAAACCAGAGTCACTAGGAATTAATTAACTGCAGAAAATACTAAATAATAGAAAAGTACCCTATTTGTGAGGGTGGGTAATATTGTGATCATCCATAACAGGTCTATCAGGAGCCAAGTGCATTTTGGAAAGACTGGTTCAATTTATTTCTATGACATTTGAACCTCCTTGGCACTTAGTATGCTAGAAGGTCTATCTTCCTTCCCTTTCCCCACTTTCCCTTCTGTCTTCCCTCTCTTTCTCTCTACAAGTTCATGTTCTCTACCCAGGCCTTAGCATAGAATTACACATGTCAGCATACCCTAAGTAAAGGCTGGCCACCCTGGCATGACTCAGATGCTGGCCTCCACAGGGTTCTTTAGTTGGTTCACGAAGGACAGAAAAGTAGCTTCTGTTTCATAGTTTCTGGCTGTGAATCCCTTCATAGCCCAATATTGGTGTGTTGATGAGACAAGCATTCTGGCCCTCTTTCCCTGGATCTTCAAACCATCTTGCATTTCTGAGAAATATAAATGTTGGTGGACGACAGAGGATTCAAAGGCCAGCCTGTCTCCTCAGCAGCAGTTGGGCCTGGGTCTCTCTGGAGGACCAGTACCTGCCCAGCAGCATTCAACCCGCTGGCATCCTCCGGTAGCACACATAAGCAGAGATTGGTGTCCCTCTGGTGTTACCCTCTTGGGGCTGATGCCCTCTCTGCATCAGGGCAAGAAAAAAAAAAAAAAAAAGCAGGCAGGTCTCTATGGTAACTGATCCCAGAATAGGGGCTGTGAGTATCTACAAGGTATAAACAGTTAACCAGATCCTTCTAGAGTTCCAGAGGTCATGAAATATAGAGGTCTTTTTAAAAGAATTTTTTAAAATTTTGTATTGGGATATAGCTGATTAACATTGTTGTGATAATTTCAGGTGAACAGGGAAGGGGCTCAGCCATACGCACACATGTATCCATTCCTGCCGCCCCCAATTTCCCTCCCATCCAGGCTGCTACATAACACTGAGCAGAGTTCCCTGTGCTATCCAATAGGTCCCTGTTGGTTATCCACTTTAAAGATAGCAGTGAATATACATATATTTCTAGCAAATACTCAATGTGTGATGAGGTAATCTTGATGAGATAATCTTCACCTAAGAGATGAGCAGCAATCCTGAAGAACTGTTTTAAGCAGATGGCTAGCGTTTAATAGAGTTTTTAAATCTTAAATATGCATGAAGCTGGGAAGTAAGAAATCCACTTAGCATCTTTCTCTCCCCTAGGCACAGTTACACAAACTTACTTGGGAAGATATATGTATTCCTATGTTTATTTGATTCATGGGCCATCTCCTCCACTCAAACAAAAGCCCCGTGAGGACAGAGGTGATAATGCTTTTTGCTCACAGTGGTCCCCACAGCCCCTACCACAATGCTTAGCACATAGTAGATGTTCAATAAATATTTGTAAATGAATATTAGTGAGTTCACAGAAATCATCCTGTGCTGGTAGTAACTTGGAAGGGCACATAGTATTAACGACCCTCCCTAAGCAAGAAACAGCTGTGAATTTTTAAAGGCTGAAGATGGAAACGTTAGGAGCACTCATAAATAAGAGTGCGAATTTCTGAACCTGCGCTCCTGTTGCTAATTGCAAGAAGACCTGTGAAAGCTCAGGTATGCATGTGCATGGCATATAATGAGGAGGGAGCATAATGATTAAAAATCAAACCACAGCAGATTTATGACAAGATCAAAAGCGTTGTCGATTCTAAAGCCCAGACTGGTTAGGAGCAGGCTGTCCAGGAACCCATGGCTCGATGCCTATTGAAAAGCGCTCCGGTGTTCCTTCCACACAGATCCTGGACGGCAAG
Organism: Tragulus kanchil; assembly: GCA_022376925.1. Classification (NCBI taxonomy): domain Eukaryota; kingdom Metazoa; phylum Chordata; class Mammalia; order Artiodactyla; family Tragulidae; genus Tragulus; species Tragulus kanchil. The sequence goes on from JAIOJX010000006.1 coordinate 98,227,880, forward strand.
CTGTGGTTTCAGCTGGACTGCGGCAGCGGCCCGGGGATCTTGGGCATCTCCGGGCGCACGGTCAACGACGGAGCTGGCACTCGGTCTTCCTGGAACTCAACCGCAACTTCACCAGCCTGTCCCTGGACGACAGCTACGTGGAGCGGCGCAGGGCGCCTCTCTACTTCCAGACGCTGAGCACCGAGAGCACCATCTATTTCGGGGCCTTGGTGCAGGCGGATAACATCCGCAGCCTGACCGACACGCGGGTCACTCAGGTGCTGAGCGGTTTCCAGGGATGCCTGGACTCGGTGGTGCTGAATAACAACGAGCTGCCGCTGCAGAACAAGCGCAGCAGCTTCGCCGAGGTGGTGGGCCTGACGGAGCTGAAGCTGGGCTGCGTGCTCTACCCCGATGCGTGCCAGCGCAGCCCCTGCCAGCACCGAGGCAGCTGCGCCGGGGTGCCGGCCGGAGGCGGGTGCGCTTGCGCCCTGGGCACCCGGCCCGGGAGGGAAGGGGTGGAGGGAGGGGAGAAGGGGCGCAGACCTGCGGGTGACTTGTTTTCACCAGCAGAACCAATCCGGGTGCTCAGCCTGAGAGGTGTATTCTCGGCTGGCCCCACTTCTTAAACCCCTTTGCGGAAGTCGCGCAGCTTGACAATTACAGGAGCGGAACCAATCCGTTTGCAGCATCCCATGGGCGCAGCATGCAGGCTGTAGGAGCCCGGAAGATGCTCGCAGGCTCCCTTCTCCTCCACCTACTCCACGCCTTCCCAGGCCTCAGCAGCCCGGAGGAATAAGATCCCCTTAAGGATCTGCCCGTTGGGCCACTTGCATGAACAGCATTCAGGCGTTAGGAGCACTCATAGATAAGAGTGCGAATTTCTGAACCTGCGCTCCTGTTGCTAATTGCAAGAAGACCTGTGAAAGCTCAGGTATGCATGTGCATGGCATATAATGAGGAGGGAGCATAATGATTAAAAATCAAACCACAGCAGATTTATGACAAGATCAAAAGCGTTGTCGATTCTAAAGCCCAGACTGGTTAGGAGCAGGCTGTCCAGGAACCCATGGCTCGATGCCTATTGAAAAGCGCTCCGGTGTTCCTTCCACACAGATCCTGGACGGCAAGCTGTGGTTTCAGCTGGACTGCGGCAGCGGCCCGGGGATCTTGGGCATCTCCGGGCGCACGGTCAACGACGGGAGCTGGCACTCGGTCTTCCTGGAACTCAACCGCAACTTCACCAGCCTGTCCCTGGACGACAGCTACGTGGAGCGGCGCAGGGCGCCTCTCTACTTCCAGACGCTGAGCACCGAGAGCACCATCTATTTCGGGGCCTTGGTGCAGGCGGATAACATCCGCAGCCTGACCGACACGCGGGTCACTCAGGTGCTGAGCGGTTTCCAGGGATGCCTGGACTCGGTGGTGCTGAATAACAACGAGCTGCCGCTGCAGAACAAGCGCAGCAGCTTCGCCGAGGTGGTGGGCCTGACGGAGCTGAAGCTGGGCTGCGTGCTCTACCCCGATGCGTGCCAGCGCAGCCCCTGCCAGCACCGAGGCAGCTGCGCCGGCCTGCCCTCCGGAGGTGAGTGCGCTTGCGCCCTGGGCACCCGGCCCGGGAGGGAAGGGGTGGAGGGAGGGGAGAAGGGGCGCAGACCTGCGGGTGACTTGTTTTCACCAGCAGAACCAATCCGGGTGCTCAGCCTGAGAGGTGTATTCTCGGCTGGCCCCACTTCTTAAACCCCTTTGCGGAAGTCGCGCAGCTTGACAATTACAGGAGCGGAACCAATCCGTTTGCAGCATCCCATGGGCGCAGCATGCAGGCTGTAGGAGCCCGGAAGATGCTCGCAGGCTCCCTTCTCCTCCACCTACTCCACGCCTTCCCAGGCCTCAGCAGCCCGGAGGAATAAGATCCCCTTTTAAGGATCTGCCCCGTTGGGCCACTTGCATGTCGCTGCAGAATGACTGTTAACAGCCTGAGTCATGACGACCAGACTTTCACAAGGAGATATAGGATCTCCCTAGAAGCTAAAGGGAAATGAATCCACCACCCCAGAAATAGAAGTGTAGAGGAGATGTTTTGGAGAAAGCTTTTCAAATGTGTGTATTACAAAGAAGTCTAGTGCAACACTCTAAAGGATTAGGAAGTCAAAAATAAGGAAAAGTAATTTACATGAAATATCAGGACAGTCAATGAGGGCAATGATGTTTTACTCCACTAAAAGCTTCCCCAGAGCTTCATCTTGAAGAGGAAAGAATAGGGTAGGCTGAAAATGTGGGGAGGGCAAAGGGTGGTGTGGATTTACAGAGGGTTTCTATTGTTTGAGGGAAAGCTAAGATTCTTTCAGTCCTAGGAGTCCGCAGATGAAAAAATCGCTGACTTTTCCCAGATGCAGGATCTGTGTTAATGTAAACTAGGTCAGGCTCTTCTGGTTGAAGGCTTTGCCACCTCAGCGCCCAACCACTGATTCCACTTGAGCCCCTCTGCAGACTCTCTCAGTGGGAGTGTGATTAGCAAATTTAAACCTTCCTCACAAATCACATAGAGATTCTGCTGTGTACGTCACCATCTAATGTTCGTGAAGCCCAACTCCAAATTTAGAGTCCATTTTATTATCAGAATGTTACAAACCACCCATGAATGATACACTGCCAATATACAGTCACCAAAGTTATTTAGACGTACATATGTTACTGCCACAATGAGGCCAAGTGCCCTGGGGGGAAATTTCTGCTGCCTCGATTTAAGAAATCTATTTGCTGTTTTCACTGTCTCAGCAGTATATGTAAATAAAGGGTTGGTATGGTGCCATAATTCCCGAATGATGGGCAGTAACTATACTTCAGCGGTTCTATAAACCAGCCCATTATGACAAGTCATGGCCAGTTTTTCACCAGGCAAAACAATTCTGCTAGTGTGAGCTATCCATGATATATAAAGGGAGCATATAATTAAATTGGGTTGAAATAGAACACCACTCCATGTCAAATGCTGGGTCCACAGCCACAAATTGTAACATGCTTTTAACGATGGCAGGATGTTGTTTTTGCTGGCGAAGCTATGGGATTCCACAATGGGTTAGTATGAGAATAATAATAATCACTGTATTAAGGAAAGAGGCTAAGGAAGCTTACTTTTTTCCAGCGTGTTTTTTAGTTGTTTTGTTCAGTAGCTCAGTCATGTCTGACTCTTTGCGACCCCATGGACTGCAACACATCAAGCTTTCCCATTCTTCACTATCTCCCTGAGTTTGTCCAAAGTCATGTTCATGGAGTCACTGTTGCTTTCCAACCATCTTATCCTCTGTTGTCCCCTTCTAGTTTAGCCCTCAGTCTTTCCCAGAATTAGGGTCTTTTCGAATGAGTTGGCTCTTTACATCAGCTGGCCAAACAATTGGAGCTTCAGCTTCAGCATCAGTCTGTCCAGTGAATATGTTCAGGCTTGATTTCCTTTAGGATTGACTGGTTCGATCTCCTTGGAGTCCAAGGGACTCTATCACGTGTTTTCTTCAGCACCACAGTTTGAAAACTTTAGTTCTTCATCTCTCAGTCTTCTGTAATTGCCATAAAATCCCTCAACTATGTCTTCAGTGCAGGTCTCTGTATGATTCTGACCCACATCAGAGACAGCAGTTGGCCTCAGTTTTTAAAATCTCATTTGGTTTAACCAAACTTAAGGACTAGGGACCCACCTGCCATATAGTGATACATTTCCACATGGTCTAAAGAACTTACTTTCCCTTCGCCAGGAACCCAGCTTTGCCTATGGGTTGCATCCTTTTTCAAACTCTTCTTTGTCCCTTGTTCCCCAGCCTCCCCCAATAATTGAACTTGAAATTGGGATTCTGTAGCAGGTACTCTTTCTTCTAAGAGAATGAAACCTTTCTTTTATCAGCTCAAGTCTCTCCTTTCTACCAGGGGACTAATGTTTTCCTAAAACAAAGTATCTTTCCTCACCTCCATCTGTATCACTGCCTTCTCTCAAACCTACCAACTCTGTTTAGTTGAGTGTACCCAGTGATCCTTATCCCAGGGACCTTTGGGCATGGTCCAGAAAGGGCAGTACCAGGCACAGCAGTACTGAGCTCAGGGTCAGCAAACTCCTGGACACTCACCAGGAAATCCAAGAAGAGGGTTTCCCTTGCTTCCCTGGAGAATCAAAGAGCCCTCTTCTGCTGTATAAGGAGTATAGTACTTCCTGCTTCCTGACTATCAGGATTAAGGCCTTGGCTTCTAAAAAAAAAAAAAAAAAGGAGAGAGAATCTATTTTTTTACACCACTATCTGTTCATTTGAGAGGACTTTTTGCTAGGTTCCCATATCTTGTTTGCAAATTTCCTAATTTAGGGGCCCCCAGACTCTGGGATCTGATGCCTGATGATCCAAGGTGAAACTGAAATAATAATAACAGAAATAAAGTGTGCAATTAATGTAATACACTTGAATCATCCCCAAACCACCCCTGGTCCATGTAAAAATTGTTTTCCTCCAAACCGGTCCTTGGTGCCCAAAAGATTGGGAACCATTACCCTAAATTGGTGGTAAGTAGTAGGGAGGTGTCAAGGTAGCAAGAAAGGGAAGAGCCAACAGTTTGGCCTTTAACTCATATCTATGAACTATTTAGCTGATTATAAGATTATTTACAATAAAGGAAAAATCATCTTAGCTGTGAGTGATAGTTTAAAAAGAACAAGGAAAAAGAGAAAAAATAAAAGGAACAAGGAGACTGAGTCATTAATGAAAGAATATTCATGCCTGGAAGAATTCTCTCTGGCTACCAGGGTATCTAATCACAGGGTCTTACTTCCTCAGATCAAAGGCTAGGATGCTGGAGCAGTCAAAGAGGAAATCTGAGCTGGAGAAAGTAGACTGTGGTGCATAAATGTCTCTGTGCACATGAGACTGTTGATAACACTAGCTAATCATCTGAGCATCTTACTGTTGTTGGAAATCTGAGCTATGTGTCGCTCTAAAATTCTGTAACATATATCTTAGCATAATCATTCTCTTGGCTTTTAAAGATTCTGGAGTGTATTGGTCATTGGCTTTCCTGGTAATAGACAGCTTTCAAATCATGACAGTCTTAGCACCAGAATCTTGTTCAGAGCATTCAGAGTTTTAAAAGTGGGCAACCCAGAGCAAGAAGCAGATTCCTTTCAGAGAAGCAGGATTCGGCTAGAACTACCTCCAAACCCAACCAAACCCTCAGCAAGGAAGCCGAATCTTCTAACTTAGAATGGCGTGGTCAGCGGATTTTGACCAGTATCATACTTCTGACTATCCCACAAGCAAGCCACAAGAACCCCAGGGGAGTCAGAGCCCAGAACACTGACTTGTAATAAGAGGGTAATTATGACTCTGAAAATCAACCACAGAGGAAAGGCTCTCTCTTGGTAAAGCCTTAAAATTATATGTATTTCATAAACATGAGCTCGAAATAGCAACCACCATGGAAAAGAAATAGCCTAGTCCTATTGTGACCCTTGTGTTTCCAGGCCCAGTGGGTAGGCAGCAGCCCAGGGAGCACCCATGATCTGAATAAGGAGGTCTCAGTCCTTTGTGTCTCATCCTGCTCAGCACAAGTCCATGACTGGAAAAAAAGTTTTCAGCTAAAGTATAAAATGGCAAAGCAATGCAGCAACTGATGACTACCAGGTCAGAAAGTCATTCAGATGGCTTTAATGAGACTGAAAGTTTAACTCTTAAAATGAGCAGTTGGTAACTTTCAATGGTAGTTCCATTTGTTAGTTTGCCAGTTTGTTACAATGTGTTTGGTACTGTGTTAAACATGTTGAAAGCGCTCATACACTGTGACACTGTTCTCACAATACTCTTGTTGCTTCTTCTCTTGTTCAGTACAAGAGTATTGTTCACTTGAACAATACTCTTGTTCAGTTGCTAATCACATCTGACTCTTTGTGACGCCATGAGCTCAGCATGCCAGGCTTCCCTGTCCTTCCTTCACTATCTCCCGGAGTTCGCTCAAACTCGTGGTATCATTGAGTCATTGATGCCGTCCAACCATCTCATCCTCTGCTACCCTCTTCTTTTGCCTTCAGTCTTTCCCAGCAACACACATTTTTCCAATGAGTTATCTCTTTGCGTCAGGTAGACAAAGTATTGGAGCTTCAGCTTCAGCATCAGTCTTTCCAATGAATATTCAGGGCTGATTTCCTGTAGGATTGACTGGTTTTATCTCTTTGCTCTCCAAGGGACTCTCAAGAGTCTTCTCCAATACCACAGTTAAAAGGCATCAGTTCTTCAGTGCTCATCCTTTACAGGCTAGCTCTCGCATCTGTACATGGATCAGTACTATTCACTGCTCTCTTCAACTCCCATTTTTCAGATAAAGAAACAGATCAGAGAGGTTAAGTAACCAGCTCAGCATCACACATCTAGTAAAGTGGGTAAGCCAGGATTAAATCCAGGTTTATGGAACTCCTTCCCCCTGGCCCCAGTCTATGCTCTTTAACCTTGTGACTCAAAGTGTATTCCAGCCACCACCAGCATCACACTGATTATGTTAAAAATGCAACATCTCAGAGTAAGTTAGAATCTGTATTTTAACAAGATCCCTAAGTGATATGCTGATTTAGCTGTCTTTGAACTGCCCTGAAACCCCCCAAAATGAATTCTGTTCTGTTTTCGTGTATTGTACACAGTGGTTCTAAAACTCCAAGGTGCCTCTGCACCACCTGAGGACCTGATTGAAATGAGACCTTGTTCTAGAAGACTCTCTTGCTTCTTAAAGGAAAAAGAGAATCTGTTGGTTTGCCCCCATGATCCTCTGTCCATGTCAGAGGAATCTTCTGCTAGGTCACTGTGGTTCCATTTGCAAATTCCTAAACTTACCACCAGAAAATAAATAAATAAATAAACTTTGTCAGTGCAAGGTTTGGAGAAAGAAAAAGACCCAGACCTACAAATCAGAATCTCAGAATCTGCTAGAGTAGAATTCAGGCATCACTGTTTATAACAAGCCTCCAAGGTCTATCCAATTCTGAGTCTGAGAACTGCTGACAGTTGAGAATCCCAATAAACTCTGTATTTGCCAGAATGTGAATCAGTGAATTCCAGAAGACATAGGACATTCAGAAATTGAATGTCAGATATACATCCTGCATTTTTTAATAATTCCTTTAGTGTAAAGCTAGAACTTTGTGTCTCAGAAGTCATAAGTTTGGGGTCACTCAGAGCTCCCTCACAAAAATGCAAGAAATAGTGTTCTTCTAAGCAAGGTTCACAAAGCAATAAGCTCCCAGATGTGGCAAATAGCTAAGCATAGAAGCATCTTCAGTTAGTAGAATGACCTGTACTACTTTAAGAGATGATGTGGGCCCCTAACTTCTAAGTGTCTAGACTAATTCAGTCTATCAAGTTCTAATTAATTGCCTGATTTGTGTGGGGCTCTATGTTAAATTCTGTGGTCCTGTTCCTGACTTCTCCATTTTTCAGATAAAGAAACAGATCAGAGAGGTTAAGTAACCAGCTCAGCATCACACATCTAGTAAAGTGGGTAAGCCAGGATTAAATCCAGGTTTATGGAACTCCTTCCCCCTGGCCCCAGTCTATGCTCTTTAACCTTGTGACTCAAAGTGTATTCCAGCCACCACCAGCATCACACTGATTATGTTAAAAATGCAACATCTCAGAGTAAGTTAGAATCTGTATTTTAACAAGATCCCTAAGTGATATGCTGATTTAGCTGTCTTTGAACTGCCCTGAAACCCCCCAAAATGAATTCTGTTCTGTTTTCGTGTATTGTACACAGTGGTTCTAAAACTCCAAGGTGCCTCTGCACCACCTGAGGACCTGATTGAAATGAGACCTTGTTCTAGAAGACTCTCTTGCTTCTTAAAGGAAAAAGAGAATCTGTTGGTTTGCCCCCATGATCCTCTGTCCATGTCAGAGGAATCTTCTGCTAGGTCACTGTGGTTCCATTTGCAAATTCCTAAACTTACCACCAGAAAATAAATAAATAAATAAACTTTGTCAGTGCAAGGTTTGGAGAAAGAAAAAGACCCAGACCTACAAATCAGAATCTCAGAATCTGCTAGAGTAGAATTCAGGCATCACTGTTTATAACAAGCCTCCAAGGTCTATCCAATTCTGAGTCTGAGAACTGCTGACAGTTGAGAATCCCAATAAACTCTGTATTTGCCAGAATGTGAATCAGTGAATTCCAGAAGACATAGGACATTCAGAAATTGAATGTCAGATATACATCCTGCATTTTTTAATAATTCCTTTAGTGTAAAGCTAGAACTTTGTGTCTCAGAAGTCATAAGTTTGGGGTCACTCAGAGCTCCCTCACAAAAATGCAAGAAATAGTGTTCTTCTAAGCAAGGTTCACAAAGCAATAAGCTCCCAGATGTGGCAAATAGCTAAGCATAGAAGCATCTTCAGTTAGTAGAATGACCTGTACTACTTTAAGAGATGATGTGGGCCCCTAACTTCTAAGTGTCTAGACTAATTCAGTCTATCAAGTTCTAATTAATTGCCTGATTTGTGTGGGGCTCTATGTTAAATTCTGTGGTCCTGTTCCTGACTCTATGATCAATGGATCCATGTGTGTGACCTCCCTCACTCCGCCCGTGACTGGCTTAAGGAAACTGGACAGTTTACCTATATGTGCTCTGCATGTCCACTGACCCACCTAGCACTGGGGGACAGAAAAACCAGGCTATCAGATAATATACTATGGACAAATTTGAATGACCTTTGAAGTTGATGGGGAAAATCTTGTTTTTTCTTTGAGTGACTTTCTTCTAAATACTGAATTAACTTCTGGGGGTTACTTTTTAAAAATCTCATGGTAACAGCATTAATAATATTATATGGATACTACTAAAAAAAAAAAAATCCCAAACCATAAAGCAGTCAAGCTATGTGCAAACACAAAACAACATGAAGGTGAAATTTTTACCATGTGGTTAATGTTGTTAACACAATTAAGAGCTTCCAGATCAAGGAAGGTATTAGAGGCTCAACCCAATATACTATATGTGAAATTTAAGCCAGCTTTCCTAAGGGAAATAAGGGGTCTTGCTCTTAAAGATTTTTTTTTTTTAATTTATTTTGGGCGGGGGTCGGGTTGGGGAGGGAGGGGAGCGGGCGGGCCACTTCTATTGGTCTTTCATTTCTCTATTTTCATCTGTCTTTGTTCTTTGGCTCTTGTGGGCCTCCCATCGCGGTGGCGTCTGTCGTTGCAGGGCACCGGCTCTGGGCGCATGGGCGCCAGAGCTCTGGCTCGGTGATTGGACACATCGGTCCAGCCTCTCCGCGGCACGTGGGATCTTCCCAGGCCAGGGATCGAACCGGCATCCCTTGCACTGCAAGGCGGTGTCCTTAGCCACTGGACTACCAGGGGAAGCCCGCTCTTAAAGATTTTTATCTTATGAGCTCTAAAGATATTGCATGGAAACTGCTTGGTTTAAAAGGAACGTCCGGGCTTCCCCTGGTGGTCCAGTGGATAAGGACACTGCCTTGCAGTGCAAGGGGCACCGGTTTGATCCCTGGCCTGGGAAGATCCCACGTGCCGCGGAGCGGCTGGACCGATGTGTCCAATCACTGAGCCGGAGCTCTGGAGCCCATGCGCCCAGAGCCTGCGCTCTGCGACGACAGACGCCACCGCGATGGGAGGCCCGCAGGAGCCAAAGAACAAAGACAGATGAAAACAGAGAAATGAAAGACCAATAGAAGTGGCCCGCCCGCTCCCCTCCCTCCCCAACCCGACCCCCGCCCAAAATAAATAAATAAATAAATAATAAAATAAAATCAAGAGTAACATGGAAACCTACATTATCATACGCAAAAGAGATATTGTGAATGCACCGTGGAACTAAGGGATCTTACCTGGGGGCTAGGCAACAGCCTGGAGGGGGAGGAGGGGGGAGGGCAGATGGGGTCAAAGATATACCTATGACGGATTTAGGATTATACAGAGCCATAAACAACAAACTCTGTAAAAGCAAAAAAAAAGAGAAAATAAATAAATAAAAGGAATGTCCGAGTGACTAGAAGTTGAGAGACTGAAGTAATGATAGAGCTGTAAGCCACAACTAAGCTCAGTCCACTAATGAGTAGCATTCCATGTGATAATGTGGCCAGCAGTTTTCTTAAACTCATTACAGTGCACATAGACTAGAAGTTTCAATATTTCCCAATATATAACCTACGTGAGTGCTAAGTCACTTCAGTCGTGTCCGACTCTTTTTGACCCCATGGACTGTAGCCCACCAAGCTCCTCTATCAATGGAAATTCTCTAAGGAATAATACTGCAGTGGGTAGCCATTCCCTTCTCCAAATATTGCCTATAAATCAGAGTTTAAAAAAAAAAAAAAAAAAAAAAACCTCCCAGGGCTTTCCGTTGTTTGCTTTATGAGCAACAGAGAAATGAAGCTGATTTCTGAATCCATAGTAATTATAGTAATTACAACAATAAAGCACCTAATGTTTGTGGGCTGTGTTGTGGTTGATGAGTCCAGAAACCTCATTATCCTCTATGAAGTGGGTACGAATAAGGCTTAATTATCAGATAAAAATAGGGAGATTCCTAGAGGTCAGACAGCTCAGCTGTGATAACACCCGGCTGGTAGGAAACAGCCAGAATTTAGACTGTACCACCACTTCACAGCTCCATCCCCAGATCGTAAAGTTCCTGGAGTGGCTAAATGCAGTCCATAATTAAGCAAGCACCGTGGTTGATGCTGACTTCAGATCCCAAGTGCTGGTTTTACATTTGTCATTATTTCCCATTTTGTGCAGAAGGCAGATGTTTCCTTATCAAGGAAGCCAAACCTGATGAGGATAATGTTCACCTACACCAGGCGAGCAGGGAAGAAGCTGGAAGCCATTACTTGGATGCATTAGGTTGGAGAACAACAAGATCACCATAGAAATGATCTTGATGATTTGCCTACACAGTCCAAATTCACTCTATAGTTGCTCAAACCACTTCTATTTTTGCATTTAATAGGTTTTGCCACGTTCTTCTTTGAGCAAGGAAAGGAGGGGGCATTTTAAGTTTGTGTGGGTGCAGATTTTAAAACCATCTGCACTGGCTGTAACTAGTATTGCAAACAAGAGCACAGCTTTGAGGCAAGGCTTTAAAATACACTTCTCATTTCACAAGGATTTGAGAGGAGCTATTGAACATTGTTTGTTTCTTCATTTGTTTGTTTTTTCACATGTATCTCAATGCTAGTTGGACAATTATCTTTTTAAAATCTTTTTATTTTGTATTGGTGTGCAGCCGATTAACAGTGTTGTGATAGTTTCAGATGAATAGCAAAAGGACTCAGTCATACATACACAAATATCCATTCTCCCCTGAACTCCCCTCCCATCCAGGCTGCCACTGAGCAGTGTTCCATATGCTATACAGTAGGTCCTTGCTTATTATCCATTTTGAATATAGTAGAGTGTACATGCCCATCCCAAACTCCTTAGCTATCCATTCCCCTCAACATTCCCCCACAGCCATAAGCTCTTTCTTTTATATGTGGAATCTAAAAATAAATGATACAAATGATCTTGCTTACAAAACAGAAACAGACTCAATTATCTTTTATAAACCTGGAAACTGGGATGGAGGCATCTGCCATTTATTGCCTATGTAACTTTGTGTTGTGGTTGATGAGTCCAGAAACCTCATTATCCTCTATGAAGTGGGTACGAATAAGGCTTAATTATCAGATAAAAATAGGGAGATTCCTAGAGGTCAGACAGCTCAGCTGTGATAACACCCGGCTGGTAGGAAACAGCCAGAATTTAGACTGTACCACCACTTCACAGCTCCATCCCCAGATCGTAAAGTTCCTGGAGTGGCTAAATGCAGTCCATAATTAAGCAAGCACCGTGGTTGATGCTGACTTCAGATCCCAAGTGCTGGTTTTACATTTGTCATTATTTCCCATTTTGTGCAGAAGGCAGATGTTTCCTTATCAAGGAAGCCAAACCTGATGAGGATAATGTTCACCTACACCAGGCGAGCAGGGAAGAAGCTGGAAGCCATTACTTGGATGCATTAGGTTGGAGAACAACAAGATCACCATAGAAATGATCTTGATGATTTGCCTACACAGTCCAAATTCACTCTATAGTTGCTCAAACCACTTCTATTTTTGCATTTAATAGGTTTTGCCACGTTCTTCTTTGAGCAAGGAAAGGAGGGGGCATTTTAAGTTTGTGTGGGTGCAGATTTTAAAACCATCTGCACTGGCTGTAACTAGTATTGCAAACAAGAGCACAGCTTTGAGGCAAGGCTTTAAAATACACTTCTCATTTCACAAGGATTTGAGAGGAGCTATTGAACATTGTTTGTTTCTTCATTTGTTTGTTTTTTCACATGTATCTCAATGCTAGTTGGACAATTATCTTTTTAAAATCTTTTTATTTTGTATTGGTGTGCAGCCGATTAACAGTGTTGTGATAGTTTCAGATGAATAGCAAAAGGACTCAGTCATACATACACAAATATCCATTCTCCCCTGAACTCCCCTCCCATCCAGGCTGCCACTGAGCAGTGTTCCATATGCTATACAGTAGGTCCTTGCTTATTATCCATTTTGAATATAGTAGAGTGTACATGCCCATCCCAAACTCCTTAGCTATCCATTCCCCTCAACATTCCCCCACAGCCATAAGCTCTTTCTTTTATATGTGGAATCTAAAAATAAATGATACAAATGATCTTGCTTACAAAACAGAAACAGACTCAATTATCTTTTATAAACCTGGAAACTGGGATGGAGCGGCATCTGCCATTTATTGCCTATGTAACTTTGGCCAAACAATCTTATGGAAGCCTTAATTCTCATTTTGCGAAGAAGTAGTACTTTCAACATAGGGTTCTTATCAACTATTAAGTGAAACAATGTATGGAAAGCTTTTAGCATGTTTCCTAGTGCATAATACGCTATTGTTCCTGCCAATAGTTTCCTTATTTGACATTTTCCATCCCGCCCCTACCCAATCAAATCTTTTAAATAAAACTTTGAGATTATTCACTGAATTTTTTTCTTTTATAATCACAAAAGTGTGAAAATATTATTTGTGGTCAAACAATACTTGGCCGTCTTTTGGAATTCTGTTCCTTCTATTTGCATTTTATATCAACATATGGTGATGCTTTGGAAGAGCAGCAGCTTTTTTGTGCTAAGATCTTTATTATTTAATGGTTATTTGGCTCCATGAAGGATGTCTGATGCTGTCCATTCCACTCCATCTCATTGGCTCATGGGAGAGCTGTGGGGATTCCAGTAAGTAGTGAGTTCTGGCTTACTGACAAGTTTCTGTGTCACGACAGTCTTATAGAAAGATTTGAGAATCTGAAAGCCTGGATTCAAGTTTAGACTCATCACTTACTAGCCATACATACTTGAATAAGCTACTCGTCTCTCCAATACTCTCATGGAGTCAGGATTTAATGGAGCCTCTTGTTTTTCTTTCGTGCAATTACTGTGGTTCTTCATAGAATGACAAAGTGATTTTAAACCACTAATACATTAGATCAGTTAATATCATTAGATCAGTTTTATTTTGTATTGGTGTGCAGCCGATTAACAGTGTTGTGATAGTTTCAGATGAATAGCAAAAGGACTCAGTCATACATACACAAATATCCATTCTCCCCTGAACTCCCCTCCCATCCAGGCTGCCACTGAGCAGTGTTCCATATGCTATACAGTAGGTCCTTGCTTATTATCCATTTTGAATATAGTAGAGTGTACATGCCCATCCCAAACTCCTTAGCTATCCATTCCCCTCAACATTCCCCCACAGCCATAAGCTCTTTCTTTTATATGTGGAATCAAAAAATAAATGATACAAATGATCTTGCTTACAAAACAGAAACAGACTCAATTATCTTTTATAAACCTGGAAACTGGGATGGAGCGGCATCTGCCATTTATTGCCTATGTAACTTTGGCCAAACAATCTTATGGAAGCCTTAATTCTCATTTTGCGAAGAAGTAGTACTTTCAACATAGGGTTCTTATCAACTATTAAGTGAAACAATGTATGGAAAGCTTTTAGCATGTTTCCTAGTGCATAATACGCTATTGTTCCTGCCAATAGTTTCCTTATTTGACATTTTCCATCCCGCCCCTACCCAATCAAATCTTTTAAATAAAACTTTGAGATTATTCACTGAATTTTTTTCTTTTATAATCACAAAAGTGTGAAAATATTATTTGTGGTCAAACAATACTTGGCCGTCTTTTGGAATTCTGTTCCTTCTATTTGCATTTTATATCAACATATGGTGATGCTTTGGAAGAGCAGCAGCTTTTTTGTGCTAAGATCTTTATTATTTAATGGTTATTTGGCTCCATGAAGGATGTCTGATGCTGTCCATTCCACTCCATCTCATTGGCTCATGGGAGAGCTGTGGGGATTCCAGTAAGTAGTGAGTTCTGGCTTACTGACAAGTTTCTGTGTCACGACAGTCTTATAGAAAGATTTGAGAATCTGAAAGCCTGGATTCAAGTTTAGACTCATCACTTACTAGCCATACATACTTGAATAAGCTACTCGTCTCTCCAATACTCTCATGGAGTCAGGATTTAATGGAGCCTCTTGTTTTTCTTTCGTGCAATTACTGTGGTTCTTCATAGAATGACAAAGTGATTTTAAACCACTAATACATTAGATCAGTTAATATCATTATGGCAGACTTGCTGATGTTATACAAATTATTATTAATAACAATAGAGCCCAGGCCATGATAATCAGATCATAAATAATATTTTGTTAGAATGGGTTAATTTTATTAGCAAGCCTCTTTCACAAAGACTAAAGACAAATAAAATTTTTCTTTCATTAAAAAAATAACTGACCACTTTTAAAATCCAATTGCTTTTGCCTTTCATTATGTTAACATAAAAATCCCTTCAAATTTAAAGTTCTAAAAGCAATATTTCTTCCAAAGGGTCTCTGCCTCCATTGTCCCATGGGTTTGCAATCATGAGAACAGCTTCTGGAAATTTTGCTTCTCTCTTTAATAAACAGAGAAATCTGGATCTAGAGTGTAAGGAAGTGTGATTGTGAAATATGCAAATCAGGGAATACTGAACAACTCAGGAGTCTGAGTCAGACTCCTGGAATTCCAGTCCACAATAGTTCATGAACATGTAATCTACTTCTCTGTACCCTGGTTTCCTCATCTATAAACATTGGAATAATGATAACAGTACCTTTTGCTATTGTTCAGTCTCTATGTCATGTCTGACTCTTTGCGACCCTGTGGACTGCAGCACACCAGGCCTACCTATACCTCACCATCTCCTGGAGTTTGCCCAAGTTAATGTCTGTTGGATTGGTGATGCTCTCCAATCTTATCCTCTGATGCCGTCTTTTGGAATTCTGTTCCTTCTATTTGCATTTTATATCAACATATGGTGATGCTTTGGAAGAGCAGCAGCTTTTTTGTTCTAAGATCTTTATTATTTAATGGTTATTTGGCTCCATGAAGGATGTCTGATGCTGTCCATTCCACTCCATCTCATTGGCTCATGGGAGAGCTGTGGGGATTCCAGTAAGTAGTGAGTTCTGGCTTACTGACAAGTTTCTGTGTCACGACAGTCTTATAGAAAGATTTGAGAATCTGAAAGCCTGGATTCAAGTTTAGACTCATCACTTACTAGCCATACATACTTGAATAAGCTACTCGTCTCTCCAATACTCTCATGGAGTCAGGATTTAATGGAGCCTCTTGTTTTTCTTTCGTGCAATTACTGTGGTTCTTCATAGAATGACAAAGTGATTTTAAACCACTAATACATTAGATCAGTTAATATCATTATGGCAGACTTGCTGATGTTATACAAATTATTATTAATAACAATAGAGCCCAGGCCATGATAATCAGATCATAAATAATATTTTGTTAGAATGGGTTAATTTTATTAGCAAGCCTCTTTCACAAAGACTAAAGACAAATAAAATTTTTCTTTCATTAAAAAAATAACTGACCACTTTTAAAATCCAATTGCTTTTGCCTTTCATTATGTTAACATAAAAATCCCTTCAAATTTAAAGTTCTAAAAGCAATATTTCTTCCAAAGGGTCTCTGCCTCCATTGTCCCATGGGTTTGCAATCATGAGAACAGATTCTGGAAAGTTTGCTTCTCTCTTTAATAAACAGAGAAATCTGGATATAGAGTGTAATGAAGTGTGATTGTTAAACATGCAAATCAGGGGAATACTGAACAACTCAGGAGTCTGGAGTCAGACTCCTGGAATTCCAGTCCACAATAGTTCATGAACATGTAATCTACTTCTCTGTACCCTGGTTTCCTCATCTATAAACATTGGAATAATGATAACAGTACCTTTTGCTATTGTTCAGTCTCTATGTCATGTCTGACTCTTTGCGACCCTGTGGACTGCAGCACACCAGGCCTACCTATACCTCACCATCTCCTGGAGTTTGCCCAAGTTAATGTCTGTTGGATTGGTGATGCTCTCCAATCATCTCATCCTCTGATGCCTGTTTCTCTTTTTGCCTTAAATCTTTCCTAGCATCTGGATCTTTCCCAGTGAATCAGCTTTAGTGCTGATTGTACCTTTATCATAGACTTATTTTGGCACTTAATGAATGAATACATGTAAAGTGCTTAGAACTGTCCTTGCTCCATAATGAATATCACGAAGTGTTAGCCACAACCATCATCATCACCTTCAAAATGGACAGCTAGTTATCTCAGGCATAGAATAGGACATTTCCTTCACACAGGATTTATAGTGATTTCTGTGCTTGTATAAGGTGGTGTGGGTTTTTTTGTTTGTTTTTTCGGTTTTTTGGTCAAATACTGTTTTTATTCCGCTGTACAGAAGGACACAGGACAGGAAGTAGAGGCCTCATGTTTTTATCTCATCAGGAAGCCCAGTCGCCCAAGGACATAGCACCCTTTGCGCCTCATCCCCATGGGCATGTAAGCTTAGTATATGGTGGTTTTCTGTCTTTATATCACCAGTCCTTATCCCAAGTGTGCTGATAAACCAACTCTCTAAAAAACAAAAGCCCTGATCTGCAGTGTTTGCTAATTTTTGTGGTGTAAATACACCCAACCTGACTTGCGTCAAGTTTTGTTCAATTGCTAAGTTATGTCCCACTCTGCCACTCCATGGACTGCAGCACACCAGCCTTGCCTGTCATTCACAATCTCCTAGAGTTTGATGAAACTCATGTCTCTTGAGTCAGTGATGCCATCCAACCATCTCATCCTCTGTCATCCCCTTCTCCTCTTACTGTTCATCTTTCCCAGCATCAAGGTCTTTCCCAGTGAATCAGCTCTTTGCATCAGGTGGCCAGAGTACTGGATCTTCAACTTCAGCATCAGTCCTTCCAGTGACTATTTAGGGTTGATTTCCTGTAGGATTGACTGGTTTTATCTCCTTGCTGTCCAAGGGACTCTCAAGAGTCTTCTCCAGCACCACAGTTGGAAGGCATGAGTTCTTTGGTGCTCAGTCTTCTTTATGGTCCAACTCTCACATTCATACATGACTATCGGAAAAAGCATAGCTTGAACTACACAGACCTTTGTCATAAAGTGACGTCTCTGCTTTTTAATACACTAGGTTTGTCATAGCTTTTCTTCCAAGGAGAAAGTGTCTTTTAATTTTGTAGCTTCAGTCACCACCCTCAGTGATTCTGAAGCCCGATAAAATAAAATCTGTCACTGTTTCCACTCTTTTTCCCATCTATTTGCCATGAAGTGATGGAACCGGATGCCATGGTCTTCATTTTTGAATGTTGAGTTTTAAGCCTACCAGTGATTTCAAAACTGTCTGCCAACTACTCGAATACTTAAAAGTCAGTACCCCCAACCATAGATGAGCCAGCTCCAGCACATCACTACCGACGACTTAGCCAGGAAGTGAATAGGTTAATCAGTCAGGCTGGTGGCTGCATCAATAGCACTAGGTACCCCACAAAAGATAATGAAAATGACACGATGCAGAAGGAAATGTGTGGGAGTAAAACAGTGCCCTAGAGGGGGGGCCTCATTTTAAATTCTGATTTTCCAAGGCACAGAAATGCCAAATCAAAGAAATCAAATCCATGACTCTCATTAGAATCCAGTTTCCATGGCAGGGATTCAAATGTCCCATATTTTCAGACACTCCCTCCTTGCCTCTCCCCAGCCCCCAACTACTTCTGCTATTATTTTCTTTGAGAAACAGCCAGAAGCTTGTCAGATAGGAGCTGGTGAGGAGGGGTCTCACCTGGGCTGACCCACCTCACCTTAGATTCCCCCTCCTGACCGCCCTCGGGGCTCATCCCTGCTATGCTTAGCAGAGTCCTGTACTATGGTCGTCTCGCCCCTTCCTTTAGTCTAAAAAGGAGTTGACTTCATTCTCACAAGTCACTCTCCCTCTAAACTGCATGCCATCCTCACAAAGACTAGTCAGGTGACATCAAGAAACATTTTCCTCAGTTTCAACTGCTTTCAGTAGTCCCCATTTCCAGTTAAGTGAACAATTTCCCAGATTGGAAAAAAGTTGCCCCATGTCAGCAGCATCATTGGAAGCAAGCATCCTTCCCATAGACTTCAGGCCAGCTGTCTCTGGGAAAAAGTTTGCATCAACAGCAGTCTTTCTTTATAAATCAGTTCCCTGTTGTTTCATTGGTGTTGTGTTCAAGCGTCTGAGTCTCTCTCTGAGCTTCCGTCTCTGGTTCTCTGTGATTCTTAGTGTGATGGAGGCTGGGACTATACAGATCCCTTCTCTTCATAATGTAAAGATTTTTCTCTTGTCTCTTTCACTTGCCTCCTGAAGATGAGTCTTTCTCCAAATCTATAAACACCCACAAATGGGTATAACGTCCTCCTGTCCATGAGAGTTTTCTGGAGTGTGGATTCAGTAAAAAGTCCATGAGAGCATACACTATTTCAATCTACAAATTATTAACTATCTTATGCCTACAGAGATCAGTCTACAATATCCCAGCATCAGTCACTGACCACATGGAGAAGCAGAGACTAGCCCAAAAGCCTTTCAAATAAGAGTGCAAATGGTTGTTCGTGGACTATAGTAAAAATGATATACTTATTGGATGCTGATATCCACAAAGAAATCTTATTCTACTACTACCCAATCCCCCATGTGTTAGAGACCAGGACTTCCCCCTCCCTCTGAGCAGGTGTTAAGAGTCATTACTATGGAAATTGACCAACCCAAGAAGACTGACACAGTCTCATAGTTGACAAGTCCCACCGATGTGCTTAAAATTTCCTATCAGATTTCTAGTTTTCTTCCACCCTATTCTTCAGTATGAGCTGATAAGTTAGGATTTCCAGACAAGGAAGGAAAATATGGTCTCACCTGGGCTGACCCACCTCACCTTAGATTCCCCCTCCTGACCGCCCTCGGGGCTCATCCCTGCTATGCTTAGCAGAGTCCTGTACTATGGTCGTCTCGCCCCTTCCTTTAGTCTAAAAAGGAGTTGACTTCATTCTCACAAGTCACTCTCCCTCTAAACTGCATGCCATCCTCACAAAGACTAGTCAGGTGACATCAAGAAACATTTTCCTCAGTTTCAACTGCTTTCAGTAGTCCCCATTTCCAGTTAAGTGAACAATTTCCCAGATTGGAAAAAAGTTGCCCCATGTCAGCAGCATCATTGGAAGCAAGCATCCTTCCCATAGACTTCAGGCCAGCTGTCTCTGGAAACAGTTTGCATCAACAGCAGTCTTTCTTTATAAATCAGTTCCCTGTTGTTTCATTGGTGTTGTGTTCAAGCGTCTCGAGTCTCTCTCTGAGCTTCCGTCTCTGGTTCTCTGTGATTCTTAGTGTGATGGAGGCTGGGACTATACAGATCCCTTCTCTTCATAATGTAAAGATTTTTCTCTTGTCTCTTTCACTTGCCTCCTGAAGATGAGTCTTTCTCCAAATCTATAAACACCCACAAATGGGTATAACGTCCTCCTGTCCATGAGAGTTTTCTGGAGTGTGGATTCAGTAAAAAGTCCATGAGAGCATACACTATTTCAATCTACAAATTATTAACTATCTTATGCCTACAGAGATCAGTCTACAATATCCCAGCATCAGTCACTGACCACATGGAGAAGCAGAGACTAGCCCAAAAGCCTTTCAAATAAGAGTGCAAATGGTTGTTCGTGGACTATAGTAAAAATGATATACTTATTGGATGCTGATATCCACAAAGAAATCTTATTCTACTACTACCCAATCCCCCATGTGTTAGAGACCAGGACTTCCCCCTCCCTCTGAGCAGGTGTTAAGAGTCATTACTATGGAAATTGACCAACCCAAGAAGACTGACACAGTCTCATAGTTGACAAGTCCCACCGATGTGCTTAAAATTTCCTATCAGATTTCTAGTTTTCTTCCACCCTATTCTTCAGTATGAGCTGATAAGTTAGGATTTCCAGACAAGGAAGGAAATCCTCTCATTTGGAAGATAGTGACTGTGTTAAGGTTCCCCAGAGAAACAGAGAATCCGTCTATCTTAGAATAGATGGATGATTGATGGATAGATAGATTATAGATAGATAGGGAGGGAGAGAAAGAGATTGATTGCTTTTAAGAAATTTGCTCACAGGATTGTAAGAGCTGACAAGTCTAATTCTACAGGGCAGGACAGCAGGCTAGAAATTCGTGAAGAGTTGATTTTTCAGTTTTTTATAGACTTTTTTTTTTTTTTTTGGCCACTTCTATTGGTCTTTCATTTACTTATTTCCATCCGTCTTTGTTCTTTTGGCCTGTGTGGGCCTCCCATCGCAGTGACCTCTCTCACCACAGAGCACCAGCCCTCGGTGCATGCGCTCCAGAGCTCTGGCTTGGTAGTTGGACACATCAGTCCAGCCACTTTGCGGCACATGGGATCTTCCCAGGCCAGGGATCAAACCGGCGCCCCTTGCGCTGCAAGGCAGTGTCCTTACCCACTGGACCACTAGGGAAGCCCAATTTTTCAGTTTTTAATTTGAAATCCTTGGTGCTGGAAATTCAGCCAAGATTTCTGTGTTGCAGTCTTGAGGAAGAATTTCTTCTTCATAAGGCCTTCTTTTGAATGGATAAAACCCATCCACCTTACATAGGGTAATCTGCTTCGTGTGTTTGTGCTAGTCACTCCAGTGGTGTCTGACTCTGCAGCCCACCAGGCTCCTCTGTCCATGAGATCTTCCAAGCAAGAATACTGTAGTGGGGTGCTATGCAACCCCAGGGTATATTCCAGGGTATATTCCTGGCCCAGGGATTGAACCTGTGTCTCATGTTTCTTTCATTGGCAGGTGAATTCTTTGCCACTAATGACACTTGGGAAGCCCAATCTGCTTTACTTAAAGCCAACTCATTGTAAACATTAATCACATCCACAGATATCCTCAAAGCAACATCTAGACTAGTGTTTGACCAGTAACTGGGCACTAGAGGTTAGTCAACTTGATGTATAAAATCTACCTTCACAGAGACCAAACCACAGAAACAGATAGAAGCAACTTGGAAGAAACTATACAGGGAGAAAAGATGAGAAACTCTCTCAGAAAGTAAAGCCAAAAGTACACGAAATTTGTGTACTTCACACTAAGTATATTATACCTTAATGAAAAAATTAAACTGAAATAAAGAAAATAATAATAACAGCACTGAAAAAAAAGAAAAGAAAGTAAAGCCAAACCTCACAGAGGTGTAATATAAGAGAGAAAATAAAATTAAAGAAAATCCAAATGATTTGAGATCCAAACAATAAATCTTCCATAAAGACAGAAACAGAGAAAACAAAGGTAAGGCAATCATCAGTGACATAAAGAAATATTCCCAAAGCTGTTGCCATTTCCAACTTATGAGAGCCCACTGAGTACCCTGTACTGATTGAGGTAAACCCACACTAACGTATACATCATTGCAAAAGCTCAGAAAATTGGGAGCAAGAAAAGGCCCACCAAACTGTTAGAGAGGAAAACAAACCACTTCACACATGATCTTTCGGAACCAAAATAACTTTGGATTTCTCAAAAATAACTGAGGGAATTGCTTAGAATTCCATACACAACTTAATTGTCAGAAAAGTATAATGGCAGAGTGAAAACATGTTCAGTTGTGCAAGGCCTCATGACATCGACCCCATACAAACCCCGTCTCAGGAAGCTACTATAGAATGTGTTCTAAGGACATGAGCATGGTACCTGTGTAAACACCTGTGTGGAGATGTCCTGTCTTTTACAGTAGCAGTGTGGTGGAAAAGCACCTTCCTCTGCAGCCTAGTCTCTGTTCTTGAAAGGGGTTTTCCAAGCAGTAATGGGTTGAACCTATATTCAGGGTATATTCCTGGCCCAGGGATTGAACCTGTGTCTCATGTTTCTTTCATTGGCAGGTGAATTCTTTGCCACTAATGACACTTGGGAAGCCCAATCTGCTTTACTTAAAGCCAACTCATTGTAAACATTAATCACATCCACAGATATCCTCAAAGCAACATCTAGACTAGTGTTTGACCAGTAACTGGGCACTAGAGGTTAGTCAACTTGATGTATAAAATCTACCTTCACAGAGACCAAACCACAGAAACAGATAGAAGCAACTTGGAAGAAACTATACAGGGAGAAAAGATGAGAAACTCTCTCAGAAAGTAAAGCCAAAAGTACACGAAATTTGTGTACTTCACACTAAGTATATTATACCTTAATGAAAAAATTAAACTGAAATAAAGAAAATAATAATAACAGCACTGAAAAAAAAGAAAAGAAAGTAAAGCCAAACCTCACAGAGGTGTAATATAAGAGAGAAAATAAAATTAAAGAAAATCCAAATGATTTGAGATCCAAACAATAAATCTTCCATAAAGACAGAAACAGAGAAAACAAAGGTAAGGCAATCATCAGTGACATAAAGAAATATTCCCAAAGCTGTTGCCATTTCCAACTTATGAGAGCCCACTGAGTACCCTGTACTGATTGAGGTAAACCCACACTAACGTATACATCATTGCAAAAGCTCAGAAAATTGGGAGCAAGAAAAGGCCCACCAAACTGTTAGAGAGGAAAACAAACCACTTCACACATGATCTTTCGGAACCAAAATAACTTTGGATTTCTCAAAAATAACTGAGGGAATTGCTTAGAATTCCATACACAACTTAATTGTCAGAAAAGTATAATGGCAGAGTGAAAACATGTTCAGTTGTGCAAGGCCTCATGACATCGACCCCATACAAACCCCGTCTCAGGAAGCTACTATAGAATGTGTTCTAAGGACATGAGCATGGTACCTGTGTAAACACCTGTGTGGAGATGTCCTGTCTTTTACAGTAGCAGTGTGGTGGAAAAGCACCTTCCTCTGCAGCCTAGTCTCTGTTCTTCGAATCTGTTCCATGGGTGTCTTTTACCATTCTTACTAGTATGCATGTAGGTGGTTAATTAGGTGCATTTTTGTGGACTACACGAGCTCCAAACTATTACTTGGCATTTTTGTGGCAAGAGGTATTCCAAGTTCAAAACAGCCAATTTCTCATCGTCTTTGGAATCTGGACCCTGCCTCAGGTTTGGTTCTTAGGAATCAGGAGGCCACATATGGCACAGTCCATGCGCACTGAGCATCACCAGCAGCACTTGAGACTCACGAGCGCCTCTGTTTCTCCAGGTTATCAGTGTACTTGTCTCTCCCAGTTCACGGGGAGAAACTGTGAATCTGAGATCACAGCCTGCTTCCCAAACCCCTGCCGGAATGGAGGCTCCTGCGACCCCATAGGAAACACATTCATCTGCAATTGCAAAGCTGGGCTCACTGGAGTCACGTAAGTGTGATTGTGCTGTTAGTCTTTTTCTAACTGCCTCTTCTTGCTAAGAAAACAAAACTAACTGGGGTACAATACACACCGCTAGGAGGATGGGCCAAAGGTTAGTGTCTTTACACAAAGAGCGATTACTGATGATGGAAAAGGTATCAGAGATTACCTCTAGGGAGTGGAGTTGTGGGTGAATTCCATTTTTACTTCATTCTTCTCTGTATTTTCAAAAAGTTCCATAATTATTCTGTGTCATGTGATCTGGAAAACAGTTTTTTTAAAGAAAGCCATCTATAACCTTAATGTTTCCAGTATAATTCTGAGGCAAATATACTATGCATTTCCCCAGAACTCATCAACTGGATCCTACTGCCTAGCCTTTTATGATCATCCTGAGAAACTAAAAACTTACCTTTCCTTTGAAAATCTTTTTTTCCCTAAGAATGAGGGAAATTAAAGTGTTACCCAGATGGAAAGGGAATGTTTTAAGTTCTTAGTACTGCTTTCGACCATCCTTGATGGTTTTAGAAATATATATATATATATATATATATATATATATATATATAAAATTTCAAGCAAAGTGGTATTCTAATTACAGATCAGTCTTATGTATTCATTAAAGCAAATCTCCTGAGGACTTTACCAGGAAATACTTAGCCGACTTTGAATCGCTGGATGTAATTTAAAGTAATAAAGCTGCATTTATTTTTAAATACTCTGTGATTCTGACTAATTTCCAGCTGACCTGGCCTCAGTCTGTTCAAATTAGGGAGGTTTGACTACATTTAAAAAGGTGGATTACTAAAGATATACGTGATCAGCTTTTTTAAAATGAACCTGTTGCAACCACTGTGGAAGCAGAGGACAAGGCAGAAGAATGATCTGTGTTCTTAAATAATGTTAAACTAAGAAAGAGTAAGCCTTATATGTGTGGCTGTTTTAACTATACTCAAAGCAAGTCATGGATTGCTATAAAAAGAAGAGACTTGATTTATTTCTCATTAGATTACATTAATCATTTTTTCCCCTGATAATCTGAGTTAGCATCAGCCTTTAACCGAGGCATAGAGACCTCCCTGGTGGTCCAGTGGCTGACAGTCCATTCCGAATGCAGAGGGCCCCAGTTCTATTCCTGGTCAGGGAACTAGATCCACATGTTGAAACTAAGACTTGGGGCAGCTCCCCCGCCCCCCAAAAAGCATAGAATCTGGAAGATAAATGTTGCTGTGTAGCCCTTCACCCACCACCTACATATGCCCCATTACCCTTGCTTCCCAGAGATACCAAATATTACTGTGTTCCTTAGAGGTAAATTTCAGGACCCAAAACTTTCTCTTCCTAAGAAAGTCAGCATAGGATATCTAGGCTTACAGCTCTTTGTCTGCAATTCTGCAATACCCACAGCTCTGAAAACTCAAAAGATTGAGAATAAAATCATGGCAAACTAATTTGGTGGCAAAACCAACCAAACCATTCTGAGGCTATTTCTAGTCTTTATTTCCCCTCATTTAGTGTGACTACCCATATGTTTTACTGTAGAAACACTGGTATATTTGATGATAGGTCCTATGCCAGTTTGTGGGATGGGCTGGGGATTTTACATAATATGAAAGATGTGCACTGTATGTCATTTCTAAAATTGTAAAATCTTACATTCTGAGATGCATCTGGCCCTAAGCATTTGGAGAACAGTACGTTTTTCAACAGCATCTGTGGTTTCCTTTTTTTTTTTTTATCCTTTTTAACTCTTTTTCTTCTCTCCCTCGGCAGCCCCTCCCCTGAAACACACACACACAACCCAACTGGGTAGGGTCAGAATATGGGAGACATTGCTTTGGCGGGAAAAATGCCTTCATACATGCTGTTGGGTCCATGTTTTTATTATCTTAACTTTTTAAAAGGTGGATTACTAAAGATATACGTGATCAGCTTTTTTAAAATGAACCTGTTGCAACCACTGTGGAAGCAGAGGACAAGGCAGAAGAATGATCTGTGTTCTTAAATAATGTTAAACTAAGAAAGAGTAAGCCTTATATGTGTGGCTGTTTTAACTATACTCAAAGCAAGTCATGGATTGCTATAAAAAGAAGAGACTTGATTTATTTCTCATTAGATTACATTAATCATTTTTTCCCCTGATAATCTGAGTTAGCATCAGCCTTTAACCGAGGCATAGAGACCTCCCTGGTGGTCCAGTGGCTGACAGTCCATTCCGAATGCAGAGGGCCCCAGTTCTATTCCTGGTCAGGGAACTAGATCCACATGTTGAAACTAAGACTTGGGGCAGCTCCCCCGCCCCCCAAAAAGCATAGAATCTGGAAGATAAATGTTGCTGTGTAGCCCTTCACCCACCACCTACATATGCCCCATTACCCTTGCTTCCCAGAGATACCAAATATTACTGTGTTCCTTAGAGGTAAATTTCAGGACCCAAAACTTTCTCTTCCTAAGAAAGTCAGCATAGGATATCTAGGCTTACAGCTCTTTGTCTGCAATTCTGCAATACCCACAGCTCTGAAAACTCAAAAGATTGAGAATAAAATCATGGCAAACTAATTTGGTGGCAAAACCAACCAAACCATTCTGAGGCTATTTCTAGTCTTTATTTCCCCTCATTTAGTGTGACTACCCATATGTTTTACTGTAGAAACACTGGTATATTTGATGATAGGTCCTATGCCAGTTTGTGGGATGGGCTGGGGATTTTACATAATATGAAAGATGTGCACTGTATGTCATTTCTAAAATTGTAAAATCTTACATTCTGAGATGCATCTGGCCCTAAGCATTTGGAGAACAGTACGTTTTTCAACAGCATCTGTGGTTTCCTTTTTTTTTTTTTATCCTTTTTAACTCTTTTTCTTCTCTCCCTCGGCAGCCCCTCCCCCCTGAAACACACACACACAACCCAACTGGGTAGGGTCAGAATATGGGAGACATTGCTTTGGCGGGGAAAAATGCCTTCATACATGCTGTTGCCTGAGGTCCATGTACCCACCCACCTTCCATAATCACTGGATCACCTAATTACTGTCTTGCTTCAGATTCCCTTTAGGTGCTTTTTATCGTTTAAAGATGTCAGTTTAAAATGGAACGTCCACAGGTGCCGATGTTTGAGAGGGGGCTTTTGTGTTCTGTTGCAAAGGTGTGAGGAAGACGTCAACGAATGCGAGAGGGAGGAGTGTGAGAATGGCGGGGCCTGTGTCAACGTGTTTGGCTCCTTCCTCTGCAACTGCACGCCGGGCTACATGGGCCAGTACTGCGGGCTGCGCCCGGTGGTGGTACCCAATATCCAGGCCGGCCACGCCTACGTGGGGAAGGAGGAGCTCATCGGCATCGCCGTGGTCCTCTTCGTCATCTTCGTCCTCATCGTCCTCTTCATCGTCTTCCGCAAGAAGGTGTTCCGCAAGAACTACTCCCGCAACAATATCACGCTGGTGCAGGACCCCGCGACGGCCGCCCTGCTCAACAAGAGCAACGGCATCCCTTTCCGGAACCTGCGGGGTGGCGGGGATGGCCGCAATGTCTACCAGGAGGTGGGGCCCCCACAGGTCCCCGTGCGCCCCATGGCCTACACCCCGTGCTTCCAGAGTGACTCCAGGAGTAACCTGGATAAGATCGTGGATGGGTTGGGCGGCGAGCACCAGGAGATGACCACGTTTCACCCGGAGTCACCGCGCATCCTGACTGGAAGGCGGGGTGTGGTCGTGTGCAGTGTGGCCCCCAACCTCCCCGCAGTCTCCCCCTGCCGTTCTGACTGTGACTCCATCCGGAAGAATGGCTGGGATGCGGGAACTGAAAGTGAGTGGAAAGTAAAAATTCATCATTATTCCTTATGCTAGTGTTTACCAGAAATCCGGGAAAGGAGATATGGAGGCACAGAACTCTCATTATGACATGTTCTAAAACTTAGTGTGCATACCAGTCCTGAAATAGGGCTCTGATTCTTATCCCTATCCACATATGGGGGAAATGAGGCTCAGAGAACGTACCTAAGGTGCCCAGGGCCACACAGCTACTAAGAGACAGGTGGCACTCCAATCCGAGGATGTCAGCCTTTAAAACCTACTATGGTCTTCTCATAGCAACGCACTGCTGGCAGTAAAACAAGCAGTGTAGCCACGTATGCAAAATACAGGACGTGCTCTGGAAGGTCAGAAGAAAGGAGTTTCAGTCTTAGGGTGAAGACTTGAGAGGAGCAGAGGAGTGAATCACTGGAACATACTGTTGCACGGAAATGGCCCGGTGCCGATGTTTGAGAGGGGGCTTTTGTGTTCTGTTGCAAAGGTGTGAGGAAGACGTCAACGAATGCGAGAGGGAGGAGTGTGAGAATGGCGGGGCCTGTGTCAACGTGTTTGGCTCCTTCCTCTGCAACTGCACGCCGGGCTACATGGGCCAGTACTGCGGGCTGCGCCCGGTGGTGGTACCCAATATCCAGGCCGGCCACGCCTACGTGGGGAAGGAGGAGCTCATCGGCATCGCCGTGGTCCTCTTCGTCATCTTCGTCCTCATCGTCCTCTTCATCGTCTTCCGCAAGAAGGTGTTCCGCAAGAACTACTCCCGCAACAATATCACGCTGGTGCAGGACCCCGCGACGGCCGCCCTGCTCAACAAGAGCAACGGCATCCCTTTCCGGAACCTGCGGGGTGGCGGGGATGGCCGCAATGTCTACCAGGAGGTGGGGCCCCCACAGGTCCCCGTGCGCCCCATGGCCTACACCCCGTGCTTCCAGAGTGACTCCAGGAGTAACCTGGATAAGATCGTGGATGGGTTGGGCGGCGAGCACCAGGAGATGACCACGTTTCACCCGGAGTCACCGCGCATCCTGACTGGAAGGCGGGGTGTGGTCGTGTGCAGTGTGGCCCCCAACCTCCCCGCAGTCTCCCCCTGCCGTTCTGACTGTGACTCCATCCGGAAGAATGGCTGGGATGCGGGAACTGAAAGTGAGTGGAAAGTAAAAATTCATCATTATTCCTTATGCTAGTGTTTACCAGAAATCCGGGAAAGGAGATATGGAGGCACAGAACTCTCATTATGACATGTTCTAAAACTTAGTGTGCATACCAGTCCTGAAATAGGGCTCTGATTCTTATCCCTATCCACATATGGGGGAAATGAGGCTCAGAGAACGTACCTAAGGTGCCCAGGGCCACACAGCTACTAAGAGACAGGTGGCACTCCAATCCGAGGATGTCAGCCTTTAAAACCTACTATGGTCTTCTCATAGCAACGCACTGCTGGCAGTAAAACAAGCAGTGTAGCCACGTATGCAAAATACAGGACGTGTGCTCTGGAAGGTCAGAAGAAAGGAGTTTCAGTCTTAGGGTGAAGACTTGAGAGGAGCAGAGTGACATTGGAGGTGGACCGTGGTGGATTAAAAGCCCAGGAAAAGAAGAGTGTTCCATATAGAAGCACTCACAAATTCAAAAGAGAGGGTCCTTCTGTTTGGTGGGAATTTGGAGTTCAGGAAACAAAAAGGTGCACTCCAAGCTGGAAAAAATGGTCCAGGCTGGGTGCTAGTGTTCCCCTCTCCTTTTGGCCTCATGGAGCAGAATTCTAGGCAAAGGGAAGACGCACAAGTGCAAAGGCCCTGGGGTGGGAAAGACGTTAGTGTACTGAAGAATACAGACAAGGTCAATGCAGTCGGAGCTTGTTGACCAACACTAATGAAGATTCTTAAGCAGAAAAGTAACACGATCTAATTTCCATTTTTTAAAGATGACTCTGACCAATCCATGGAAAAAGAGACTAAGCAGGAACTAAGAGGGGTGGAACCAGTTATTTGGCATCTATAAACATCTAGGTGAAGAGTGGTGATTGTTTTCCCTGCCTTAACATCAGTGAGAATGAAACCAAGGCAAGCTCCATTGAGTCCTATGACTTTTTGTCAGGCCTAATGGCTTTATATGCAAGCAGCAGGAGTTCTAAAGGCTGGGAATACAGTACTCTGACAAATGTTGGGGTAGAAAGTGGGGAGGCTGGTTTTAAATGAAGCTAGAAAGCACCTGCAGCCCAGGAGACAAAGGGTGCCTCCATGCAGAAAGGGGCATTCCTCCTGGTATCTTTAAGCATAGGTAAGATATGATAGCAAACTACTAGAGAGGGCCTTCTAGAAACAGGAAGCAGCTCAGTCAGTGTTGGGAACACAGAAGGGGTTTCCTGAGGGGTGTCTGGCTCTGTTGTTTAGCAGGAAAGTGAGGCTAGAAGTAAAAGTTTGCAGGCCGACTGCACGCAAGATGATTGAATCTCTGAGAGTATGAGCTCACCAAGGGAGCAGGAGCAGGGAGAAGGTGCTCAGTCTGGGCCACTTGGAAATGCCTGCATATCGGAGGGGGGCAGGGGCTGGGGCCAGGAAGAGAAACAAACGTGTCAACAAAAGAGGGAGCAGGGAAAGCAGAAAGGGCAGTCAAGCAGAAGTCAAGACTATTAGTAAGGTGAGCAGGGTTGAGAGCCGTAAAACCATCCAGGAGGACAAAGTTTTAAAAAGAAAAATAAAATACTGCGCTTTAACACATAGAACTTTCTGAGTGATCTTAAGAATGTCTCAGTGAGTCTTTAAGACAGAGTCCAGTGTGCAAGGGTTAAGGACAAAGAGATTCGGTGAGAAAACAGAGGCAGCAAATGAACATGAGAAGCCAGCTCTACTGTGCGCTGAATCATGTCCTTACACCCCGTGGTGGCCCCACATGGGTACTAGCTGGAGGGGGGATGAGTGAAATGACTTGCCTAAGAGCAGTGAGTAGGAAAGGGAGGGAAAAGAATTTGAACCTGGTGCATCAGGGGCCAAAGCCTGTGCTTTTACCAAGACAATTCCTGTGCTTTAGCAGAGGAGAGATAGAGGAACAGGAGAGGGAAGGAGAGTCTCTGCATATTCTATTCTAGTGCCACCCCAACGGCTGGCTCTACTTTGATTAGACACACTTATACTTCAAGTCATTGCCCTTGGATTTACCCATAAATATATTCCCTCTCAAGCTATCTGTAGAGTTTAGACTTCACTGCAGCCTTGCTAAATCCTCTGGTTAATAGAAAGCCTCCTTTTATTTAGCAATGAAAAAGAGGTTTGAATAAATGGAGGAGTGGAGAAAGGAGTTTTCTGCCCAGCCGTGTACTCACCTGGTGGACCATTAGGCATGTCCTTCCTTGTGTTCACAGCTAAGCCTGGTGCCCATTTTATGCTTTTCCAAGGCACGTCTTATTTTCTACAGTGTGGCTGTTGACAGGTGAATTTCTCCCTGGCCCCTTGTCAGTTGCTTATCCAGCTCCCCATTTTGCTATGGCTTCAGCCTCTGCTGGCTCTGTTGTTTAGCAGGAAAGTGAGGCTAGAAGTAAAAGTTTGCAGGCCGACTGCACGCAAGATGATTGAATCTCTGAGAGTATGAGCTCACCAAGGGAGCAGGAGCAGGGAGAAGGTGCTCAGTCTGGGCCACTTGGAAATGCCTGCATATCGGAGGGGGGCAGGGGCTGGGGCCAGGAAGAGAAACAAACGTGTCAACAAAAGAGGGAGCAGGGAAAGCAGAAAGGGCAGTCAAGCAGAAGTCAAGACTATTAGTAAGGTGAGCAGGGTTGAGAGCCGTAAAACCATCCAGGAGGACAAAGTTTTAAAAAGAAAAATAAAATACTGCGCTTTAACACATAGAACTTTCTGAGTGATCTTAAGAATGTCTCAGTGAGTCTTTAAGACAGAGTCCAGTGTGCAAGGGTTAAGGACAAAGAGATTCGGTGAGAAAACAGAGGCAGCAAATGAACATGAGAAGCCAGCTCTACTGTGCGCTGAATCATGTCCTTACACCCCGTGGTGGCCCCACATGGGTACTAGCTGGAGGGGGGATGAGTGAAATGACTTGCCTAAGAGCAGTGAGTAGGAAAGGGAGGGAAAAGAATTTGAACCTGGTGCATCAGGGGCCAAAGCCTGTGCTTTTACCAAGACAATTCCTGTGCTTTAGCAGAGGAGAGATAGAGGAACAGGAGAGGGAAGGAGAGTCTCTGCATATTCTATTCTAGTGCCACCCCAACGGCTGGCTCTACTTTGATTAGACACACTTATACTTCAAGTCATTGCCCTTGGATTTACCCATAAATATATTCCCTCTCAAGCTATCTGTAGAGTTTAGACTTCACTGCAGCCTTGCTAAATCCTCTGGTTAATAGAAAGCCTCCTTTTATTTAGCAATGAAAAAGAGGTTTGAATAAATGGAGGAGTGGAGAAAGGAGTTTTCTGCCCAGCCGTGTACTCACCTGGTGGACCATTAGGCATGTCCTTCCTTGTGTTCACAGCTAAGCCTGGTGCCCATTTTATGCTTTTCCAAGGCACGTCTTATTTTCTACAGTGTGGCTGTTGACAGGTGAATTTCTCCCTGGCATCTCTTTTTCATTTAGATCAGTTGCTTATCCAGCTCCCCATTTTGCTATGGCTTCAGCCTCTGCTGGCAGATGCAGTCACATTGACTGCTCCCGATGTCAGCCTGTATGAAGAAGCAGCGATCTCTCTGGTCATAAGGAGCAACTGTTCCCTTAAGCACAAGTTCTACTCTCTAGGTACCATCACACTCTGTGATGATTTGAAGCTTTTCCCAGTGATCTCTTCCCTCCACCCATTTCATAATGTGACAGCTTTATTTCTGGAATCCACCTCAGGCCAAAACTCACATGGCCCCCTAAAGTATCGTTGAGGTTTTATCGAATACATTTCCTCCTTTGTGAAGCAAGACAGTGCTAGCTGGTGAGACAATCTCTGGGTGACTAATTCATTTTTCACTTGACAGCTTCGAGATATGGGTTGTTTTTTTTTATTGCTTCCTTTAGTCCACCAAATAAGAAAGTAGCCCTGTGGGGGGCTGTGTGTGTAGGTATGGGTGGGTGGGTGTGGGGGTGTGGGTGTTCAAGCTGTCTTCCTACAGCAAAGAAAGAGGAATATGTGGCTAATAAGAGCACATCCGCGCCACAGGCTGCCCTCCTCCTCCCGGTGTGCTGCTTTCTGTCATTCCCAAAAATGATGTGACGCTGCCCTCTAGAAGGCGAAGGTGAAAACTCTACTCTCCCCAGAGATGGAAGTTTGGAGAAGTGAAATGATATTCTTGCCTATAAAATATTTATACCCCTATTTTAAAAATAATCTCACTTAGCCTGGTGTTGACACCACATCGGTTCATGTAAATGATTTAAATTAACTCTGAATGGCAAAGAGCAACTCAGCCAAGTTCATTCTCGCTTCACTCTTCACTTAGTCGCTTCCCTTTGAGGACAGAAGAGCAACTTTCGGCTGTCAGCCATTTGGAAGCTCATTTACCACGGGTTAAGGGTTTCGAATCCATAATGTAAATCTCTTGATTGACAGACCTTTGCCCCTGATGGCACAATCAATTTTCTATTGTGCAGTGAAATTATTTTCTCTAAGCAAATGAAAGTGCCCCAAGAACTGAACTCTGACAGGGGACAGGACTGGAAATATGCACAAGGTAACCAGTGTCATGTCTGCTTTCTCTCTGCTGTCCACGAAGACAAAGGAGTTGATGACCCGGGAGAGGTGACCTGCTTTGCAGGCAGTAATAAAGGCAGCAACTCCGAAGTTCAGTCCCTGAGCTCCTTCCAGTCAGATTCTGGCGACGACAATGGTAAGAAGTCACGGGATTTGTTCCCCCTGATAGGCTGTTTCCTGTGCTGGCAGTCACTGGTTGAGAGGAAGGTGATGGAACCTGTTTTCTGACCTGATTTGGGGCTTTTGTGCATGCTCACAGCTTTTCGGTGAACTCCATTGTTGTATGTCTTTGCGGAAAGAGCAAGCACTCATTGAGCTGCTGCAGCTGTGACCAGGCACAGAAGGAGGGGAAGGTCCATCAGATCTCCGGTAACATCGTCATCTTTGATTGGTTCATGATGGAACTACCTCATCCCAAAGGATCCTCTCTAGCAAACAGTGTGATTTGCTTCCTTTTTGATTTTAACTCATGATGATGTATTCACACTTCACTTTATACCCAACCTGCCCATCATTAGAAATTAGTTCAGAGGCAAGACCTCCTTCTGGTAGAACCTCCTTTCCAGATAGGATTTTTTTCTTCATTCAATTGAAAACCCCTTATAATCATTTGGCGTCATGGGCTTTTGGAGAATCTATTAGGCATGATGAATCAGCTCCTTTGAAAAATGCACATATACCCAAAATGTTGCACACAATTCCATGTAGTTACCTCACTGACACGCCAAAGCTGTTGCTTCAGCCTCTTGTGAATCCATGTGTTTATGGAGAGGGCATTAATCTTTGAGGAGGTTTTCTGAGCTTGAGGAATCAGGTTTGGAGAATGGGTTGATTTCCCAAGGCAGGGGAGGGGAGCAGAAATAGTCATAAAACAGTGCGAATTGACCACATGATGGTGAAACAAGAATAATTTCAAATAGGCAACCTTACCTTGGTCTATACATTATGCCATTTTCCTGTTTGTCAACAATTGGCAGAAAATGAATATGTATTAATTTATGTGGTTCCAAATTGCGATGGCAATCAATTTTCATTGTGCAGTGAAATTATTCTCTAAGCAAATGAAAGTGCCCCAAGAACTGAACTCTGACAGGGGACAGGACTGGAAATATGCACAAGGTAACCAGTGTCATGTCTGCTTTCTCTCTGCTGTCCACGAAGACAAAGGAGTTGATGACCCGGGAGAGGTGACCTGCTTTGCAGGCAGTAATAAAGGCAGCAACTCCGAAGTTCAGTCCCTGAGCTCCTTCCAGTCAGATTCTGGCGACGACAATGGTAAGAAGTCACGGGATTTGTTCCCCCTGATAGGCTGTTTCCTGTGCTGGCAGTCACTGGTTGAGAGGAAGGTGATGGAACCTGTTTTCTGACCTGATTTGGGGCTTTTGTGCATGCTCACAGCTTTTCGGTGAACTCCATTGTTGTATGTCTTTGCGGAAAGAGCAAGCACTCATTGAGCTGCTGCAGCTGTGACCAGGCACAGAAGGAGGGGAAGGTCCATCAGATCTCCGGTAACATCGTCATCTTTGATTGGTTCATGATGGAACTACCTCATCCCAAAGGATCCTCTCTAGCAAACAGTGTGATTTGCTTCCTTTTTGATTTTAACTCATGATGATGTATTCACACTTCACTTTATACCCAACCTGCCCATCATTAGAAATTAGTTCAGAGGCAAGACCTCCTTCTGGTAGAACCTCCTTTCCAGATAGGATTTTTTTCTTCATTCAATTGAAAACCCCTTATAATCATTTGGCGTCATGGGCTTTTGGAGAATCTATTAGGCATGATGAATCAGCTCCTTTGAAAAATGCACATATACCCAAAATGTTGCACACAATTCCATGTAGTTACCTCACTGACACGCCAAAGCTGTTGCTTCAGCCTCTTGTGAATCCATGTGTTTATGGAGAGGGCATTAATCTTTGAGGAGGTTTTCTGAGCTTGAGGAATCAGGTTTGGAGAATGGGTTGATTTCCCAAGGCAGGGGAGGGGAGCAGAAATAGTCATAAAACAGTGCGAATTGACCACATGATGGTGAAACAAGAATAATTTCAAATAGGCAACCTTACCTTGGTCTATACATTATGCCATTTTCCTGTTTGTCAACAATTGGCAGAAAATGAATATGTATTAATTTATGTGGTC
Organism: Tragulus kanchil; assembly: GCA_022376925.1. Lineage (NCBI taxonomy): Eukaryota > Metazoa > Chordata > Mammalia > Artiodactyla > Tragulidae > Tragulus > Tragulus kanchil. Next base: position 98,263,240 of record JAIOJX010000006.1, read on the forward strand.
ATTCGACCTATAAACCCTTGCAGAGTTTCTCTTGAGCATTGAATCCTACACTGGGCATTTTTTACCATGAAAAACAAAATGAGAATGACATTGTCTTTGACATCCCACCCCCGTCAAGTAATGATAGAAACAGGGGAGCCCCAAGTCCATAGCATCAATCATGGAAGAAAAATAGTCCCCTTTACCCACCACCAGCCCTAAATCCCTTTTTACTTCCTTCCCAAATCCCTGGCCCTCCTGAAAGGTGCAGAAACCTCAGTGTATCTGACTGCTGGGATAACACCGAATTTCTGAGCAATCTCAGAAGGTCAGAGGCAGGCCTCCAGGTCTGTTTGCCTTGTTGCTGAGTCCCTTCTTCATCCTCAGCCAGAAGAAAAGCTGTTGCGGGTTTGCATTTTATGTAGAAGCACCCAAGAACATCATGTTTCCATACTGCAGACAGCAACTCCAGGGATGAGGTCTGATGACTCTTTTCAGTCTCAGCTTCATCACACACGTGGGCGTTCATACTTAGCATTCTAGGGTTGTCTGGACTAAAGCAGGCTTCCTAATGTGTTAGGAATGTGCCACCCATTTTTTTTTTCTCTTTCCTTTTTTATTTTTTAAATTATGAAAGTATGATAACACATTTACAGGAGACTTGTAAAATATAGAACAAAATTATATATAGTTCAGCTATATATTACAGTTATTTTTAAGTAGATAAATTAAGATTTTTAGTTGGAGTTTCAATATCAAACTCTTAAAAGTTAATAGAATGAATATATAGAAAGGTAGAAGGATATAGTAGACCTGAGGGCTTCGCTGGTAGCTTAGATAGTAAAAAATCTGCCTGCAATGCAGGAGACCCAGGTGGATCCCTTGGGTCAGAAAGATCTCTTGGAGAAGAGAATAGCTACCCACACCAGTACTCTTGCCTGGAGAGTTCCATAGACAGAGGTGCCTGTGGGGCTACAGTCCATGGGGTCACAAAGAATCAGACACAACTGAGTGACTGAGCAGACACACACACACATAGCAGACCTGAAAAGCACCATGAACCAATTCAACATAATTAAGATTTATATAATTTTCACACAACAGTAGGATATGAATTCTATTCAAGTTCCCATAGACTATAAACTGGGAGATACTGAAACATATCCAGGGACATAAAATCAGATGCAAACATTTGATGGTCTTATAGTATTGAAGTCATGAAAAGTCTGTTCATCACTGTGGACTTGGATTAGGTATTAACATCAAGAGAGATTTGAAAATAACCCATATAGTTTCAAGTGCAATGTGATGTTTACCAAGAGAGATCTTTGACTTAAATTTCTCTCAATTCGTTTTAAGTCTGATCACCTCTCCAAAAACTACTGCTATCAGATGCTAAGTCAACTCCATGTGAGCACAGAAATCTCCTTCCCAGTTGCTGACAATTTCAGAGGTCAAATGCAGACTCTCATCTACACTTCATGGGTGGGAACTGGGCCTTGGGTCGTTCCAGGCTATCAGTGGCATCCTCTGAGTGTGAAACCATCAGTCCTGCAAAGGTTATCCTTCATCACTGGCATTTGGCTCGGAGAAGCATGGCTGACCAGCAAGTAATTATCCCTGGGAATAGCGAGATCTTCCTTGGAGTCTATGGGAGTTACTAATGAGAAATTAGCATGAGTTTATGAGCTCTGCCTTCCTAGATTGATATCACTGGGCCACGAGGTATGAATTTATAACCCAGCAATTCCTGCCGATCATGCCTTTCAGGAGGACTGGTTCAAAATCTGCTGTTGGTTCCCTTCCTCCAAGAATTCTGGGGGATAAAAGTGTTCCCTGGAGTCCAATGGATGGACTATGAGAAACTTTGGGTGTTGGCATGCTGTGCCTTTGTTGTTGCTGTCATTGTTATTAAGACAAGTGAATGTGTGTTTAAAATACTTAACTAACCTGAAGCTGTCCTTCTCCTCCCTCCTGTCTTCTTTCCTGGCCACAAGCATCCATAGTGACTGTCATTCAGCTTGTCAACAATGTAGTTGACACAATAGAGAATGAAGGTATTTACTGTTTTCTTCCATAGCATGTCTTTGTGCAGTTACCTTTGAGGAAATATTGTTTCCTTGTTACTTTGAAATAGAGATGATTTTATTTTATTCTTTTGAAGTATACTTAGATAGTATTATATAAATTTCAGGTGTACAACATAGTGATTCACAATTTTTGAAGGTTATACTCCATTTATCATTATCAGGTATTGGCTATGTTTCCTGTGCTATATAATATATCTTTGTAGCTTCTGTATTTTATGAACTAAGGGGGGTTTTAACCAGCTGGCAACAGAAGGGGCAGTGAAAAGGTGGTTTCAAGTGAGACACTGAATGTCTCTCTCTGAGTTGGAGTGAATTTTACAATTTTGAAAAATAAATCTAGTTCATAATTTTTTCAACATGTGAGATACTCTTTACAAAATCCCTTCTCTGAGTAGCCACTTAGTTGAAATCCAGATTAATACTAAGCTCATGCTTACATTCAACATGTATTGATTGAGCACCCACCCTAAGCTAGGAATATTTAAGAACTCCTTCAAAGCTACGATATTATGGGAATTGATTTCAATCAGGTAACTTTCATTAGTGATTTAGCACTATCACAACCTGATAGAGATGGGATTTCTCTTTTTGTTTCATAAATAACAATGGGGAGGAGTAGGAGCATTTTTAAAAGTCACCTAAAATGTTCCATTGTGCCCTCTTCACATGGCTCGGACTGTCCATTTTACTTCTCACTTTGTGTTTAAACAGTGTCTGTCATGGATCAAGGACAGAACTACAACCGAGGTGACTCTGCCACGCCTCCAGCATCACATGCTACTTATGTGTTAGAAATTTCTGAGTTTGCTCTTACCCTCTCCCTCCCTCATTTCTGAGTTTCTTTGACCTGAATTGTGCATGTTCCAGGTGTCTTATGTGCTTGGTACTGGAAGTCAAGGCCCTGCCAACACCCTGCCTCCCTCAGCCTCTCCCTTGCTCCATTCATTCATTCATTCATTTGCACGGCATATCCCCCTGCCTCCTGTGGGCCACAGGAAGGCTAATCTCCCTCTTCGAGCATGTTGCCAGCCTGGCTCTGCACTTAGCCTGTGGCTAGGAAGAGGGAATGGAGGGGAGAGTGTTCTAGAACTGTGTTTCCTTGGCATGGCTTAGGGCAAGACTGAAGGGAAGATGCTTCAGCAACCAGGCCTCATCCGCAGAATTGCCAGTGCCTGCACTCCTGGGCCAAAGCATGGCTGGTCCCTGAGAGACTCCTGTAAAAAGCATGGGGATGAGGCTGGCTTCTTAGCACCACCTGGATATTAAGAACTGCATGTCAGGTCTTTTGCCTGCTGCCTTCTGGGCCCTGTCTCCATCTCCATCCTGGAGGAAACTAACGGTCACGGCTTCTCTCTCACAGCCTATCACTGGGACACCTCTGACTGGATGCCTGGGGCCCGCCTGTCAGATATCGAAGAGCTACCCAACTACGAGAACCAGGAAGGAGGCTCTGGGCACCAGGGCAGCACGCGGGAGCTGGAGAGCGATTACTACCTGGGCGGCTATGACATCGACAGCGAGTACCCACCCCCGCATGAAGAGGAGTTCTTGAGTCAGGACCAGCTGCCCCCACCCCTGCCAGAGGACTTCCCGGACCAGTACGATGCCCTGCCGCCCACCCAGCCGGGCTCGCTGGCCAGCACGCTGAGCCCAGACTGCAGGAGAAGGCCTCAGTTCCACCCCAGCCAGTACCTCCCTCCCCATCCCTTTCCCAACGAAACAGATCTGGTGGGCCCGCCCACCGCCTGTGAATTAACAATGGAGGAGTAGGAGCATTTTAAAAGTCACCTAAAATGTTCCATTGTGCCCTCTTCGGACTGTCCATTTTACTTCTCACTTTGTGTTTAAACAGTGTCTGTCATGGATCAAGGACAGAACTACAACCGAGGTGACTCTGCCACGCCTCCAGCATCACATGCTACTTATGTGTTAGAAATTTCTGAGTTTGCTCTTACCCTCTCCCTCCCTCATTTCTGAGTTTCTTTGACCTGAATTGTGCATGTTCCAGGTGTCTTATGTGCTTGGTACTGGAAGTCAAGGCCCTGCCAACACCCTGCCTCCCTCAGCCTCTCCCTTGCTCCATTCATTCATTCATTCATTTGCACGGCATATCCCCCTGCCTCCTGTGGGCCACAGGAAGGCTAATCTCCCTCTTCGAGCATGTTGCCAGCCTGGCTCTGCACTTAGCCTGTGGCTAGGAAGAGGGAATGGAGGGGAGAGTGTTCTAGAACTGTGTTTCCTTGGCATGGCTTAGGGCAAGACTGAAGGGAAGATGCTTCAGCAACCAGGCCTCATCCGCAGAATTGCCAGTGCCTGCACTCCTGGGCCAAAGCATGGCTGGTCCCTGAGAGACTCCTGTAAAAAGCATGGGGATGAGGCTGGCTTCTTAGCACCACCTGGATATTAAGAACTGCATGTCAGGTCTTTTGCCTGCTGCCTTCTGGGCCCTGTCTCCATCTCCATCCTGGAGGAAACTAACGGTCACGGCTTCTCTCTCACAGCCTATCACTGGGACACCTCTGACTGGATGCCTGGGGCCCGCCTGTCAGATATCGAAGAGCTACCCAACTACGAGAACCAGGAAGGAGGCTCTGGGCACCAGGGCAGCACGCGGGAGCTGGAGAGCGATTACTACCTGGGCGGCTATGACATCGACAGCGAGTACCCACCCCCGCATGAAGAGGAGTTCTTGAGTCAGGACCAGCTGCCCCCACCCCTGCCAGAGGACTTCCCGGACCAGTACGATGCCCTGCCGCCCACCCAGCCGGGCTCGCTGGCCAGCACGCTGAGCCCAGACTGCAGGAGAAGGCCTCAGTTCCACCCCAGCCAGTACCTCCCTCCCCATCCCTTTCCCAACGAAACAGATCTGGTGGGCCCGCCCACCGCCTGTGAATTCAGTACTTTTGCAGTGAGCATGAACCAGGGCGCAGAGACAGCGGCGGGCCCAGCAGACAGTGTGTCTCTCTCCTTGCACAATTCTAGAGGCACCTCGTCCTCGGATGTGTCCGCCAGCTGCGGCTTCGACGACTCTGAAGTCGCCATGAGTGACTATGAGAGCATCGGGGAGCTCAGCCTGGCCAGCCTTCACATTCCTTTTATGGAGACTCAGCAACAGACCCAAGTGTAGAGGACGCGCGCTAGTCATGGGAGCCGTTTCTTAGGGGAAGGCGGAGGAAGACTGGCTGGCCTGGCATCTCCACGCAGGAGCCTGTGAAGAGCAAGCAGGAGCCTGTGAAGAGCAAGCAGGAAATGCAGTATTTTAAGTTGGAAACTTCTTCCCTGAGTCATACTGTCACAAGCAAGCTCAACTCCAGTTGGGTAAAAAGGAAATTGTTTCTGAAAGGTGACCCATCACCCTGGCAGTGCGTCCCTGCATTCATGACCAGAAGATGCTCCAATCTTTTAAAGGGGGAACCATTTCAGCCGTGAAGTTAAAGAGCCTGCTTTGTGCAGTATCGTACTCGAGAAAGTGTTACAGTGTCGGTCCTTGCAGTATTAATAACGGCAACAAGCCAAGAGGCCTTGTTGCATGTAATTTTGAGCCAATGGAGGGTGGGGGATGAAAATACTAGTTATGATTGCTGGAAAAGTTACTCTCTTAGGACAAAGAAAAGAGAAAGGGAAAATATTTATTTTTTTTTTTTAAATCAAGAAAAAGGTTTGGGTGACATATTTAGTATGCTCAATTATTTCAGAGCTACCTGGCCGGCCGGACCCCTGGAGAGCGATTACTACCTGGGCGGCTATGACATCGACAGCGAGTACCCACCCCCGCATGAAGAGGAGTTCTTGAGTCAGGACCAGCTGCCCCCACCCCTGCCAGAGGACTTCCCGGACCAGTACGATGCCCTGCCGCCCACCCAGCCGGGCTCGCTGGCCAGCACGCTGAGCCCAGACTGCAGGAGAAGGCCTCAGTTCCACCCCAGCCAGTACCTCCCTCCCCATCCCTTTCCCAACGAAACAGATCTGGTGGGCCCGCCCACCGCCTGTGAATTCAGTACTTTTGCAGTGAGCATGAACCAGGGCGCAGAGACAGCGGCGGCCCAGCAGACAGTGTGTCTCTCCTTGCACAATTCTAGAGGCACCTCGTCCTCGGATGTGTCCGCCAGCTGCGGCCGACGACTCTGAAGTCGCCATGAGTGACTATGAGAGCATCGGGGAGCTCAGCCTGGCCAGCCTTCACATTCCTTTTATGGAGACTCAGCAACAGACCCAAGTGTAGAGGACGCGCGCTAGTCATGGGAGCCGTTTCTTAGGGGAAGGCGGAGGAAGACTGGCTGGCCTGGCATCTCCACGCAGGAGCCTGTGAAGAGCAAGCAGGAGCCTGTGAAGAGCAAGCAGGAAATGCAGTATTTTAAGTTGGAAACTTCTTCCCTGAGTCATACTGTCACAAGCAAGCTCAACTCCAGTTGGGTAAAAAGGAAATTGTTTCTGAAAGGTGACCCATCACCCTGGCAGTGCGTCCCTGCATTCATGACCAGAAGATGCTCCAATCTTTTAAAGGGGGAACCATTTCAGCCGTGAAGTTAAAGAGCCTGCTTTGTGCAGTATCGTACTCGAGAAAGTGTTACAGTGTCGGTCCTTGCAGTATTAATAACGGCAACAAGCCAAGAGGCCTTGTTGCATGTAATTTTGAGCCAATGGAGGGTGGGGGATGAAAATACTAGTTATGATTGCTGGAAAAGTTACTCTCTTAGGACAAAGAAAAGAGAAAGGAATATTATTAAACAAGAAAAATGGGCTGAAGCCTTTCAAATCAACTGTTGTTTGTTTGTTTGTTTTTTTCCTTAAATAAGCTGTCCAATTTTCAGCTATAAAATTAGGTTTGGGTGACATATTTAGTATGCTCAATTATTTTTGTTTGTGTTAAGCATAAAGTATAGTTGGATTTTATGATCATTGAGAAAGATATCAATGAAGAGGAATACCTGAGGATATTTGGGTTCCATTTTGTAGGTTAAGAGAAGGTTAACATTGTGCAAACATTAGAAAGAATGTGATTATCTGTATTTGTGTTGTCCAGTAAATATTCTTGGCTATAACTACAGTTTTAACATTGCTGCAGAAATTGGCCTTTGTTCTGAGAATCAGGAAGTAAAAACACCAAAAAAAGGAATATTTTAGTACATTATTCTCTAAAATGAAAGAAATTGAGAGGTTTAAGCAGAATTCACAAATTCAAGAAAAAATATAATACTTACATAGTTTCCTGCTAGGTAATCACAATTCTTGATAATGCACATAAAAGGTATGTGTTTTAAATTGGTAGCATCATCACTATAGATGAAATTACATTTTTTTTTAAAGGAGAAGAAAGTAGATTAGTTCTTGTGTATAAATTATAGTAGTATGTGTGTCTGGGCCTATGTACAGATATATGCTTGCACTCAATAAGGCTGCTCTTGAGGAAAACTGACATGAAGGTTTTAGGATACAGACTATGTTAAAAATCCTGCCAGCAAGGCCAACCTTCCAATTTCTCTGATCTTGATGATATTAGAGAAACACCAAATGCCATATTTTATTCTGGTTCCTAAAGCAGCTTTGGTGGCAAGTGACCCCCCGCGTTCCCTGCATTCATGACCAGAAGATGCTCCAATCTTTTAAAGGGGAACCATTTCAGCCGTGAAGTTAAAGAGCCTGCTTTGTGCAGTATCGTCTGAGAAAGTGTTAAAGTGTCGGTCCTTGCAGTATTAATAACGGCAACAAGCCAAGAGGCCTTGTTGCATGTAATTTTGAGCCAATGGAGGGTGGGGGATGAAAATACTAGTTATGATTGCTGGAAAAGTTACTCTCTTAGGACAAAGAAAGAGAAAGGAATATTATTAAACAAGAAAAATGGGCTGAAGCCTTTCAAATCAACTGTTGTTTGTTTGTTTGTTTTTTTCCTTAAATAAGCTGTCCAATTTTCAGCTATAAAATTAGGTTTGGGTGACATATTTAGTATGCTCAATTATTTTTGTTTGTGTTAAGCATAAAGTATAGTTGGATTTTATGATCATTGAGAAAGATATCAATGAAGAGGAATACCTGAGGATATTTGGGTTCCATTTTGTAGGTTAAGAGAAGGTTAACATTGTGCAAACATTAGAAAGAATGTGATTATCTGTATTTGTGTTGTCCAGTAAATATTCTTGGCTATAACTACAGTTTTAACATTGCTGCAGAAATTGGCCTTTGTTCTGAGAATCAGGAAGTAAAAACACCAAAAAAAGGAATATTTTAGTACATTATTCTCTAAAATGAAAGAAATTGAGAGGTTTAAGCAGAATTCACAAATTCAAGAAAAAATATAATACTTACATAGTTTCCTGCTAGGTAATCACAATTCTTGATAATGCACATAAAAGGTATGTGTTTTAAATTGGTAGCATCATCACTATAGATGAAATTACATTTTTTTTTAAAGGAGAAGAAAGTAGATTAGTTCTTGTGTATAAATTATAGTAGTATGTGTGTCTGGGCCTATGTACAGATATATGCTTGCACTCAATAAGGCTGCTCTTGAGGAAAACTGACATGAAGGTTTTAGGATACAGACTATGTTAAAAATCCTGCCAGCAAGGCCAACCTTCCAATTTCTCTGATCTTGATGATATTAGAGAAACACCAAATGCCATATTTTATTCTGGTTCCGTTAACTTTATTTTGGTACTGCCGTTTCTATTAACTTGAAGTGAAACTGTACTTTTTTTAGGGAAGAAAACAAAACAGTATTTTGTTATAATTTTTCAGAAGTAAACTCTTATTTGAAAAACATATCAAGTTTCATTATACCCTGCCGTGTAGTTCTCCTCTCTTCTGACATCTGGGCTTTGACCTTGGGTTTCCAAACCTGTCAGGAGAATCATCTCACTGGAAACACAATATCTCAGTACTCGAAGCTTAAAGTTCATGAGTTAAATGACTTTACTCTATTGCTTCAATTGGATCATGGGTGCGTGCACGGCGGCCATGGTTAAATAAATGCATATTTGCACTCTCTGCATGTGAGCGAATCTCTGTGTCCACAGTTTCTAACGACATATGGCATTGGTGTGTCCACTATACGGTTCTGAATTTGTGTTATCATCCACTCAGACATATTTTTCAATTGTTTCAGTCATATTCAATCCACTTCTTTGTAGGAGTCAGTGTTTCCAAACGTTTGTGGTTAAAAAAGAAATCCTTTTTATTCCCAAACTTCCTGAGTACTCATATGCTTCACAAATTTTTCAGCTTTTCTCCTCTTCCTATCTCTCAGTCAGACTTACTCATGGGAACATTATCTGCACCGTGGTCTTGAAATCAATGAATTTCACAAAGGCTGCTTGGGAGAATGAAATCCTAGGTATTTTTCTTATATAAGAAACCCATTTGCAAGAATCACAGAGAAAATGACGAACTAATGGTCTAGAATAGAATCGCTGCTACACTTTCGATAATGCAGTGGCATGAAAAACAATCAAAGTAAAACCAACAATTCATTTCTTGCCCCAGGAAATATTAGAAGGAGATTAATGCAGATGAGTCCCTCTTGCTTGCACAGCATCCCCTCCAGGCAGACTGCCTGACCCACGCGGTAATGAAGGAATAAATGGATCCTAATGTGGTTGTGAAGTCACCCAAGAAAATTGGGCCCACTCTTGGCTCTGACCTATATAAAATACCTCTTTCTTCAGGGTATTTTCCTCTGGTTTTCTGCAGAGTAGCTTTGCAGCTAAATGTATCCCAGACAAGCATGGGTTATGCTTCATCAGTTACCTTTAATCACATATCTTTTCACTTTGTGGATAAATTAGCTTTCCCTGTAGCTTCTAAAATGGTTTACAGCCAACCCAAGATGGAACTAGGTGGGGTGACCACTGATTCAAGAACTGGAAGGGTCCTTAAGAGCTGCTTATTTGATCTCCTTATCTTATCAAAGAGAGAGGAAGGGAGTGGCCCAAGCTCACACAGCAAGTTCAGTAGCTAAACAGGAACTAGAACTCATCCATTTGGCCAACATTCTTTCTGTTAATGTTGTTCGCCTCTAAACTGTCTGGGGCATAGTAGCTACCCGCTTCTGCTGGAACTTCAGATTTCACCCCATTCCTGCTTTGGAATATTACTAAAAGAAAGAACTCCCATCCAAGTGCCAACCAAGCCCAACCCTGCTTAACGTCCGAGATCAGAGGAGATCAGGTGCATTCAGGGTAGTATGGCCATAGACTAGAAGAGAGAACTCATGAAGAGTATTTCTCTAAAGCTCTCATGATCCTAGGGTTTTGTTTTTTTCTATTTTGTTGTTTGTTTTGTTTTTGTTTGGTTTGGTTTTTTGTTTTTTTATAGCCCCCATAGGAAAGGTGCAGTTACAGAATTCATACATTTCTTTGGCCATCTATCAAAACTATTTTCCACCAAATGAATGTTTTCTAAAATGAGGATGGAATGATAAATATAGAATGGAACTCAAAATGGTCAGTAAGGACAGGAAAACTTGATTATATTTCCTACCAGGTACATTTGTTTTTCTTTTCTCTCCTCCTTCTCCCAACCCTGGTGTTTTTTCCTACCTATTCACCGTGATGAACCACATGGGAAAGATTTAAGCCAATTAGTGTTTTTCCCATACATGTTTTCCTAACATGTAAGTGCTACCTCTGGAAACCATTTTCCGTACCCTGTTGTAGACACTTTACTTGTATTGCACACATTTTGATTAAGCAGAAAGTAGCTGGACTAGTGGTGTTTGTCATATAGTCAGCAGAAGCTATGGGGCTATAAAGGATACATTAAGTAGGTGTTTATTTGCTTTCTTCTATGAGGATTTTGTTGCTAAGTTTCATCCCATGCTGGCTTTCCATGTAGCCCTATCCTGCTGGTTCATGAAATGCCATTATAGAAGATTTAGTGGTATGAACAAGTCAAGTCCATACATTTTAGATTTACCCTATCAGACAACCAATGAAGATCTAGAAAGGGAATTGATGATATGTTCCTGGAACTTACCTGGAACCACTCTTGGGAATCACTAACAGAGCCTGGGGGGAAAGAATAGCAAGGAAAACACCGTTGGCCAACTCCCATTTACTCTCTACCCCGACCCCAGCCACTGCCCCTGCTAATGCTACATAATTAACATCAGAGAGAAAAGAGATAAGCAAAATAAAGCATTTAGGACCCAGGGAATACTTTTATGGGAAATCAGGAAGATCTGGTGTTCATTTTTCATGAGTAGCCCAGATAATTGTCTGGTCTCTCCACTCTGCTGCCCTCCCAGGGCACAGATATTGCTAAAGAGGCTAGGTTTTTATATGTTTTTTTGTTTTTAACTTCAAACCATGAGAAATGGAGATTTGAAGAGGCATTTCTTTAGCGTCATCATTTTATGTGGTCTGTGAGAAGGCGGGTTCTGTGTTTTTGCTGGGGTTTGTCCTGCAATGTTCAAACTGCACATAATTCTGGTGGAAATCCACAACCTCTTTAAGCTTCTGGTCATATAATTCTAGGGTTTAAAGTCGCCATGTGTGGATTTGGCATCAGCTACTATTTAGCCAGCTGGCTAAGAGACAGGAAAAGAATAAGATTTTCTTTCCTTATGTAATAATGAAAGCAATAATTACAAGTATGTAATATTACGCAAAGGCCATAGTCTCTTCCAGTGTTTAGAATGCATTCGAGAATCATAAAGTCATTTGGAGCCTGTTTGGACCCATCAGTATGTACTGTAGTACCTTTCTGGCAAACGAATACCTGAATGGCTACTATTTAACACATGAGCCCATACTACTGCATTTCGGGAAGTGACAAATGTGTTCAAATGTGTTCAGAAGTGGCAGCAGTTCTTTTTAAGCACTGTATCAGAGAGATTGTCATGTAAATTTGCCTGTTACAAACAGGCTGGTTTGTAAAAGATGTATGTTTTGGTGTTTAAAATGTTTATAAAATTGTATATAATGGTTTCGATTTTCCAGGCTTTTGTAGATATTCTGTATTTGATGCCTATCAGAATTCTTTAATTTGGGGGGTCGAATATGATTCTAAGTCACCCATACTGTTGGTCTGCAAACTTTTGAGGTAATTGCACATACCCACACGCACACACACACACATACATATAAAGGATTTTAGATTTGAAAATGATGTTTTTTAATCATTTCCAAATGTACTGTAACCTTTCTTTGGTTCTACTCTTTTCATTTAGCTTCCTCTGTTTCCAAGAAAATGTTTTTATTGACATTTTAAACATCGAGTGTGTTTTGCCCAGTTACTAAGTACCTGATTTTTATGCCATTTCAGATTCAGAATGAAGTCCATCATTTCTTCACACTCACATGTACTCACCTAAACTTGCACACATGTCACACACCAAACCTTATGCAAAGGGAAAGCTGGCACTTAAAGTGGATCTTGTCCCTTATGGAAAAGGATTGTTTCTGCATATAATGCTGTTGGCAGTATTCAGTCTTGTGTTCTTTTTCTAAAAAAAAAAAAAAAAATGAAAGAAAAACAAAAAAGATGGTAAAAAAAAAAAAAAAAAACCAGTGTACAGGTTTGTAACTGCCAAAATTTGATGGTTAAAACAAGTTTTCAAGTAAAAAGAAAAAAAAAAGAAACTAGCAATCGTGTTGACTTTTTTTAAGTGTTGCCTTTTATTTGTCTTCAGTTAATTGCTCACACGGCAGTTATATTTGTAAGACTGGTAGTTTTCTCAGAAACTTCTTGCCACCCTAAAGACTTCTGTTGGCTCTGGTGCACCTACGTTGGAATTTTATGTAGCTTCTTAGTGGGCACATCACTTGTAGGGTTTTTTTCCTGGTGGGAATGAAAGCAGTGCTGGAGATTTGAGCAAATCAGGATCATTGAGCTGCATCTCTGCAGAAATCTTTTGTAACTGCATTGCTGTGCATTCTAGGCAGCTTTGCCAGCAAGCCTCTTCCTAAATAAATAAATACAAAAACTGGGGACACAATTAGCACTTGAACTTTCCTCCAAAAAAGCAGAGCTCTAGAAATGTCCCTATACAGAGCAACAGTCAAAATGTATAACAGAGAAGTTGAGGAGGAAGAACAAATTGATCTTTTGAAGAAGTGACACTGTAGAAAATTAACTTAAGGAAACTAACTTAAGACCAGAACGGAGAGGCTTCCATGCCAAGAAACCCCACAGGATCCTGCTCAGTTTCAGAAAAACTCTTGTGCCATGGCTAGTTTCAGACTGCTAAGTAATGTGAACCAGCTCACAAATCCCTGGGCTCTAACAGCGGGGTCTGGAAAACCAGTATAAGCTGATGCCAGTAGAGCACTGACTCCTCCACCAGAAGCTACTGGAGGGCATACTTGAGTCTTTATATATATATATATATATATTTATTTTTTTAATTTGTTTGGCTGCACTGGGTCTTAGTTGCAGCACATGGTATCTACTTCCCTGCAGGTCCTCTGCATTGTGAGCTTGAATTCTTAGCCTCTGGACACCAGGGAAGTTCCCAGAGTTGAGTCTTTACTGTCATTGTTTCCTGAGTTCCCAGTACAGTACTGGCCCTTATTAGACATTTTTGATTGAAAAACAGGTCAATGATATCTCCAGCTAAATCCCCTTGATCTTATAAATCCTTCCTCGTTTTGGTGAATTTAGTAACTGCAGTAAGAAAGATTTCCAGAGAGGGAAGCCCTGAGAATGTTAAAAGTCTCCTGCCTTTCAACCCCTCAACACAATGATGTGCTCATAAATTGAGAACCAAGAAAATATTCATGTTCATGTCTCTCCCGTGGCCACCCGTAGCAGAAAGAGAATGTGTTTAAATCTCCATCCATACCTCCAAAATGGTACGGCCACCCAGACATATCAATTAAGAAATAATATTGGGGGCTTCCCTGGTGGTCCAGTGGGTAAATAGTCCACCTTGCCGTGCAAGGGGCACCAGTTTGATCCCTGGCACGGGAAGATCCCACATGCCGCAACGTGGCTGGACCAGTGTGTCCAATTACAAGCTAATGCTCTGGAGCACATGCACCCAGAGCTGGAGCTCTGCAACAAGAGAGGCCACTGTGATGGGAGGCCCACAGAGACCAAAGAATTAAGATAGATTAAAATAAATAAATGAAGAACCAATAGAAGAGGCCAAAATTTTTAAAAAAAGGAGAGAGAAAGAAAATAATATTGGTCTAGCTGGGTAAAGAGGATAACGGTTAAAAATTGATCTTTTGAAGAAGTGACACTGTAGAAAATTAACTTAAGGAAACTAACTTAAGACCAGAACGGAGAGGCTTCCATGCCAAGAAACCCCACAGGATCCTGCTCAGTTTCAGAAAAACTCTTGTGCCATGGCTAGTTTCAGACTGCTAAGTAATGTGAACCAGCTCACAAATCCCTGGGCTCTAACAGCGGGGTCTGGAAAACCAGTATAAGCTGATGCCAGTAGAGCACTGACTCCTCCACCAGAAGCTACTGGAGGGCATACTTGAGTCTTTATATATATATATATATATATATATATATATTTTTTTTTTTTTTTTAATTTGTTTGGCTGCACTGGGTCTTAGTTGCAGCACATGGTATCTACTTCCCTGCAGGTCCTCTGCATTGTGAGCTTGAATTCTTAGCCTCTGGACACCAGGGAAGTTCCCAGAGTTGAGTCTTTACTGTCATTGTTTCCTGAGTTCCCAGTACAGTACTGGCCCTTATTAGACATTTTTGATTGAAAAACAGGTCAATGATATCTCCAGCTAAATCCCCTTGATCTTATAAATCCTTCCTCGTTTTGGTGAATTTAGTAACTGCAGTAAGAAAGATTTCCAGAGAGGGAAGCCCTGAGAATGTTAAAAGTCTCCTGCCTTTCAACCCCTCAACACAATGATGTGCTCATAAATTGAGAACCAAGAAAATATTCATGTTCATGTCTCTCCCGTGGCCACCCGTAGCAGAAAGAGAATGTGTTTAAATCTCCATCCATACCTCCAAAATGGTACGGCCACCCAGACATATCAATTAAGAAATAATATTGGGGGCTTCCCTGGTGGTCCAGTGGGTAAATAGTCCACCTTGCCGTGCAAGGGGCACCAGTTTGATCCCTGGCACGGGAAGATCCCACATGCCGCAACGTGGCTGGACCAGTGTGTCCAATTACAAGCTAATGCTCTGGAGCACATGCACCCAGAGCTGGAGCTCTGCAACAAGAGAGGCCACTGTGATGGGAGGCCCACAGAGACCAAAGAATTAAGATAGATTAAAATAAATAAATGAAGAACCAATAGAAGAGGCCAAAATTTTTAAAAAAAGGAGAGAGAAAGAAAAATAATATTGGTCTAGCTGGGTAAAGAGGAAAAGAGAAAGATTTTTTATGTTAATCTCCGTTCTGTGCTGGTTCTTTGAAAGAAAGGGACTGGTTCTTAGCTTGGAGACAGATTTCTGTGAGAAGGACTATTTTCTTTGTGTGCATCAGTGTCCCCAAGGCACTCCTAAGTTCATTGATTTCTCGAGATGACTGGGGACTCAGCATAGAGTTCTACTCAACCAGTAGAAATAATGTCAACCAATAGACTTTCAACATTCAGGGTTTCCTTGAAGGCTGGTATTGTCAGCATCTCTGCCTGGAATATACCAAAATTCTAGACTCCCAAAAGAAATGTAAGTATACAGCATAAATTACACTAAAATGGTGGGAACGCTTCCTGAAATTCACTTTTCCTAACACAAGTCAAATGCTGACCTTGTGAACAGGGCTTTCAGAGGACATTATCAGGCCTGCTAGACTCTATACACACCCTTTGAAATGTCTATCAAACTGATGCTCCTGTTTGTCCATCTCTTAGCAAATAACCACTTACATTTTTCACTGGACCCTCCATGTGGCCTGCAGCTCCTCAAACCTTTACTTGCCCTTCTCTGTGGAAACAAAATATCCAACCCAACACAACTCTGCCAAAACATCTGAGTGAAATCAAGTCAGTTAGTAGATGATGACGTTCAATAGTGATTTCTGCAAAAGATGTCATCTATGGTCACTAGTTTTCTTTTGGTGCACAGAAAGGCAGTTTTCTAACCTAGCTGTTGATCTTGAAGCACTTTGGCCAATTTCTCAAAATTCTTCCATTTTCTCCTCCATTCTTTTGCTTTTCGAACTCCAGTTACTTTTCAGCCAATTATGCTTGTTCTGCACTGTTTTTAATAAAGAAGATTTGGAGCAACCTAAGTATTTAACAATAATGATAATTTGGAACAAACTGGACTCAAAGTTAAAACAGCCACAAACCAAGCAGGAACAAGGGGCTTAAGATAGATTAAAATAAATAAATGAAGAACCAATAGAAGAGGCCAAAATTTTTAAAAAAAGGAGAGAGAAAGAAAAATAATATTGGTCTAGCTGGGTAAAGAGGAAAAGAGAAAGATTTTTTATGTTAATCTCCGTTCTGTGCTGGTTCTTTGAAAGAAAGGGACTGGTTCTTAGCTTGGAGACAGATTTCTGTGAGAAGGACTATTTTCTTTGTGTGCATCAGTGTCCCCAAGGCACTCCTAAGTTCATTGATTTCTCGAGATGACTGGGGACTCAGCATAGAGTTCTACTCAACCAGTAGAAATAATGTCAACCAATAGACTTTCAACATTCAGGGTTTCCTTGAAGGCTGGTATTGTCAGCATCTCTGCCTGGAATATACCAAAATTCTAGACTCCCAAAAGAAATGTAAGTATACAGCATAAATTACACTAAAATGGTGGGAACGCTTCCTGAAATTCACTTTTCCTAACACAAGTCAAATGCTGACCTTGTGAACAGGGCTTTCAGAGGACATTATCAGGCCTGCTAGACTCTATACACACCCTTTGAAATGTCTATCAAACTGATGCTCCTGTTTGTCCATCTCTTAGCAAATAACCACTTACATTTTTCACTGGACCCTCCATGTGGCCTGCAGCTCCTCAAACCTTTACTTGCCCTTCTCTGTGGAAACAAAATATCCAACCCAACACAACTCTGCCAAAACATCTGAGTGAAATCAAGTCAGTTAGTAGATGATGACGTTCAATAGTGATTTCTGCAAAAGATGTCATCTATGGTCACTAGTTTTCTTTTGGTGCACAGAAAGGCAGTTTTCTAACCTAGCTGTTGATCTTGAAGCACTTTGGCCAATTTCTCAAAATTCTTCCATTTTCTCCTCCATTCTTTTGCTTTTCGAACTCCAGTTACTTTTCAGCCAATTATGCTTGTTCTGCACTGTTTTTAATAAAGAAGATTTGGAGCAACCTAAGTATTTAACAATAATGATAATTTGGAACAAACTGGACTCAAAGTTAAAACAGCCACAAACCAAGCAGGAACAAGGGGCTTAAAAATAGAAAACTGCGAAACAGTTTTTGGTGTCCCTTCAATTTATCATACTACCCTTTCCTTTTTCTTCCTTCCTTCCTTCCTTTCTTTCACCTTTCTTTAGTTTCCTTTTTCTTACTTCCAAACTAGTGCAAGTTCATTACAAAAATGAGAACAATGAAGACAGTCAAAAGGAGATCTTAAAGAATCCCTACATATTAGGACATTGTCTACACCTGTATTAATATTTTTTTCACTTTTAACTTTGGCCTTTTTTAATTGACTTTTATTTATTTGTTTTCATCCATCTTTATTCTTCGGCCTGTGTGGGGCTCCCATTGCAGTGGCTCCTCTTGTTTCAGAGCACCAACTCTGGGTGCATGTACTCTAGAGCACTGGCTTATACTTGGACACACCAGTCCAGCCACTCTGTGGCCCATGGGATCTTCCCAGGCCAGGGATGGAACCAGTGCCCCTTGCACTGTAAGGCAGACTCTTTACCCACTGGACCACCAGGGAAATCCCTGTTTTTGTTTTTATAATCATACTTAATGGCTTGTCTGGAGGACCCTGCCCCTCTGCTTAACTGTGCCTTTGCACTGCAAGGCGGACTCTTTACCCACTGGACCACCAGGGAAATCCCTGCTTTTGTTTTTATAATCATACTTAACGGCTTGTCTGGAGGACCCAGCCCCTCTGCTTAACTGTGCCAAAGTGCCTTTGTTCAGAACCCTGTCCACCTGTAGATGGCAGGAAGGGAGAACTTAACACATCTCCTGCCTGAAGCTTGACATTCTAGAAGACATTTGTAAGATTAATGGCCTTTTTACAGTGCTTCCTCACCTCCCTCCATCGCTGATCTATAAAAGAACCTGGCATTCAGCCCCAGTAAGATGGTGGTTTTCTTTTCCTTTTTTTTTTCAGTCTATTCTGAGTTTTCATTGCTGCCACTGGCTCTTCTCTAGTTGCAGGGAGTGGGGACCACTCTCTAGTTGAGATGAGCAGGCTTCTTGCTGCAGTGACTCTCTTGTTGAGGAACTTGGGCTCTGGGCACACAGGCTTCAGTAGTTGCAACACATGGGCTCAATAGTTGTGGTTCCAAGGCTCTAGAGCACAGGCTCAATAGTTGTGGCTCACAGGCTTAGTTGCTCCACAACATGTGAGATCTTCCCGGATCAGGGACTGAACCCGTGTCTCCTGCATTGGCAGGCAAATTCTTTACCATTGAGCTACCAAGGAAGCCCCAGATGGTGATGTTGAGGCGATAGCCTGCTATGTTTTCCATCAGCTGCTTTTAGAAGACAATTGTTTTTCCTTGCCTCAACACCTTGTCTCTCGGATTCATTGGCCTGTCATGCAGCAAACAGAGCAAGCTTGAACTTGGTAACAAGAGTTTGGCAACAGGGCTTCCCTGGCGGTCCAGTGGGTAAGAACACCACCTTGCAGTGCAAGGGGCGCCGGCTGGATCCCTGGCCTGGGAAGATCCCACGTGCCGCGGAGCAGCTGAACTGATGTGTCCAACTACCGAGCCAGAGCTCTGGAGCGCATGTGCCCAGAGCCGGTGCTCTGCAGCGAGAGAGGCCACTGCGATGGAAGGCCCGCACAGGCCAAAGAACAAAGATGGATGGAAATAAATAAATAAAAGATCAATAGAAGTGGCCAAACAAACAAACAAAAAAGGGAGTTTGGCAACAAAAATGTAAGCAGATTCTACAGAGTTTGAATGCTGAGGTTCTCACAACATCAGACCACATCTGAACCATTGTCATTTCACAAACTTTAACCTTGAGACTTTATATCTGCAAAGTAGAAAAACTCAAAAGAAACCTACAGATGTGGTTTTTCATGTCAACTAAAAAAAGATGAACAACTTGAGAGTTGCAGGTTATGTTTTATTTGGGGCATAATTAGAACTACAGCCCAGAAGGCAGTACCTCAGATAGCTCTGAAAGATTGTTTCAAAAAGGCAGCAGAAGGAAAATCAATATATAACATTTTGAGGAAGGGGAAGTTCCATACCAATAAACAGTCATTTTACAAATTGTTTTCAGTCAGTCACAAGGATCTAATGTCACCATGAAGAGATTTAGTGCTTTTCTAAATATGAGGAGATGGGGAGCTTCCCTGGTGGTCCAGTGGGTAAGGACACCGCCTTGCAGTGCAAGGGGCGCCAGTTTGATCCCTGGCCTGAGACGATCCCACGTGCCGCGGATCGGCTGGACCTATGTGTCCAATTACAGAGCCAGAGCTCTGGAGCGCATGCGCCCAGAGCCGGCGCTCTGCGACAACAGAGGCCACCACGATGGGAGGCCCGCACAGGCCAAAGAACAAAGATGGATGGAAATAAATAAATAAAAGATCAATAGAAGTGGCCAAACAAACAAACAAAAAAGGGAGTTTGGCAACAAAAATGTAAGCAGATTCTACAGAGTTTGAATGCTGAGGTTCTCACAACATCAGACCACATCTGAACCATTGTCATTTCACAAACTTTAACCTTGAGACTTTATATCTGCAAAGTAGAAAAACTCAAAAGAAACCTACAGATGTGGTTTTTCATGTCAACTAAAAAAAGATGAACAACTTGAGAGTTGCAGGTTATGTTTTATTTGGGGCATAATTAGAACTACAGCCCAGAAGGCAGTACCTCAGATAGCTCTGAAAGATTGTTTCAAAAAGGCAGCAGAAGGAAAATCAATATATAACATTTTGAGGAAGGGGAAGTTCCATACCAATAAACAGTCATTTTACAAATTGTTTTCAGTCAGTCACAAGGATCTAATGTCACCATGAAGAGATTTAGTGCTTTTCTAAATATGAGGAGATGGGGAGCTTCCCTGGTGGTCCAGTGGGTAAGGACACCGCCTTGCAGTGCAAGGGGCGCCAGTTTGATCCCTGGCCTGAGACGATCCCACGTGCCGCGGATCGGCTGGACCTATGTGTCCAATTACAGAGCCAGAGCTCTGGAGCGCATGCGCCCAGAGCCGGTGCTCTGTGACAACAGAGGCCGCCGGGATGGGAGGCCCACACTGGTCAAAGAACAAAGATGGATGAAAATGAATAAATGAAAGACCAATAGAAGTGGCCCACCCACCCCCCTCTCTCCCCAGCACCCCCAAAATAAATAAATCAATAAATAAATCAATAAATAAATCTTTTAAAAAATATATGAGGAGATGCAAGGATTGAGATAGTAAAATCTGTTGCTAAACGCATCCACCTGTCTAAAGACCTGCCCCACCAGATTCCCTGGAGCACAGAGTGCCTACTCAGCCCTGAACAACCTCAGGGGTGTTCAAGATCAGCAGCTGTCACAGCACAGGGGGTCAGTCTCCGCAGAGGCAGATGGCAAACGCCCTTGTCCAGTCATTGGCCATGTAATCGGTAAATGCCAATTTATAGTTGACACATATGAGCTTTTATTGGTAAGAAACAAAAAGGACCATCCACAGAAACTATAACATATTGCTTTAGAGGCTGTGGAGTTAGGTTCTACTATCCTGCTCCTCAGACAGTGGTCCAGGGACTGACTAGTATCATTGACCTCACCAGAGAACCTGCTAGAAATACAGAATGCCAGACCCACTGAAAGAGAATAGTCATGTTAAGTAGTTCTCCAGATGATACACATATCCACACACAAATGTCTGGGAAGCATGGCTGGACTTTTGATTTAGACTCTGATACGTTCCAGCTGTGTGAACTTGGGTGAGTTACTTAATCACTGTGCACCTTGCGAGTGGAGGGTTAAAATTGAGATACACAGAGGGTCTGTGAACACTCCATTCAGTCCATGGTAAGCAGCAGGAAGGGAAGTTCCATACCAATAAACAGTCATTTTACAAATTGTTTTCAGTCAGTCACAAGGATCTAAAAAGACATAAAGAGATTTAGTGCTTTTCTAAATATGAGGAGATGGGGAGCTTCCCTGGTGGTCCAGTGGGTAAGGACACCGCCTTGCAGTGCAAGGGGCGCCAGTTTGATCCCTGGCCTGAGACGATCCCACGTGCCGCGGATCGGCTGGACCTATGTGTCCAATTACAGAGCCAGAGCTCTGGAGCGCATGCGCCCAGAGCCGGTGCTCTGTGACAACAGAGGCCGCCGGGATGGGAGGCCCACACTGGTCAAAGAACAAAGATGGATGAAAATGAATAAATGAAAGACCAATAGAAGTGGCCCACCCACCCCCCTCTCTCCCCAGCACCCCCAAAATAAATAAATCAATAAATAAATCAATAAATAAATCTTTTAAAAAATATATGAGGAGATGCAAGGATTGAGATAGTAAAATCTGTTGCTAAACGCATCCACCTGTCTAAAGACCTGCCCCACCAGATTCCCTGGAGCACAGAGTGCCTACTCAGCCCTGAACAACCTCAGGGGTGTTCAAGATCAGCAGCTGTCACAGCACAGGGGGTCAGTCTCCGCAGAGGCAGATGGCAAACGCCCTTGTCCAGTCATTGGCCATGTAATCGGTAAATGCCAATTTATAGTTGACACATATGAGCTTTTATTGGTAAGAAAAAAAAAGGACCATCCACAGAAACTATAACATATTGCTTTAGAGGCTGTGGAGTTAGGTTCTACTATCCTGCTCCTCAGACAGTGGTCCAGGGACTGACTAGTATCATTGACCTCACCAGAGAACCTGCTAGAAATACAGAATGCCAGACCCACTGAAAGAGAATAGTCATGTTAAGTAGTTCTCCAGATGATACACATATCCACACACAAATGTCTGGGAAGCATGGCTGGACTTTTGATTTAGACTCTGATACGTTCCAGCTGTGTGAACTTGGGTGAGTTACTTAATCACTGTGCACTTCAGTTGCTTCGACGATAAGACAGGCAGGTTACAGGAAGACCGTGATGGCAGTGCATACACAGAGGGTCTGACATAAACGAAACACTCACATCATAGCCACATATGATTTTTTATAAATTTCATCCGGGTCCATTTGTGTAGAAGCAGCTTTCATTATTTCCAAGAACTCCAGATCGTCTGGCTGCTGGAGGAATAGTTAAGTTCATAATGATTAAAACTATTAATAAAAAAAGAAAAATCATTTGAATTAAAGCTCAGGTGTTCTCTGGAGTCTTGCTTTGCAAGAAAACTCTTTGGAGCATTATCCAGCATCCTATTTAAATAAGTGTGTTTTGCACGGATAGGAGGCACAGGCTTTGATGTGGGGGCACATCCGTGTTGAGGCTCATCCTCCCTCCTGCCCAGTCATTGTCTAATGAAACTGAGTCCCTGATCAATTTCAGGAGCTCCTTCTCCAGGCAGAGATTTTAAGGCTGTGTCATTCCTGTGACCCAGAAAAAAAAAAAAAAAAAGGCCACTTAACTAGGTCCCAAAGGAATTCAATGACAGGTGATGAGATCGTGGTATGTAAGTTGGGGGCCTGATGATCTGGACGCTTGTTCTGAATGGTATGACATTGACTCTGAGAGGAATGAGATTAAAATGACCAAAAGGGCAGCAACTTCAGGGACAAAACTGAAATGCAGTGGTAAGATTCACTGGGTAAATAATTCATCTCACATGGAAAAAGGCTCTGGATGGGCTCTGAGTACAAAGGGACTTTTTCATGTCTCAGAATATAATTAATTAAGAATTCAGAATACAAGATAATTAGAGAAACCGTAACCTAGAGGCATGCTGCTGAATTATTCTGATCATTTTTAACAATGAGAAAATTTCATTTTCCTGTCATGTGGAGGAGATTTTGAATTTGGATAATGTTCATACACTGCAGTCAGCAAATTAAATTATTTCTTTTGATTTTGATTTTCCAGCAAAAATTAGGATTGAGTGATTGAATCTAAATCACAGAAATGATTTTCAGAGCTGAAAAATACTGGAGAGAAAAACGGACATATTGCAATTGACTCTCATCTTCTCTAACACTAGGCTGCCCATGTTGCTCTCTTTTGTAATTACTGTGAGTGTGTGTAAGTTTATTTCATTATTTGCCCTGGTACAAAGGGGATGAATAAATTATTCTTATATATAAAGAAGGTTGCGCCTTCCTGGTGGTCCAATGGATAGTCCGCTTCACTCTGCAAGGAGCACTGGTTCAATCCCTGGCCTGGGAAGATCCCACATGCTGCAGAGATTGGTATGTCCAATTGGGAGCCGGTGCTCAGGAGCGCATGCACGCAGAGCGCGTGCTCTGCAACGGGAGAGGCCACTGTGGTCGGAGGCCCACACAGACCAGGAAATAAAGGATGGATGAAAAATAAATAAATAAGTAAACCAATAAAAGAAATTTCTCTTTAAAAAAAAAAAAGGAGGTTATGTTCAGTTACCACTAAGTTAAAGTCACTTTTCTTAACAGGAGGAGGCTGTTAACAGCTTTTAGTCTCCAGCTAGTACTCACAGAGTTGAAAATTAAATTCGCTTTTTAAAAAATTCACCTTTTGATGAACCCAGCATTCACAGATGTGCCACAATCTACCGTGCTTAAATTGCCCATTTTCACATGATTTTGGTCATTGTTTATTTAATTATTTCCAAGAGTATTTGTGATGCCTTTTATTAATGTATCATTTATCCAACATGCGTTTTCAAGACAATTACAATGATATTCTGTTATCTGTTGCCTCATTTAGTACCAATAAAAATCTCTCATTGTACTAGCAAGATTTCTGAGTGCCCTACCCCAGAACATAGCTTTGATTGCAGAGAGACCCAGGCTTGACATCTATAGTTGTAGATTGAATTTTGTCACCTTGAAAGATGTTGAAGTCCTAGCCCTTGGTGACTGTGCATGGAAATAGTGTCAGTGGAGATGTAAGCAAGTTAAAATGAGGTCACACTGAATTAGGGTGGCCTCTAAGCCAGGATGGCTATATTTCTCATAAGAAGAAAAGACACTTGAAGGCACACACATATAAAGAATGCCATACAAAGATGGAGACAGAGATTGAAGTGGCCTGACTGAAAAGCCAAGGAGACACTCAGAGAAGATTTACTCTCAGAATCTCCAGAAGGGACCAACCCAGCTGACACACCGATTTTGAAATCGAGTGTTAAAAAACATATCTACCTTACAGAATTAGCATATATGCTCAGTTCAGTTGTGTCTGACTTTTTGTGACCCCATGGACTGTAGCCTGCCAGGCAACTCTGTCCATGGGATTTTCCAGGCAAGCATACTGGAATGGGTTGACCTTTCCTTTTCCATAACAAATTAGGGTGGTGGTTGAATGAGATGCTGCTTATAGGCAAAACATGATAGATGCTTGGCACATGCTAAGATTCTAGTTTCAGGAGGTCTAGAGGCAAGAAACAAGCACACTAGAGATAACAAACTATGTCCTCCTCAGGCAAAACAACAGTTCTTTCATCTTGATTGACATTTTTTTGATTGACAAGCAACAACAAGCCGTATGAAATAAGCAAGAGAGGAGAACTCGCCAAACTTCTACTTCCTTAACAATTTCTGTTTGCATTTTCTGTGATTACATTACAGTCTTTCATTCATTTGCATAATGTTTCATAATTATAATCACAGTATAGACATAATTTTATATTCTATTTTTTCACTCTGTATATTTAAACATTTTTCTTGCTTCTACAAAGACATCATAATTAAGTGTTAATATTTACTTTCTTTATACTTGAGGGTCATGGATGAATTCATGGAAGATAGAACTCCCAGCTGAGAAAGCTGAGGAGCGAGGCAAATGAGAAGAACTTGAGTCTTCTGATATTGGTATTAGAATAAAGGAGCTCCCTTCCTCTGGGCTCAATTTTGTACTAGCAAGATTTCTGAGTGCCCTACCCCAGAACATAGCTTTGATTGCAGAGAGACCCAGGCTTGACATCTATAGTTGTAGATTGAATTTTGTCACCTTGAAAGATGTTGAAGTCCTAGCCCTTGGTGACTGTGCATGGAAATAGTGTCAGTGGAGATGTAAGCAAGTTAAAATGAGGTCACACTGAATTAGGGTGGCCTCTAAGCCAGGATGGCTATATTTCTCATAAGAAGAAAAGACACTTGAAGGCACACACATATAAAGAATGCCATACAAAGATGGAGACAGAGATTGAAGTGGCCTGACTGAAAAGCCAAGGAGACACTCAGAGAAGATTTACTCTCAGAATCTCCAGAAGGGACCAACCCAGCTGACACACCGATTTTGAAATCGAGTGTTAAAAAACATATCTACCTTACAGAATTAGCATATATGCTCAGTTCAGTTGTGTCTGACTTTTTGTGACCCCATGGACTGTAGCCTGCCAGGCAACTCTGTCCATGGGATTTTCCAGGCAAGCATACTGGAATGGGTTGACCTTTCCTTTTCCATAACAAATTAGGGTGGTGGTTGAATGAGATGCTGCTTATAGGCAAAAACATGATAGATGCTTGGCACATGCTAAGATTCTAGTTTCAGGAGGTCTAGAGGCAAGAAACAAGCACACTAGAGATAACAAACTATGTCCTCCTCAGGCAAAACAACAGTTCTTTCATCTTGATTGACATTTTTTTGATTGACAAGCAACAACAAGCCGTATGAAATAAGCAAGAGAGGAGAACTCGCCAAACTTCTACTTCCTTAACAATTTCTGTTTGCATTTTCTGTGATTACATTACAGTCTTTCATTCATTTGCATAATGTTTCATAATTATAATCACAGTATAGACATAATTTTATATTCTATTTTTTCACTCTGTATATTTAAACATTTTTCTTGCTTCTACAAAGACATCATAATTAAGTGTTAATATTTACTTTCTTTATACTTGAGGGTCATGGATGAATTCATGGAAGATAGAACTCCCAGCTGAGAAAGCTGAGGAGCGAGGCAAATGAGAAGAACTTGAGTCTTCTGATATTGGTATTAGAATAAAGGAGCTCCCCTTCCCTCTGGGCATCCCAGGATTGTGGACCTGTCCACTGGGATGAAAGGATCTTGTGTTTGAGGATGAATCACCTTGGCAACATGGATGCTTCCATGAGGTCTTGGGAGACCTCAAGACCAAAGCCCAGGCCCTTCTGGTCATGAGGAATCTATATGGGAACTTTCTAAAGCTCCCTGCCTTGTTTTCCAGAGAAAACCCCTCCAATTCTGAAAGCTATTTTTGTAGGCCAAGCACACTCATCAATTTCACATTTATTTGGGGTGACTCAAAATTATGGATCTCTAGCCCCACCACCTAAGTTGCCCCTTGTCATCTCACTGATCACATGTTTAGCCTTAAAGACTGCCTAACGGAACCATTGCCCTCCTGGAAGAGTCATTAGTTCCCTAAACCATATTCTCCTTGTATTAGTCAAGGTTGGCCAGAAAAACAGAACCACAGGAGGCACAGAGAATTTGATTGTAAGAAATTGACTCATGTGATACAGTGATTTAGTGGGTCCAATATTTGGTAGGGTAGGCAAGCAGTCTGGAGACTCAAGGAAGGGTTATAGTTCAAGTCCAAAGGCAGTCTGCTGACAGAATTCCTTCTTGCCTTAGGAAGATCAGTCTTTGTTCTGTTAATGTCTTCAACTAATTAGGTGTGTTAAGTCGCTTCACTCTTGTGATGCTTTGCGACCCCATGGACTGTAGCCTTCAGGCTCTTCTGTCCATAGGATTCTCCAGGCAAGAATATTGGACTGAGGTGCCATGCTCTCCCACAAGGAATCTTCCCAACCCAGGGATCAAACCCACATCTCTTACATCTGCTGCATTGTGGGTTCTTTATCAAAAGGGCCCCCTGAAAAGATAAGTCTTTGTTCTGTTAATGTCTTCAGCAGATTAGGTGAGACTCACCCATATTATGGAGGATAATCAGCTTGACTCAAAGTCCACTAATTTAAAGGTCAATCTCATCAAAAAAACCACTTCAGAGAATACTTTTGGACCAAAGTAAGGTTTAATCAAACATAATAAATAATATTGGACCAAATATTTGGGCACCGTAGCCCAGCCAAGTAGACACATAATGTTAACCTCCTCCAGGGCAGAAATCCATACCCTCTTAGTCATCTCTGAATGGCCAGTGCTCAAGGCTAAGGAAATAATCCATATTCTTCATGTTTTTTATTTTAACTAAAAAGTATTCTACACAGATTTTAAATCAGAAGGTAAGTAAAGAAGAAAGGTAAAATCTTTCCTATCTTCAACTTACTCCCCTGGAGTCACCCTCCATAATAATTTGATTCATATCCTTCTGATCTTTTTAAATAATGAAATGTATGAAATATGTTTTACAAATTTGGGGCCCAACTATATACACTGTTCTGAAACATGCCCTTTTCACTTCAAGGGAGTCCCTGGGCACCTTTCTATAATTAGTACATTCTCTTAGCAGCTGGATAATAGCCTGCTATGAGGATGCACCTTAATTTATTTAATAGTTCCCTATGATGGATATTTTTCATTGTTTCCAGTTTGGAACTGTCACAAACAACACTGCAATGTGTATCATTGAGTATATTTTAGCAACTCTATACAAGAATATTGTATAATAAAGATCTAATAGTGAAATTATGAGATCAAAAGTTATGGACATGCTAGTTACTTAGTCATATCTGATTTTTTGCATCCCCATAGACTGTAGCCTGATAGACACCTCTATGCGTGGAATTC
This sequence comes from Tragulus kanchil, assembly GCA_022376925.1. NCBI lineage: Eukaryota > Metazoa > Chordata > Mammalia > Artiodactyla > Tragulidae > Tragulus > Tragulus kanchil. The sequence continues at coordinate 98,291,165 of JAIOJX010000006.1, forward strand.
TCAAGGGAAGAATACTAGACTGGGTTACCATCCCCATCTGCAGGGAATCTTCCTGACCCAGGGATTGAATCTGTGTCTCCTGCATTGTAGGCAGATTTTTCTACCTTCTGAGCCACCAAGGAAGCCTGATATACTCATTTTGAATATTGCTACGTCTTATCAAATTAACAGGTGCTTAAGGAGTATTTGTTGAGTTGATTTGAAAAGACTTACAGTTCTGAAGCAAATTCAACCTAGAAGAAAAGGAGAGAAAATAAAGGGAAAGGAAACAAAGGAGATTAGGAAACAGGTGGAGAATATCTGACAACACATATTCTACCAACTACATTTGGTTCTGCCCATGCTTCAGACAGTATGTTGCATCCCCAAGGTTGTGCAAAATAATTCCCGTGAGGTAAGACCCAAGAAGGCAAGATTCTGTTTCATCATTGATGGTACTCAAGCTCTTAAAACAGATGTTCATTAAAAAGAAGAGGCTAGGGCTTCCCTAGTAGCTCAGTGGTGAAGAGTTCACCTGCCATTTCAGGAGACACGGGTTCAATCCCTGATCTGGGAAGATCCCACATGCTGAAGAGCAACTAAGTCCGTAAACCACAACTATGGAGCCTGTGCTCTAGAGCCTCAGAGCCACAACTATTGAGCCCCTGTGCCACAATTACTGAAGCCCATGTGCCGTAGAGCCCAAGTTCCTCAACAAGAGAAGTCACTGCAGCAAGAAGCCTGCTCATCTCAACTAGAGAGTGGTCCCCACTCCCTGCAACTAGAGAAGAGTCTGTGACAGCAGTGAAAACCCAGAATAGCCAAAAATAAATTAATGAATTAATTTTTTAAGAAAGAAGAGGCTGCATAGAGAAATACTTGTCAAGTAAATAATACAAAGAAAATCAAGACCCTCTGAGGTTAAGTTAAATAAATAAGCTAAATAAAGATATGTAGCAGTGTATATCTATTAATCCCAAACACCTAATTTACCCCTTCTTCCTGCTTTGGTAGCCATAAATTTGTTTTCTATGAATGTGAGTCTGTTTGTTTTATAAATAAGTTCATTTGTAATTTTTTAGATTCTACATATAAACCATGTCATACCATATTTGTCTTTCTCTGTCTTCTTCATTTAGTGTGATAATCCCTAGGTCCATCCAAGTTGCTGTAAATGGCATTATTTCATCCTTTTATTTGGTTGAGTAATATTCCATTCATTCATTGATGAACACTGACATAGCTTCCATATCTTGGTCATTGTAAATAGTGCTGCTATAAACAACAATGGCATACTGTATAGCACAGAAAACTGCATTCAATATCTTATAATAGCCTATAATGAAACTGAAAAAGAATATATCTGCATGCATGTGTGTGTATTGTATAGGGCTTCCCCAGTGGCTCAATGGTTACCACTCTGCAATTCAGGAGACGCAGGAGATGCAGGTTTGATTCTTGGATCTGGAAGATCCCCTAGAGGAGGGCACAGCAACCCGCTCTGGTATTCTTGCCTGGAGAATCCCATGAAGAGAGGAACCTGGTGGGCTGCAAGTCCATAGTGTTGCACAGAGTCCCATGAAGCAGAGTGAAACCTGGAACACAACATAGTTTTTCACCTGCCATTTCAGGAGACACGGGTTCAATCCCTGATCTGGGAAGATCCCACATGCTGAAGAGCAACTAAGTCCGTAAACCACAACTATGGAGCCTGTGCTCTAGAGCCTCAGAGCCACAACTATTGAGCCCTGTGCCACAATTACTGAAGCCCATGTGCCGTAGAGCCCAAGTTCCTCAACAAGAGAAGTCACTGCAGCAAGAAGCCTGCTCATCTCAACTAGAGAGTGGTCCCCACTCCCTGCAACTAGAGAAGAGTCTGTGACAGCAGTGAAAACCCAGAATAGCCAAAAATAAATTAATGAATTAATTTTTTAAGAAAGAAGAGGCTGCATAGAGAAATACTTGTCAAGTAAATAATACAAAGAAAATCAAGACCCTCTGAGGTTAAGTTAAATAAATAAGCTAAATAAAGATATGTAGCAGTGTATATCTATTAATCCCAAACACCTAATTTACCCCTTCTTCCTGCTTTGGTAGCCATAAATTTGTTTTCTATGAATGTGAGTCTGTTTGTTTTATAAATAAGTTCATTTGTAATTTTTTAGATTCTACATATAAACCATGTCATACCATATTTGTCTTTCTCTGTCTTCTTCATTTAGTGTGATAATCCCTAGGTCCATCCAAGTTGCTGTAAATGGCATTATTTCATCCTTTTATTTGGTTGAGTAATATTCCATTCATTCATTGATGAACACTGACATAGCTTCCATATCTTGGTCATTGTAAATAGTGCTGCTATAAACAACAATGGCATACTGTATAGCACAGAAAACTGCATTCAATATCTTATAATAGCCTATAATGAAACTGAAAAAGAATATATCTGCATGCATGTGTGTGTATTGTATAGGGCTTCCCCAGTGGCTCAATGGTTACCACTCTGCAATTCAGGAGACGCAGGAGATGCAGGTTTGATTCTTGGATCTGGAAGATCCCCTAGAGGAGGGCACAGCAACCCGCTCTGGTATTCTTGCCTGGAGAATCCCATGAAGAGAGGAACCTGGTGGGCTGCAAGTCCATAGTGTTGCACAGAGTCAGACAGGACTGAGTGACTTGGTATGCATGCACGTGAACCACTTTCCTGTACAACTGAACCGAACACAACATTGTGAATCAGCTATACCTCAGTATAAATAAATTAAAGGTATGAGAAACATGTTGGACACTATATACAGTGCATGGTAGCTGCCTTTATAATGCAGGTGAAAGAGCTAATCACTCAGTCATGTCTGAGTCTTTGTTACCTATGGACTGTGGTGCACCAGGCTCCTTTCTGTCCACAGAATTCTCCAGGCAAGAATACTGGAGTGGGGGCTTCCCTGGTGATCCAGTGGGTGAGGAGTCCACCTTGCAGTACAAGGGGAACCGGTTTGATCCCTGGCCCCAGAGGATCCCACGTGCCACCGAGAGTCTGGACCAATGTGTCCAATTACCAAGCCAACTGCTCTGGAGCGCATGTGCCCAGAGCCGGTGCTCTGCAGTGGGGGAGGGCACTGCAATGGGAAGCCCACACAAACCAAAAAATAAAGATGGATGAAAATAAATAAATAAACCAATAAAAGAGGCCAAAATTAAAAAAGAAAAGAAAAGAATACTGGAGTGGGTAGACATTCCCTTCTATAGGGGAATTCTCAACCCAGGGTTTGAACCTGGGTATCCTGCATTAAAGGCAGATTCTTTATCCTCCGAGCCATCTAAATTGTGCTGTCATTAGGTATTGGAACAGGGAATAAACCCCAGCTTGTTTCCTGCAAAGCAAGTGACTTCCCACTGTCCCGTAGAGGGAGTCCTTGGCTGACGGACATCATCTAGAAAAGATGGAATCCAAGTTCTATACTTAGATTGAAATTCAAGGACAATGTAGAGTAACTGAGAGCAGCACATTTTGGAGTGTGCCAGTCAGGGAGCCTGAAAGACTTGAGGGTGAGCTCTGGTTCCATTTTTCACTTAAGCTCTGGGTGCCAGCTCTGTTGGGCACAGAAGGAGAGAATACAAATGTTTCCTTCTGTAAAATTTCCTTTTACAATAAACAACTGAGTCTTCATCAAGGTATTAAAAGAAAGTGGCATGAACACTGTGTGGCTCTGCCACACACCCTGTAGCTGTGGCAATTACACCATTTTGGATAATTGTCTTGTAATTGCCACTGTGATTTAAAATCTAATGCTATCCTCCAATTGTTCTGATGCCTTTTCATGAATAATGCAATCGTCCCCTGAGCCCTCTGCCAGTTTCTCATTTAGATTGGCCCTGTGTTTGAGTTATGCACCATTGTCTTATGCATCATTGTCTCACAAAGGAACTGAAAAAAACGCTAATAAAAACTCAGTCATGTCTGAGTCTTTGTTACCTATGGACTGTGGTGCACCAGGCTCCTTTCTGTCCACAGAATTCTCCAGGCAAGAATACTGGAGTGGGGGCTTCCCTGGTGATCCAGTGGGTGAGGAGTCCACCTTGCAGTACAAGGGGAACCGGTTTGATCCCTGGCCCCAGAGGATCCCACGTGCCACCGAGAGTCTGGACCAATGTGTCCAATTACCAAGCCAACTGCTCTGGAGCGCATGTGCCCAGAGCCGGTGCTCTGCAGTGGGGGAGGGCACTGCAATGGGAAGCCCACAAAAACCCAAAAAAATAAAGATGGATGAAAATAAATAAATAAACCAATAAAAGAGGCCAAAATTAAAAAAGAAAAGAAAAGAATACTGGAGTGGGTAGACATTCCCTTCTATAGGGGAATTCTCAACCCAGGGTTTGAACCTGGGTATCCTGCATTAAAGGCAGATTCTTTATCCTCCGAGCCATCTAAATTGTGCTGTCATTAGGTATTGGAACAGGGAATAAACCCCAGCTTGTTTCCTGCAAAGCAAGTGATTTCCCCACTGTCCCGTAGAGGGAGTCCTTGGCTGACGGACATCATCTAGAAAAGATGGAATCCAAGTTCTATACTTAGATTGAAATTCAAGGACAATGTAGAGTAACTGAGAGCAGCACATTTTGGAGTGTGCCAGTCAGGGAGCCTGAAAGACTTGAGGGTGAGCTCTGGTTCCATTTTTCACTTAAGCTCTGGGTGCCAGCTCTGTTGGGCACAGAAGGAGAGAATACAAATGTTTCCTTCTGTAAAATTTCCTTTTACAATAAACAACTGAGTCTTCATCAAGGTATTAAAAGAAAGTGGCATGAACACTGTGTGGCTCTGCCACACACCCTGTAGCTGTGGCAATTACACCATTTTGGATAATTGTCTTGTAATTGCCACTGTGATTTAAAATCTAATGCTATCCTCCAATTGTTCTGATGCCTTTTCATGAATAATGCAATCGTCCCCTGAGCCCTCTGCCAGTTTCTCATTTAGATTGGCCCTGTGTTTGAGTTATGCACCATTGTCTTATGCATCATTGTCTCACAAAAGGAATGCGCCAGAGACAATACAGGGAATAATTAGGACTCGGCTAATTATGGGAAATGGGAATGTGAGTAAAGAAGGTACAAAGTTTTTCTCTGGAATTATTTCCAATCCCCAGTTGGCCTATAGGTAAATAGGAGGTGGGTAGATTGCTCTTTGAGGGTCTTTATCTATCTGTGAATGCTGGACATGTCTTTTCTCTCTGATGTGGTGGGATTTTTCTTTTCAGAAGAGAAGGAAAACAGATTTTTCCATAGTGTGACTTTTCTCAGTTGTGTTATGTTGTTACCGTTAAATGCAAATAGCTCTGTAAACATGAGCTAGTGCATCTCCCTACAAGGCCAAAATACCAATAGTGTATATGAATGGGCAATGGCAGCTTGGGTTTCTGTTTCTGGAATTTGGGACTTGGTTTAATATAACAAGAAGAAATCCATTGTACTGAGACAAATGACTAGAGAATCACTTCAGAATTCCAATATAGCTTCCACCCCAGGAAGGGATCTTCTCAGTCTGGTAGAGTCTTATTCCTTTATTTCCATGTCAGTGACATGGTTGCCCTCACTACTACGGCCTCTCAGATTTGATGAAAGTGGGGATACCCTGAGCACCTAGCAGTAGAGGGGAATGTCAAATCAAACTTATTCACCATGTTCTCTTTGCATTGGGGCCCAGGGTAAGCTTCTGAGGCAGCCCCAAGCCTGAACTTCTTATTCAGAGGAAAACTATGCACCTGAGCTTGGCTCCTCACTGTCCTCATAACCAAGTCCACCAAGCTCATGGACGCCCCGTTCCATTTTTCACTTAACCCCATCGGGAAAAAACAACTTGAAATTTCCTTTACAATAAACAACTGAGTCTTCATCAAGGTATTAAAAGAAAGTGGCATGAACACTGTGTGGCTCTGCCACACACCCTGTAGCTGTGGCAATTACACCATTTTGGATAATTGTCTTGTAATTGCCACTGTGATTTAAAATCTAATGCTATCCTCCAATTGTTCTGATGCCTTTTCATGAATAATGCAATCGTCCCCTGAGCCCTCTGCCAGTTTCTCATTTAGATTGGCCCTGTGTTTGAGTTATGCACCATTGTCTTATGCATCATTGTCTCACAAAAGGAATGCGCCAGAGACAATACAGGGAATAATTAGGACTCGGCTAATTATGGGAAATGGGAATGTGAGTAAAGAAGGTACAAAGTTTTTCTCTGGAATTATTTCCAATCCCCAGTTGGCCTATAGGTAAATAGGAGGTGGGTAGATTGCTCTTTGAGGGTCTTTATCTATCTGTGAATGCTGGACATGTCTTTTCTCTCTGATGTGGTGGGATTTTTCTTTTCAGAAGAGAAGGAAAACAGATTTTTCCATAGTGTGACTTTTCTCAGTTGTGTTATGTTGTTACCGTTAAATGCAAATAGCTCTGTAAACATGAGCTAGTGCATCTCCCTACAAGGCCAAAATACCAATAGTGTATATGAATGGGCAATGGCAGCTTGGGTTTCTGTTTCTGGAATTTGGGACTTGGTTTAATATAACAAGAAGAAATCCATTGTACTGAGACAAATGACTAGAGAATCACTTCAGAATTCCAATATAGCTTCCACCCCAGGAAGGGATCTTCTCAGTCTGGTAGAGTCTTATTCCTTTATTTCCATGTCAGTGACATGGTTGCCCTCACTACTACGGCCTCTCAGATTTGATGAAAGTGGGGATACCCTGAGCACCTAGCAGTAGAGGGGAATGTCAAATCAAACTTATTCACCATGTTCTCTTTGCATTGGGGCCCAGGGTAAGCTTCTGAGGCAGCCCCAAGCCTGAACTTCTTATTCAGAGGAAAACTATGCACCTGAGCTTGGCTCCTCACTGTCCTCATAACCAAGTCCAGACACACAAGCTTAACATTAGGGCACTTGTAGACCTGCTTATTCGTGGCATTTCTAATCCACAGACCCACCATCCTGCCCTCCCAGCTTCAGCTCTCTTCTGGACCTTTGTACATTTCTCTTTTTTTGACATGAACTATTTTCAACATCTTTATTGAATTTATTTCAGTACTGCTTCTGTTTTATGTTTTGGCTTTTTGGCGATGGGGCATTTGGGACCTTAGTTCCCCTACCAGGGATTGAGCCCACACCCCTTACATGGAAAGCGAAGTCTTAACCCCTGAATTGCTAAGTTAATACATGTATACATGTATTATGCATGTATTTTTTTAAAAAGGGGGTCAGCATTTTCAATAAGTTTTCTCTGATTCCTCAAGCCTTGTTGTCCCTCCTGTGTTCTCTATAACCTCCTGAAGTGAGCCCTGCCACAGCGTTTCTTACATCCTATTATAATTTTCTAGTCACTTATCTGTCTCCCTTGTCAGACCATGAGATCTAGGTGAGCAGGGTGCACAATCCAGTTCCATTCCACTTGCCATCAAGGAACATCTGGTAAAAGAGGGGATGAATGAATGAAAGAATAAGTGACTTCATGTCATCCTGGTCTCACTCTCACAGGGGTGACAGAGTGCTCACAGTGAGTCTTCAGAATCAGGGGCTACTGGCTGCCGTCTAGAGTGTCGAGTGGCTGGGACCCAATGAGAGCCCAGTGAGAGCCCAGTGAGAGCTCAGAATGAGACTCCTTGGTTTAATATAACAAGAAGAAATCCATTGTACTGAGACAAATGACTAGAGAATCACTTCAGAATTCCAATATAGCTTCCACCCCAGGAAGGGATCTTCTCAGTCTGGTAGAGTCTTATTCCTTTATTTCCATGTCAGTGACATGGTTGCCCTCACTACTACGGCCTCTCAGATTTGATGAAAGTGGGGATACCCTGAGCACCTAGCAGTAGAGGGGAATGTCAAATCAAACTTATTCACCATGTTCTCTTTGCATTGGGGCCCAGGGTAAGCTTCTGAGGCAGCCCCAAGCCTGAACTTCTTATTCAGAGGAAAACTATGCACCTGAGCTTGGCTCCTCACTGTCCTCATAACCAAGTCCAGACACACAAGCTTAACATTAGGGCACTTCGTAGACCTGCTTATTCGTGGCATTTCTAATCCACAGACCCACCATCCTGCCCTCCCAGCTTCAGCTCTCTTCTGGACCTTTGTACATTTCTCTTTTTTTGACATGAACTATTTTCAACATCTTTATTGAATTTATTTCAGTACTGCTTCTGTTTTATGTTTTGGCTTTTTGGCGATGGGGCATTTGGGACCTTAGTTCCCCTACCAGGGATTGAGCCCACACCCCTTACATGGAAAGCGAAGTCTTAACCCCTGAATTGCTAAGTTAATACATGTATACATGTATTATGCATGTATTTTTTTAAAAAGGGGGTCAGCATTTTCAATAAGTTTTCTCTGATTCCTCAAGCCTTGTTGTCCCTCCTGTGTTCTCTATAACCTCCTGAAGTGAGCCCTGCCACAGCGTTTCTTACATCCTATTATAATTTTCTAGTCACTTATCTGTCTCCCTTGTCAGACCATGAGATCTAGGTGAGCAGGGTGCACAATCCAGTTCCATTCCACTTGCCATCAAGGAACATCTGGTAAAAGAGGGGATGAATGAATGAAAGAATAAGTGACTTCATGTCATCCTGGTCTCACTCTCACAGGGGTGACAGAGTGCTCACAGTGAGTCTTCAGAATCAGGGGCTACTGGCTGCCGTCTAGAGTGTCGAGTGGCTGGGACCCAATGAGAGCCCAATGAGAGCCCAGTGAGAGCTCAGAATGAGACTCCTTCACAAAAGCACAGATCACCCCAAAGAGTGAGTGGGAAGCTGCAGAGCCTTCTTATTTGACCTGAGGAGGTAGCTTTATAGATCACCTGAAAGGAAACTGTATAGAGTCTTGGATTCTGACTGAGGGACAGACTGACATCTTGGAGCCAAGGTGCTTCTTTTCAGATCTGAGGCTGTTGGATGATATCTGCATTGATCCGTGCGTGTGTGTGTCTGAATGTGTGTGCACTCACTCGCTGAGTGAGCGAGTAGCCAACTCGCTGTGACCCATGGGCTCCAGTCAGGCAGGCTCCTCTATCCATGAAATTTCCCAGGCAAGAACACTTGAGTGGGTTGCCATTTCCTTCTCCAGAAGATCTTCCTGACCCAGGGATCGAACGCACACTGACAGTAAATTCTTTACCTCTAGTGCCATAACTGAAAGGAAAGCAGCACCCAGAAGAGCAAGTCAAGTTTCCTGTGAAGTCAGGGAGGAGTCTGGGTTGGGGCAACATGATCTCTCAGGGAATAATGGGCCCAAGGTGGAGTGTTCTATCGTGAGATGTACTCCATAGTTGTTTTATTCTGTACAGTAGGGGTAGTTGTTTAATATTCGAAGCAACCTAACTGAGACAACACACTCTAGAGATGGCTAAGAAGTATTTTAACAGGCAGAAACTTTCTCCTTAACTTAACTTTCTCCTTAACTTAACTTTCTCCTTAGTTAAGATAAAGCATTTGGTTAAGACAGAATTTGAAAGAGTATTCAGAAGCCCTTCTGACCCCAGGGATGGAGGGGACAGCCTTATAAGTCTCAACCATATATATCTCCAGTCAGCACCAGTGAGTATGCTGTGTGCTGTAATGGGTAATAGTAAAGTGTGTTTCACTGATGAAATGAGCAGAGCTGACGTGTGGGTTGACTTAAGCTATTGTATAGTCATCTTCCCGGATGAAAGTTGAGCGCAGGAGCCTCTGAGGTGGCAGTCAAGGCCTAAGGATTCCATCTGGTATTGAGTCACTTTTAGGGGGTTCTGTCCACTGTGAGAAGGCTAGTTGCAATCTACTGCCAGAATTCTGTCATCTACATGCAGGTCAGGTGCTCAGCAGAGACTGAAAGGTCTCTAGTGGCTCAGAGACTTTACCAAACTCTAGAACAGACATGTGATTGTTTTATGCCTGCTAATAGAAGTATGCGTGAAGGGATTGTTTAAGACTTGGTTCATTGTACCAGTTGGTCTCAGGGGTGGGGATGATATCTAATAAGTGGAAGTCTCTAATACTTGTCAGCCAAGCACCACTGGTTGGTCATTGTGACCAATCAACATGTCTTGCTCTTCCCTGTTGCCTCAGACAGTAAAGAATTCACCTGCAATGCAGGAGACCTGAGTTCAATCTCTAGGTCTCATGGAAAATGACTAGATACCCACACCAATATTCTTGCCTTCAGACTTCCATGGATAGAGGAACCTAGTGGGCTACAGTTCATAGGATTGCAAAGAGTCAGAGATGAATGAACAACTAAAATACTATACTATAAGGTGCAGTAGGTTCATTTTCAACATTGTGTTAAGGACTAAAGGAGAAGGCTTGGGCCAGAAGAAACTATGTCTAAGTAAAATACCAGAGCTCTCACTACTAGCTTGAACCACTATAGCCATGGTTTGATGCCAAGCTTGGCCAATTCTGGTGGCTCTTTGCAATGCTGCATGGAAAGACTCTTGGAGTTTCTAGTGAGATGAGATTCTCTCACTTACCAGCAATTTATTCCCACCCATTGTAGAATTGCTGAGTAGAGAATATGGTGCTTACTGGATTAACTGTGAGAATTTTAAAAAATTTTTTCAAATTAAATGTAAGCCATATTTATAAAACAAGGATTAAAACTATGATTGTTCTTGAAAATTAAGAGCAAATTAGTGGGACTTCCCTGATGGTCCAGTGCTTAAGAATTTGCCTTCCAACGCAAGTGGTGTTAGTTCGATCCCTGGTGGGAGAACTAAGATTCCAGGTGCCTTACTGCCAAAAAACCAAAAACATAAAATAGAAACAAGGTTGAAACAAATTCAATGAAGATTTTCAAAATAGTCTACATAAAAAAATATCTTTCAAAAAGAGTAAATTAGCACTCAAACCTTCACTTATTTCAGCAAAAGTAGGTTGGCATTCATTCACAAATCAACAAATGTTTTCAAGTACATATTAAGGACACATCTAACTAGAAGCTTAACTCCTCAATCATTTCAAGCAAAACCGTGGTTATGATTTAGAGAATTTTTCAATAAAGTGTTCTGAGCACAAAAGGGACTAGCTCTTCTTCAGAGGTCCCAGGAGTCATGAGGAATCCAGCAGGTGAGCAATTTGCATTCTGTGCCAACCACAGTTCCTGCACTGGCCTCCTTCTGGGTAGCCTTTGACATTGACAAGCTTTGAGGTGCTCCAACACTGGTCCAGGTTCCATTAGGCAGCTTCATGCTGACAGCATCTGGAATTTGACAGCCTTCCCAGCACTTGGGACAGGTGAGCTTTTTGATACCCGTCATGGTGACAGCTCTGATGTGTCATCCTGTTATTAATTCTAGCTCCGTGCTGGGTGTGGGGTTTTCCCTGGGGATTTGCACATGAAAGGAAGCCAACTTGACAGGCAGGAACAGGTAATGCTATTGATCAGTGAAAAAGAAATAGACCACTGTCCACTTGGTCTAAATCTTGGACATCAAAGTCCCAAAATAATTAGGAATATCACTTCCTGCCCATTCCCAACCTGGCTTCTGAAGAACTTTCACAGTCCTCTTAGGCCTTGATTCATTTTAATAGCTTTCTCAATGTTTGAAGATTGATGACTTTTCCAATAGAGAACTGATTGTAGTGGTTATGCAAGTGATTAATTTACTTCCAGGAAGGCTGGGTGTATGTGCATGTCCCAGCACTTCTTAGCAGATACGTCTGGACAGGTGATCCCCTTTCCATGTTTTATTTATTTGATTATCTCAGCCTGGACCTCTCCCCTCTCCAGCCCAGCGTCTCTTTCAGTTAGCAATCCACCCCAATCTTCCATCATAGAAGTCTCATCTTTCTAATTCCTCAGGCCAAGAACCTAGATGTCACCTTTAACTCCCTTTTCTCATATCTCCCACCCAATTTTTAAATATTTGTCAGGCCTTGCCAAAAACCAAAAACATAAAATAGAAACAAGGTTGAAACAAATTCAATGAAGATTTTCAAAATAGTCTACATAAAAATATCTTTCAAAGAGTAAATTAGCACTCAAACCTTCACTTATTTCAGCAAAAGTAGGTTGGCATTCATTCACAAATCAACAAATGTTTTCAAGTACATATTAAGGACACATCTAACTAGAAGCTTAACTCCTCAATCATTTCAAGCAAAACCGTGGTTATGATTTAGAGAATTTTTCAATAAAGTGTTCTGAGCACAAAAGGGACTAGCTCTTCTTCAGAGGTCCCAGGAGTCATGAGGAATCCAGCAGGTGAGCAATTTGCATTCTGTGCCAACCACAGTTCCTGCACTGGCCTCCTTCTGGGTAGCCTTTGACATTGACAAGCTTTGAGGTGCTCCAACACTGGTCCAGGTTCCATTAGGCAGCTTCATGCTGACAGCATCTGGAATTTGACAGCCTTCCCAGCACTTGGGACAGGTGAGCTTTTTGATACCCGTCATGGTGACAGCTCTGATGTGTCATCCTGTTATTAATTCTAGCTCCGTGCTGGGTGTGGGGTTTTCCCTGGGGATTTGCACATGAAAGGAAGCCAACTTGACAGGCAGGAACAGGTAATGCTATTGATCAGTGAAAAAGAAATAGACCACTGTCCACTTGGTCTAAATCTTGGACATCAAAGTCCCAAAATGATTAGGAATATCACTTCCTGCCCATTCCCAACCTGGCTTCTGAAGAACTTTCACAGTCCTCTTAGGCCTTGATTCATTTTAATAGCTTTCTCAATGTTTGAAGATTGATGACTTTTCCAATAGAGAACTGATTGTAGTGGTTATGCAAGTGATTAATTTACTTCCAGGAAGGCTGGGTGTATGTGCATGTCCCAGCACTTCTTAGCAGATACGTCTGGACAGGTGATCCCCTTTCCATGTTTTATTTATTTGATTATCTCAGCCTGGACCTCTCCCCTCTCCAGCCCAGCGTCTCTTTCAGTTAGCAATCCACCCCAATCTTCCATCATAGAAGTCTCATCTTTCTAATTCCTCAGGCCAAGAACCTAGATGTCACCTTTAACTCCCTTTTCTCATATCTCCCACCCAATTTTTAAATATTTGTCAGTTTCATAGTATATTAAGGCCATCTCTCCACTTTTATCCATCATGACTATCCTTCTGGTCCAAGCTGCCATCTTGCTTGGATGACTGGAAATTTTCATGGCTTTACGTCATTCATGGTCTACTTACCACCTCTACCTTTCTTATTTGTCACTTGCGTTATGTATTTATCACCTAAGAGTTACATGTCTCTACACTCTAGGCAAGTCTAAGGGATCAGACTACCATCTGGCACAAATATCCACCAGCCATTGCTGAATGAATGTAGACCATGGTGACTGAATTCCCGGTACACATTGACATATAACATAGCTTACAAAGTTCCACGAGGCATTATCCTGCTGCCCATAAAAAAAACAAATGGAAAATGAAAACTAGGGAACAAAGCCTACAGAGGTCCATTCACACCTCTAGGCATAGCAACCTAACCTAACTAAACATGGTAGACAGCAACTCCAGCCCAAACATCCATTTTATAGTACCTCCCTCCCCCATTTGCCTATGGGAACTTAGCACTTCCTGCTAAAGCACCTAGCTCTGGTATTCCGAGGACATGGTAGTGTTGTACTAACCAATTAGCACTGAGATCCCACCCTATGCTGCTGTGACTCTACTTTTATCACATACCCACCCCAAATGATTCTTCCTTGTGGGAAAGAGGAAAAGGCTGTTAAGACCTGAATGGTGCGATCACCAACCAGGGCATAAAATTCTTCAAGCCTATAGCCCTTAAATTAGCTGTTTATTTACCCAGAGGTGCCCCATTGATCTCATGCTTTCCTCCTTAGAAGAAACCAAAACAGCTAGAGAAGTTTTAATACACATTTTTATTCAGTCAATAGACATAAGTATCTCATACAGTGGAGGTTGCTGAGAAAATGGCGAGAAGGACACACTTCATTTCTTGGTCCAGGTGTATGTGCATGTCCCAGCACTTCTTAGCAGATACGTCTGGACAGGTGATCCCCTTTCCATGTTTTATTTATTTGATTATCTCAGCCTGGACCTCTCCCCTCTCCAGCCCAGCGTCTCTTTCAGTTAGCAATCCACCCCAATCTTCCATCATAGAAGTCTCATCTTTCTAATTCCTCAGGCCAAGAACCTAGATGTCACCTTTAACTCCCTTTTCTCATATCTCCCACCCAATTTTTAAATATTTGTCAGTTTCATAGTATATTAAGGCCATCTCTCCACTTTTATCCATCATGACTATCCTTCTGGTCCAAGCTGCCATCTTGCTTGGATGACTGGAAATTTTCATGGCTTTACGTCATTCATGGTCTACTTACCACCTCTACCTTTCTTATTTGTCACTTGCGTTATGTATTTATCACCTAAGAGTTACATGTCTCTACACTCTAGGCAAGTCTAAGGGATCAGACTACCATCTGGCACAAATATCCACCAGCCATTGCTGAATGAATGTAGACCATGGTGACTGAATTCCCGGTACACATTGACATATAACATAGCTTACAAAGTTCCACGAGGCATTATCCTGCTGCCCATAAAAAAAACAAATGGAAAATGAAAACTAGGGAACAAAGCCTACAGAGGTCCATTCACACCTCTAGGCATAGCAACCTAACCTAACTAAACATGGTAGACAGCAACTCCAGCCCAAACATCCATTTTATAGTACCTCCCTCCCCCATTTGCCTATGGGAACTTAGCACTTCCTGCTAAAGCACCTAGCTCTGGTATTCCGAGGACATGGTAGTGTTGTACTAACCAATTAGCACTGAGATCCCACCCTATGCTGCTGTGACTCTACTTTTATCACATACCCACCCCAAATGATTCTTCCTTGTGGGAAAGAGGAAAAGGCTGTTAAGACCTGAATGGTGCGATCACCAACCAGGGCATAAAATTCTTCAAGCCTATAGCCCTTAAATTAGCTGTTTATTTACCCAGAGGTGCCCCATTGATCTCATGCTTTCCTCCTTAGAAGAAACCAAAACAGCTAGAGAAGTTTTAATACACATTTTTATTCAGTCAATAGACATAAGTATCTCATACAGTGGAGGTTGCTGAGAAAATGGCGAGAGAAGGACACACTTCATTTCTTGCTGGCCTCATGGCTGACTTGGTGACCGTGGCAGCAGACACTGTCTTCTCTACAGCCTTGATGATGCCAACAGCCACAGTTTGCCTCATGTCCTGCACAGCGAAATGGCCTGGAGGAGGAAGGAAAAGAGTGAGATTTTTGTAAAGAGGCACAGAAGCAAAGTCTCTGTGGCCTGAGGTGTTTTCTTTCTCAGGACTCAACAGTGGTCAGTCCCTGGTTTACCTAGAGGTGGATACTCAGAGAAGATCTTCACACACATGGCCTTGCCGGGACCATCTGCACCATGGCTGCATCTCCCCCGATTTCAAGGCCTTAGGGTTGTCCTCCAGCTTCTTGCCCGAGCGTTGGTCAATCATTTCCTTCAGTTCAGCAAACTTGCAGGAGATGTGGGCTGTGTGGCAGTCTAGCACTGGGGAATAGCCGGCTTGGATCTGTCCTGGATGATTCAAGATGATCACCTGGAGAGGGCAGGGGGAGGAGGATGGGATTAGAAGAAATCGGATGGGACCTGTGATCTGGGGCAAAACCTTGACCAACCTGGAGCCGCCACTGAAACTGGGACTAATTTCTTAAGAAGCAATTTCCACCACCACTGAGCACTGAGCATTCTGATCTCCTGGGTGGCTTACCTGGGCCAGAAAGCTGCCAGTCGCCATTAAGGGGTCATTCTTGCTGTCTCCAGCCACATTGCCATGACGGATGTCTTTCACAGACACATTCTTCACGTCGACACTCACACTGTCACCAGGCAGGGACTCAGATAGGGTCTCGTGGTGCACCTTCACAGATTTGACCTCAGTAGTGACATTGCTGGGGGCAAAGGTGACCACCATGCTGGGCTTCAGGAAGTCAGTCTCCACTCGGTCCACAGGCACTGTGCCAATACCTGTGCAGAAGAAAGGCAGGCAGTTAGAATGATTCCAGCCTCACCCACTGAGAACTGGCTTCCTGGGAGGTCCTTTAGATCAAGGACCAATGACCAAGGTCACCTACAGAACTGATAGGAAGTGCCCAAACTCAATGACTGGCTGTTTCTTCTCTGTATCAGATATGCTGGAAATGCTGGGAGCTTTCTCACTGTATCCCTGATCACAAGTCAGGATCTGAACCGTAGCAAGTCAGCCACGGGACCTCATTCTCCACCCTTAATCCTAAAGGGGTCTCCCTTCAGCCCTCACCACCTTGTCTCCTCACCTCCGATCTTGTACACATCTTGCAAAGGCAGCCTCAGAGGTTTGTTGATGGGATGCGTGGGTGAGAGAATGGAGTCCAGAGCTTCCAGCAGTCGCCCCCCTGGCATTTCCCTCCTTCCCCTCAATCTTCCAGCCCTTGAACCAGGGCATCTACAGCAATGCAGATGAGAGGAGCAGAGGGAGGTTAAGTCTGGGGCGTGGCTACCCTTGTGCCCACCCCAGGACCAGGACCAGGATCCATTCTGCACCCAGCTTGCACTAACGTTGCTGCTGGGCTCCAGCATGTTGTCGCCGTGCCAGTCCAAGATGGGCACGAAGGCCACGGTGGCCGGGTTGTAGCCGATCTTCTTGATGTAGGCGCTCACTTCCTTGGTGATCTCCTGGAAGCACGCGGCGTTGTAGGCAGGCTTGGTCGAGTCGGTCTTGTTGACCGCCACGATCAGCTGCTTCACGCCCAAGGTGTAGGCAAAACAGCGCATGCTCACGGGTCTGCAGGTTCTTGGAGATGCCGCCCTCAAACTCACCCACACCGCCGGCCACAATGAGCACAGTGCAGTCTGCCTGCAGGTCGCAGACACCATGGGGTCAAGGGATTTATTAGGGGAGGGGGCACCGGATGTGCTGGGAGGCTGGCTAGTTTAGACAGCCTCAGGCTTCTCACAGAAGGAAACTGACAATTCGTTCGTTCCTTGGATACTACTGTGCTCAGAGGTCCTGCTTCCCAGTAAAATTCTCACCAGTTAAACTCCCTTACATGAGCTGTTCGTCCCTTCCTCTGCGATCCGGGTGATCTGCTTGTCTGGGCATCAGAAAACCTAGTGCCTGCCCTAGCCTGAAAGCAGGACTTTGTCTGAATCCCATTAGAGTCTGTCTTTTGGTTCTTTCAGAATTGATGATTGGCATGAGTAAAAAAAACCTTCTAAGGCTTAAAGAGACCCTACCTTCCCAAGGAAATAAAGTAACCCACTCTTCCCTCTCACCCTCTCCCACTCTCATTTATAAGGGAGGGACCTGGGGACAAGGGCTGCTTTACCTAGGAAGTGCTGGTGATCATGTTCTTGATGAAGTCCCTGTGGCCAGAGGCATTGATGATGGTGATATAGTACTTTCTGGTTTCAAACTTCCAGAGGGAGATGTCAATGGTGACGCCATGCTCTTTCCCTGCCTTCAGTTTGTCCAGCACCCAGGCGTACTTGAAGGAGCACTTGCCCATCTGGGGAGAGTGAGTGGAGCACATTGATGGTGAGCAGACAGATCTCTCCCGGGGAATTCAGCCACTTCTCCACAAACCTCAAAGTGCACCCTGTTTCTGGTCTGACGCCAGACTTGCCCAGAAGTGGGACCTCCATCCCTAGCCCCCTGCACTGCTAAACAGCAGCACTGTGGGTGGGTGCCTTATCTCAGCAGCCTTCTTCTCAAATTTCTTGATGGTCCTCTTGTCAATCCCCCCACACTTGTAGATGAGATGCCTGGTGGTGGCACACTTGCCAGAGTCCACATGGCCAATGACAACAATATTTGATATGGGTTTTCTCTTTGCCCATGGCCTCAGCTGCTTCCTTCAGTCACTTCTAGACTAGAGCACGGGGGTCAATGAGGTCACAGTCAGGCCAGTCTTTCTCCTCCGCTCCCTTCCATCCTGGTCCTGCCCAGCACCTCCCTCCCCACTTCATGGCCTAGCCCAGAGCTGGGGACATGGGGGCATCAACTGAAAAGTAGGAATCTTTCCAGGCTTGCACCCTGGCAAGGATCACAATCCCAGGGCCATAACTGGGACTTCCAAACAGTTCTGGCCCACCGCTCCTTTCTCCTACGTGGACATTCCCCAAAATATATGTGGGGGCTTAGCCATTCCCCACATTTCTCCTGCCCTTCTAATTCCTTACCCAATCTCTACTCCCAGCCTACTCCATACACAAGAAATTCCAACATCCTCTTGCCAGTCCCTACCTCCAGAGAAGGAACAAAGCTGATCCAGCAGGAGCTGCAGCAGCTGTGACAATAGTGAATGGCTGTCTTAGCTCCTGCTTTTCCCTACCTTCCCAAGGAAATAAAGTAACCCACTCTTCCCTCTCACCCTCTCCCACTCTCATTTATAAGGGAGGGACCTGGGGACAAGGGCTGCTTTACCTAGGAAGTGCTGGTGATCATGTTCTTGATGAAGTCCCTGTGGCCAGAGGCATTGATGATGGTGATATAGTACTTTCTGGTTTCAAACTTCCAGAGGGAGATGTCAATGGTGACGCCATGCTCTTTCCCTGCCTTCAGTTTGTCCAGCACCCAGGCGATCTTGAAGGAGCACTTGCCCATCTGGGGAGAGTGAGTGGAGCACATTGATGGTGAGCAGACAGATCTCTCCCGGGGAATTCAGCCACTTCTCCACAAACCTCAAAGTGCACCCTGTTTCTGGTCTGACGCCAGACTTGCCCAGAAGTGGGACCTCCATCCCTAGCCCCCTGCACTGCTAAACAGCAGCACTGTGGGTGGGTGCCTTATCTCAGCAGCCTTCTTCTCAAATTTCTTGATGGTCCTCTTGTCAATCCCCCCACACTTGTAGATGAGATGCCTGGTGGTGGCACACTTGCCAGAGTCCACATGGCCAATGACAACAATATTTGATATGGGTTTTCTCTTTGCCCATGGCCTCAGCTGCTTCCTTCAGTCACTTCTAGACTAGAGCACGGGGGTCAATGAGGTCACAGTCAGGCCAGTCTTTCTCCTCCGCTCCCTTCCATCCTGGTCCTGCCCAGCACCTCCCTCCCCACTTCATGGCCTAGCCCAGAGCTGGGGACATGGGGGCATCAACTGAAAAGTAGGAATCTTTCCAGGCTTGCACCCTGGCAAGGATCACAATCCCAGGGCCATAACTGGGACTTCCAAACAGTTCTGGCCCACCGCTCCTTTCTCCTACGTGGACATTCCCCAAAATATATGTGGGGGCTTAGCCATTCCCCACATTTCTCCTGCCCTTCTAATTCCTTACCCAATCTCTACTCCCAGCCTACTCCATACACAAGAAATTCCAACATCCTCTTGCCAGTCCCTACCTCCAGAGAAGGAACAAAGCTGATCCAGCAGGAGCTGCAGCAGCTGTGACAATAGTGAATGGCTGTCTTAGCTCCTGCTTTTATAAGCCTACCACTGGACTTGCCTCTGGTTCAACCCAAACCTGACACCAGAGCTGGGTAGGAAATGCCACTCCCTATGCCTAACCCCAATTTCACAGACTTCTCCTCGGACTGATTGGATATTTGAATGAAGAGAGGGTAGGTGTGCAGGTGTTTGCATGATGTCAGGAAAGGGAAAATTTGGGAAATAAGAAAAAAACAATAAGAAGGACAAATAATTTTGGCAAGAATGAATTCGGCAAGATGTCAGACTTGACCTGTGACTGCCCAAGACTAAGGGGCTGAATGATTGTGGCCTTGCATTCACTCATTCATCGTGTGATTCATTGAAAAGTATACTGCTCAATACTGCCAGGGGCTGAGGACTCTAAATTAGGAAGTAGTCATGGTTTGATTTCGACGGGGAGAGCTCTCAGGCTCCAAGAGAGACAACGATCCTTGCTGGGGCTCCTTCAAGTCAGCAGCCCAGGAATACTGAGAGGGAGACCTTGCTTTGAGACTGGTTGTGGCTATTTGGGGTTTTCTCCGAGGCTGAGTATGTCCTCATCTCCTGCCGCACCCCTTACCCTAAGAAGACAGCACTCAGGCACTCACACACGGTCATTGCTGACTGTCTTCAGTCCCTCTCTGCAGCCCCAGCTTGGACCCAGGATGGCAAGCAGCCAATACTCTAGACTTTCCAGGTTCCCCATCCCATGAGCACTGCCCATTTCTTGTTCTTTTTAAAAATATTTATTTTCTGTATATATGTATTTGCCTGATCTAGGTTTTAGTTGCAGCATATGGGATCTTTAGTTGTGGGGTGTGAGATATAGTTCTCTGACCAGAGATCCTTCCAAACAGTTCTGGCCCACCGCTCCTTTCTCCTACGTGGACATTCCCCAAAATATATGTGGGGGCTTAGCCATTCCCCACATTTCTCCTGCCCTTCTAATTCCTTACCCAATCTCTACTCCCAGCCTACTCCATACACAAGAAATTCCAACATCCTCTTGCCAGTCCCTACCTCCAGAGAAGGAACAAAGCTGATCCAGCAGGAGCTGCAGCAGCTGTGACAATAGTGAATGGCTGTCTTAGCTCCTGCTTTTATAAGCCTACCACTGGACTTGCCTCTGGTTCAACCCAAACCTGACACCAGAGCTGGGTAGGAAATGCCACTCCCTATGCCTAACCCCAATTTCACAGACTTCTCCTCGGACTGATTGGATATTTGAATGAAGAGAGGGTAGGTGTGCAGGTGTTTGCATGATGTCAGGAAAGGGAAAATTTGGGAAATAAGAAAAAAACAATAAGAAGGACAAATAATTTTGGCAAGAATGAATTCGGCAAGATGTCAGACTTGACCTGTGACTGCCCAAGACTAAGGGGCTGAATGATTGTGGCCTTGCATTCACTCATTCATCGTGTGATTCATTGAAAAGTATACTGCTCAATACTGCCAGGGGCTGAGGACTCTAAATTAGGAAGTAGTCATGGTTTGATTTCGACGGGGAGAGCTCTCAGGCTCCAAGAGAGACAACGATCCTTGCTGGGGCTCCTTCAAGTCAGCAGCCCAGGAATACTGAGAGGGAGACCTTGCTTTGAGACTGGTTGTGGCTATTTGGGGTTTTCTCCGAGGCTGAGTATGTCCTCATCTCCTGCCGCACCCCTTACCCTAAGAAGACAGCACTCAGGCACTCACACACGGTCATTGCTGACTGTCTTCAGTCCCTCTCTGCAGCCCCAGCTTGGACCCAGGATGGCAAGCAGCCAATACTCTAGACTTTCCAGGTTCCCCATCCCATGAGCACTGCCCATTTCTTGTTCTTTTTAAAAATATTTATTTTCTGTATATATGTATTTGCCTGATCTAGGTTTTAGTTGCAGCATATGGGATCTTTAGTTGTGGGGTGTGAGATATAGTTCTCTGACCAGAGATCGAGCCCATGGAGTCTTAACCACTGGACCACTAGGGAATCACTCCATTTCTTGTTCTTAAATTACCATTCCCATCTTTGCCCCTAAGGAACCATAAAGCTGGGCTGTCAGAACAGATACATCCTCAGGAAATGTCTATCCCTTCTCTCCCTGCATTTTACAGAAGAATCAAGATCTAAGACAGTCAAAGGATTATCCAAAGGTTCTGCAGCTCCTTGGTCTCCACTATTAGTATTTTTTCCTCATTCAGTCAGCTTCTAAAAGAGAAGAGACAGGGCCCTGGAGCCCATTGACTTATTCCACTAGCATCTATGCCGGAGTGCTGCTTGGCGGGGCCCTGGGAGCTGTGAACGCAATGGAAGTGAGGCAGCCTCTGGCTTTGAGGGATTCACACTTTAGAAGGGAGACAAAGAAGTTATTTCAGTGTAACAGGTGAATCATAAGAGCTGTGAGTAAGGGTCTTTTGAGAGGATTTCTGAGTGATAAGGTGATAAAGGACTGCTTCATAGAGATATTTTAGCAAGTCTTTGAGACTATGGGCATGAGCATCAAAATCCATGGTGGAGGAAGGAGCTTGTCAGGCAGAATAATCCATGGAGGATAGTTCCGCATTCAATTTGCCTGGAGGGTAGGGAAGGGATGGAAGAAAACAATGGCTAAAGAGATAAAGAGGGAAGATCATTAGGCATTAATTCCTCAGAGTTTAATTTTCCTAAACTGTAAGTTTAATTATATAGCCCCCTACTTGAATCTCTTGATTACTGTTTATTGCCCTCTGGGGGAAAACTACTGTTCCTTAAATTGACGAAGCTCCAAGAGGCTGAGACTGGAGGCAGGGAGCCCCTTAGGAGGCCACTGCAAGCATCCTGAAAGAAGGAGATGGGGCTCAGCCAAGAGGTGCAGCTGACACCTATTCCACATAAACAGAAGGGGGGGATCAGAAGAGGGAGGGGACCACGAGTGTCAACAGGAGCACTCGCCATCAAGATGGGGAAAACCACTTTGTCAATATCTTCTCCCTCACCCCAAAGTTGAGCTTGACACAGCACCCAGATATGGTAGATTCTAAAGTAGGGGTCCCCAACCCCTGAGGCAGGGCCATTTCGGGGTCCCAGCCTGTTAGGAGCCAGGCTACCAGCAGGAGGTGAGGGTGGGCAATCGAGTGAAGCTTCATCTCAGCTGAAGTTCCCTGTTGCTCCCTATCTCTGGCATTGTCTCCTGAATCATCCCCTCTCTCCATCTGTGGAAAAATTTGTCTTCCACCAAACCAATCTCTTGTGCTAGAAAGGTTGGGGACCACTGCAAGGGTCAGAATCTAGACCCCTCCCTGACTCTGCAGCCCTTCCACCCAGGTGCAACTGAGCTGATACTCCCTGATTTGGATCTGAAATTCCCTGGTCGTACTACTGTTACAATGAGATTATAGAACCATCTGGTTTCGGCCTCTTTGAAATACCACAAAGGCAAATTAGGTATGTCAGGCAATTCCACCTCAGAATCAGGTAGCCCTGAGTCTAAAGTGTAAAGTCTGCCTCCTCTACTTCCCAGCTATGTAAATTAACTATCTCCAAACTTTCATCTCCTCATTTGCAACATGGGGATAATTTTTACCTCTGGCTTTGCTTGAGGATTGAACTCAGTTGTCCTGCACAGTGCCTGGCATGTGGCAAGTGGCCCATAACCAGAATCTACTCTAGTCCTGTCTTCCTCTCCCTGTCTTATGCTGTCAGACTCCATTTACTGAGAAGTGAAGTGCTCACATACTGACCAAACAATTTGCCCAAGGTCACAGAACACAGTAATGAAGAAACAGGAGGATATCCCTTTGTCTCTGGGTTTCCAGGCTTCTGCTGAGCCAGACTGTCTCCTCATTAAGAATTATTATTATTATACTTCTTCCATTTAAGCCATTTACATAATGTCTCTGTGGTCTTGGCTGACTCTGAACTGAAGGAATAATCAGAATGAAGAGGTTTTCTGACATTGAAATCAGCGGAAGGGTAAGTGCTCCTGATAGAATGACTTTTCTGGCTAGCGTAATTGGTTATTGCTAGGGAAATACTCCTATTATTTACAAATTTGAATGGCCCTGGCAATTCATTATCATTGTATTACAAATAGTATTTACAACATATAAACATAAAGTCATCAGGGTTTCTGGAATGGGATGGTTAAGAATTAGAATGAATCTGTTGTGACTCTAATTCAGGCTTCAATGAGTTAGGATGAAATAAAATCATTTAGAATGACAGATACAATGCAATGAGACAAATGAAGTTATATGGTCAAGATGTGCTTGATGGGTAACTGTAAAAAAATGACAAAAAAGGTGAAAAGTCTCCATCGGAAAATTTGTCTTCCACCAAACCAATCTCTTGTGCTAGAAAGGTTGGGGACCACTGCAAGGGTCAGAATCTAGACCCCTCCCTGACTCTGCAGCCCTTCCACCCAGGTGCAACTGAGCTGATACTCCCTGATTTGGATCTGAAATTCCCTGGTCGTACTACTGTTACAATGAGATTATAGAACCATCTGGTTTCGGCCTCTTTGAAATACCACAAAGGCAAATTAGGTATGTCAGGCAATTCCACCTCAGAATCAGGTAGCCCTGAGTCTAAAGTGTAAAGTCTGCCTCCTCTACTTCCCAGCTATGTAAATTAACTATCTCCAAACTTTCATCTCCTCATTTGCAACATGGGGATAATTTTTACCTCTGGCTTTGCTTGAGGATTGAACTCAGTTGTCCTGCACAGTGCCTGGCATGTGGCAAGTGGCCCATAACCAGAATCTACTCTAGTCCTGTCTTCCTCTCCCTGTCTTATGCTGTCAGACTCCATTTACTGAGAAGTGAAGTGCTCACATACTGACCAAACAATTTGCCCAAGGTCACAGAACACAGTAATGAAGAAACAGGAGGATATCCCTTTGTCTCTGGGTTTCCAGGCTTCTGCTGAGCCAGACTGTCTCCTCATTAAGAATTATTATTATTATACTTCTTCCATTTAAGCCATTTACATAATGTCTCTGTGGTCTTGGCTGACTCTGAACTGAAGGAATAATCAGAATGAAGAGGTTTTCTGACATTGAAATCAGCGGAAGGGTAAGTGCTCCTGATAGAATGACTTTTCTGGCTAGCGTAATTGGTTATTGCTAGGGAAATACTCCTATTATTTACAAATTTGAATGGCCCTGGCAATTCATTATCATTGTATTACAAATAGTATTTACAACATATAAACATAAAGTCATCAGGGTTTCTGGAATGGGATGGTTAAGAATTAGAATGAATCTGTTGTGACTCTAATTCAGGCTTCAATGAGTTAGGATGAAATAAAATCATTTAGAATGACAGATACAATGCAATGAGACAAATGAAGTTATATGGTCAAGATGTGCTTGATGGGTAACTGTATAAATACAAGAAGGGGTGACTTTGCAGTGAAAAGTTACTCCAAGGAATGTTGATTCCTGAAAAAACTAGACAATGTGACCAATATTGGCATATGGACTAAATGTTTCTATTAATTTACCTACCTATTAACCCAAAACCCTTTGTCTTTAAAGTTAATGAGCAGAAATGTAGCTATGCAATCTCCTCACTTATTCAAGTTTCTAGAGAAAGAATCCATTGCAGACAAAGTCCATACAACAGTATCAGTTTATTTTATTTTTTAAATTTATTTTATTGAAGTATATTACCTTGGCCACCTATCACTGAAGAACTAACTCACTAGAAAAGACCTGATGCTGGAGGTGATTGAAGGCAAAGGGAGAAGAGGTTGGCAGAGGCTGAGACAGTTAGATGGCATTACCAACTCAATGAACATGAAATTGAGCACACTCCAGGAGATAGTGGAGGACAGAAGGACCTGGCGTACTACAGAGTATGGGGCTGCAAAGAGAGAAATATACAACCAAACAGCAAAAAAGTTTAATTAAAATATTGTGTTAATTTCTACTGTACAACAAAGTGATTTAGAAATGCACACATAAAAAAAATAAATTAATTAAAAAAAAATTTAAAAAAAAGAAATGCACACATATACACATGTATTCATTCTTTTTCATATTCTTTTCCATCATTGTTTATCACAGGATATTGAATATAATTTCCTGTGCTATACAGTAGGACCTCATTGTTTATGTTTTCTCTGTTACTACAAGTATGCTTCAAAAAAAAGCCACAAAATGCAACAAACTGGAGTTAGTGATGGGAACTTTAAAGGTAAAGATTCAACACAGACTTGAGGTAGCCAAGAGGGAAAAGCAGTGGGGAGGAGATGAGGGGGAATTTGGGGTTATCAGATGAAAACTATTGCAAATAGATAAACAATAAGGTCCTACTGTGTAGCACAGAGAACTATGTGCAGTATCCTATGGTAAATTATAGTGAAAAAGAAGGTAAAAAGAAGGTATATATGTGCATAACTAAATCACTTTACTGTACAGCAGAAATTAATACAACATGATAAGTTAAACGATACTTTAAGTAAAATTTTAATTAATTAAAGAAGAATTGTTCAGATTTAATTCAGTTCAATTTCGACTTTCCCAGGGTCTGATCACTGGAATAAGGAGATATTCAGTTTGCGGACCTGCAAAAATAGGAAATCAAGCCCTAAGTTGGAAGAAATTCTTTCTTTGCACAAATGTTTATGGAGCATTTTTGCTGTGGTGGCCTTGAAGCATGTGGCAGACTAGGATGTCTGCTCTCCCTGACTCAACAGCAGAGGGGAAGCAAGCCCAGGCTCACCTATCCCACAAGCCAGGAGCTGGAGTCCACGCTATGGAGGAGACAAAGGATTGAGTATTAGAGTGACTAAGTTATTGATTTTCCACTCACATAACTCTTGCTTAAATGAAGAATGGAGACAAGGGGAGAAGGTGCTTTTTTGTTCTAGAACTTGAAAACTTCAGGGGAAAAGGACAATGGGGGAAGATCTAGTCAAGCCCTCTTAAAATGGAAAGCTTTTTCTCTGAACTCTCTGAGCATCATTCATTCAACAAATATTTCTAGAGCGCACTGTGTTACTGCATCTATACCAAAAAATTGTCTTTGCCTAACTTCCATTTCACAGCTGGCTCAGAGAAGTAACATGAATTGTGAAAACTATACAACCAGCATATATGCCGGAGCAGTGGTAGAATTTTAATTCAGGTATTTCTTTAATTCGAGTCTGGGTCTTCATTGCTGTGTCTATTCTCTTTTAAACTTGTATAGTGATAAGTAGGATACTCTGTTACTACAAGTATGCTTCAAAAAAAAGCCACAAAATGCAACAAACTGGAGTTAGTGATGGGAACTTTAAAGGTAAAGATTCAACACAGACTTGAGGTAGCCAAGAGGGAAAAGCAGTGGGGAGGAGATGAGGGGGAATTTGGGGTTATCAGATGAAAACTATTGCAAATAGATAAACAATAAGGTCCTACTGTGTAGCACAGAGAACTATGTGCAGTATCCTATGGTAAATTATAGTGAAAAAGAAGGTAAAAAGAAGGTATATATGTGCATAACTAAATCACTTTACTGTACAGCAGAAATTAATACAACATGATAAGTTAAACGATACTTTAAGTAAAATTTTAATTAATTAAAGAAGAATTGTTCAGATTTAATTCAGTTCAATTTCGACTTTCCCAGGGTCTGATCACTGGAATAAGGAGATATTCAGTTTGCGGACCTGCAAAAATAGGAAATCAAGCCCTAAGTTGGAAGAAATTCTTTCTTTGCACAAATGTTTATGGAGCATTTTTGCTGTGGTGGCCTTGAAGCATGTGGCAGACTAGGATGTCTGCTCTCCCTGACTCAACAGCAGAGGGGAAGCAAGCCCAGGCTCACCTATCCCACAAGCCAGGAGCTGGAGTCCACGCTATGGAGGAGACAAAGGATTGAGTATTAGAGTGACTAAGTTATTGATTTTCCACTCACATAACTCTTGCTTAAATGAAGAATGGAGACAAGGGGAGAAGGTGCTTTTTTGTTCTAGAACTTGAAAACTTCAGGGGAAAAGGACAATGGGGGAAGATCTAGTCAAGCCCTCTTAAAATGGAAAGCTTTTTCTCTGAACTCTCTGAGCATCATTCATTCAACAAATATTTCTAGAGCGCACTGTGTTACTGCATCTATACCAAAAAATTGTCTTTGCCTAACTTCCATTTCACAGCTGGCTCAGAGAAGTAACATGAATTGTGAAAACTATACAACCAGCATATATGCCGGAGCAGTGGTAGAATTTTAATTCAGGTATGTTCTTTTCTCTCTTTTTTAAACTTTATTTGTTTTTATTTCTTTGTTTTTGACTGCTCTGGGTCTTCATTGCTGTGAGCTTTCTCTAGTTGCAGTGCATGGACTTCTCATTAGGATGGCTTCTCTTATTGTGGGTTCTGGGTGCCTGGGCTTCAGTAGTTGTAGCACACAGGCTCAGTAGTTATGGTGCATGTGGTTAGTTGTGCCTTGGCAAGTGGGATCTTCCTGAACCAGGGATCAAGTCTGTGTCCTCGATGTTGGCAGCTGGATTCTTAATTACTGGACCACCAGGGAAGCCCCAAGAAGTGCTCCTCTCTAAAAACAGTATACTGGGCTTCCCTCGTGGTCCAGTGGTTAAAGAATCTGCCTTGCATAGCAAAGGGCACCAGTTCCATTCCTGGCCCAGGAAGATCTCACAGCTGGACCAGTGTGTCCAATTATGAGCCAGTGCTCTGGAGAGCATGCGCCGAGAGCCATTGCTCTGCAACGAGAGAGACCACTGCAATGGGAGGTCCACACGGGCCAAAGAATTAAGATGGATGAAAATAAATAATAATAAAAAAAGCAATAAAAGAGGCCAAAATCTAAAAAAAAATAAAAACAATATACTTACCATAGCCAGGACATGGTCCCTCCTGAAGTCCCCTAGGCACCATTCTAGTGCAGTACTTCATCTTAGACATGGAAATTGAGTCTCAAGCAAGTACTTTTCAATCTGATTTGAATCTATAAACATTTAGATATATTTGAATCCATAAACATTAAACATGGCTCAAGAAGGATCTGTACCTCTAGGAATTCCCAGACTAGTTGATCTGACACACTCACATTCCAGGCAGCCTGGATGACCTCCCACTCACACTCACACACAGTAGGCTCAAAAGGAGCTTTCCCTTTTGAACTCTCTAAAGCATCATTCATTCAACAAATATTTCTAGAGCGCACTGTGTTACTGCATCTATACCAAAAAATTGTCTTTGCCTAACTTCCATTTCACAGCTGGCTCAGAGAAGTAACATGAATTGTGAAAACTATACAACCAGCATATATGCCGGAGCAGTGGTAGAATTTTAATTCAGGTATGTTCTTTTCTCTCTTTTTTAAACTTTATTTGTTTTTATTTCTTTGTTTTTGACTGCTCTGGGTCTTCATTGCTGTGAGCTTTCTCTAGTTGCAGTGCATGGACTTCTCATTAGGATGGCTTCTCTTATTGTGGGTTCTGGGTGCCTGGGCTTCAGTAGTTGTAGCACACAGGCTCAGTAGTTATGGTGCATGTGGTTAGTTGTGCCTTGGCAAGTGGGATCTTCCTGAACCAGGGATCAAGTCTGTGTCCTCGATGTTGGCAGCTGGATTCTTAATTACTGGACCACCAGGGAAGCCCCAAGAAGTGCTCCTCTCTAAAAACAGTATACTGGGCTTCCCTCGTGGTCCAGTGGTTAAAGAATCTGCCTTGCATAGCAAAGGGCACCAGTTCCATTCCTGGCCCAGGAAGATCTCACAGCTGGACCAGTGTGTCCAATTATGAGCCAGTGCTCTGGAGAGCATGCGCCGAGAGCCATTGCTCTGCAACGAGAGAGACCACTGCAATGGGAGGTCCACACGGGCCAAAGAATTAAGATGGATGAAAATAAATAATAATAAAAAAAGCAATAAAAGAGGCCAAAATCTAAAAAAAAATAAAAACAATATACTTACCATAGCCAGGACATGGTCCCTCCTGAAGTCCCCTAGGCACCATTCTAGTGCAGTACTTCATCTTAGACATGGAAATTGAGTCTCAAGCAAGTACTTTTCAATCTGATTTGAATCTATAAACATTTAGATATATTTGAATCCATAAACATTAAACATGGCTCAAGAAGGATCTGTACCTCTAGGAATTCCCAGACTAGTTGATCTGACACACTCACATTCCAGGCAGCCTGGATGACCTCCCACTCACACTCACACACAGTAGGCTGTCAGAATACAGAGGTCTGTGTACAAGCAGTGGAAGCACAAGCTTTCATTCAGTCGACCCTGCTGACTAACTTGGTCTTGGGTGCCTCTGCTGAACATTTGTCCAACAAAGGAAGTCCCTGATAATATTTCCTTATATAGTTGCTTTTCTTCCCCAGGGTTCTCAGGGTGATATCTCTCTGCCAAGACTGCAGTTAATTTGGAGACTCCCACTCTCTCCTCAGTTTGGATCATAACCCAGAAATAAGTATAAATCCAAAAGCATGTGAGTTCTGAACTTCAGCCCAGAGGCAGGAGAGGACCCAGGATGGAGACTGAAATTATCAAGGCTGCTGCTTCTCCAGTTCCACAGAGAAGTGTCCCAGGGGAATAATGGGGCAGAGGAGGGGCTCCTTTCAACTGTGGTTCAACATGGATGGCGAAGGAAATAGAATGACATGGTGACCAGGAGATGGTGGTGATCAGAAGAGGGAAGCAGAGGGCATAGTTAAAGTTAAATGTCCCAAAGAGTTTCTTTTTGAAGACAGGAGGTATCTGAGAAGTCAGTGCAGGGTATCAGCATGGAACTGTCCATTCATTCAGGTAGCAATGCAAAAATACATATTTCCAATTCTAACTTCTTTCACTGTGGAGGATATGTCACCATTGTTATTTAGTCACTAACTTGTATCTGATTCTTTTGCAACCCCTCACCAGCCCTCCCCTCGTTGTTGGGGATTCTCCAGGCAGGAATACTGAAGTGACTGGCCATTTCCTTCTCCAGGGAATCTTTTCAACCAAGGGATTGAACTGCATCTCCTGCATTTCAGGCAGGTTCTTTACCACTGAGCCATCAGGGAAGCTATAAAGCATAAGTTATAGCTATAACTATAGTTGTAGCTATTTCATATTTGGGAACACCCTGCTCTCCCTTGATTTTAGAAATCTAAGTTCAGGTTCTATCTCTCATTTATCACTGTGTGAATCTGTATAAGCCATTGACACTCTGAGTCATAGGCTCTTTACCTATAGAGCAGGACTGACAACAATGCCTTCCCTTTCCCTCCACAGTCCTTAGGAGAATCAGACAATGGGTTGGAAGCGAAACTGTAGGCTCCAAGAAGGATTCACAGAGCACCTATGCTCAGAGTGAGTAGCGACTGAGAACTTTAAATTTAACTATGCAATGCTTGCAAAAATAAATGTTACCTTCAGAGCACTGGAGGAGAAAGATGATTATGTAAATATCATAGGAGCCTCGTCGTTGTTGCTGTTGTTTTAATTTTCTTTTGATGGATGTTCAAGGACCATGATGAGCATTGCTGTCTCCAAGATGTCATTCACAGTGACTTGCATAGAGTCCATTAATGAAGAAACAAAGAAAGTGCTCAAATGTCTATTGGATTCATTCATCAATTACTATTGAAGACACCATATATATCTGAACTCATGGTGTTGGCTGTTGAATACATATATGTTTTATGACCACCTTGGTTTCCTTTGGAAATCATTTTATTTGGTCTACTGAGAGATAGGAAGATACAGAAAAAAAAAATTAGATGATAAAACAAGTCTTTCCTTCCTGTGGGATGCTCTTAAGGCAAGCACACCCTTTCTTACCTCTCCAGATGCACATTTGTCCTAATCCAGATGTTGACGCTCCCAAGCTGACAGAACATCAGGTGAACAACTAAAATATTATCCTGAGGAATGTCAGATTCCACCTAATATTTATAGTTTAACTGTTATTTAGCATTTATGGATCGCACACATACTTGAAAATTGTTTTACAATCATTTTATAGTTGCTCTGTGAGAGATAATTAAAGCAAAACCACTTTAAGTGGAGCTACTCAGAGGGACAAATTTGTGCCAATAAGGTGCTTATATAAATGCAAATTATCAGGATTTGTTTCACGGTGAAAACTGCTTAAATCATTTTTCATGGGACCAATATGTGAATATTATGATAGTTCCCTGATTTATCAAGCACTTTTCTCCCTAAAAGATAAATACACCTACCTAGCCATGCATTACTGAACAGCTTTCTACACTTCAGAGGAAGAAATTCATTAATTTACTGATCCCTTCAACCAGATCCTATAACAACATCCAGTGCATAGTAGGTCTTTAATTTTTAACAACTGAATGAATGAATGAGGAGTTTGTTTTACAAGGGCATGAACATCTGTAGCCTTCATGCAGATAATAAGGGCGTGGAGGGGGATGGTCATGAAAAGGTCAAGGTTTCCGCCGTTGGTGAAGTACTGAAGTGGTCAGAAGACTCGGCAGAAACAGAAGGAATGAAAACTGAAGGAAGAAGGGTGAGATTTAGGCAGATGCATTGAGGCTATTGTCAGAATATGAAGGAAATCTAATTTTCTAACCCTCAAAAAATGAAATTGAAGAAGAAGAAATGATAAGAAAATTCGTTAGTAATTGGTGAAGTTAATGTTCTGGAGAAGTATCCCCAGCTGAACAATAACCTGTACATTTTAAGTACCTGAGAAGCCAATAAAATTGTAATCTCGGGAGAATTGTGTCTTCATTAGCATAGGATAGCAGCCTCATTAGTGATGAGAATGAAGCAGTCCATGCCTCAGATTCCATAGGTACCCTGTCTCATGGGGCAAAAGCTCATCGCAAAGTTCACTGCATGTATTTGACTGGGGAGCCCTTTTTTAAGGGGTACACTATTAACTACTCATGGAACTAATGTACTGAAGGATACAGTTTGAAAAACGGTGGTTTAGAGCACAGAAAAGCCAGGATAGAAGAGCAGTTCCCATGGAGGCCATATGTCTTATAAAGAAACAAATCACATTCCTGGTTATCTTAACAATCACAAGAGATGACAACAAACCTCAAATCCTCAGACTTTTGAATACTACATATAACATATGTACATATAGGATATATTCTTATCATATCCTCTAAGTAATGTAGGATGAAAATAACTGGGACATTGAAATGACCCCTTTAAAGCAATGCCATGAACTATAGCTTGCCAGGCTCCTCTGTCCGTGGGATTTTCCAGGCAAGAATACTGGAGTGAGTTGTCATTTCCTATCCAGGGGATCTTCCTGACCCAGGGATCAGTGAGAAATGATGAAATACACTTAGAACTTTATGGTTGTGGGAGAATTGTTAGACATTAGGAGGAGGCTCTGGAGTCAGATCACTTGGGCCAAACCTCACTCTCCTAATTCCTAGACAAAGGACTTTCAACCAGTTAAACTTTCATAAGCCTTGGTTTGCAACATGAAATAATGATATTATCTGCTCTCTTACATTTACTTTGATCCTCTCAGGGGAGAATCTGTAGAATGGCGCCTGGTATGTATTAAACATCTCAGTAATGGATGGTTTTATTATACCTCCCTTCTCAACAAATCTGTTACACTTCCAAAGCTGGTTCCTACCATCCTCCCTCTGTTAAACAGGTCTTGAAAGAGAGAGAAGACCATCTTGGTGATGCGGACACCAATTCTACTTTGAAATCATTGTATAGAAGAAGTAAGACTCAAAAAAGTGCTGATTGAGCATATAGTAAGCGTTCAATAAAATTGTAATCTCGGGAGAATTGTGTCTTCATTAGCATAGGATAGCAGCCTCATTAGTGATGAGAATGAAGCAGTCCATGCCTCAGATTCCATAGGTACCCTGTCTCATGGGGCAAAAGCTCATCGCAAAGTTCACTGCATGTATTTGACTGGGGAGCCCTTTTTTAAGGGGTACACTATTAACTACTCATGGAACTAATGTACTGAAGGATACAGTTTGAAAAACGGTGGTTTAGAGCACAGAAAAGCCAGGATAGAAGAGCAGTTCCCATGGAGGCCATATGTCTTATAAAGAAACAAATCACATTCCTGGTTATCTTAACAATCACAAGAGATGACAACAAACCTCAAATCCTCAGACTTTTGAATACTACATATAACATATGTACATATAGGATATATTCTTATCATATCCTCTAAGTAATGTAGGATGAAAATAACTGGGACATTGAAATGACCCCTTTAAAGCAATGCCATGAACTATAGCTTGCCAGGCTCCTCTGTCCGTGGGATTTTCCAGGCAAGAATACTGGAGTGAGTTGTCATTTCCTATCCAGGGGATCTTCCTGACCCAGGGATCAGTGAGAAATGATG
The DNA here is from genome assembly GCA_022376925.1 of Tragulus kanchil. Taxonomy (NCBI): domain Eukaryota; kingdom Metazoa; phylum Chordata; class Mammalia; order Artiodactyla; family Tragulidae; genus Tragulus; species Tragulus kanchil. Next base: position 98,324,823 of record JAIOJX010000006.1, read on the forward strand.
AAATACACTTAGAACTTTATGGTTGTGGGAGAATTGTTAGACATTAGGAGGAGGCTCTGGAGTCAGATCACTTGGGCCAAACCTCACTCTCCTAATTCCTAGACAAAGGACTTTCAACCAGTTAAACTTTCATAAGCCTTGGTTTGCAACATGAAATAATGATATTATCTGCTCTCTTACATTTACTTTGATCCTCTCAGGGGAGAATCTGTAGAATGGCGCCTGGTATGTATTAAACATCTCAGTAATGGATGGTTTTATTATACCTCCCTTCTCAACAAATCTGTTACACTTCCAAAGCTGGTTCCTACCATCCTCCCTCTGTTAAACAGGTCTTGAAAGAGAGAGAAGACCATCTTGGTGATGCGGACACCAATTCTACTTTGAAATCATTGTATAGAAGAAGTAAGACTCAAAAAAATCTCGTAGCACAGTGCTGATTGAGCATATAGTAAGCGTTCAACAAACAAAAGATATTTGGTGTAAATCATTATTTACAATTGCACAATGAGATAAGAAATGATAGAGGCAAATTCACCCAAATTCTTAACTAAATTACATGTCCAAGGAATGCCAGAACGCCATAACCCTTGCTCAGCAGATGCAGGCAGAGCTTGTATATGACCCACTGCTGGGAAGACGAGTCATGTACTGAAAACCAGCCCCACAATCCAAGGCAGGAGAGTCACAGATTCTTTGAGGGGAGCATGAAGGGAAAGCAGCTGCTCAGGCCCTCAGGGAGAAAGGGCAACAGGTGACAGGAGAAGCCTCCCTGCTAACGGTTGGGGAGGTAGTCTGATGTCACAGTTGGTGAGTTTCAGTGTCTATCCACGTGAAAGGACAGAGACCCATGGGCAGTCTCAGCATCACCTGCAATAAAAACCATATCGACTATTGCTTTGGGCTTCCTGGTGGCAGGAGGGTAAAAAATCTTCCTGCAATGCAGGAGACACGGGCTTGATCCCTGGGTTGGGAAGATCCCCTGGAGAAGGAAATGACAACCCACTCCAGTATTATTTCCTGGAGAATTCCAGAGACAGAGAAGCCTGGTGGACTACAGTTAGACATGGCTCAGCAACTGAGCACACATCCACAATTGCTTTACAGCAGAGTTTGGCAAACTATAGCCTGTGAGACATATCAGGCCTACATCAGCTTTCCATGTGCCCATGAGCAAGGAAAGGTGTTTCATTCTAAAGTGATTGAGAAAAATCCAAGAAAAAAATGATAATTCATGGTATGTGAAAATCAGGTGACATTCAGTTTCACTGTCCATAAATAAAATTTAATTGGAATATAGCCACATCCATCCATTTATCTGTCAGTGGCTGTTTTGGGACACACCAGCTGAGGGAGTAGTTGCAACAGGCCCACAAGACTTGAATTATTAACTATCTGTACTTTTACAGACAAGTTTGTTTGTTTAGAGCTTTATGCTTTTGAGTGTTTTCCCATTCATTCATTCATTCAACATTCTCAGACATCACTCAAGCCACACCCTAAGGGGACTGAGATCCAGGGATGTGGGGAAAAAAAGATAAAACCAAAGCATCCAAAGATGTTTAATAGAGAGATCATACACAGCTAGGGTAACGCTAACTGGAGATGAAGGAGTGGCAGAATTCAGTCAACATTTCAACAAAGAGATTTCAAACATACCAATCACACAATGACCAGACCATTGCTTTTTTTTTTTTTTTCCTGTGCAATGCATAGCATGTGGCATGCAGGGTCTTAGTTCTCTGACCAGCAGCCAAACCCTTGTCCCCTGCAGTGGAAGAATGGAGTCTTAACCACTGGACGACCAAGGAAGTCCCAGTTCATTACTATCTTGCAGATGTAGATAGCACACAGAGGCTAAGGGCTTGTGAGTGAGGATCAACTGCTAAAGCAGGGTCAGGACAAGCCCAGGGTCTACTTCCAGGTTTCCCAAGTCCAGGCCCACGTGACCTACCTAGCAAAGCAGGCTGTGTGACAAGGGAAGAAACATCTGGGTAGCAGGGTGGGAGGTCAAGCAGAGAGGGAAGACTATCCCAAGGAAAAGATCAGATTCAGTCATAGGGACAACCAGGGCTTGCTGATGTAGGACAAAGGCACCATCTGAATGACCATTTGAGAAGGTAGCCAATTCCTGGACCAGAAGTAACTCTCCTCTGAGAACTGCATGGAGTTTATTTCAGGTATACAGATGCCAAAGCCTGGATTTTGTTACCTGCTTTGAAATCACTGGGACTATCCCAAGTTCTGCAATCTGGTTTATTTCCATTACTCTGGTTTGGGACACATCCATAGAAGCTTGGAAGGTGAGAGCATCGTCTTTTCAGTTTAGCCATGTTCCAATCAGTTCTGTTTTGCTCAGCAAACATGTTAAACATATACCATGTGTCGGGAACTGTTATATTCCTTCATTTCAGTAAACCGTGGTTACTAGTAAACGGCAGTTGTGTTGAGCAGAGAAATGTTTTATTTCATTTTATTCTTATTAGGACCCTGTGAAATACAGGTTTGTAAATTTGGAAGTGAAGATCAGGATGAGAATGGAAGAGGAAAAGAGAATCAATATTCATTGAGCACCAGTTACAAAGTTTGAAAGGTATATTCATTTTTTTGCTGTGATGAATAATGCTGCAGAGAATGATGCTAAAATAGAAACATTTATGTCATGCAAAATTTTAATCTATTAATTGTTGATTAACAGTGACGTTGCCTGAAGCTACCCTATATTCCAGCAGGGGCTTCTGAAAGGCTCCTGGGATAGGGCACATATCAACCTGATACTGACATGACCTTGGTAATGGCCTCCCTTCCCCTGCTCCCACACACAAGGGAGAAGGTGAGCATCTTTTGAAAATATGTAGCAGGGGACGAAATACTCTGAGACTCCATAGCTCAGAGTCCACGTCCAGTCCTTTCTCCCTTCTGTCCCCTCAGCCTAGTTCTCACACTCCATTCCTAACTCTTAGACTGGCCCCGGGGGCCCCTGGAGCTACAATCAGTGATCCTACTGCCTGAGAACAGGAAAGGACTTCTCTGGTTTCATTCTGGGATTTGGTTTGTTCCATTCTAACAATAAATATATACTCAGGTGGACTAGAGAATTTTCAGGAAGTCAGTATATTTGCTAGTTAAAGTTTACAGCATGTGAAAAATTCACCTTTAAGGAACTTTGATTTTTTCCCCCTCATCTGGGTCCCTTGATGTCATTATTATTATTAAGTACAAATCCAATAATTTTCATTATTGAAAATAAATAAGATGCTCTTTATCTTATCTCTATATTCCCATAAGGCTACAGGAAGAAATTGAATGTAAAAATTGGGTGAAATGTTTCCTAGGGCTGAAGGGGTATTAGTCAGCTGGCTAACTAAACTCCAGACTTAATACATTACTTATCACCCACTGCAAAGGCAATTCAGCATTAGGGAGTGTGGACCTAAAACATTTAGATTCAGACGTGGACTCCAAGAGCTCCCAGGGACTGTCAATGATGGGCAGGCACAGGAAGATTGGAGCTTCCTTAAATCATAATACAATATACATAGCCCAGAATGCTTAACTCTAGCTTTGCTGCTTTCTAGCTGTGTGACCTTGTACAAGTCACTTAACTTTTCTCAAGCTCAATTTTTTTTCATCTGTAAAATGAGGATTATAACAATATCTATTTCATAAGATTATGACTATTAAATGAATCAATCCATGTAAAGGAATTAAACCAGTGTCTGAATGTAAAGGCTCAATAAATATTAGCTATTGTGATTAATTCTGCTTTTTTTTGATTTGTGGAAAGGATACATCCAAGTCAGAGCTGCTCTGAGAAAACCATCTAGCCCTCTGTAGACAGATTATACTCGGCAGCTGGATCTTCACTTCAATTTAAATATTAAATAAATAAAATGCATTTGCTATTGAGGGAATTGATTTGCATGAACCATCCATACATTTTCATCCAGTCACTTCATGTGGTAAATGCTGAGATCCTGAGATAAAATCTATTCATTTAACAAAACCTGTCATCATCCTCTAAGCTGGAATACAAATTGAGATCCATATTATTGTTTAGTTGCTAAGTCATGTTCGGCTCTTTGTGACCCCATGGACTACATGCCAGGTCTCCCTGTCCTCCACTACCTCCTGAAGTTTGCTCATGAATTTCTACCCACTGAGTTGGTGATGCTATCTCATCATCTCATCCTCTGCTGCCCTCTTCTCTGTTTTGCTTTCAATCTTTCTGAGTATCAGAGTCTTTTCTAATAGCATGTGTGTATTTAATGATTCTAAATCAGGTAACAAATCATTACATAAACTGGTTTATTTTCTTTCAAGTTGACCGGAAATCCTAGTTTGAATTTGGAATTCTTGGAATTCTCGGAGTTCCATGCTCCAAAGTGGCAGTGCCAGGACTGCGGACCTTGACCCTGGTCCCATGGCCTGACACCTTCTCTTCCCACCTCAGGTCAGTTCTGCAACCTAGAAATGCTAGCTTGCCTGTCCCAACTGCATTATACAGCTTCAGCATTAGGGAGTGTGGACCTAAAACATTTAGATTCAGACGTGGACTCCAAGAGCTCCCAGGGACTGTCAATGATGGGCAGGCACAGGAAGATTGGAGCTTCCTTAAATCATAATACAATATACATAGCCCAGAATGCTTAACTCTAGCTTTGCTGCTTTCTAGCTGTGTGACCTTGTACAAGTCACTTAACTTTTCTCAAGCTCAATTTTTTTTCATCTGTAAAATGAGGATTATAACAATATCTATTTCATAAGATTATGACTATTAAATGAATCAATCCATGTAAAGGAATTAAACCAGTGTCTGAATGTAAAGGCTCAATAAATATTAGCTATTGTGATTAATTCTGCTTTTTATTGATTTGTGGAAAGGATACATCCAAGTCAGAGCTGCTCTGAGAAAACCATCTAGCCCTCTGTAGACAGATTATACTCGGCAGCTGGATCTTCACTTCAATTTAAATATTAAATAAATAAAATGCATTTGCTATTGAGGGAATTGATTTGCATGAACCATCCATACATTTTCATCCAGTCACTTCATGTGGTAAATGCTGAGATCCTGAGATAAAATCTATTCATTTAACAAAACCTGTCATCATCCTCTAAGCTGGAATACAAATTGAGATCCATATTATTGTTTAGTTGCTAAGTCATGTTCGGCTCTTTGTGACCCCATGGACTACATGCCAGGTCTCCCTGTCCTCCACTACCTCCTGAAGTTTGCTCATGAATTTCTACCCACTGAGTTGGTGATGCTATCTCATCATCTCATCCTCTGCTGCCCTCTTCTCTGTTTTGCTTTCAATCTTTCTGAGTATCAGAGTCTTTTCTAATAGCATGTGTGTATTTAATGATTCTAAATCAGGTAACAAATCATTACATAAACTGGTTTATTTTCTTTCAAGTTGACCGGAAATCCTAGTTTGAATTTGGAATTCTTGGAATTCTCGGAGTTCCATGCTCCAAAGTGGCAGTGCCAGGACTGCGGACCTTGACCCTGGTCCCATGGCCTGACACCTTCTCTTCCCACCTCAGGTCAGTTCTGCAACCTAGAAATGCTAGCTTGCCTGTCCCAACTGCATTATACAGCTTCACCCTTTCCAGGGCTAGGGGTCCTCACCCTGAGGGCATCATCCAGTCTCGTGAAGGGAGGCTCAGGCAAGAGGGGTTGACAGGGAAACAAAGTGGACTTGGGGCCTTTGGGGTATATAATTCCAGGGTCCTGGACATCTAGAAGGACAGAGCCTTGAGTATGGACGGCATCAGTGAGTCAATGGACATGAGTTTGAGCAAGCCCTGGGAGATGGTGAAGGACAGGGAAGTTTGGCTTGCTGCAGTCCAGGGGGTTTCAAAGAGTCAGACATGACCTAGAGACTGAACTGAACTGACCTATAAACTCCTGGCCCCATGGGAAGAGGCACCACTGGAGAAGAGCCAGAGCACCAACCAGGTAGGGACCTTCTAGTTTATGTCTAAGGTTGACACATCTGGAGTGCAGATGCAGATGGAGACGGTATGGAGAAAGACTGGAGATACAGGAAAGGGTAAGACACTTGAGGGTATGATTGGAACTTTGTTTTGTGAGGATTTTTTTCCTAAGGATTTGTCTAGGAGCCATGGGAAAGCATTTAAGGATTTTAAGCAGGGGTATGATCTGATGAAATCTGCATTTTTAAACCTGCTCTTTGTCTCAGCTTAGGGAAGGGGTGGGGCTTGGGGCATAGACATGGACACTGTGAGTCCAGCTGGGAGGCTAGGACAACACAATAGTGGTCTAGACGGGATATTGAGAGAAGTGATGACTCCGAGGTGTGGAGGTGAAGCAAGGGTCAATATCATGGGGGGATTTCCAAATGTCTGGCTTAGCAACTGGGTTGGGAAGGATGAGAGCTGAAGAAATCGAGTGTCATTGACTTGAACAACTGGAGAAAACTGGCTGAAATCTGGAGAAGAGAAGGATAAGGGCATGGCTGGTGGGAGATGCCAGATCAAGGAAAGTTTTCATTGCTTCTTTAAGATGGGGAGACAGAACCGTGGGCAAAGGTTGATTAGAAGGAGACAGCAGAAAGTGATGTGAGAGATATATGAGAAAGTGAAGAAAACCAAGATGTTATGGGCTTCCCAGGTAGTACAGTGGTAAAGAATCTGCCTGCCAATGCAGAAGACCTAGGTTCAATCCCTGGGTCTAGAAGCGTCCCTGGAAAATGAAATGACACCCCAATCCAGTATTCTTGCCTGGGAAATTCCACAGACAGAGAAGCCTGGCGGGCTACAGTTCATGGGATCTCAGAATCAGACACGATTTAGTGACTAAACAACAACAAATAAGTTCCTTAAGAAGGCAGATGGCGTGACACCAAGATACTGCACTGGAAGAGACCCCTCTTCTCCAAGGATAGGCAAGGAGATGGAGGGCTTGGTGCCTTTGTGGAAGTTACAGTCTTTTTCTCGCAGAGCTTCTATTTTCTCAGTGTAGTGAGTAAGAGGAAGGTATGGGCTGGGAGAGAGCAAGGGCAGGAGGAGGCTCGGAACCTTGCCAGCAAAGGAGAAGACTCGAACATTTGGACAGAGAACAGCTGGGTGTGGGTGCTGGCAGCAGTAATGGGGTAGAGCGGGGCATGTTTGATGGAGCTTTCATGAGGAAGTCTCTGGTTATAACATAGAATAGATCAAAATAGATATAGGAGTGTGAGACAGGGCTCTAAATGCTATGGACCTCAATTTCTTTTTATATTCAGAGGAAACAATCTACAATCTTTTTCTGCTCTTGCTTTTTACAACTCTTTTGAGCCCAGGCACGTATTGGGTATCGTAACAGTGATGTTGGCTCCCTGTAGTAGCTTAAGGTAACTGAGAGGGTTGCTGAGTCACAGGGAGAAGTTCCATTAGACACAGAGCTTTTGTCTATCTTCCAACCTCTCCAGGAAGCAATAATGCATTATTTCATGAACTAAAAGTAATTAGCTTGAGAAGCTTTGCTGATTACATTTGGGAATACTGTGTGAGCTCTGGCCCCTGTGGCCCCACCCCAGGGACTTGAGGCTTCTAGTGGAGGATGAATTAATGCAAAACACACAGCCTGCACTCCCAGGAGACCCCACTGGAGAACAGTGAAAATATGACTGGATCTGGAATCATAATCTAGATTCAAATCCTGGATCTTCCACTTGAGGAAAGGAAGGCATGCAGATGGGGGGGACCCTTTCTGAGCCTCTGTTTCCCTATGACCAGTCATCTACACACAAATACCTACTGGAATCCTTAGCATTCTATGAGTCAGCCTACGTTCTATTGTGTGTGTTGTTTTTTAGTCTCTAAGTCGTGTCTGACTTTTTGTGACCCCATGGACTGTAGCCCACTAGGCTCCTCTGTATGTGATATTTCCCAGGCAAGAAAATGCAAGTGAGCTGCCATTTCTTTCTCCAGGGAATCTTCCCAACTCTGGGATTGAACCCACATCTTCTGCATTGACAGGTAGATTCTTTACTGCTAAACCACCAGGGAAGTCCTTACTGTGTGTGTGTCTTTTTTTTTTTTTTTAATGATTTTATTTGCTTATTTAGGTATTTTTTGGCTCTGCTGGGTCTTTGCTGTAGCATGGGCTTTTCTCTAGTTGCAGGGTGCAGGCTTCTCACTGCAGTGGCTTCTGTTGTTGCAAAGAATGGGCCCTAGGGCATGGGGGCTTCGGTAGTTGCCATTTCCAGGCACAAGCTCAATAGTTGTGGCACACGGGCTTAGTTGCTTCATGGCATGTGGGATCTTCCTGGATCAAGGATCGAACCCAAGTCTCCTGCATCTTCTACATTGGCAGGCAGATTCTTTGCCAGTGAGTCACCAGGAAGCCCCCTGTGTGTCTTACATTAAACCACCAATCCTCTGAAAAGCTGTTGACATCCTCCTTTGACAGATGAGGAAACTGGGACAGAGAGATGTTAAGTAACTTGCCCAAGGCCACCCAGTTCTTAAGAGCCGAGCCAGTCTGACTGCAGAGCTGGTGTGCTCACCCTCCCTTGGCAGCTGCCTCCAGGTTCCAGGGAAACTGCCCACTTACTGAGGTTTGCCCACCTTACAAATGTTGCTGGTGGCTGGTCTGCCCACCTTACAGATGTTGCTGGGGCTTGAAGCAAGTATACCTCAATGTCATATTAAACCTACTTGAGAAACAGCCTCAGGGGAAAAAATGATATTTCAAAAAAACAACAACGGGATTTTCCTGCTGATCTAATTAATGCAAAACACACAGCCTGCACTCCCGACCCCACTGGAGAACAGTGAAAATATGACTGGATCTGGAATCATAATCTAGATTCAAATCCTGGATCTTCCACTTGAGGAAAGGAAGGCATGCAGATGGGGGGGACCCTTTCTGAGCCTCTGTTTCCCTATGACCAGTCATCTACACACAAATACCTACTGGAATCCTTAGCATTCTATGAGTCAGCCTACGTTCTATTGTGTGTGTTGTTTTTTAGTCTCTAAGTCGTGTCTGACTTTTTGTGACCCCATGGACTGTAGCCCACTAGGCTCCTCTGTATGTGATATTTCCCAGGCAAGAAAATGCAAGTGAGCTGCCATTTCTTTCTCCAGGGAATCTTCCCAACTCTGGGATTGAACCCACATCTTCTGCATTGACAGGTAGATTCTTTACTGCTAAACCACCAGGGAAGTCCTTACTGTGTGTGTGTCTTTTTTTTTTTTTTTAATGATTTTATTTGCTTATTTAGGTATTTTTTGGCTCTGCTGGGTCTTTGCTGTAGCATGGGCTTTTCTCTAGTTGCAGGGTGCAGGCTTCTCACTGCAGTGGCTTCTGTTGTTGCAAAGAATGGGCCCTAGGGCATGGGGCTTGGTAGTGGCCATTTCCAGGCACAAGCTCAATAGTTGTGGCACACGGGCTTAGTTGCTTCATGGCATGTGGGATCTTCCTGGATCAAGGATCGAACCCAAGTCTCCTGCATCTTCTACATTGGCAGGCAGATTCTTTGCCAGTGAGTCACCAGGAAGCCCCCTGTGTGTCTTACATTAAACCACCAATCCTCTGAAAAGCTGTTGACATCCTCCTTTGACAGATGAGGAAACTGGGACAGAGAGATGTTAAGTAACTTGCCCAAGGCCACCCAGTTCTTAAGAGCCGAGCCAGTCTGACTGCAGAGCTGGTGTGCTCACCCTCCCTTGGCAGCTGCCTCCAGGTTCCAGGGAAACTGCCCACTTACTGAGGTTTGCCCACCTTACAAATGTTGCTGGTGGCTGGTCTGCCCACCTTACAGATGTTGCTGGGGCTTGAAGCAAGTATACCTCAATGTCATATTAAACCTACTTGAGAAACAGCCTCAGGGGAAAAAATGATATTTAAAAAAAAAAAACAACAACGGGGATTTTCCTGCTGATCTAGTGGCTAAGATTCCATGCTCCCAATCCAAGGGGCCCGAGTCTGACCTCTGGTCAGGGAACAAGATTTTGCTTGCCACAACTAAGACCCAGCACAGTCAAATTTTTAAAAAAGTAAATAAATATTAAGCAAAACGAAACACCTAACCCCTCTCTTTCCCCCAAACACAGGAAATAAATCTCCCACATGCAGGTGTCTTCCTCACACCAGAAAGATAAAAAGCATCCTATCACCAGAGCCAAGGTATAAGGATAAGAAAGCTGTATAGACAAACTTTGTTACATCTTCATTAGTCTGTGACCCTAAGCACAAGACCCTTTGCTTTGTTGTGCCTGTGTGCTAAGTCACTTCAGTCATGTCCAATTCTTTGCTACCCTATGGACTATAGCCTGCCAGGCTCCTTTGTCCATGGGATTCCCCAGGCAAGAACACTAAAGTAAGTTACCGTGCTCTTTAAATCTTCACAAATAGGGCTTCCCTGGTGGTCCAGTGGGTAAGGACACTACCTTGCAGTGCAAGGGGAGTCGGTTGGATCCCTGGCCTGGGAAGATCCCACGTGCCACGGAGCGGCTGGACCGATGTGTCCAATTACCCAGTCGGAGCTCTGGAGCGCATGCGCCCAGAGCGGGTGCTCTGTGACTACAGAGGATGCCGCAATGGGAGGCCCACACAGGCCAAAGAACAAAGATGGATGAAAATAGATAAATGAAAGACCAATAGAAGTGACCCGCCCCCGCCCCTCACCCCCTCCCCCCCAGTAAAAGAAAGAAAGTAAATCTTCACAAGTAGTGTCTTATTCCAAAAATGTTAAGTAAACTTAAGACCTGTGTGCCTATGAGTTAATTTATTTTTCTCCTGTTAAGGTGTCTTGTGTCCATTTAATTATTAGGCCAGATGGTAGAATTCATGAAAGGTAGGGAGTAATTTATGCTTGAAGTGAAAGTGTCAGTCACTCAGTCATGTCTGACTCTTTGCGACCCCATGGACTGTAGCTCACCAGGCTCCTCTGTCTATGGGATTCTCCAGACAAGAATTCTGGAGTGGGTTGCTATTCAATTATCCCAATAACCTGAAATGTCATCATCACAGGTCTCATTCATAACTTAACCCTTGAGAGCGCTTGGATACCCACAAGCACAGAGCCCCTCCAGGCACAAACTGAGATTTCTGGCTTTCTTCCACATCAAGGTGCCTGATCTAAATAAGGTAACACATGGAAATGCTTGGTAACTTGTAAAACACTGTGTGGATAATGGTATTACCATTCTTGGCAGTTCTGGCTCTTTGCAGAGCTCAGAGCTTCATGTTGCTTTCACAGATAAGAAGACTGAGTTTCAGAGTTGTAAGTTAATTTGCCAGTGCGACATGGATAGCAAACAGGAGAGCTGGGATTGAAGTCAGAGGAGACTGACCCCATGAGGTCACAGCGATCTCTATGCCCTTAACACTAGGGACCCTGAGGCCCAGGGGTCACAGATAAACTGCTTTGCATAAAGATGGTGAATCCTTCTACAGAGCTGATTTTATTCAGAGATTCGATTAAAAAACCATTTTTACATTAAATGTAGTGGTACATTACTGCATTGGAATGCAGAAATCCCATGAGTTTTTTTAGTAAATCATGAGACTTCAAAACAGTTTTATTTCCGCTACCACGGTGTAGGACCACTCCCCACCCCAAGATCCCCAGAGAAATAGATTAGTCCTCTTGGCAGTAGGGTCACTGGGAAGTTCGAGAACTCCTCCAGCATCTTACTCCAAAATACTGAGGACAAAGATTCAGATACAGTAGGAGTATTTGTATCTTCTGATATTTGTTTTTCATTAGCGGAAGTGCTGATTGCTTGGAAGTTAAGCTGATTGCTTAACTTGAGGTGAGTGTATGCTCAGTCACTCAGTCGTATCCGACTCTGAGAACCTATGACTGTAGCTCACCAGGCTCCTCTGTCTATGGGATTCTCCAGACAAGAATTCTGGAGTGGGTTGCTATTCAATTATCCCAATAACCTGAAATGTCATCATCACAGGTCTCATTCATAACTTAACCCTTGAGAGCGCTTGGATACCCACAAGCACAGAGCCCCTCCAGGCACAAACTGAGATTTCTGGCTTTCTTCCACATCAAGGTGCCTGATCTAAATAAGGTAACACATGGAAATGCTTGGTAACTTGTAAAACACTGTGTGGATAATGGTATTACCATTCTTGGCAGTTCTGGCTCTTTGCAGAGCTCAGAGCTTCATGTTGCTTTCACAGATAAGAAGACTGAGTTTCAGAGTTGTAAGTTAATTTGCCAGTGCGACATGGATAGCAAACAGGAGAGCTGGGATTGAAGTCAGAGGAGACTGACCCCATGAGGTCACAGCGATCTCTATGCCCTTAACACTAGGGACCCTGAGGCCCAGGGGTCACAGATAAACTGCTTTGCATAAAGATGGTGAATCCTTCTACAGAGCTGATTTTATTCAGAGATTCGATTAAAAAACCATTTTTACATTAAATGTAGTGGTACATTACTGCATTGGAATGCAGAAATCCCATGAGTTTTTATAGTAAATCATGAGACTTCAAAACAGTTTTATTTCCGCTACCACGGTGTAGGACCACTCCCCACCCCAAGATCCCCAGAGAAATAGATTAGTCCTCTTGGCAGTAGGGTCACTGGGAAGTTCGAGAACTCCTCCAGCATCTTACTCCAAAATACTGAGGACAAAGATTCAGATACAGTAGGAGTATTTGTATCTTCTGATATTTGTTTTTCATTAGCGGAAGTGCTGATTGCTTGGAAGTTAAGCTGATTGCTTAACTTGAGGTGAGTGTATGCTCAGTCACTCAGTCGTATCCGACTCTGAGAACCTATGACTGTAGCCCGCCAGGCTCCTCTATCTGTGGAATTTTCCAGGCAAGAATATGGCAGTGGGTTGCCGAATCCTCCTCCAAGGGATCTTTCCAACACAAGGATTGAACCAGAGTCTCTTTGGTCTCCTGCAAGAGGCAGGGTGTCTTTCTTTCCCTCCCAATGGGCACCCTTGCGCACAGCGTCAGTGGATGCTCCAGGCTATGTATGCTACCTTCCAGCCTTCTAGACTCCCCTGTTTGTATTTCCCCTTCTCTACCACTGGGGGGCACAAGCGCTCGCAATAATGCTCCATCTCTATAAGAAAAGTAAAGGAGTCTGTTTTTCTTAAATGAGAGCTGTGTGTGGCTGCAGCAAGGTTGTTTTGCCCCTCCACTAATGAAAGGGGAAAGCGGGGAACGCGGAGGTGGGAGGGGCGCCAAGAGAGGGCGGGGCTTGGAGCCGCAGGCCCTGAGAGCTGGCTTCTCCTGGGGAAGCTGCCACCGCCCTGCTGGTGATCCGTGGGATGGGGGTGAGGGTGGGTGCGGGCGGGGACGGGGTGCGTGGTGGTTAAGCAACTGTGAGGTGGTGGAAAGAAATACCCTGCGTGGGTTACTTCTTTCACCGACAGGCTAAATAGGCTTGGACGTGCTGCCAGGGTTAAGAACTGGTTTAAGATGAAATCAGAGTTTAGAGGCTAATTAAAGAAATCATTGAGAAAGAAAACGGTTAGGTAACCATTGTTTGTTTTTTATGTCTGTGTGTCTATTTCTGTTTGTATATAGATTCATTTGTGTTATTTTTTAGATTTCACATGTAAGTGATATTAGGGATTTTTGTGGTTGTTTAGTCGGCAAGTTATGCCTGTCTCTTTGCAATCCTATGGACTGTAGCCCTCCAGGTTTCTCTGTCCATAGTATTTCCCAGGCAAGAATATCGGAGTGGGTTGCCATTTCCTTCTCCAGGTGATATTCGTGACCCAGGGATCAAGCCCGTGTCTCCTGCCTTGGCAGGCAGATTCTTTACTGCTGAGCCACTAGGGAAGCCCAGACTTCCCATTACCGAAGGGGGAAGGGAAAGATGGGGAAGGATAAATGAAAGAGTTTCTGATTAATGGATAGAAATTATTACATAAAATAGATAAGCAACAAGTATAACACAGAGAATAACATTCAATAGCTTGCAATAATCTATAATGGAAAAAATATGTATATTATATATATATCCTGGAGAAGGAAATGGCAACCCACCCCAGCAAAAACAATGAAACTTGCTGTGCTTCAGGAGAAGCTTACTGATGAAGATCTAATGGAATCGGAGGCTCGGAGAAAGGACCAAGAGAGAGACAACAGGAAGAAGTAACTGAAGAACTGAAGAAATTCACAGTGCAGAAAACTGAGATTTTCTTTAGTTGAGAAAGCACCGTTAGTTTTGAGGCACAGGACCTGAATGTAGAACATGAAGGTTGCAGCAGCTGTTCAGAATGCAATCCAGTCCTACCATGTCATCTATGAGAAACCACAAATATCTACTACCCAGACATCACTGCATCGGGTTTGTTTTTGTTTTGTTTTCAGTTTTTCCCCCTTGGGATCTAGGAAGGCACATTTTCACTTCCTTCACATGCACACCCTCGTTTCCTCTTTTCCCACCTTCCTTCTGTCGTCCTTCTCTTTCTTTCCCTGGAAAATAAGGGGGCTAAAATCCATTTGGTCAAGTAAAACAGGTAGGTAATGTTTAAGGTTAACAAGGCAGTAGAGGAGAAGACAATTTCATACTCAGCCATTGGAACAACAGATTGGCCTGGTTTTTTAAGGGCACCATGTGGCTGTATTTCAAAAATGTTTAAGTGCATGTATTTTGACCCCATAAAGTTCACCCTTTTTTCTGTGTGTCTTTTTGTTTTTCATTTGTGTTATTTTAGATTTCACATGTAAGTGATATTAGGGATTTTTGTGGTTGTTTAGTCGGCAAGTTATGCCTGTCTCTTTGCAATCCTATGGACTGTAGCCCTCCAGGTTTCTCTGTCCATAGTATTTCCCAGGCAAGAATATCGGAGTGGGTTGCCATTTCCTTCTCCAGGTGATATTCGTGACCCAGGGATCAAGCCCGTGTCTCCTGCCTTGGCAGGCAGATTCTTTACTGCTGAGCCACTAGGGAAGCCCAGACTTCCCATTACCGAAGGGGGAAGGGAAAGATGGGGAAGGATAAATGAAAGAGTTTCTGATTAATGGATAGAAATTATTACATAAAATAGATAAGCAACAAGTATAACACAGAGAATAACATTCAATAGCTTGCAATAATCTATAATGGAAAAAATATGTATATTATATATATATCCTGGAGAAGGAAATGGCAACCCACCCCAGCAAAAACAATGAAACTTGCTGTGCTTCAGGAGAAGCTTACTGATGAAGATCTAATGGAATCGGAGGCTCGGAGAAAGGACCAAGAGAGAGACAACAGGAAGAAGTAACTGAAGAACTGAAGAAATTCACAGTGCAGAAAACTGAGATTTTCTTTAGTTGAGAAAGCACCGTTAGTTTTGAGGCACAGGACCTGAATGTAGAACATGAAGGTTGCAGCAGCTGTTCAGAATGCAATCCAGTCCTACCATGTCATCTATGAGAAACCACAAATATCTACTACCCAGACATCACTGCATCGGGTTTGTTTTTGTTTTTGTTTTTCAGTTTTTCCCCCTTGGGATCTAGGAAGGCACATTTTCACTTCCTTCACATGCACACCCTCGTTTCCTCTTTTCCCACCTTCCTTCTGTCGTCCTTCTCTTTCTTTCCCTGGAAAATAAGGGGGCTAAAATCCATTTGGTCAAGTAAAACAGGTAGGTAATGTTTAAGGTTAACAAGGCAGTAGAGGAGAAGACAATTTCATACTCAGCCATTGGAACAACAGATTGGCCTGGTTTTTTAAGGGCACCATGTGGCTGTATTTCAAAAATGTTTAAGTGCATGTATTTTGACCCCATAAAGTTCACTTTCAAGAATTATTTCTACAAAACTTACTTACATGTCATATTATGTATAAAGAGAAACGATCGTTCTCAATGCTATTTAAAATAATGAGAAATCAGGAAGACTATAAATGCCACCATGGTGTTTACCACAGTACACGGGTATGATGGCCTGTGTAGAGCTGTTCAAATCAATTCAATAAGTCTTAGTATCCACTGACATGGAAAGGTCTCTAAGACTTTACAAGTAAGAAAACAAGTTTATTTTCCCTTTGCTCATGGGACAAATATTTCACACCTATGTGTCACACAGTGGTATACATACAGAAGGCATAGCAATGAACAATTCAGGCAAAAGTCTTTTCCTCATAGAACTTGAATTCTAGTTGAAGATCAGTGTCTAAAGGGTGAACTCATTTAGGTTAAAAAGAACCATATTGGATATGTTTGCAAATGAGTACGAAGTGACGATACGGAGATGCAGATGGATTTGACATGGTTCCTGCTTTACAAATTTTCAGTAGGCAGGAAGGGTATTCCTGGTGATGGTGTGAGGGGAGGCACACTGACAGAGGATGAGGTGGTTGGATGACATCACTGACTCAGCGGGCACGAGGTCGAGCAAACTCTGGGAGGCAGTGAAGGACAGGGAAGCCTGGCTCCAGTCCACGGGTTGCAAAGAGTTGGACACTACTGAGCGACTGAACAACACCACTAACTGAAATCACCCACCCTGGCCAAATATTACAGTATCCAGTCCTACCATGTCATCTATGAGAAACCACAAATATCTACTACCCAGACATCACTGCATCGGGTTTGTTTTTGTTTTTGTTTTTCAGTTTTTCCCCCTTGGGATCTAGGAAGGCACATTTTCACTTCCTTCACATGCACACCCTCGTTTCCTCTTTTCCCACCTTCCTTCTGTCGTCCTTCTCTTTCTTTCCCTGGAAAATAAGGGGGCTAAAATCCATTTGGTCAAGTAAAACAGGTAGGTAATGTTTAAGGTTAACAAGGCAGTAGAGGAGAAGACAATTTCATACTCAGCCATTGGAACAACAGATTGGCCTGGTTTTTTAAGGGCACCATGTGGCTGTATTTCAAAAATGTTTAAGTGCATGTATTTTGACCCCATAAAGTTCACTTTCAAGAATTATTTCTACAAAACTTACTTACATGTCATATTATGTATAAAGAGAAACGATCGTTCTCAATGCTATTTAAAATAATGAGAAATCAGGAAGACTATAAATGCCACCATGGTGTTTACCACAGTACACGGGTATGATGGCCTGTGTAGAGCTGTTCAAATCAATTCAATAAGTCTTAGTATCCACTGACATGGAAAGGTCTCTAAGACTTTACAAGTAAGAAAACAAGTTTATTTTCCCTTTGCTCATGGGACAAATATTTCACACCTATGTGTCACACAGTGGTATACATACAGAAGGCATAGCAATGAACAATTCAGGCAAAAGTCTTTTCCTCATAGAACTTGAATTCTAGTTGAAGATCAGTGTCTAAAGGGTGAACTCATTTAGGTTAAAAAGAACCATATTGGATATGTTTGCAAATGAGTACGAAGTGACGATACGGAGATGCAGATGGATTTGACATGGTTCCTGCTTTACAAATTTTCAGTAGGCAGGAAGGGTATTCCTGGTGATGGTGTGAGGGGAGGCACACTGACAGAGGATGAGGTGGTTGGATGACATCACTGACTCAGCGGGCACGAGGTCGAGCAAACTCTGGGAGGCAGTGAAGGACAGGGAAGCCTGGCTCCAGTCCACGGGTTGCAAAGAGTTGGACACTACTGAGCGACTGAACAACACCACTAACTGAAATCACCCACCCTGGCCAAATATTACAGTATCCATCTGTGTGAGTTATTTTATGACAGGAATTACTGGTAAGGAACACGGAACTCAGAAGCTACCACCAACTGGAAGAGTTTGGGAAAGATGAGAAAGAGATACCACATGTTCTACCATCTCCCAGAATCCTTCTTGCTGATATCCATCTTGACTGAGCAATGTGTGCGCCCCCAGGAAGGACCCTAAGGCAGAATGATTGGCCAAAGGCAACCTGGAAACCAATCCCATCACCATGAAACCCGAGAAGGCTAGGCCAATGGCAGAGTAGTCCTCCTCGGCTCCCTTACCCTCCTGCTCTCCAACCAGGAGCCCCTTCCCAGTGAACTCTCTTGCTTTGTCAGCATGTGTGTGTCACCTTGGATAATTCATTTCCAAGTGTTAGACAAGAGCCCACTCTCGGGCCCTGGAAAGGGTCCCCCTTCCTGCAACAACAACATGAGCTCAGAGACAGGGAGCTAGCTAGATGGGCACAGCCCAAATGGCAGAGTCTTAGGGACGTGTGCCGGGTCAGAAGGTACAAGCGTGACTGTTGTCTGGTGGGAAGAGTACGCGATGATGATTTTTCTTTATCCACATGGATTTACATACAGATAATATGCAGTCATTGAATAGATTCAGTGACCAAGACCTCTGCAACATCCGGGCCCCACTCTTTATTTTCAAAATTGTGAATTTCGAGCTCCAAACTTAGATGCTTGTAGGAGCCAGAAGGCATAGCAATGAACAATTCAGGCAAAAGTCTTTTCCTCATAGAACTTGAATTCTAGTTGAAGATCAGTGTCTAAAGGGTGAACTCATTTAGGTTAAAAAGAACCATATTGGATATGTTTGCAAATGAGTACGAAGTGACGATACGGAGATGCAG
Source organism: Tragulus kanchil (assembly GCA_022376925.1). Taxonomy (NCBI): domain Eukaryota; kingdom Metazoa; phylum Chordata; class Mammalia; order Artiodactyla; family Tragulidae; genus Tragulus; species Tragulus kanchil. Next base: position 98,343,273 of record JAIOJX010000006.1, read on the forward strand.
ATGGATTTGACATGGTTCCTGCTTTACAAATTTTCAGTAGGCAGGAAGGGTATTCCTGGTGATGGTGTGAGGGGAGGCACACTGACAGAGGATGAGGTGGTTGGATGACATCACTGACTCAGCGGGCACGAGGTCGAGCAAACTCTGGGAGGCAGTGAAGGACAGGGAAGCCTGGCTCCAGTCCACGGGTTGCAAAGAGTTGGACACTACTGAGCGACTGAACAACACCACTAACTGAAATCACCCACCCTGGCCAAATATTACAGTATCCATCTGTGTGAGTTATTTTATGACAGGAATTACTGGTAAGGAACACGGAACTCAGAAGCTACCACCAACTGGAAGAGTTTGGGAAAGATGAGAAAGAGATACCACATGTTCTACCATCTCCCAGAATCCTTCTTGCTGATATCCATCTTGACTGAGCAATGTGTGCGCCCCCAGGAAGGACCCTAAGGCAGAATGATTGGCCAAAGGCAACCTGGAAACCAATCCCATCACCATGAAACCCGAGAAGGCTAGGCCAATGGCAGAGTAGTCCTCCTCGGCTCCCTTACCCTCCTGCTCTCCAACCAGGAGCCCCTTCCCAGTGAACTCTCTTGCTTTGTCAGCATGTGTGTGTCACCTTGGATAATTCATTTCCAAGTGTTAGACAAGAGCCCACTCTCGGGCCCTGGAAAGGGTCCCCCTTCCTGCAACAACAACATGAGCTCAGAGACAGGGAGCTAGCTAGATGGGCACAGCCCAAATGGCAGAGTCTTAGGGACGTGTGCCGGGTCAGAAGGTACAAGCGTGACTGTTGTCTGGTGGGAAGAGTACGCGATGATGATTTTTCTCTTTATCCACATGGATTTTTACATACAGATAATATGCAGTCATTGAATAGATTCAGTGACCCGAAGACCTCTGCAACATCCGGGCCCCACCTCATGTGAGATGGGCATTTGCTCCAAACATCTTAAAGTTAATGAAGTTTCAGAGCTCCAAACTTAGATGCTTGTAGGAGCCAGAAGGCATGGTGGAGAAGTGGATCCGCTTAGGCTGGGCTTGGGACCCAGCCCTGTCTCAGAGGACACCTGTCACACGGACCAGCCCAGGGTGGCCATGCTGGCAGACAGACCATGCATGCCAGATCTTCTGATTTTCAAGTCACACGGACTCTGGGCCTTTGTAAGTATAGGCTCAGAAATTTTTTACACTTCTAAAAATACCACAGTTGCCAATAACACTTGGCTCCCGGCCCCCAGTTTGTGACTTGCTAGTTTTCACTGGAGTTTCTTTGAAGGAGCTCTGAGAGAAGTACCCCAGTCACCACACTGATAGCCTTCTGGAGGCTCCTCAGCTCCTGCTGAGACGTCCACACTCAGTCACTGCTAGGAAGCTCTCCATCCTAGCCTTGTTAAACCCTCCAGCCCATCTGCAGGAAAGTAGGCTCACCTTCTACCTTGGCAACTTTGCTAAGAGATCAAGCCCTCCTGGGATTCAAGTGAATTCAAGTGACAAATTTCTACCTCATTAAAATTAAAGCATCCACACACAGAGAGAAGAATCCACAAAAGATGTGAACAACCTAACAGTACACCTTGTCTACTTCCTGGCCCAACCTCACCAAGTCACATTCCTTCCCATTAACTCCTCATGATGTAAAACACTGAATTTTGACTACCTTTTGTTTCTTCATGCCCTACCTGCTCTCCAACCAGGAGCCCCTTCCCAGTGAACTCTCTTGCTTTGTCAGCATGTGTGTGTCACCTTGGATAATTCATTTCCAAGTGTTAGACAAGAGCCCACTCTCGGGCCCTGGAAAGGGTCCCCCTTCCTGCAACAACAACATGAGCTCAGAGACAGGAGCTAGCTAGATGGGCACAGCCCAAATGGCAGAGTCTTAGGGACGTGTGCCGGGTCAGAAGGTACAAGCGTGACTGTTGTCTGGTGGGAAGAGTACGCGATGATGATTTTTCTCTTTATCCACATGGATTTTTACATACAGATAATATGCAGTCATTGAATAGATTCAGTGACCCGAAGACCTCTGCAACATCCGGGCCCCACCTCATGTGAGATGGGCATTTGCTCCAAACATCTTAAAGTTAATGAAGTTTCAGAGCTCCAAACTTAGATGCTTGTAGGAGCCAGAAGGCATGGTGGAGAAGTGGATCCGCTTAGGCTGGGCTTGGGACCCAGCCCTGTCTCAGAGGACACCTGTCACACGGACCAGCCCAGGGTGGCCATGCTGGCAGACAGACCATGCATGCCAGATCTTCTGATTTTCAAGTCACACGGACTCTGGGCCTTTGTAAGTATAGGCTCAGAAATTTTTTACACTTCTAAAAATACCACAGTTGCCAATAACACTTGGCTCCCGGCCCCCAGTTTGTGACTTGCTAGTTTTCACTGGAGTTTCTTTGAAGGAGCTCTGAGAGAAGTACCCCAGTCACCACACTGATAGCCTTCTGGAGGCTCCTCAGCTCCTGCTGAGACGTCCACACTCAGTCACTGCTAGGAAGCTCTCCATCCTAGCCTTGTTAAACCCTCCAGCCCATCTGCAGGAAAGTAGGCTCACCTTCTACCTTGGCAACTTTGCTAAGAGATCAAGCCCTCCTGGGATTCAAGTGAATTCAAGTGACAAATTTCTACCTCATTAAAATTAAAGCATCCACACACAGAGAGAAGAATCCACAAAAGATGTGAACAACCTAACAGTACACCTTGTCTACTTCCTGGCCCAACCCCTCACCAAGTCACATTCCTTCCCATTAACTCCTCATGATGTAAAACACTGAATTTTGACTAGCTGTCTGAGTCTTTGAGTTTCAGTTTCTTCATCTGCAAAATGGGGAGAGAGATTTCTATCTCAGAGGACCGTGAGGATTTAATAAAAAGACATGTGAGAAAACATTGCCATCTATAAGGCCTTATGAACATATAAATATGTTTATTACTAAAAAGGGATCAGTTCGGGCTGTTGTGGAGGAGGAAGTGAGCAGTAATAAAGAACACTGGTATTGCACATGGACCAAAGAGTCCCCTGTGAGAGATGGGGTGTGGAGAAGGAGTGCAGTGGTGACCTTGAAGTTGTAGTGTGAGTGGCTGGGAAGATAAGGATGACATGAAGTGAAATAGGTACTTTATTTATGTGTTCAATAATGTTCACTAAGTACATTTTTTTTTTCCCCTTAGGCACCAGTCTTGAGGTTAGAAGTACATTCAGGAGCACAATATAAGTTCTCTGTTCTCATGGATTACATCCCAGAAAGTCTCTGTGGATCTCTGCCAGCTGCTAAAGCCAGATAGGCAAAGCCCAATTCAGTGGTGAGCTTGAGTTGGAATGACCCGAAAAACAGTGTAAAAGAGATTTTATGTCTAAAACTCATCTCTGAAAATGTGAAATTTTTTTCCTTTGTTACTTTTTATTATGAAAAATCCCAAACATATACAAAATTAGAAAGACTAGTATAATGTATTACTCATAATTATCAACTTAAACCAAATTCATCAATACTCCTATCCCTTTCTATCCCCTGTTGCCCTGATGTATTTTAAAGTGATTCTCAGACATTGTATCCTGTCATTCATGTGTATTAAATATTTTAATATGTATCTCTAAGAGATCAGGACTTTTTAGATATATGATCACAGTATCATTGTTATTCCTTTAAAAAATGAGCAGTAACTCTTTGATCCTTTTGATGACTAAAATGAACTATTCTGAGGTGGTTGATTTCATTTTTAAAATTTTTTGGGCCCATTCTATTGTTTTTATTTATTTATTTATTTTCATCCATCTTTATTCTTTGGCCTGTGTGGGCTTCCCATTACAATGACCTCCCTTGTTGCAGAGCACTGGCTCTGGGCACATGCGCTACAGAGCGGTCACTCATAACTGGACACACCAGTCCAGCCGCTCCGCAGCACATGGGATTTTCCTGGTCCAGGGATCGAACTGGTGCCCTTTGCACTGCAAGGCAGACTCTTTACCCACTGGACCACCAGGGAAAGAGGACCGTGAGGATTTAATAAAAAGACATGTGAGAAAACATTGCCATCTATAGGGAACATATAAATATGTTTATTACTAAAAAGGGATCAGTTCGGGCTGTTGTGGAGGAGGAAGTGAGCAGTAATAAAGAACACTGGTATTGCACATGGACCAAAGAGTCCCCTGTGAGAGATGGGGTGTGGAGAAGGAGTGCAGTGGTGACCTTGAAGTTGTAGTGTGAGTGGCTGGGAAGATAAGGATGACATGAAGTGAAATAGGTACTTTATTTATGTGTTCAATAATGTTCACTAAGTACATTTTTTTTTTCCCCTTAGGCACCAGTCTTGAGGTTAGAAGTACATTCAGGAGCACAATATAAGTTCTCTGTTCTCATGGATTACATCCCAGAAAGTCTCTGTGGATCTCTGCCAGCTGCTAAAGCCAGATAGGCAAAGCCCAATTCAGTGGTGAGCTTGAGTTGGAATGACCCGAAAAACAGTGTAAAAGAGATTTTATGTCTAAAACTCATCTCTGAAAATGTGAAATTTTTTTCCTTTGTTACTTTTTATTATGAAAAATCCCAAACATATACAAAATTAGAAAGACTAGTATAATGTATTACTCATAATTATCAACTTAAACCAAATTCATCAATACTCCTATCCCTTTCTATCCCCTGTTGCCCTGATGTATTTTAAAGTGATTCTCAGACATTGTATCCTGTCATTCATGTGTATTAAATATTTTAATATGTATCTCTAAGAGATCAGGACTTTTTAGATATATGATCACAGTATCATTGTTATTCCTTTAAAAAATGAGCAGTAACTCTTTGATCCTTTTGATGACTAAAATGAACTATTCTGAGGTGGTTGATTTCATTTTTAAAATTTTTGGCCTATTCTATTGTTTTTATTTATTTATTTATTTTCATCCATCTTTATTCTTTGGCCTGTGTGGGCTTCCCATTACAATGACCTCCCTTGTTGCAGAGCACTGGCTCTGGGCACATGCGCTACAGAGCGGTCACTCATAACTGGACACACCAGTCCAGCCGCTCCGCAGCACATGGGATTTTCCTGGTCCAGGGATCGAACTGGTGCCCTTTGCACTGCAAGGCAGACTCTTTACCCACTGGACCACCAGGGAAACCCCTTGATTTCATTTTTTAAAGAGTTTGCATATATAACTACAGTTTCAGGAATCCTCTTCCCAAAGGAGAAAAAAGACCCAAACAATGTATTTGGAAATTTGTATGCTGTTTACATCTTGCCAAATGGAGGAAACAGGTAATAAACTAGTAGAGAAATAATGGAGTAGATCATTGCAGTTAATTCTAAATGCCAGGAGGAAAATGAAGCAGGGTGGTGTGGTGGGGTTAGGGTGGTGGGAGTCTTCCTTTCTTAGGAAGGAACTTCCAAAGGCAGAGTGAAGGTGGATTGTTTCACAGGAAGAGGATGCAGACAGAGTGGGGAACAAGAGGCCAGGAGGCTGGGATGAAGTGGGAGGAGAAGGGGACACTGGTCACGAATGAGGTCCAATCTTGTAACCATAGGAAAGAGCCTGGAGTGTTTTTCCTAAGTGTGAAAGGAAATCATGGAGGGTTCTGAACTGGGAAATTAACTGCTGTCTTGGCTACTATAAAGGAAAAGGGTTGAAGGCAGACAAGGCAGAAATAAGGAGACTGACTTAATCAGCGGCCCTTATAGTTGTCATCCTATCCTTAAATGTCACCAAGCAGGAGCCAATGGGACCTCGCCTGGACAGATCTCCTCAATGTCTTCTCTCGCCTTCTTGTTTGTAGAAAAACCTTATCCTCCTAGGCCTTTGCCAACTTCCAAATAATAAATTTAATCAGAGAAGTGAGAAAATGCAAAAACAAAGGAAAACAGTCAAGGAAGATAAAATAACAATATTTTCACCATCGAACAAAGTCAAGGACCTTTATTTAGTTCCTCCTCTAGATAATGTTCTCAGCCATATCCTTTGAACTCTTTTTAAGATACTGAAACCCCCACCAAATGGAAAAAGCAGAGTATAAACTGACCACAACAGGCAGACCCCGCCCCCAGACTAGTTAGAACCAGAAAGTTGACGGTGATGTTGTCTCCCAGTTACCTCATCACCAACCAATAAGAAGAACGTCCATGAGCCAATCACATACCCTTCAATCCTCTCCTCAGTATACTTACTTTTCCTTGTTTCCATCCATTATCTCTGAGCAAAACTTGGGGAGTGAGGAGTTGGTTCTTTAGGACATGAGTCCATCTTCTCCCCAAGATTGCTGCCTTCCTCAATAAAGCTGTCTTTCCTTTTACTCAACAGTTATCTCTCAGTATTGAATTCTTGAGCAGCTGAACCTGAATTCGGTAATACGTTATAGGATGATGGTGGCAGCGAATAAAAAAGAACTGGATGAATATGGGAGGTCATCTTACAGACGGAAGAGAACCAGCATGTCGGATGGCTTCATTTTGAAACAGAAAGGATAAGGTGCCAGTGGACTGATTTGAGGAGGGTAGGAGGATATTTGATGGCATTCACTAAAATAGCATCTCTAGTGGCTCAGACAGTAAAGAATCTGTCTGCAATTCTGGAGACCTGGGTTCAGTCCCTGGGTGGGGAAGATCCCTTGGAGACTGAGCATGCATGCGTGCATACATTAAAATACCTGGGTTGGTCCTAGATGGTGAACGCATAGCAGTGAAGGTCCTGGTGTTCAGATGGCCACCCCTCCCTGGGAGCCCACACCCACAGTTCATACCAGCATCACAATCATGATGCTCATCCATGCCCCATTTTCTTCAGAAGTTGGTGGGAAAAACTTGAGGTGGATTTGGTTCTGGAGTCTTGCTTCCAATGTTCCCACCCCATTCAGAGTACTCCACCACATTGAGGAGGGACCGGTGAGGCACAGCTGTGAGAGGGGACAGTGATGGAAAGTAGGAGAGTTTCTGCTGAGTAGAAAGATATTTTCATTCAATTGAGGAGCAATTTTCAGCTTACTGCATGTTGGGTAGCTTGTGATTAATTAATGGAGCTAAAAATGGAAAAGAAGGTACACTGTGTCCTCAAAATATTCTGATCTAATGAGGGGGAGAGTGTACATTTCTTAGACTCCAATAGGGAGCCAATGGGCTATAAAATACAGGTGAAGTAGGCTCAATAGAAAGGTAGGCACAAGTACAAAATAAAAATCAACATTTTCCCAAGAATACTTGCGGAATACGTAACTTATTTACCCAGCCTTAACATCACCCCCCTCATCTTGGCCCCAGGATTCTTTGTCTTTCCCACAGCAAGCAACAATTTTATTGGGAAAGGAGCTCTGCAGTTTTAACTATCATATAAAATCTGGACAGATGGTGTGACAATAGAGTTTTTCCCTAATTCTTAAAATTATTTATATGAAAAAGTTACAAAGGCATAAAAGTCAGATCACATTTGATTATCCACATTAATAAATTATTTTAAAAGAGGCACAGTTAGGTGTTTACTAGTATATAAAATGGATGAATATGGGAGGTCATCTTACAGACGGAAGAGAACCAGCATGTCGGATGGCTTCATTTTGAAACAGAAAGGATAAGGTGCCAGTGGACTGATTTGAGGAGGGTAGGAGGATATTTGATGGCATTCACTAAAATAGCATCTCTAGTGGCTCAGACAGTAAAGAATCTGTCTGCAATTCTGGAGACCTGGGTTCAGTCCCTGGGTGGGAAGACCCCTTTGGGAGACTGAGCATGCATGCGTGCATACATTAAAATACCTGGGTTGGTCCTAGATGGTGAACGCATAGCAGTGAAGGTCCTGGTGTTCAGATGGCCACCCCTCCCTGGGAGCCCACACCCACAGTTCATACCAGCATCACAATCATGATGCTCATCCATGCCCCATTTTCTTCAGAAGTTGGTGGGAAAAACTTGAGGTGGATTTGGTTCTGGAGTCTTGCTTCCAATGTTCCCACCCCATTCAGAGTACTCCACCACATTGAGGAGGGACCGGTGAGGCACAGCTGTGAGAGGGGACAGTGATGGAAAGTAGGAGAGTTTCTGCTGAGTAGAAAGATATTTTCATTCAATTGAGGAGCAATTTTCAGCTTACTGCATGTTGGGTAGCTTGTGATTAATTAATGGAGCTAAAAATGGAAAAAGAAGGTACACTGTGTCCTCAAAATATTCTGATCTAATGAGGGGGAGAGTGTACATTTCTTAGACTCCAATAGGGAGCCAATGGGCTATAAAATACAGGTGAAGTAGGCTCAATAGAAAGGTAGGCACAAGTACAAAATAAAAATCAACATTTTCCCAAGAATACTTGCGGAATACGTAACTTATTTACCCAGCCTTAACATCACCCCCCTCATCTTGGCCCCAGGATTCTTTGTCTTTCCCACAGCAAGCAACAATTTTATTGGGAAAGGAGCTCTGCAGTTTTAACTATCATATAAAATCTGGACAGATGGTGTGACAATAGAGTTTTTCCCTAATTCTTAAAATTATTTATATGAAAAAGTTACAAAGGCATAAAAGTCAGATCACATTTGATTATCCACATTAATAAATTATTTTAAAAGAGGCACAGTTAGGTGTACTGGAAAACCTAGAACAGAATTCCTATATTAATTGTTGTTTTGTCAGTCCAGTGCCTGTCCTGCTCGCCCAGATTCTCTTTGAGAGAAGGAATCTAAGATGAGTGACATAAGAGATTATAAATCAATCTCTTTACTAAACTGGCTGATCCATGAAGCTGTGAGCTATTTACATCTAACTTAGACTTGACTTATCATAACACAGCCATTGGGAACTCTCTGCCATGGTTTGTTAACATAGTGCTGCTAGGACATAGAGAACAGACTCATGGACATGGAAGGGTGAGTGGGAAGGAGAGGGTGGGACAAATGGAGAGTATCATGGAAATATATGTACTAGCATATGTAAAATAGATTGCCAGGGGAAACTTGCTTTGTGACCCAGGAAACTCAAACTGGGCTCTGACAACCTAGAGGGGTGGGATGGGGTAGGAGGTGGGAGAGAAATTCAAGAGGGAGGCACAGCATGTATACCTATGACTGCTCTATATTGATGTCTAACAGAAACCAACACAATATTGTAATTATCCTTCAATTAAAAATAAATAAATTTTAAAAATGGAAGCGGATGATGAAAAATAGCATTGATGGCCTAACTGCCCAGAATTTAATAGAATGTATCTCTTTTAATTTTTATAAGAACCATTTAACTTATGTATGTATCTGTTTTTAATATTAAGGATGTTGAAGATCAGAGATTAAACAATTTATTTAAAGTTTTAAAAATGTATGGTGCTGCTAAGATATTTTTGAAATATTTTCCCTGCTTAAATAGTCATTGGTGTTTCAGAAGATTTTGGACTAACTGGCTTAAAGGAGCACTCAAGGTTTTTTTGAGGGCCCAAGGAGGGGCTCCTTCTCCAGGGAGCAGCAGGAAAGAGGGAGGGAGACTGCGGAAGAGCAGACATTAGACAGTGAGGCTCCCTGTGGGACTTAATCTGATCATTCATTCCATTGGGAATTGTGGGATGCCTCCCACACATCGGCATCAATATCACACGAAGTTTGGAAAGATGCACTCAGTATAGATACTCATAACCTTAATGCTTACATGAACCAGGAAGATGAGATCCAAGAACTACTGGGTAGGAGCAAGGAGCATGTTGCAGGTCTCTTATTTACATTTGAATTTAAGTTTCTAACCATAAAGAAGCAGTACAAGCATGATGCCAGATGGTAACTGATTCTACTTTTATGTGGAGAACACACAGGGAGCAGTGGGGACTGTGGTACCCTGAAGAAGGCAGGGCCCATCTAAGGAGGGTGGGAGAGGCAGCCCCAACTAAGCTCTGACCTATAATCAGCTCAAAGGGGCTTCCCAGGTGGCTCAGTGGTAAAGAATCCGCCTGCCAGTCCAGGAGACACAGGAGACATGGGTTCAATCCCTGGGTCCCGAATATCCCCTGGAGAAGTAAATGGCCATCCATTCTAGGATTCTTGTCTGGAGAATCCCATGGACAGAGGACTGGTGGACTATAGTCCATGGGGTCACGGAAAGTCAGACACAACTGAAGAGACTTAACATAGTCAGGCCATGGATTCCAAATCAAATTTTTAAGAGAAGCCAGATGTCAATTTTTTTTTCTGTTTTGTTTTTAATAAAAACTTTTATTTTGCTTTTAATTTTCACAGAGTTCTGTTGTTTACAGATATGTATGTTCTCAGATTATTCATATGTATATCCTCCCCATCCCACCCTTCCAGACCATCATACAGCACCCGTGAGGGATCTGCTTTTCTCACAGAGCAATGACTATAGCTATTTTCTTCACATAAGATAGTACAGGCCTTCATGCTACTTCCTTTATGCCTCTCACCCACTGTTCCTTCCCCAGAATGTTCATTTTATTTCTAACTGGTGGCATCTAATTAAAATATTTATAAAATACCTTCAGACCCATAATTCTTTGACCAAACCAAACTGGTTTCATTCCCTGAAGAAATGGGCCCTGTCCTTAAGCCAGTTGCCATATTCCTGGATAGATAATACATAGTAACCTGGGCAGGAAGTGAGAATACTTTTGTCATCTAATGGCTATGTGATATATATTCAGTCTCTTCCTCTCTGTCTCAATATGAAACAATATGTTCCCAGAACTTTCCTACTTTTTCCAAAGAAGATGAATTCCTTTTCCTCCAGTTGGAGGATTAAAGTGGGCAAGAAAAGAAACACGGATTGTTCTGCTAATAAGAGTGACAGGTAAGAGGTTATTTGAAGATTACGTTTCTCTGCTTAAAAATGAACTCCTGAGCAGAGACCCTGGAGTGGAAGAGAAAGTCTGGGACAAATGGGGAAAAAAGCAGCAGCAGAGAGATTCAAGACAGTCAATGAAGGGAACAACTTTAGGAAAAGAGATGGCAAAACGTAAAGAGACCTTAACATATTTGCCATGTGGTATGTAAATGATCCCTTGTATACCCAAGACAATTAAAAAAGAATCTACCAAACTTCCCCAATGGTCCAGTGGTTAAGAATCTGCTTGTCAGTGCCAAGGACACAAGTTTGATCTCTGCTCCAGTAGGATTACACCTGCTGTGGGGCAACTAAGCCCACATACCACAACTACCCAGGCACCTAGAGCTTGAGCTCCCCAACAAGAGAAGCTACTGCCATGAGAAGCTGGTACACCACAACCAGAGAGCAGCCCCCACTCGACTCAACTAGAGAAAAACACGCACACAGCAATGAAAACCTAGCATGGCCCAAAATTAAATAAGTAAATATTTCTTAAACTTAAAAAAAAAAAGAGCAGCTTCCCTGCTGCTCCAGTGGGTAAAGAGTCTGCCTTGCAGTGTAAGGGACACCGGTTCGACCCCTGGCCGGGGAAGATCCCACATGCCGCAGAGCAGCTGGACTGGTGTGTCTGGAGCGCACGCGCCCAGAGCCAGTGCTCTGGAATGAGAGAGGCCGCTGCCGTGGGAGGCCCATGCAGGCCAAAGAATAAACATGGATTAAAATAAAATAAAAGAGGCCAAGATTAATTTTAAAAAAGAATCTATAGTGCTCTTCAATTCCTTCATAGTCCTATTTCTGTCTTCTTGAGATAAGAATGAGACAGAGAGGGGCTTCCCCTGGTGGTCCAGTGGGTAAAGACACCGCCTTGCAGTGCGAGGGGCACCGGTTCGATCCCTGGCCTGGGAAGATCCCACGTGCCACAGAGTGGCTGGACCGATCTGTCCAATTACCGAGCCGGAGCTCTGGTGCGTGTGCACCCAGAGCCGGTGCTCTGCGACGACAGAGGCCACCGCGATGGGAGGCCCACAGGAGCCAAAGAACAAAGACGGATGAAAATAGAAAAAAAAAAAAAAAAATGAAAAACCAATAGAAGTGGCCAGCCCACCCCCCTCCCCAGCCCACCCTCCAAAAAAAAGATAAAAAAAAAAAAAAGAATGAGACAGAGAGGCTGGGTCACCTTAAGCTATGCCACAAAGAGTTGTAATGACTAAAGGTGATGAAGATGCTGCCAGCATTTTCCAGCCAAGAGTGGGGAAGAACACAAGGTCTGAAAACAGAAAGAGGTATTTGACTGTGGAGGAATGTCATGAAGAGTTTTGGCTCTAGGCTTGGCTAGTGTAGCAATAATAATAATAATAATCAGGCCTATTGAAAAGGGGAGCCATGAGGGCAGAGGACCAGGGAGGTGAAGGGGTGTCTGGTGTCTCATGAGGATGGGAAGGGTGGGCAGGGGCTTTAAGCTGAGGTTATGTCTCCTTGCCATGTTTTCAGGGGGCCTGAGTCATCGAAAGCTGTGGGTTAGCTTTAATTCAGTCAAGGCTCCAAGGTTGCTCCTTCACCCTCAGTGTGTCAAAGAACTGCAGGTAAAACCCTCAGTATCCCATCCTTAAAATAGGACTGTCGAATATAATCACACCAGGGTATGGAATTTAGAAACATTTGCATGTGTTCATTGGCCATTTGCAACTTCACTGGTTCTGCTCATGTTTCATGAGAGAGTTAGAGACTGAACCTGAGTCTGGACATTCAGAGCTGGAGCCAGCCAGTGCCCCTAAGTCAGCCCTCTGTGTGGCTGGCACACAGGAAACTCATGAGGTTGGATCCTGAGGACGTGGGTGCATACTCAGTCAGGTCTGACTCTTTGCAATCCTGTGGACTGTTGCCCACCAGGCTCCTCAGTCCATGGCATTTCTCAGGCAAGAATACTGGATAGAGCAGGCTTCCATTTCCTTCTCAAGGGGAATCTTCCTGACCCAGAGAATGAGCACGGGTCTCCTGCATCTCAGCGGATTCTTTACCAACTGAGCCACCTTGGAAGCCTGGAGATATTTTCAAATCCAGGGTGGGCTACCTATCTCAGAATGCTCATAGAGTGAGAGGGGAGATGTCTGGAAGTTGCTAGTGGCCTGGCTTATACTGACTGTTGAATCCTGGGCATACCAACTGCACTCCAGGAACTCAGGGTCACATTCATCTGCATGTGAAGATTTTACATTTTATACCTTATGATCCAGCTCTCAAATCTGTGCGTGACTATTGGAAAAACCATAGCTTTGACCATAGGGACCTTTGTCGGTAAAGTGATGTCTCTGCTTTTGAATACACCATCTTTGTCATAGCTTTTATTTCAAGGAGCAAGCATCTTTTAATTTCATGGCTGCAGTCACCATGAAATTGCCACAGTGATTTTTCAGTCCAAGAAAATAAAATCTGTCACTGTTTTCACAAAAATAAACTTCCTTCTGTAGAAGTCAAAACCATCCTCACCTTGGTGTAGCCCTTTCACTTGAATCTTTCTGCTTATGATTTTCTTCTTCAATTCATTTTTACTAGGAAAATATATTGTTCTGGTAAATTTATAAACAAAAAGTCTTCCAATAAATCAGTAATTAAATCATTTAAAGTATATACATATATAAATATAAATGCTGAATAATCCGTTCTAGACAGTGTCAAATCATAGAGAAAAACACTGACCTGAAGTTCACTGGATTTCAAGGCAAGGGTAAGCCCCTTCTCTTTGAAAATTGAACTGTTGGATTTGATTCAAATCTGAAATAATCAGGACAGTAAGTCTTATGTGAATGTTTTCCCTGAAGGGAAAGAAAAGTCAGAAAAGGTAAAGATCATGCAACCAGCAGCGGGGAGAATTGACTGCTCTGACCCTGACTGGCCAGCTGGGTCCCCAGATCACTGTACTAGTCTCTGCCCCTGGCAGGTCTGACTCTTTGCAATCCTGTGGACTGTTGCCCACCAGGCTCCTCTGTCCATGGCATTTCTCAGGCAAGAATACTGGATAGAGCAGGCTTCCATTTCCTTCTCAAGGGGAATCTTCCTGACCCAGAGAATGAGCACGGGTCTCCTGCATCTCAGCGGATTCTTTACCAACTGAGCCACCTTGGAAGCCTGGAGATATTTTCAAATCCAGGGTGGGCTACCTATCTCAGAATGCTCATAGAGTGAGAGGGGAGATGTCTGGAAGTTGCTAGTGGCCTGGCTTATACTGACTGTTGAATCCTGGGCATACCAACTGCACTCCAGGAACTCAGGGTCACATTCATCTGCATGTGAAGATTTTACATTTTATACCTTATGATCCAGCTCTCAAATCTGTGCGTGACTATTGGAAAAACCATAGCTTTGACCATAGGGACCTTTGTCGGTAAAGTGATGTCTCTGCTTTTGAATACACCATCTTTGTCATAGCTTTTATTTCAAGGAGCAAGCATCTTTTAATTTCATGGCTGCAGTCACCATGAAATTGCCACAGTGATTTTTCAGTCCAAGAAAATAAAATCTGTCACTGTTTTCACAAAAATAAACTTCCTTCTGTAGAAGTCAAAACCATCCTCACCTTGGTGTAGCCCTTTCACTTGAATCTTTCTGCTTATGATTTTCTTCTTCAATTCATTTTTACTAGGAAAATATATTGTTCTGGTAAATTTATAAAAAAAAAGTCTTCCAATAAATCAGTAATTAAATCATTTAAAGTATATACATATATAAATATAAATGCTGAATAATCCGTTCTAGACAGTGTCAAATCATAGAGAAAAACACTGACCTGAAGTTCACTGGATTTCAAGGCAAGGGTAAGCCCCTTCTCTTTGAAAATTGAACTGTTGGATTTGATTCAAATCTGAAATAATCAGGACAGTAAGTCTTATGTGAATGTTTTCCCTGAAGGGAAAGAAAAAGTCAGAAAAGGTAAAGATCATGCAACCAGCAGCGGGGAGAATTGACTGCTCTGACCCTGACTGGCCAGCTGGGTCCCCAGATCACTGTACTAGTCTCTGCCCCTGGCAGGTGCTGGGTAACGGGACTGCCGAGAGGCGGGTTTTTGTTGTTGTTGTTGCTTTGTCTCGTTTTTGCTCTTTTGTTGTAAAATATTCCCTTTTTGAAACTACTCTTCACTTTAGGAAAAGATTAGGGCTGCTTCATGATGGCAAGCAGTGATATATCCTCTAAGTGATCAGTATAAAAAACATCTTTTTCAAAATGCACAGTCTTTTTCTTCCACAGTTCAACATACCCAACAATGTCAAGCTACCCTTCTCTTGAGGTGGAAAGGCCTTATTTAAAAAAAAAAAAAAAAGAGAAACAAATGTTTAAATGTATTTATTGGGCTTGTGGTAAAGAACTCACCTGCCAATGCAGGAGACTCGGGTTCAATCCCTGGGTCAGGAATATCCTCTGAAGAAGGAAACAACAACCCACTCCAAGCATTCTTGCCTGGGAAATGCCATGGACTGAGGTGCCTGTTAGGCTACAGTCCATACCATTCCAAAAGAGTTAGGCACAACTTAGTAACTGAACAACAACAAATATTTATGTATTTACTCATTTTGGCTATCCTGGGTCTTTGTAGTTGCATGCAGGCTTTTCTAGTTTCAGTGAGTGGGGCTACTCTCTAGTTGCAGTGCGTGGACTTCCCTTTGTGGTGGGTTCTCTGTTGTAGAACAAGGCTCTAGAGCACACAGGCTCCACAGTGCTGGCTCAGTAGTTGTGGTCCACAGCATGTAGAATCTTCCAGGGATCGAACCTGCCTATTGAGGCTTTCACTTGAATCTTTCTGCTTATGATTTTCTTCTTCAATTCATTTTTACTAGGAAAATATATTGTTCTGGTAAATTTATAAACAAAAGTCTACAAATAAATCAGTAATTAAATCATTTAAAGTATATACATATATAAATATAAATGCTGAATAATCCGTTCTAGACAGTGTCAAATCATAGAGAAAAACACTGACCTGAAGTTCACTGGATTTCAAGGCAAGGGTAAGCCCCTTCTCTTTGAAAATTGAACTGTTGGATTTGATTCAAATCTGAAATAATCAGGACAGTAAGTCTTATGTGAATGTTTTCCCTGAAGGGAAAGAAAAAGTCAGAAAAGGTAAAGATCATGCAACCAGCAGCGGGGAGAATTGACTGCTCTGACCCTGACTGGCCAGCTGGGTCCCCAGATCACTGTACTAGTCTCTGCCCCTGGCAGGTGCTGGGTAACGGGACTGCCGAGAGGCGGGTTTTTGTTGTTGTTGTTGCTTTGTCTCGTTTTTGCTCTTTTGTTGTAAAATATTCCCTTTTTGAAACTACTCTTCACTTTAGGAAAAGATTAGGGCTGCTTCATGATGGCAAGCAGTGATATATCCTCTAAGTGATCAGTATAAAAAACATCTTTTTCAAAATGCACAGTCTTTTTCTTCCACAGTTCAACATACCCAACAATGTCAAGCTACCCTTCTCTTGAGGTGGAAAGGCCTTATTTAAAAAAAAAAAAAAAAAAGAGAAACAAATGTTTAAATGTATTTATTGGGCTTGTGGTAAAGAACTCACCTGCCAATGCAGGAGACTCGGGTTCAATCCCTGGGTCAGGAATATCCTCTGAAGAAGGAAACAACAACCCACTCCAAGCATTCTTGCCTGGGAAATGCCATGGACTGAGGTGCCTGTTAGGCTACAGTCCATACCATTCCAAAAGAGTTAGGCACAACTTAGTAACTGAACAACAACAAATATTTATGTATTTACTCATTTTGGCTATCCTGGGTCTTTGTAGTTGCATGCAGGCTTTTTCTAGTTTCAGTGAGTGGGGGCTACTCTCTAGTTGCAGTGCGTGGACTTCCCTTTGTGGTGGGTTCTCTCGTTGTAGAACAAGGCTCTAGAGCACACAGGCTCCACAGTGCTGGCTCAGTAGTTGTGGTCCACGGGCTTATTTGCTTCACAGCATGTAGAATCTTCCAGGGATCGAACCCCTGCCCCCTGTATTGGTAGGCGGATTCTGTACTACTTCCCTGGAACACCAGGGAAGTCCTGGAGGTTTTAATATTCCCCAATGTAAGAGTGAAACTGCCCCAGGGTTCAGAATCCTCTTAGCTCTGAGACCCACTAGCTGAATTTCAGTTTCTTCCAAGTACACAGTAATCATACCCATCTCCCAGAAATGTGAGGGTTAAATGAAAGTATCCATATGTCTCCTAGCACATAGAAAACACTCACTGTTAGTTCTGGCGGCTGTGATTACTTCTTGCAGTATTACTAAAAGGGCAAATGACTCTTTCAACTATGTTGCAAATATTATCTGAAGAAAGTTTTGATATTTGCTTTATGTATTTCATACTAGAGGAGTAAAAGCCATTATACATTCAATAAAAGAATTGAATTCTCTTGGACAACTGGGTTACAGACTCATCTTGGCCATTCATCAGCCACCAACCTTGGCATGTTATTTATTTCTGAGAGTCTGTCGCTTTCTTTTCCAGCTAGACCAATCATGCCTGCCTCCCAGGCCTCACAGAGCTGTTGAAAGGAAGTATGATATGGCCTGCATAAGTGATTTGGAAAAGTTTTCAAGTATTATCCAGAGTTAAAGGTATTATTGTTGGGACATGGGAAGCTGAGCTTCTGTGAGCATATTTCTATTTGCATTTGAACTGGGGGGCAGATGTGAAGAATGCTAGTTCCATCCATTTTTGTAGACATAGGATATCCTATAGATGTTCAAAATGTCTATTTATCTTTTAAAAAGACCAGCCAAGAATGTTAAACTCTCTCCTTTGTCTCCCTTCTCTAGGACTGGAATTTTTCTCCTATATAACTTCTTTTCACTGTTGGCAGCCACTATGGTTTCATCTCTTGTGAAAAGAATCCTCTTATGTTAAGAGACCATCAGCCTGGAGCACTGAAGCAATCATCACTGTTTTACACATGAACGTCCATGGATGCGGAGATCTGGCAAACCCCTCAGAGATTCCACTGTGTTTGGAATCAAGTCCAGAGTCCTCAAGATAGGTCCAGTTCCTACCACTTCTCTTGCCCAATCTCTCAGCCTTGAGCTTACTTTTGTTAGAATGTCTTCTCAATTACTTGAAGGTGATACTCCCTCTTTTAAATCTTCATCACCTTGGATGTCATAGCTCCAAGCTCCCCATCATCATAATGTTTCTCCGTACACTTGCTTTAGTTTGTCTTGTTGATAGTAGCCTAAAGATGTATGAATCATCCAAAGTCCATAGTTTACATTAGCGCTTACTCTTGGTGGTGTACATTCAATGGGTTTGGACAAATGTAATGACATGTATCCACCATTAGATAACACAGAGTAGATTCACTGCCCTAAAAGTCCCCTGTGCGCTGCCTGTTCATCTCTCTTTTTCCCTAAACCCTGGCAACTACTGATTGTTTTACTCTCTCCATATATTTGCCTTGTATAGAAGGTTGTATGTTTGGAATCATACATTATATAGTCTTTTTGATTGGTTTCTTTCACCTAATAGCATGCTTTTAATGTTCTTCCGTGTCTTTTCATGACTTAGTATCTCAATTCTTTTTAGTGTTGAACCATATTTTATTGTATGAATATACCACAGTTTAGCCATTTACCTATTGAAGGTCATCTTGGTAGATTCCAATTTTTGGAAATTATGAATAAAGCCACTATAAACATCCATATTCCAGTTTTTTGCGTGGAGATAAGTTTTCAAATGTGGAAAAAATACCAAGGAATACAATTGATGGGTCACGTGAGAAGAGTGTGCTCAGTTTTGTAAGAAATAGCCAAACTGTGCTTCAGAGTGGCTGTACCATTCTTCTGATCTTTTAAGGCACAGCCTGTTCAATTGTGTCAGGAGACAGCATGGATTTCTTAGGCAGCAAATACCTCAATTTCTAATGTCCAAAGGTCTTGAGATGTCTCCTGTGAATAGGTGCAGGATCCCAGTACAGAGCAGCCTTGAGCAAATACTGTGTGTTTCATATGCCATTAAGCAAATGTGTGTTATTAGTAACTGAGCCAACAGATGTTATTCTCCTAGTGCGCTGTGGGTCACAGAGAGAAGTGCTACTTTTTGTTTTTCCGTGTGTACTTGTAAGAACAACGGAAGCATAGCTGTACCTTCTTTGAAAATGCCCCTGGGGACTTCCTTGGTGATCCGGTGACTAAGAATCTGCCCTCCCAATGCAGGAGGCCAGTTTCAGTCCTTGGTCAGGGGGCTGGATTCCACATGCCACAAACCTTGATACTCTTTTAAATCTTCATCACCTTGGATGTCATAGCTCCAAGCTCCCCATCATCATAATGTTTCTCCGTACACTTGCTTTAGTTTGTCTTGTTGATAGTAGCCTAAAGATGTATGAATCATCCAAAGTCCATAGTTTACATTAGCGCTTACTCTTGGTGGTGTACATTCAATGGGTTTGGACAAATGTAATGACATGTATCCACCATTAGATAACACAGAGTAGATTCACTGCCCTAAAAGTCCCCTGTGCGCTGCCTGTTCATCTCTCTTTTTCCCTAAACCCTGGCAACTACTGATTGTTTTACTCTCTCCATATATTTGCCTTGTATAGAAGGTTGTATGTTTGGAATCATACATTATATAGTCTTTTTGATTGGTTTCTTTCACCTAATAGCATGCTTTTAATGTTCTTCCGTGTCTTTTCATGACTTAGTATCTCAATTCTTTTTAGTGTTGAACCATATTTTATTGTATGAATATACCACAGTTTAGCCATTTACCTATTGAAGGTCATCTTGGTAGATTCCAATTTTTGGAAATTATGAATAAAGCCACTATAAACATCCATATTCCAGTTTTTTGCGTGGAGATAAGTTTTCAAATGTGGAAAAAATACCAAGGAATACAATTGATGGGTCACGTGAGAAGAGTGTGCTCAGTTTTGTAAGAAATAGCCAAACTGTGCTTCAGAGTGGCTGTACCATTCTTCTGATCTTTTAAGGCACAGCCTGTTCAATTGTGTCAGGAGACAGCATGGATTTCTTAGGCAGCAAATACCTCAATTTCTAATGTCCAAAGGTCTTGAGATGTCTCCTGTGAATAGGTGCAGGATCCCAGTACAGAGCAGCCTTGAGCAAATACTGTGTGTTTCATATGCCATTAAGCAAATGTGTGTTATTAGTAACTGAGCCAACAGATGTTATGCTCCTATTGCGCTGAGGGTCACAGAGAGAGAAGTGCTACTTTTTGTTTTTTCCGTGTGTACTTGTAAGAACAAGGGAAGCATAGCTGTACCTTCTTTGAAAATGCCCCTGGGGACTTCCTTGGTGATCCGGTGACTAAGAATCTGCCCTCCCAATGCAGGAGGCCAGTTTCAGTCCTTGGTCAGGGAGCTAGATTCCACATGCCACAACTAAGAGTCCACATGTGGAAATGAAGATCAAAACTTCCTGGAGCACTCAAAGCAATACTTTTCTTCTTTTTTACAAAAAGAATTCATTTTCTTGAATATCCTTGGACACTCATGGCATCCAGATGTGTCTCCTCCTCATCCCTGTCACTCTTCTACTGCCTGGCTCCTCATTCCTCCTCATTCACTGGGGATTCATGCAAAAATCATGGATTTCATTCTCTCATTACAGTAACATTCAGCCAGTGACTACTCGAGCCCTTGACTTTCTCAGTTTTAACAAACTTCCTCCAGCGACCACTCCCATCATCACTCTCGGAGCCCTCACATCAATAGAATGCTCAGTTCTCAGAAATCTTGATTTCAAACAAGTCACTCCCTCAATATCACAAGCTGTTTTTTCAAATTCACCCAACGCAGCTCTGAATTCAAGCCCTCTCATCTCCGGATTCTGCCTTTTTCCATGACTCACCAGTCCCCTCTGTTTTTTCATCATCTCTCATTTAATGTTTTCCTGGGGTCCATCTTCCCACCATGCCCTTGCACATCCTTCTGTAGGGCTACTCCCCACTGGCAAATCAGAATTCTGAATGTAGTCCACTCTGCTTCCCTGTTGTCTATCTGGAGCAGCTCCAAGTTGCTGCTTAAAAACCACCAACAAGGCTGATTAGCTTCATTCCAAAGCCAAATCAATTGTGTCAGGAGACAGCATGGATTTCTTAGGCAGCAAATACCTCAATTTCTAATGTCCAAAGGTCTTGAGATGTCTCCTGTGAATAGGTGCAGGATCCCAGTACAGAGCAGCCTTGAGCAAATACTGTGTGTTTCATATGCCATTAAGCAAATGTGTGTTATTAGTAACTGAGCCAACAGATGTTATGCTCCTATTGCGCTGAGGGTCACAGAGAGAAGTGCTACTTTTTGTTTTTTCCGTGTGTACTTGTAAGAACAAGGGAAGCATAGCTGTACCTTCTTTGAAAATGCCCCTGGGGACTTCCTTGGTGATCCGGTGACTAAGAATCTGCCCTCCCAATGCAGGAGGCCAGTTTCAGTCCTTGGTCAGGGAGCTAGATTCCACATGCCACAACTAAGAGTCCACATGTGGAAATGAAGATCAAAACTTCCTGGAGCACTCAAAGCAATACTTTTCTTCTTTTTTACAAAAAGAATTCATTTTCTTGAATATCCTTGGACACTCATGGCATCCAGATGTGTCTCCTCCTCATCCCTGTCACTCTTCTACTGCCTGGCTCCTCATTCCTCCTCATTCACTGGGGATTCATGCAAAAATCATGGATTTCATTCTCTCATTACAGTAACATTCAGCCAGTGACTACTCGAGCCCTTGACTTTCTCAGTTTTAACAAACTTCCTCCAGCGACCACTCCCATCATCACTCTCGGAGCCCTCACATCAATAGAATGCTCAGTTCTCAGAAATCTTGATTTCAAACAAGTCACTCCCTCAATATCACAAGCTGTTTTTTCAAATTCACCCAACGCAGCTCTGAATTCAAGCCCTCTCATCTCCGGATTCTGCCTTTTTCCATGACTCACCAGTCCCCTCTGTTTTTTCATCATCTCTCATTTAATGTTTTCCTGGGGTCCATCTTCCCACCATGCCCTTGCACATCCTTCTGTAGGGCTACTCCCCACTGGCAAATCAGAATTCTGAATGTAGTCCACTCTGCTTCCCTGTTGTCTATCTGGAGCAGCTCCAAGTTGCTGCTTAAAAACCACCAACAAGGCTGATTAGCTTCATTCCAAAGCCATCATCTTATGCTGCACAAGGACATTCATTCACCTGATACACCTGCTGTGTTTCCTTAAATTTCCTATATTCTGCAAGGACATTTCATACTTCCTGTCATCACATCTCACATGCTCTTTCCCCCTGAATCCTGGCTAATGAGGTAGCCTGGAGCTCCCTGAGAATATGGCAGCCAGAGAGGAACTCCCTTGTCTCATGGTAATCTAGTAACACTTTTGAATTTGCATTGAATTCTGCTTTATTTCTGCTGTAATGGAGAAAGACTTTCCCTCCTAACAATAATCTACCTTTCTTGGGCTCATATGGGCTCACCCCTCAAGGAATGTATTGTTTTAATTGTCATTTTTTCCTGCATCAGTACACCATTAGAGGCCCTCTGTCCATTGCATGCTTTTTGTTTTCTTTGTGTGTGTGGGGGGGGGGGGGGGAGTATAATTTACATACAATAGCATACATACAAATAACATCCCAGAAACTTACTTCTTGCTCTGTTCCAGCCAATACTCACCCCCACCCCCATGGGCAACCATTGCTCTAATTGCTATCACCATAGTTGAATTTTCCCTGTTTATGGACATAATGGGAATTGTAAAGAATGTATAGTTTCGTGTCTCACTTTCTTTTGCTCAATATAATACTTCTAAGTTCCTGCTTTCCTATAACTATAGTGCACTCCTTTTTCTGTTCTAATTCTTTCAAAAAACACATTATAATGACCCCCACTATTGATGATGCATCTATTTAAATACTATTATGTTGAAAAAGATGTTTATAAATCTAGTGAAACATTGTCGTGGTTTTATAGACAGGACAGGGCAGAGACATTGCCAATGCTTCCCACATAAACAAGTGCTCAACAAAGAGCACAGGTTCTTTCTCCTGCAGCTGCCTCGAGTGTAACTCTCCCCCTGTTATGTTCTGGGATCCATCCACAGAGCCTGGAGCTCTGATCTCTTTGGAGCTGCACCGCCCTTCTGACAGCCAATCAGCAGGTCCCAACGAACCCGCACCTGCTGAACCCCAGAATTCTGAATGTCCACTCTGCTTCCCTGTTGTCTATCTGGAGCAGCTCCAAGTTGCTGCTTAAAAACCACCAACAAGGCTGATTAGCTTCATTCCAAAGCCATCATCTTATGCTGCACAAGGACATTCATTCACCTGATACACCTGCTGTGTTTCCTTAAATTTCCTATATTCTGCAAGGACATTTCATACTTCCTGTCATCACATCTCACATGCTCTTTCCCCCTGAATCCTGGCTAATGAGGTAGCCTGGAGCTCCCTGAGAATATGGCAGCCAGAGAGGAACTCCCTTGTCTCATGGTAATCTAGTAACACTTTTGAATTTGCATTGAATTCTGCTTTATTTCTGCTGTAATGGAGAAAGACTTTCCCTCCTAACAATAATCTACCTTTCTTGGGCTCATATGGGCTCACCCCTCAAGGAATGTATTGTTTTAATTGTCATTTTTTCCTGCATCAGTACACCATTAGAGGCCCTCTGTCCATTGCATGCTTTTTGTTTTCTTTGTGTGTGTGGGGGGGGATAATTTACATACAATAGCATACATACAAATAACATCCCAGAAACTTACTTCTTGCTCTGTTCCAGCCAATACTCACCCCCACCCCCATGGGCAACCATTGCTCTAATTGCTATCACCATAGTTGAATTTTCCCTGTTTATGGACATAATGGGAATTGTAAAGAATGTATAGTTTCGTGTCTCACTTTCTTTTGCTCAATATAATACTTCTAAGTTCCTGCTTTCCTATAACTATAGTGCACTCCTTTTTCTGTTCTAATTCTTTCAAAAAACACATTATAATGACCCCCACTATTGATGATGCATCTATTTAAATACTATTATGTTGAAAAAGATGTTTATAAATCTAGTGAAACATTGTCGTGGTTTTATAGACAGGACAGGGCAGAGACATTGCCAATGCTTCCCACATAAACAAGTGCTCAACAAAGAGCACAGGTTCTTTCTCCTGCAGCTGCCTCGAGTGTAACTCTCCCCCTGTTATGTTCTGGGATCCATCCACAGAGCCTGGAGCTCTGATCTCTTTGGAGCTGCACCGCCCTTCTGACAGCCAATCAGCAGGTCCCAACGAACAGCACCTTTTCCAGCTGAAAACCTGGGTGTTCCAGGACAAGTCTTCTCTGGCGGTGCGCTCAGCCATTGAGGCCGGAACCGGGCCAGGCACGTGCTTGACTCCTGATGACAGCGCCGTCGCACCTGCTCCTGAGCCAGCCAAAGGGAGACACGCTCCGTTCAGCAACGCCTGCACCCCCAAATCCTCCTCTCATTCCTACGTTTTTCTCTCCCCCCCTGCCCACGTTTAATTAATTATCTCTTCCAGGTGCCTGCCCACTGGTCTCCTCCCTGGTGCGCTGGGCCCGGGCGGGGAAGGGGGCGCCGCGAGCGCGGGGCTCAGCACTGTGCGCCCAGCCTGCGGAGAGACAGGCGCGGTACCGAGAGTCTGTGATGCGGGAGAACGGCTCCTTCGCCAACTGCTGCGAGGCGGGCGGCCGGACAGAGAGCCCGGGCTGGACTGGGGCGGGCGGCGCGCGGCCCTCCGGGACCCCCCGGCCTCCCTGGATGGCGCCGGCGCTGTCCGCGGTGCTCATCGTCACCACCGCGGTGGACATCGTGGGCAACCTCCTTGTCATCCTCTCGGTGCTGGGGAACCGCAAGCTCCGGAACGCAGGTGAGCTCCGCGCCCGCTGCTGCGTCGGGCCCCTCCCTGGCGGTTGCTCGTGATCTTGACCCTGATCGTGCCGTCAGCCCCCTGGTCTGTCCTCTCTCCCTTGAGCCTCGATCCCTTCTCTAACCATTCCCCAGCTTGGGTCCGAAACTCAGAAGTTAGTGTGAGTTGCTGCTTTTCTCCGACTTGTAGCTTTGATGAACCGGGCATGCTCTTGCTGGTTTTATTACCTGCTTTCCAAACAGTGCCCCAAAAAAGCCCACTATTGATGATGCATCTATTTAAATACTATTATGTTGAAAAAGATGTTTATAAATCTAGTGAAACATTGTCGTGGTTTTATAGACAGGACAGGGCAGAGACATTGCCAATGCTTCCCACATAAACAAGTGCTCAACAAAGAGCACAGGTTCTTTCTCCTGCAGCTGCCTCGAGTGTAACTCTCCCCCTGTTATGTTCTGGGATCCATCCACAGAGCCTGGAGCTCTGATCTCTTTGGAGCTGCACCGCCCTTCTGACAGCCAATCAGCAGGTCCCAACGAACAGCACCTTTTCCAGCTGAAAACCTGGGTGTTCCAGGACAAGTCTTCTCTGGCGGTGCGCTCAGCCATTGAGGCCGGAACCGGGCCAGGCACGTGCTTGACTCCTGATGACAGCGCCGTCGCACCTGCTCCTGAGCCAGCCAAAGGGAGACACGCTCCGTTCAGCAACGCCTGCACCCCCAAATCCTCCTCTCATTCCTACGTTTTTCTCTCCCCCCCTGCCCACGTTTAATTAATTATCTCTTCCAGGTGCCTGCCCACTGGTCTCCTCCCTGGTGCGCTGGGCCCGGGCGGGGAAGGGGGCGCCGCGAGCGCGGGGCTCAGCACTGTGCGCCCAGCCTGCGGAGAGACAGGCGCGGTACCGAGAGTCTGTGATGCGGGAGAACGGCTCCTTCGCCAACTGCTGCGAGGCGGGCGGCCGGACAGAGAGCCCGGGCTGGACTGGGGCGGGCGGCGCGCGGCCCTCCGGGACCCCCCGGCCTCCCTGGATGGCGCCGGCGCTGTCCGCGGTGCTCATCGTCACCACCGCGGTGGACATCGTGGGCAACCTCCTTGTCATCCTCTCGGTGCTGGGGAACCGCAAGCTCCGGAACGCAGGTGAGCTCCGCGCCCGCTGCTGCGTCGGGCCCCTCCCTGGCGGTTGCTCGTGATCTTGACCCTGATCGTGCCGTCAGCCCCCTGGTCTGTCCTCAGCTCCCTTGAGCCTCGATCCCTTCTCTCTAACCATTCCCCAGCTTGGGTCCGAAACTCAGAAGTTAGTGTGAGTTGCTGCTTTTCTCCGACTTGTAGCTTTTGCAAGTGAACCGGGCAGCGCTTGGCTTGGGCAAAGTTTTTCTTCGCGCACTTTTTGGCAGAGCGAGGCGCTGTGAAAACCCCAGCGGCTGGGAGCCAACGCTCTCCAAGGCTCCCCAATTTGGGCCGGTTCGGACAGTGCCACTCGCCGGCCGCAGGCATCTCACCATCTTCAGCACCTCCCTCCCCTGCCAAGCACTGTGGTTCACGCGTTAGGTGCTTAGGAAATAAATGCTGGGATGATGAGTGAATTAATGGAAACGCTCCAGTGAGTTTCCGTCAGACTTTCCTCCTCATCTTGGCTCCAAACAAAAGAGTGCAAAGGCAACCATCTGCAGCCTCTGCTTGGACGGAAATTCGTTATTTTGGGATAACCGCAGGTCTTTAATGAAGACAGAGAATTTGTAGGACTAAACAAAGATTAAAATAATAATTCGGCAAAACAGTGTTGCAATCCTGAGACTATTTCTCCCTTTCAATTCACACTCATTTCAGCTTTCCCATACCTAGGTGTGACAGGGAACAAAACCAGAGGGAGAGAGTCTCTGAACTCTGACCTTCAGGGTCGTCCAAATTTGCTGACCACTCCAGCTCGGGGAGAAGTTCAGTGGCCCATTTGTCAATTTGTCATTTTCCTGTTTGGGCCCTAAGGGCAACTCACATGTTAGAGTGAATTAAAATGAAAAGATAGCAGAAAGCCAATTAGATAGCTTAATCATGCTTTTCTAAGGAGGCAGACCATTCAGAAAGGCTGTTCTTAGTAAATTGCTATAGTTTATATGGCCCTGCGACTCCAAGATTGTTATCTAAAGAACAAACAAGAAGTGAAAATGTGACCTTCTATCCATAATATTGGAAACATCACATTATTAAAAGGAAGTAATTGTATAGCGGCAGATGGTAGCTAGACTTAGAGTGATCATTTTTAAATATATAGAAGAAGTGAATCCCTTTGTTGTGCACTGGGAACTAAGATACTGTTATAGGTTAAGTTACACCTCAAAAAGCAAACTCAGAGAAAAAGAGGTGAGATTTGAAGTTGTCAGAGGCAGGAATTGAGGTGAGGAACTGGATAAAGACAATCTAAATTTGCAAGTGAACCGGGCAGCGCTTGGCTTGGGCAAAGTTTTTCTTCGCGCACTTTTTGGCAGAGCGAGGCGCTGTGAAAACCCCAGCGGCTGGGAGCCAACGCTCTCCAAGGCTCCCCAATTTGGGCCGGTTCGGACAGTGCCACTCGCCGGCCGCAGGCATCTCACCATCTTCAGCACCTCCCTCCCCTGCCAAGCACTGTGGTTCACGCGTTAGGTGCTTAGGAAATAAATGCTGGGATGATGAGTGAATTAATGGAAACGCTCCAGTGAGTTTCCGTCAGACTTTCCTCCTCATCTTGGCTCCAAACAAAAGAGTGCAAAGGCAACCATCTGCAGCCTCTGCTTGGACGGAAATTCGTTATTTTGGGATAACCGCAGGTCTTTAATGAAGACAGAGAATTTGTAGGACTAAACAAAGATTAAAATAATAATTCGGCAAAACAGTGTTGCAATCCTGAGACTATTTCTCCCTTTCAATTCACACTCATTTCAGCTTTCCCATACCTAGGTGTGACAGGGAACAAAACCAGAGGGAGAGAGTCTCTGAACTCTGACCTTCAGGGTCGTCCAAATTTGCTGACCACTCCAGCTCGGGGAGAAGTTCAGTGGCCCATTTGTCAATTTGTCATTTTCCTGTTTGGGCCCTAAGGGCAACTCACATGTTAGAGTGAATTAAAATGAAAAGATAGCAGAAAGCCAATTAGATAGCTTAATCATGCTTTTCTAAGGAGGCAGACCATTCAGAAAGGCTGTTCTTAGTAAATTGCTATAGTTTATATGGCCCTGCGACTCCAAGATTGTTATCTAAAGAACAAACAAGAAGTGAAAATGTGACCTTCTATCCATAATATTGGAAACATCACATTATTAAAAGGAAGTAATTGTATAGCGGCAGATGGTAGCTAGACTTAGAGTGATCATTTTTAAATATATAGAAGAAGTGAATCCCTTTGTTGTGCACTGGGAACTAAGATACTGTTATAGGTTAAGTTACACCTCAAAAAGCAAACTCAGAGAAAAAGAGGTGAGATTTGAAGTTGTCAGAGGCAGGAATTGAGGGGTGAGGGAACTGGATAAAGACAATCTAAAGGCACAAACTTCCATTTCTGAGATAAATAAGTACTAGGAATGTAATGTACCACTTGATAAATACACTGCTTTACCTCTTTAACTTATATAGTGCTGGGTATCAATTACATACCAATAAAACTGAAAGAAAAAATGCTAAGTTTTCTAAGTCATTTCAGTAATGGTGACTTTTATTAATTATCTGCAATAACTTTTTCAAGATATTGTTGTGTCCTTTGAATAGAATCTTATCTATTAGGAAAGAGCAGATATTTTGATCATATCGTCCTTTTGTAGCAGCCGCAAGTCTTCATTTCCTGCCTGGGGAGGCAGGGCCTCTCTCCCTGATTAACCAGGTATCAAGAGGAGACCTGGTGGGCTACTTCCTCTGCCTGAAGGAGACAAGCTTATTTTCCCGGCTCCATCCCCAGGAGGGCTGGCCTCTTCCTCTCTCCTAGTGAAATTCATTGGAAACCTTATTGATTTGAGAGTGTGGCCTGGGTGGGTAATGAGCATATTAAATCACTGGCACAGCCTGTATTCCATCTTCTAATGTCCTGATCTTCCCAATCCAGGAATGGGACCTGCATCTCTTATGTCTCCTGCATTGGCAGATGGATTTTTTTTACCACTAGTGCTACCTTGGGAAGCCCAACACCATATCTAAGTGATACTAATTCATCATATATTGATGACTACTCTAGTCATGCAACTTAACCAGTCTTTATTTGACCCTTGACTTTATTGATAGTAGTCATGAAAAAGTATTTAGCTAACTGAGACTTTCAAAGATGCCTGAAAACCTACAGCACTGTGAATAGTTAGCACCCCTTTCCATATTCATTAGTTTTTCTCTTCATATTCATATATTCATCGGTTTTTCTCTTAAGGGTTTGAAGTTACTTTAAGAAATATTTATCTTAGACCTTTATGCAACTGAATGGTTCTTTAATTCATTGGTGTTAAGAAAATAGGACTGTGATACTCAGAACATGTGTATTTCCAATAACTAAGGCAGAGAGTGCCTATTGAGGTCACAGCACCATTCTTAGCAGATGTCAGTATTCTCTACTTGACTATTACAGTTTCTCTGTGTGGAAGGTTCTTATTATTTATAATAATAATAATCTATTTATAGTAATATATAAATAGATTTTAAAATAGAGATGTTCTTGATAGCAAGGGTAGGTGGTTCAATAAACTGTCCTTTTGTGGGGATAGGGGGACTCCTCTGTCAGCAGCTTCTGTTGTTCATACCTTGGGTTGACTTTCTTCAGAGATGACACTGGAGCAAGGCAGGCAGGAAGGGATGGAGGGAAGATAGGAGACAAATTGGAGCACTGCCCCAACTTAGAAGGTAAGGCCAGGTGTGTGTCCCACTCCTTGCTATGTTTCTAGAGCCTTGCATGGCACTGGTGGCATTTCACACTTCTCAGTATGTGTTTCCTGGGGCCTCGCCACGCTTAAGGCTCTCCCAGCAGTGTCTGAGGACTTCTCCTTGTGCCCACCCCTGCCATTCATCCTGGGTTCAGACCTCACCCATATTCATCCCTTTATTTCCTCTTTTCCCCTCCTGCTCTTGCAGAAACTTCCTCTATCACATTTCTTCTCTCTCTTCTGTATTTTCACACACACACACACATATTCCCTTAAATTAAAAACAAAAAAAATCTTTCCTTGGTCTTATGTCTCCTTCTAACTTCATGACCACCTTTCCTTCTTTTTTCTACTGGACCTTTTACTGTAACAGTTTATATCCATTAATCACCTCATTGTTTCCCGTTTCCTCCTCAGCCTCCTGGGGTCTGCCCTCCTGGGAGATGTCCCTCTGTGCTGCATGTGATACCAAAGGCCACTCCCTCCTTGAGACTTTCTTTCTCTCAGCTTATCTGAGGCTAGATTTTGAACCTCTTTCCTCTCTTCCTCTCCCAGACACCTGATCCCTGGGAGTCAGTCTTGGTTCCTTCATTCCCCAAGTCCTCCTGATTTGGTCTCATAGTATCTACATTTCCCCCTTTTCTCCCCTCCCCTACTCCTACTGCCCACACTCTCTTCATCCCTTGAACAAACCATGTCCACAGTCACCAGACAGCTTTCCTTACTCCTCCTCCTTCCCTGCTACCATGGTCAGAGTCACCCCAACTCCAAGGAGCACCCTGCATCTACAGAAGGGGGTCCAGCTCCAGAGCACAACTGGCACAAGCCTCTGGGGCTGGTGTAACCCATCCGGAGTCACGGCCATGTCTCCTTCCTCCCATTCAGTGTGACGTGAGCTGCTGCTGCTCCTCACAGCCTGTGTTCTCTCCTCTGGGGAAGCTCTCCTGCCTCTTTTTGGTTAGTGAATATCTCTTTCAAACCCCTTATTTCCCTGGCAGTAAGTGGTTAATACTCTTTGCTCTGAATGCACAGGGTACGGGTTCGATCTCTGGTTGCGGAAGATCCCACATGTTGCATGGCTTGGCCAGAAAAGTGGGGCTGCTTCAGATTCTAAGAATCCCGCACCAGCTGCAGACCTCCGAATCAAATTGACTAGGAAAAGAAGCAGCCAACACGAGAGACTGCCTTCCCAAGACACTGGATCAAATTGCCCTGCATATCCTGTTCAGACCTCCCCTTCATCCCTCTTTTCCCCTCCTGCTCTTGCAGAAACTTCCTCTATCACATTTCTTCTCTCTCTTCTGTATTTTCACACACACACACACATATTCCCTTAAATTAAAAACAAAAAAAATCTTTCCTTGGTCTTATGTCTCCTTCTAACTTCATGACCACCTTTCCTTCTTTTTTCTACTGGACCTTTTACTGTAACAGTTTATATCCATTAATCACCTCATTGTTTCCCGTTTCCTCCTCAGCCTCCTGGGGTCTGCCCTCCTGGGAGATGTCCCTCTGTGCTGCATGTGATACCAAAGGCCACTCCCTCCTTGAGACTTTCTTTCTCTCAGCTTATCTGAGGCTAGATTTTGAACCTCTTTCCTCTCTTCCTCTCCCAGACACCTGATCCCTGGGAGTCAGTCTTGGTTCCTTCATTCCCCAAGTCCTCCTGATTTGGTCTCATAGTATCTACATTTCCCCCTTTTCTCCCCTCCCCTACTCCTACTGCCCACACTCTCTTCATCCCTTGAACAAACCATGTCCACAGTCACCAGACAGCTTTCCTTACTCCTCCTCCTTCCCTGCTACCATGGTCAGAGTCACCCCAACTCCAAGGAGCACCCTGCATCTACAGAAGGGGGTCCAGCTCCAGAGCACAACTGGCACAAGCCTCTGGGGCTGGTGTAACCCATCCGGAGTCACGGCCATGTCTCCTTCCTCCCATTCAGTGTGACGTGAGCTGCTGCTGCTCCTCACAGCCTGTGTTCTCTCCTCTGGGGAAGCTCTCCTGCCTCTTTTTGGTTAGTGAATATCTCTTTCAAACCCCTTATTTCCCTGGCAGTAAGTGGTTAATACTCTTTGCTCTGAATGCACAGGGTACGGGTTCGATCTCTGGTTGCGGAAGATCCCACATGTTGCATGGCTTGGCCAGAAAAGTGGGGCTGCTTCAGATTCTAAGAATCCCGCACCAGCTGCAGACCTCCGAATCAAATTGACTAGGAAAAGAAGCAGCCAACACAGAGGCAGACTGCCTTCTCCTAAGACACTGGATCAAAGCCCTTCCTTAGCTCCCTTGCAGGTTGTTGATTTTATCATTAATATCATAAAAGGTGCGCTTACAGTCTCCTCCCCTGCCTGTTCCCCCTCCCTCATGGTCCCCACCTCTGTCGCTGACCCCACCCAACCCAGGATCCCTTGAGCCCTCGTCATACAGCACTTCCCTTACAGTATTGCTCAGTGTTTTTTCCGTCCCCACTGGACTATGAGATTGTCGAGAGTAGAGACTTTCCTTCTATTTCTAAAACTGCATATAGGTCTGCTGAAGCAAACTGAAATGGACAAGAATACCAGAAAAGCAGTGATACAGAAGGTATTAATTTTGCTTCATGAGGTGAAGTATGTTCAGCACTGCTCACGCTGTCCATAAGATTTTCATGGAACTAAACTGCTATGAGCACTAAAAGCCCACAATGTACCTCATTCTTGTCCTTAAAAGCTGATTGGCACCTGCACTAGGGTGTTCTGATTCCTGTTGTTCCTGTGTGGACAGCAGGCTCCCTAAAACTTAGCCCCAGTGACTCCTTAGGGAATTTTTATTTTAATTTTTATTGGACTATTTGTTATTCAGTTGTTAAATCGTGTCCAACTCTTTGCAATCCCATGGACTGCTGTACAACTGGTTTCTCTGTCTTTCACTATCTCCTAGAGTTTGCTCAAATTCATGTTCATTGAGACAGAGATATCAATCCAATAATCTCATTCTCTCTGGTCCCCTTCTCCTGTCCTCAATCTTTCCCAGCATCAGGGTCTTTTCCAATGAGTCGGCTCTTCACACCAGGTGGCCAAAGTATTGGAGCTCAGTCCCATGTGTGAAGCTGCTCTGCTTTCTTTTGGTTTTTAGTGAATATCTCTTTCAAACCCCTTATTTCCCTGGCAGTAAGTGGTTAATACTCTTTGCTCTGAATGCACAGGGTACGGGTTCGATCTCTGGTTGCGGAAGATCCCACATGTTGCATGGCTTGGCCAGAAAAGTGGGGCTGCTTCAGATTCTAAGAATCCCGCACCAGCTGCAGACCTCCGAATCAAATTGACTAGGAAAAGAAGCAGCCAACACAGAGGCAGACTGCCTTCTCCTAAGACACTGGATCAAAGCCCTTCCTTAGCTCCCTTGCAGGTTGTTGATTTTATCATTAATATCATAAAAGGTGCGCTTACAGTCTCCTCCTGCCTGTTCCCCCTCCCTCATGGTCCCCACCTCTGTCGCTGACCCCACCCAACCCAGGATCCCTTGAGCCCTCGTCATACAGCACTTCCCTTACAGTATTGCTCAGTGTTTTTTCCGTCCCCACTGGACTATGAGATTGTCGAGAGTAGAGACTTTCCTTCTATTTCTAAAACTGCATATAGGTCTGCTGAAGCAAACTGAAATGGACAAGAATACCAGAAAAGCAGTGATACAGAAGGTATTAATTTTGCTTCATGAGGTGAAGTATGTTCAGCACTGCTCACGCTGTCCATAAGATTTTCATGGAACTAAACTGCTATGAGCACTAAAAGCCCACAATGTACCTCATTCTTGTCCTTAAAAGCTGATTGGCACCTGCACTAGGGTGTTCTGATTCCTGTTGTTCCTGTGTGGACAGCAGGCTCCCTAAAACTTAGCCCCAGTGACTCCTTAGGGAATTTTTATTTTAATTTTTATTGGACTATTTGTTATTCAGTTGTTAAATCGTGTCCAACTCTTTGCAATCCCATGGACTGCTGTACAACTGGTTTCTCTGTCTTTCACTATCTCCTAGAGTTTGCTCAAATTCATGTTCATTGAGACAGAGATATCAATCCAATAATCTCATTCTCTCTGGTCCCCTTCTCCTGTCCTCAATCTTTCCCAGCATCAGGGTCTTTTCCAATGAGTCGGCTCTTCACATCAGGTGGCCAAAGTATTGGAGCTTCAGTATCAATCCTTCCAAAGAATATTCAGGGTTGATTTCCTTTAGGGTTGACTGGTTTGATCTCCTTGCAGTCCAAGGGGCTCTCAAGAGTCTTCTCTAACTGTTGGAGTATAGTTGATTTAAAATGTGTTAGATTCAAGGGGACAGCAAAGTGAAAAGTATTATAGATGTACATTTATTCACTCTTTTTTAGATTCTTTTCCCATGTACGCCATTACAGAGAACTGAGGAGAGTCCCCTGTGCTATTCCCATTAGTTATCTGTTTTACATATAGTAGTGTGTATATGCCTCTTGCTGATCTGGCTTGAGGCCGCTCATTTTAAAATACCTGTAAAATTGAGTCTCCTGCCATTACCTGCATCATCCAGACTGTCAGCCACACAGAAAAGAGCTGAGAGAAATGTGTCCTTCCTGTTAGACTGAGATATTCTTCACCAACTAGGGGAAAGCACAATGGCATTCACATTCTTGGCCCATTAAGACAGGGACTCTAATTTCCCAGGTGACAATTGGGAGCCACTGTCTGACAATGGACTCTTGTGCTGCAGCTAGATTGAGAAGCTGTCAGAAAGGTGTTGTTAGGGAGTGGATGCTTGGCCCTACCTAGGACATTCCTGTGATTTGCAAGGAAGAAGGAAGAGGAATATTTGACAGTGGGATTACCCAGAATGACATGGGGAATTTGCTTGCTGAACACCCAGGTCATTGTCTGGAATCCATTGTGTTCCTTGGGTGCCCAGTGATAGGCAGAGTTTACATCATTTCTCACTCAGAACTGCTGACTGTACTGCAGACTTTCTGGTGGGGATTTCAGCCTGGCATGTATAGGCCTCTCTAGTTAGATCAGAGCAGATTCTGCCATGTGACCCCTTTTCTTCCTGCTGGCTGATTAAGGAGGTTAATGATGATTGAGGTAACAGACTGACTGCTGGGCAAAAGTGCATGAAAGGCCTGGACGAAATTAATGGGCCCACAGTCCCTGTCCACCAGGCGTTATAAGGTAAGGTGGCACCCATTTCATCCAGGCTTTATGCTGCCATCAAGCACTCTTTGAGTTATCCTTTGGTGGCAAGAATCTTTTGATCAGCTGAGCCTTCAGGCTTTGGAGGGCTTCTTATCAGCCGAAAACCAAACTGGGCTGCATTGGACTCCTTCTCTGATGTTGCCTGAGCCTTCCAACTTCACATTTTGGCTCTGAAGACCTTATTTTCTCTTTACTGAGCAAAAATGAAAGCATTTTTAGTCTCTTAATTGTGTCTATTAGCCAAATAATCGGGAAAGCTCATAATCCTTGTTAATTCCTCCCTTGGAATCCTTAGCAGCCCTATGTGTGAACACTTTCATGTTAGACTGCCTTTTTTTCCCCCACAAAGTGCAGAGTCTGTATTTAGCATGATATGCTGCAAAACTCAGAAGATCCTGATGCTCCTATTAGGTCTTAAAGTTTATAATGTTGGTGGCGGAAAGAAGAAAAAGTTATGGAGAATATAAAAAAGAATGTGTATATGTATAACTGAATCACTTGGCTGTACAGCAGAAATTAACAGGACATTGTAAATCTACACATCATTGTAAATCAAAACAAGACTACTTTGTGCTTATTATGTGTCAGATACAAGCCTCTCTCATTTAAAAGAGAGAGAAAGAGAAAAGAAAAAGAAAAACAATCTTACACAATCTCTCTATCAAAGGATAGCCCTTTCCAAGCACCAGTTCATTTCTCTCCTTCTCTTGAAGGCAAAGCAGATTAGGAAGGTAGCCTCCAGTGCAAAAATGTGTCCTCCAACAAGCAACAGAATGCCCTCACTCACATCACTGCTGGGTTCCTGACTGGCAGGTGAGATGGCACTTTTCTGCTCTTTCTCATTCTTGTGCTGACCAAAACCTCTATGCTCTTAATCCCTTTGACATTTCTTGTTCCTGATTTCCTCTTGTTCCCTACCCTCTCTTTCTCTGTTCACATATTCTGAGTGTTGTTGTCTTGATCTATAACATGGAAATGGTGCAATCTACCTTAAAGGAGTCTTGTGAAAAACAATTGAGTCAGTTCATATGAATGCACATTATAAACGTTAAGGCGCTATATCAATTGTTGTCTCTTTGTTATCCCTAAGTGTAATTAAAGTAATAAAATGCTTCCATTAAGAGATTCCAAACAGCACTTTGATGGCTATGGTACAAGAACTTGCAATAAACATCTTATAGGGCTTCCCAGGTGGCTCAGTAGTAAAGAATCCTCCTACCAAGCAGGAGACTCAGGTTCGATCCCAATCCCTGGGTTAGAAAGCTCTGCTGGAGAAGGAAATGACAACCCACTCCAGTATTCTTGCCTGGAAAATTCCAGGGACAAAAGACAACGGTGGACTTCACTCCATAGAGTCACAGAATCAGACACAACCATGCCACTGAGCATAGCAATAATCATCTTAGTTACCTATTTAAGTGGATGATTATGCTTGTAAATATATTCAAGCTGTAATTCCTCCCTTGGAATCCTTAGGAGCCCTGTGTGTGAACACTTTCATGTTAGACTGCCTTTTTTTCCCCCACAAAGTGCAGAGTCTGTATTTAGCATGATATGCTGCAAAACTCAGAAGATCCTGATGCTCCTATTAGGTCTTAAAGTTTATAATGTTGGTGGCGGAAAGAAGAAAAAGTTATGGAGAATATAAAAAAGAATGTGTATATGTATAACTGAATCACTTGGCTGTACAGCAGAAATTAACAGGACATTGTAAATCTACACATCATTGTAAATCAAAACAAGACTACTTTGTGCTTATTATGTGTCAGATACAAGCCTCTCTCATTTAAAAGAGAGAGAAAGAGAAAAGAAAAAGAAAAACAATCTTACACAATCTCTCTATCAAAGGATAGCCCTTTCCAAGCACCAGTTCATTTCTCTCCTTCTCTTGAAGGCAAAGCAGATTAGGAAGGTAGCCTCCAGTGCAAAAATGTGTCCTCCAACAAGCAACAGAATGCCCTCACTCACATCACTGCTGGGTTCCTGACTGGCAGGTGAGATGGCACTTTTCTGCTCTTTCTCATTCTTGTGCTGACCAAAACCTCTATGCTCTTAATCCCTTTGACATTTCTTGTTCCTGATTTCCTCTTGTTCCCTACCCTCTCTTTCTCTGTTCACATATTCTGAGTGTTGTTGTCTTGATCTATAACATGGAAATGGTGCAATCTACCTTAAAGGAGTCTTGTGAAAAACAATTGAGTCAGTTCATATGAATGCACATTATAAACGTTAAGGCGCTATATCAATTGTTGTCTCTTTGTTATCCCTAAGTGTAATTAAAGTAATAAAATGCTTCCATTAAGAGATTCCAAACAGCACTTTGATGGCTATGGTACAAGAACTTGCAATAAACATCTTATAGGGCTTCCCAGGTGGCTCAGTAGTAAAGAATCCTCCTACCAAGCAGGAGACTCAGGTTCGATCCCAATCCCTGGGTTAGAAAGCTCTGCTGGAGAAGGAAATGACAACCCACTCCAGTATTCTTGCCTGGAAAATTCCAGGGACAAAAGACAACGGTGGACTTCACTCCATAGAGTCACAGAATCAGACACAACCATGCCACTGAGCATAGCAATAATCATCTTAGTTACCTATTTAAGTGGATGATTATGCTTGTAAATATATTCAAGTGTTAAAATATCCCCATCATATTTTTGCATATACTATTACCTTGCTAAGTGTAAATTAAATTGAAGTGATGTTAGATTTCAACTCAGCCCTTGTATGATTTACCCCACACTCCAGGGTTTTCATAAATAATGTGACTTTGGAAGAAAACTACGTCCACTCTCAAAGAATTTGGTAATTAATTAGGAGTTCTGTTTGTTGTTTAGTTGCTAAGTAGTGTCTGTACCTGCCAGACCCCTCTTTCCATGGGATTTTCCCAAGCAAGAACACTGGAGTGGGTTTCCATGCCCTCCTCGAGGGGATCTTCCCAACCCAGAGATCAAATCCAAGGGTTATTCTTTAACGCTGTGCCACCAGGGAAGCCCAGTTAGGAGTTTACATTAATATAAAAGTACATTGTTTTAGTATTTGTGTAGAGGTCACATTTTTTTTAACTTTTATTTTACTTTTAACTTTTACAGAGTTTTGTTGTTTACAGATATGTATGTTCCCAGATTAGTCATATGCATATCCCCCCCAAGAGGTCACATTTTTAATAAATTATCTATTCAGTTATTTCAAATGCCTATCCCTGAACAGGCATACCTCACGTTTGTTTGAAGATTGTTATTATTTCTTAAATCCTTTCCCATGCAGGATCCCACTTGAAGTAAACAGCCATCCTGGGATGGAGGCAAGCCTGTAATAAGGGCCTTTGTGATTTTTGTCTGATCCCTGAGTGAAATGTCCTGCTTCAGCAGCCCCGTCCCCAGCCCCACCCACACTGGCCTCAAACCCAAGACAACACAGTTCTTCCCATATCCCCACCACCTCAGGCTGATCTCCCACCCAGATCTTCCTACACTGAAAAGCCAGTTTCTGTGTCTCTTTTCCAAGCAGCACTGTGGGCCTCTCAATGGTAAGGGCATGTCCTTTACCCATCACAGTGCCCTACCCAAGCGGGATAGGTGCTCAATAAACATAGCACATGTTTGAGCAAGTGGAGGATGAACAAGACCTCAAGGCATGAAAAGTTTGACTCTGTTTGAAATGATAACAGAGATGATAATGTTGACTAACATCTCACTAAAAAATTTAATCAATTTACTTATGTGGCTGCATTGGATCTTAGTTGGGGCATGTGTGATCTTTGATCTTCATTGAGACATGTGAGTTCTTTCATTGCAGGATGCAAGATCTAGTTCCCTGATCAAGGATCGAGCCTTGGCCCTCTGCATTGTGAGCATGGAGTCTTAGCCTCTAGATTACCAGGGAAGTTCCATCACATCTCACTTTTATTATGAGACCATGGGACTTCCCTTGTAACTCAGTCAGTAAAGAATCTGCCTCCATTGCAAGAGACCTAGGTTTGATTCCTGGGTCAGGAAGATCCTCTGGAGAAGGAAATGGCAACCCCCTCCAATATTTTTGCCTGGAGAATCCCATAGACAGAGGAGCCCAGTGGGCTACAGTCTTTGGGGTCTCAAGAGTCGGACACAACTTAGTGCCCAAACCACCACCACATGAGATCATTGGTAAGAAGAGAGGATATGTCTTTCTTGCTCACCACACTCCCTCAGCCCCAGCATAGTCAGAGCCAGTACCTAGTCAATCCTCAGCAGTATTTGTTGAGCGAATGAGTTCTACATTGCTGCTTTTAGCTCAAAGAGCAGAGACGATCTAAAATCAACACCTTCTTGAATAGGGTGGTTACAGAAATCTTTTTCTATTCAGTTATTTCAAATGCCTATCCCTGAACAGGCATACCTCACGTTTGTTTGAAGATTGTTATTATTTCTTAAATCCTTTCCCATGCAGGATCCCACTTGAAGTAAACAGCCATCCTGGGATGGAGGCAAGCCTGTAATAAGGGCCTTTGTGATTTTTGTCTGATCCCTGAGTGAAATGTCCTGCTTCAGCAGCCCCGTCCCCAGCCCCACCCACACTGGCCTCAAACCCAAGACAACACAGTTCTTCCCATATCCCCACCACCTCAGGCTGATCTCCCACCCAGATCTTCCTACACTGAAAAGCCAGTTTCTGTGTCTCTTTTCCAAGCAGCACTGTGGGCCTCTCAATGGTAAGGGCATGTCCTTTACCCATCACAGTGCCCTACCCAAGCGGGATAGGTGCTCAATAAACATAGCACATGTTTGAGCAAGTGGAGGATGAACAAGACCTCAAGGCATGAAAAGTTTGACTCTGTTTGAAATGATAACAGAGATGATAATGTTGACTAACATCTCACTAAAAAATTTAATCAATTTACTTATGTGGCTGCATTGGATCTTAGTTGGGGCATGTGTGATCTTTGATCTTCATTGAGACATGTGAGTTCTTTCATTGCAGGATGCAAGATCTAGTTCCCTGATCAAGGATCGAGCCTTGGCCCTCTGCATTGTGAGCATGGAGTCTTAGCCTCTAGATTACCAGGGAAGTTCCATCACATCTCACTTTTATTATGAGACCATGGGACTTCCCTTGTAACTCAGTCAGTAAAGAATCTGCCTCCATTGCAAGAGACCTAGGTTTGATTCCTGGGTCAGGAAGATCCTCTGGAGAAGGAAATGGCAACCCCCTCCAATATTTTTGCCTGGAGAATCCCATAGACAGAGGAGCCCAGTGGGCTACAGTCTTTGGGGTCTCAAGAGTCGGACACAACTTAGTGCCCAAACCACCACCACATGAGATCATTGGTAAGAAGAGAGGATATGTCTTTCTTGCTCACCACACTCCCTCAGCCCCAGCATAGTCAGAGCCAGTACCTAGTCAATCCTCAGCAGTATTTGTTGAGCGAATGAGTTCTACATTGCTGCTTTTAGCTCAAAGAGCAGAGACGATCTAAAATCAACACCTTCTTGGAAAATAGGGTGGTTACAGGAAAGAGGAGCAAAGGGTGAAGAATTCTCCTATCTGATAAAGACTAGATAGTTCATCTGCTGGCTCTTTCCCGGCTTAACACACTCCCATTAAGGGCTAGATTTCCTGAAAAGGAGAAAGTAGGCCAGGAGGGAGGGAACTGTGGTGGTTGTGCCTGTGGAGGGATGTGCTCTGTGTATGAATACTGGGAGGGAGTTTCATATTCATACAAAACCCCATTGTTGAGGTCTGTCTTCACTAACATACCTTGTCTGATGGAGGCAGATGGAAATGAGTCAGACCAAGACTTGTGATACAAATACTCACTAGAAGCCTGTGCATGGGGTGATGAGCAGTGCTGTGCGTCCTGGTCAATGTCTCACCTGTCTGGGGAAAATGAGACTAGAGAACTCACTCTCCCCTTGACTGTCATCTAGACAGGGCCTGCCTTCTTATGGGAGATGGGAGACAAGGCAAGAATTTTTTTCCTCTAATTTGGAATCATGTCAAGAAAATCAGGAGATGACGTCTGGAAGATGGATCTACAGCAGGAACTAGGTTGATTTCAGCCTTTTAGGAACAGCCTGGGTAATGGGGAAGAGTAATTGAATCATTTTCCACATGGAGCTGAATGTGTTCTACCCTCAATTTACAAGCTGTTTGCCACCCTCTAGGGCATTATTAGGGGATGAGCCACATTAACACGGCAGAGCTTGACTTGGCTTTCTGAGAAACAGCTGGCTGAGCTGGCACCCGCTCCCAACCATTCTTGACTTTCTCCACCCGTGCTTGCAAGGGCCGAAATCTCCTTTGCTGCTCAGCCTGGAGGCCAGTGGGCCCTGCAGAGGCCAGTGCTCCCACGTTGAAAAGACGGGATTTTCTTCACAGAAATGGTCATGTGAAGTGTGTGTGAGGAGAGGGAAAGAAGCCTCCAAAAATAAAGAAAGCAACTGATGAAGCAACAGTCACAAAAGAAAAGATGCTTAGGGACTCATTCAAGTTCAAAGTGGCAGGACTGAGATTTCCCCAGGTCACTCCAACTTCTAGCTCTCACTTCCAAGTGTCAAAACTTCAACTCTTTCTTTCTTTTTTTTTTTGAGAAGTCTCTGTACTGTTTTCTACAATGACTGCATCTGTTTACTTTCCCACCCACAGTGTGTGAAAGTTCCATTCCCTTTGCTCTACATCCTCACCAACGTTTGATATTTATGTTCTTTTTGGTCATAGCCATTCTGATAAGTATCAGGTGATAGCTCACTATGGTTTTGGTCTGCATTTCCCTGATGATTAGTGATACTCAGCATCTTTCCATATGCCTGTTGACCATCTTTACGTCTTCTTTGGAAAAACATCTATTCAGGTCTTCTGCCCATTTTTTGATCAGGTTTTTTTTGTTTTGTTTTGTTTTTTTTGATATTGAGTTTTATGAGCTATTTGTGTTTTGTATTTTAACCTGTTGTCAGACATGTCATTTGCAAATATTTTCTCCTACTCAGTAGGTTGTCCATATGATGCAGCAATTGCACTGCTGGGTATATGTCAGAAAGGAAAAGAAAATACTAATTCAAAAGGATATATGCGTCCAGATGTTCATAGCAGCATTATTTACAATTACCAAGGTATGGAGGCAACCAATGTGTCTATCAACAGATGAGTGGATAGAGAAGAAGTGGTGTAAAACACATGATAAAATGTTACTCAGCCATAACAATGAATGAAATTTTGCCATGTACAGCAACATGGATGAACCTGGATGGTATCATGCTTGGTAGAATAAACCAGACAGAAAAAGACAAAAACATACTCTGTATATTATCACTTATATGTGGAACCTAAAAAATAAAACTAGTGACTATAACAGAAAAAGAAGCAGAGTCACAGATATAGAGAACTCACTAGTGGTTTTTAGTGGGGTGACAGGATGGGGGAAGGGCAACATAGCAATAAGGGAGAAAGAGAGAAAAATACTATGTACAAAATAAACTACAAGTATTGCACAGGGAATCTAGTCAATATTTTATGATAACCTTAAATGGGATAAAGAAAGCAACTGATGAAGCAACAGTCACAAAAGAAAAGATGCTTAGGGACTCATTCAAGTTCAAAGTGGCAGGACTGAGATTTCCCCAGGTCACTCCAACTTCTAGCTCTCACTTCCAAGTGTCAAAACTTCAACTCTTTCTTTCTTTTTTTTTTTGAGAAGTCTCTGTACTGTTTTCTACAATGACTGCATCTGTTTACTTTCCCACCCACAGTGTGTGAAAGTTCCATTCCCTTTGCTCTACATCCTCACCAACGTTTGATATTTATGTTCTTTTTGGTCATAGCCATTCTGATAAGTATCAGGTGATAGC
This sequence comes from Tragulus kanchil, assembly GCA_022376925.1. NCBI lineage: Eukaryota > Metazoa > Chordata > Mammalia > Artiodactyla > Tragulidae > Tragulus > Tragulus kanchil. The sequence goes on from JAIOJX010000006.1 coordinate 98,385,812, forward strand.
TCACTATGGTTTTGGTCTGCATTTCCCTGATGATTAGTGATACTCAGCATCTTTCCATATGCCTGTTGACCATCTTTACGTCTTCTTTGGAAAAACATCTATTCAGGTCTTCTGCCCATTTTTGATCAGGTTTTTTTTGTTTTGTTTTGTTTTTTTTGATATTGAGTTTTATGAGCTATTTGTGTTTTGTATTTTAACCTGTTGTCAGACATGTCATTTGCAAATATTTTCTCCTACTCAGTAGGTTGTCCATATGATGCAGCAATTGCACTGCTGGGTATATGTCAGAAAGGAAAAGAAAATACTAATTCAAAAGGATATATGCGTCCAGATGTTCATAGCAGCATTATTTACAATTACCAAGGTATGGAGGCAACCAATGTGTCTATCAACAGATGAGTGGATAGAGAAGAAGTGGTGTACACACACATGATAAAATGTTACTCAGCCATAACAATGAATGAAATTTTGCCATGTACAGCAACATGGATGAACCTGGATGGTATCATGCTTGGTAGAATAAACCAGACAGAAAAAGACAAAAACATACTCTGTATATTATCACTTATATGTGGAACCTAAAAAATAAAACTAGTGACTATAACAGAAAAAGAAGCAGAGTCACAGATATAGAGAACTCACTAGTGGTTTTTAGTGGGGTGACAGGATGGGGGAAGGGCAACATAGCAATAAGGGAGAAAGAGAGAAAAATACTATGTACAAAATAAACTACAAGTATTGCACAGGGAATCTAGTCAATATTTTATGATAACCTTAAATGGGATATAATCTGTGAAAAGACTGAATCACTACATTGTAGACCTGAAACAAATACAATATTGTAATCAAGAGTATAGTTGATTTAACTAAAGCATGGTATTCCTGAATAAATTTGAGAAAGGAAATCTCTCACTCTCCTGAGACCAAGTAAGGTCTGAGTAGGGGAATCAGAAGGGCTTTCTAGGTGGCTATAATGTTAAAGGATCTCCCAGCCAATGAAGGAAATGCAAGAGGCACAAGTTTAATTCGTGGGTCCAGGAGATTTCCTGGAGGAGGAAATGGCAACCTACTCCAGTATTCTTGCCGGGAGCATTCCATGGACAGAGGAGCCTGGCAGGCTACAGTCCATGGGGCTGCAAAGAGTCAGACAAGCTTGAGGAACTTAGCACGCATGCACGCACACACAGCGGAGCCAGAAACTGAAATCCAAAAGTGGAGACAGAGAACAAGGCTGAGAATTAAATGAAAAAGGAGGAGGTTCCCCTACATCCCAAGCAGGTCCTGAAATGTGCATTTCTTGCCTGTAGTACCAACCTGAGGATACCATGGACAAAGGAGCCTGGGGTCACAAAGAGTCCGACATGACTGAGTGACTAACACTTTTCCCTTGAACCCTAACCTAGTTCTGGACTCAGGAGCAGTTGGGTCCTGAGAAAAGTCCCATGGAACTAACAGATGTCTTTTTGGTCCATTCTGAGTGGGGTTACCTAAATCATCTGAGGCTAAAGATACTTGAAGATGCTTGTGTGTGTGTCTTCCACCTTCCCCAGGAGTCTGCTCTGAGGTAGGACTTTGTGTCTGGACAGGGAGGGCTTCCTCTACCTTGTGGGTCTGTATGTAGCTACAGGTATAGAACTGCTTCACCTGAGGGTCTGTCTTGGGGACACTCCCAGCAGAGTGACTCTGAGGCCCCGTTTGCCTAAGCCCCCTTGGGGCCAGACCACTGCCTGGCTTTCCTTTTTCTTTCTTTTTTATTATTTTGCTTTTTTTGCTTTTACAGAGTTTTGTTGTTTACAGATATGTATAATTCCAGATTAGTCATAGGTAGCCTCGCTTTTCTGATTGCTGCGCCTTTTGGATCCCTTCCATCCGCTGGGTTCTTTGGACCTCTGAAGTGGCCCCTGTAGCCTCTGCAGAGTAGCCCCAGACACATGGTGGCAGTGGCACCTCAGTGTCCTGGGAGAGTCAGTCCTCTGAGGGACAAAGACTAGAAGAGAGATCATGGGGGCTCTGACTCTTGCTTCCTGTTTCCTGCTCCAGGTAACTTGTTCTTGGTGAGTCTGGCGTTGGCTGACCTGGCTGTAGCCTTGTACCCCTACCCACTGATCCTTGTAGCCATCTACCATGACGGCTGGGCCCTGGGGGAGACGCACTGCAAGGCCAGCGCCTTCGTGATGGGCCTGAGCGTCATCGGCTCTGTCTTCAACATCACCGCCATCGCTATTGACCGCTACTGCTATGTCTGCCACAGTGTGACCTACCACCGCCTCTACCGCCACTGGCACACCCCCCTCTACATCAGCCTGGTCTGGCTCCTCACCCTGCTGGTCCTGGTACCCAACTTCTTCGTGGGGTCCCTGGAGTACGACCCACGCATCTATTCCTGCACCTTCGTCCAGACAGCCAGTGCCCAGTACACAGTAGTAGTGGTGGTTGTCCACTTCCTCCTCCCCATGGCCATCGTGTGCTTCTGTTACCTGCGCATCTGGATGCTGGTGCTCCGGGCCCGCAGGAAGGTCAAGTCAGAAAACAAGCCATCCTTATGGTCCAGTCATGTCCGGAGCTTTCTGAGCATGTTTGTGGTCTTTGTGATCTTTGCCATCTGCTGGGCACCACTGAACTGCATTGGCCTTGCTGTGGCCATTGACCCAGAAGAAGTGGCTCCCCAGGTCCCAGAGGGGCTGTTTGTCACTAGCTACTTCCTGGCCTATTTCAACAGCTGCCTTAATGCCATCATCTATGGGCTCCTGAACCAGAATTTCCGCAGGGAATACAAGAAGATCATCTCTGCCCTCTGGAACCCACGGCGCTGCCTGCAGGACTCTTCCAAGGGCAGCCAAGCCGAGGGTCCAGGCAGCCAACCTCGCCTGGCTAGTAGCGCCCAGCCCCCTGTCCAGGCTGATGCTCTCTTGCCTGATCCTTGGCCAAGTGACAAACTCATGAAATAATGGGAGTGAATCCACTCCAAGGGTGAGATCAGGCAGTCTCCTGGGTCATGCTAACCAACCGCAGGACAGCACTCAGCTTGTAGACCTTCATCTTGTGGACTAGAGGCCTGTCAGCACCCTTGATTCAGGCTGGTCAGGGACACCTGCAGGTACTGGGGGCCAAGTCCCAGAGAGCACAGCTCTGAACCTGGTAGACCCGCTCTCCAGGGTCATATGGCTCATGCGCAGGTCAAGGAAGGAGCAGAATGTGGAGCGGCCTGGGGTGGAAGAGGCTGATTTCCTTCCCACCGGCTGCCCTCTCGTCCTCCAGCTTTGGCCTCCTGGCTGCTTTTGCTCTTTTCCCTGAGGGGTTGCAGTAGTGGAGGTCTCCTCTGTGAACAAGGATGGAAGAAGCAGCTCTGCAGTGCTGGTAGGTGGGTGGCTCTGCAGGGCCTCCAGGGGCTGATGTGGTGCAGAAGGCAAGCATCCTGCATCCTCCCATCCCCAGTGACCAGACACACACACACAACATCACACACACAGCCCTATATACACTGTACACACCACTCACATCACATTACAGACACACAACACACACACACACACTCCTCAGATGTCTGGAATACAAACTCTGCCAGACTTCCTTTCCTGGTTCCACCCTATTCAAGCTGTGTGACTTCAAAGGTCCCCTAACCTCTGTTTACCTCAGTTTACTTCCCTTGAAATGGAGACTATACTGCTACCTGCCCCACGCCCACTCCCAGGGCTGTGTGAGGAGTCGTTGGGATGATACAGTCCAAGAGCTGAGGACATGACTGACACTCAGTCATGCTTCACTATTATTATTCTAACTACAAGAAGTGAAAGGTAGCCTTAAAGGACAGAAGCACTGAATGACACACAAAGACAGGGAGAGAGCGAAGAGGATGGGAAGGTGTGTGGGGAAGTGGAGACTATGTATTCTCAGGTTTTCCCCCCAAACTTAATAACATTGGAATTATATTATTGAACATTTGATAATCAGAGTTAAACATTTGAGATTTCAGAGAACAGATATTTAGTCCTCACAGTAGCTGCTAGAGGGCTTCCTAGGTGGTGCTAGTGGTAAAGAACCCAGCTGCCAATGCAGGAGACATGGGTTCAATCCCTGGGTCAGGAAGAACCTCTGGAGTAGGAAATGTCTACCCACTCCAGTTTTCTTGCCTGGAGAATTCCAGGGACAGAGAAGCCTGGAGGGCTACAGTCCATGGGGTCACAAAGAGTTGGACAAGACTGAAGTGACTAACACACTGTGCCATCACGGAATCATCTGGAAGCTTTGGTTTGGTTTGATCTGGTTTTTTGTTTGACTGGGGAGCTTGTTAAACAGGCAAATGTTCTGGGCTCCACCAAGGAGATTTTGTCTGTGGAGATCTTGGGAAGGGTCTGGGAATCTGATGCTGACCCTGGTAGTCTTTAACCAGACTTCTCAGAATGAAGGTGTCCCAGCCCTGGTGACCAGCAGGTTGGGATTCCATTACCCAGTGTGGGGATCCCTGCCCTGGGAGGCTTCCCAGTCCAGACCTCACACTGAGAGAGACACACAAGAACTGTAAGACTTCTCTCCAAGCTGTGGCCACGTTTCCCAGCTCTTGTACCAACGAAGTCTGCCATGTGCTTGCTCTCTGTTCCCCCTGGCTCCTGTTCCCCGGGGACCAACTATAGGGGTTGGCCAGTCACTCCAGACATCAAGGCAGTTCCTTGTCCCCACCTTTTCCTCTTTTCCTGTGTCTTTTCACTCTGAGCTGAGTGTATGACATAGGCTCAGGCTCGATAAATATAACTGAAGGAGCAAAAGCTCGCTTCAGTTTTCTGGGCTCACAGACGCCAGGGCTCAGCACTGACAGTCTTGTAACTGGGACCTTTTCTTGTTTCCACAGGTTTTGGTGATGATCCAGGAGCTGAGAGAATGGACGGGCTTAGGAAAACCCGGGCTTAAAAAAAGCAGCTGAATGACACACAAAGACAGGGAGAGGCGAAGAGGATGGGAAGGTGTGTGGGGAAGTGGAGACTATGTATTCTCAGGTTTTCCCCCCAAACTTAATAACATTGGAATTATATTATTGAACATTTGATAATCAGAGTTAAACATTTGAGATTTCAGAGAACAGATATTTAGTCCTCACAGTAGCTGCTAGAGGGCTTCCTAGGTGGTGCTAGTGGTAAAGAACCCAGCTGCCAATGCAGGAGACATGGGTTCAATCCCTGGGTCAGGAAGAACCTCTGGAGTAGGAAATGTCTACCCACTCCAGTTTTCTTGCCTGGAGAATTCCAGGGACAGAGAAGCCTGGAGGGCTACAGTCCATGGGGTCACAAAGAGTTGGACAAGACTGAAGTGACTAACACACTGTGCCATCACGGAATCATCTGGAAGCTTTGGTTTGGTTTGATCTGGTTTTTTGTTTGACTGGGGAGCTTGTTAAACAGGCAAATGTTCTGGGCTCCACCAAGGAGATTTTGTCTGTGGAGATCTTGGGAAGGGTCTGGGAATCTGATGCTGACCCTGGTAGTCTTTAACCAGACTTCTCAGAATGAAGGTGTCCCAGCCCTGGTGACCAGCAGGTTGGGATTCCATTACCCAGTGTGGGGATCCCTGCCCTGGGAGGCTTCCCAGTCCAGACCTCACACTGAGAGAGACACACAAGAACTGTAAGACTTCTCTCCAAGCTGTGGCCACGTTTCCCAGCTCTTGTACCAACGAAGTCTGCCATGTGCTTGCTCTCTGTTCCCCCTGGCTCCTGTTCCCCGGGGACCAACTATAGGGGTTGGCCAGTCACTCCAGACATCAAGGCAGTTCCTTGTCCCCACCTTTTCCTCTTTTCCTGTGTCTTTTCACTCTGAGCTGAGTGTATGACATAGGCTCAGGCTCGATAAATATAACTGAAGGAGCAAAAGCTCGCTTCAGTTTTCTGGGCTCACAGACGCCAGGGCTCAGCACTGACAGTCTTGTAACTGGGACCTTTTCTTGTTTCCACAGGTTTTGGTGATGATCCAGGAGCTGAGAGAATGGACGGGCTTAGGAAAACCCAGGGCATTAGACATGTGCATACTCACATGGGATAGCTTCATGATGTGGACTCAGATTTTAAATAAAGATGATGCGATCTTGCTGCACTAGTGTGGGAACTCTGTTCACCCTCTGCCACTTTGATTCTGGACAATCTGGTTGGAAATACCACTTTGAAACCTTCCTTCCCATGTGTGTTTGCTGGGGCTGGCATAAGAAGGTACCACAGAGCAAGTGTCTTAATCCCAAGAAAACTCTGGTCCTACCTTCAAAATGTTTAAGGTAGTGCTGAGCAGAATCTAACTAAAGCTGCAAGACTATACCTGGCTAACTACAGGGTGGACTCCAGCAGGACCACTCCCATCTCCCACTGGTACCCCTGCCTTGTGGACATATATACTAGAAGCCTGAGAGAACAGGTGGACCATTTTCTGGGCATATTTTAGTTTAAGTGCTCTTTTAGATAGCATAATAGGAAATTAAAAAAATATGAGATACCCAAAGAGGAAAGGAGGTTCAACCCCTGGACAAGAGTAGAGTCATCATAGAAGGGGAACTAGAGATGGTGCAGATGTTGGAATTAGAAGATAAGGACTTAAAAATAACTGAAAAGAGGGCTTCCCTGGTGGTCCAGTGGGTAAAGAGTCTGCCTTGCAGTGCAAGGGCACCGGTTCCATCCCTGGCTTGGGCATATCCCACGTGCTGCTGAGCGGCTGGACACGTGTGTCCAATTATGAGCCAGCGCTCTGGGGTGCATGTGCCCAAAGCCAGTGCTCAGCAATGGGAGGGGCCCCTGCAATGGGAGGCCCACACAGGCCAAAGAATAAAAGATGGATGAAAATAAATATATATGAAAAAGAAAAAGAGAGGCATGATGAAGAAAAAGAAAAAAAGAGACAAAAAAAAACCCTGAAAAGATACAGATGCCATACAAAATGAAGTCAGAAAAACAAATATTGTATATTCACACACAGATGCAGAACCTAGAAAAATGGTGAAGTTATCCACAAAGCAAAATAAAGATACAGATACCAAGGGGAGAAGGCAGACGGGATGCATTGGAAGACGGGGATTAGCATATATAAACTACTATGTATATAGTATAGACTATGTATATACGATGTATGCACCATGTATGTACTATGTATAAACTAGATAACTGATGGGAACTGACTGTATAGGACGGAATTTTACTGACTGCTCTGTGGTGACCTAAATGGGAAGGAAATCCAAGAAAGAGGGGATGTATGTATACGTGTGCCCGATTCACTCTGTTGTACAGCAGAAATTATCACAACACTATAAAGCAACTATATTCCAATAAAAAATAAAATGATTGAAAAGGTAGACAATATATATGTAAAAATGGAATTTTAGCACAGAAATGAAAATTATGTTTAAAAATGGGAATATTGAAATAAAAATGTGGTAACAGATGTGAAATTTATTTAGTAACAGGAAACTGGACAGATCATAATAAAGAAACACAAAATTGGCCCAGGAAAGAGAGAAGAGGGAGAAATCTGGAGAAAAACAAGTGCTGGCTTCTAAGAGTCCTCTCCTAGCAGAGTCACACAGGAGGCAATCATTCCAGTGGCAGATAAATTTGACACATGACAGCTTGTCTCCCAGGGAAGCTTGCCTGAGCCTAGGCGATCAGGAGCTCAGGCACATAGGCATCCTGTGCTTAGCATAGATCAAACTTCCAGGTTCCCCAAAAGGAAGCTGGTGTTCGCCATGAGAAATACTATTTTTATAAACAATTTCAGCACAACGAGTCACTCTTTCAGTTATCAAATGGTGAGTGCACATGTCTAAACAACCATGGGTCAAGGAAAAATCCAAGGGAAATAAAGTAATGTAGGATGAAGGATAATGTAAAAGTAAAGCATCAGAATTTGGTTTAGTTCTGTTTGTGGTGCCACTTATGCTTCAGTTGAAGATGGCACCACTGGGCCTTGCACATGACCAATACACAACAAGCTCATTCTTAAAGTGCTTTTAGCGGTTTCTGAAACTTCTAAGGAAAACAAGTCAAATGGAATGTAAAATCCTTATTTTTTTCCTTTTAGACAAAAAGTCTAAAAGGTTTGAGTTAAAATCCAGAATTGCTTTGGCTTAACAAAATCAGCTTCTTCTGGTTCTTTTCAAAGTCCTGGATGACTCTTTTTTAGTCTCTTTTGTACTCTTTACACACAAATACATGCACACTACACACTCGAGTACATCAGCTTAGGTATTCTGGGATTGTCCTTTCTTGTTGTTAAGCTGTCTTTCTTATTTCTATAGATATTTATGTATTTCTTCTCGTTATGGCTGAGACGATGTAGAATCTACCTGCTATGTGAGAGACGTAGATTCAATCCCTGGATTAGGAAGATCCCCTGGAGGGGAAGTGGCAACCCACTCCAGGATTCTTGCTTGGAGAATTCCATGGACAGAGGAGCCTGGTGGGCTACAGTCCATGGAGTCACAAAGAATCAGACACATCTTAGTGACTAACACGTTCTCTTGTCACTCCCCCTATTATACATCCTCTTAGAAATGTGTCCCAGGCTCTGTGGTGGTGCCTTATGAATGTGGTGGGGATCTTACCTGAGTAGAGCTCAGGTTTGGATGAGTTGCCAGAGGAAAACATGACAGCACCGCATCAACATCTAGACAGGCTCTTATCTTGCACAGCTCCACTGTCTCTTTAAAAAAAGAATGGAGATGACAAAGAATCAGAAACCTTAAAAAAAGGGGCATGCTGGCTTCTAAGAGTCCTCTCCTAGCAGAGTCACACAGGAGCACCGGGCAATTGCCTGTGTCCCGGGGCCAGCCTAGGCGATCAGGAGCTCAGGCACATAGGCATCCTGTGCTTAGCATAGATCAAACTTCCAGGTTCCCCAAAGGAAGCTGGTGTTCGCCATGAGAAATACTATTTTTATAAACAATTTCAGCACAACGAGTCACTCTTTCAGTTATCAAATGGTGAGTGCACATGTCTAAACAACCATGGGTCAAGGAAAAATCCAAGGGAAATAAAGTAATGTAGGATGAAGGATAATGTAAAAGTAAAGCATCAGAATTTGGTTTAGTTCTGTTTGTGGTGCCACTTATGCTTCAGTTGAAGATGGCACCACTGGGCCTTGCACATGACCAATACACAACAAGCTCATTCTTAAAGTGCTTTTAGCGGTTTCTGAAACTTCTAAGGAAAACAAGTCAAATGGAATGTAAAATCCTTATTTTTTTCCTTTTAGACAAAAAGTCTAAAAGGTTTGAGTTAAAATCCAGAATTGCTTTGGCTTAACAAAATCAGCTTCTTCTGGTTCTTTTCAAAGTCCTGGATGACTCTTTTTTAGTCTCTTTTGTACTCTTTACACACAAATACATGCACACTACACACTCGAGTACATCAGCTTAGGTATTCTGGGATTGTCCTTTCTTGTTGTTAAGCTGTCTTTCTTATTTCTATAGATATTTATGTATTTCTTCTCGTTATGGCTGAGACGATGTAGAATCTACCTGCTATGTGAGAGACGTAGATTCAATCCCTGGATTAGGAAGATCCCCTGGAGGGGAAGTGGCAACCCACTCCAGGATTCTTGCTTGGAGAATTCCATGGACAGAGGAGCCTGGTGGGCTACAGTCCATGGAGTCACAAAGAATCAGACACATCTTAGTGACTAACACTTTCTCTTTTCACTCCCCCTATTATACATCCTCTTAGAAATGTGTCCCAGGCTCTGTGGTGGTGCCTTATGAATGTGGTGGGGATCTTACCTGAGTAGAGCTCAGGTTTGGATGAGTTGCCAGAGGAAAACATGACAGCACCGCATCAACATCTAGACAGGCTCTTATCTTGCACAGCTCCACTGTCTCTAATGAAGGATTAGGCACAAACAGACAAGGATTGATGGACTGCTGGCATGGTCACGATGGAAGCCAGATAGCATGGGCGATGTCAGAAACCTTGAGAGAAAAATCATCAAAAGTGAGTAGAAGGAATCAGGCACCGTGGGACCTGCCTGCTGATGACAAGAAAATAAAGGACCCAATGCCAAGTCTTGGGCTCATCATGGCAGCAGCCTATGGACATCTAAGATTTGAGCAAGGTTACATGAGTAGAAACAAACATGCCATAGCTCTTCCACCTTTCACATTTCACTCTGCTGTCTGAGTTTGCCCGCTCTACTTTTCCTCCTGTCTACACTGTCACGATAACACCCACTTCCTAGGACATGTGGCAGAGCTGTCATCAGGGAAGACAGAAGAAGCAAACCTGCCCAATGACTCCCATCTGACTTAGCCTCAGATTCCTGTCTAACTCTCTCCCCGTGAGCTTTCCATATTTTAAGATAGATGATGCCTGCTTGTGAGTTACAAGTTATTCCCATACCAGAGCCAGAGCCATTGTTTGGAATTGATTGAACCTAAAATTGTGTTTTAGACCTCAAAAAGAGGTTGTCTCCTCTCAAAATTTCAGCCAGGGAGATTAGGTTGGCTGGAATTTAAAAGTAGCCTGGGATTAAGTCTCCTTTATTTTGGTGACTCAGAAAAATCTTTACAGGAGTTATTTGTAGGCAACTTATATTGCTCATTTTACTTTTTTTGTACATACTTTGTTGACTGCTTTAGTTTATTACCAACATAAGTCAGTATGCTAGCAGCGTGTATGTGAATTATTCTCTTTCTTTAAGGTTTATTTTTGGCTGTGCTGGATCTTCATTGCTGCAAAGACTTTTCCCTAGTTTTGAGGAGAAGGGACCACTCTCCGGTTGCAGTGTGTGGGCCTCTCGTTGAGGTGGCTTCTCTTATTGCAGAGCATGGGCTCTAGGGCACTCAAGCTTCGGTAGTTGCAGCACATGGGCTCCATAGTTGTGGCTCCCAGGCTCTAGAGCACAGGTTCAGTATTTGTGGCACACAGGTTCATTAGCTACACAGCATGTGGGACCTTCTTTCATCAGGGATAGACCCGTGTATACTGCATTGGCAGACAGATTCTTCACAACTGGGCCACTTAGGGGAGCCCTATTCTGTCTTTTCATGGTGAACCTTTATGGATATAGCTTGAAGAGCTATATAACCTATCGTATGTTGTCTAAACAACCCCTCCTCCATGTGTATACATATCACAATAGGCTGGATTTTATGTTAACAGCAACCTTTTAAATATTGCTGTGGCTTTAATCCTACTCTCTTTTCATCTCTTTTCTGTAATCCAACCATTTTTCCAACACATACAAATGGTTATTTCAATCTTCTATGAAAATCACTCTTGTATCTCTTCACATTTATGAAGTTCACAAGATTTTCATGATTTCTTTCCCAGATTTTCTCTCCAACTGCATCACCAGCTACTCCCTTGGCTTTTTTTCTTTTAAATGTACGGACCTAGCTGTTTGGGGCTTCCCAGGTGGTGCTAGTAGTGTAAAGAACCCACCTGCCAATATAGGAGACGTAAGAGATGTGGGTTTGATCCCTGGGTTGAGAAGTTCTCCTGGAGGCACAGCAACCCGTTCCAGTGTTCCTGCCTGGAGAATGCCATGGATGGAGGATCCTGGTGGGGTACAGTCCATGGGATCACAAGGAGACAGACATGACTGAAACAACTCAGCAAAGTACAGCACAGCTCCTAACTGTTTAAGCTTCCCTGGTGACTCAGAAGGTAAAGAATCTGCCTACAATACAGAAGACCCAGGTTTGATCCCTGACTTGGGAAGATCCCCTGAAGAAGAAAATGGCTACCCACTCCAGTATTCTTGCCTGGAGAATTCCTTGGACAGAGGCCACCTGGCAGTCTACAGTCCAGTCCATGGGGTTGCAAAGAGTTGGACACGACTAAACAACTAAACTTTCACTTTTTTCCGCTTAGCTGGTTAACTTGTGGAACTGTTTATACCATTTGGTATGAGAATGTACATCATCTCATTATGTGTAGTGCTGAAAGACTGTATTCATTTAAAATATATATCAACAGAATTATGGTCAAATAGAAAACATTACATATAGACTATGGAGTTCTATGTAGGTGTTCAAAGTTAGATATACATACCAACAGGGAATTATATTAAATTTAATGAAAAATAACATCAAATTGAAGATAATCATATACAGTATGGTATCATTTTGCCCCAGATTATATCTTCTTTATATGTGTTCATCAACTTATAAGATGTATATACACACAAAAAAAAGTCTGAAGGTATATTTTCTGAATTTTTACCTTGGGGAAAGGGGTGGACTGTGGTTGAAGGAGAGAGAGCCTCATTTTTCACTTTACTTCTTTATTGTTTCTTTCTTTCTTTGGCTGTGCCACGTCTTCATTGTAGCATGTGAACTCTTAGTTGTAGCATGTGGGATCTACTTCCCTGACCAGGGATCAAATAGAGACCCGTGCATAGAGAGTGTGGAGTTCTAGCCACTGGATTGGAAAAAGAGGGAAATCCTCTTTATTGTTCCCTCAATGTGAGGAAGTCTTATTTAATGACAATTCAAGCTTAAAACATGTTTTTAAATGTACTACATAACCAGGGCTCTTGTTACTTGTCACGGTACCACTGGGAAAGGACGGCTTTCCCAGCAAAAGAGGACAGATAGAGTAGGCTCTGGATGAACTCTCTGGGTCTACCTGTGCTAAAGAAGGGGTGAGATGAGGAGGAATGTTGTTGCACTGATAGAACTGGGAAGAACTATTAATACATCCAACACCAAGAATCAGGTGGAAGGTGACAGGTTGAGGCAAGTAGCCCCTGTCTGTGGTCCCAGAGACATACAGGATCTCCTTACCCCAAGGTGGCTGGCTAGGAGTGTAGGCTGGAATGTGATTGGCAGCAGCAACCAGAGACCCAACCAAAAGTCTTAGGTACAGGGAGTGGGCCTCAGCCCTGAAGGTGAAGCAAAGGCAGATGATAAGAACAATAAGCTTGAGTTAGGAAGAATGACAGGGCCATAGCCATGGATCTGTAAAGGAAAAGGCAGAGCCTAGATTTAGAAAAGAAATCAGAGATCTACTCACTTACAGCATGACCATTGAGGGGTGGATGGGGCAGAGCCAAGTCTACCCTGGAGGGTCAAGTGTTCTGAGCTCTGGGTAGGAAGGCTGTGGAGAGGGAACATGGGCAGGCATGGGTCTTCTCCAGGTAACTGAGAAAGTGCAGCAGACCTCAGCCCCTTGGTTGCCTCATCAAAGCTGTATAGTCAGAATGTGTTTGGTCTGGATTATAGCTCAAAAATGGAATGCACAAGAATAAAGAAATGTTAGAAATAGTGTTGACTCAAAGTGAAGGCTTCTAGAATTTCTTCTAACATTCCTCAGAATAGACTTCTTATTTTGAGGGTCATTAGGAATTGAGAGTCTGGTCACAGGAACATACACCTCCATGTTAAGTCCATCGATCTTGACAGCTCTGTCTCCTGAACTTTCTTGAAGCCAGAATCTACTTTCAGTTGATAGAGTAGCAAGCGAAAAGTAGTGACACCACTGCTGTCATAGATTTATGACCTCCTTTTTCACTCAAGGTAAAAACTTCAGAATTTAGAATACTACATTTTTATCTGATGCATGGGACTAGATTAAATGTTGAACTACATGACAGATGAAGGTGGAGTTTAATTAAAGATGAAACTGGGGGATGTCACGGTACCACTGGAAAGGACGGCTTTCCCAGCAAAAGAGGACAGATAGAGTAGGCTCTGGATGAACTCTCTGGGTCTACCTGTGCTAAAGAAGGGGTGAGATGAGGAGGAATGTTGTTGCACTGATAGAACTGGGAAGAACTATTAATACATCCAACACCAAGAATCAGGTGGAAGGTGACAGGTTGAGGCAAGTAGCCCCTGTCTGTGGTCCCAGAGACATACAGGATCTCCTTACCCCAAGGTGGCTGGCTAGGAGTGTAGGCTGGAATGTGATTGGCAGCAGCAACCAGAGACCCAACCAAAAGTCTTAGGTACAGGGAGTGGGCCTCAGCCCTGAAGGTGAAGCAAAGGCAGATGATAAGAACAATAAGCTTGAGTTAGGAAGAATGACAGGGCCATAGCCATGGATCTGTAAAGGAAAAGGCAGAGCCTAGATTTAGAAAAGAAATCAGAGATCTACTCACTTACAGCATGACCATTGAGGGGTGGATGGGGCAGAGCCAAGTCTACCCTGGAGGGTCAAGTGTTCTGAGCTCTGGGTAGGAAGGCTGTGGAGAGGGAACATGGGCAGGCATGGGTCTTCTCCAGGTAACTGAGAAAGTGCAGCAGACCTCAGCCCCTTGGTTGCCTCATCAAAGCTGTATAGTCAGAATGTGTTTGGTCTGGATTATAGCTCAAAAATGGAATGCACAAGAATAAAGAAATGTTAGAAATAGTGTTGACTCAAAGTGAAGGCTTCTAGAATTTCTTCTAACATTCCTCAGAATAGACTTCTTATTTTGAGGGTCATTAGGAATTGAGAGTCTGGTCACAGGAACATACACCTCCATGTTAAGTCCATCGATCTTGACAGCTCTGTCTCCTGAACTTTCTTGAAGCCAGAATCTACTTTCAGTTGATAGAGTAGCAAGCGAAAAGTAGTGACACCACTGCTGTCATAGATTTATGACCTCCTTTTTCACTCAAGGTAAAAACTTCAGAATTTAGAATACTACATTTTTATCTGATGCATGGGACTAGATTAAATGTTGAACTACATGACAGATGAAGGTGGAGTTAATTAAAGTCAGTTCTCATATAAATTGCTTATGATGAAAAACAATGAAATTAAGGTAAGTAGATGTGATACATCATCATTTCTCCTCATTTAACCAGCACAGAGATAGACTAGGAGGACGACACATTGCATAAATGAGAAAAATGGGCAGAGCTGATGATAAAGTCACATTCTTTTCCTTTTCAGAGTAATGTGGAGTGGTTCTCATGAACCTAAAATTCAGATTTAGTGTACAATCTTTCCATGCTTTCATTTAATAGAAATCTTGTTTTACCTGGCAATAATGTAACCTTTTCTTTAAGCAATAAATACTTGCAAGGAAAGTTGGGAGAAATTTTCCATGACTGAGATAGTAAAGTTAACACCTTTCTAATTAAGTCTGGGATAGGATGAGTTCTCTTTAGGTCTGGCACACAGGGCAGCAGAAAACATTTGGTATTTTTCCAATGTTGCATTTCAGAGTCAAAGCCTGACCATTTCCAGGAAGGATAGCATCTGGTCTGATGATGGAGTCCACAGTTCTTTCACAGTCCCCGTCTCCTTGATCTCTGCACAGAATGTGTACTCAGGGCACAACTGGGGATGCTCCTGATGCAGAATGGCTCCAGGGGCATAGCATCAACTATATCAGAGAAAAGACACTTCAAGCTGCACAAATCTAGTGTGCTATTAATAATGTCACTAACTCATATGCAACCAAAGTATTCAGTGTTGGGTGCTGAGGACCCAAAGTGATTAAGTCAAGGTTCCTGCCTTGGAGAAATTAATAAGAAGATAGACACCTAGACAAGTAATGTGGAAGGTGCAACAACACCAAGGACAGTGGGCTATGGAAGTTTATAGGTTAGTGGGAATTACAGAGACTGGCAGTGCTCAGAGTAGATAGGCCCGTGCTCAGAGGGAACTGAGTGTGGGAAGAGAAAGCTACAAGATCAAAGGAAAGGCATGGATGTCTGAAATGTATAGTCTGATTTTTTTTACTTATCAGATGGTCAAAGATTGAAAAATGTATATGATCCTGTGTGAGCAGCAGTGCTGGAAACAAGCCTTGTCTTTTGCTTGTGGTTGGAGGGTAAACAGGTTTGAGCCCTACTGAGGACAATCTGGCAGCTCTCGTGATTACAAATGCACCTCCATGTAATCTAGCAATAGCTCTTTTAGGAAGTTGTCCTAGAGATGCACATATCCTAGTGCAAAACATACTAGGGTCATTGTTCCAAGTATCTCATAGAAGCAAAAGACTGGAAACAACTTACATGTATGTCACATGGCACTGGGGAAAGAAGCATCAGGGTAGTCCTACCAAGCCACAGTGTGCTGCCATGAAAGAATGACAAGGCTCCTTATAGTTTAACATGGGATGGTCTCCAAGATACATAATAAAGGAAAAGCACAAGGAACAGAATAGCAGGTAAAGAAAACCAATATTTGTGTAAATGAAACAGAAAAAATAAAATAAAGAATAAAGAGAAATAATCAGTAATGTATGCATGCAAAGTCTCTGAAAATGAATGAGACATAAATATATTGATTCACAGGAAGGGAAACTGGAAGACAGGGTACAGAAGTGGATAGGAGGATGCTCATGATATATTTTACAATAATCTTTTGTGTTCGATTGTATAGTATTCATTTATTTTGGCTGTGCTGAGTCATCATTTCTGCATGAGGGCTTTCTCTAGTTATGGTGAGCAGGGGCTGCTCTCTAGCTGAGGTGTGTGGGTTTCTCACTGCAATGGCTATTCCTGTTGAAGAGCACAGGCTCTATGGTGTGCAGGCTTAGTAGTTGTGCTCCAAGGACTTAGTTGCTCTGAGGCATATTGGATTCTCCTGGACAAGGTATTGAACCCTTGTCCTCTGCACTGGCAGGCAGAGTGATTAAGTCAAGGTTCCTGCCTTGGAGTTGGAAACACCTAGACAAGTAATGTGGAAGGTGCAACAACACCAAGGACAGTGGGCTATGGAAGTTTATAGGTTAGTGGGAATTACAGAGACTGGCAGTGCTCAGAGTAGATAGGCCCGTGCTCAGAGGGAACTGAGTGTGGGAAGAGAAAGCTACAAGATCAAAGGAAAGGCATGGATGTCTGAAATGTATAGTCTGATTTTTTTTACTTATCAGATGGTCAAAGATTGAAAAATGTATATGATCCTGTGTGAGCAGCAGTGCTGGAAACAAGCCTTGTCTTTTGCTTGTGGTTGGAGGGTAAACAGGTTTGAGCCCTACTGAGGACAATCTGGCAGCTCTCGTGATTACAAATGCACCTCCATGTAATCTAGCAATAGCTTTTTTAGGAAGTTGTCCTAGAGATGCACATATCCTAGTGCAAAACATACTAGGGTCATTGTTCCAAGTATCTCATAGAAGCAAAAGACTGGAAACAACTTACATGTATGTCACATGGCACTGGGGAAAGAAGCATCAGGGTAGTCCTACCAAGCCACAGTGTGCTGCCATGAAAGAATGACAAGGCTCCTTATAGTTTAACATGGGATGGTCTCCAAGATACATAATAAAGGAAAAGCACAAGGAACAGAATAGCAGGTAAAGAAAACCAATATTTGTGTAAATGAAACAGAAAAAATAAAATAAAGAATAAAGAGAAATAATCAGTAATGTATGCATGCAAAGTCTCTGAAAATGAATGAGACATAAATATATTGATTCACAGGAAGGGAAACTGGAAGACAGGGTACAGAAGTGGATAGGAGGATGCTCATGATATATTTTACAATAATCTTTTGTGTTCGATTGTATAGTATTCATTTATTTTGGCTGTGCTGAGTCATCATTTCTGCATGAGGGCTTTCTCTAGTTATGGTGAGCAGGGGCTGCTCTCTAGCTGAGGTGTGTGGGTTTCTCACTGCAATGGCTATTCCTGTTGAAGAGCACAGGCTCTATGGTGTGCAGGCTTAGTAGTTGTGCTCCAAGGACTTAGTTGCTCTGAGGCATATTGGATTCTCCTGGACAAGGTATTGAACCCTTGTCCTCTGCACTGGCAGGCAGAGTATTAACTACTGGACTACCAGGGAAGTCCATTTACTTTTTGAATGTAACCATACTACCTGTCAAATATTATCAGATAAAATTTCCCTGTTTTTTTTTTTTTTTTTTTTGTAGTATGAGAGGGAAGTAAAGTTTATTAGAGTGGGGAAAGGGAGAGTCGTTGCCAATACAGCCTGCCAATTTAACAGAGATCGACATCGTTAGAGTGGGAGATGTTGTTAAAACAACGTGCCAGCTCAAGGGAGAACCAACCAAAATTTCTCTAGTTTTAATGAAGTATAATTGTCCCACAAAACTGTATACAGTTTGAAGGTATACAACTTGATGTTTTGACATAGATATACATAATATAATATAATAACCACCACACTCAAATTAATTAACATATCTGTCATCTCCCATAGTTACTATTTTTATTTTTGCAGTGAGGAAACTTAAGGTGTACCCACCTAGAAAATCTCAAATATACAACATGGTATATTGTTAACTATAGACCCTTGTTGTGCCTTAGATCATAAGGACCTAATCATCTTGCTTAACTGAAATATTATACCCTTGGACCAACATCTACCCATTCCTTCTTGCCTGAAGTCCCTGGTAACCACCATTCTGCTCTCTGCTTCTATGAATCTGACATTTAGGTTAACCACTCATAAGTGAAATCATGAAATACTGTCTTTCCATACCTGACTGATTTCACTTAACGTAATGCCTTCCATGTTCATTCTTGTTGTTGCAAATGGCAGGACTTCCTTCCTTTTAAGTGCTAGATAATATTCCATTGTGCATAAATACCACATTTTCTTTACCCGTTTGTTTGTCAACAGACATTTAGCTTATTCCCATAGTTTGGCTATTGTGAATAATGCTGTGATGAGTGTATGAATACAGATGTCTCTTTGGGAGCCTCATTTCATTTCATTTGGGTATGTACACACTTCATAACTTTAAAGTACATGATGTGTTTAAAGAATTGTCTAATATGACTAGAATTTAGGGTGTGTATGACTGTTGAGTGGGTGGAGGTACAGAAGATAATCCAAAAGAAGTTAGTGGCAACGGGCTTTTTATCCCAATTTACGAAAAAAAAGGCATAATGGTATGGTGGTGTGATGTTCAGAGCACTGGCCTTACCAGCAGAGAGACTGATTTTGAGACCTGACACTTCCTGCCTAGCTATGACCTCCAGCAATTTTTTAATGCCCTTTGCCTATATGTCTCAAGGGAGATATTTTTCGTGACAGTGTCTGGCCATAGTGGGCTCAGTAAGTCCCTCTCTCTTCCTCCTTCATTCCTTTTCCTTTCTTCTTTCCTCTTAAGTCTTTGTTTATAGAAAACCTATAGCCTCCAAGGCCTTCCCCAAATTCCAAAGTTCCAAAGAGCAAATTTAATCAGAGAAGTGAGAAAAATGTAGAAACAAAGGAAAACGGTCAAACAAGACAAAATAATAACTGTTTAGCTAACAATTCAAGAACCTTTAGTTCCTCTTCATGGTTACAGATAATATCCTGAGCATATGCTGAAAACTTCCACCCGGTGGAAGAAGTGAACTTCTGCCCACCAGCCCATAGCTCCCAGACGAGATGGAACCAGAAGGTTGATGATTAAGATTCTCCAACCAGTGATCCCCAGTTTGTGCTGCACCTCTAGCGGTAGTCATGACCGCATACAAGCTGGTATTGATCGCCACAGCCAGAGTGCGTGGAACCTGGAGAACCATTTCAGCGGCTGGTAGGACGCGGAAGAAAAAAAAAAAAAAGATTCCCCAACCACCAAATAATGATTTCATCACCACCCAACTAGAAGAACATTGTGAGCTGATCAGGCACCCGGTGGCCCTCTTCCGTGCCTCTTAAAACCCTGCCTTTGGGGCTTCCCTGGTGGTCCAGTGGGTAAGGACATCGCCTTGCAGTGTAAGGGGCGCCGGTTCGACCCCTGGCCTGGGAAGTTCCCACGTGCAAAGGAGCGGCTGGACCGATGTGTCCAATTACCGAGCCGGAGCTCTGGAGCGCATGAGCCCAAAGCTGGCGCTCTGCAACAACAGAGGCCACCGCGATAGGAGGCCCACACGGGCCAAAGAACAAAGATGGATGAAAAATAGACAAATGAAAGACCAGTAGAGACGGCCCGCCCGCCCCCCTCCCTCCCCACCCCAGCCCCCAAATAAATAAATAAATAAATGTTTAAAAAAAAAAAAAACCTACTTTTGGCGCATTCAGGTGCTTTGAGCATTTGCTGTCCATATTCCTTGCTTGGTGCCTTGTAATAAGCCTTGTGCTTTCTTTCACCACAACCTGGTGTCAGTAGATTGGCTTTGCTGTGCTGTTTGGGTAAGTAGACTCAAGTTGCGTTTGGTAACCAAAACACAAGGGAACTTTCCATTTTTTTTGGTAAAGAAATCACTCTAGACGTAGGCATGTGTCATTTTCACGCTTTGCCAAGTGATGATGCTTTGTCAAGAAGGAAATAGCGAATCAAAGACTTAGAGTGCATGTCACTCACACTACCTTAATTCCATAGGTAAACTTAGCATGATCAATAAAAGAACATACTGCACTATGGACTCCTGATGTGATATAATAAGAAATACACACCATTCTGACCTAGTTAGGAGAAAGCAATCATATATATACAGGGCATGTGATATCCTACAATCAATTGACCTGGACTTTTTAAAATGACAATGTCATGTGTGATAGCCATCATCCAAGATATCCCCTAGTAATCCGAGCCTTTTGGTATTCATGCCTTTGCACAGTCCCTGCCCACACTGACTAGGGCTGACTTACCTAAAGAACAGGGTATTGCAGAATTGACTGTATGGCTTCCAGAGCTATGTCATGAGAGGCATTGGCTTCTGCTTTCTATGCTCCTGGCTCAGTTCCTCTGAAGCAACCTAATAACCCTGTTGTGAGAAAGACACATAAACTTCCTATGTATAGGTCCATGCGGTGAGGAACTGAGACCTCTTGCCGACAGTGAGACCATCTTGTCTGCCATTTGTGTAAGCCACCTTAGAAGTGATCCCCCAGCCTCAAGCAAACTTTGAGATGACTGCATCATCATGTGACCCATGACTACAGCCTTATAGCCCACCCCAAAACAGAACTGCAGTTAAATTCTTAACCCACAGAAAAATGTGAGTTAACAAGTGATTAGAGTTAAGTCACTAAGTACTGAGAGGTGGATAATTATTCTACAGCAGTAAACAACTAATATATTGTGAAAGAAAATAAAAGGCAAAGGAATTATCCACAAATTAAGGGAGATGAAAAGAATATGACACCAAAGTTAATACATAATATTTCATTGAGGGCTTCCCTGTTAGTTCAGTGGTAAAGAGTTCGCCTGTTAATGAGGGAGACACAAGTTCGATCTCTGATCTGAGAAGATGCCACATGCTGCGGAGCAACTAAACTCATGAGCTACAACTATTGAGCCTGTACTCTAGAGCCTCAGAGCCACAACTGTTGAACCCATGCATCACAATTATCAAAGCCCATGTGCCCTAGAGTCCGAGTTTCACAACAAGAGAAGTCACCACCACAAGAAGCCTGCTCACCTCAACTAGGGAGTAGCTCCCACTCCCTGCAACTAGATAAGAGTCTGTGGCAGCAGTGAAAACTCAGAATAGCTAAAAATAAATAAATAAAACATTTCACTAAATCCTGGAAATGTAGGTAACAGTTAACAGGATATTTGAAGGCTAACTGGGGAAATTTAGGTAACATTTCTGAATCAATGTCAAAATTTAGGGGTGTGAAAATGGTGTCATGGTTAAACAGATTAATGACTTTTGTTCTTAGGAGATGCTAACTGGAGTAGATAGGGCAAACTGTCATATATTTAATACCTTTTGGTATAAAATTATAGACAGATAAATCAAATGTGGAGAAATTAACTTTGGTGAAGGTTTTACATTTATTGTACTATTCTTCTGCTTTTTCTCTATATTTGATTATTTTAAAAATAAAAAATAGGAAGGAAATATGCATACAACTTGAGCTGAAAGTTAACTTCCAAGAATTTATCCTAGTGATGAAGTTAAAGATAAGCACAAAGATTTAACTACAAGAATTTTTATCATTATCTATTTTGTAGTAGTCAAAATGAAATTTTCACAAGGATATTTTTGTGCTATGTATGCATGTCCTTCCCTTAAAATTTAAAAATTTAATTGTCTTGTCAACTATAGAATATTCAACCAATAGAAGAATTATTGTGTTACAATGGAATACAGATTCAATACTATGGAATACTATGCCACAATCAAAAATGATGTTGAAGATCAATAGTTATTGACATTTTAAAAACCTATCATTGAGTGAATAAAAAACACATAACAAATCAGCAGAGAGAGCATGACCTTATTTCTAGAAAACATGTATGTAGAAATACATGGAAGGATAGTTCCTCAAGAGATTTCCTCATGGGGCCATCTCATCCCATGGGTCGTCAGAGAACAGTACTTTTTCCTTCTTTTCACTGTCTGCATATTTTAATTTTCCTCCATGAATATACACTGACATTATCAAAAGGGATAAAAAGTTATCATTGATCTAAAATGGTAGAGGTGCCATTTCACTTTGGTGTCATATATGTCTATGCAAATTGGCTGGTACCCTCACAAGAAAAGCCAGGCTAACCTCCTTCATGTAGTGGGCATGAATTGTAGAGATGATGTGAATCTTAGACTAGAAAGAAAGAGCCATTGTTCCCCCAACAATTTAATATATAGTTGTTTCCTAACCATCTGTCATGAGTTGAATTTCTTTTCTGTGGTTAATCTGGACAGTCCAGTACAAAGGTGGCCCTACAGTCCCTCTTGTGCCCTTGCCCCAGGTGCTGCTGTCTCAAAGCTCGTCTTCTGTGAGTCCTTGTCAGAGTTTCCTGCATTCCCCTACTCTCACGCTCTCTGTAGCTGCTCCTGAAAGGCACTCATCCTGGCGTCCCCTCTCTTGAATGACTGTAATTCCTGCTCATGAAGCCAGGAGACTCTTTCTGGTCTTGCCCCCTATCCTTGTCAATATTGATGGCTTTCACTGTTGCTGCTACCCTCTAAAAATAGGAAGGAAATATGCATACAACTTGAGCTGAAAGTTAACTTCCAAGAATTTATCCTAGTGATGAAGTTAAAGATAAGCACAAAGATTTAACTACAAGAATTTTTATCATTATCTATTTTGTAGTAGTCAAAATGAAATTTTCACAAGGATATTTTTGTGCTATGTATGCATGTCCTTCCCTTAAAATTTAAAAATTTAATTGTCTTGTCAACTATAGAATATTCAACCAATAGAAGAATTATTGTGTTACAATGGAATACAGATTCAATACTATGGAATACTATGCCACAATCAAAAATGATGTTGAAGATCAATAGTTATTGACATTTTAAAAACCTATCATTGAGTGAATAAAAAACACATAACAAATCAGCAGAGAGAGCATGACCTTATTTCTAGAAAACATGTATGTAGAAATACATGGAAGGATAGTTCCTCAAGAGATTTCCTCATGGGGCCATCTCATCCCATGGGTCGTCAGAGAACGAGTACTTTTTTCCTTCTTTTCACTGTCTGCATATTTTAATTTTCCTCCATGAATATACACTGACATTATCAAAAGGGGATAAAAAAGTTATCATTGATCTAAAATGGTAGAGGTGCCATTTCACTTTGGTGTCATATATGTCTATGCAAATTGGCTGGTACCCTCACAAGAAAAGCCAGGCTAACCTCCTTCATGTAGTGGGCATGAATTGTAGAGATGATGTGAATCTTAGACTAGAAAGAAAGAGCCATTGTTCCCCCAACAATTTAATATATAGTTGTTTCCTAACCATCTGTCATGAGTTGAATTTCTTTTCTGTGGTTAATCTGGACAGTCCAGTACAAAGGTGGCCCTACAGTCCCTCTTGTGCCCTTGCCCCAGGTGCTGCTGTCTCAAAGCTCGTCTTCTGTGAGTCCTTGTCAGAGTTTCCTGCATTCCCCTACTCTCACGCTCTCTGTAGCTGCTCCTGAAAGGCACTCATCCTGGCGTCCCCTCTCTTGAATGACTGTAATTCCTGCTCATGAAGCCAGGAGACTCTTTCTGGTCTTGCCCCCTATCCTTGTCAATATTGATGGCTTTCACTGTTGCTGCTACCCTCTCCCCAAAATTGCAAGACCCTCTTTCCTCCTTATTCAGAAAGAAAAAAGAAACATTGTCCTTCTGGTTCATACTCATGCATGAATTGAACTAGGTATCACCCAGTTTTTTTAGCCCAGCAGCTGAAATAAGAGGGCTTCAAAGTCACAGCCTTCCAGTCTCTGTGTAGAGACATGTCCAACGGCAAGTGATGTGGGCACCTGCACCTTCTGACGGTGTCCCTCAGTTTGCCTACCTCATGGGGAACTTGCTTTTCCATTCTAAATTGTGGCCTCAAGTCCCAGCCACTGAAGACACATGCAGATTCCCCTGGAGTCAACAGCCCTGACCTCATGAATGGAGTTTAGGCCTGAGTGCTTGAGTTGTTAAGATGACTTCACATATGCTTAACACAAGTACCGTGACATCAGCTATTTCCCTTTGTGAGAGGAAACATTGAGTTCAGCAAGTGGCTGAAGGAGGCTGGTCCATGTCCTGTGTGATAGCCACCATCCAAGATGGTCCCCCAGTCATCTGCTTGAAGAAGGCTAGTGGTGGAGAACACTGATAAAGCTTTCCTGATAGACCTGGGTGGAAATCCTGACCTTACTGTGCTATGTTCACTTGCTTCAGTTGTGTCTGACTTTTGGAGACTCATGGACCATAGCCCACCAGGCTCCTCTGTCCATGGAATTTTCCCAGCAAGAATACTGCAGAGGGTTCCTCCAGGGGATCTTCCTGACTCAGGGATCAAACCCAGGTGTCTTGTGTCTCCTGCACTGCAGCATATTCTTTACCACTAAGACCCTTGGGAACCATCTTACCACATACTAACCACGTGATATTAGGCAAGTTATTCAAAGTCCTTAACTTTCCTAAGTCTTAAAGTTTCCTTATCAATAGAATGGATACAAAATATATTTAGCAAATCAAATTGTGGTAAAGATTAAAGGACTGGAAAATAGGAGGTCCTCAATAAACTTTAATTTTCTCCACTTAGTCCAGAGTTCTTCTGGCCACACTGGAAATAGTCTAGGGATTTCTCCCCCCAAAAAGGTGCTAGCTGTATTTTCAAAGCTCGTCTTCTGTGAGTCCTTGTCAGCAGTTTCCTGCATTCCCTACTCTCACGCTCTCGGGCTCCTGAAAGGCACTCATCCTGGCGTCCCTCTTGAATGACTGTAATTCCTGCTCATGAAGCCAGGAGACTCTTTCTGGTCTTGCCCCTATCCTTGTCAATATTGATGGCTTTCACTGTTGCTGCTACCTCTCCCCAAAATTGCAAGACCCTCTTTCCTCCTTATTCAGAAAGAAAAAAGAAACATTGTCCTTCTGGTTCATACTCATGCATGAATTGAACTAGGTATCACCCAGTTTTTTTAGCCCAGCAGCTGAAATAAGAGGGCTTCAAAGTCACAGCCTTCCAGTCTCTGTGTAGAGACATGTCCAACGGCAAGTGATGTGGGCACCTGCACCTTCTGACGGTGTCCCTCAGTTTGCCTACCTCATGGGGAACTTGCTTTTCCATTCTAAATTGTGGCCTCAAGTCCCAGCCACTGAAGACACATGCAGATTCCCCTGGAGTCAACAGCCCTGACCTCATGAATGGAGTTTAGGCCTGAGTGCTTGAGTTGTTAAGATGACTTCACATATGCTTAACACAAGTACCGTGACATCAGCTATTTCCCTTTGTGAGAGGAAACATTGAGTTCAGCAAGTGGCTGAAGGAGGCTGGTCCATGTCCTGTGTGATAGCCACCATCCAAGATGGTCCCCCAGTCATCTGCTTGAAGAAGGCTAGTGGTGGAGAACACTGATAAAGCTTTCCTGATAGACCTGGGTGGAAATCCTGACCTTACTGTGCTATGTTCACTTGCTTCAGTTGTGTCTGACTTTTGGAGACTCATGGACCATAGCCCACCAGGCTCCTCTGTCCATGGAATTTTCCCAGCAAGAATACTGCAGAGGGTTCCTCCAGGGGATCTTCCTGACTCAGGGATCAAACCCAGGTGTCTTGTGTCTCCTGCACTGCAGCATATTCTTTACCACTAAGACCCTTGGGAACCATCTTACCACATACTAACCACGTGATATTAGGCAAGTTATTCAAAGTCCTTAACTTTCCTAAGTCTTAAAGTTTCCTTATCAATAGAATGGATACAAAATATATTTAGCAAATCAAATTGTGGTAAAGATTAAAGGACTGGAAAATAGGAGGTCCTCAATAAACTTTAATTTTCTCCACTTAGTCCAGAGTTCTTCTGGCCACACTGTGCAGTTTCTACTAATAGAAATAGTCTAGGGTTTCCCTGGTGGTCCAGTGGGTAAAGAGTCTGCCATGCAGTGCAAGGGGCACCGGTTCGATCTCTGGCACAGGAAGATCTCATGTGCTGCGGAGCAACTGGACCAGTGGGTGTGTCCAATTGTGGGCCAGTGCTCTGGAGCACTGAGCCCAGAGCTGGTGCTCTGCAACAAGAGAGGCCACTGCAATGGGAGACCCACACAGGCCAAGGGACAAAGACAGATGAAAATAAATAAATGAAAGACCAATAAAAGAGGCCAAAAATGTTTTAAAAAATTATCTTTAAAAAAAAAAAAAGAAAGACACTCATGAGAGAAATTAAAGAAGACTTAAACAGATGGAGAGATATTCCATGTTCCTGGGTTGGAAGAATCAATATTGTGAAAATGACCATACTACCAAATATCATCTACAGAGTCAATGCAATACCTATTCAACTACCATTGACATTTTTCACAGAACTAGACCAAACAATAACACAGTTCATATGGAAACACAAAAGACCTCAAATAGCCAAAGCAATCCTCAGGAAGAAAAACAGAGCTGGAGGAATCAGCTTCCCTAACTTCAGACTCTACTACAAAGCAACAGTCATCAAGACAGTATGGTACTGGCACAAAAACAGAACTATAGACCAATGGAACAAGATCGAGAACCCAGAGATAAACCCACGCACCTATGGATACCTTATTTTCGACAAAGGAGGTGAACATATAAAATGGGACAAAGACAGCCTCTTCAACAAATGGTGCTGAGAAAACTGGACAGCTATATGCAAGAAACAATGAAGTTGGAACATTCCCTGACACCATACACTAAGATCAACTGAAAATGGATTAAAGACCTCAATGTAGGACCAGAAACCATCAAACTCTTGAGGAGAATATAGGCAAAACCCTCAAGGACATCAATCAAAGCAAGATCTTCTCTGACCCACCTACTAAAATAGCGGAACTGAAAAGAAAAATGAACATGTGGGATCTCATGAAACTTCAAAGCTTCTGTACAGCAAAAGAAATTACAAAAAAGCTGAACAGACACCCCACAGAGTGGGAGAAAATCATAGCAAATGAAACAACAGACAAAGAATTAATCTCCAAAATCTACAAGCAACTCCGACAACTCAGCACAGGAAAAATGAACAACCCAATCAAAAAATGGGAAAAAGATCTAAAGAGATGCCTCTCCAAAGAGGATATACAGATGGCCCAAAAGCACATGAAACGATGCTCAACCTCGCTTATTATTAGAGAAATGCAAATCAAAACTACAATGAGATATCACCTCACACCAGTCAGAATGGCCATCATCAAAAAATCTACAGACAATAAATGCTGGAGAGGGTGCAGAGAAAAGGGAACCCTCCTGCATTGCTGGTGGGAATGTAAATTGATACAGCCTCTATGGAAGACAGTATGGAGATTCCTTAAAAAACTAAAAATAGAAGCTTCCTATGACCCAGCAATCCCACTATTAGGCTTATATCCTGATGAAATCAAAACTGAAAGAGGCACCTGTATCCCAGTGTTCATTGCAGCTCTCTATACAATAGCCAGAACATGGAAGCAACCTAGATGTCCATTGACGAATGAATGGATCCAGAAGCTCTTGTACATATATACAATGGAATACTACTCAGCTGTTAAAAGAAATGCAGAATACTCAGTCCTAATGAAGTGGCTGGCTCAGAACCTATCATCAAAAGTGAAGTCAGTCGAAAAGAGAAAGACAAATACAGTATACTAACACACATATATGGAATCTAGTAGGACGGTCTTGATAACACACACAGTGAACTCACGAAAAAACAGACAGAGCATAGGCATAGAGACATTGTAGGGAAGAAATAGGGACGGGGAGGCATGGAGGGAGTAACATGGAAACCTATACTGTCATGTGTGGAAAAGATAGCTATTGTCATTGTGCTAAGGGAATAGGAGTGCTTACGATGGTGTGGGGCGATGATCCGGAGGGGTGGGAAGGAGGGAAGTGGGGGGGTATGGACCAGGGATATGCATATGACTGATCTGGGAACATACATGTCTGTGAACAACCAAACTCTGTAAAACCTTTAAAATAAAGAATAAAAAAAAAGAAAAAAGAAAAAAAAGAAAGAAATAGACCAGCTCCTTCAAGCCTGAGAAGTAGCACTGTCATTTTTTAAAGGTATCGTTTTATTTAATTTTCTTTTT
Organism: Tragulus kanchil; assembly: GCA_022376925.1. Classification (NCBI taxonomy): domain Eukaryota; kingdom Metazoa; phylum Chordata; class Mammalia; order Artiodactyla; family Tragulidae; genus Tragulus; species Tragulus kanchil. The sequence goes on from JAIOJX010000006.1 coordinate 98,414,091, forward strand.
CGGCTGCACCACACAGCTTATGGGATCTTTCTTCCTTTACCAGGGATCAAACCAGCACTGCTTGCAATGGAAGTGCAGAGTGTTAACCACTGGACTGTCAAGGACTTCCCAGAACTCTTATTTTTAATGGTACATATTAAAAGCAGAAAAGGAAAGTTCCTGGCTGTGAAATGCAGTCACAGCTTGAGTTCCTATGAAAAACTTCTTGATGGAAGCATGAGCATATGCTGCCCCCGGGGGGACTTTAGTCAACTGCATGCTGGTGGGAATTTGTAAATGCTGGAGAGGGTGCAGAAAGAACCCTCCTGCATTGCTGGTGGGAATGTAAATTGATACAGCCTCTATGGAAGACAGTATGGAGATTCCTTAAAAAACTAAAAATAGAAGCTTCCTATGACCCAGCAATCCCACTATTAGGCTTATATCCTGATGAAATCAAAACTGAAAGAGGCACCTGTATCCCAGTGTTCATTGCAGCTCTCTATACAATAGCCAGAACATGGAAGCAACCTAGATGTCCATTGACGAATGAATGGATCCAGAAGCTCTTGTACATATATACAATGGAATACTACTCAGCTGTTAAAAGAAATGCAGAATACTCAGTCCTAATGAAGTGGCTGGCTCAGAACCTATCATCAAAAGTGAAGTCAGTCGAAAAGAGAAAGACAAATACAGTATACTAACACACATATATGGAATCTAGTAGGACGGTCTTGATAACACACACAGTGAACTCACGAAAAAACAGACAGAGCATAGGCATAGAGACATTGTAGGGAAGAAATAGGGACGGGGAGGCATGGAGGGAGTAACATGGAAACCTATACTGTCATGTGTGGAAAAGATAGCTATTGTCATTGTGCTAAGGGAATAGGAGTGCTTACGATGGTGTGGGGCGATGATCCGGAGGGGTGGGAAGGAGGGAAGTGGGGGGGTATGGACCAGGGATATGCATATGACTGATCTGGGAACATACATGTCTGTGAACAACCAAACTCTGTAAAACCTTTAAAATAAAGAATAAAAAAAAAGAAAAAAGAAAAAAAAGAAAGAAATAGACCAGCTCCTTCAAGCCTGAGAAGTAGCACTGTCATTTTTTAAAGGTATCGTTTTATTTAATTTTCTTTTTCGGCTGCACCACACAGCTTATGGGATCTTTCTTCCTTTACCAGGGATCAAACCAGCACTGCTTGCAATGGAAGTGCAGAGTGTTAACCACTGGACTGTCAAGGACTTCCCAGAACTCTTATTTTTAATGGTACATATTAAAAGCAGAAAAGGAAAGTTCCTGGCTGTGAAATGCAGTCACAGCTTGAGTTCCTATGAAAAACTTCTTGATGGAAGCATGAGCATATGCTGCTGAGACTAGCTCACAGCTGAAGTCACCTGGAAGCCAGGAGCCCAGCCATGTGGACCATTAGTTAGTTGCACAGCCCAGCTGTGGGATGTCAAGAGCAGAGGCAAGACTGGCTTTGAAGAAGGTGCAGGCTTGTCATCTATCAGGCAAGAGCTAAAGGCAAACAGGAATCCAACAGGCTTGCCATCCCTTCCAGGTTCTGGGAGCACTGTGAACACAACTATTTTTTTTTTAATGTGAATAAATCACACACATTTTTTTTCACATTATTATTAAATGGGGCGGGGGGTGCAGTTTACTGCTGCTGCAGGCTTTTCTCTAGTTGCAGGGAGTTGGGGCTACTCTCTAGTTGAGGTGAGCAGGCTCCTTGTTGCAGTGACTTCTCTTGTTGTGGAACTTGGGCGCTAGGGCACACAGGCTTCAGTAGTTGTGCACATGGGCTCAATAGTTGCGGCTCTGAGACTCTAGAGCACTGACTCTATAGTTGTGGCTCACGAGTTTAGTTGCTCCGCAGCATGTGGATCTTCCCAGGTCAGGGATCGAACTTGTGTCTCCTGCATTGGCAGGCAAACTCTTTACCACTGAGCTACCAAGGAAACCCAAACGCAACTATTAAATATCTGTGCATCTGCATAAATTATTTGCCAGTAAGAATTCAGAGAGCTCACCTGTTCTGCACTTGGGGGACCCAAGGTCTGTGAGAAGCCCTTCAAGCTGTGCTGGCTGTGGGATGGGCAGGCGGGTCAGGAGGGCCATGCAAGTTGACAGATCCACTGGGATTCACCCTTTCTGCCTTCCTGGGTGGTGAAGACACAGGGGAGGCTGTGGTTAGTCTGCAGTGACCCAGCCCTGGGCTCCACTTACCTAGAAGTACATTCTGCTTTATTTAATTTTCTTTCGGCTGCACCACACAGCTTATGGGATCTTTCTTCCTTTACCAGGGATCAAACCAGCACTGCTTGCAATGGAAGTGCAGAGTGTTAACCACTGGACTGTCAAGGACTTCCCAGAACTCTTATTTTTAATGGTACATATTAAAAGCAGAAAAGGAAAGTTCCTGGCTGTGAAATGCAGTCACAGCTTGAGTTCCTATGAAAAACTTCTTGATGGAAGCATGAGCATATGCTGCTGAGACTAGCTCACAGCTGAAGTCACCTGGAAGCCAGGAGCCCAGCCATGTGGACCATTAGTTAGTTGCACAGCCCAGCTGTGGGATGTCAAGAGCAGAGGCAAGACTGGCTTTGAAGAAGGTGCAGGCTTGTCATCTATCAGGCAAGAGCTAAAGGCAAACAGGAATCCAACAGGCTTGCCATCCCTTCCAGGTTCTGGGAGCACTGTGAACACAACTATTTTTTTTTTAATGTGAATAAATCACACACATTTTTTTTCACATTATTATTAAATGGGGCGGGGGGTGCAGTTTACTGCTGCTGCAGGCTTTTCTCTAGTTGCAGGGAGTTGGGGCTACTCTCTAGTTGAGGTGAGCAGGCTCCTTGTTGCAGTGACTTCTCTTGTTGTGGAACTTGGGCGCTAGGGCACACAGGCTTCAGTAGTTGTGCACATGGGCTCAATAGTTGCGGCTCTGAGACTCTAGAGCACTGACTCTATAGTTGTGGCTCACGAGTTTAGTTGCTCCAGCATGTGGATCTTCCCAGGTCAGGGATCGAACTTGTGTCTCCTGCATTGGCAGGCAAACTCTTTACCACTGAGCTACCAAGGAAACCCAAACGCAACTATTAAATATCTGTGCATCTGCATAAATTATTTGCCAGTAAGAATTCAGAGAGCTCACCTGTTCTGCACTTGGGGGACCCAAGGTCTGTGAGAAGCCCTTCAAGCTGTGCTGGCTGTGGGATGGGCAGGCGGGTCAGGAGGGCCATGCAAGTTGACAGATCCACTGGGATTCACCCTTTCTGCCTTCCTGGGTGGTGAAGACACAGGGGAGGCTGTGGTTAGTCTGCAGTGACCCAGCCCTGGGCTCCACTTACCTGCGGGACAGTATGTGGGGTACAGAAGCAATGACTAGATGCAGCTTTCGATGGACTTCTGGGTACAGGTAACAGTCTGAGACTAGTATATAAATCAAATGAGAATAGATGAGGAACCAAACAAGCAAGCAGGTTGGGGATTTCAGAGAAATGACTGTCACAGTGGGCAGAGGTTATATGAGCTTGGCTGAGCCAGACTGAGGGGCGAGCTTACTGCTTTTTTATAGGGTATCTGTGACCATTGGCATGATCGGGCATGGCCATTTAAGGGACGAACAGGAGACCGCATTACTCATTTTGATGGAAAAAATTTCACATATTGAATAACGGGGAAATCATTCTGGCTCATATATGATTTAACTTGAACTTTAGGCCAGCCAGAACAGTCTGTTTGTGGCCTATTAAACATGCATTGTACATCTGTTATACCCTTTAAGGGAAAAAATGCCTTTAAAAAATAAAAATGAAGCAACTGTGATTCGGGCATTTAAAATGGAGCTAGGTGGACCACTGTGGACATAGTCTCAGACACATTCCTGCATCACTGAGAACCTGAATTTTCTGAACTCTATCAGACTTAAAGTTGCGGCCAGCCATTCTCGAAACAGTATCTGCCAGCAACTGTCAACAGCAGCCTTATGGTTTCAAGGTCTCCTCTTGTAACTCTGCAACCATTTTGTACCTCAACCAATCCTTACTCAACAAGTGCCCTTATTTCTCATCCACTCTAACCTGAATCCTGGACAACTCGTGTAATTTTGTGGGTTCTGCCTCTATAAGCCTCCCCGATTTTGTAGTCTGGTGGAACTCAATTCAAGGGCTTCTTGAATCTGTTTCTCCCAGGCCATAAGCTTCAGCTGGGCTCAAATAAAACTCTTTTCAAATATTATTATAGACTGTTTACTATTTCCGTCAACAATTTTTATGTGACTACTGTGGTGCCTGACAATGATAGCTACTCCAAATTTTGCTGAACAATTGGGGCCAAAAAAATAAAGGCCAACTTTTCATTTCTTCTCATAGCCAGTGAAGGGGGTTTGTGGGAAATTCTTCACCCTCTGGCCTCTTTAGGCATAGAGGAGTTCAAGAGACTATTTTTACTCTGCATGGATTGGAAGCTGTCATAAAACTTTCCAGATAAAATATTAATCCAATATCACTCTGGTCCTCACCAAGAATAAGTTCTACTGCTGAGTTCTACTGCTGAATTCTAAGGAGAGCCAGAGCTTTCCTAGGATGGGCTCAAAGTTGTGATGAGATGAGTTGAGGAAAAGCAGAATGAGGGAGACACAATTTAGTGAAGGCTTTCCATGTGCTGTCCAGAGGACTGTAAATGACTGGGGTGGGATCTACGACTCCATGCCTGGAAGGTTGACATGTAGAGACTCCTGAGGGAGACTAACCACCAGCTTGTGTTGTTGGGATGGCGCCAGGTCACAAAACAGACATACGGGATATTTGCTTTTTAACTGAGAGCTCCTGGTTTCTTTACAAGATGTGCTTTGGCTAAAAGGTTTGCACAAAGTGAAGGAGTCTGAGCCTAGTGCAGACATGTTTGAAGAGCGAGCTACACCCGTGACTTTCTGTCCCTGAACTTTTGCAAGCTGTGTTGGTGTATTTACTTATTAATCCTTTTTAACCAAATCTGAATTATAAAATAAGCCATCTTATTTTATTACATATGATTTATCTCTCCAGCCTGCCTAATCTTTTTTGATCCTAATTATGCAGTCAAATATATTCAACATTTATTGAGTAGCTAATCTATGCCAGGCACTATATATATTGCCTTTAATGTTCATTATAAGCCTAAGGGTAAGTATTATTAACATATCCATTTTGAAGGTTATGAAACGAAAGCTCATCAGTGACTTGCCCACAATGATGCTCTAAAATGTGGGCAGAGGTAGAATCTGAAGTTAGCCTTTTTTTTCATTCCCAGCCTGTGCCTTCTTTGGTTTTGATACACTGTGTTCCAGGCCTTATCCCGATTGTACTCTACTGTGTTAGCAACTTTGATGGGGATGCTAGTTAGGTCTTTATACAAGTGCCTGGTGAAGATGCTGAGCCTGTGGCCAGGGCCTGGGTCTAAGCATAAGCACTGCACTTAGAAACTCCCTCGGGGTCACCTTCTTGACGTAGAGGCAAATGTTCTACAGTTCTCTGGTGCTTTGCTCTCATTTAGAATTCTCCATAACCACCAGCAGGGTATCATGACACTTCAGGTAAGGCCTTGGCCAGTTACCTATGCCCCCTGCCTTCTGTGGAGTCCTGTCCCAGGTCAAAGGTGCAAGGCTTTGCACCAAGACCACAGAAGCAGAGCCCAGAACCAAGGTCACCTCTGGAACTGACTGAACCCCATTGAAACTGTTGCCCAAAGCCCCTCTAATCCTTACCAGCCAGCTTCCTGACCCCAAACTAGGCAAAACTGCTCACCCCAGCATTCATTCTGTAGTGCCTTAACCAATCACCTAATGCCAGCCTTCCAGCAGGAATTTTCTTTGTAGGCTGTAAAAATTGGCTACTAACCCACGTGCATCAGCTCTCCTTCAAGCCACCTGCTGTTCACCTGAAACTCTCTCTGACCTGTTAGAAGGTCGGCCCACTGTGGGGCTGGCACCCTTCCTATCTCTGCTCTTTGTTCTTAGTAAACTCTCTGTCTTTTAAAATCCTTTGTGTCTGGAAATTCTTTTCAAACCCACGCTCGAGCTACCACAACACCTTCCTTATCTATGTGTTCAATGTAAACCTTTTTTTTTTTAAATTTTGGCCCCTTTTGTTCGTTGATTTATGTATTTATTTTCATCATCTTTATTCTTTGGCCTCTGTGAGCCTCCCATTGCAGTGGCTTCTCTCACTGCAGAGCACCAGCTCTGGGCACATGTGCTACAGAGCCCTGGCTCGTACTTGGACACACCAGTCCAGCTGCTCCGCGGCACGTGGGATCTTCCCGGACCAGGAATGGAGCTGGTGCCCTTGCACTGCAAGGCAGACTCTTTACCCACTGGACCACCAGGGAAGCTCCAGTCTAAATCTTTATTATTAAAAAAGGACAATTGATTTGTCTGCCAAGATTTGTTGCTCAAAGAAACCATGCTGGAGCTTACAGTCACAGTTTTCTCTACCAGGTTCATATTTACCCTGGCCTCCTTTCTCACTTCCTTTCTTTTCCTGCTGCCTTTATCTAGTGTTACTAAAGATTTAAAAGTTTCTTATACAGAAAATATACAGCATAATGGCAGAGCACAGATAAGCATGATAAAATGGGACCAAGAATAGGAAGACTGACCAAAGGCAGAAAAGAGAATCCAATTGTGCAGACTGTCAAGGTTTTCATAGTTGATATACTATAGCCTAAAACTGGTTCCTAGGAGCTTGCAGGAAAATTTGAGAGTGTATAAAGGGGATGATAAAATGGGACAGAATAGGAAGGCTTTGCACCAAGACCACAGAAGCAGAGCCCAGAACCAAGGTCACCTCTGGAACTGACTGAACCCCATTGAAACTGTTGCCCAAAGCCCCTCTAATCCTTACCAGCCAGCTTCCTGACCCCAAACTAGGCAAAACTGCTCACCCCAGCATTCATTCTGTAGTGCCTTAACCAATCACCTAATGCCAGCCTTCCAGCAGGAATTTTCTTTGTAGGCTGTAAAAATTGGCTACTAACCCACGTGCATCAGCTCTCCTTCAAGCCACCTGCTGTTCACCTGAAACTCTCTCTGACCTGTTAGAAGGTCGGCCCACTGTGGGGCTGGCACCCTTCCTATCTCTGCTCTTTGTTCTTAGTAAACTCTCTGTCTTTTAAAATCCTTTGTGTCTGGAAATTCTTTTCAAACCCACGCTCGAGCTACCACAACACCTTCCTTATCTATGTGTTCAATGTAAACCTTTTTTTTTTTAAATTTTGGCCCCTTTTGTTCGTTGATTTATGTATTTATTTTCATCATCTTTATTCTTTGGCCTCTGTGAGCCTCCCATTGCAGTGGCTTCTCTCACTGCAGAGCACCAGCTCTGGGCACATGTGCTACAGAGCCCTGGCTCGTACTTGGACACACCAGTCCAGCTGCTCCGCGGCACGTGGGATCTTCCCGGACCAGGAATGGAGCTGGTGCCCTTGCACTGCAAGGCAGACTCTTTACCCACTGGACCACCAGGGAAGCTCCAGTCTAAATCTTTATTATTAAAAAAGGACAATTGATTTGTCTGCCAAGATTTGTTGCTCAAAGAAACCATGCTGGAGCTTACAGTCACAGTTTTCTCTACCAGGTTCATATTTACCCTGGCCTCCTTTCTCACTTCCTTTCTTTTCCTGCTGCCTTTATCTAGTGTTACTAAAGATTTAAAAGTTTCTTATACAGAAAATATACAGCATAATGGCAGAGCACAGATAAGCATGATAAAATGGGACCAAGAATAGGAAGACTGACCAAAGGCAGAAAAGAGAATCCAATTGTGCAGACTGTCAAGGTTTTCATAGTTGATATACTATAGCCTAAAACTGGTTCCTAGGAGCTTGCAGGAAAATTTGAGAGTGTATACAATATGCGTGGCGTGTGATCAGAATATCAGTCGTGTCCGACTCTTTGTGACCCCATGGACTGTAGCTTGTCAGATTCCTCTGTCCATGGGATTATCCCAGCAGGAATACTGGAGTGGGGGCTTCCCTTGTAGCTCAGTGGATAAGAACCCATCTGCCAATGCAGGAGACACAGGTTCGATCCCTGATTCTGGAAGATTCCACATACCACAGAGCAGGTAAACCCACACATCAACAAAGACTGAGCATAGCCAAAAATAAATAAATAAAAGTTTTTAAAAAAGAATACTGGAGTGGGCTGCCATTTCCTGATCCAGGAATCAAACTTCTGTCTCCTGTGGCTCCTGCATGGTCAGGCTGACTCTTCACTACTGAGCCACCTGGTAAGTCCCAGAACACTGCATAATTTTCATCAAAATTGGAAAAACAGCTCATGCTAGTTACTCAGAAGGAAAAAAAATCTTTGTTTACTATTTAGTTTTACAAAACAAATGCACATCCTGGTCGAGCGCTAAAATCAAGTCTATATGCTCACAGTCAACCCCTCCCAGAATCTTGATTCAAATTGACCTCATCCTTACCTGTCAGAGGCTTGCAAAGTCCACTTTATTCCTCTTTGTAAAATAATGGAATTAATTCGACTCTGGTTTCTAGTATTTTCAACAACATTTACAAGTGCCCACTGAGACTTCTGGGACAACTTTTAAAAAATCTTTTTTTTAAGTCATAACATTTATTGCTGGTGGCCATACAGAGGAAGTCCGTATACATTTACATATTATTACAATGGCCTTTGGGCAATATCTTTTTAACATTTTAACAGTTCTATGGGATAGGTTCCACTCTTTTCTCTTTTTATTTTTTTATTCATGTTTGGGTCTGGGTTTTCACTGCTGCTGCAGGCTCTCTTCACCCATAGATAAAGGCAAAAAAGAAACAAAAATAAGCATGATAAAATGGGACCAAGAATAGGAAGACTGACCAAAGGCAGAAAAGAGAATCCAATTGTGCAGACTGTCAAGGTTTTCATAGTTGATATACTATAGCCTAAAACTGGTTCCTAGGAGCTTGCAGGAAAATTTGAGAGTGTATACAATATGCGTGGCGTGTGATCAGAATATCAGTCGTGTCCGACTCTTTGTGACCCCATGGACTGTAGCTTGTCAGATTCCTCTGTCCATGGGATTATCCCAGCAGGAATACTGGAGTGGGGGCTTCCCTTGTAGCTCAGTGGATAAGAACCCATCTGCCAATGCAGGAGACACAGGTTCGATCCCTGATTCTGGAAGATTCCACATACCACAGAGCAGGTAAACCCACACATCAACAAAGACTGAGCATAGCCAAAAATAAATAAATAAAAGTTTTTAAAAAAGAATACTGGAGTGGGCTGCCATTTCCTGATCCAGGAATCAAACTTCTGTCTCCTGTGGCTCCTGCATGGTCAGGCTGACTCTTCACTACTGAGCCACCTGGTAAGTCCCAGAACACTGCATAATTTTCATCAAAATTGGAAAAACAGCTCATGCTAGTTACTCAGAAGGAAAAAAAATCTTTGTTTACTATTTAGTTTTACAAAACAAATGCACATCCTGGTCGAGCGCTAAAATCAAGTCTATATGCTCACAGTCAACCCCTCCCAGAATCTTGATTCAAATTGACCTCATCCTTACCTGTCAGAGGCTTGCAAAGTCCACTTTATTCCTCTTTGTAAAATAATGGAATTAATTCGACTCTGGTTTCTAGTATTTTCAACAACATTTACAAGTGCCCACTGAGACTTCTGGGACAACTTTTAAAAAATCTTTTTTTTAAGTCATAACATTTATTGCTGGTGGCCATACAGAGGAAGTCCGTATACATTTACATATTATTACAATGGCCTTTGGGCAATATCTTTTTAACATTTTAACAGTTCTATGGGATAGGTTCCACTCTTTTCTCTTTTAAAATTTTATTTATTCATCTGTTTTTGGCTGTTCTGGGTTTTCACTGCTGCTGCAGGCTCTTCTCTAGATACGAGGAGTCAGGTCTACTCTCTAGTTGAGGTGAGTAGGCTCCCTGTTGTGGTGACTTTTATCATTGTGGAACTCGGGCTCTAGGGCACACAGACTTCAGTAGTTGGGACACATGGGCTCAATAGCTGCGGCTCCGAGGCTCTAGAGCACAGGCTCAATAGTTGTGACTCAAGGGCTTAGGTGCTCCGCAGCATATGGGATCTTCCTGGATCAGGGATTGAACCCCTATCTCCTGCACTGACAGGCGAACTCTTCACCACTCAACTATGAGGGAAGCCTTTCAACTTAAAATTAAGGGAACTATTTCCTAGGAGAAAAAAAAAGAGAGTATGCATACTGAAAGGATTGTGTGCATGTATACTGTCTGGGTCTTTTCTTTTTTAAAAAAAATTTATTTATTTATTTATTTATTTATTTATTTATTTATTTATTTATTCTTGGCTATTCGGGGTTTTCATTGCCGCCACAGACTCTTCTCTAGTTGCAGGGAGTGGGGGATACTCTCTAGTTGAGGTGAGCAGGCTTCTAGTTGCGGTGACTTCTCTTGTTGTGGAACTTAGGCTCTAGGGTACATGGACTTCAGTAGTTGTGGCACGTGGGCTCCATTGTTGCAGCTCCAATGCTCTAGAGCACTGGCTCAATAGTTGTGGCTCACGGGCTTAGTTGCTCCGCAGTACATGGGATCCTCCCTGATCAGGGATCGAACCCCTATCTCCTGCATTGGCAGGTGAGCTCTCCACCACTGAGCTACCAGGGAAGCCTGTCAACTTAAAATTAAGGGAGCTGGAGGAGCCGCCGGAACCCGCCCGCCGCGAGGAGCCACCGGAACCCGCCCGCCGCGAGGAGCCGCGAGGCGGGGATGCACCTCTTGTTCCTCAGATGCTAGTGTGTGAACTAGTATCACAGAACACCATAGCAAACCAGACATAGAGCCTACACTCCCTGACCAATCATCAAACCAAGGATCCTCGAAGCGGAAGCCTGGATTCCAAGACCCCACACTGATTATCAAAGAACATACAACACTACAGATTATTCACCTGTAAACAAAGTCTATCACCACCCAAGACACAAACCACTGAACCCTTCTACAAGGACAAAAACCCAAAGGAAGGGAGAATTCAACCAAGAAGCCTGGTGGGAATAAGAACTCCATACACACAGACACACACAAAGAAACAAAAATTAACCTAATAATGAAACGTCAGAGAAACACTGTACAAATGAAGGACCAAGCTAGAGAAACACCACTTCAAATGACAGAGGAGGAGATAGACAAGCTATCTGAAAGAGAATTCAGAAAACTATACTAATGAGGATGCAAAACACCGAAAACAGAATATTAGAGGAAATTAGTGCATTGAGAAAAGACATGCAGGAAATGAAAAATAAGCAAATAGAGACCACCAACTCAATTGCTGAACTCAAAAATACTATAGAAGGTCTCAACAGTAGAGTATCAGAGGCTGAAGAACGGATAAGTGAGCTGGAAGACAGAATGGTGGAAATAAGTGCTGAAGAACAGAACAAAGCCCAAAGAATTAAAAGAACTGAGGATAGCCTCAGAGACCTATGGGACAATATTAAACGCACCAACATTAGAATTATAGGAGTTCCAGAAGAAGAAGAAGAGAAGAAAGACTATGAAAAAATTCTTGAAGAGGTTATAGTTGAAAACTTCCCCAGCATGGGAAAGGAGATAGTCAGCCAAGTCCAGGAAGCACAAAGAGTTCCATACAGGAGAAACCCCAGAAGAAACACACCAAGGCACATACTAATCAAACTAACGCAGACTAAATATAAAGACAGATTACTAAAAGCAGCTAGGAGCAAACAACAAATAACATATAAAGGAAACCCCATACGTTTAACTGCGGATCTCTCAACAGAAACCCTACAGGCCAGAAGAGAATGGCAAGATACATTTAAACGGCTAAAAGAGAATAACCTGCAACCACGAATTCTCTACCCAGCAAGAATCTCATTCAAAATCGATGGTGAAGTCAAAAGCTTCACAGACAAGCAAAAACTAAAAGAATTCTGTACCACAAAACCAGCCCTACAACAAGTGTTAAAGGACCTGATATAGCCAATAAATACAAGAGTAGGAGAAGCCTTACAAATCAAACCCCAAATTTCTAAGAAGATGACAATAGGAACATTCGTATCAATAATTACTTTGAATGTAAATGGACTAAATGCTCCAACCAAACGACACAGGCTGGCTGAATGGATCCAGAAGCAAGACCCATATATATGCTGTTTACTAAGAACATAAAGACCAAAGCAAAAATAATAAAGAAACGTCAGAGAAACACTGTACAAATGAAGGACCAAGCTAGAGAAACACCACTTCAAATGACAGAGGAGGAGATAGACAAGCTATCTGAAAGAGAATTCAGAAAAACTATACTAATGAGGATGCAAAACACCGAAAACAGAATATTAGAGGAAATTAGTGCATTGAGAAAAGACATGCAGGAAATGAAAAATAAGCAAATAGAGACCACCAACTCAATTGCTGAACTCAAAAATACTATAGAAGGTCTCAACAGTAGAGTATCAGAGGCTGAAGAACGGATAAGTGAGCTGGAAGACAGAATGGTGGAAATAAGTGCTGAAGAACAGAACAAAGCCCAAAGAATTAAAAGAACTGAGGATAGCCTCAGAGACCTATGGGACAATATTAAACGCACCAACATTAGAATTATAGGAGTTCCAGAAGAAGAAGAAGAGAAGAAAGACTATGAAAAAAGGTTATAGTTGAAAACTTCCCCAGCATGGGAAAGGAGATAGTCAGCCAAGTCCAGGAAGCACAAAGAGTTCCATACAGGAGAAACCCCAGAAGAAACACACCAAGGCACATACTAATCAAACTAACGCAGACTAAATATAAAGACAGATTACTAAAAGCAGCTAGGAGCAAACAACAAATAACATATAAAGGAAACCCCATACGTTTAACTGCGGATCTCTCAACAGAAACCCTACAGGCCAGAAGAGAATGGCAAGATACATTTAAACGGCTAAAAGAGAATAACCTGCAACCACGAATTCTCTACCCAGCAAGAATCTCATTCAAAATCGATGGTGAAGTCAAAAGCTTCACAGACAAGCAAAAACTAAAAGAATTCTGTACCACAAAACCAGCCCTACAACAAGTGTTAAAGGACCTGATATAGCCAATAAATACAAGAGTAGGAGAAGCCTTACAAATCAAACCCCAAATTTCTAAGAAGATGACAATAGGAACATTCGTATCAATAATTACTTTGAATGTAAATGGACTAAATGCTCCAACCAAACGACACAGGCTGGCTGAATGGATCCAGAAGCAAGACCCATATATATGCTGTTTACAAGAGACCCACTTCAGACCTAGAGACACTCATAGACTGAAAGTGAAAGGCTGGAAAAGATATTTCATGCAAATGGAAATCAAAAGAAAGCTGGAGTAGCAATCCTTATATCAGACAAAATAGACTTTAAAGTAAAGAAGATTCTAAGAGACAAGGCAGGTCACTACATCATGATTAAGGGATCTATCCAAGAGGAAGACATAACAGTCATGAATATCTACGCACCCAACACAGGGCACCTCAATACATAAGACAGGTACTTTCAGACATAAAAGAAGAAATCAACAATAACACAATAATAGTAGGAGACTTTAACACTCCTCTCACACCAATGGACAGATCAACAAAACAGAAAATTAATCAAGAAACACAAGCCTTAAATGCCACACTGGAAAAGATGGACCTCATCGATATCTTTAGGACTTTCCATCCAAAAGCAGAAGAATACACTTTCTTCTCAAGCGCTCACGGAACATTCTCCAGGATAGACCACATCTTGGGCCACAAATCTAACCTCAGTCAGTTCAAGAAAACCGAAATTATATCAACCATCTTCTCGGACCACAATGCAATGAGACTGGAGATCAACTACCAGAAAAAAAACCCTAAAAACAGAAACACATGGAGATTAAACAATACATACCTAAAAAACCAACTGATCGTTGAGGAAATGAAAGGAGAAATTAAACAATTCCTAGAAGAAAATGACAATGAACACACGACAGTGCAAAACCTATGGGATACCGCAAAAGCAGTTCTAAGAGGGAAATTTATAGCAATACAATCCCACCTCAAGAAACTAGGAAAATATGAAGCAGATGACCTAACCCTCCGCTTAAAACAGTTGGAGAAAGAAGAACAAAAACATCCCAGAGCCAGCAGAAGAAGAGAAATCATGAAGATCAGAGCAGAAATAAATGAGAAAGAAACAAAAGAAACAATAGTAAAGATAAATAAAACAAAAAGCTGGTTCTTTGAAAAGGTAAACAAAATTGACAAGCCACTGGCCAGACTCATTAAGAAAAAGAGAGAGAAGAACCAGATCAACAAAATCAAAAACGAAAAAGGAGAGATTATAACAGATAATGCAGAAATCCAAAGGATTCTAAGAGACTATTATGAGCAACTCTATGGCAACAAACTGGACAACTTGGAAGAAATGGACAGTTTCTTGGACAGGATTAATCTCCCAAGACTGAGCCAGGAAGAAACAGAAAGTTTGAACAACCCAATCACAAGCTCAGAAATCAACTTTGTGATTAAAAATCTACCCAAAAATAAAAGCCCAGGACCAGATGGCTTCACAGCCGAATTCTACCAAACATTTAAAGAAGAGCTAATGCCTGTCCTTCTAAAACTCTTTCAAAAAATTGCACAGGAAGGAAAACTCCCAAACACATTCTACGAGGCCACCATCACCCTGATACCCAAACCAGGCAAAGACAACACAAAAAGGAAAACTATAGGCCAATTTCACTGATGAACTTAGATGCCAAGATCCTCAACAAAATCCTAGCAAACAGAATTCAACGACATGTCAAAAAACTCATACATCACGATCAAGTTGGGTTCATCCCAGGCATGCAAGGCTTCTTCAACATCCGCAAATCAATCAACGTGATACACCATATCAACAAGTTAAAAGACAAAAATCACATGATCATCTCAATAGATGCAGAAAAAGCCTTCGACAAAGTACAACATCCATTTATGATCAAAACTCTTCAGAAAATGGGCATAGAAGGAACCTATCTCAACATAATAAAAGCCATCTATGAGAAACCTACAGCGAACATTATTGTTAATGGTGAAAAACTGAAAGCATTCCCTCTAAGATCAGGAACAAGACAGGGGTGCCCACTTTCACCACTACTATTCAACATAGTCCTGGAAGTCCTAGCAACAGCAATAAGACAAGAGATAGAAATCAAAGGAATCCAGATTGGAAAGGAAGAAGTCAAGCTCTCTCTTTTTGCAGACGACATGATATTATACATAGAAAATCCCAAAGACACGGTTACAAAGCTACTAGAACTAATCAATGAATTCAGCAAAGTTGCAGGATATAAAGTCAACACACAGAAGTCACTGGCATTCCTATACACAAACAATGAAAAATCAGAAAATGAAATCAAAGAGGCAATCCCCTTCACCATTGCAACCAAAAGAATCAAATATCTAGGAATAAACCTACCCAAAGAAACAAAAAAATTGTACACAGAAAATTACAAGACACTCATGAGAGACATTAAAGAAGACTTAAACAGATGGAGAGATATTCCATGTTCCTGGATTGGAAGAATCAATATTGTGAAAATGACCATACTTCCAAATATCATCTACAGATTCAATGCAATACCTATTCAACTACCACTGACATTTTTCACAGAACTAGACCAAATAATAACACAGTTCATATGGAAACACAGAAGACCTCGAATAGCCAAAGCAATCCTTAGGAAGAAAAATGGAGTTGGAGGGATCAGCCTCCCTAACTTCAGACTCTACTACAAAGCAACAGTCATCAAGACAGTATGGTACTGGCACAAAAACAGAACTATAGATCAATGGAACAAGATTGAGAACCCAGAGATCAACCCACGCACCTATGGGTACCTTATTTTTGATAAAGGAGGAGAAACTATAAAATGGGACAAAGACAGTCTCTGGATTAAAGACCTCAATGTAAGACCAGAAACCATCAAACTCTTAGAGGAGAATATAGGCAAAACCCTCAAGGACATCAATCAAAGCAAGATCTTCTCTGACCCACCTACTAAAATAATGGAACTGAAAAGAAAAATGAACATATGGGACCTCATGAAACTTAAAAGCTTTTGTACAGCAAAAGAAATTACAAAAAAGTTCAACAGACACCCCCCAGAGTGGGAGAAAATCATAGCAAATGAAACAACAGACAAAGAATTAATCTCCAAAATCTACAAGCAACTCAGACAACTCAGCACAGGAAAAACGAACAACCCAATCAAAAAATGGGGAAAAGATCCAAAGAGACGCCTCTCCAAAGAGGACATACAGATGGCCCAAAAGCACATGAAACGATCCTCAACCTCGATTATTATTAGAGAAATGCACACGGTTACAAAGCTACTAGAACTAATCAATGAATTCAGCAAAGTTGCAGGATATAAAGTCAACACACAGAAGTCACTGGCATTCCTATACACAAACAATGAAAAATCAGAAAATGAAATCAAAGAGGCAATCCCCTTCACCATTGCAACCAAAAGAATCAAATATCTAGGAATAAACCTACCCAAAGAAACAAAAAAATTGTACACAGAAAATTACAAGACACTCATGAGAGACATTAAAGAAGACTTAAACAGATGGAGAGATATTCCATGTTCCTGGATTGGAAGAATCAATATTGTGAAAATGACCATACTTCCAAATATCATCTACAGATTCAATGCAATACCTATTCAACTACCACTGACATTTTTCACAGAACTAGACCAAATAATAACACAGTTCATATGGAAACACAGAAGACCTCGAATAGCCAAAGCAATCCTGAGGAAGAAAAATGGAGTTGGAGGGATCAGCCTCCCTAACTTCAGACTCTACTACAAAGCAACAGTCATCAAGACAGTATGGTACTGGCACAAAAACAGAACTATAGATCAATGGAACAAGATTGAGAACCCAGAGATCAACCCACGCACCTATGGGTACCTTATTTTTGATAAAGGAGGAGAAACTATAAAATGGGACAAAGACAGTCTCTGGATTAAAGACCTCAATGTAAGACCAGAAACCATCAAACTCTTAGAGGAGAATATAGGCAAAACCCTCAAGGACATCAATCAAAGCAAGATCTTCTCTGACCCACCTACTAAAATAATGGAACTGAAAAGAAAAATGAACATATGGGACCTCATGAAACTTAAAAGCTTTTGTACAGCAAAAGAAATTACAAAAAAGTTCAACAGACACCCCACAGAGTGGGAGAAAATCATAGCAAATGAAACAACAGACAAAGAATTAATCTCCAAAATCTACAAGCAACTCAGACAACTCAGCACAGGGAAAATGAGCAGCCCAATCAAAAAATGGGGAAAAGATCTAAAGAGACGCCTCTCCAAAGAGGACATACAAATGGTCCAAAAGCACATGAAACGATGCTCAACCTCGCTTATTATTAGAGAAATGCAAATTAAAACCACAATGAGATACCACCTCACACCTGTCAGAATGGCCATCATCAACAAATCGAGACAACAAATGCTGGAGAGGGTGTGGAGAAAAGGGAACCCTCTTGCATTGCTGGTGGGAATGTAAATTAATACAACCTCTATGGAAGACAATATGGAGATTCCTTAAAAAACTAAAAGTAGAAGCACCCTATGACCCAGCAATCCCACTATTAGGCCTATATCCTGATGAAATCAAAACTGAAAGAGGCACCTGTACCCCAATGTTCATTGCAGCTCTCTATACAATAGCCAGAACATGGAAGCAACCTAGATGTCCATCGACAAATGAATGGATCCAGAAGCTCTTGTACATATATACAATGGAATACTACTCAGCTGTTAAAAGAAATGCAGAAGACTCAGTCCTAATGAGGTGGCTGGCTTTAGAACCTATCATAAAAAGTGAAGTAAGTCAAAAAGAGAAAGACAAGTATAGTATACTAACTCATATATATGGGATCTAGTAAGATGGTCATGATAACACACACAGTGAACTCATGAAAAAACAGAGAATAGACATAAAGACATTGTGGAGACCGAACAATGGGAGGGAGTAACATGGGAACCTATACTGTCATGTGTAGAAAAGATAGCTATTGTCATTGTGCTAGGGGAATAGGAGTACCTACAACCACTTGGAGCAATGGTCTGGAGGGATGGGGGTGGGGGGGAACCTGGGTGGGGGGAGGGCCGAGGGATATGCATCTGATTGATCTGGGAACATACATGTACAAAAATAAATAAATTAATTAATTAATTAATTTAAAAAAAAACAAAATCAAAAAATAAAAAATTAAGGGAGCTATTTCCTAGGAGAAAAAAAAAGAGAGAGAGAGAATATGCATACTGGAAAGATTGTGTGCATGTATACTGTCTGGTTCTTTTCTAATTGTGAAATACAACACATGCAACAGTACATAAAATACAGTACTTAAAGATGGTTTAGCGATAATTATAAAGCAAAACCCCGTATACCCATATACCTACCACTCTAGTCAAGACAGAGAACATTTCTTTCCATTTCTGAACCCGTTTTTAAGAGAACAGGAAATGGTCCAAAAGCACATGAAACGATGCTCAACCTCGCTTATTATTAGAGAAATGCAAATTAAAACCACAATGAGATACCACCTCACACCTGTCAGAATGGCCATCATCAACAAATCGAGACAACAAATGCTGGAGAGGGTGTGGAGAAAAGGGAACCCTCTTGCATTGCTGGTGGGAATGTAAATTAATACAACCTCTATGGAAGACAATATGGAGATTCCTTAAAAAACTAAAAGTAGAAGCACCCTATGACCCAGCAATCCCACTATTAGGCCTATATCCTGATGAAATCAAAACTGAAAGAGGCACCTGTACCCCAATGTTCATTGCAGCTCTCTATACAATAGCCAGAACATGGAAGCAACCTAGATGTCCATCGACAAATGAATGGATCCAGAAGCTCTTGTACATATATACAATGGAATACTACTCAGCTGTTAAAAGAAATGCAGAAGACTCAGTCCTAATGAGGTGGCTGGCTTTAGAACCTATCATAAAAAGTGAAGTAAGTCAAAAAGAGAAAGACAAGTATAGTATACTAACTCATATATATGGGATCTAGTAAGATGGTCATGATAACACACACAGTGAACTCATGAAAAAACAGAGAATAGACATAAAGACATTGTGGAGACCGAACAATGGGAGGGAGTAACATGGGAACCTATACTGTCATGTGTAGAAAAGATAGCTATTGTCATTGTGCTAGGGGAATAGGAGTACCTACAACCACTTGGAGCAATGGTCTGGAGGGATGGGGGGAGGGCCGAGGGATATGCATCTGATTGATCTGGGAACATACATGTACAAAAATAAATAAATTAATTAATTAATTAATTTAAAAAAAAACAAAATCAAAAAATAAAAAATTAAGGGAGCTATTTCCTAGGAGAAAAAAAAAGAGAGAGAGAGAATATGCATACTGGAAAGATTGTGTGCATGTATACTGTCTGGTTCTTTTCTAATTGTGAAATACAACACATGCAACAGTACATAAAATACAGTACTTAAAGATGGTTTAGCGATAATTATAAAGCAAAACCCCGTATACCCATATACCTACCACTCTAGTCAAGACAGAGAACATTTCTTTCCATTTTGAACATTCCAGAAGCCCTCTGTGCCTCTTCCCCATCACAAACCTCTTCACCCAATGAGTTAATCCCTACTCTGAATTGGGTTGTAATCTTTTTCTTGCTTTCCTTTATCCTTTTATCACCAATGTATATAACCTATATAACATTGGTCAGTTTCACCTGTTTTTGCATTTGATATAGAGGAATCATACAGTTTCGGGTTTTTTGTTTGTTTGTTTTGTGTGTGCCATATACAGCCACGTATTCTGGTGCGCATGGGAACACGTTTTGCTAGAGAATATTACTAGGAGTGGAGTATCTTCAAATTTACTACTGCTCGATTGCTTTTCAAAGTGGCATACCTGTTTTTACTCCCTCTCCTGGCCACCATTGGGTAGTGCAAGATGTTTTAAAGTTTCTGGATCAAGAGAATATGCAACGTTTTCTCCTTAATTTGCATTTCCCTGATAACTGATATGTTTAGCACAATTGTATATGTTTCTTGTGCATTCAAGTGTCTTCTTTCCCAATGTACCTATCCATCTGCGTTGGTGATATACTGGTGAGCATAGCTGCCTTCCAAAGTACCTGTTTAAAAATTCTGCCTATTTTTCTATGGGGTTATTGTCAGAATGTTTCCTGAGCTGAACAAAGGTATCTGAGCTTAAACTCAGTCATGGGATTCAGGGTCCTGGAAATGAGCTATTATTTACACTTTAAACTACAGGCAATATGTTCTTAGTGATTAACTTATAACAAAAGCAATACAATACAAACATTAATGTACAAGAAACAGAGCTAATATGAAGTCAAATTTGTTCTTCCCTGTTATGTAAAGACTGACCTTGCTCCATTAATCTACACTACCACTTCAGTCAAGTTTCTCTGCCTCTATTATATTAATAGATTCTTTATCTATATTAATAAATTTATTCCAGGGTTCATACTGGAAAGATTGTGTGCATGTATACTGTCTGGTTCTTTTCTAATTGTGAAATACAACACATGCAACAGTACATAAAATACAGTACTTAAAGATGGTTTAGCGATAATTATAAAGCAAAACCCCGTATACCCATATACCTACCACTCTAGTCAAGACAGAGAACATTTCTTTCCATTTTGAACATTCCAGAAGCCCTCTGTGCCTCTTCCCCATCACAAACCTCTTCACCCAATGAGTTAATCCCTACTCTGAATTGGGTTGTAATCTTTTTCTTGCTTTCCTTTATCCTTTTATCACCAATGTATATAACCTATATAACATTGGTCAGTTTCACCTGTTTTTGCATTTGATATAGAGGAATCATACAGTTTCGGGTTTTTTGTTTGTTTGTTTTGTGTGTGCCATATACAGCCACGTATTCTGGTGCGCATGGGAACACGTTTTGCTAGAGAATATTACTAGGAGTGGAGTATCTTCAAATTTACTACTGCTCGATTGCTTTTCAAAGTGGCATACCTGTTTTTACTCCCTCTCCTGGCCACCATTGGGTAGTGCAAGATGTTTTAAAGTTTCTGGATCAAGAGAATATGCAACGTTTTCTCCTTAATTTGCATTTCCCTGATAACTGATATGTTTAGCACAATTGTATATGTTTCTTGTGCATTCAAGTGTCTTCTTTCCCAATGTACCTATCCATCTGCGTTGGTGATATACTGGTGAGCATAGCTGCCTTCCAAAGTACCTGTTTAAAAATTCTGCCTATTTTTCTATGGGGTTATTGTCAGAATGTTTCCTGAGCTGAACAAAGGTATCTGAGCTTAAACTCAGTCATGGGATTCAGGGTCCTGGAAATGAGCTATTATTTACACTTTAAACTACAGGCAATATGTTCTTAGTGATTAACTTATAACAAAAGCAATACAATACAAACATTAATGTACAAGAAACAGAGCTAATATGAAGTCAAATTTGTTCTTCCCTGTTATGTAAAGACTGACCTTGCTCCATTAATCTACACTACCACTTCAGTCAAGTTTCTCTGCCTCTATTATATTAATAGATTCTTTATCTATATTAATAAATTTATTCCAGGGGTCTCCACTGTGTTTCATTCATCTATTTATTTATCCCTGAACTAAACTTTATTTTCTTAATTACTGTAGCTTTGAACTGAAATAATTTCTGGTAGATCAAATTCTCTACCTCATTCTTAAATTTTTATGAAAATCTTGGGCCAATCTTGTTGAATACTTAAAAATGTTAGCATTTTGATTGGGATTACAAAAACCTTTACATACACTTGGGGTACAATTTACATTTAACAATACTGAATCTTTGAATCTGTGATTGTAGTGTACTACTCAATTTATTTAGGTCTGTTTTAATTTATTTCCGTAGCATTTATTAATTTCTCTGTAAGTTCTCGAATACTCTTTATTAGATTTTTTTTCAAGATACTTCTATTTTTCAAGTAGGAGGCCCCAGAACACTCTGTTCTACAGTGTCCTTTGCACTTGGGACAGACCAACCCAACCTAGGCTCCACTAACCAGATTGACCTGCATGAGATTTCAGTTTAGAAGTGAGCAACTAGAGGAAGGTGGCCCCCGTGTCGGGGGCTCTTCGCCGGTGAGGACAATGGCAAAATCATTCAGCTTTGAAGGGCAGTCAAACAGCTGAGTTCTGGAGCAGAACTGGCATTAGTGTGGGCAGGAGTGGTTGGATTTCCCTCCTTTTCAGAGCAGTTCTGCTGCATAATTTTTTGTTTGTTTTCACTGTAGAGATTTTATTAGGAGCATTCTCTTCTTAAATGTTTGTGTTAGTTTCTGGTGTGTAACAAAGTGAATCAGCTATATGTCTACCTATACCATATATTCCCTCCCTCTTGAGCCTCCCTCCCACGCCCATCCCAGCCCTCTAAGTCATCACAGAGCACAGGGCTAAGCTCCATACGCTATACAGCAGCTTTCTACTAGCTATCTATTTTACATATATAGACAGTGTATTTAAAAGCAAAGACATCACTTTGCTGACAAAGGTCCATCTAGTCAAAACTGTTTTCTCCAGTAGTCATGTATGGATGCAGAGTTGGAGCTTTCTATAACACTTAATCTACACTACCACTTCAGTCAAGTTTCTCTGCCTCTATTATATTAATAGATTCTTTATCTATATTAATAAATTTATTCCAGGGGTCTCCACTGTGTTTCATTCATCTATTTATTTATCCCTGAACTAAACTTTATTTTCTTAATTACTGTAGCTTTGAACTGAAATAATTTCTGGTAGATCAAATTCTCTACCTCATTCTTAAATTTTTATGAAAATCTTGGGCCAATCTTGTTGAATACTTAAAAATGTTAGCATTTTGATTGGGATTACAAAAACCTTTACATACACTTGGGGTACAATTTACATTTAACAATACTGAATCTTTGAATCTGTGATTGTAGTGTACTACTCAATTTATTTAGGTCTGTTTTAATTTATTTCCGTAGCATTTATTAATTTCTCTGTAAGTTCTCGAATACTCTTTATTAGATTTTTTTTCAAGATACTTCTATTTTTCAAGTAGGAGGCCCCAGAACACTCTGTTCTACAGTGTCCTTTGCACTTGGGACAGACCAACCCAACCTAGGCTCCACTAACCAGATTGACCTGCATGAGATTTCAGTTTAGAAGTGAGCAACTAGAGGAAGGTGGCCCCCGTGTCGGGGGCTCTTCGCCGGTGAGGACAATGGCAAAATCATTCAGCTTTGAAGGGCAGTCAAACAGCTGAGTTCTGGAGCAGAACTGGCATTAGTGTGGGCAGGAGTGGTTGGATTTCCCTCCTTTTCAGAGCAGTTCTGCTGCATAATTTTTTGTTTGTTTTCACTGTAGAGATTTTATTAGGAGCATTCTCTTCTTAAATGTTTGTGTTAGTTTCTGGTGTGTAACAAAGTGAATCAGCTATATGTCTACCTATACCATATATTCCCTCCCTCTTGAGCCTCCCTCCCACGCCCATCCCAGCCCTCTAAGTCATCACAGAGCACAGGGCTAAGCTCCATACGCTATACAGCAGCTTTCTACTAGCTATCTATTTTACATATATAGACAGTGTATTTAAAAGCAAAGACATCACTTTGCTGACAAAGGTCCATCTAGTCAAAACTGTTTTCTCCAGTAGTCATGTATGGATGCGAGAGTTGGAGCATAAATAAGGCTGAATGCCAAAGAATTGATGCTTTCAAATTGTGGTATTGGAGAAGAGAGTCCCTTGGATAGCAGGGAGATCAACCCAGTCAATCCTAAAGGAAATCAACCCTGAATATTCCCTGGAAGGACTGATGCTATATCTGAAGCTCCAATACTTTGACCACCTGAGACAAAGACCTGACTCATTGGAAAGGACTCTGGTGTTGGGAAAGACTGAAGGCAAAAGGAGAAGAGGGTAGAAGAGGATGAGATGGCTGGATAGCATCACCAGTTCAATAGACATGAGCTTGGGCAAACTCCAGGAGATGATGGAGGACAGGGAGGTCTGGTGTCTCCCTGGACAAGGGTGCCCACGGACAGGAAGTTCACGGGATCCCAAAGAGTTGGACACAACTTAGTGACTGAACAACAACAAGTGTATATACGTCAATGTTATTCTCCCCATTCATCCCACCCTCCCCTTCTCCAGGTGTCCATTCTCTATGTCTGCATCTCTGTTCCTGTCCCGCAAATAGGTTCATCTGTACCATTTTTCTAGAATCCACACATATGTGTTAAAATACATGTATTTTTCTCCTTTTGACTTACTTCACTCTGTGTGACAGACTCTAAGTCCATCCACATCACTATCTTTTTAATGTCAACTTTCTTCTATTTTCATCTAAATTAGATTAATCCCATGATTTCTTGATTTTTAACTTGTCAGCTGAGACATTTAATACATTTGTGTTTAATATGGTTACTGACTTACTTGGATTTACATATTCTATATAACTTGTCTTTTCTTTTGTGCTTTTTTCTTTTTTTGGACTAACTTGGTAGTTTCATTTCCGTTCCATTAGTTTAGTTTGGAAGCTTCTTTTCTTTTCATGATCACCTTAGAAATTAAATATGCATATTAAACAGACCTCTAGCATTAATCAAATCTTAAACCCTCCTTCTAGTGTTATAGGAAAACTTGGGGAAACAATCTCATACAGAGTGACAGAGTGGATAGTGGAGTTCAGATTTTTTTTTATTATGCCAGTGGGTCCATGGGGAATTACTTCCAACCAAGGACCCCAAATGAAGTTTGTAACTCACCTTTATACTTAGAGTTTGCATGTATAAACCCATGTCTCAAAATCCCCTTTGAAGTCATGTCTGAAAAGAAATGTTAACAATAGACAGTATTATGTTTCTGCATTTCTCTGGCTTGAAGGTCTGGGCCATGAAATGTTCATCTATTATGCCAAAGAATTGATGCTTTCAAATTTTTTCCAAATCCGTAAAGGAAATCAACCCTGACCACTTTGAGACAAAGACCTGACTCATTGGAAAGGACTCTGGTGTTGGGAAAGACTGAAGGCAAAAGGAGAAGAGGGTAGAAGAGGATGAGATGGCTGGATAGCATCACCAGTTCAATAGACATGAGCTTGGGCAAACTCCAGGAGATGATGGAGGACAGGGAGGTCTGGTGTCTCCCTGGACAAGGGTGCCCACGGACAGGAAGTTCACGGGATCCCAAAGAGTTGGACACAACTTAGTGACTGAACAACAACAAGTGTATATACGTCAATGTTATTCTCCCCATTCATCCCACCCTCCCCTTCTCCAGGTGTCCATTCTCTATGTCTGCATCTCTATTCCTGCCCTGCAAATAGGTTCATCTGTACCATTTTTCTAGAATCCACACATATGTGTTAAAATACATGTATTTTTCTCCTTTTGACTTACTTCACTCTGTGTGACAGACTCTAAGTCCATCCACATCACTATCTTTTTAATGTCAACTTTCTTCTATTTTCATCTAAATTAGATTAATCCCATGATTTCTTGATTTTTAACTTGTCAGCTGAGACATTTAATACATTTGTGTTTAATATGGTTACTGACTTACTTGGATTTACATATTCTATATAACTTGTCTTTTCTTTTGTGCTTTTTTCTTTTTTTGGACTAACTTGGTAGTTTCATTTCCGTTCCATTAGTTTAGTTTGGAAGCTTCTTTTCTTTTCATGATCACCTTAGAAATTAAATATGCATATTAAACAGACCTCTAGCATTAATCAAATCTTAAACCCTCCTTCTAGTGTTATAGGAAAACTTGGGGAAACAATCTCATACAGAGTGACAGAGTGGATAGTGGAGTTCAGATTTTTTTTTATTATGCCAGTGGGTCCATGGGGAATTACTTCCAACCAAGGACCCCAAATGAAGTTTGTAACTCACCTTTATACTTAGAGTTTGCATGTATAAACCCATGTCTCAAAATCCCCCTTTGAAGTCATGTCTGAAAAGAAATGTTAACAATAGACAGTATTATGCATATCAACCATCTGGGGGAAGCTGCATTTCTCTGGCTTTTGAAGGTCTGGGCCTGATGCAAGGGCAGCTCTGTTTTTCATTTCTTTATACCTCTGGTATTTTTTTTTTCTCTTTACAATTTCTCAGCACAGAGTCTAAGGCTCACTGAGAGTTAAGCATGCAATCTTTCTGTCTATGACAGAGTCCTTTTAGCCAAGTTAAAACATTTTTTCTACTCTCACACTAGGTCACACAGGGACGTTAGAGCACTTCATTTACATTTCTAATAATTCCATTATTGGTTTTTTCATTCTATTTTAAAAATCCTACAAACTACTAAAATTGTGTTATTCACCCGTTATCCATTTCAAGTTACCCACATATGTACCATCTTTTGGGCTTCACATGTGGCACTAGTGGTAAAGAATCTGCCTACCAATGCAGGAGATGGAGGAGACATAGGTTCTATTCCTTGGTGAAGAATGACCCCAATAGGAGGAAATGGCAACCCACTCCAGTATTCCTGCCTGGAGAATGCCATGAACAGCAGAGCCTGACAGGCTACAGTCCATAGAGTTGCAAAGAGTCAGACACGACTGAAGTGACAGCACGAATGCACCCTCATACCATCTCTTAGCTCTTTCTTCCACCTGGTGCCTCAGACATTCATCTGTTGCCATTTCCTATGTGCTTAAAGCACATCCTTAGGAATTTAATTCTAATCAAAACTTACTTTGTTGAGCTCTCTTAACAATGGTTTGTCTAAAAAAAAAAATGTCAATTTTACTTTCGTTTTTAAAAATAATTTTTATAGATTTGAGAATAAAAATTGACATTTACTTTCTTTTTTTTTTAATTTTGGTCTCTTTTATTGGTCCTTCATTTATTTATTTTCATACATCTTTGTTCTTTGGCCTGTGTGAGTCTCCCATAGCAGCTGTCTGTCTTGTTGCAGAGCAACAGCTTTGGCTGCATGCGCTCCAGAGTGCTGGCTCATAATTGGACACACCAGTCCAGCTGTTCTGCGGCATGTGGGATCCTCCCAGGCCAGGGATTGAACCAGTGCCCCTTGCACTACAAAGTAGACTCTTTACTCACTGGACCACCAGGGAAGCCCGGGATTTACTTTCACTCTGTACATTGAGGATACTGCTTTCCTGTCTCCTAACTCCCACAGAAGCTCTTTAGCACTCAGCAGGTGTTCTAATTAAATTGCTCCTTAGAAAGCAAACTATCTTTTTCTTCTCCTTGCTGCTTTTAATATTTATTCTTTGTATGCAAAACTGAAAGCACTTTCACTGTGCTATATTTGGTGGAATTTCTTTAGAAAATCACACGTGGGAATCACAACTTCAGATCTGTGAATTGATGTTTTTCATCAGTTCTGGAAGATTGTCAACCATTGTCTAACCAAATACTGCCCCTACCCAACCCATTCTTTCTTCTCTCTAGCTGTCAAATTAAATATATCTTAGAACATCTCTGAAGGTTCATTTGGTAAAGAATCTGCCTGCAATGCAGGGGAGACTGTGGTTCAGTCCCTGAGTTAGGAAGATCCCTGGAGAAGGGAATGGAAACCCACTCCAGTGTTCTTGCCTGGCAAATTCCATGGACAAAGAAGCCTGTTGAGCTACAGTCCATGGAGTCACAAAAAGACTAACACTTTCACTTTTCTTTAGAACATCTTACTCGGTCCCTCAAGCCTCTTAACTTCATTTTCATGTTTTCTGTTTTTATCGATATATGCTGTGTATAACTTTTTCTGGCTAGTCTTTCAGCTCTCTCTTATCATCTATTGTCTAATTGGCTCTAAAACCTGTCTGATTGATCATAAATATTTGCAATAGGGTACTGTATTTTTCACATTTAGAAGTTCTGTTTGATTCTTTTTATAATCTTCTGCATTACTCTTTATAACTTCTTTCCTCTCTGAAGTTATTTACAAGTTTGCCTTTACTCATTTAAACAAAGTAAGCCACTTTTGAAGGCAAAAAGACAAACACCCTTGATGATTCTAGTATCTAAAGTCCTCAGGAGTCTGTCTGCTAACTCTTGTTTTTGCTGGCTCTCACTTATAGGAGACCTGTTCCACTGTCTGCTTAGTAAAGTTGATCTTATTGTATACTGACCACTGTCCTGGAAATTATAAAGACCCTTCCTCCAGGAAAAATTTTTATTTTCCTCTGTAAAGCATCTCAGGAACATTTCAAGACTAGTGTCCAAAATTGACTGCTTCCTTAGATACTATATTCTTTGAGGATACTGCTTTCCTGTCTCCTAACTCCCACAGAAGCTCTTTAGCACTCAGCAGGTGTTCTAATTAAATTGCTCCTTAGAAAGCAAACTATCTTTTTCTTCTCCTTGCTGCTTTTAATATTTATTCTTTGTATGCAAAACTGAAAGCACTTTCACTGTGCTATATTTGGTGGAATTTCTTTAGAAAATCACACGTGGGAATCACAACTTCAGATCTGTGAATTGATGTTTTTCATCAGTTCTGGAAGATTGTCAACCATTGTCTAACCAAATACTGCCCCTACCCAACCCATTCTTTCTTCTCTCTAGCTGTCAAATTAAATATATCTTAGAACATCTCTGAAGGTTCATTTGGTAAAGAATCTGCCTGCAATGCAGGGGAGACTGTGGTTCAGTCCCTGAGTTAGGAAGATCCCTGGAGAAGGGAATGGAAACCCACTCCAGTGTTCTTGCCTGGCAAATTCCATGGACAAAGAAGCCTGTTGAGCTACAGTCCATGGAGTCACAAAAAGACTAACACTTTCACTTTTCTTTAGAACATCTTACTCGGTCCCTCAAGCCTCTTAACTTCATTTTCATGTTTTCTGTTTTTATCGATATATGCTGTGTATAACTTTTTCTGGCTAGTCTTTCAGCTCTCTCTTATCATCTATTGTCTAATTGGCTCTAAAACCTGTCTGATTGATCATAAATATTTGCAATAGGGTACTGTATTTTTCACATTTAGAAGTTCTGTTTGATTCTTTTTATAATCTTCTGCATTACTCTTTATAACTTCTTTCCTCTCTGAAGTTATTTACAAGTTTGCCTTTACTCATTTAAACAAAGTAAGCCACTTTTGAAGGCAAAAAGACAAACACCCTTGATGATTCTAGTATCTAAAGTCCTCAGGAGTCTGTCTGCTAACTCTTGTTTTTGCTGGCTCTCACTTATAGGAGACCTGTTCCACTGTCTGCTTAGTAAAGTTGATCTTATTGTATACTGACCACTGTCCTGGAAATATGTCCTAGGATAAAAGACCCTTCCTCCAGGAAAAATTTTTATTTTCCTCTGTAAAGCATCTCAGGAACATTTCAAGACTAGTGTCACCAGGTGTTTTGATGTGAATTTGGACTAAAAATCCATAAGAGAGCTAGACTTTGGTTTCAGTTTCACAAGGATGAGGTTTTGATTTGTTGGTTGGTTCAGTTTCTTTTTGTTGTTGTTGTTGTTTGTTTGTTGCCATGATGTTCAGCTTGTGAGATCTTAACTCCCTAACCAGGGGCTGAACTGCATCCCCTGCATTGGTGGTATGGAGCCCTAACAACTGGACCACAAGAGAATTCCCACAAAGCTGAATTTGGGTTTTTGTTTTTAATTCCTTCCTGGCTGTACTCTATGCTAAGGCAACTTTCTTGGAAGTCTCTTGCACAGCAAGTATTCAGTCTTAATGTAATGTGTAGCTCCTTTAGAATACCAAGATAACACCATAGGGGTCTGCTTTAATAGTCGCTGGATGTTGACTTCCCTCTCCAGCACCACAGGATCATTAAAACCAAGTTCAGATTTGCCCCAATCAGCAAGTGTCTCCAGGGTAAAAGCAGCTTTCATATGTTCAGTTCCTGCTTATGCCCTCTGAATGCACATTCCCATTTATAATTCAGTCTGGTAATTCCTTATAATCTTAATATATAAATCAGAATAAGCTATTGTATACTACAATACATAGCCTCCTATGTACTATAATACATAGCCACCTACAATACACATGTATTCTCGATAACACACATCTCTTTCATCTGTGGTGGTGTGTTCCATACTTTCCTTACTCATGGATTCACTCATGACAGAGGCATGGTTATCTGGAATGTTGCTGGTTTCCTGGTGGGAGGAAGGGATTATAGCGAATCACACATTGATCTTAAAAGTCTACCAAGAAGTAACGCTAATTAGTTAGTTCCTATTCTATTGTCCAAAGCAAGTCACATGAGCGCATCAACTTCAAGAGGTTAGGGAAGGCCAAAGCTACTGTGCGCTCAGATGGATGAGAGACACCCTTGGTGACTAGCACACTCATCAATTCTTCAGAGCTTTTAAGAAGGAATTGTTTTGAAGTATGTTTGATTTATAATGTTGTGTTAATATCAAAAATCAGCAGAATGATTCAGCCTTTCAGGTTCTTTTCCATCATAGGTTATTATCTTCCCTCCGCTATACAGTAGGTCCTTGTTCATCTGTTTTATATACAGTAGTATCTATCAGTTAATCCCAGATTGATAATTTATTCCCCCTTCCCCTTTCCCCTTCAGTAACCATAAATTTGTATTCTACGTCAGTGAGTCTATGTCTGCTTTGTAAATAATTTCCTGTGTATCATTTCTTGGATTTCACATATGAGAGATAGCACATATCACTTATGACATTTGATATGTTAAAGATGTGATATACGTATATGTGTGTATATATATATATATATATATATATATATATATACCCACACAGTGGAATATTAGTCATAAAAAAGAATAAAATAATGCTGTTTGCAACAACATGGATGGTCCTAGAGATTATCTTACTAAGTGAAATCAGACAGAAAAGGCAGTTTTTAAATATAATATTTGCAGTTGTTTTTAGAAGGAAAATTAGCCCAAATCATTCCTTGTCCATACTATATTTCCTTTTTTAATGCCTACTGATATCCATTGAACTCAGTTACACATCTCTCTCTTGATTAAAATTTCTCTTTCTCTCCCACTAGTGCTTCCAGGATGTTGAAAAGAAAGTCCATAGTTCTCCAAGATATTCAGTTATCTACCTCCAAAAATTTCATTTACTTTCACAGGACTGCAAACTTCAGTCATAAATGTGTTAGAACCTCAAAACTTGTTTAACCCTTATTTTAGGAAATTTCCTTTGTTCATGTAGACTGTAAAACTTATTTGTTAAAGAAAATGGATTGTGCTCACAAACCTTAGATGCACACACCAAGTCTGCTGTCAGTTAATCCACTATTTTATATATGCTGAGGGCTTTCTTCCATTAATAAGAAAATATCAGAGCCCAGTGAAGATTCCTTTATCTGCTTGCTGCTTGAAATAAAGAATACCCTTAGGGCTTCCCCTGGTGGTCCAGTGGGTAAGGACACCGCCTTGCAGTGCAAGGGGCGCCAGTTTGATCCCTGGCCTGGGAGGATCCCACGTGCCACGGAGCGGCTGGACCGATGTGTCCAATTACCGAGCCGGAGCTCTGGAGCGCATGCGCCCAGAGCCGTTGCTCTGCGACGACAGATGCCACGGCGATGGGAGGCCCACAGGAGCCAAAGAACAAAGACAGATGAAAATAGAGAAATGAAAGACCAAGAGAAGTCGCCCAGACAATCCCCTCCCTCCCCAACCCGACCGCCGCCCAAAATAAATAAATAAATAAATCTTTAAAAAAAAGAATACCCTTAGCAGATTTCCGTTCAAACACAATATGAAGATTCTTTCTTCCCCAGGAAGGCCAAGAATGTCTGAGAACACAGGAAATGTAAACGAGACAGGTAAGACTCTGACCTTCTACAGTTGACATTCTCATGCAAGGGACAGCAAATTACAGGCTGCAGGTCACGTCTACTCTCTCTGCCCTTGTCATCTGCCTGGGTGTCCTTGCCCAGAGTAACCTTGAGAGCTACATGTGAAAATGGCATATTTCAGCCTGACAGAAAGGAGACAGACTCCTCCGCCATGAATGGAAAGCAAAATTCTATTGAATTAAATGGTTCGCTTTCAGTAGTATGGACACACAGCGTACCAGATGATGGGTGATGTGAGGACACCAGCTTGCAGATAGTGATGGAACAGCAGCACAGCTGGACCAGAGATGGGATGGAGATATGACTTGGGACAGCCTAAGATATTCAGTTATCTACCTCCAAAAATTTCATTTACTTTCACAGGACTGCAAACTTCAGTCATAAATGTGTTAGAACCTCAAAACTTGTTTAACCCTTATTTTAGGAAATTTCCTTTGTTCATGTAGACTGTAAAACTTATTTGTTAAAGAAAATGGATTGTGCTCACAAACCTTAGATGCACACACCAAGTCTGCTGTCAGTTAATCCACTATTTTATATATGCTGAGGGCTTTCTTCCATTAATAAGAAAATATCAGAGCCCAGTGAAGATTCCTTTATCTGCTTGCTGCTTGAAATAAAGAATACCCTTAGGGCTTCCCCTGGTGGTCCAGTGGGTAAGGACACCGCCTTGCAGTGCAAGGGGCGCCAGTTTGATCCCTGGCCTGGGAGGATCCCACGTGCCACGGAGCGGCTGGACCGATGTGTCCAATTACCGAGCCGGAGCTCTGGAGCGCATGCGCCCAGAGCCGTTGCTCTGCGACGACAGATGCCACGGCGATGGGAGGCCCACAGGAGCCAAAGAACAAAGACAGATGAAAATAGAGAAATGAAAGACCAAGAGAAGTCGCCCAGACAATCCCCTCCCTCCCCAACCCGACCGCCGCCCAAAATAAATAAATAAATAAATCTTTAAAAAAAAGAATACCCTTAGCAGATTTCCGTTCAAACACAATATGAAGATTCTTTCTTCCCCAGGAAGGCCAAGAATGTCTGAGAACACAGGAAATGTAAACGAGACAGGTAAGACTCTGACCTTCTACAGTTGACATTCTCATGCAAGGGACAGCAAATTACAGGCTGCAGGTCACGTCTACTCTCTCTGCCCTTGTCATCTGCCTGGGTGTCCTTGCCCAGAGTAACCTTGAGAGCTACATGTGAAAATGGCATATTTCAGCCTGACAGAAAGGAGACAGACTCCTCCGCCATGAATGGAAAGCAAAATTCTATTGAATTAAATGGTTCGCCTTTCAGTAGTATGGACACACACAGCGTACCAGATGATGGGTGATGTGAGGACACCAGCTTGCAAAGGAGGAACAGCAGCAAGGGACAGGATTTGGAGAGAGAATAATGACTGTGTGTGGCACCCTGAAGCCAGTAAACGGCTGGATGGATCTGTCTGTCTGAGTTTCAGTTGAGAGTTCCTGGCTGGAGAGAATAGATCTGGAGTTGCCGCTGTTCTAAAGGTAATTAAAGCCCTTAGTGAATGGGAAGGCTCCCAAAGCAACTGAACATTTCTCTTCTCTCTAGGCACAGAGCCCATACACACAGCCCAATTCATTATGGTGTTCCAGGGCTATTTAATGGTGAAACAGTGATCTATTCTGAAAAATGCTTTTCATTGCTCTATGAGCCGTACTGGAAGGTACTCTCTCCTTTGGAAATATGAGACACCCCTCTGATTCCCCAGGTGTAAGCAAACAGGTGAAGTGGTGGCCTCTGGCTTCCACTCACAGCCAGTGAGGACTAATGAGAACAGCTGCCCCCAGCTACCAGAAGACCTGTAAACCAGCAACCAGATGTGTCGCATGGCAGAGAGGAAATCAGCCTCACCCATCAGCCACACTTCTAAGAATATTCTGCCAGGGAACAGAGGCAAAGGACCGTCATGATGACAGTTAAACAATCTTTTCTGAATAATATAAAGTTAATCTGAGCATCACCAAGTCACCCTGGCTGATCCCTGAATTTCACCTGCCAGCAATGTGAAGCAAGCATCTTGGAAGTGAAAAATGTTCAGTCTTTGGGCAGAGCAACCCATTCTAATACTCTTGCCTGGAGAATTTCATGAACAGAGGAGCCCGGCAGGTTACAGTCCACAGGGTCGCACAGTCGGTCAGGACTGAAGTGACATGCACACCTGCAGGCACAGGGCAGTTCTTACTCACATGAACAATATATGGCAGGAAATGGTGGGAGGCTGGTTTGTTGTGCCTCTTCACTTCCAAGTGTTCAATGATACCTACCACACAAGGTAAGTGAAAACATTTCTCTTTGAGGATTAGCAGTGAGTATCTCCAGCCATATCAATAAACAAAGATGTCACAGTCATCAGCAATGAAAACCGTATCCTACCACACACCAGGTAAGTGAAAACATTTTATACTCTTTGATGATCAGGGCTCAGCCATATCCAATAAAGCTGTTTCCCTAAAGGAGGAACAGCAGCAAGGGACAGGATTTGGAGAGAGAATAATGACTGTGTGTGGCACCCTGAAGCCAGTAAACGGCTGGATGGATCTGTCTGTCTGAGTTTCAGTTGAGAGTTCCTGGCTGGAGAGAATAGATCTGGAGTTGCCGCTGTTCTAAAGGTAATTAAAGCCCTTAGTGAATGGGAAGGCTCCCAAAGCAACTGAACATTTCTCTTCTCTCTAGGCACAGAGCCCATACACACAGCCCAATTCATTATGGTGTTCCAGGGCTATTTAATGGTGAAACAGTGATCTATTCTGAAAAATGCTTTTCATTGCTCTATGAGCCGTACTGGAAGGTACTCTCTCCTTTGGAAATATGAGACACCCCTCTGATTCCCCAGGTGTAAGCAAACAGGTGAAGTGGTGGCCTCTGGCTTCCACTCACAGCCAGTGAGGACTAATGAGAACAGCTGCCCCCAGCTACCAGAAGACCTGTAAACCAGCAACCAGATGTGTCGCATGGCAGAGAGAGGAAATCAGCCTCACCCATCAGCCACACTTCTAAGAATATTCTCCCAGGGAAGAGGGGCAGAGGGGCGTGATGCTGTCAGTTAAACAATTTTTTCTGAATAATATAAAGTTAATCTGAGCATCACCAAGTCACCCTGGCTGATCCCTGAATTTCACCTGCCAGCAATGTGAAGCAAGCATCTTGGAAGTGAAAAATGTTCAGTCTTTGGGCAGAGCAACCCATTCTAATACTCTTGCCTGGAGAATTTCATGAACAGAGGAGCCCGGCAGGTTACAGTCCACAGGGTCGCACAGTCGGTCAGGACTGAAGTGACATGCACACCTGCAGGCACAGGGCAGTTCTTACTCACATGAACAATATATGGCAGGAAATGGTGGGAGGCTGGTTTGTTGTGCCTCTTCACTTCCAAGTGTTCAATGATACCTACCACACAAGGTAAGTGAAAACATTTTCTCTTTGAGGATTAGCAGTGAGTATCTCCAGCCATATCAATAAACAAAGATGTCACAGTCATCAGCAATGTCCGTTCCCCAGGGCAACCAGGAAGGAAAACAATACCTGTGATCAGGCTGCAGCCACTCCCTACAGAGAAACTCAGGATGTTGAGATGCATATGAAAAGAAGGATTTCAATGAGTTCAGACTCTGGCCTCTTCCCTTAGGTAGAAAATCACTAAATGCCTTTAGATACCTGGTTTTCCTTAATAAACAATAGTCTTCTGTGGTCCAGACTACCTGCCCTTTGTGGCGCACTTCTATATAACCAGACTGCCCCCTACCCTTGCCTTGTGAGAGCTGTTCTCTCAGAGTTACTTAATGCTTTCTCCTGGGCTCGATGTCCTTAGAACTCCCACCAAATAAAACATAACTCTCAATTTTTTAGGTTGTGACTATTTTTAAAATGAACAATAGGAAAGTATGTTTAACATTGGTTGTGTATACAATTTTTTAAGAAAATGTATGGGAGGACTTCCCAGCAGTAAATGGTTCGCCTGTCAATGCAGGAGACACGGGTTCAATCCCTGATTTGGAGCAACTAAGTCCTTGGGTCACAACTACTCAGCCTGTGGTCTAGAGCCTTGGAGCCACAACTAGTGACCCTGTGTGCTGCAACTACTGAAGCCCATATGCCCTAGAGCCCGAGTTCCACAACAAGAAAAGTCACTGCAACAAGAAGCCTGCTCACCTCAGCTAGAGAGTAGCCCCCCTCCCTGCAACTGGAGAAGAGCCTGTGGCAGCAGTGAAAACCCAGAATAGCCAGAAATAAATAAATGCAATAAAAATGAGGAGACAGTTTCAAATACCCCCTAGCTCTTCCTGAAATGTACAAAAACGTGCAAGTGATAAGCTTGCTAAAAGGTGGAAACTGTGGTACATGCATGTGATACTGAAATTTTTAATATTACAGATATGTATATATAGCATATACATATATATATTTGTATATAGATTTTAATATTATGTAGTATGGGTAAAAACAAAAGAAAATAGCAAGGCTCTCATCATCTTGCTAGAAATGTGTTAACAATAACAGAATTGAAGTTAGAAACACAGATTATTGAGAACATGGTAGATGATGTTAAAGGGAAGGTGTTTAAGGAGCATGTGTCCAACAACCCCAAGGGTCTGGTTAAGGTGGACCTGCAGCTATTTTATTTTTGCTTCCACATAGTTCTTCATCCTAGAGCAGAGGATTCCTCTGAGCCACATAGATCATTGATTGGCCTGTGATACAGCCTGTAGTGGCCCCAGAGTACCGAAGGGTTGGCCAACCTTCCTGAGACACAGTGGAGACCTGATCTGTGCAGTTCCCCTAGCCTGAACAAATCATCTGAGACACTGGGCCTCTGAGAATATGCAGAAGCTGTGGCACAGAGTTCAAAGTGGCCAAGAGAAATGATGGGGAGGCTGAAAGGATTTTTTTACAGAAGCTAAGAATTTCTGTGTGAAACTTTCATAGCGTTGATGATGACCACAAATTCCATTTTGGGAGTTGAAACCAGATACTATCTTTTATCTCACATCAGAGCTTGCAGAGACTCTCTCATTGGCAGAGCTGGGCCTCGAGGCTACTACTAATAATCTCCAGTCATCAAGAGAAGTGTGGACAACCCTGGGTCTCATGCAGGTCCAGCAGGCTGGCCGGGCTTCCATGGACAGGTTGACGAGGTCAACCTGATGGGAGGTTGGACAAAAGAAAGCCCGAGTATTTAGCCACAACCAAAACTAACCAGCCAACTGGAACAATGAGGAAGACCATGTTTCAAAAATCACGCCCCTCAGCTAGAGAGTAGTTCCCCCTCCCTGCAACTGGAGAAGAGCCTGTGGCAGCAGTGAAAACCCAGAATAGCCAGAAATAAATAAATGCAATAAAAATGAGGAGACAGTTTCAAATACCCCCTAGCTCTTCCTGAAATGTACAAAAACGTGCAAGTGATAAGCTTGCTAAAAGGTGGAAACTGTGGTACATGCATGTGATACTGAAATTTTTAATATTACAGATATGTATATATAGCATATACATATATATATTTGTATATAGATTTTAATATTATGTAGTATGGGTAAAAACAAAAGAAAATAGCAAGGCTCTCATCATCTTGCTAGAAATGTGTTAACAATAACAGAATTGAAGTTAGAAACACAGATTATTGAGAACATGGTAGATGATGTTAAAGGGAAGGTGTTTAAGGAGCATGTGTCCAACAACCCCAAGGGTCTGGTTAAGGTGGACCTGCAGCTATTTTATTTTTGCTTCCACATAGTTCTTCATCCTAGAGCAGAGGATTCCTCTGAGCCACATAGATCATTGATTGGCCTGTGATACAGCCTGTAGTGGCCCCAGAGTACCGAAGGGTTGGCCAACCTTCCTGAGACACAGTGGAGACCTGATCTGTGCAGTTCCCCTAGCCTGAACAAATCATCTGAGACACTGGGCCTCTGAGAATATGCAGAAGCTGTGGCACAGAGTTCAAAGTGGCCAAGAGAAATGATGGGGAGGCTGAAAGGATTTTTTTACAGAAGCTAAGAATTTCTGTGTGAAACTTTCATAGCGTTGATGATGACCACAAATTCCATTTTGGGAGTTGAAACCAGATACTATCTTTTATCTCACATCAGAGCTTGCAGAGACTCTCTCATTGGCAGAGCTGGGCCTCGAGGCTACTACTAATAATCTCCAGTCATCAAGAGAAGTGTGGACAACCCTGGGTCTCATGCAGGTCCAGCAGGCTGCGGGCTTCCTGGCTGCAGAGTAATGCGAGCTTATTGGTGACAGGTTGACGAGGTCAACCTGATGGAGGTAAAAATCAGAGAGTAGAACACTTGGAAATTTAAACTATGCTGTTTGTACTCTGGTGATTCTTTATGATGTTCTGCCCTTGTGAGCGCCACTCCCCTGGAGGCTCATGCCTATTTTTGCTGCAGCTCTTTCGCGATTCCTAGAGAAAAGCATGATGCTGCTGGTGTCCCAGGTAGGGGTGCTGCACATGGCCTGGGGATTTTCCTTTTCAGTAAATGACCCAGCAGAGACATGGGGGATTGTTTGGGAAACATTTAGATGTGGCTATTAGGTGACCACGGTGAATGGGAGCTCCTTGTTTCTGGAACAGAGGGAGTCAGCAGTGCCCTCAATTGGTTTTTATATTTCTGTTCTCTGTTATGATAAATGACTCTTTCTAGGATGTTTCTGGGTTGACTCACATCTTTGGCCAACGCCATGTAACTTGTAAGGGTAAAGACTCTGTGCTTTTACTCCAGGGGGTGTGGGTTCATGCCTTGGTCAGGGAACTAAGATTGTACACATCACACAGATAGGTTAATAACAAAAAAAGGAATAAACACCAACCCAAATGCAAACATGTTTTTCTCACAGATGTTTATCATCATAGCATGTGTTGAATTCCCCTCAGCTCTTTCAGAATGGTGCAGTGTTGTTGAAAGGATGTCCCTCTACATGGACTAGATGAGATATCATCTGGGGTTACTTTATTGCAGCGTGTATCACAGAGCCGGTGTCTTTGGCATGTATGGCCTTGAGCATCACAGACAAGGACTGCAACCCAATTCTAGGTAATTACCCAGGTAATTCTAATGAATCATCACTTGGGATCACATGCGTTGTGCGTGCGTTGTGCATGCATGCGTGTTAAGTTGTATCCAACTCCTTGCAACTCTGTGGACTGTAGCCCACTAGGCTCTTCTGTCCATGGGACAGTCCAGAAAAGAATACTGGAGTGGGTTGCCATTTCCTTCTCCAACAGATCTTTCCAACCCAGAAATTAAACCTGACTGAGTCTCTTGTATTCGCAGTGGATTCTTTTTTTTTTTTTTTGGCGGGGGGGTACCAAATTACTTTATTTGAAGTAATGGTACTAAGGAAACTTAAGTAGACGTTTTGGTACAATGTATAGAAAAGGTGACAGTAACCCAAACATGCATGCACGGCCTTGGTGACCAGGGACATCATCCCTGTGGCGACGGAAAGCCAGCCTGAGGCTTAGCTGCTGCTCCCCAGGGTGTGCTTGTCAAAGAGGTACTCTGCCATGCCAGATTCGGGGGCCCCCATCTTGCACGGGTTGGTTACATGGTCACCCAATTCCTTGATAGACTTCACCTGCTCATCCAGGCAATGAGTCTCAATGAAGTCACACAGATTGGGGTCGTTCTTGTCTGTGGCCAGTTTGTGCAGTTCCAGTAGTGACTGATTCACGCTTTTTTCCAGGTGTAGCGCACATTCCATTGCATTCAGCCCATTCTCCCAGTCGTCACGGTCTGGTTTCTTGATATCCTGAAGGAAGATTCGGCCGCCGCGTTGGTTCTGCAGCTTCATCAGCTTTTCAGCATGTTCCCTCTCCTCATGAGATTGGTGAAGAAAGTATTTGGCAAAGTTCTTCAGAGCCACATCATTGCGGTCAAAATAGTATGACATGGACAGGTAGACGTAGGAGGCGTAGAACTCCAGGTTGATCTGGCGGTTGATGGCGGCCTCCGAGTCCTGGTGGTAGTTCTGGCGCACCTGCGAGGCGGACGCAGTCGTCATGGCGGGTGGCTGAGAAGTGGCAGTGGTGGCGGTGGCGGCGGTGGCGGCGGCGGCGGCACGGACCTTGCGGCGGTTGGTCGGAGGGCTCTGTGAGGTGGTGACGAGAGCTGGCTCTGAGTGGCTGGCCGAGGTGGGGGACAAGCAGCCAGGTTCCGTTCAAGCACTGTTGAAGCAGGAAACCACGGCGACTCTCCACGAAGACTCCGCAGTGGATTCTTTATCACTGAGCCACCTGGGTACCACTTGGATAACACATTTCCACCGACCCCAAGTAGTATATAGCTCTGAAACACAACAATTCTCAAAATAATGGCACCACACTGAACGCTGGGTAGAGTGGCAAAAGTCAGTTTTGAGGAGTTAAAGGATCCTGGGTTTGATTATTTAAAAAGGAAAAATGAACCCTCAAGGGTTGTCAAGCATCAGTAGACCATCATGTGTGAGGAAGACTATGAAGGATAAAGAAAATGTGAAAAATAAACTCTTCAAGGTGCCCCTATGTGTGTGATTATTAATGACTTTAAAGCATGCCTTTATAGGTGCTGAATGCTTTGCCAGTGATATACCAGCCAGACCCTTTAATTCAGGAAAAAATCTTGTGTATGCATGTCAGTTAGCGTTGTTTGTGGAGAGTAGGGTGCAAAACTAGTGGGGAATGGAGATAAGATGTTATCCAAAGTTTATTAGGAAATTGTGTGCTGCTGGCAGCCCACACAAGGAGAAGCAGCACCGTTTGCCACACATCTCAAGTATGAAAATCTCCTGCAGTGCTGAGTGATACAGGGTGGTGGTTCTGTGAGCTTGTTGCTAGGGACAATAGGGAAGATGAATAAATGCTTGACCACATGTGTTCTTAACCTTATTCTAAATAGATCCTGACCAGAGCAAGGGAAACTATGCTGTCAATATAATCACAAAATGCATAGTTCTTTATATTACTGGTTAAGGCAAATTACAGATAACTACATAGGTCAGATGGATACACTCCATCCACGTGTGCATCCTTCAGGAAGCCTCCCACGATGCCACCCAGTTGTCCCTACAAAGATCTCTGGGTAAATTAAATGGACTGAGGCTCCTTGACATTTTGGCTCCTTAAAACACTCCCACTGAAAGCAGTTGTCTTTGCACCCAGGCTTCTGCTTCTGAGTGTCTCAAGGAAACGCTCATTCTAGTAGGCCTGAAAGGAGGGCAGTTCTTTAGCAATCTGTTCACACACTTTCACACTGTGCAGATTCTGCAGTGTCTGAGGGCAGGCTAAGGAGTCTGAGCCTTTTTGAATTACTTATGTGAGCGTCCTCCAAACACAGCAAATCTATACTCTGTTTCCTGTCATCATGGAAATTGTCCTTGACATATTTGAGGGTAAAATCTCTATTCACCCAAATCAGCTCTGTCTTGAAAAGTGTAGTAAGACACATTCTTCAAATGCTAGTATTTCTTTATCTGTCTGGTCCTGAAACTTCTCACCAGTCATCAGTGAAATAGAACAAGCTGGGTAGAGTAGTCAGTTTGAATAAGGATCCTGGGTTTGATTATTTAAAAGGAAATGAACCTCAAGGGTTGTCAAGCATCAGTAGACCATCATGTGAGGAAGACTATGAAGGATAAAGAAAATGTGAAAATAAACTCTTCAAGGTGCCCCTATGTGTGTGATTATTAATGACTTTAAAGCATGCCTTTATAGGTGCTGAATGCTTTGCCAGTGATATACCAGCCAGACCCTTTAATTCAGGAAAAAATCTTGTGTATGCATGTCAGTTAGCGTTGTTTGTGGAGAGTAGGGTGCAAAACTAGTGGGGAATGGAGATAAGATGTTATCCAAAGTTTATTAGGAAATTGTGTGCTGCTGGCAGCCCACACAAGGAGAAGCAGCACCGTTTGCCACACATCTCAAGTATGAAAATCTCCTGCAGTGCTGAGTGATACAGGGTGGTGGTTCTGTGAGCTTGTTGCTAGGGACAATAGGGAAGATGAATAAATGCTTGACCACATGTGTTCTTAACCTTATTCTAAATAGATCCTGACCAGAGCAAGGGAAACTATGCTGTCAATATAATCACAAAATGCATAGTTCTTTATATTACTGGTTAAGGCAAATTACAGATAACTACATAGGTCAGATGGATACACTCCATCCACGTGTGCATCCTTCAGGAAGCCTCCCACGATGCCACCCAGTTGTCCCTACAAAGATCTCTGGGTAAATTAAATGGACTGAGGCTCCTTGACATTTTGGCTCCTTAAAACACTCCCACTGAAAGCAGTTGTCTTTGCACCCAGGCTTCTGCTTCTGAGTGTCTCAAGGAAACGCTCATTCTAGTAGGCCTGAAAGGAGGGCAGTTCTTTAGCAATCTGTTCACACACTTTCACACTGTGCAGATTCTGCAGTGTCTGAGGGCAGGCTAAGGAGTCTGAGCCTTTTTGAATTACTTATGTGAGCGTCCTCCAAACACAGCAAATCTATACTCTGTTTCCTGTCATCATGGAAATTGTCCTTGACATATTTGAGGGTAAAATCTCTATTCACCCAAATCAGCTCTGTCTTGAAAAGTGTAGTAAGACACATTCTTCAAATGCTAGTATTTCTGTTATCTGTCTGGTCCTGAAACTTCTCACCAGTCATCAGTGAAATAGAACAAGGAATTGCATCTGGCAAACTCCCATCCATTGCAACGGATGAAGAATATGCTTCTACTTCCTTCTCAGAAGAAAATATGGCTAGACATGCTGCTGTTCAATGCAGTCATTAGTCACATAGGGTCACTGAGCACTTGAAACGTGACTGGCCCAAAGTGAGATGTGATGCAAGTGTTAAATACACACCAGATTTCAAAGATAATCATTTCTAGAAAATGTAAAATATCCCATTCGTGATTTTTTATATTTATTGTATCTTCAAATGATTTTTTTGTCTGTTTAATAATGAAACTATGTTTTTGCTCTTAACTTCACCTGTTCATTTTTACTTTTAATATGTGACTCCCAGCAAATTATAAATTCCCTAGGTTTCTTGCATTTGTAGCTAACGGAGTCTTTTTACCAGACAGCATTAATAATAAAATTTCATCCTGCTCTGATTAAATAGACTGGGGAAGATAAAAATTTGTAGCTGTGTTCTATGCCAGCTCTGGTCGAGGAGCGTGGTCAAAAAGGAGATACTTACCTGGGTCCTTCCTGAAGGTCAACGGACCATCCCTGTATCTAACTTGAACTGCATGTGCAGAAATCTTTGGACAGTGTGAAATGATACTACACAGAAAATCCAGCATTTCTACTGAATAAGATGAAGCAACATAAGTCAGTGACCCTGATGTCAGAGGAGGAATATAAGAGTATAAGCAAGTCGTATTTTGTGTGTTGTTACTGATCTGGATGGACTTCCCAGGTGGTGCTAGTGGTAAAGAACTGGCCAGTCAATAGAGATGTTAAGAGACCCATTAGTCCCTGTGGGGCCCTAGTGGCAAGATATCCAGGCTAGGAGTCTGAAGCCTTTTAGAAATTCACATCTTTCACACTTTGTGCAGATTCTGCAGTGTCTGAGGGCAGGCTAAGGAGTCTGAGCCTTTGAATTACTTATGTGAGCGTCCTCCAAACACAGCAAATCTATACTCTGTTTCCTGTCATCATGGAAATTGTCCTTGACATATTTGAGGGTAAAATCTCTATTCACCCAAATCAGCTCTGTCTTGAAAAGTGTAGTAAGACACATTCTTCAAATGCTAGTATTTCTATTATCTGTCTGGTCCTGAAACTTCTCACCAGTCATCAGTGAAATAGAACAAGGAATTGCATCTGGCAAACTCCCATCCATTGCAACGGATGAAGAATATGCTTCTACTTCCTTCTCAGAAGAAAATATGGCTAGACATGCTGCTGTTCAATGCAGTCATTAGTCACATAGGGTCACTGAGCACTTGAAACGTGACTGGCCCAAAGTGAGATGTGATGCAAGTGTTAAATACACACCAGATTTCAAAGATAATCATTTCTAGAAAATGTAAAATATCCCATTCGTGATTTTTATATTTATTGTATCTTCAAATGATTTTTTGTCTGTTTAATAATGAAACTATGTTTTTGCTCTTAACTTCACCTGTTCATTTTTACTTTTAATATGTGACTCCCAGCAAATTATAAATTCCC
Organism: Tragulus kanchil; assembly: GCA_022376925.1. NCBI lineage: Eukaryota > Metazoa > Chordata > Mammalia > Artiodactyla > Tragulidae > Tragulus > Tragulus kanchil. The sequence goes on from JAIOJX010000006.1 coordinate 98,458,111, forward strand.
TAGGTTTCTTGCATTTGTAGCTAACGGAGTCTTTTTACCAGACAGCATTAATAATAAAATTTCATCCTGCTCTGATTAAATAGACTGGGGAAGATAAAAATTTGTAGCTGTGTTCTATGCCAGCTCTGGTCGAGGAGCGTGGTCAAAAAGGAGATACTTACCTGGGTCCTTCCTGAAGGTCAACGGACCATCCCTGTATCTAACTTGAACTGCATGTGCAGAAATCTTTGGACAGTGTGAAATGATACTACACAGAAAATCCAGCATTTCTACTGAATAAGATGAAGCAACATAAGTCAGTGACCCTGATGTCAGAGGAGGAATATAAGAGTATAAGCAAGTCGTATTTTGTGTGTTGTTACTGATCTGGATGGACTTCCCAGGTGGTGCTAGTGGTAAAGAACTGGCCAGTCAATAGAGATGTTAAGAGACCCATCTTTAGTCCCTGTGTTGGGAAGATACCCTGGAGGAGAAAATGGCAACCCACTGCAGTATTCTCGCCTAGAGAATCCCATGGACAGAGGAGCCAGGTGGGCTACAGTCCATAGGATCTCAAAGAGTCGGACATGACTGAAGTGACTGCACACAGTAACCTGGACTACTTTGCCAAGTAGCACCAGCCAGAGAAATGGGTGTTTCCATCACTGCCTAAGTGTATGACCCATTCCACTGTTTATCATGAAGAAACACAGAGGCAGGGAAGGATGCACAGCTTTCCAAGCATGCTTCTCTGGTGTAGTGGGGAGCTACATATGATCCTGAGGGTGACTGAGGACAGCTGCTCATATGAGAAAAACATGGCTTACTTTATAAAAGAAAGATTTCTTGTTTTCCTTCTTCTAAAATGACATGAAATACATTTCTTAGTATTTTAGTTTGGGGAAAGGTATGAGTTTGGGGAAAGGGTGAAAAATCACTCATAAGGTAACACAAAATAAACAAACACACCACAAGTCAGTTTGTGATTGACAGATCATAATCTCCTTTATCTCCCCAGTTGATGGAACTCCTGTTGGGAGATACAGCTCTGTAGAGAGTGAAAGACTAGCAGTAGCAGTCTATTATTGCCCCAACACGAGTTGTTTTATTTATAAAATAAATAACCTTGTTACTGAAGCAGAGTAAGATAGAATCTATTTTACATTCGGGCTAACACATAATCCCTGCCAGTGTTGTTAGTATAAGAGATGAATCTTGAAAACAGCTGTGATATAGTCATATGTTACAGACTATGGAATATTTCTATTCTAAAATGTTTTCAGTATTTGACCTTAGAAAGTGAAGTTTTTTGAAAAAACTATTATTTAGGCAAGTGTTTAAGTGAATAAACACAAATTTACCAGTTGGTTTTACAGAAAGAAGCTTTAAGGGGCCAAAATTTACAACAATATGAATATTTTAAAAGTTGATTTAATCGTAACATACCACATAAATAAAAATACAAGAGCCATAGTGATCCTCGAAAAAGGAGGAAAAGTTGAGATAAAGCCCTTCTTTACAAATGTAAAGTTAATGACTATAAAGCAATAATGGAATTTGAGTCCATAGTTTCCAGCCTCTATTATGGAAATTTATTCAGCCAAACATTAGCACTGGTTGTTAAAATCTGTAGGCGAAATTTGATTAAGGAACAAGATATTTGGATGGTGCCGAAGTATCAGCCTACACATTTCTCAATAATACATAAACGAAAGTCTGCCTTTTAATGAACAATTCTGGTGATCACTCCCTCAGTTAAGCGATAAAACTTACATCACTAATTGTGAGACACCATGATTCCTAGCCTCCTGATGTGACGTATACGAAGCATTCTTGCCAAAAATGTTTGTATCCAATAGATAGAACTACACTAGAACTGCACTCTCCAATATTAGCCACATGTGGCTGTTGAGCAATTGAAATGAGGCTAGTCTGACTTGAGATGTGCTGTAATGTAAAATATTGAGTTTTGAAGACTTCTTATGCAATATAAGAGTATAAAATATCTCATATTAATTACATGTTAAGTGGTAATATTTTGGATGTGTTGGGTTAAACGAAACACTTGTTTCATTTTATCTTTTAGTTTACTTAATTTTTTTTTAAAAAGGGGTAACCTTAAGCTTTTAACAGCTGTATCAAACCTCAATACTTCAAGAATCTTAACAAATTAAAAATAGAAGAAATTGGTATCTGTGTCACTCTCCCCAGCAGTGCTTCAACAAGTTATAAATACCAGAATGGAATGATTGTTTATTAAAATATCCAAAATGAACAACTGATTAGTTGAATGATTAAAATTATATATGGATATGAGCATAGTCATCAAACATGCTAAGATGTTTTTTAGCATGTACTATCAACGACCAATTAGAAAATAAAAATATCTTTCACAATAGCATCAAACATCACCAAATAGTTAAGTAAATCAACAGAAGATTACAAAGAAGTTTGCCCATAAACTGGGACAAGCTACAGGAGATCGTGAAGGATAGGAAGGTCTGGCATGCTGCAGTCCATGGAGTCATAACGAGTCAGACACAACTGGATGAGTGAATGGAAACAACAAATGGTATGCACTACCCCTGTACTGAGAGCTACTGAATAACACTGAGAGAAATTTCCATTTCTAAATTAGCAGAGAGATAAACTATAGTAAGGGATTGGACAATCCAATATTTTTAAGATGTTAATTATCCTAAAATTGACCAATAAATTCAACAGTCTCAGTCAAAATCCCAGAAGGATTTTCACTGGAAATTTAAATGTTGATTTTTAAGTATATATGGAAATGTAAGGTTCTAGAATTGCCAAGAATTCTTTAAAGAGAAACAAAGATAAAGGACTTAACTACCAGGTTTCAAAACTTATTTTAAAGCTATAAAAAATAAAAGTAATTTGTAAGTGCAGATAAACAGACCAATGAAGTGGAATAGAGCTGAAGCATTCTTGCCAAAAATGTTTGTATCCAATAGATAGAACTACACTAGAACTGCACTCTCCAATATTAGCCACATGTGGCTGTTGAGCAATTGAAATGAGGCTAGTCTGACTTGAGATGTGCTGTAATGTAAAATATTGAGTTTTGAAGACTTCTTATGCAATATAAGAGTATAAAATATCTCATATTAATTACATGTTAAGTGGTAATATTTTTGATGTGTTGGGTTAAACGAAACACTTGTTTCATTTTATCTTTTAGTTTACTTAATTTTTTTTTAAAAAGGGGTAACCTTAAGCTTTTAACAGCTGTATCAAACCTCAATACTTCAAGAATCTTAACAAATTAAAAATAGAAGAAATTGGTATCTGTGTCACTCTCCCCAGCAGTGCTTCAACAAGTTATAAATACCAGAATGGAATGATTGTTTATTAAAATATCCAAAATGAACAACTGATTAGTTGAATGATTAAAATTATATATGGATATGAGCATAGTCATCAAACATGCTAAGATGTTTTTTAGCATGTACTATCAACGACCAATTAGAAAATAAAAATATCTTTCACAATAGCATCAAACATCACCAAATAGTTAAGTAAATCAACAGAAGATTACAAAGAAGTTTGCCCATAAACTGGGACAAGCTACAGGAGATCGTGAAGGATAGGAAGGTCTGGCATGCTGCAGTCCATGGAGTCATAACGAGTCAGACACAACTGGATGAGTGAATGGAAACAACAAATGGTATGCACTACCCCTGTACTGAGAGCTACTGAATAACACTGAGAGAAATTTCCATTTCTAAATTAGCAGAGAGATAAACTATAGTAAGGGATTGGACAATCCAATATTTTTAAGATGTTAATTATCCTAAAATTGACCAATAAATTCAACAGTCTCAGTCAAAATCCCAGAAGGATTTTCACTGGAAATTTAAATGTTGATTTTTAAGTATATATGGAAATGTAAGGTTCTAGAATTGCCAAGAATTCTTTAAAGAGAAACAAAGATAAAGGACTTAACTACCAGGTTTCAAAACTTATTTTAAAGCTATAAAAAATAAAAGTAATTTGTAAGTGCAGATAAACAGACCAATGAAGTGGAATAGAGACTTCAAAAACAAATCTATACTTATATACTCATTTTTTTTAAACATTTATTTTATTTATCTTTTTTAGGGGGTGGGGTGGGGAGGGAGGGGGGCAGGCGGGCCACTTCTATTGGTCTTCCATTTCTCCATTTTCATCCGTCTTTGTTCTTTTGGCTCTTGTGGGCCTCCCATCGCGGTGGCCTCTGTTGTCGCAGAGCATCGGCTCTGGGCGCATGCGCTCCAGAGCTCCGGCTCAGTAATTGGACACATGGTCCAGCCGCTCCGCGGCACGTGGGATCTTCCCAGGCCAGGGATCGAACTGGCTCCCCTTGCACTGCAAGGCGGTGTCCTTACCAACTGGACCACCAGGGAAGCCCTACTTATATTTTAATAAAGGCATTACTACATTTTAGGGAGAAAGAATGGTCTTTTAAGTCAATGTTTTTGGAACAATTACATATTCATGTATTTTTTTTAAAAAGAACTTTGATCTGTTCTTCACACTATACACAAGATTAATTTCGTATGGATCATAGTCCTAAATACTAAAGGTAAAACAATGAAAATTTTGGAAATAAATACCTTCATGACCTTGGGGTAGAAGAATTTTTATTAAATAATACATTAGAGTGTTAAGCATAAAAAAGAAGATTTATTAACATCATTAAAATTAAGAAATTCTATTCCTTAAAAAAACAAATACCATTAAAATGAAAAGACAATCCATTTATTGGGAGATGATATTTGCAATAATTATATCCAACAAAAGACTCATTCAGAATAAAGAACTCCTACAAGTCAAAAAGGAAAAGACAAAAAACTAAATATAAAAAAAAAAAAGGACAAAGACCTGGCTCTTCTAAGAAGAAGATATCCAAATGATGAATAATTGTGAAAGGACTCAAGCTTTATGCCTTTCCTGAGAAATGCAAATTAAATGTGATTACATACAACAACTCACCGACCACAATAACTAAACTGAAAAAGCCTGAGACTGTCAAGTGTTGATGAGAATATCAGTTCAGTTCAGTCTCTCAGTCATGTCCAACTCTTCACAACCCCATGGACTGAAGCACACCAGTCTTCCCTGTCCTTCATTATCTCACAGAACCTGCTCTAACTCATGTGAATATAATATACATATAAGACTAGACAGCAACAGACATTCTCGTATTTCCCTAAACTAGAAACAGTACACGTGTTAAACTGCCAGGTGTGCTCAACCCCTGCTCTTCCTTCAAGTGTCATTTCCTCAGAGGAAGATCCCTGAGTCGTCAGACTTGGTGCACTTGCCGCTGTGATAGGAATCACTATGTAATGCAGCCTGTGCTTTGATTGCATGTGAACATGAATTCTTCATAGCTGTAAGCCATGTTTATCAAGATTCCATCAGACCTTGCATCTTCCTGGAGACTCACAGCAGACCTCAGCCAGAAGGACAACTGAGATACCAAGTGGTGGGATCAGCAATCTGAGTGGCATTTGCTGATTTAAGGTCACAAGTGAATGGAAATGGTTCCATAATCACCACAAGCCAATGAATGAATGCAGCCGGTCCTTTGACAGAGCCTTGGGTCTGGACTCTAGGAGCGGCTTCTTTCCACAGATGCGGCACCTCCATGACTCACCAAAAGCAGAGAGAACAGCATTTTTTTTTTTTTATCTTTCAACTTGCTACTTGACTTTCTCCATTCCATAACTTTTTGCCTCTGTTCTGTTTCTACTTCCTTGTAGGCCACACTTCCACTTTCTCCTAAAATTTTCCCTGTGTTGTTTCAAACTGAGTTCTCTCCCAAATTGAATACAGTTGATGATCTTCCTGTTCTCTTGCCGACTCTCTCCTCCAAACACTCCTAGGGCTCCCAAGAAACTCCGATTCTGTCAGTAGTCCCTTTCTCCCCATCCAACAGTTCCCCTCTTGCAGCTGAGCTTCCTCTTCCTGCCTTCTTGAGTCTGTGATGTATGTGGATTGTTATATGGATCACAGGTGCGACTTGCTGATTAAGAGATGGATGCTCTTTAAAATATATGTTAAAAATATATGGCTTTCCTGGTGGTCCAGTGGGTAAGGACACTGCCTTGCAGTGCAAGGGGCGCCGGTTCAATCCCTGGCCTCAGACGATCCAGTGTGCCACGGAGCGACTGGACTGATGTGTCCAATTACCAAGCCAGAGCTCTGGAGCGCATGCGCCCAGAGCGGGTGCTCTGTGACAACAGAGGCCAACACGATGGGAGGCCCACACAGGCCAAAGAAAAAAATGGATGAAAATGGACAAATGAAAGACCAATAGAAGTGGCCCGCCTGCTTCCCTCCCTCCCCACCCCACCTCCACCAAAATAAATAAATAAATCTTAAAAATATATATATATATATATATAAACATGCTGTGTTGAAGTGTGTCAGTCATGTCACACTTTGAGACTACAGAGTCTCAAAGAACCAGTCTCTATGGACTGTAGCCCACCAGGCTCCTCTGTCCATGGGATTTTCCAGGCAAGAATACTAGCATGGGTTGCCATTTCATCCTCCAGGGGATCTTCCCAAGTCAGGGGTCTAACCCACTGTGGGTTGATTCTTTATCATCTGAGCTACCAGGGAAGCATATGTGTAGCTAGTGGATGGTGGTGCTTGTACAATATTAGTGTACTTAATACCACTGAATTGTACACTTAAAATGATTGACATAGTACATTTTATGCTATATGCATTTCACCACAATTAAAAAAGGAAAAAAAAAAGGAGAAATAGCATGTTACAGATACAAATAATATACTGGAAGAGAAGACATTTACAAACTTTGTTTGCTCTTAGGGTGCATCTGGCTGTAAATAAATAGAACTAAATTTAACATGGCTTTTTAAAAATAAACAAAAAATAACACTAAGCATAAAAAAGGAAATTCACTAGCCAGATCTTTCTTAAAATAGTCCAACCAGGTTTTTTTTATTATTTTAAAGTGCTTTTGAAACTTTATTTTGCTTATTTTTGGTTGTACTAGGTCTCTGTTGCTGCCTGTGGGCTTTCTCTAGTTGAAGAGAAAGGGGACTAGTTTCTGTTGTGTTGGGCAGGCTTCTCACTGCAGTGACTTCTCTTGTTGCAGAGCATAGGTTGTTGGTTTCAGGGGCTCAGTAGTTGTGGTGCCAGGGCATAGCTGCTCCACAGCATGTGAAATCTTCCCAGACCAAGGATTGAACCTATGTTTCCTGCATTGGTCTGTGGATTCTTAAACCCTGGACTACCAGGGAAGTCCAGTCCTACTAGACTTATGTGCATAAATCTTCCAGTTGTGGCTTGCAGGTTCCTAACTAGGAACTCTTTCCTGTGAAATGTACCACTGACATTCAGAAGACTTGACTGGAAGGCCAATAGGCATTTGCAAGCTCTTCCGTCCTTTGGGAATTACATCTTATGTGAAAACAAAGATGAAAATGCAACTTATGCTAGACTGTTGCCTCCAGTCTTTGAAGAGTCTGGAGAAACTATGAGCTAAAAGTAAGGTCACAATACATATTCTAGGATCATCCTTGGAGAAACATACTATGAGCAAATTATACTCATTTCCTTGTTGGTACTCAAAGCCTGCATTTGAGTCAATTCTAAAAGAAAAGAAGTTTGGTTTTATTTACAAATGCAGGAAGTGTTCCTGCCTCTGGGACCCAAGTTCATTATTAAAATGATCAATTCCCAGCTAGTAAAGTGAAATGACACTCCAGGTCATGCGGGGGATGTCTTTTCTGAATAATACATAACACAAACTTGTTTACTTCTGGCTTTAGTACCAAGATTTTTTTCTTCCTAGGTTTATGTGCTATTTGCTCCCTGGGGAAGTCTTTGCCCTTCACTTTTGAAGCTACTTTTAATTTGATGTATTTTTTGGATCCTGGAGGAATCAGCCTTTGTACCAAGAAATAAATAAATCTTTTCAAAAGATAATAAAAGAAAAAAACATTGAAAATCAGTTAGAAAAATAAGAAAAAGGAAATTCACTAGCCAGATCTTTCTTAAAATAGTCCAACCAGGTTTTTTTTATTATTTTAAAGTGCTTTTGAAACTTTATTTTGCTTATTTTTGGTTGTACTAGGTCTCTGTTGCTGCCTGTGGGCTTTCTCTAGTTGAAGAGAAAGGGGACTAGTTTCTGTTGTGTTGGGCAGGCTTCTCACTGCAGTGACTTCTCTTGTTGCAGAGCATAGGTTGTTGGTTTCAGGGGCTCAGTAGTTGTGGTGCCAGGGCATAGCTGCTCCACAGCATGTGAAATCTTCCCAGACCAAGGATTGAACCTATGTTTCCTGCATTGGTCTGTGGATTCTTAAACCCTGGACTACCAGGGAAGTCCAGTCCTACTAGACTTATGTGCATAAATCTTCCAGTTGTGGCTTGCAGGTTCCTAACTAGGAACTCTTTCCTGTGAAATGTACCACTGACATTCAGAAGACTTGACTGGAAGGCCAATAGGCATTTGCAAGCTCTTCCGTCCTTTGGGAATTACATCTTATGTGAAAACAAAGATGAAAATGCAACTTATGCTAGACTGTTGCCTCCAGTCTTTGAAGAGTCTGGAGAAACTATGAGCTAAAAGTAAGGTCACAATACATATTCTAGGATCATCCTTGGAGAAACATACTATGAGCAAATTATACTCATTTCCTTGTTGGTACTCAAAGCCTGCATTTGAGTCAATTCTAAAAGAAAAGAAGTTTGGTTTTATTTACAAATGCAGGAAGTGTTCCTGCCTCTGGGACCCAAGTTCATTATTAAAATGATCAATTCCCAGCTAGTAAAGTGAAATGACACTCCAGGTCATGCGGGGGATGTCTTTTCTGAATAATACATAACACAAACTTGTTTACTTCTGGCTTTAGTACCAAGATTTTTTTCTTCCTAGGTTTATGTGCTATTTGCTCCCTGGGGAAGTCTTTGCCCTTCACTTTTGAAGCTACTTTTAATTTGATGTATTTTTTGGATCCTGGAGGAATCAGCCTTTGTACCAAGAAATAAATAAATCTTTTCAAAAGATAATAAAAGAAAAAAACATTGAAAATCAGTTAGAAAAATAAGAAAAAGACAAACAACAAAGAAATAAATAAAAATAAAGCTATTTTGATGGTTATGTTCATCTTTGCCATAAGCATGACTCATTAGATTCCCAGCTGGGTGTGGTTATCATATAGAAAATAAAATGTATTGAGGATAGTTGCTTTACAGAGTATTTACTTTTACTTCTGAACCCTGAATAGGCGGGAAGAAGGGAAATCTGAATTCAATCCCTGGCCTTGCCCCAGACCTGCCTTAAACTGGTCTCTGTTCCTTTACTGGGCCTGCTTTCTGTGCTGATGAATGATGTTGATAACTCCCATTCTGCCTACATGGAAGGCAGTTGACTGGGGATAAAGGTGATGTGACAGGGCTTCCCCTGGTGGTCCAGTGGGTAAGGACACCGCCTTGCAGTGCAAGGGGCACTGGTTCAATCCCTGGCCTGGGAAGATCCCACGCGCCGAGGAGCAGCTGGACCGATGTGTCCAATCACCAAGCGGGAGCCCTGGAGCGCACGCGCCCAGAGCCGGTGCTCTGCAATGACAGAAGCCACCGTGATGGGAGGCCCGCAGGAGCCAAAGAACAAAGACAGATGAAAATGGAGAAATGAAAGAGCAATAGAAGTGGCCCGCCCGCCCCCCTCCCTCCCCAACCCGACCCCAGCCCAAAATAAATAAATAGATAAATCTTTAAAAAAAAAGAAAAAGAAAGAAAGGCCATTCTGATTTTAAAAAAAAAAAGTGATGTGACAAATTCAGTGCACATATAAGGTGATGCACTATTCCTATAGCACAAGTGTGCTGCAGGGGGATGACCTCAATGCCTGCAATGTGCGTTGCAAGGAACAAAGACACTGATGTTCTCAGCTCCTTTTCTGCTTTCTATAAAAGACTTCAACTATTCTGCTGCTGCCAATGGGCACAATTAAACCCCTTCAAGGACGAGCATGGCAGAAGCCACTACTGTGGGACAGACGCTTGGGGATCCGTGGCTCCTGTCTTCAAGGAGCTTTTGGTTTAACTGAGGAAAGAAGAAATCCATGTGTGAAAAGTTGACAGGGGCTTCCCTGGTGGTCCAGTGGGTAAGGACACCGCCTTGCAGTGCAAGGGGCGCCGGTTCAATCCCTGGCCTGGAAAGATCCCACGTGCCGCGGAGCGACTGGACCGATGTGTCCAATTACCGAGCCAGAGCTCTGGAGCGCATGCGCCCAGAGCCAGTGCTCTGCGACAACAGAGGCCACCGCAATGGGAGGCCCACACGGGCCAAAGAACAAAGATGGACGAAACTAGACAAATGAAAGACCAGGGGCCCGCTCGCCCCCCTCCCTCCCCACTCCCGCCAAAATAAATAAATAAATGTTTAAAAAAAAAAAAAGAAAAGTTGACAGAAGGCAGAATATAGGTAGTGTCTTTGCCTGGTGTGTCAGTTTACTAGGGCTGCCATAATCAAGTGCCACAAACTGACTGATTTAAGCAACAGAATTCACTGTCTCACAACTCTGGAGAATAGAAGTTAAGGTAAAGGTGTCAACAAGATCAGTTGCTACTGAGGCCCCTCTCCTTAGCCTGTAGATGGCCATTTTCTCTCTGTGTCTTCTTGCGGTTTCCCTCCATACTTACCTATGTTTTAAGATCTCTTCTTAAAAGGACACATGTCCATTGGATTAGGATTCACCATATTACCTCATTTAATTTAACTACCTCTTTAAAGATCTTGTCTGCAAATACAGTCACATTCTGAGGTACCGGGGGTTATGATTTCAACCTAAGAATTCTAAGAGGGGAACATAGCTTCAACTTATAGCACCTTGTTTCTAAATGTTGAAGTAACTCAGTATCCTGTCCTTTTTTTTTCTCCGTCTTTACTTGTGGCAGGAACTGGGGAAAAGGAGGAATAGAATCACCGTAGATGCATCTACAATGCTAGGCTAAGGGGTTTGGATTTTACTCTATAACAATGGAGCATCAGTGAAAATTTTTTCAGCAATAATAATAGCACATGCACTAAATGCAGCAACATATATAGTAAATGCTTGGGGAATTCATGAGGAATGGAACGAAGGAGGATACTTTTAGAAAGCAAACACTCTTGTAACTCTTTAAATGCTTTACCAAGGTTGTTAAGAGTCTACACTAATACTCTGAACATGTGAGCTGAAGAGGCACATCAGGTGGATAAATTATTCTTTCAGCTAAAACTTCTCTAGATTTTAGTGAAGTCAATGAAAAATGAAACAGAAATTGCATTTGGCTGTAGTTTGAGCTCTGAGAAGAGAAAACTCATGGAAAAACAAAAGCAAAAATGTGGAATGACAATGATCAGTCTGGTGTAAGTTCAACATGATTATCCACTGCCAATTAATCTGCCCATATACCCTCTCCACTGACCTGAAAAGGTGAGCCAATGTAGTTTTCAGTATGTTTACATAAGGAGGTGTTTTTCCCCCATAGCTGAAGCTCATTAGTAGCAGCTGAAAGTAATTATAGGTCTATTTAAAACAGAGTAATGATGTAGCTAAGTACTAATGATATGGTATTCATTGTTGTCCAATCAAGTGCCACAAACTGACTGATTTAAGCAACAGAATTCACTGTCTCACAACTCTGGAGAATAGAAGTTAAGGTAAAGGTGTCAACAAGATCAGTTGCTACTGAGGCCCCTCTCCTTAGCCTGTAGATGGCCATTTTCTCTCTGTGTCTTCTTGCGGTTTCCCTCCATACTTACCTATGTTTTAAGATCTCTTCTTAAAAGGACACATGTCCATTGGATTAGGATTCACCATATTACCTCATTTAATTTAACTACCTCTTTAAAGATCTTGTCTGCAAATACAGTCACATTCTGAGGTACCGGGGGTTATGATTTCAACCTAAGAATTCTAAGAGGGGAACATAGCTTCAACTTATAGCACCTTGTTTCTAAATGTTGAAGTAACTCAGTATCCTGTCCTTTTTTTTTCTCCGTCTTTACTTGTGGCAGGAACTGGGGAAAAGGAGGAATAGAATCACCGTAGATGCATCTACAATGCTAGGCTAAGGGGTTTGGATTTTACTCTATAACAATGGAGCATCAGTGAAAATTTTTTCAGCAATAATAATAGCACATGCACTAAATGCAGCAACATATATAGTAAATGCTTGGGGAATTCATGAGGAATGGAACGAAGGAGGATACTTTTAGAAAGCAAACACTCTTGTAACTCTTTAAATGCTTTACCAAGGTTGTTAAGAGTCTACACTAATACTCTGAACATGTGAGCTGAAGAGGCACATCAGGTGGATAAATTATTCTTTCAGCTAAAACTTCTCTAGATTTTAGTGAAGTCAATGAAAAATGAAACAGAAATTGCATTTGGCTGTAGTTTGAGCTCTGAGAAGAGAAAACTCATGGAAAAACAAAAGCAAAAATGTGGAATGACAATGATCAGTCTGGTGTAAGTTCAACATGATTATCCACTGCCAATTAATCTGCCCATATACCCTCTCCACTGACCTGAAAAGGTGAGCCAATGTAGTTTTCAGTATGTTTACATAAGGAGGTGTTTTTCCCCCATAGCTGAAGCTCATTAGTAGCAGCTGAAAGTAATTATAGGTCTATTTAAAACAGAGTAATGATGTAGCTAAGTACTAATGATATGGTATTCATTGTTGTCCATTCAATGGTGCTCTTTGTGTCTTACTTGTGATTCAGTTAAGGGCATGAGTTCTAAATACAAAGGGGTCTTGCCATCTTTATTATAAAAACACTGCAAAATGTTTTTGGAACATGGTCAGCATTTCATGTCTGGAAGAAATCATCAACATGCCATCTCTCCCAGGCCGTAAAGTACAAGAGAAACCCAACAAAGCTAGGGGTGTCTGGACCTTAATGACCAATCTTGATATGAAGATGGGTCTATAGGGGAAGTGAAAAGCAACTTAAATGGTAAAGAGAGGACAAGGAGAATTAAAAATGACATGAGAGGTTTTACAAAAGGACAAGGAAAAGAAGAGATTTAATAAACAACATGTATCCATTTGTCTAGGTATACCTGGTCCATCTCTAAACAAGAAGAAACAGAAAAATTTATTCATTGTTCTTACTTAAGCTCCTTTGGTAGTATTCCTAATACTGATAAGAAATGGTCATGGTTTACTCACTAAGTCGTGTCTGACTCTTGTGACCCCATGGACTGCGGTTTCCCAAACTACTCTGTCCTTAGAATTCTCCAGGCAAGAATAATGGAGTGGGTAGCTGTTCCCTTCTCTTCCTGACCCAGGGATCAAACCTGGATCTCTTGCATTGCAGGCAGATTCTTTACTGTCTGAGCCACCAGAAAATAAGAAATGATTATATTACAAGCATCATCTTTCCAGAAACAACAAGCCTAGTAGAGAAATTTGCATCATCAGTTTGATGTTCAAAACAATTATACAGGGCTTCCCTTGTGGTCCAGTGGGTAAAGAGTCGGCCTTGCAGTAAAAGGGGTGCCAGTTTGATCCCTGGCCCTGGAAGATCACACGTGCTGTGGAGTGGCTGGACCAGTGTGTCCAATTACAAGCCAGCGCTCTGGGGCGCATGCGCCCAGAGCCAGTGCTCTGCAACGAGAGGCCACTGCGATGGGAAGCCAATGTAGTTTTCAGTATGTTTACATAAGGAGGTGTTTTTCCCCCATAGCTGAAGCTCATTAGTAGCAGCTGAAAGTAATTATAGGTCTATTTAAAACAGAGTAATGATGTAGCTAAGTACTAATGATATGGTATTCATTGTTGTCCATTCAATGGTGCTCTTTGTGTCTTACTTGTGATTCAGTTAAGGGCATGAGTTCTAAATACAAAGGGGTCTTGCCATCTTTATTATAAAAACACTGCAAAATGTTTTTGGAACATGGTCAGCATTTCATGTCTGGAAGAAATCATCAACATGCCATCTCTCCCAGGCCGTAAAGTACAAGAGAAACCCAACAAAGCTAGGGGTGTCTGGACCTTAATGACCAATCTTGATATGAAGATGGGTCTATAGGGGAAGTGAAAAGCAACTTAAATGGTAAAGAGAGGACAAGGAGAATTAAAAATGACATGAGAGGTTTTACAAAAGGACAAGGAAAAGAAGAGATTTAATAAACAACATGTATCCATTTGTCTAGGTATACCTGGTCCATCTCTAAACAAGAAGAAACAGAAAAATTTATTCATTGTTCTTACTTAAGCTCCTTTGGTAGTATTCCTAATACTGATAAGAAATGGTCATGGTTTACTCACTAAGTCGTGTCTGACTCTTGTGACCCCATGGACTGCGGTTTCCCAAACTACTCTGTCCTTAGAATTCTCCAGGCAAGAATAATGGAGTGGGTAGCTGTTCCCTTCTCTTCCTGACCCAGGGATCAAACCTGGATCTCTTGCATTGCAGGCAGATTCTTTACTGTCTGAGCCACCAGAAAATAAGAAATGATTATATTACAAGCATCATCTTTCCAGAAACAACAAGCCTAGTAGAGAAATTTGCATCATCAGTTTGATGTTCAAAACAATTATACAGGGCTTCCCTTGTGGTCCAGTGGGTAAAGAGTCGGCCTTGCAGTAAAAGGGGTGCCAGTTTGATCCCTGGCCCTGGAAGATCACACGTGCTGTGGAGTGGCTGGACCAGTGTGTCCAATTACAAGCCAGCGCTCTGGGGCGCATGCGCCCAGAGCCAGTGCTCTGCAACGAGAGAGGCCACTGCAATGGGAAGCCCACACAGGCTAAAGAACAAAGATGGGTGAAAATAAACAAATAAATAAACAGGAAACAATAAAAGAGGCCAAATTTTAAGAAAAAAGAAAAACAATTACACATGCATAACACTTATATGCCTGTTAGACCACATGGTGATGATGATGATGCCTTACTGAAATTTCCACAGAAATGTATATAATATAACCTAAATACAGAAACTCATCTGTTGTAAAACTTATTCAAAACCAATCAGCACATTACAAAAAGGAAACTCTTAGCGATGGAAATACAAACCAATATCTCACTTCAATTTAGCAGGATATACCAAATAATTAATCGACAAAATATATTGAGTCTCAAATATTATGAGAACTAGATATACTGTCTTGAAAAGCAGAGAAACTCTTGGTGAATGGTTAGTTTAACCCCCCCAGCCTAATTCAGAAGATCGGACGGATTAGAGGATCTTATCCTGTTCTCTACCATCTCCCTCTAGGCCACAGGTAGACATCAGCCTGACCACACTCCCTGCATCTTGTTCAGCCCTGTAATTGTTTTCCCTCTTGCTGTCAGTAAAAGCTTTTTGTCAGATCCCAGTCTGTTGTGTCTAGTTCTTTAGTTGTTCCCCATTCCTTAAAAACGAGCCAGCAGGCACAGAGGTTTCTCTCTTCTTTGGCCCTCCTCTCAGTTTATCTCTTGATGTTTGCCTGCTGTATTGTCCTGTGAAGTCCATTGATCAGGAGAATCGCCAAATTGCTAGAGGAGAAATGATTTTAGAATTCTAGAATTCTTTAGAATTCTAAGAGGTAGCTGCATTTACTGGGCCTCCTTCTCATCTCTTCTCCTCTGAAGTATTTCTTCTGTATTGATTCTGTGAAATGCTGATTGGTGGGACAGCTAAATCAGGGACCTATCCTGCAAGGACATTTTCTTCTGCATAATGATGACAAGTGGTCATGAGAGTTTTCTGTTAGAAAAACAATCAGAATGGTGAAATATGGGTATTTGGCATTTCACTTCTGAGTCGGTGATTTACACCACCATTATGAGGGTCTGGATGTGCAAGTGGCTAATAAAGATAGAGAAGAAGACAAGGTACCACCTCCAAGCTTTGCTTGTGTCATCGCCCCACCCGGAGCACCCTCCTTGTTCCATTCATTGATCAAATCCACTCATCTTCTGAGCCCCCCTTCTCCCCAATGTGCCCAGACCACTCTAGCCTTGGTTGAGCTCTCCTCCCTCTGAAGTACTCTTCCTTCAGTGTTCTTAAAATTTCTGTTTTTATTTAAACCAGTTTTTTTTTTTAACCTCAGTATTGTTAATATTTGGGGTCAGACAATTCTTTGTTGTCCTGTATGTTGTACAGTGTTTAGCAGCACCTTTAGCCTCTGTTTGCTACGTGCCAGAGCACTACATCCTAGTCAAGACAATCAAAAACATCTCCAGGGTGTCCCTGAGTGTCCAGTGGTTAAGAATATTCCTGTCAATTCAGGGGACATGGCTTTGATCCTTGGTCGGGGAGCTAGGACTCCACATGCCGAGGGGCAACTAACTTCATGTGCCACAACTATTGAGCCCGAGTGCTGCAGCAACTGAAGTCTGCATGCCCAGAGCCGGTGCTCCACTAGAGAGGCCACCAAAATGGCACCACAACAAGAGAATAGCCCCGGCTCGCTGCTCCTGGAGAAAGCCAGTGCATAGCAACTGAAAACCCAGTGCAGCCAGAAATAATTAGTTAGAAAATACTTCCAGGCACAACTGGATGTTTTTCCAGAAACAAAATCACCCAGGATTGAGAAGCATTGATTTAAATTCTCATGCACGTCTTACTAGCAATAGCAGCATGCATGCATTAGGCATTTATTTGCTGGGTACTTTGTCAAGGGCTTTCCGTAGACCATCACTTGTGACCTACAGATAAGGAATATCACATCAAGTATACTAGCCCCTTTTTATGCATGGGAAAACTGAGGCTAACTTGTCCAAGGTTACAGAGCTAGAAAGTGATGGTGCTGAGATTCAAAAACAGTCCTCTGGATCCAGAGCAGGTACTTACTTACAAAAAAAAAAAGCTTTCAAATTTTGTGTTCTGTCACAACCAGTCAGGCGCTGTGCAGGTGGCGCTAGTGGTAAAGAACCTTCCTGCCAATGTAGGAGACATAAGAGACGCAGGTTTGATCCCTGGGTGAAAAAGATCCCCTGGAGGAGGGCATGGCAACCCACTCCAGTATTCTTGCCTAAGAATCCCATAGACAGAGGAGCCTGGTGGGCTACAGTCCATGGGGTCTCAAAACAGTTGGACATGACTTAGTGACTAGAACAACAGACAACAACATTGCAGAATAACTGATGTGGTTTCTGTGTCTTGACTGGATCCTGACTAAGATATATTTCTCCCCAGTATGTTCAAGATTCATTGTTAAATATCCCCAGAGACAAAGGGCAGAACTGAACATATTTATTTTATGTAGCTCAAGTGATTAGCATATATATTCAGAGTTTTAAATGTGACTCCTGGGAATTGTGATATTTATCAAGAATGTTAACATATTTAATCTTGTTTTTGATGACATTATGAAGAGAAATAAAATAGAGACTCTGGTACAAGCAATGATATTTATCATCTGATATTATCCTATTTTCTTGTGGGGCCTCTGAATGTGCAGATAATAGACAAAACCACTGACAAGACAACAAAATCTGTATGAGTTGAACTTTTTTAAAAAGGTACATTAATATGGCAATAAACCATTGGTAGGAGATTAAATTGAAATAAAATAGAATTTCCTTGGGGGGAACTTTGAATCAGCACACTAGGGGATTTCTCCAAGAAAATAAATCCATGGGGAACTGAGGTTACAGTGATAAATCCTACCAGCCTGCTTTGATTAACAAATGCTTTTCCCCTCAAGTGTTGGGATATGAGCATTAATGAGTTTTAATCATGGAGAGAGCACATGTCATGCTTATACCTTCAGCATGGCAGTTTGAATATCTTTTCCAGGTTGTGTGCTATGCCTCTAAACTCTCTGGGGGCTTCAATCACACAATTTCGGTAATAATCCCCAACTTAATTCAAAATGCTAACCAGATGCCTGAAACATCCTAAATTATTCTGAGCCATTTCTATGTTACCCGCTCCAAAGGTTTCCATGAGCTCCGTGGAGAATTAGGAATCAAATGCAGGAGAACCTGAGATTCAAAAACAGTCCTCTGGATCCAGAGCAGGTACTTACTTACAAAAAAAAGCTTTTTTTTTCCCCAGGCGCTGTGCAGGTGGCGCTAGTGGTAAAGAACCTTCCTGCCAATGTAGGAGACATAAGAGACGCAGGTTTGATCCCTGGGTGAAAAAGATCCCCTGGAGGAGGGCATGGCAACCCACTCCAGTATTCTTGCCTAAGAATCCCATAGACAGAGGAGCCTGGTGGGCTACAGTCCATGGGGTCTCAAAACAGTTGGACATGACTTAGTGACTAGAACAACAGACAACAACATTGCAGAATAACTGATGTGGTTTCTGTGTCTTGACTGGATCCTGACTAAGATATATTTCTCCCCAGTATGTTCAAGATTCATTGTTAAATATCCCCAGAGACAAAGGGCAGAACTGAACATATTTATTTTATGTAGCTCAAGTGATTAGCATATATATTCAGAGTTTTAAATGTGACTCCTGGGAATTGTGATATTTATCAAGAATGTTAACATATTTAATCTTGTTTTTGATGACATTATGAAGAGAAATAAAATAGAGACTCTGGTACAAGCAATGATATTTATCATCTGATATTATCCTATTTTCTTGTGGGGCCTCTGAATGTGCAGATAATAGACAAAACCACTGACAAGACAACAAAATCTGTATGAGTTGAACTTTTTTAAAAAGGTACATTAATATGGCAATAAACCATTGGTAGGAGATTAAATTGAAATAAAATAAAATTTTCCCTTTGGGGGGAACTTTGAATCAGCACACTAGGGGATTTCTCCAAGAAAATAAATCCATGGGGAACTGAGGTTACAGTGATAAATCCTACCAGCCTGCTTTGATTAACAAATGCTTTTCCCCTCAAGTGTTGGGATATGAGCATTAATGAGTTTTAATCATGGAGAGAGCACATGTCATGCTTATACCTTCAGCATGGCAGTTTGAATATCTTTTCCAGGTTGTGTGCTATGCCTCTAAACTCTCTGGGGGCTTCAATCACACAATTTCGGTAATAATCCCCAACTTAATTCAAAATGCTAACCAGATGCCTGAAACATCCTAAATTATTCTGAGCCATTTCTATGTTACCCGCTCCAAAGGTTTCCATGAGCTCCGTGGAGAATTAGGAATCAAATGCAGGAGAACCTGAGATTCACACAAACAGCAGTTTCCTGTATGTGACCCTAGCCCCTCTGACTTGAGTCATAGGATCCCTGCAGCCCTGGCAGTGACTGTATTCCTATCAGAACCCCCTTCACAGTCCCAACCGCTACTTAGACCCCAACAGAGACCCTGATGCGCTGAAAAATGATGATTCCTGGGTGGATTAACCAAGGTTTCCTTGAAAGTCTTATCAATACTCCTATAATATTTCTTCTCTTCCTTTGTGCATGTGTGTATTGTTCAGTCGTGTTCAATTCTTTGCAACCCTATGGACTGTAGGACATCACGATACTCTCTGCATGGAATTCTCCAGGCAAGAATACTGGAGTGGACTGCCACGCCCTTCTCCAGGAGATTCCCAAACCAGGGATAGAATCCGGGTCTCCTACATTGCAGGTAAATTCTTTACAGCTGAACCACCAAGGAGTGTGATATTTACTAGGTTTCAATGTTGACAGTTTCAGTTTTCAGGGATGTATCTGGGGTTCTATACTAAGGAAGTCCATGAGATCCTAGTAAGATTTATTATATAAGCAGGTAAAAATTATGGTCTAGTGAAAAGAATCTGGGATTCTTATAATGCTATTAACAGTTAGCTCTGGCAACTTAAATGAGTTGCCTAGTCTGTCCCAATTCTCCCAGTTGCAAACTAGGCAAAGTAATATCTTAAAAATCCCACCCTCTTCTTTGGAGAAATGGCTGATTATAGTTCTGGGGTAGGAAATAAGATGAGCCTGTACCATTTTGTAACAAAATTAAAAAACTACTCAAAACCAAGCAAACAACCAAGACAGATGGGAGAAATGGCAAAGGGACATAGGAACCAACTGGAAAAAAACAGTCCTAATGAAAACAGTATGGAAATTCCTTTAAAAACTAAAAATAGAAGCACCACAAGACCCAGCAATCCCACTATTAGGCTTATATCCTGATGAAATCAAAATTGAAAGAAACACCTCTACCCCAGTGTTCATTGCAGCACTCTATACAATAGCTAAAAAACACAGCATTACCCGCTCCAAAGGTTTCCATGAGCTCCGTGGAGAATTAGGAATCAAATGCAGGAGAACCTGAGATTCACACAAACAGCAGTTTCCTGTATGTGACCCTAGCCCCTCTGACTTGAGTCATAGGATCCCTGCAGCCCTGGCAGTGACTGTATTCCTATCAGAACCCCCTTCACAGTCCCAACCGCTACTTAGACCCCAACAGAGACCCTGATGCGCTGAAAAATGATGATTCCTGGGTGGATTAACCAAGGTTTCCTTGAAAGTCTTATCAATACTCCTATAATATTTCTTCTCTTCCTTTGTGCATGTGTGTATTGTTCAGTCGTGTTCAATTCTTTGCAACCCTATGGACTGTAGGACATCACGATACTCTCTGCATGGAATTCTCCAGGCAAGAATACTGGAGTGGACTGCCACGCCCTTCTCCAGGAGATTCCCAAACCAGGGATAGAATCCGGGTCTCCTACATTGCAGGTAAATTCTTTACAGCTGAACCACCAAGGAGTGTGATATTTACTAGGTTTCAATGTTGACAGTTTCAGTTTTCAGGGATGTATCTGGGGTTCTATACTAAGGAAGTCCATGAGATCCTAGTAAGATTTATTATATAAGCAGGTAAAAATTATGGTCTAGTGAAAAGAATCTGGGATTCTTATAATGCTATTAACAGTTAGCTCTGGCAACTTAAATGAGTTGCCTAGTCTGTCCCAATTCTCCCAGTTGCAAACTAGGCAAAGTAATATCTTAAAAATCCCACCCTCTTCTTTGGAGAAATGGCTGATTATAGTTCTGGGGTAGGAAATAAGATGAGCCTGTACCATTTTGTAACAAAATTAAAAAACTACTCAAAACCAAGCAAACAACCAAGACAGATGGGAGAAATGGCAAAGGGACATAGGAACCAACTGGAAAAAAACAGTCCTAATGAAAACAGTATGGAAATTCCTTTAAAAACTAAAAATAGAAGCACCACAAGACCCAGCAATCCCACTATTAGGCTTATATCCTGATGAAATCAAAATTGAAAGAAACACCTCTACCCCAGTGTTCATTGCAGCACTCTATACAATAGCTAGAACACAGAAGCAACCTAGATGTCCATCGACGAATGAATGGATAAAAAAGCTCTGGTACATATATATAATGGAGTACTTCTCAGCTGTAAAAGAAATGCAGATAAATCAGTCCTAATGAGATGGACGGATCTAGAACTTATTATAAAAAGTAAAGGGCTTCCCTGGTGGTCCAGTGGGTAAGAACACTGCCTTGCAGTGCAAGGGGTGCCAGTTCGGTCCCTGGCCTGGGAAGATCCCTCGGGCAGCAGAGCACCTGGATAGATATGTCCAACTACCCAGTCAGCGCTCTGGAGCACATGTGCCCAGAGTCAGTGATCTGCAACGAGAGAGGCCACTGCAATGGGAAGCCCACACAGACTAAAGCACAAAGATGGAAATAAATGAAAGCCATCAGGATCACCAATAGATGTGGCCAAAAAAAAAAAAGAAAGCGAAGTAAGTTAAAAAAAGAAAGACAAATATAGTATACTAACACATATATATGGAATCTAGTAAGATGGTAGTGATAACACACACAGAGAAGCGATGCAAAAACAGACATAGAGAACAGACTTATGGACATTGTGGGGAATGAACAGTGGGTGGAAGAGGTGGAAAGAGTAACCTGGAAACCTATACTACCATATGTGAAAGAGATAGCTATTGTCATTGCATTGTGGGAATAGGAGATCCTGCAGGGGGTGCTGTGCGATGGCCTGGAGAGGTGGGATGGGGGGGAGCTCGGAAGCGGGTGGAGGAGGGAGGGGTCAGGGATATACATATGACTAATCTGGGATTATACATATCTGTAAACAACAAAACTCTGTAAAAGCAAAAAGTAAAAAAAAAAAAAAGTCCTAGTGACTAAATTTGAGCAAAAAATAAAACACTTATTGGATTATAAACCCAAAGTAAACAAAAAATATCCATTAGTCCATACTGATACAAATATATGAATGAATAAATAAATAGTGGAGAAGAAATGCCTCCTTTGCATAAGAATTCCAAATAATGTCTGCAGATATCCTACCCTTGGGAGGGAAGTATAACTTCCTACTTCTTAAGTGTGGGTTGTGTAATGTGACTTCCTTCTGAAGAGTACAGTCTGAAAAAGAAGAAGAAAAACTTAAAAAAGGATCATGTCATAGTGAAAACAGGCTTCATTTGTGGCTCAGATGGTAAAGAGCCTGCCTGCCATTGCAGTAAATGCAGGAGACATAGGTTCTATCCCTGGGTCAGTCCACCAGGCTCCTTGATCCATGGGATTCTCCAGACAAGAATACTTGAATGGGTTGCTGTGTCCTCCTCCAGGGAATCTTCTTGACCCAAGAATTGAACCAGAGTCTCTTGCATTGGCACGCAGGTTCTTTACCACTAGCACCACCTGGAACAAAATGAATTTGTTGTGTGAACAATTGCATTGAGCAGTTACTGACACATTTTGATTTCAATCTTTGGCCATGCTGAATGGAGTGTCAGCACTCAGGAGGCTTTATTTGCCCTTCCAGTGGATGAAAAATTCCTGTAGAAAGCACGATGCAGTCATTCGTGGCCCCATGTTTTGTCCAGTTTTCAATTTTAACAGTCTTGAAATGTTAAGGCAATGTTCTTTTCTTTTCTGATAGTCAGACTCCCCCTGCCTTTTTTAACCTAGACTTCCAAAAAGTTTAGAACAAAATTTTGCTAATTACATTAACTGTGATATTTTCTGATAATTGGTAACTGTTTTTCTCCTATCATTGTATTTATTTCTATTCCAATTTTATTATTCATTTTGAAAGTTCTTTATTCTAAGATATTTTAAAATTGGGGGAAGAAATAGATGGATTGTAAAGACAGATTTTCATAGGTACACAGTTTGGTTAAGATTACACAGTAACTTGAGGTGACTGTAGATCTTTTTGAAGGAGTGATTTCAAATAACAGGATTATTCTTATTACTCTGTGGAACTTCTCTTATATGCCTCAATTCTTTCACATTTTTCATTCAGGAGACAGCACTAGAAGCTTTTCCAGAAATGATGAAGTTAGATTGCTGGATTGCTCCCTACAGAGTTGAACTTCAAGGTTTTTATGTGTTGTTTTTTTTTTTTTTTTCTAGACAACAAATATACACCAATGTCAATAAATAGCACTTATTTTCTCAACTCAGGAATGAATCAAAAACATTGCCAGTTTTGATAACCAGGCTGTCAAAAACTGTTTCAAATATCTTTTGATCTTCTCTTTGAAAATAAGACTATGAAAATTCAGGTTTGAAACTATCTAAGGGCTTCCACATAGCCAATTTAAAGAAACAAAAGCTTTAAAGTTTATTAACTATGAGTTTTTTATTTCACTACCTTTCATAGAAAGTTTGTAGTTCATGATCTTTAAAGCTTTCAGTTGGAGAAATGTAGAGAAATATTCATTGGAAGGACTGAGGCTGAAGCTGAAGTTCCAATACTTTGGCCAACTGACGTGAAAAGCGGACTCACTGGAAAAGACCCTGATGCTGGGAAAGATTGAAGGCAGAAAGAGAAGGGCGTGACAGAGGATGAGATGGTTGGATGGCATCACCAACTCAATGGACACAAATTTGAGCAAACTCCAGGAAATAGCGAAGGACAGGGAAGCCTGGCGTGGTGCAGTTCAATGGAGTTACAAAGAATTGGACACAACTGAGCAAGATGTTTTGTCCAGTTATTTCCTGAAAAATTTTAAAAAAGTCTTGAAATGTTAAGGCAATGTTCTTTTCTTTTCTGATAGTCAGACTCCCCCTGCCTTTTTTAACCTAGACTTCCAAAAAGTTTAGAACAAAATTTTGCTAATTACATTAACTGTGATATTTTCTGATAATTGGTAACTGTTTTTCTCCTATCATTGTATTTATTTCTATTCCAATTTTATTATTCATTTTGAAAGTTCTTTATTCTAAGATATTTTAAAATTGGGGGAAGAAATAGATGGATTGTAAAGACAGATTTTCATAGGTACACAGTTTGGTTAAGATTACACAGTAACTTGAGGTGACTGTAGATCTTTTTGAAGGAGTGATTTCAAATAACAGGATTATTCTTATTACTCTGTGGAACTTCTCTTATATGCCTCAATTCTTTCACATTTTTCATTCAGGAGACAGCACTAGAAGCTTTTCCAGAAATGATGAAGTTAGATTGCTGGATTGCTCCCTACAGAGTTGAACTTCAAGGTTTTTATGTGTTGTTTTTTTTTTTTTTTTTCTAGACAACAAATATACACCAATGTCAATAAATAGCACTTATTTTCTCAACTCAGGAATGAATCAAAAACATTGCCATTTTTGATAACCAAGCTGTCAAAAACTGTTTCAAATATCTTTTGATCTTCTCTTTGAAAATAAGACTATGAAAATTCAGGTTTGAAACTATCTAAGGGCTTCCACATAGCCAATTTAAAGAAACAAAAGCTTTAAAGTTTATTAACTATGAGTTTTTTATTTCACTACCTTTCATAGAAAGTTTGTAGTTCATGATCTTTAAAGCTTTCAGTTGGAGAAATGTAGAGAAATATTCATTGGAAGGACTGAGGCTGAAGCTGAAGTTCCAATACTTTGGCCAACTGACGTGAAAAGCGGACTCACTGGAAAAGACCCTGATGCTGGGAAAGATTGAAGGCAGAAAGAGAAGGGCGTGACAGAGGATGAGATGGTTGGATGGCATCACCAACTCAATGGACACAAATTTGAGCAAACTCCAGGAAATAGCGAAGGACAGGGAAGCCTGGCGTGGTGCAGTTCAATGGAGTTACAAAGAATTGGACACAACTGAGCAAGAGAACAGCAATCTATTAAAAGTTCTATTTCCCAACAAAATCACCTTCTGAGGCACTGGAGGTTAGGACTTCAATGTCTTTTTGCTGGGACACAACTCAACACCTAACAGTTCAATTGCTTTTTTAAAAATTGAGTAGCTGATGTAACAGCAGCTAGTTCTTTTGCCTAGCCAGGTCTTTAACTCTTAAAAACAAAATAGCTGCCATCTAACAATTCTATCATTTCATTTAAAATATTTTTAATGCTGTAAAAAAATTAACAAAATACATTGTCCTGGAGCAGCCATAGTTTTCAGAGTTTTACAAAAGGTAACTTAGGTGGAAATGGAGGAGATAGAACCACTTGGGATTTGGGGATACTTTCTCCACTGAGATAAGACAGATGCTATTTCTTTACTGGGAGTTTTGATAAAGGGTTAGAAGATTTTATTTGAAAATCAGGATGTTTATTATTAAAACAACAGCAGCATATACTTCTCAAGCTCCAGGGCTCTAGGGTATTTGTATGAAACTCACTAAATTCTTCTTGGAAATTTGTCTTACGTTTCTACTTAAATTATACAGTTCATGTATTAGTAAGTGCTATAGACAATGTTTCTGTGTCCCCCAAAGTTCATACATTGAAGTCCTAATTTGCCTTGTGGTGGTATTTGGAGATGGGCTTTTGAGAAGTGATAGGTCAAGAGGGAGGAGCACTTAGGAATGAGATTAGTGCCCTTTGATGAGAAGTGATAAAGGGTAGCTTTAAAGTTTATTAACTATGAGTTTTTTATTTCACTACCTTTCATAGAAAGTTTGTAGTTCATGATCTTTAAAGCTTTCAGTTGGAGAAATGTAGAGAAATATTCATTGGAAGGACTGAGGCTGAAGCTGAAGTTCCAATACTTTGGCCAACTGACGTGAAAAGCGGACTCACTGGAAAAGACCCTGATGCTGGGAAAGATTGAAGGCAGAAAGAGAAGGGCGTGACAGAGGATGAGATGGTTGGATGGCATCACCAACTCAATGGACACAAATTTGAGCAAACTCCAGGAAATAGCGAAGGACAGGGAAGCCTGGCGTGGTGCAGTTCAATGGAGTTACAAAGAATTGGACACAACTGAGCAAGAGAACAGCAATCTATTAAAAGTTCTATTTCCCAACAAAATCACCTTCTGAGGCACTGGAGGTTAGGACTTCAATGTCTTTTTGCTGGGACACAACTCAACACCTAACAGTTCAATTGCTTTTTTAAAAATTGAGTAGCTGATGTAACAGCAGCTAGTTCTTTTGCCTAGCCAGGTCTTTAACTCTTAAAAACAAAATAGCTGCCATCTAACAATTCTATCATTTCATTTAAAATATTTTTAATGCTGTAAAAAAATTAAGAAAATACATTGTCCTGGAGCAGCCATAGTTTTCAGAGTTTTACAAAAGGTAACTTAGGTGGAAATGGAGGAGATAGAACCACTTGGGATTTGGGGATACTTTCTCCACTGAGATAAGACAGATGCTATTTCTTTACTGGGAGTTTTGATAAAGGGTTAGAAGATTTTATTTGAAAATCAGGATGTTTATTATTAAAACAACAGCAGCATATACTTCTCAAGCTCCAGGGCTCTAGGGTATTTGTATGAAACTCACTAAATTCTTCTTGGAAATTTGTCTTACGTTTCTACTTAAATTATACAGTTCATGTATTAGTAAGTGCTATAGACAATGTTTCTGTGTCCCCCAAAGTTCATACATTGAAGTCCTAATTTGCCTTGTGGTGGTATTTGGAGATGGGCTTTTGAGAAGTGATAGGTCAAGAGGGAGGAGCACTTAGGAATGAGATTAGTGCCCTTTGAAGAAGAGACTGCAGAAAAATGATTTCTCTCCTGGTCATGAAAGGATACAGCAAGAATGTGCCTGTTCTGCATACCAAGAGGAGAGCTTGCAACAGGAACCAGTGCTGCCAGTGCTTTGATCTTGGACTTCACAGCCTTCAGAACTGTGAGAAATAAATGTCTGTTGTTTAAGCCACTAAGTCTATGGTATATTGTCAGAGCAACCCAAACTGATTAAGATGGTGAGCCAAAAGCAACTTTCTCCTTGAAGTTCTTGCAAATACACTCATAACGTCAGCACATCCTGCTTAGCCCACTTGTTTCAGTTTCTTCTTCCCATGAAGTCGTTTCAAGTACTTTCATTTATCTCTTAGGAGATCCACAGGAGAGTCGAGTTCTATGTCAGCTCCAAGTAAGGGAGCAAGTGTTTAGTCATCAGATTTTCTATACAGAAGAAAATTTCCATCACCTGTGCATGTCTCTTTCCATCTCTCCTCACTTCTCTCCTCTTTGCCTCTATTTTGGGCGTGGTTTTGAAACTTTTCAGCAAAAGGTACTCCTAAATGGCCAGATGATTAGAGTCATTTCAGATGGACAGTTTCATTAACAAACATTGTTTAGATCATTTGCCTTCAAAAAATTAAGCGATGGCTCCCTCCTCCCTGACTTATTTTTTTTCTTTCTCCTGGCAATTATTTTTCACTTATGTACCATCTGAGTTTTCTTCACCCAAAGGAAATATCAGCTCTTTGATGCTATGAGCCAGCTGGTTTAAGATACCTCTTTACTATCCTTTGACATCAGTGCTACTGCTAGCTATACAGTATAAATGCTATATGCTAATAGTTTATGTACCATTTAATTAAGAAATAAAATGTAATGGGATGTGGTTTATGAGACTCATTAACCATGCTCTGAGGAGTCTAGCTGGTCTTCTAATATGTATTTTCAATTTATAGTATGTGCCTTTTTAAATAAACATCAGGCTCAGAAGATGTTCGTCAAATTGTTTTACATTTTTCAATTTAAACACCTAATGAAACAGCATTTCATGATATGAGTATACCTTGAATAAATGTCAGCTTCAAAAATAACTGAGATTTCATATGCTAGAAATGCCCGGCAGGCTTTGTGGGATTGTGAACTTTGTCCCCGGATTAGATTTGAAATTTGAGTCTGAGTCCAATTTCCATGTGTGTTGGTTTCATCTTGGGAAACTAATTTAGACTCTGAGTCACAGTTATTTTTCATATAAAATGAATAGACCAGCACTCGTCTTACAGAGTTGTTGTAAGCATTGAATTATATACAGAAATCAACTAAAAAACAAAGGATTATGAACCTAAATGTAGCTGCCAAAATGACAAAACTGTTAAGACTCTATCAAAATTTGAAACCTATGTTCTGAAAATAATACTGTCAAGAAAGTGAAAAGATAACCCACAGAACAGGAAACATTTCTGCAATTCATATATAAATCTAATATGGAATTTATATCTGGGATACTTCAAGAACTCTTACAACTAAAGAAATCAAACATGCATTCACAAAAAAACACTTATACATTAATATGCATAGGAACATTATAATAACTCAAAAGTGGGAACAAATCAAGTGCCATTCAACTGACAAATGATAAACAGATGGACAGTTTCATTAACAAACATTGTTTAGATCATTTGCCTTCAAAAAATTAAGCGATGGCTCCCTCCTCCCTGACTTATTTTTTTTCTTTCTCCTGGCAATTATTTTTCACTTATGTACCATCTGAGTTTTCTTCACCCAAAGGAAATATCAGCTCTTTGATGCTATGAGCCAGCTGGTTTAAGATACCTCTTTACTATCCTTTGACATCAGTGCTACTGCTAGCTATACAGTATAAATGCTATATGCTAATAGTTTATGTACCATTTAATTAAGAAATAAAATGTAATGGGATGTGGTTTATGAGACTCATTAACCATGCTCTGAGGAGTCTAGCTGGTCTTCTAATATGTATTTTCAATTTATAGTATGTGCCTTTTTAAATAAACATCAGGCTCAGAAGATGTTCGTCAAATTGTTTTACATTTTTCAATTTAAACACCTAATGAAACAGCATTTCATGATATGAGTATACCTTGAATAAATGTCAGCTTCAAAAATAACTGAGATTTCATATGCTAGAAATGCCCGGCAGGCTTTGTGGGATTGTGAACTTTGTCCCCGGATTAGATTTGAAATTTGAGTCTGAGTCCAATTTCCATGTGTGTTGGTTTCATCTTGGGAAACTAATTTAGACTCTGAGTCACAGTTATTTTTCATATAAAATGAATAGACCAGCACTCGTCTTACAGAGTTGTTGTAAGCATTGAATTATATACAGAAATCAACTAAAAAACAAAGGATTATGAACCTAAATGTAGCTGCCAAAATGACAAAACTGTTAAGACTCTATCAAAATTTGAAACCTATGTTCTGAAAATAATACTGTCAAGAAAGTGAAAAGATAACCCACAGAACAGGAAACATTTCTGCAATTCATATATAAATCTAATATGGAATTTATATCTGGGATACTTCAAGAACTCTTACAACTAAAGAAATCAAACATGCATTCACAAAAAAACACTTATACATTAATATGCATAGGAACATTATAATAACTCAAAAGTGGGAACAAATCAAGTGCCATTCAACTGACAAATGGATAAACAAGATGTGGTAATTCACATAAGGGAATATTATTTACCCATAAAAAAGAATGAGTTATTAATTCACAATGCAACATGAACAAATCTTGAAAAACCTTTTGCTATATGAAGGAAACCAGCCATGAAATACAGTGCACTGTAAGATTTCATTTGTATAAGATGTTAGAAAGAAACAAACTTACAGAGAAAAAAATGGGCCAAGGGCCTGATGGGGGAGGGGAGAGTAGAAAGAAAAGGGGAGTGACTGCCTAGGAGTATGGAGCTTCTTTATGTGGGAACCAAAATATTCTACAATTAGATCATAACTATGGTTGCACATCATGTGAATATACTAAACCAACTGAACTGTATGCTTTAAATAGATTAACCTTATAGTATGTAAATTATGTCTTAGTAAGTGCTACAAAACAATTAAATTAAATAGAATTTTTTAGAGTTCTAGCAGATTGTGAAGCACATCATAGGAACAAGCCTGGGGGTCTACTTTTATTAGGATTAAGGGTCTGGGACCTAGAGTCTAGGGTTTCATGGGCTCAGTTTTTATTGGCAAATTTAGAACGGAAAAGTGGGAGTATGCTAAGAGAGAAAAAGCCAGCCACAAAGAGCAGTTCAAATGACCAGTTATCTAAATCAACCAGAATTTCTGAAACAAAGGAGCCTCAAGGTGGCAGCGGGGGCTGGTATCCTGGCTCTGTCTGGTCCTGTAGCGGCCAACATGCTTGTTGGTGAGAGCCATCTGAAAGCAGATGCCTCTTTGAAGCGCATGCCACCATGATCAAAGCCTAAACCAGGCACTTCCTTTACAAAAGGAAAAGCCATGAGGCAGGGCTTACACTTCAGCAAGCTGCACAACTATCCTGGCTGGGACAGTGGCAGGGATCTTAAGACTGTGTTTCCAAAGCAAGCGTGATGTGTACATTCTGATTGTTTGTATATCTGGGTGCTTTGAAAGGGTGAATTGATGGAGTTTTTTTTTTTTTCCAAAAAGCAAAAAAGCGTGATGTGTCACATTCTGAATTTATTTATTATTATAGATAAACATCATTAAAAAAAAAGCATAGGAACATTATAATAACTCAAAAGTGGGAACAAATCAAGTGCCATTCAACTGACAAATGGATAAACAAGATGTGGTAATTCACATAAGGGAATATTATTTACCCATAAAAAAGAATGAGTTATTAATTCACAATGCAACATGAACAAATCTTGAAAAACCTTTTGCTATATGAAGGAAACCAGCCATGAAATACAGTGCACTGTAAGATTTCATTTGTATAAGATGTTAGAAAGAAACAAACTTACAGAGAAAAAAATGGGCCAAGGGCCTGATGGGGGAGGGGAGAGTAGAAAGAAAAGGGGAGTGACTGCCTAGGAGTATGGAGCTTCTTTATGTGGGAACCAAAATATTCTACAATTAGATCATAACTATGGTTGCACATCATGTGAATATACTAAACCAACTGAACTGTATGCTTTAAATAGATTAACCTTATAGTATGTAAATTATGTCTTAGTAAGTGCTACAAAACAATTAAATTAAATAGAATTTTTTAGAGTTCTAGCAGATTGTGAAGCACATCATAGGAACAAGCCTGGGGGTCTACTTTTATTAGGATTAAGGGTCTGGGACCTAGAGTCTAGGGTTTCATGGGCTCAGTTTTTATTGGCAAATTTAGAACGGAAAAGTGGGAGTATGCTAAGAGAGAAAAAGCCAGCCACAAAGAGCAGTTCAAATGACCAGTTATCTAAATCAACCAGAATTTCTGAAACAAAGGAGCCTCAAGGTGGCAGCGGGGGCTGGTATCCTGGCTCTGTCTGGTCCTGTAGCGGCCAACATGCTTGTTGGTGAGAGCCATCTGAAAGCAGATGCCTCTTTGAAGCGCATGCCACCATGATCAAAGCCTAAACCAGGCACTTCCTTTACAAAAGGAAAAGCCATGAGGCAGGGCTTACACTTCAGCAAGCTGCACAACTATCCTGGCTGGGACAGTGGCAGGGATCTTAAGACTGTGTTTCCAAAGCAAGCGTGATGTGTACATTCTGATTGTTTGTATATCTGGGTGCTTTGAAAGGGTGAATTGATGGAGACTATACTTCTTCCCATCCCCTCACTCATCCATTTATTTAATTATTTAATACAAAAATATTACTGTTTAATATATGCCAGACTCTGAGAGATAAGTAAACAGAACAGGTAACTGCCAGGAAGTTGATCAGAAATTAACACGTGATATAAGAACAAATGGTGATATATTATACATAAAAATTAATTGAGATAAGGAGATCACTTGTAAAGAGAATGTCACGAAACATTTAAATAGAATAAAGTCAGTAGGGGTCTTCTGAGATGTGACATTCGAGCAGAGAATGAAGTAAAGAAGCAAATCACATGAAGATAGGGAAGGGAATTCCAGGCAGAGGGAACCACCACCTGCGGAAAGACTCCAAGGCAGGCACTGTTAGGGGAAACACTTGACTGAAACCACCCATCCTGGCCAGGTGACACGATAACCATTTGCATGAGTTATTTTAGGACAGGAGGTCCTGGCAAGGAACAGGAAACTAACACCCTACTAGAAGAATCCAACGAAGGTCAAAAGGAAACACCACATGTCTTACCAACCTCCCAGAATCCGCCTCACTGGAATCCATCTTGCATTAGCAATGTGTGCACCACCAAGAAGGACTCTGAGTCAGAATGATTGGCTAGAGACAACCTGGAAACTAATTCCATCACCATAACATCCAAAACTGTGAGCGATCTAGCAGAGCAGTTTTCTAGGTTTCTCTTACCCTCCTGCTCTCCTCCCTGAGCACCCCTTCCCAATAAAGTCTGTCTCTTGCTTTGTCAGCTCGTGTGTCCTCTCAGGCAATTTATTTCCTATTGTTAAAAACGGGGGGAGCCCAAAAAAATCTAGGCGGGGGAACTTCCCCCAAAGCTTGTTGGTGAGAGCCATCTGAAAGCAGATGCCTCTTTGAAGCGCATGCCACCATGATCAAAGCCTAAACCAGGCACTTCCTTTACAAAAGGAAAAGCCATGAGGCAGGGCTTACACTTCAGCAAGCTGCACAACTATCCTGGCTGGGACAGTGGCAGGGATCTTAAGACTGTGTTTCCAAAGCAAGCGTGATGTGTACATTCTGATTGTTTGTATATCTGGGTGCTTTGAAAGGGTGAATTGATGGAGACTATACTTCTTCCCATCCCCTCACTCATCCATTTATTTAATTATTTAATACAAAAATATTACTGTTTAATATATGCCAGACTCTGAGAGATAAGTAAACAGAACAGGTAACTGCCAGGAAGTTGATCAGAAATTAACACGTGATATAAGAACAAATGGTGATATATTATACATAAAAATTAATTGAGATAAGGAGATCACTTGTAAAGAGAATGTCACGAAACATTTAAATAGAATAAAGTCAGTAGGGGTCTTCTGAGATGTGACATTCGAGCAGAGAATGAAGTAAAGAAGCAAATCACATGAAGATAGGGAAGGGAATTCCAGGCAGAGGGAACCACCACCTGCGGAAAGACTCCAAGGCAGGCACTGTTAGGGGAAACACTTGACTGAAACCACCCATCCTGGCCAGGTGACACGATAACCATTTGCATGAGTTATTTTAGGACAGGAGGTCCTGGCAAGGAACAGGAAACTAACACCCTACTAGAAGAATCCAACGAAGGTCAAAAGGAAACACCACATGTCTTACCAACCTCCCAGAATCCGCCTCACTGGAATCCATCTTGCATTAGCAATGTGTGCACCACCAAGAAGGACTCTGAGTCAGAATGATTGGCTAGAGACAACCTGGAAACTAATTCCATCACCATAACATCCAAAACTGTGAGCGATCTAGCAGAGCAGTTTTCTAGGTTTCTCTTACCCTCCTGCTCTCCTCCCTGAGCACCCCTTCCCAATAAAGTCTGTCTCTTGCTTTGTCAGCTCGTGTGTCCTCTCAGGCAATTTATTTCCTATTGTTAGACGAGAGCCCACTCTCAGGCTGGTGGAAAGGGTCATTCTTCCTGCAACAGAACCATGCTGGCATATTAGAGAAATAACAAGGAAGTCAGTGTAGTTGGAGCAGAGCAAACAAGGAGGGCAGTGTAAGAGAGAAGGCAAGGGAACAAGCAAGAGTCAGTCATGTAGGACCTTCTGGGGAAAGAAAGGAGATTACAATTCCTAACTGTGACTCCTAACTGTGGCAGGCAACCACTGAGAGTGTTTGAACAGCCTAAGGACATGATCTCATTTATACTTTCAGATGAATCAACGTGGCTGAATCTCAAAAACATACGGTTGAAAAATGTAGCAAGTCATAGAAAAATAGCCCAAAACAAGCAATACTAATTTTTCCAGTAGCCATGTGTCAATGTGAGAGTTTGACCATAAAGAAGGCTGAGCAATGAAGAACTGATGCTTTCCATGTGCTGCTGGAGAAGACTCTTGAGAATTCCTTGTATTGCAAGGAGATCAAACCAGTCAATCCTAGAGGAAATCAACCTTGACTATTCACTGGAAGGACTGATGCCGAAGCTGAAGCTCCTATACTTTGGCCACCTGGTGCAAAGAGCCGAATCATTGGAAAAGACCCTGATGCTGGGAAAAATTGAGGGTAGGAGAAGAAGGGGACCAGAGAGAATGAGATAGTTGGATGACATCACCAACTCAATGACATAGTTTGAGCAAACTCTGGGAGATAATGAAGGACTGGCTTGTTGCAGTCCATGGAGTCACAAACAGTCAGACACAACTTAGCAACGGAACAACAAAAATTGATCTATTATTTAGGGATGTGATTTTATTTTTTTAACTAGAGAAAAATCAAAGAAATGATGATGATAAAATTCAAGAAGCAGGTTACCTCTGAGGGGAGACAGTGAAATGCAATTTGGGAAGCAATACAGGGAATGTATAGTGAAAGGTAAAAATGAAAACAATTCATTTATATCCAGCTTTTTGCAACCTATGGATGGGTCATGGAATTCTCCAGGCAAGAATACTGGAGAATATCCTTCTCCATGGGATCTTCCTAACCCAGGGACTGAACTAGGGTCTTCTTACTGAAGGCAAACAAGTTACCAGCTGAGCTACAAGAGAATGTCTAGGGTGCTGGTAAGCTCTATTTCTTAAGCTGGGTGGTGATTATGAGTGCTCATTTTATGAGTATTCTTTAAATCATATATGCTGTCTTTCATATGGCAATAATCTATATGATAGGTTTCATAATAATAAATGTTTTTAATGTTTTAGCTATGTTACCAAATGAATCAGGTCCCATTGCTCACTATTTACCAAATCAATTACATATTCACAAATGGCAGAAAGGAAAATGCCTTTAATCAGGATGCAGGAAGATGGTAAACTCAGCCTCCCGCAAAATCACCTGTGAAGACTCTGCTCAGCTGAGAAATTCTTTGTAATTTATTTTTAATTGAAGGATAATTGCTTTACAATGCTGCATTGATGCCATATATCAACATGACTCAGCATACGTATACATTTGTCCCCTTGCTGTCATACCCCCACCTCATGTGCTGCTGGGGAGAAGACTCTTGAGAATTCCTTGTATTGCAAGGAGATCAAACCAGTCAATCCTAGAGGAAATCAACCTTGACTATTCACTGGAAGGACTGATGCAAGCTGAAGCTCCTATACTTTGGCCACCTGATGCAAAGAGCCAATGCACTGGAAAAGACCTTGATGTTGGAAAAATTGAGGGTAGGAGAAGAAGGGGACCAGAGAGAATGAGATAGTTGGATGACATCACCAACTCAATGACATAGTTTGAGCAAACTCTGGGAGATAATGAAGGACTGGCTTGTTGCAGTCCATGGAGTCACAAACAGTCAGACACAACTTAGCAACGGAACAACAAAAATTGATCTATTATTTAGGGATGTGATTTTATTTTTTTAACTAGAGAAAAATCAAAGAAATGATGATGATAAAATTCAAGAAGCAGGTTACCTCTGAGGGGAGACAGTGAAATGCAATTTGGGAAGCAATACAGGGAATGTATAGTGAAAGGTAAAAATGAAAACAATTCATTTATATCCAGCTTTTTGCAACCTATGGATGGGTCATGGAATTCTCCAGGCAAGAATACTGGAGAATATCCTTCTCCATGGGATCTTCCTAACCCAGGGACTGAACTAGGGTCTTCTTACTGAAGGCAAACAAGTTACCAGCTGAGCTACAAGAGAATGTCTAGGGTGCTGGTAAGCTCTATTTCTTAAGCTGGGTGGTGATTATGAGTGCTCATTTTATGAGTATTCTTTAAATCATATATGCTGTCTTTCATATGGCAATAATCTATATGATAGGTTTCATAATAATAAATGTTTTTAATGTTTTAGCTATGTTACCAAATGAATCAGGTCCCATTGCTCACTATTTACCAAATCAATTACATATTCACAAATGGCAGAAAGGAAAATGCCTTTAATCAGGATGCAGGAAGATGGTAAACTCAGCCTCCCGCAAAATCACCTGTGAAGACTCTGCTCAGCTGAGAAATTCTTTGTAATTTATTTTTAATTGAAGGATAATTGCTTTACAATGCTGCATTGATGCCATATATCAACATGACTCAGCATACGTATACATTTGTCCCCTTGCTGTCAACCCTCCCTCCCACCTTTCCCCCCTTCCCACTCCTCCAGGTTGTTACAGAGCCTGGGTTTGAGTTTCCTGAGTCATACAGCAAATTCACATTGGCTATCTATTTTACATATGCTAGAGAAAGTTTTTTAAAGGGAAACTAAAGTCATCTCAGTTAATCATTGAGACTAGGGGGTCTGAGTCATTGCCAACGCCCACTGTCTGCAGGCTTGTCCACTCCTCACAATATAACTCCTCTAGATGTTATCTTGCTCACACAGTTTGTTAGAGAGATTATTGGAGGGGAAACCCAAGAGAAGAGATTTGGTCATCTGTTAATTACTTAGACTTCATTTCTACTCTTTAAAAAAAAAAAAATATGGAATGCTTCACAAATTTGCATGTCATCCTTGCACAGGGGCCATGCTAATTTTCTCTGTATCATTCCAATTTTAGCATATGTGCTACTGAAATGAGCACCATTTCCACTCCTTCGATCTACAGAAAGAACCAACAAGGTAGCCAAGGTATTGTGTGATTAACGTTTTGAAAGTTGTGCTTTGGCCAGACAAGAGTAGAGCACGGCGGCGGGGGGGTTGGCGAGCAGTGGGGTGCCTGGTTTACAAGTTAGTTACAATATAGCTTTGCCAAAGTGATAACAAAATGATCTTCCTTCTGAGAGTGGTTTTCTGCAAAGGGCTGCTTACAACTTCAGAGGGAGGTTGACTATAGGAAGGCAAGACATTTCAGTTCAGGGTCTGCAAACATGGAAGGCCGTGTGCAAGTCTCCTTACAATCAGGGAAGGAGAAGGCTTTACAGAGAGGAAAAAGAAGTTGGAAGGGGTCTAGTAAACCTGATTTAGTCCACGACTTTTCATTGGCTGAGTCCTTGCCAGGAAAGGAGTCTTTTTTCTTCATGTAAGGCTCGATATGGTCCCAGGGTGAGGCATCCTCCCCCTGCTAGTCTCCTGTGAGTGAAAGTCGCTCAGTCGTGTCCAGCTCTGAGCCCCATGGACAAGCCATGGAATTCTCCAGGCAAGAATACTGGAGTGAGTAGCTGTTCTCTTCTCCAGGGGATCTTCCCAACCCAGGGACTGAGTCCCGGTCTCCCACATTACAGGTGGATTCTTTACCATCTGAGCCACCAGGGAAGCCCTCTAGTCTCCCAGTTCTATTTAATTATTGATATTCCATCTTGCAAACTATTTACATAGGAAGATTTAAGATAAGGTCCAAATGAGGTGGTGGTGTAAAAGAAAATTTCCTGCTCTATCAATAAACAAGGGTGTCATAGCCATCTGTGATTCCAGCCCTCCAAATGGGAATTTCTGAGCCCAGGGAGAACAGTGTCAGTCATCAATCTGCCACCACAAGCTGCCACCACTCCCTACAGTGAGCAAGGAACTAACGATGGGAAAAATCAAGTCACAAGATGCTGACCCCGGATAACTGAGATGCGTATGAAAGAAATGATTTCAGTAAGTCCAAATTGTTGCACCGCCTGATACATAGAAAAACACTAAATTCCTAAACTTGAGATATCTGGTTTTCCTTTATTAACAATGATCTTTTGATGTTCAGACTACTTGCCTCTTGCTGGAAACTTACCTATATAATGTGACTGCTTCCCCTGCCTCCTCAGAGCAGTTTCTCAGGGTCTCTTGAGAAGCTGTCTCCCAGGCTTGAAGTCCTAAAAATTCCCACCAAATAAAACATAACTCTCAACTTCTAAGTTGTGACTACTTCTTAAGCTGACCCCGGCATGGACTAGTGTGACCACAGTTAGTGAAAAAGGATCCGACGTGAACTGTATTTTGAGAGCCGAGTTAATAGAAATTGCATATGTAATGGATATACGGTGTGAACAAAATGGGGGGAATGGGGTAAGACTTACACTGGAGCAGATTGAGGCAGGACTATTTGGAAAGCAGAAAAGTTGATCTCTCCAGATCCTTCTGGCCCTGAAGTACCTGTGCTTTCTTCAAGGAAAGCCCTTAATGCATTATCAAGAGCTAGAAAAGAAGCTTAGCATCTCTAAGTTCCATATCTATAGGAGCATATCTATCTAAGGATATTGCCCACCAGGATCCTTAGGAGCAGTGTGATTCTTCTCCGTCTGGATGAAGACTTTGGCTCTGATTGCTCCTTCCAGGGGCATTGCAGCGAAAACAGAAGAGAAAAGTGAAAAGGTTGAAAAAGAACCTCTTGCTGTTTTTCTAATAAGAAATTCACAATGTAACTGGGCTTTCAGGCAGTATAAACAGAGAAAATGAAAAAAGAGGTAAAAACCAAAGCAAATCTCCTCAATCCAACACAACTAAACAACATCAGGAGGAGCAGGGAGGAGCAGAGAGGCTGCCTCACCTTTGAGAGCTACTTTAGTCAGGGTCAAAGCCACTCTGAACAGGTCTGTCTGAGAGTACCCTGACTTCCCCATGGTCCATAGAGCAATTCTGCTGGTCTGTCTAGTGCAGTTGGAGCCAAACAAGAGTCAGAGAGCATCCCTGTCAGACTTCTACCTCCCTGCTCTCACAGGGTACCTCTTAAGAAAGGAGGTACCCTCAGTCCTGTGGCTCCTTTGCTTTTGCCTTTGCCTGGGGCAGTCAGGAGGAAGCACATCCCTGGGGGCGGGATGATGCCGGAGCCCTAATTTAAAGACAAAGATAGCCTTGGTTCTTTGTTAAGATTGTTTTAAAAAATTGTGTGTGCATGAGAGGATTGAGATTTTGATGAAATTCTTTCCCCATCCTTCCCTCTTCCTAGTCCTCAATCACACTAAAATCATAACAGGAACAATCCCAATGATACTTTCCCTCCCTATCTACCATTTATTGATCACTGTTGATGTATGTGCCAGGCACATTGTTATGTAATTTCCTTGCATTACCTCATTTGGTGATCAGAGCAACCTTGTGAGATCTGTATTATTATCTTCATTTCACTTATAGTCATGCTAGCCCACATTTACCCAAATCTTTCCACCTGCCTGGCACTTCACAAATAACATGTGTTATGTCATTACAGGGACAGTATTACTCTCATCCCCAGATTACAGAGGAGGAAACACCCTCAGAGAAGTGAAGAAACTCAAACAAGACTTGACAATCAGCAGAACCGCCTGCCATCATGGATAGGCTCCCCAGAAAGGCTCACATCCTGGGACTTCTCGGCCACTTTTGGCCAGAATTAGGCAGACAGCATCCATAACTTGCATTAGTCAAGGGGTCAAGAGTGGAGGTTCTGGATAATGGACATATGATACAATTCCTTTTCCTGGGTGGAAATGGCCTACAAAAGACAGCAGCGTGAGAACGCAGGCAGGAGGAACAGAATATCGAGCAGTGAGGAGGCTCGAGTTGGAGACTGCTAAGTCCTCTGTGGTGGCTCAGTGCCTGGGCCTACAGGTTTTTTGATAACTTGGAAAAATCTGTAACTGTTCAGCTTTTTTCAACGTGTTATGTCTTCTTTGTTTTAGCCTGTCAGTAAACCTTTCCAGTACCTATTCTATGCTAGCCACTCTAGGGACTAAGAACATGCATTTGGTGCCTACATAGTTACAAGACACATATCTTGCCTTCGAAAAAATTCAGTCTAGTGGGGGAAAGGAGGTAGGGGTGAGATTCAGTTAGTGGAAATTAATGTGACAAGGTTTGGAATTCTGTAGGGGTACAATTATGGAAAAGTAAATGGGCATCATATCTGTGTGAATGCTGTAAAGAATTCTGTGAGGCTTGTGAATTTGTATTGTGGTGGAAGGGTGCTCTAGGAGAGGTGCACTGCTTAGCTCTTGATGTCTTTGGAAATCTGACCAAAGAAGTGAGCATTTTCCCGTGCTGTCTTATCCACTAAGCTTTCCTACCTGTTGAGTTCAACAGTTATGACTTGATCGTAGCCTTCCACTTATGGCTGAGGTCTAAGGAAGGTCTGATTACAGTTTGATTTAAAAATAGCACTTTTTATAGCTTTGAATGATAGAAGATAAAACTAGTTAGTATGGTTTTAGGTATCTAGTAAGGGGCTTCCTTGTGGTTCAGATGGTAAAGAATCTGCTTGCAATGCAGAACACACAAGAGACTCAGGTTTGATCCCTGAGTTCGGAAGATCCCCAAACTCCAAAGGAGAAGGAAATCACTAACTCCAGTATTACTCTCATCCCCAGATTACAGAGGAGGAAACACCCTCAGAGAAGTGAAGAAACTCAAACAAGACTTGACAATCAGCAGAACCGCCTGCCATCATGGATAGGCTCCCCAGAAAGGCTCACATCCTGGGACTTCTCGGCCACTTTTGGCCAGAATTAGGCAGACAGCATCCATAACTTGCATTAGTCAAGGGGTCAAGAGTGGAGGTTCTGGATAATGGACATATGATACAATTCCTTTTCCTGGGTGGAAATGGCCTACAAAAGACAGCAGCGTGAGAACGCAGGCAGGAGGAACAGAATATCGAGCAGTGAGGAGGCTCGAGTTGGAGACTGCTAAGTCCTCTGTGGTGGCTCAGTGCCTGGGCCTACAGGTTTTTTGATAACTTGGAAAAATCTGTAACTGTTCAGCTTTTTTCAACGTGTTATGTCTTCTTTGTTTTAGCCTGTCAGTAAACCTTTCCAGTACCTATTCTATGCTAGCCACTCTAGGGACTAAGAACATGCATTTGGTGCCTACATAGTTACAAGACACATATCTTGCCTTCGAAAAAATTCAGTCTAGTGGGGGAAAGGAGGTAGGGGTGAGATTCAGTTAGTGGAAATTAATGTGACAAGGTTTGGAATTCTGTAGGGGTACAATTATGGAAAAGTAAATGGGCATCATATCTGTGTGAATGCTGTAAAGAATTCTGTGAGGCTTGTGAATTTGTATTGTGGTGGAAGGGTGCTCTAGGAGAGGTGCACTGCTTAGCTCTTGATGTCTTTGGAAATCTGACCAAAGAAGTGAGCATTTTCCGTGCTGTCTTATCCACTAAGCTTTCCTACCTGTTGAGTTCAACAGTTATGACTTGATCGTAGCCTTCCACTTATGGCTGAGGTCTAAGGAAGGTCTGATTACAGTTTGATTTAAAAATAGCACTTTTTATAGCTTTGAATGATAGAAGATAAAACTAGTTAGTATGGTTTTAGGTATCTAGTAAGGGGCTTCCTTGTGGTTCAGATGGTAAAGAATCTGCTTGCAATGCAGAACACACAAGAGACTCAGGTTTGATCCCTGAGTTCGGAAGATCCCCAAACTCCAAAGGAGAAGGAAATCACTAACTCCAGTATTCTTGCTTGGAGAATTCCACGGACAGAGGAGCCTGGTGGGCTACAGTCCATGCTGTCACAAACAGTTGGACATGACTAACTTTTTTATAGGGTACATAATTAAATCTTGGTGAACAAACTATTTTTTGAAGTTTAAAATGCATTGAACTTGCAGACAAAAGAATAAATTAATCTTAAATCAAATAAGTTAACTGAATGTCAATAGTTCAAGGAAATTGTTTTTCAGACTCATCTGAATGTCACATTAGGGTGTTTTAATTAAACAAAAACAACCCAAGTTTCCACTGCATCTTCCTAGATTTCTGTGGCTTGACTTACTAAAGTCTCTCATTAAACAGAAAAAGAGGGTTTCCCTGGTGGCCTAGTAGGTAAAGAGTCTGCCTTGCAATGCTAGGGGCACCAGTTTCATCCCTGCCCTGGGAAGAGCCCACGTACCATGGAGAAGCTGGACTGGTGTGTCCAATTAGGAGCCAACACTCTGGAGCGCATGTGCCCAAAGCCGGTGCTCCGCAGCAAGAGGCCACTGCAACAGGAGGTCCACACACGCCAAAAAATTAAGATGGATGAAAATAAATAAATAAAAAACCAATAAAAGAGGCCAAAATTAATTTTTAAAAAGAGAGAAAAAGAATTGATATGGAATAAATTCACATCTTTAAAAAATCTCTATTTTCATTTGATAGAGCATACGCCTTTTGTGCACAAGCAAAACACATGATTTTCTATTTTGCATTTAGTTAGTAGCTATTGCATTTTTTTAAATTTTTATTTTGAATAACTAAAGTGAAGTTACTATTGATATTTACAATGTATTCCTCATAGTTATTGATATTTATGCTTGCTTTATTCTTTTTTTATTTGTTAAAAAAATTAAGCACAAGACATAAAAGAGATGTAATTTCTCCCGCTGTAGTTTCAGCAAATATATTCTTTATTCTGCCTTTTATAATTGTGGTAAGGCAAAACTATAGATTTTATCATTATAGAGAAAAATTTAAGACTTCGAAAAGGGCAAGAGGTGACTGGATATCCTTTTAATAAAAGGCTGAAAGCCCCAGGAATTATTGAATTCCATCAAGAGGCAACTTTGACTAGGGTTTTATAACTCTGTGGAGATAGATGCTCATTTGTTGCAAACTGACAGCAATGCAAACAATTCTCGTCTGTGAGAATGTAAATTAGATGCATCCTGTTGGAATAAAATTGATGACTGCCCTATGCACAGAATAGTTTTTGCAAATTTATTTCAACATTTTTAGTGCATTATAATTCATGCATATAATAAATGCAATAAAATCTGTGTTCATTTTATATCTGAAAATCATGATTTCTCATCAGTTTTGAGAATTATCCTTTACATCACATTTAATTTTGCACGAATTGTTTAATTTACCTAGATTTCTGTGGCTTGACTTACTAAAG
This sequence comes from Tragulus kanchil, assembly GCA_022376925.1. Taxonomy (NCBI): domain Eukaryota; kingdom Metazoa; phylum Chordata; class Mammalia; order Artiodactyla; family Tragulidae; genus Tragulus; species Tragulus kanchil. The sequence goes on from JAIOJX010000006.1 coordinate 98,500,869, forward strand.
TCTCTCATTAAACAGAAAAAGAGGGTTTCCCTGGTGGCCTAGTAGGTAAAGAGTCTGCCTTGCAATGCTAGGGGCACCAGTTTCATCCCTGCCCTGGGAAGAGCCCACGTACCATGGAGAAGCTGGACTGGTGTGTCCAATTAGGAGCCAACACTCTGGAGCGCATGTGCCCAAAGCCGGTGCTCCGCAGCAAGAGGCCACTGCAACAGGAGGTCCACACACGCCAAAAAATTAAGATGGATGAAAATAAATAAATAAAAAACCAATAAAAGAGGCCAAAATTAATTTTTAAAAAGAGAGAAAAAGAATTGATATGGAATAAATTCACATCTTTAAAAAATCTCTATTTTCATTTGATAGAGCATACGCCTTTTGTGCACAAGCAAAACACATGATTTTCTATTTTGCATTTAGTTAGTAGCTATTGCATTTTTTAATTTGTATTTTGAATAACTAAAGTGAAGTTACTATTGATATTTACAATGTATTCCTCATAGTTATTGATATTTATGCTTGCTTTATTCTTTTTTTATTTGTTAAAAAAATTAAGCACAAGACATAAAAGAGATGTAATTTCTCCCGCTGTAGTTTCAGCAAATATATTCTTTATTCTGCCTTTTATAATTGTGGTAAGGCAAAACTATAGATTTTATCATTATAGAGAAAAATTTAAGACTTCGAAAAGGGCAAGAGGTGACTGGATATCCTTTTAATAAAAGGCTGAAAGCCCCAGGAATTATTGAATTCCATCAAGAGGCAACTTTGACTAGGGTTTTATAACTCTGTGGAGATAGATGCTCATTTGTTGCAAACTGACAGCAATGCAAACAATTCTCGTCTGTGAGAATGTAAATTAGATGCATCCTGTTGGAATAAAATTGATGACTGCCCTATGCACAGAATAGTTTTTGCAAATTTATTTCAACATTTTTAGTGCATTATAATTCATGCATATAATAAATGCAATAAAAATCTGTGTTCATTTTATATCTGAAAATCATGATTTCTCATCAGTTTTTGAGAATTATCCTTTGACATCACATTTAATTTTGCACGAATTGTTAATTTAGGAATTAGTAAGACGTGGAATAGAAATGTGACCTTTTGCCATTTTGGTCAACATAGCAAGATAGTCACAAAGTATTTAGAACTTGAAAACAATGAGATGCTGGGCCTAAAATTCAGTTCAAGTAGAAACAAGATCCTTTCACCCAAATATCCAATTAATTTGGCAGTAATTCACATGTTCATTACTAAGCCCATTGACAGTGGTTACAACAGTGATTGCAACAGCCAGAGCACACAGCAGAGTGGTGGGGAACTAGAAGGTAGTTCCAGCACAAAAAGATCCACTCAGAGTGAGACTGGGATTTTGGTAATAGTTAAATAAGCACAGGACTTTGTGACAACCAAAAGCAAAACCAAAATCCTGCTATAAGGTAAGACTGCTTATAGAACATTGAACAGCAGATGCCAAGTTGGCTTTCTAATGCTTCAAAAGAAAAAATCAAAAAAGACAAACTTCGCATGTAATTTTTAAAAAAGGCATGTAATTAAAAAAAAAAAAAAAGGAGAAAAAGACTGACTAGGTCCTCATCAGATTTACAAGCTGCACTCTGATAAGCTTATGCTGGCCTGTGCCAAGAAGAGACATTTCCTAGAGTCAAACATGCTGGGTTGGCTGGCAAACGGCAATGTCCAATGAAGAAACATCCATAACACTTCCGAGTATGTGTGCCCAGAGAAAGTGTTTGTTGAATGAATGAACAACTGAGTGAACCAGTGACCATCTTTAGAAGTCACAGAGTTATGTCATGGGATCTGCAAACCATGATATACAGCAAGTGTTGTTCAGAAAGCTGAGAAAATATTTCACACATACACCCATGCTTGTAAAAGTCCAAGGTAATTGTGATAACATAATACAGATTTATTTAACCCACCATTAAATTCATTTGTAGTTTTTTACTGTTTATATTTTTCCTATGGATACACATAAAAAGTATGGTAACTATGATGGGGAAGCCTCTGAAAATTTTTACTGCTCTAAATGTACTCAAGAAACTTGAATAACCTATCTAGGGAAATAATCTGAAAATGAATAGATACATGTATTCAAATGTGTATAACTGAATCACTTTGCTGTACACCTGAAACTAACACAAAATTATAAATCAACTATACTCTAATTAAATTTATTTAAATAAAATATAAAAGAGAAAAGCCTTGCTCAAAAAAGTCTGAATTATTACTATCTCCTTCAAATGTTCTGGGTCCCTCTCCTTTCCTTCTTTCCCTCTGGGTCTCTGATTATACAAATGTTAGATCTATTGCTACAGTTTCACAGGTCCCTGGGATTCTGTTCATTTATTTTCTACCCATTTTCTCTCTGTTCTTCAGATTGGGCCATTTCCCTTTTCCTGTCTTCATGTTTACTGACTCTGTCATATTCATTTTGTTACTGAATCCATCCAGTGAGGATTCATTTTCTATGTTGGTTTATGGAGGACTTTTAAAAATGTCCAAGCAAAACCAAAATCCTGCTATAAGGTAAGACTGCTTATAGAACATTGAACAGCAGATGCCAAGTTGGCTTTCTAATGCTTCAAAAGAAAAAATCAAAAAAGACAAACTTCGCATGTAATTTTTAAAAAAGGCATGTAATTAAAAAAAAAAAAAAAGGAGAAAAAGACTGACTAGGTCCTCATCAGATTTACAAGCTGCACTCTGATAAGCTTAGCTGGCCTGTGCCAAGAAGAGACATTTCCTAGAGTCAAACATGCTGGGTTGGCTGGCAAACGGCAATGTCCAATGAAGAAACATCCATAACACTTCCGAGTATGTGTGCCCAGAGAAAGTGTTTGTTGAATGAATGAACAACTGAGTGAACCAGTGACCATCTTTAGAAGTCACAGAGTTATGTCATGGGATCTGCAAACCATGATATACAGCAAGTGTTGTTCAGAAAGCTGAGAAAATATTTCACACATACACCCATGCTTGTAAAAGTCCAAGGTAATTGTGATAACATAATACAGATTTATTTAACCCACCATTAAATTCATTTGTAGTTTTTTACTGTTTATATTTTTCCTATGGATACACATAAAAAGTATGGTAACTATGATGGGGAGCCTCTGAAAATTTTTACTGCTCTAAATGTACTCAAGAAACTTGAATAACCTATCTAGGGAAATAATCTGAAAATGAATAGATACATGTATTCAAATGTGTATAACTGAATCACTTTGCTGTACACCTGAAACTAACACAAAATTATAAATCAACTATACTCTAATTAAATTTATTTAAATAAAATATAAAAGAGAAAAGCCTTGCTCAAAAAAGTCTGAATTATTACTATCTCCTTCAAATGTTCTGGGTCCCTCTCCTTTCCTTCTTTCCCTCTGGGTCTCTGATTATACAAATGTTAGATCTATTGCTACAGTTTCACAGGTCCCTGGGATTCTGTTCATTTATTTTCTACCCATTTTCTCTCTGTTCTTCAGATTGGGCCATTTCCCTTTTCCTGTCTTCATGTTTACTGACTCTGTCATATTCATTTTGTTACTGAATCCATCCAGTGAGGATTCATTTTCTATGTTGGTTTATGGAGGACTTTTAAAAATGTCCATTATTATATTTTTCCCATTCTGAAACTTGCACTTTACTCTCATGTATTTCATTTATTTGCTAAGACTTCCTATTTTTTTGTTTGTTTCAAGCATGGTCTTAGTTGCCTATTTTATGGTGTCTGCTTTAAAATCCTTGTCAGGGTTTCCCTGGTGGTTCCATGGGTAAAGAGTCCACCTTGCAGTGCAAGGCAGGTTTGATCCCTGGCCCAGGAATATCCCACATGCTGTGGAGTGGCTGGACTGGTGTGTCCAATTGAGAGTCAGAGCTCTGGAGCGCATGCGGCCAAAGCCAGTGCTCTGTGACAGGAGAGGCCACTACAGTGGGAGGCCCACACAGGCCAAAGAATGAAGATGGATGAAAAGTAAATAAAGAAAGAATCAATAAAAGAGGCCAAAACTTTAAAAAATAGTTTAAAAATAAAATAAAATAAAATCCTTGTCAGCTAATGCCAACATTTGTATTGTTTCAGTATGCATGGATTGTGTTTTCTTGTTCATGTTGAGATAATCCTTGTCACGAGTGATTTTTTGGTTATACACTACAGTTTGGGGGATTATGTTGTAAGATCCTACATCCTATCTCTCTTCTTTTTTGTAGGCAGTCACCCGGTTAAAAGTATAGTGTATAGGTCTACATGAGAGTGAAAGTTCCTTTCCTTTTTTGATGACATTGATATGTCCTGGTTAAACTGGAGCATTTACTCACACTGTCTCATTGCTGTTTAGTAAGGGTGTAAGTTCTGCTCCCTCTGGGCTTCCGTTTAGGAGGCAAAGCACAAGGGATCAAGAGTGCCATCTACATAAATCACAGCAATTGCTTTTTAACATCAAAAAGTCTGAATTATTACTATCTCCTTCAAATGTTCTGGGTCCCTCTCCTTTCCTTCTTTCCCTCTGGGTCTCTGATTATACAAATGTTAGATCTATTGCTACAGTTTCACAGGTCCCTGGGATTCTGTTCATTTATTTTCTACCCATTTTCTCTCTGTTCTTCAGATTGGGCCATTTCCCTTTTCCTGTCTTCATGTTTACTGACTCTGTCATATTCATTTTGTTACTGAATCCATCCAGTGAGGATTCATTTTCTATGTTGGTTTATGGAGGACTTTTAAAAATGTCCATTATTATATTTTTCCCATTCTGAAACTTGCACTTTACTCTCATGTATTTCATTTATTTGCTAAGACTTCCTATTTTTTTGTTTGTTTCAAGCATGGTCTTAGTTGCCTATTTTATGGTGTCTGCTTTAAAATCCTTGTCAGGGTTTCCCTGGTGGTTCCATGGGTAAAGAGTCCACCTTGCAGTGCAAGGCAGGTTTGATCCCTGGCCCAGGAATATCCCACATGCTGTGGAGTGGCTGGACTGGTGTGTCCAATTGAGAGTCAGAGCTCTGGAGCGCATGCGGCCAAAGCCAGTGCTCTGTGACAGGAGAGGCCACTACAGTGGGAGGCCCACACAGGCCAAAGAATGAAGATGGATGAAAAGTAAATAAAGAAAGAATCAATAAAAAGAGGCCAAAACTTTAAAAAATAGTTTAAAAATAAAATAAAATAAAATCCTTGTCAGCTAATGCCAACATTTGTATTGTTTCAGTATGCATGGATTGTGTTTTCTTGTTCATGTTGAGATAATCCTTGTCACGAGTGATTTTTTGGTTATACACTACAGTTTGGGGGATTATGTTGTAAGATCCTACATCCTATCTCTCTTCTTTTTTGTAGGCAGTCACCCGGTTAAAAGTATAGTGTATAGGTCTACATGAGAGTGAAAGTTCCTTTCCTTTTTTGATGACATTGATATGTCCTGGTTAAACTGGAGCATTTACTCACACTGTCTCATTGCTGTTTAGTAAGGGTGTAAGTTCTGCTCCCCTCTGGGCTTCCGTTTAGGGAGGCAAAGCACAAGGGATCAAGAGTGCCATCTACATAAATCACAGCAATTGCTTTTTTAACATCAAAATCATTTTGTATCAGGGTAGAGCCAACTAACAATGTTATGATAGTTTCAGGTGAACAGTGAAGGAACTCAACCATACATATGCATGTATCCATTCTCCCCCAAATGCCCCTCCCTTCCAGGCTGCCACATAACATTGAGCAAAGCTCCATGTGTTCTGTGATGGATGTTCTTGGTTCTTGCCGGTTATCCGTTTTAAATATAGTGCTGGCACATGACCTTCCCTAAATCCTTAGCTATATGTTCCCCTCGGCAACCATGAGTCCGTTTTCTAAGTCTCTGAGATTCTATTTTGTAATAAGCTCATTTGTATCATTTCTTTTTAGAGACCACATATAAGGGATGTCATATGATATTTCTGCTTCTCTGTCTGGCTTCCTTCCCCAGTATGACACTGTCTAGGCCCATCCATGTCCATAATTAGTTTTTTTGATCCATCTCATAGAGAAAGAAAAAGAAAAAGAAACAAACAGGATCTAGTTAAACTTAAAAATTTCTGCACAGCAAAGGAAATGATCAACAAAAACAAAAAAAGACATGCCACAGAAAAGAGAAAATATTTGCAAATGGTGCAACTGACAGATTAATCTCCAAAATATATAGACAATTCATGCAGATCTATGACAAAAGATTAATCCAATTAAAAATGTGCAGAAGATCTAAATAGTTTTCCAAAGAAGACATAGAAATGACTGGGGACACATGAAAAAATGCTCAATATCACTAATTATTAGATAAACACAAATCAAAACTACAATGATGTATCACCTCACACAGGTCAGTATGGTCTGCTTCAAAAAGCCTATGAATGATAAATGCTAGAGGGTTTGGAGATAAGGGAATCCTCTTACAGTGTTGGTGGGAATGTAAATTGGTATAGCCACTATGGAGGACAGTTCCTTAAAAAACTAAGAACTAGGGCTTCCCTGGTGGTCCAGTGGGTAAGGACACTGCCTTGCAGTGCAAGGGGCACCAGTTCATTCCCTGGCCTGGGAAGATCCCACATGCCATGGAGTGGCAGGACCGATGTGTCCAACTACCAAGCCGGAGCTCTGGAGCGCATGCGCCCAGAGCCAGCGCTCTGCGACAACAGAGGCCACTGCGATGGGAGGCCCACATGGGCCAAAGAACACAGATGGATGAAAATAGATAAATGAAAGACCAATAGAAGTGGTCAAAAAAAAAAAAAAACCCTAAGAACTACTGTATGACCCAGCAATCCCACTCTTGGGCAGGTATCTGGAGAAAACAATTATCTAAAAGGATATACGCACTTCAGTGCTCATTGTAGCACGATTTACAATAGCCACAACATGGAAGCAACCATTGACAGAGGAATAGATAAAGAAGATGTGGTATACATTATATATACATATATGAATATTACTCAACCACAAAAAAATATAAAATAATGCCATTTGCAGCAACATAGAGGGATCTAGAGATTACTATACTAAATGAAGTAAGTCACACAGAGAAATACAAATATACCTTCCCCCAGTATGACACTGTCTAGGCCCATCCATGTCCATAATTAGTTTTTTTGATCCATCTCATAGAGAAAGAAAAAGAAAAAGAAACAAACAGGATCTAGTTAAACTTAAAAATTTCTGCACAGCAAAGGAAATGATCAACAAAAACAAAAAAAGACATGCCACAGAAAAGAGAAAATATTTGCAAATGGTGCAACTGACAGATTAATCTCCAAAATATATAGACAATTCATGCAGATCTATGACAAAAGATTAATCCAATTAAAAATGTGCAGAAGATCTAAATAGTTTTCCAAAGAAGACATAGAAATGACTGGGGACACATGAAAAAATGCTCAATATCACTAATTATTAGATAAACACAAATCAAAACTACAATGATGTATCACCTCACACAGGTCAGTATGGTCTGCTTCAAAAAGCCTATGAATGATAAATGCTAGAGGGTTTGGAGATAAGGGAATCCTCTTACAGTGTTGGTGGGAATGTAAATTGGTATAGCCACTATGGAGGACAGTTCCTTAAAAAACTAAGAACTAGGGCTTCCCTGGTGGTCCAGTGGGTAAGGACACTGCCTTGCAGTGCAAGGGGCACCAGTTCATTCCCTGGCCTGGGAAGATCCCACATGCCATGGAGTGGCAGGACCGATGTGTCCAACTACCAAGCCGGAGCTCTGGAGCGCATGCGCCCAGAGCCAGCGCTCTGCGACAACAGAGGCCACTGCGATGGGAGGCCCACATGGGCCAAAGAACACAGATGGATGAAAATAGATAAATGAAAGACCAATAGAAGTGGTCAAAAAAAAAAAAAAACCCTAAGAACTACTGTATGACCCAGCAATCCCACTCTTGGGCAGGTATCTGGAGAAAACAATTATCTAAAAGGATATACGCACTTCAGTGCTCATTGTAGCACGATTTACAATAGCCACAACATGGAAGCAACCATTGACAGAGGAATAGATAAAGAAGATGTGGTATACATTATATATACATATATGAATATTACTCAACCACAAAAAAATATAAAATAATGCCATTTGCAGCAACATAGAGGGATCTAGAGATTACTATACTAAATGAAGTAAGTCACACAGAGAAATACAAATATAATATCACTGATACGCAGAATCTAATATTAAAAATACACAAATGGATTTATTTACAAAATAGAAGCAGGCTGATAGATATCGAAGACAAGCTTGCACATCCTAAAGGGGAAACATGGGGGGGAGGGATAAATCAAGAGCTTCAGATAAACACATGTATACTACTCTACCTAAGGTAGATACTCAAAAAGAACTTACTGTATAGCACAAGGAAATCGACCCAATGTTCTGTGATAACCTGTATGAGAAAACAATCTAAAAAAGAGTGAATGTAGGTATATGTATTACTGAATCACTTCACTGTACACTAAATCAACTATATTTCGATAAAATCAAAGACTTTTTTAAAAGAGTGGCAATGAGCAGCACGTCACCTGCCTTGCTCCGTTTCCTCTCAGAGGGTGTTGGGCTGCCTCCCAGAGGCCTACACGACCTGTGCTGCCCAGCTTCAAGACCAAAGAAAAGACCTGGAGTCAGCACCGGGCATCAATGGTTTAATGGATGGGGATTTTACACATCTGAAACAAACTCCTGGAGTTAAGAATATTTCATTCACTGATGACTGTCCTGCAACTCTGTTTGCTATCATGTCTTCATTACCTTTCACTGTTCACTGTTATTTCAAAGGCATCTGATGACAGAGGACAGCCCAATATGTGCTCGGTCCACGATCATGAAATGAAAATCTTGTGTTTAATATAGAGATCAACACCTTAGGAGATGCTCCCTCTATGTTTGTGAAATTGAATTCAGTTAAATCCATTGTGTGAGATTTCAGCAATTATAACATGTTGTTTGTAGTATAACTTTTGAGATTTCTTTGTGTTTACAAAATTTGGGTATCAGGTAGTTTGCCTTTATATTTCTCAACAGGAAACTGAAATAACAAATTTGTTTTTTAGAAGTTTTCAATTTATATGAATACTTCAGTGCTCATTGTAGCACGATTTACAATAGCCACAACATGGAAGCAACCATTGACAGAGGAATAGATAAAGAAGATGTGGTATACATTATATATACATATATGAATATTACTCAACCACAAAAAAATATAAAATAATGCCATTTGCAGCAACATAGAGGGATCTAGAGATTACTATACTAAATGAAGTAAGTCACACAGAGAAATACAAATATAATATCACTGATACGCAGAATCTAATATTAAAAATACACAAATGGATTTATTTACAAAATAGAAGCAGGCTGATAGATATCGAAGACAAGCTTGCACATCCTAAAGGGGAAACATGGGGGGGAGGGATAAATCAAGAGCTTCAGATAAACACATGTATACTACTCTACCTAAGGTAGATACTCAAAAAGAACTTACTGTATAGCACAAGGAAATCGACCCAATGTTCTGTGATAACCTGTATGAGAAAACAATCTAAAAAAGAGTGAATGTAGGTATATGTATTACTGAATCACTTCACTGTACACTAAATCAACTATATTTCGATAAAATCAAAGACTTTTTTAAAAGAGTGGCAATGAGCAGCACGTCACCTGCCTTGCTCCGTTTCCTCTCAGAGGGTGTTGGGCTGCCTCCCAGAGGCCTACACGACCTGTGCTGCCCAGCTTCAAGACCAAAGAAAAGACCTGGAGTCAGCACCGGGCATCAATGGTTTAATGGATGGGGATTTTACACATCTGAAACAAACTCCTGGAGTTAAGAATATTTCATTCACTGATGACTGTCCTGCAACTCTGTTTGCTATCATGTCTTCATTACCTTTCACTGTTCACTGTTATTTCAAAGGCATCTGATGACAGAGGACAGCCCAATATGTGCTCGGTCCACGATCATGAAATGAAAATCTTGTGTTTAATATAGAGATCAACACCTTAGGAGATGCTCCCTCTATGTTTGTGAAATTGAATTCAGTTAAATCCATTGTGTGAGATTTCAGCAATTATAACATGTTGTTTGTAGTATAACTTTTGAGATTTCTTTGTGTTTACAAAATTTGGGTATCAGGTAGTTTGCCTTTATATTTCTCAACAGGAAACTGAAATAACAAATTTGTTTTTTAGAAGTTTTCAATTTATATGAATACTTCAGAATAATTTAAATGATATATAAGTAACACACATTCATTTTCAACACACATATGTTGGTGTGTGTATGTGTCTGTCCAAGATACTTTGTCATATTGAATTAACATTGCAATTCAGCATTGCAAAGCCAACTCTTCTTTGGAGGTCTTATTCAGCAATAAAATCTTAATTGTCAATATAAATCCAAATTAATTCACTAAATTTATACCAAAATCTTAATTTAATGAATAATCCTCAAATTCAGAGAGATTTCATATTGTTTGGTTTTGATTTATTATAACCAAAGAGATTGTGGACATATGTTTTCAAGGATCTAACTTTGGGTTCAGAATTTCCTTAATAATGAAAACTCTTGAAGACTTCCAGAAGTAGGTTAATCCTCTTGCTCCAGGATGAAATCTAAACCTTTTTGCAGATATCTCAAGATAATGCACTCCTTCTCTCAGTAAAACATTTCCAAGCTTATTACACTCTTGAGAACACCTTCTTTATATCTGATCTGCTGCGATAGGAGTTTGTCTTCTTTCTTTTGTCTCCTGACATTTTTAAGAAGAGTGGAACAACCTGGAAGCATTCACATAATGACTGAAAGAAGTTACTGCTGCATTGTCTGACTTTTGAAAAATGCCAAGAGCTATTCCCATTAAAGCTGAATAATGTCATAGGATGATAGTTAATTTGATCCCTAAGTGTTCTGTGTCATTGTCCTTCACAAGGAACTGATGAAATATAATATATACAGTTGTCCCTTCTTATCCAACGGGGATTGGTTCCAGGTCTCCCTCAACCCCAAAACCCACATTTGGGGGTGCTCAGGTCCCTTAGATAAATTAATCTAAGTGTCAATTATGAAGTCAAGTGCCCCAAAGTCTTGCTGAGCTCTATGGTGAAAAGTCATTAGACAGTGATGTTTGGGTGGCAACTTTTAGCTATCTCTGGCAAAGTAGCTATCAAAAGTAGTTGGGATAATTCTTAGTTTATTTTATTCTCTGCATTGGACTTCCATTAATGGAGTCTAATAAAGTCACAACGCAGCAGGTAAGAAATAAGGAGTAAGATGCCAAACAAAGGAGTTAGATAGCAATATACTCAAGATGCCAAATGAGGCAAAGTCTTGGGGGTGAGAAACTGGTGGAAGGCAGTATGAGAACTTCCACTTCTTTCTGATAGTTTCATTCTGTGCCCTCACAAAGATGGATGTTTATATTAAATAATAACAACTGCTGAGTTTAAACACCACAGGCTGCAACTGGAATCCTCCAGAAACGTAATTGGGGTGAATATAAAATGACCTCGCAATGACTTCTCACATTTGTTGTTTTTAAAGTTGTGAGAAGATAACTATGCCAACAAACCTACTGAATGAATCCAGACAAGACAATTCTAAAATTTACATGGAAAAGTCAAGGATCTATAATAGCTAAAACAATTTTGAAAATGAAGAATAAAGTAGTAGAAAGCAGTCAACCCAAGGTCAACACTTTTTTATAATTACACTAATTAGAACAGTGCGATATTTGTGGAGGCATAAACTCATAGATTAGTGGAATAGAATAAAGAACTCAGAAATTGACTCATAAATATCTCCAAACAAAGGCACAAATTCAGTGAAGAAAAGAGAGCCTTTTCATTACAGGATGCTGGAGCGCTTGGACGGCTACAGGAGAAAATTAATCTCGACCCAAGTGTCATACTTTAAACAAAAATTCTCTCAACATGGATCGTGGACTTAAACATAAAAGGTAAACAGGTAAAACTTGTTTTAAACATAAGAGAAAATCCTTAGGATCTAGATCAAGGCAAAGAGTTCTTAGACTTGAAACCAAATCATGATCTGTAAAATCAAACATTTATCATTGAGACTTTATCAAAATTAAAACCTTTGTTTAGCACACTGCCCTGTTAAATGGATAAAAAGACAAGCCACACTCTGGAAAAAACTATTTGCAAATCACACAGCCTTAATCTGTGATTTGGTGGGTTTTGCACTCTATTGTAAAGGTTTGATTGATTTCATCACTAACTGTTATCACCAGATGTATGTACTCCAACTGTATCAGATTATGCTTTTTACTTAACAAGAGGAAACTTCTAACTATGTAAGTCATGTAAGGATTACATGTTTAATGATACTGAAATTCTGGGAAATTAATTCTCAAAACAGTGAGTCTAACTACTGACTTTATCTTTTTAATGAATAAAGATAGGATGTTGTATTCAGGAGCCGTCAATGCTGCAATACCATTTTTACCTCTGCTCCTCAATTCATCAAATGTTTATTGACACTTTTCAGTGGTCAGAAGGTACTGTTGGTTTTGGGTTTTTTTGCTGGAAAATGCAATCTTTTTTATGGCTGCTCCAATGCTCTGCCAACCTGTATATACGTTTAGAAGAAAAGGAACATGGATTTCTTTGGAATAGCTTGTTTTTCTGTTGAGTTTTTCTAGAGATAGTGATAATAGGTTTGTGAATATCGTTTGTATTGACATACAATTGCTTTACAATGCTGTGTAGGTTTCTGCTGCTCAACAAAGCAAATCAGCTAGATGTACACATATATCCCTTCCCTCTTGAACTTCTATCTGACCTCTAGGTCATCACAGAGCACCGAGTTGAACTCCTGTGCTGTACAGCAGCTTCCCACTAGCTAGCTATTTTACACATGGTATTGCATATATGTCAGTGCTACTCTTTCAATTCCTCCCAACTTCCCCATCCCCGGGGCCCCCCTGTCTGTTCTCTATGCCTGAGTCTCTACACATGCCCCTCAAATAGGTTCATCAGCAGAAGGGACTTTTACATTTCTTTCAACGACTGCATTCCTTGTACGATGCATGTTGGATTTTGACCATTATTTTGAGGAACAAATCACATGAAAATTTCAGAAGCGAAACACATATGAAACATTCTTCCATATCCCTCTCCATTGTGAAATTTCCCCTTCTTCTATTTCAAATGTTAAAATCTGAACAGACCAGATTCCTTCCATCCTTTTCATAATAGCAATTAATGTCCAATAATCGTTGCCTCTTAGGTTCCCATGTAGATGTCTCTTGGTTTCAATCACAGTGCTAATAAACACCTCAGCTGTTTCCATCTTTCATTCAACTTGGTTATCTCCATTAAGGGCATGACGGGAGAGAAGGAGTGAGAGGAAGCTTTGTGCTGTGTGTGCAGTCTAGATCTTGGGCATGGTCCTGGCTCTCTGATGTTGATCACCAAGATGAAGATGACAAGGTGTGGCTAGCTCAGTCTGAAGTAAAGATAGGATGTTCGGTATTCAAAGGAGTCTCTACGTTTTCAAGGGGCCTGCAATACCATTTTACCTCTGCTCCTCAATTCATCAAATGTTTATTGACACTTTTCAGTGGTCAGAAGGTACTGTTGGTTTTGGGTTTTTTTGCTGGAAAATGCAATCTTTTTTATGGCTGCTCCAATGCTCTGCCAACCTGTATATACGTTTAGAAGAAAAGGAACATGGATTTCTTTGGAATAGCTTGTTTTTCTGTTGAGTTTTTCTAGAGATAGTGATAATAGGTTTGTGAATATCGTTTGTATTGACATACAATTGCTTTACAATGCTGTGTAGGTTTCTGCTGCTCAACAAAGCAAATCAGCTAGATGTACACATATATCCCTTCCCTCTTGAACTTCTATCTGACCCCTCTAGGTCATCACAGAGCACCGAGTTGAACTCCCTGTGCTGTACAGCAGCTTCCCACTAGCTAGCTATTTTACACATGGTATTGCATATATGTCAGTGCTACTCTTTCAATTCCTCCCAACTTCCCCATCCCCCGGGCCCACCTGTCTGTTCTCTATGCCTGAGTCTCTACACATGCCCCTCAAATAGGTTCATCAGCAGAAGGGACTTTTACATTTCTTTCAACGACTGCATTCCTTGTACGATGCATGTTGGATTTTGACCATTATTTTGAGGAACAAATCACATGAAAATTTCAGAAGCGAAACACATATGAAACATTCTTCCATATCCCTCTCCATTGTGAAATTTCCCCTTCTTCTATTTCAAATGTTAAAATCTGAACAGACCAGATTCCTTCCATCCTTTTCATAATAGCAATTAATGTCCAATAATCGTTGCCTCTTAGGTTCCCATGTAGATGTCTCTTGGTTTCAATCACAGTGCTAATAAACACCTCAGCTGTTTCCATCTTTCATTCAACTTGGTTATCTCCATTAAGGGAATGACGGGAGAGAAGGTGTGAGAGGAAGCTTTGTGCTGTGTGTGCAGTCTAGATCTTGGGCATGGTCCTGGCTCTCTGATGTTGATCACCAAGATGAAGATGACAAGGTGTGGCTAGCTCAGTCTGAGGGTGTTGCTACCAACTTCCCTAACATCTTTACCAAGATATCTCTTTGAACACCAGTGCATGAATGTGTTTTCTCAGGGATCCGTAGTTTAGCCCCATCAAAACCCTCAAGCTCAAAATTTCTTTGAAGTATTATGCTTTATTTTTTAAGTGCACATTTTTTTAAATCTTAATAGTACAATTATTTTTGGTGTGAGACAACAGTTTTTATTATCATCCACAGTTGAGACTTATGACATGATTGCCAATCCCATTCCCTCTTCCTGGACACACAAACAGACTCTATTTCCCAGCCCCTCTTGGCATAAGCTGGGGGATGAGGATCTAGGCAGTAGGATGTAGGTAGAAGTGATGTACCCCTCTTCCAGGCCTGGCCACAGAACTCCACACAAGGGAGTTCTGGTTGGCTCTTTCTCTTTCATGGCAACCTTGGAGTTGAACGTAGCATTGACACAAAGTGTATCACTCTATCCCCGCGTGGAAGAGGCAGGCCCAATGTACAGCACATTGTGACATGAGCAAGAGGTAAAATTTTACTAGTATGCATGACTAATGAGGTAGGAGATAGATCAGCCCCTGGGTTGGACAGCTGGTGCTTGTCAAGTTGAGTAAAATTGAAGTTTGTTCCCAGCCAGACACTCCAAGGACAATGCTAGCAGCAGAAACAAGCTCTGCTAAAGTAGAGAGATAAGGTGCCAACTCTTGAGGTCAAGAAAACTCCCTTGTTTGCACAAGCACAGGAAGGCTCCTTGGGGGCCAAAAGGGAGGGGGCTCCACCCCATAACACATGTGGACATATCCTCACAGGAAGCCATCTAAGTAAGAAGTTGTGCACACATTCTGGGGAGGGTCCTAGGGCCAGTCAGGTGTGAAGAAAGAAACAAGGCTGAAGATAAACAAAACCCTGGAAGCACTGTCCTTATAAGTGATTCAAGTCACCTCCTTACTGCCTCCTCATTCAGGATGCCCACACTCCTCCCTGGGTGTATTTCTGCTTTGCTTCAGTCTTGAATAAAGAGTGTTTCTCTGTTATGCTGTGTTTCTTGACAAAGTCTCTAAACGTTGTACCTGTTTTTACAGACTTTGCCTCCTTAAAACATTTGTTCCTGAACATTCACTTTGTTTCTAGCCTCTAGCCCTTGGTGGTCTGGTGGCTAGGATTCTTGGTTTTCATCCAGGATACGCAGGTTTTGTCTGGTTTGGCTCAGGATATCTACGGTAAGCTCAAAATTTCTTTGAAGTATTATGCTTTATTTTTTAAGTGCACATTTTTTTAAATCTTAATAGTACAATTATTTTTGGTGTGAGACAACAGTTTTTATTATCATCCACAGTTGAGACTTATGACATGATTGCCAATCCCATTCCCTCTTCCTGGACACACAAACAGACTCTATTTCCCAGCCCCTCTTGGCATAAGCTGGGGGATGAGGATCTAGGCAGTAGGATGTAGGTAGAAGTGATGTACCCCTCTTCCAGGCCTGGCCACAGAACTCCACACAAGGGAGTTCTGGTTGGCTCTTCTCTTTCATGGCAACCTTGGAGTTGAACGTAGCATTGACACAAAGTGTATCACTCTATCCCCGCGTGGAAGAGGCAGGCCCAATGTACAGCACATTGTGACATGAGCAAGAGGTAAAATTTTACTAGTATGCATGACTAATGAGGTAGGAGATAGATCAGCCCCTGGGTTGGACAGCTGGTGCTTGTCAAGTTGAGTAAAATTGAAGTTTGTTCCCAGCCAGACACTCCAAGGACAATGCTAGCAGCAGAAACAAGCTCTGCTAAAGTAGAGAGATAAGGTGCCAACTCTTGAGGTCAAGAAAACTCCCTTGTTTGCACAAGCACAGGAAGGCTCCTTGGGGGCCAAAAGGGAGGGGGCTCCACCCCATAACACATGTGGACATATCCTCACAGGAAGCCATCTAAGTAAGAAGTTGTGCACACATTCTGGGGAGGGTCCTAGGGCCAGTCAGGTGTGAAGAAAGAAACAAGGCTGAAGATAAACAAAACCCTGGAAGCACTGTCCTTATAAGTGATTCAAGTCACCTCCTTACTGCCTCCTCATTCAGGATGCCCACACTCCTCCCTGGGTGTATTTCTGCTTTGCTTCAGTCTTGAATAAAGAGTGTTTCTCTGTTATGCTGTGTTTCTTGACAAAGTCTCTAAACGTTGTACCTGTTTTTACAGACTTTGCCTCCTTAAAACATTTGTTCCTGAACATTCACTTTGTTTCTAGCCTCTAGCCCTTGGTGGTCTGGTGGCTAGGATTCTTGGTTTTCATCCAGGATACGCAGGTTCTATTCATGGGTAGAGAACTAAGGTCTCTCCTCAGGATCACTCACAGCTGTCTCTCCAATATCACTAAGACTACAGGGGTGATTTGTTACAGCAACTATATTACTTGTCCTGACTAACAAACCATTAGAGCCATTTTTTTCCTACCAGCTATACCTAACACAATGTGATTTCACTGAGTTTATAAAGTTCAAAATGGGGCTAAATTCAAGGATGATAAAGTAAGATTTAGTATCTAGGCAATTTCTCTCCTTTCTTTCTATGACAGTGTTTCTAGACCTAAGACTAACACAATGTGTGGATACCAGAAATATTTGTTCTTTTACCTTTCTTTTTTCCCAAAGCTCAACCACTTTATGGTGGCAATCACTGAGAGAAGATGCCCAGAATACTGTACAAGATGCAATATTGGGGGGCTAGTTGGTTTGAAATTTTGGCACATTGATCTTCTCCTCAGGAGGAAAAATTGTTTGCATCATTTGGCAGATTTAAAGGGTTTCTGATCTATTGTTCATTGTATCAGTGTATCTCAATTTCTTCTGAAAATGGTGACGGTGCAATTTATTGTACACTAATGTGATCATTTCTATCACTTTTATTTTAGTAGCTTCAAAAGATTCAGTTATCCCTGTATTAATTGTCTTCATCAAATGTAAATCACAGGATTTGCACTTATTTTCAGTATTTATTCCTAAATTTCCATGGCCACAACCAGGAACAGCCACTTGGGGGCATGCTTTCATTGCTGTCAGGTCTTGGGTGGCCTAAATAATTCCCTTAGCCACTCTTTCCATCAGCTATCTCTCACCAGCATTTCTCAAATGTTTGTTATTCCCAAACCATCCTATGGTTTATTCAGTGCACTCGTGAACCATAAATTTTAAGTGAATAGAAAGAAACAGGATAAGTATATAAGTTATAAAAAATGGAACATAATATTAATGGTAAAAAAAAAGAAATGGTTTCATGTCTGTGGAAGAAGCATGATCTCATTGCTAACCTTTTTTAGTTTTGTCTCAATAATTTAAGCACAATAGTGCATTATGGTTCCTTCCTTTCTCTTTCGTGTGTGTGTGTGTTCTTTTTTTTTTTAATCACTAAGTCATCGTTTATTTTCATGCGTCTTTATTTTATGACATGTGTGGGCCTCCCATCGCAGTGACCTCTCTCATTGCAGCGCACTGGTTCTGGGCGCATGCGCTCCAGAGTGCTGGCTCGTAATTGGACACACAGGTCCAGCTGCTCCGCGGCACATGGGATCTTCCCAGGCCAGGGATTGAACCAGTGCCCCTTGCAGTGCAAGGCAGACTCTTTACCCACTGGACCACCAGGGAAGCCCCCTCTTCCTGTCTCATACTGCTACTAAATTAGAAGATTAAAATGACATAGATGCTTGGTAATGTAAGTGCTTAATGGCTCCATCTGATAAATCTGGATATTCAAGTCAAATATTGTTGGTTTAGTTGTTAAGTCATGTCCTACTTTTTTTCAGTGCCATGCACTGTAGTCAACCAGGCTTCGCTCTCCATGGGATTTCTCAGGCAAGAATACTGAAGTGGGCTGCCATTTCCTTCTCCAGGGAATCTTCCTGACCCAAGGATAGAACCTGTGTCTCCTGAATAGGCAGGTGAATTCTTTACCACTGAGCTGCCAGGAAGTCCATTCAAGTCATACATGGACCCAAAACTAATGGATTTAATAAGCAGTACCTTGAAAACCCCAAGTCCAGTATCATATAAAAATCTGGCAGTTTAATTGTCTTCATCAAATGTAAATCACAGGATTTGCACTTATTTTCAGTATTTATTCCTAAATTTCCATGGCCACAACCAGGAACAGCCACTTGGGGCATGCTTTCATTGTGTCAGGTCTTGGGTGGCCTAAATAATTCCCTTAGCCACTCTTTCCATCAGCTATCTCTCACCAGCATTTCTCAAATGTTTGTTATTCCCAAACCATCCTATGGTTTATTCAGTGCACTCGTGAACCATAAATTTTAAGTGAATAGAAAGAAACAGGATAAGTATATAAGTTATAAAAAATGGAACATAATATTAATGGTAAAAAAAAAGAAATGGTTTCATGTCTGTGGAAGAAGCATGATCTCATTGCTAACCTTTTTTAGTTTTGTCTCAATAATTTAAGCACAATAGTGCATTATGGTTCCTTCCTTTCTCTTTCGTGTGTGTGTGTGTTCTTTTTTTTTTTAATCACTAAGTCATCGTTTATTTTCATGCGTCTTTATTTTATGACATGTGTGGGCCTCCCATCGCAGTGACCTCTCTCATTGCAGCGCACTGGTTCTGGGCGCATGCGCTCCAGAGTGCTGGCTCGTAATTGGACACACAGGTCCAGCTGCTCCGCGGCACATGGGATCTTCCCAGGCCAGGGATTGAACCAGTGCCCCTTGCAGTGCAAGGCAGACTCTTTACCCACTGGACCACCAGGGAAGCCCCCTCTTCCTGTCTCATACTGCTACTAAATTAGAAGATTAAAATGACATAGATGCTTGGTAATGTAAGTGCTTAATGGCTCCATCTGATAAATCTGGATATTCAAGTCAAATATTGTTGGTTTAGTTGTTAAGTCATGTCCTACTTTTTTTCAGTGCCATGCACTGTAGTCAACCAGGCTTCGCTCTCCATGGGATTTCTCAGGCAAGAATACTGAAGTGGGCTGCCATTTCCTTCTCCAGGGAATCTTCCTGACCCAAGGATAGAACCTGTGTCTCCTGAATAGGCAGGTGAATTCTTTACCACTGAGCTGCCAGGAAGTCCATTCAAGTCATACATGGACCCAAAACTAATGGATTTAATAAGCAGTACCTTGAAAACCCCAAGTCCAGTATCATATAGAAATCTGGCAGTTTAAGTTTACTCGAGGGTAGTGATAGATTCTCAGTCTACTCTGGTTACACTGCTTTCTGTCAAGCAGTTGTTTCCATTTTGTTGTTGCATCTTGACATGGCTTTTAAGCATACCCAAAATTCATTGTTTTCTCTAATGAAAAAAAAGATCATCAAATATTGGAAATGAGTCAATTTCCTAGTGACTGGAGCATGTTTACCATAGCTTGTTTTGTCCCGTCTTGTTTTGATCCTGACACCTTATCCTCACCGTGGAAAACTGGCAAAGTTCATTTCTGCAGCAGTGAGTTCAGAATTGTCAGGTTAACTGAAGATGTTGCTGAGATGCACTGTACATTTGAAATGATAGAAATGGTGTTCACTGGCATTATTAATGTCATGAAGGAATGTCCACCTCTTATTTCACAGTGCCTAGGAGCTCATTTCTCTCTGCCAGCCAGCATTCTTCAGTGGTGAAAAGCCATGTTTTATACTCACTGTCTATTTTTTAGCAGGATGCGTTTTAAACGTGGGTATTCAATAGCTGCAATTTTATGGGAGCTATAATTTCCACTATGCCCTTACACACAAATTTGCCATCAGGAGGCTCTGTTACTATAGACTGCTAATTAACCTCTGAAAACCAAGCAGCATGTGGGTTTGCATTTAGGGGCCACTCTTCTATTCCTCTAAGAATATGGGCTCTTGTCAGAACTGAGCACAACATTATCACCAGTCTCCAAAATCGCTCCAAATTAAGTGTTTATTAAACTGTCTCTTCTCCTGCGGTTTGGTTTTCTGTATTACAACATCCCTAAGTCATCAAGCACTTCCTTCACATACACACTGTGGTGCAGTGGCTGAAAAGTGAATGTGGAGGTGCACTGGCTTAATGAGCAGCTTCCATGCTGATACACAATTTCCAGGAATACCCTTTTTTTATATTTAAATTTGCAATTTTTATTGAAGTATATTTAATGTACAATATTGTGTACATTAAAGGTGTACAATATAGTGATTTACAAGTTTTAGAGCTTATATTCCATTTCTAGTTATTACAAAATATTGGCTCTATTCCACGTTTCACAATATATCCTTGTAGCTTATTTTATACCTAATAGTTTGTACCTCTTACTCCCTTACCCCCCAGATTGCCCCTGGTCACTTTCCTCTCTCCACTGGTAACCACTAGGTTTATATCTGTGACTCTCTTTTGTTGTTAGAGTCACTAGTCACGATATATTTTAGAGCCCACAAATAAGCGATATCATACAGCACTTGTCTTTGTCTGACTTAGCTCACTTAGCATAATGTCCTCCAAGTCCACCCATTTTGCCACAAATGGCAGTATTTCCTTCTTTTTAAAGGCTGAACAATACTCCATTGAATATATATATATATATATGCATATATATGTATGTGTGTGTGTGCATACATATATACACACCACGTCTTTTTCCATTCATTCATGGGTTGATGGACAGAGGTTGCTTCCATCTCTTGGCTATTATAAACAAAGCTGCTATGAACAATGTAGTACATGTACCTTTTTGAATTAGTGTTTTCATTTTTCTCAGACATAGATCCAAGAGTGGAACTGCTGGGTCATAATGGGAGTTCAGTTTTTCAGTTTTTTTGAAGAAACCTCCATACAGTTTTCCAGCAGTGTTTTTTCATATAGATATTGACCAATCATTAACATTAGGTGGCTAGCGTTATTAGTATGTAGTGAAAAGATGGCCAGGATTTGTTGGCTTTTTTTTTTTTTTTCAAGAGAAATATAACCTGAGTTCTCTTGTATTTTTTCCAGGGGAAGAATTCATGTTTTATGCTGAAAGGTGTGACTGTGGTCACTTTAACTGGCACAAAGCACTCTGCTTTATATGCTAATAATGCACTTAGGCAAAGCTTCATGAAACACAATGTACTGGAGCAAGTGAACTTTCAGTTAAATACATTTCAATTTCCAGATATCATTTCTATTCTTAATTTCTTTTTTCATTTCTGGCTATTTTTACAAAATGACCATTTTGGTAGTCACTTTTCCCACACCAATTGGTTCTCATTCTTGCTTTGCACTGCGGTCCATCTCTGGCATATAGTGTGATGCCCTTTGACAAGGTTCTCAGAATGGACTTTACAGGTGGTGTTAGTGGTAAAGATCCTGCCTGGCAGTGCAGAAGATGCAAGAGATGTGGGCTTGATCTCTGGGTCAGGAAGATATCCTGGGTAGGAACTGACAACCTACTCCACTATTCTTGCCTGAAAACTTCTATGGACAGAGGAGCCTGAAGGGCTGCAGAGTTGGACACCACTGAGCACACAAAACAGAGAAAGATTCTAAAAATCTAAATGTATGACTCTTACCAGCAGGGATCCCTTGAGCATCAAAAGTTTGGGAAAGGGCTTCCCTGGTGGTCTAGCAGGTAAGAACACCACCTTGCAGTGCAAGGGGCGCCAGTTCGATAGCTGGCCTGGGAAGATCCCACGTGCCATGAAGCGGTTGGACTGATGTGTCCAACTACCGAGCCGGAGTTCTGAAGTGCATGCACCCAGAGCCGGTGCTCTGCAGTGACAGAGGCCACTGCAATGGGAGGCCCACATAGGTCAAGGAACAAAGATGGATGAAAATAGATAAATGAAAGACCAATAGAAGTGGCCCCTCAAAAAAATTTTTTTTAAGTTTGGGAAAATACCTTCAGACATCAGGACCAGATGTTATACTTTAGACAAATACTTTTAGGCAGAAACAGACCACTTACATTGTAGGTCACATGTAAGTTTTATATGATAAGCAGTAAGTATAACCTCTGATTTTTTTTTCTACAATACAATCTGCTTGGAGAAACCATGAAGACACAAAGGTTTGTGAAGGAGGCTTTTCAGTCTTTTCCTTCTTACAGACTTTACATCCACTACCAGAAGCTCCTGAGTATGTGTTCAAGGTTTAACTAATTCAGAGGATGTTCTATAAGACACCCAGGCTTGAGTGCTTTATAATTTCTTTCATTTCTGGCTTTATATGCTAATAATGCACTTAGGCAAAGCTTCATGAAACACAATGTACTGGAGCAAGTGAACTTTCAGTTAAATACATTTCAATTTCCAGATATCATTTCTATTCTTAATTTCTTTTTTCATTTCTGGCTATTTTTACAAAATGACCATTTTGGTAGTCACTTTTCCCACACCAATTGGTTCTCATTCTTGCTTTGCACTGCGGTCCATCTCTGGCATATAGTGTGATGCCCTTTGACAAGGTTCTCAGAATGGACTTTACAGGTGGTGTTAGTGGTAAAGATCCTGCCTGGCAGTGCAGAAGATGCAAGAGATGTGGGCTTGATCTCTGGGTCAGGAAGATATCCTGGGTAGGAACTGACAACCTACTCCACTATTCTTGCCTGAAAACTTCTATGGACAGAGGAGCCTGAAGGGCTGCAGAGTTGGACACCACTGAGCACACAAAACAGAGAAAGATTCTAAAAATCTAAATGTATGACTCTTACCAGCAGGGATCCCTTGAGCATCAAAAGTTTGGGAAAGGGTTTCCCCTGGTGGTCTAGCAGGTAAGAACACCACCTTGCAGTGCAAGGCGCCAGTTCGATAGCTGGCCTGGGAAGATCCCACGTGCCATGAAGCGGTTGGACTGATGTGTCCAACTACCGAGCCGGAGTTCTGAAGTGCATGCACCCAGAGCGGTGCTCTGCAGTGACAGAGGCCACTGCAATGGGAGGCCCACATAGGTCAAGGAACAAAGATGGATGAAAATAGATAAATGAAAGACCAATAGAAGTGGCCCCTCAAAAAAATTTTTTTTAAGTTTGGGAAAATACCTTCAGACATCAGGACCAGATGTTATACTTTAGACAAATACTTTTAGGCAGAAACAGACCACTTACATTGTAGGTCACATGTAAGTTTTATATGATAAGCAGTAAGTATAACCTCTGATTTTTTTTTCTACAATACAATCTGCTTGGAGAAACCATGAAGACACAAAGGTTTGTGAAGGAGGCTTTTCAGTCTTTTCCTTCTTACAGACTTTACATCCACTACCAGAAGCTCCTGAGTATGTGTTCAAGGTTTAACTAATTCAGAGGATGTTCTATAAGACACCCAGGCTTGAGTGCTTTATAATTATGTAGTCCACTGAGCTCACATACATAGTGAAAGAGGGAGTTGGTCATAGTCATTCAACAAATAGACACAGGGCTGGAAGGATCAGTACAAAGACACGACATGGCCCCTGCCCTAGGTTTTGTTGCATACCAGACCTCTAATATGAGCTTTTTCTTATTATTTTTGTCATTGCATTCATTCAACAAATATTTTTGAGCATCTCTCATGTGCCTGACAGGGATTCCCTTGTAGCTCAGCTGGTAAAGAATCCGCCGGCATGGGCAGGAGACTTTGGTTCAATTCCTAGATTGGGAACATCCCTTGGAGAAGGGATAGGCTACCTGCTCCAGGATTCTTGGGCTTCCCTGGTGGCTCAGAGGTAAAGAATCTGCTTGCAATGTGGGAGAACCTGGGTTTGAGCCCTGAGGTAGGAAGATCCCCTGGAGAAGGGAAAGGCTATCCACCCTAGTATTCTTGCCCAGAGAATTCCATGGCTTGTCCATGGGTAGCAAAGTGTAGGACACGACTGAGCGACTTCACTTTCACTTTCAATGTGTCTGACAGGCTTTCAGTATTGAACACTGTTGACAAAACTGCTTTTGGGGCTTCCCTGGTGGTCCAGTGGGTAAGGACACCGCCTTGCAGTGCAAGGGGCGCTGGTTCGATCCCTTGCCTGGGAAGATCCCACGTGCCGTGGAACGGCTGGACCCTTGTGTCCAATTACCAAGTCGGAGCTCTGGAGCACATGCGCCCACAGCCGGTGCTCTGCGACAACAGAGGCCACCGTGATGGGAGGCCCACAAGGGCCAAATAACAAAGATGGATGAAAATAGACAAATAAAAGATCAATAGAAGTGGCCCACCTGCTCCCCTCCCTCCCCACCCCACCCCCCTCAAAATAAATAAATAAATAATTTTTTTAAAAAACTGCTTTTGTATACACACACTCAGACACACACACACACACACACACATACAGACACACACATATGGCATGTTTGTAGAATTCCCAATTTAATGAAGAGATGGACCCAGAAACTAAATTACCACAGTGTGTAAAGTGAGATAATAAACCTAAGGTCATTTTCTAGTGTGAAGGAAAGAGCACCCAGCTTGTTCTGGGTGGAGGAGAGGGTGAATGGAAAGGCGGAACTGGTAGAAGACATGCCTAAACTGAATCTTAAGAATACCCAGGGTTTGACCAGGAAACAACAGGGGAGATAGTAGAAAGAAGTGGTTTCAGCATAAAGACGTGATGGAGTCATGCACATGAAAACCAGATGGTGTGTACTGGGCTTGGGGTTCAACCGGCATTTTGGTGTTGCTGAAACTTGGAGGCTGAGGCAGGGAGTGAGGTTTTGCACAGTTGCAGTTAGGGAAACAGAAAAGATTTATGACAGGGGAGTCAAACTCAACTGTTTGTGCACCTATTGTGTGTCCTAATGGAGTGTGGTTAGGTGGAGCTACAAAATGACATAAGGCACTCTAGAACTGTGATCTGAAGGCGCTTGCTTCCACACTACTCATTTTTTGTGCATGTTCTTGTTTGCCTCAAGACCCGCCTCAGCCTTGACTTACACACAGCACACCTTTCCACTCCACCCAGTGCTGGGTGGGTGATCAATGTCTAGACCTCATCCCGTAGCCCAGGATGGAGGATGGCGAAATGACTCCCAAATCCCTTCACAAGGGATCCCTTCCTAACCCCTTCACCACGTCATCCTGTGCTTCAGAGCACCAGGAAATAGTGAAGACCAAAGGCCTTCCTCCATTTTAAGACTTCAGACAAAATCCACCTCCACAGGGAAACTCTGAACCAAATCCACTCTTCAAAAACTCAGGAAACCCTGGGGTTAATTACCAAGTCGGAGCTCTGGAGCACATGCGCCCACAGCCGGTGCTCTGCGACAACAGAGGCCACCGTGATGGGAGGCCCACAAGGGCCAAATAACAAAGATGGATGAAAATAGACAAATAAAAGATCAATAGAAGTGGCCCACCTGCTCCCCTCCCTCCCCACCCCACCCCCCTCAAAATAAATAAATAAATAATTTTTTTAAAAAACTGCTTTTGTATACACACACTCAGACACACACACACACACACACATACAGACACACACATATGGCATGTTTGTAGAATTCCCAATTTAATGAAGAGATGGACCCAGAAACTAAATTACCACAGTGTGTAAAGTGAGATAATAAACCTAAGGTCATTTTCTAGTGTGAAGGAAAGAGCACCCAGCTTGTTCTGGGTGGAGGAGAGGGTGAATGGAAAGGCGGAACTGGTAGAAGACATGCCTAAACTGAATCTTAAGAATACCCAGGGTTTGACCAGGAAACAACAGGGGAGATAGTAGAAAGAAGTGGTTTCAGCATAAAGACGTGATGGAGTCATGCACATGAAAACCAGATGGTGTGTACTGGGCTTGGGGTTCAACCGGCATTTTGGTGTTGCTGAAACTTGGAGGCTGAGGCAGGGAGTGAGGTTTTGCACAGTTGCAGTTAGGGAAACAGAAAAGATTTATGACAGGGGAGTCAAACTCAACTGTTTGTGCACCTATTGTGTGTCCTAATGGAGTGTGGTTAGGTGGAGCTACAAAATGACATAAGGCACTCTAGAACTGTGATCTGAAGGCGCTTGCTTCCACACTACTCATTTTTTGTGCATGTTCTTGTTTGCCTCAAGACCCGCTCAGCCTTGACTTACACACAGCACACCTTTCCACTCCACCCAGTGCTGGGTGGGTGATCAATGTCTAGACCTCATCCCGTAGCCCAGGATGGAGGATGGCGAAATGACTCCCAAATCCCTTCACAAGGGATCCCTTCCCTAACCCCTTCACCACGTCATCCTGTGCTTCAGAGCACCAGGAAATAGTGAAGACCAAAGGCCTTCCTCCATTTTAAGACTTCAGACAAAATCCACCTCCACAGGGAAACTCTGAACCAAATCCACTCTTCAAAAACTCAGATACCTTTTCCAAGAATTCTCTACCCTGGGGTCTGTGGACCGCTTGAAGTGTGAGCCCCATTAATCTGTATGTAAAATTTTAAGAGAATGTGCTTATCTGCTAAGAACAAACACTAAATTTTTAACATTAAAAAAAAAAACATAAAGTTAAGTTTACCATGTGGTCATGTTTTTTCCTTCCAGCAAGTATTCCATAGGACTTTTCATTGCATGTTCTGTACCCACTCCTATCCACATCCTGTCATTTTTTTTTTGGTCATTATGCTCCTTCTGTGTGTTTGTTATTTTTTTTAACAAAAGCATGCACCAGTACTAAAACCTTACAGATTCTCTGTTCTTCTCTTAAAACCTTATTTCTTTTTCTCTCACTGCCTTCCTTTAACTACTCATTTTAAAATAGTAAAACCCATCTCTTTCTTCCAGCACTATGGTTCCACTTTCTGCCTACCTTCCTGTCTTAGTCCAAAAGCATATTTTTACAGAGTTGCAGTTAAAAACTAAGTCTATGAAAAAAGTCAAAATTATGTATTTATTCTTTACCAAGTTACTAATCTTCAGTACAACACTAGTAAAATAATGTAATCTTCATTGTTTTCCAGGCAAAAAATATAACAATTTATGATCTTCTTTGTTGAACATTTAGGTGGTTTTCAATTGTTCACTATTAACATCATATTGCCAATGCACCTTTAGGTACAGTCTTTCTCTTCTGATGAACTATGGTATATTCTTTTATTAAGTCCTCAGGAGTAGAATTTCTGCTCTAAAGGTACAAATACCTTTATGGTCTGTGATTTGGGGTTGGCCTAATACAAGAAAAATGTACTAGTGTGACTGTTCTGTATTCTTGACCTTAAGAGAGGGTAAATGTCCTCATGGATGTGGCATTTGCAGACTGCCCTCCCTGTATTCACTCTGCAGGAAGTTCAGGTGACCGTTTTGAGTATGACCTTTCATTTTTAGTTGATTTCTGTTCTAAAATCTTAAAGGCGCATATCAATGCAACTTCCAAGGTGGAAGGTCCCCTGACAAGGAATTAACCTCAAAGATTGATTAACAGGTTATGATAGAATATACTAGTGCCCTTTGCAGTTTATGACACTTGTCAGTGTCATTTAACCTTCTAAAAGACAGGTTTATTTAAAAAGGCATTTGCAAGCAAAATAATATTTTATTGAAAATTAAGAAGCTACAGTACTGTGAGACATTTTTCCATATTATAAAGAAAAATAATTGACTCACTGGTACTTCATTTTCATTCAAATATTATTTCGAAAAACAAAAATCCACAGTTTAATTTATTCATGGAACAAGGACGTTTTCTCCTATTATCATTTTCAGAGTGACCTTTCAACATACCTTTCTGGACCCAATTTAAACGCCAAATTCATATTAGTATATAATTCACAGACTACTAGAGTGCGTATACATGGATACATACATTAAGAATTAGGTAACCCTGATATAAAATTTTAAGAATGAGAGTGATCTGTCATTACCATAGGGCAATAAATAACATTTCTAAAGCATGTTTTCTTATCTCCTGGGTCAGAACCAACCACTTCAGAAAGGTGGTTAGCCTAGTGAGCATTACTAGCAGAAATAAGATTAATTATAGTTAACCATACTGCCAAAGTGTTAACTATTGCAGTCAGCCATTCGATGTTAGGAAGTATCTTATTATACCTTTTAGACTAAAACCTCTCAAATTTTCTTATGAAGGGGAGGCTTGTTGAGGCAAAAAGATTAAATACTCATTAAAGAAAACTCATTTTATGGTATCAATGGTCTGTTTTTACCAAGCTATTTTCTTGACTGAAAATATTCACTGAGCCACTGGAATCACTGGAATAATTTTACTATTTCCATTAGCTCTCTTCCCCCTTTCAGATGAAGAAAGGAGTGGTACGTATTATCAGTAAACAAATGCACAACTCAGCTGCTATTCCACCACCTCTAGCCTGTCAGTCCCAGAAGAGACGCCACAGGTAAGCTAGAGCAAGCAAGTCCACAGCTGGATATGGCACTGAAGTAAAACTTCAATTAATATCCCACGTAATATTTGTATAGGACTTGACAATTTAGAGCTTTTCTGTGTTACAAAATTAGGCCATGTTAGGACATTCACAACATGCACGGTACATGAAATGCTTAGCAAACTGTTAAGTGCATCACACAGACAAGAGTCAGAAATTGTTTTCATAGAGGAAAATCCAGAGAGGACAGAATTAAAACATATTACAGCATTTGCTAACATAGTACTTTCTCCACTTGGCAACACTATACACATTAGGCTTTAAGAAAAAACTAGGTCTTATTTCTTCAATTGTGGAGAAATCTGGTCATGTGGGGAAAAGATGATCCTTTGATAATAAATTTTTAAAAAGGTCTGAGAGCCAGTGTTTTGACAAGCTGACTCTGAAACTGGTGGAACCCTTTTGGCTGGAATGGAGCAGAGATGACTGACTTCACTCACAGGTAATCAGAGGTGAATAGTCTTCCTTTCCCTCCCCCACTCCAGTAGCAGAAAAGGCCCACACACACCTGGTAGGGCTTTCAGAGGGTCCATTATTGTGGCGTGAGATGAAATGCTGAAGTCATTTTAGCCTTAATATAATTAACCAAAGACACTAAACACTGCCATTTTTCCTGGTTCCCAAATAAAATATAATCAACAGCTGATTTAATCAAAGTATCTTCTCTAAGAATATTTAGAAAATGTTGTGATTCATTGAAACTAAATTTTCAGAGGAAAAATATTGCCTGCCTTTTTTGCAAATAAAATACATCATCAAACGTCCTTAAATAAGAGTGCACTTATACATCCACATAGTGTTTCTTGTTAAGAATTAAAACTACTCTCTCCCTTTCTAGCACCTCTTCCTTTCCACATATCCACTTTTCTCTTGTATTTAAAGTTTGGATAATTTAGTGAACTGAGTACTGGATACTGAGTCAGCACTAGGTGCTTAAGAAGGCTGGCTGAAAGCATACTCAACATTCGTCACTGAAATTAAAACATATATTACTATGATCAACCACAGGATATTTTACTAATATTGATAAATTCCACAAAGAAAATAAACAAAGGGAAAAGTACAAAAATAAAACTTCTCGTAGACTAGAAACATTACCTGAAGACAGCTAACAAAAACCCTAACAGTGCTTTCTATTAATAGTTTTCAAGTCACTTTATTAGTTACATAATTTTTTAAAAAATCACCTAATTCACTTAGATTCAAGATTATACAACAGTAATTTAGGTGACAATTACTTTGTCTACAATTTCTTCCACATTCTTCCCAACATGACTGAAGGTTCAACGTAACAGATTTCATGTAAATGTTTCCCAGTTATTGGTGATTCTCAACGTGGATGTTTTTTAAAATATTTTGACTCTTATGAATTTGTACCAAAGTAGAATTTCTGATATATCCTTAGGATATGTAATGACTCAATTATGTGAGCAAAAAATACTTGAGCTGACACGTATAAAAATAGAGAATATATACACTGCAGTGATCGTGGTGATATCGTCTAGTATTACAAATTAGAGCATCACCAACCTGACTAAATATTCAATGATTTTAAAAGTATTCTTTTTTAAAAAACGTCAGGACTCTTAGTTTTAAATTTAACCATTTTCATCATCCATGCCCACTGAGATTCTCGTTTTGGTTCATAACTGGGCTTGTAGCATATGGAGGAATAGTTGGTATTTCTCTGGGAGAAGCCTGGAGTGTCTCAGTATTTGGGAGAGTTTACAACTGTCTGGATTTTCCCTTGACTGTCTGAATCTCTTTCTCTTATTTTTGCTCATTTGGAGTAACTGAACACTCTGGTAAGGAAAGCCATAAGGACAGAATGAGTGAACAAGTCCTGTGGTTGTCCCAGATCTCTACTTTTTGTCATTAGGAAAGACGGTACCTACACACCTAGAAAGGAAGGAACAGTAAGGAGAGTTGAAGCCACACACAGGACAGCTAGGCCCCTTCTACCTGCCAGTAGCTGAAGCAGCAAGGCACTGCTATTCCGTTTGTAAAGCACTGCTTCTCTCCCGTGTTGAGACTTACATGGCTGCAGTGCAGGCTTTTGAGAGTTCCCTGACTTTCTGCTCAAGTCACATGCACTTGGCAAACATCATGACTTACAAAGTATTACAGTAAAATTAAATACACTTAGCACTGACGTTAAACTGAACATAATTTAGTCTTCTTCTAGGATGTGATGTAAAAAGGTAAAAAATCCTGGACCAGGAATCAAAAGATCAGGTTCTCTTGATCTCAAGTTGAATGGTCTTGATTAAGTTACTTAACCGTTCTAGGTATTGATTTCCTCAAGTTAAAAAACAAAAACAAGGGAATTTGTATTGCAAAAAAATAATTCTGTTTGCGGAGTTTTTCTGATGCTTACATTATAGCTAATGAGTTTTCTAAGCTTTCAAGAGGTAAATATAAATACTTGGCTCTCTAATAAAAACATAATTCATATATTAACACAAAGTGCATTTTGAAATTCATTAGGGTGGTCAGATTTGAGTTACCTATACCTTATTTAATTTGCTTATTGCTGAAATCCTGTTCTCTCCTCAACCGGGTGGCAAAAGAGGGTAGCATGGAGGCAAAAGGCAGAATCTTCGTTGAATCATTTCTGATCGAGTGAAGAGTAATAGACATCTTTCTACTCTTTAACTTTTTAACATTTTAA
Source organism: Tragulus kanchil (assembly GCA_022376925.1). Taxonomy (NCBI): domain Eukaryota; kingdom Metazoa; phylum Chordata; class Mammalia; order Artiodactyla; family Tragulidae; genus Tragulus; species Tragulus kanchil. The sequence continues at coordinate 98,532,404 of JAIOJX010000006.1, forward strand.
TTTTTTCAATTTTCAAAACTAAAATATTTGAAATGCCACTAATACTTAAAACCAAGAAATCTGTCATAGATTATCAGTAATGGTAAAGAATTATAACTTATAGCCAAAGTGTCCTAGTGGTTCTTATTTTAATCATTTTCAAACTTGAGATTCATATTTCTGCTTCAACTATTTCAAACCCGTTGCAAAGCACGTTGAATTCAAATGTAAAGAAGGCCCATGCGGCATGCCAGCGACAGCTTTGGGAGTAGGATAAATAATTTCTTCAACAGTTACATATGTACCTAACAAGAAACCAACAACTCCAGTGAACACAATGGAAATGTTTTTCAGGATCATCCATATATTGTAGTGTTCCTTAGAAAATGTGAGGATTTCAACCAGGGGCGGGAGGATCAGGGCCAGCGTGCTGCTGCTCACAGCTCCCACAAAGGAAATCACAATGTCTAAACGAGGAATGAGGATCGCACCAGCGCCTAGAAAATCACAAACACAGATTTTTCTTATGTAAATATTTAATACGCAAACGAATACTAACTGCAGACACTTTCAATACATCAAAGTTAATTGATGCAATAGGCACTACTGAACTATCACTTATGGAAGCCTGTGTCATATTTTGTTCTGAGATAAAAATGAGAACAAAGAAAGAAACCAAAACAGTGAGCGGTATTTCCTGGACTTTGACTTATCAATAGGGTTTCTTATATAAACAACTTTTCACTTCTGCTGTGAAGTTCTGGATAAAGAATGCATTTTCATTATTCTGCTATATAGCAGAATATACCATCATTCTAAAAAGCACAAGATCTGGGGTGGTATGACATAAACAAATCATTGAATAAGTGAGAGAGAAGAGATAACTATTTCTTACATTAGAATTCCAATTAACCAAAATAGAAGAAAGGAGAAAAATAGAACGTCATTATAAAGCAAACACCACAGTAGCTGTTGTACGAAAAGTCGCTGAAGGATGCTAAAATTAATGGGCAAAAGGTTTAGATGGTAAAAAATCTGCCTCCAACCCAGGAAACCGGTGTTTGGGATGATCTCCTAGAAGAGGTAATGCCAACCCACTCTAGTATTCTTGCCTTGAGAATTTCATGGATAGAAGAGCCTGGAAGGCTATGATCCATAGGGTCACAGAGTCAAACATGACTGACTGACTAACACTTTATACTCTTTTTAACTGTATAAGAGCAAATAATCTCCCTACAAAAAAACTTATTAATTATAAAGGGGAAAAAAGAGTACCTGTACAGTGGGGAGATCTGACAGATACCACCTTCACCAAGAGATCAAAGTTAACATCACCAGTCATAAGGCATACTGAAGCCATGATGTGATGGACTGAGAAGTGCAAAGCATCACCTGTGGAATTTCTTATTAAAGATGCTTAACTTCAACCTAATCATAAGAAAACATCACATGAATCTACACTGAAGGAAATTCTATAAAATTAATGACACTTCAAAGGTGCCAAGGTAAATAAAGATAGAGAAAGGTAACTGTCAAGACTGGGGAAGACTAAATAAGACATGACAGCAGAATTCAAGTGGGACCCTGAATTGGCTCCTTAATCAGAAAAGAAGTAACAGTGGGAAAACTGGCAAAATCAAAATAAGGCCTATACATGACTTAGCAGGATTGTATCGATGCTAATTTCCTGTTTTTAAAAACTGCATTGTGGTATGTGTGTAAGCTGTCAACCTTCTAAGAAACTGAGTAAAGGGTTTATGGTAATTCTACTTTCTTGTACGACCTCCCTATGTTATTTCAAAATGAAAAGTTTACAAAAAAATAATGCACCATTACTATCAACAAGATTTTATCCCAAGCTATTGGCAAGTTTTCTGCAAGCTTTGATCTGGCACTTTCTTGATCTTATCTTTATCTAATCAAAAGGTATCAATAGAAGGTTTGCAAAAATCACAACTCATATTCTCTCTCTGAACCGTCCTAAAATGGTCCATGGAATGATCTGCTGAGGGTTGGAATGGCCACCAGAAGTAACAGCTGAGCTTGCTCACGTGCAAGCTGTACCTACTCTACCACCTCCACCACCACTGGTGACACATAACCACAGTCCCAGCTGTGAGGACTCTATGTACATGTTGGCTTTCCCTAACTTACTTGTCTTCAAAAGCATTGGTTTTCTCTCTAATCTTTGCTATTCCTCTCTTTTATTTCTAAATTTACTTCCTTTTGCTTTTCTTTTCCCTGTGTCTTTGTCTCTTACTGAACTTTTTGTGGTGTGTATTATATAATTTAATGCATGTTCTTTGTAATTAAGTCTTGAGTTTACAGTCTACTGGTTTCTTTACTTTTCAATTTTTAGTTTACAGTCTTCCCCGTCCCTCTTTGCTTTGCAGCCCTTGATGTTTTTTGGGAGGATGTGGGATTAATTTGGAACCACCACATTCCTAGGAACCACATACTACTACCTACTACTTTTTATTTATATTTTATGAAAGCTAAAATACTAAAAATTATTTTGAAATCATAAACGTAGCTGCCCATCTACAAGACTGAAGTACACTAAATCTTCCTAAGTAAAATAACTGAATTTGAAGGAGTAGGAACTCTAAATTAGAAATACTTTATAAAGCGAATCCTTGTTTAATGGATGTGTGCCACATCATTTTAACATTTGTCTCAAGGGAACTACAAAGCGTAACTCTCAAACACAACAGAACCTTTCAAAATTCACTGGCTTTTACCCATTTTGTGGAGACATGCTTACCTACTTATAGTAGATGGCAACATTTAAAAGTACAACCAGACTAACATGACTACAGCCTTGTCATCTGAAAAGCCTTTCATCTTGGAATCTTTTTTGTTATTAATGCTTTCCAGCAATTCAAGTTGTTATGAGTAAATCAGTGCAATATTGTTAGAAAACCATATGGAGAATCGCTATATAGTATTTTAGAATCTATTCATTCAGACTAAAATTCCTTTTACCAAAATGCTTTTCAATCATGAAATTTATCAATTAAAGTCATTCTTTAAATGCTACATAACCAGCAGATATTTGCTGGTAAAAATGGCTTGAAATGTTATTTTATAATATTATTGGTAGAGAATGAAGATAAATATGTATATACTTTAGACAAATCCAACACAGAGGAACTCGAAAATCACAAAAATGGTTAAGTCACAAGATAGCTTGAGATAAGGATAGTTTATTCATTATAAATATTCACTATGGGATTACTATAAATAGGGTGTCCCCTGTCATTTACAGACTGTTATTAATAATGCATCTAATAAATACTCATTAAACTTATTCAGTATTTCCCAAAACTATATTTTAGAGAAGAATATATTAAGGTACAAAGTCTTCTCCAACATGGAAGAAAAGCCTATGTAGGTCCACTTTTTGCATCTAAATGGTGAAAGCAGACATATCAGAGAAAAAAATAAAATGCCTGATATAATAAAACCACCAACAAACTGCAGGAAACACTCTAGCATGTAAATCTTTTTTAAAACTTAATCTTTACTTTTCGTTGTTCTGGGTCTTCATTGCTGCATGTAGGCTTTCTCTAGTTTCAGGACATAAATTTAAATTGCACAAACAGTGAATGATCCTCTCTATAACCTTTCAACTCTGAGACATAGCATTCGGGCACAGACTGGTACTTCTTCACATCTGTAGTGACAACCAACTTAAACGATCTTGGTTTGTCTCCCTAGTATTCTACAAACTATCAAAGATTTATGCTTTATGTGATCACAGTTTACTTACAAAAAGGAGAAAGTTTGTTCTCAGATACAAGGGATTTTCAAATTAGAAACAGTAAAAGGATCAATGAATTGGACAATAACGGAAATTAGTATTTAACATATTTTGCAGGTTCAATTCAAACAAGGAATCAAGATACTGGTTTCAAATCAAAATTTAGAAGCTTTTTCTATAGGTTTGCCTTTAAAAATAAAAGGCATTTACTGGAGTCCAAGGTGGCCTCTGGTCAGTTTCTATTCACTCTTCTCTCTTACCTGTGCAATGCCTATCTAGCAGCTAAGTGTCTACAGGGAACGCGTAGGAAGAATCTGACCCATCCTTTCAAGCTTTAGGTTCCATTAAGAAGATACTATGAAATGGTGATTCAAATACGAAACGAAGACTTGGATATAACCAGTATAATCCAAAGTGATAAGCCCACCACTTTGAAGACCCATCCTGCAAATGCAGATTCAGTACTTGGAAAGGATTATGGGACACTGAAACACACAAAGGCAGCCCAGCCTCCACCCACACTGCTGGTGCTGTACAGCCTGCTCTATGGACAGGACATGGGCCTGTCAGCTCTCCACAGTCACCAGTGAAGAGCCTTCCCCAGAATCTTTTCAAGTGCTTTGGAGAACAGATATAAAACAGGCCTGTCATGAAAATCAGTTGGCTTTTGCTGTAATTTGGAAGGACGTGCCAAAGACTTAAATGAAGGTCAGTGTCTAATGATGTGTCTCAATGAAGTAGAAGGGAATATGGCATGGTTTGTGTTCTCTGTATCCAAAGTATGCTGGAAATATAGCCCTCGCATACAGTTAAGTAGGCTTATCTATTTATAACTAAAAGAAAGCAGTAAAAGAATGAAGCAGCAAAGAAAAAGCTATAATTCTCTGTGCTGTGAACTGAGCTTTCAAAGTCCTGGCTTCTGGGAACAAACTCCTGGGAGCAGACGTGCAATCTAGTCTGTACCCCAGCAGACAGAGAGCTCAACATAACAATAGCAGCCAATGTGCAGAAATGGATGAAGCTATTAAAACTCAGTAACTAACTTTAAAAGGAGATGTGCCTTCAGAAGAGAACTACCTTACATCTGATAAAAGGTCTCTGCCTGAAATAAATCTTTTTATTTAGTACAGCTGTCAAAATGTCAATAAAAGGAATGCACAAAGAATACTCTAAAACATTTAAAAATAACTTTTTCCTCCTGAATGTTTCATAAGTCATTGGAGTATGGGCTTATTGACTTCATTCCTCAATGTGATTTCCCTTATTAATTGACATATTTCATTCAAATGATTGCTTTGAAAAGTTATGTGTTATCTACTCTGCCCACCTTTGCTTTTTCTTAGAACAAAATGTAATACACCCAATTCTTTCAATCTAGGCATAAGCTCTATCCCAAGGTACTCAATGTAATTCAGGGTGGCCCAGAAATTCTTGTTCTACCATTCTCTAACCTCAAATGGGCCACGATGGTTATTCAAATCTTCCACAGAATTTCCAAAACTGCTTGTCTCCCCAATGGGCCACGATGGTCTATTGCAAATCTTCCATTAAAGTGGTAACCACTTTGAAGACATGGCAGCCGGGGTTACAGAAACACACAAAGGCAGCCCAGCCTCCACCCACACTGCTGGTGCTGTACAGCCTGCTCTATGGACAGGACATGGGCCTGTCAGCTCTCCACAGTCACCAGTGAAGAGCCTTCCCCAGAATCTTTTCAAGTGCTTTGGAGAACAGATATAAAACAGGCCTGTCATGAAAATCAGTTGGCTTTTGCTGTAATTTGGAAGGACGTGCCAAAGACTTAAATGAAGGTCAGTGTCTAATGATGTGTCTCAATGAAGTAGAAGGGAATATGGCATGGTTTGTGTTCTCTGTATCCAAAGTATGCTGGAAATATAGCCCTCGCATACAGTTAAGTAGGCTTATCTATTTATAACTAAAAGAAAGCAGTAAAAGAATGAAGCAGCAAAGAAAAAGCTATAATTCTCTGTGCTGTGAACTGAGCTTTCAAAGTCCTGGCTTCTGGGAACAAACTCCTGGGAGCAGACGTGCAATCTAGTCTGTACCCCAGCAGACAGAGAGCTCAACATAACAATAGCAGCCAATGTGCAGAAATGGATGAAGCTATTAAAACTCAGTAACTAACTTTAAAAGGAGATGTGCCTTCAGAAGAGAACTACCTTACATCTGATAAAAGGTCTCTGCCTGAAATAAATCTTTTTATTTAGTACAGCTGTCAAAATGTCAATAAAAGGAATGCACAAAGAATACTCTAAAACATTTAAAAATAACTTTTTCCTCCTGAATGTTTCATAAGTCATTGGAGTATGGGCTTATTGACTTCATTCCTCAATGTGATTTCCCTTATTAATTGACATATTTCATTCAAATGATTGCTTTGAAAAGTTATGTGTTATCTACTCTGCCCACCTTTGCTTTTTCTTAGAACAAAATGTAATACACCCAATTCTTTCAATCTAGGCATAAGCTCTATCCCAAGGTACTCAATGTAATTCAGGGTGGCCCAGAAATTCTTGTTCTACCATTCTCTAACCTCAAATGGGCCACGATGGTTATTCAAATCTTCCACAGAATTTCCAAAACTGCTTGTCTCCCCAATCACCAGTAATCTGGTCCTTGGTATCATCCCAGGCAATCCCATTAGTTAGTTCAGTATTGCAATTATATCTCCATTTGTGCTCATAATAAAGTGGTAACAATAATGATAATAACAACTTTCAACGCTTTGTTCATATTTTTAAATGTCTTATCTTCATTTCATAGTTGAGAAAAGAAGGGCTCAGGAATGGCTTGTAAACTACCTAAAGATACCAGCAAGTAAGTGGGAGGCCTGAGTTTTTTTTTTTTTTTAAATCACCAGGTCTGTGTGACTGCTAACAATATTATGATATACATGTGCACTGATACTTACAAGTAATAGTAACCAAGAAGGACCTTATTGCAAATTCACAGATTTGCTTCCACTTTGCATGAAATCTGGATGTGATCATGGGAATAATTATCTCCGCTGGAACATAGAACTGAATTGAATATGTCACAAAGATGCCGAAGGAATACAGAATCTTCACTGATTGATATAACCTGTTAAAAGATTCCAAAATTTAGTCATTCTGCTTTTTCCAGCTTTACTTACGTTTAATTGACCAATGAAATTATAAGACTGAAAATCTACAACATAATGATTTGATATATGCAGACATTATGAAAGAATCCCCCAAAACAGAATTAATTAACAAGCACATCCATCATCTCAGGTATTTACCTTTATTTTCTCTTTGGGACAGAACACTTGATTCTACTCTCTTAGCACATTTCAATTATACAATACACTATTATCAAACACGGACCACCATGCTTGGATCTTATTTTTTCTTTGTGGAGGGAGGCGGGTTGGGGAGGGAGGGGGGTGGGTAGGCCACTTCCATTGGTCTTTCATTTATTCAGTTTCATCCATCTTTGTTCTTTGGCCCATGTGGGCCTCTCATCGCAGTGGCCTCTGTTGTCGCAGAGCACCAGCTCTGGGCACATGCGCTCCAGAGCTCCAGCTTGGTAATTGGACACATCGGTCCAGCTGCTCCGCGGCACGTGGGATCTTTCCAGGCCAGGGATCCAACCGGCGCCCCTTGCACTGCAAGGCGGTGTCTTTACCCACTGGACCACCAGGGAAGCCCAGACGCTCAGATCTTATTCATCTTTGAACTAAATGTCTGTACCATTTTACCAAATTCTCCTCTTTTCCCTCATCCACCAGCTCCCGGCAACCACCAATCTATTCTCTGTTTATCTAAGTCATTAAAAATAAAAAGAAAAGTAGATTTGTATTAAAACAACATGCATGAACCTGGCAGGCATTATGCTAAGTGAAATAAGATAGACAGAGAAAGCCAAATGCTGCATGATATCACTCATATTCAAGATCACAGTTTCCTAAGCAGTCACCAACCAAAAAGGAATTCAGTTAAGTCTCCTTCTATAATGTATTCATTGTGGGAGTGAAGGAGGAAGGAATAAAACTGAGTAGAAATAGACTTGAAAATACAACAAATAAACAGCACAATTAAGGAAAGAAGAAATGCAGTAGGGCTAGAAACAATACGAAATTAATTTTAATATGGCCTCAAGATACGTTTATCACCTTGATGCTTAAAGTTTAAACACAAATGGCGGGGCTTCCCCTGGTGGTCCAGTGGGTAAGGACACTGCCTTGCAGTGCAAGGGGCGCTGGTTCGATCCCTGGCCTGGGAAGATCCCACGTGCCGTGGAGCGGCTGGACTGATGTGTCCAATCACCGAGCCGGAGCTCTGGAGCGCATGCGCCCAAAGCCGGAGCTCTGCAACGACAGACGCCACCGCGATGGGAGGCCCACAGGAGCCAAAGAACAAAGACGGATGAAAACAGAGAAATGAAAGACCAATAGAAGTGGCCCGCTTGCTCCCCACCCTCCCCAACCGAAACCCTGCCCCAAAAAAAAAAAAAACCACAAATGGCCAGTTCACTGAAATAGACAAAATAACCAAGAGCCTTATACTTTGAAATATAATTGTGGAGAATTGAATATCCTTATCAGTTTATTATTATAATATTCCTTTTTTTCCTAATTATCTTTAAATTTACATGTTTTTAAAATTAACAATATCTAAAAATTTATCATTATACATATACTTTTCTATTGCTATAAATAAATTGCATAGGTTAAGAACCTGGCTGTTATTAATACCACTCAGTAATATTAATTATATGTAGTTACTATCAGTTAGTGCTACCCAGAGCGAAAATAGGAAATAAAATGGAAGGATCTTTTAGAAGCTGGTGTATTTGCTAAGCATTCCCCCAAGAGTAAAACAGAACTCCCGGCAACCACCAATCTATTCTCTGTTTATCTAAGTCATTAAAAATAAAAAGAAAAGTAGATTTGTATTAAAACAACATGCATGAACCTGGCAGGCATTATGCTAAGTGAAATAAGATAGACAGAGAAAGCCAAATGCTGCATGATATCACTCATATTCAAGATCACAGTTTCCTAAGCAGTCACCAACCAAAAAGGAATTCAGTTAAGTCTCCTTCTATAATGTATTCATTGTGGGAGTGAAGGAGGAAGGAATAAAACTGAGTAGAAATAGACTTGAAAATACAACAAATAAACAGCACAATTAAGGAAAGAAGAAATGCAGTAGGGCTAGAAACAATACGAAATTAATTTTAATATGGCCTCAAGATACGTTTATCACCTTGATGCTTAAAGTTTAAACACAAATGGCGGGGCTTCCCCTGGTGGTCCAGTGGGTAAGGACACTGCCTTGCAGTGCAAGGGGCGCTGGTTCGATCCCTGGCCTGGGAAGATCCCACGTGCCGTGGAGCGGCTGGACTGATGTGTCCAATCACCGAGCCGGAGCTCTGGAGCGCATGCGCCCAAAGCCGGAGCTCTGCAACGACAGACGCCACCGCGATGGGAGGCCCACAGGAGCCAAAGAACAAAGACGGATGAAAACAGAGAAATGAAAGACCAATAGAAGTGGCCCGCTTGCTCCCCACCCTCCCCAACCGAAACCCTGCCCCAAAAAAAAAAAAAACCACAAATGGCCAGTTCACTGAAATAGACAAAATAACCAAGAGCCTTATACTTTGAAATATAATTGTGGAGAATTGAATATCCTTATCAGTTTATTATTATAATATTCCTTTTTTTCCTAATTATCTTTAAATTTACATGTTTTTAAAATTAACAATATCTAAAAATTTATCATTATACATATACTTTTCTATTGCTATAAATAAATTGCATAGGTTAAGAACCTGGCTGTTATTAATACCACTCAGTAATATTAATTATATGTAGTTACTATCAGTTAGTGCTACCCAGAGCGAAAATAGGAAATAAAATGGAAGGATCTTTTAGAAGCTGGTGTATTTGCTAAGCATTCCCCCAAGAGTAAAACAGAACCTAGATGGTTAAAAAGAAGTGCTACAGTCTTCTGAAGTTAACTGTTCTACTTTTACTTCTTTTTCATTTCAGGAACTCACTAATTTCTATGTTTCATATCTATATTTTCAAGCACTCTATTTTTCTCTACTAAACTTTCTCATGTGCTATCAACCTTTGTTCTCATTTTGGTTCTAATTTGTGGTGACTTCATATGGACTAAGTTTTAGAAAGGAAGAGTTAAGAGAACCTACCCAATAAACGATCTCTCAAAAGGATAACAAAAAGAACTTGCTTAAAGTGACAGGGACTTGTTTTGAGGATATACAAAAACATCAAACAACTTTTAAATAACATATGGTACATGCTAAAAGGTTTTTTAAAAGCTCAGTGCCAACGTTCTTGAAACTGAGACTGTGTTCCAGTCTCCTCTGTACAACCACCCATGCACTTAGTTGGGGGTAGATACTTAACAAATATTCATTAAATTAATATTAATGAACAAAAGTGGGGATGAGTAAGTAATTCTTAGAAACGACAGTTAGTCCAGTATCACAAATAAAAATACTTCATGACTAAGGTGACTCCTGCTTGAAAACAAATTCTTGTACACTGATAGCAAAGAAATGCAGTCTCTTAGTTAAGAACAGAAATCCATGTATTTTAAGTAACTATTTTGCAATCAATATATAGAATCAGATGATGGGGGAGAAAACAACTAAACGTTCCAGTGAAAACATAACTTTTGAAAACATAAGAACTCAATAATTGTAGGGTTTCTCTTCTTTTCCCCACACTAGCTAACAAATCAGTACTTAACCTAAATTTACAGATATGGACACTCACTTTTCTTAAAAGCTGACTGAGTCTCTCAAGGTTGACTACAGGAGCTACTCTTGGAAGTAATCTAACAACTCACTCTCCCTCTTGGACCTCACATGATTCTCACAAATCTTAAGTTCCATCTAGAAGTCTTTTTGAGAACTAGCTACAATCCTTACCAAGAACCTCACCTCATTCTAAACTAGAAAATAAACAAGAGAACTAGTGTTATCTAGTATTCGCCACCAGACTGAATGCTTTAAACAACTAAACTTCTGAGGCGTGCTTCCTAGAACATAAGCACTATGAGGAAGAGATTTTTATTGTGGCTAAATCTCTAGTTTCTGGGAACAGTTCCAAATACATAAACCCATACAATAAATATCTGTTAGATGAAAAATGAATTTGATAGATGCCCTTCATTTTAAATTTAGTAATATTTACTGTGATGAAAAAAATGACAGGCAGAGGAAAGGCAAGGCAGAGGTCGTCTGGGCCAGGATTCCTAGATACAGGCAACTTTAATATAAGAAGAAGATCACTAAGAATTTCTGAGCACGAGAACAGAGGGAAGAGTTCAGGATACACAAATCTTCTCTTTATCCTGTTTCCTTAAGTTTATGTCTCTACTTGTTAATTTACCATGCCTCTTGGTGAGTTGATTCTTGCCTAAATATTTTCATCTTAGGTAACAAACTCCTCAGAGTCTAACTCCCAGATTGCCTGGTAGGATCAATTGAAATGTTGCTTGACTATCTGTCACTATTTGTCAGTTATATTTCCCAGAACATTCAACCTTCGAATTCCTGTATACTACAAACAGGAGCTCAGACTTGAGGTTTGCTCTGTTTTGCAGGGAAAATGAAGTCCCAATTCAGTTATCTAAATAGATTAAAATACCTGCTTTACATCTTTCCCTGTTCTTATATGCTTCCTTTCCATGTTTAGGGATTCCCTTGTAGCTCAGTGGGTAAAGAATCCACCTGCAATGCAAGATACCTGGATTTGATCCCTGGGTTGGGAAAATGCCCTGGGAAGGGAAAGGCTACCCATTTCAGAATTCTTGCCTGAAGAATTCCATGGCTCGCTGTCCATGGGTGGAAGGGTCAGACGACTGACTGACTACACTTTCACATTGGTTAATTCATCATGTTTGGTTGAATTTTCCCTATTCAGTATGTGCTTCACAAAGAATGCTACGTGTGAGACAGCAGAAGTCACTTTACTGCTTCTCAAGCTACTCTTGGAAGTAATCTAACAACTCACTCTCCCTCTTGGACCTCACATGATTCTCACAAATCTTAAGTTCCATCTAGAAGTCTTTTTGAGAACTAGCTACAATCCTTACCAAGAACCTCACCTCATTCTAAACTAGAAAATAAACAAGAGAACTAGTGTTATCTAGTATTCGCCACCAGACTGAATGCTTTAAACAACTAAACTTCTGAGGCGTGCTTCCTAGAACATAAGCACTATGAGGAAGAGATTTTTATTGTGGCTAAATCTCTAGTTTCTGGGAACAGTTCCAAATACATAAACCCATACAATAAATATCTGTTAGATGAAAATGAATTTGATAGATGCCCTTCATTTTAAATTTAGTAATATTTACTGTGATGAAAAAAATGACAGGCAGAGGAAAGGCAAGGCAGAGGTCGTCTGGGCCAGGATTCCTAGATACAGGCAACTTTAATATAAGAAGAAGATCACTAAGAATTTCTGAGCACGAGAACAGAGGGAAGAGTTCAGGATACACAAATCTTCTCTTTATCCTGTTTCCTTAAGTTTATGTCTCTACTTGTTAATTTACCATGCCTCTTGGTGAGTTGATTCTTGCCTAAATATTTTCATCTTAGGTAACAAACTCCTCAGAGTCTAACTCCCAGATTGCCTGGTAGGATCAATTGAAATGTTGCTTGACTATCTGTCACTATTTGTCAGTTATATTTCCCAGAACATTCAACCTTCGAATTCCTGTATACTACAAACAGGAGCTCAGACTTGAGGTTTGCTCTGTTTTGCAGGGAAAATGAAGTCCCAATTCAGTTATCTAAATAGATTAAAATACCTGCTTTACATCTTTCCCTGTTCTTATATGCTTCCTTTCCATGTTTAGGGATTCCCTTGTAGCTCAGTGGGTAAAGAATCCACCTGCAATGCAAGATACCTGGATTTGATCCCTGGGTTGGGAAAATGCCCTGGGAAGGGAAAGGCTACCCATTTCAGAATTCTTGCCTGAAGAATTCCATGGCTCGCTGTCCATGGGTGGAAGGGTCAGACGACTGACTGACTACACTTTCACATTGGTTAATTCATCATGTTTGGTTGAATTTTCCCTATTCAGTATGTGCTTCACAAAGAATGCTACGTGTGAGACAGCAGAAGTCACTTTACTGCTTCTCAATGTTTGTTTCCCTGAAAACTTAATGTTTTTTATATCTCTTAGGAGTAGTGTGTCTGCTACTTGGGTTACTCTGGTGGAAATCCTGGAAAAACCCTGCAAGTAGTTATAAGGGAAATGCTTGTATGCCTAGAATACTATTTAACACACGTTTACTAAATGCCTGGTAAGTGCTGAGTAACTTGCTAGGTTGTGCCTATGCATCACAAACCAGAGACGAGGGCTTCAGCCTCAAGCTCAGAATTGTGAATTTACTTCATTGATTGATTAATCGCAGAGTCATGTCCGACTTTTTGTGACCCTTTGGACTGTGGCCCACCAGGCTCCTCTGTCCGTGGGATTTTTCAGGCAAGAATACTGGGGTGGGTTGCCATTTTCCTCCTCCAGGGGATCTTCCTGACCTAAGAATTCGACACACTGAGCCATTAGGGAAGCCCAATTTACTTTATTATCATCTTTAAATTCAATATAGTGTAATATCAATGCACTATACTATTAAACAATGTAACTCATAACTAGTTTTTAAAAGATGATGCCTCACAAACATTAGGTCAATAAATAATAATAAATTGACCCTCTCTAATCCATACTTGCTTTCTTCTGGGGTTGATTTCAATCTTTTCTTGTAGAAATACTCCACATGAATTCAGGTAGCTATGAGTTCCCCGGGCTCCTGTGACAGTCATTGGCTTTTATACCTGAGGCAGGAGACATGGGTTCCTATTTACATTTAAAAAAGTTGAAAACCCTCTCTAGATCCATACTTGCCCTTTGCTTACATCTTTCCCTGTTCTTATATGCTTCCTTTCCATGTTTAGGGATTCCCTTGTAGCTCAGTGGGTAAAGAATCCACCTGCAATGCAAGATACCTGGATTTGATCCCTGGGTTGGGAAAATGCCCGGGGAAAGGGGAAAGGCTACCCATTTCAGAATTCTTGCCTGAAGAATTCCATGGCTCGCTGTCCATGGGTGGAAGGGTCAGACGACTGACTGACTACACTTTCACATTGGTTAATTCATCATGTTTGGTTGAATTTTCCCTATTCAGTATGTGCTTCACAAAGAATGCTACGTGTGAGACAGCAGAAGTCACTTTACTGCTTCTCAATGTTTGTTTCCCTGAAAACTTAATGTTTTTTATATCTCTTAGGAGTAGTGTGTCTGCTACTTGGGTTACTCTGGTGGAAATCCTGGAAAAACCCTGCAAGTAGTTATAAGGGAAATGCTTGTATGCCTAGAATACTATTTAACACACGTTTACTAAATGCCTGGTAAGTGCTGAGTAACTTGCTAGGTTGTGCAGATGCATCACAAACCAGAGACGCAGGGCTTCAGCCTCAAGCTCAGAATTGTGAATTTACTTCATTGATTGATTAATCGCAGAGTCATGTCCGACTTTTTGTGACCCTTTGGACTGTGGCCCACCAGGCTCCTCTGTCCGTGGGATTTTTCAGGCAAGAATACTGGGGTGGGTTGCCATTTTCCTCCTCCAGGGGATCTTCCTGACCTAAGAATTCGACACACTGAGCCATTAGGGAAGCCCAATTTACTTTATTATCATCTTTAAATTCAATATAGTGTAATATCAATGCACTATACTATTAAACAATGTAACTCATAACTAGTTTTTAAAAGATGATGCCTCACAAACATTAGGTCAATAAATAATAATAAATTGACCCTCTCTAATCCATACTTGCTTTCTTCTGGGGTTGATTTCAATCTTTTCTTGTAGAAATACTCCACATGAATTCAGGTAGCTATGAGTTCCCCGGGCTCCTGTGACAGTCATTGGCTTTTATACCTGAGGCAGGAGACATGGGTTCCTATTTACATTTCTTAGGGCAAAAAAAATGATGGGTTTCAGTCTAGACACTTAATAACTAGCCTCCTGTTCGCATTTCCTGAGACAGGAGGTAGATGGGCTCCAGGTTATCTGTTTACAAGCAGTCTCCTGCTTGCATTTTGAAACAGAAATAACAACAGAGACAGGGTAAATAGCCAGGCTATGTCTTCTGTGATCACCTTAAGATAATCATCATGGAAGAATCAAGAGAGGGGCGTTAACCTAGTTTGAGTAAAGGATCAAGACATCATAGATTTCCCATCCTTGGGGCAAGGGAGACACTGAACATGTACACAAAAGCTCCCTGGAGTCAAAAGGAGGGGGCACTATCCCATACTATGTGATGTCAAGGCTGCCCTATAAGCCTCTGGGCTGGAATCCATCTTGGAAAAAAGTTGCACATGCATATGGGGGAGGTCCCTACAGTAGGTCAGGTATGGAAAAAGAAACCACATAATTGGCCAAAGGTAAACAAAGACGCAAAAGAACTGTCCTGTGTAAATGATTTAACCACCTCTTCACTGTGCTCCTCCTCACGAGACACCCAAACCCCTTCTCTACACATGTACATCTCTGCCTTGCTCCTATCTTAACTAAACACACTGTTTCTCGGTTGTTCTCTCCCACTTCTTGTTGTGCTGTGTCTCTAATAATAAATTTTTACAGTTTTTCCTCCTTGAGAAGTGCATTTTTCAGTGATGACAAGAGCCATTGGAAAAACTGCTTCTAGCCTCTAGCCCTTACTGGTCTAGTGACTAGTTTCATCCAGGTTACCCAGGTTCAATTTCTGGGCAGGATCTAGCTTCATGCTACTGCTCACTGCTGCCTCTCCAAGATTAATACTCAGCCAATAAATAGCACATTACACATTCTCTAAATTGCTCAGCCTGTTGCCTGAAGCACAGGAAGGGGAGAAGAGATTCATACACAGCAATTCAAGAAACCAATCTTTGATATAAGCCCATGATTATCCTAGCCCCATTTTGACATCTTTTCTTGTAGAAATACTCCACATGAATTCAGGTAGCTATGAGTTCCCCGGGCTCCTGTGACAGTCATTGGCTTTTATACCTGAGGCAGGAGACATGGGTTCCTATTTACATTTCTTAGGGCAAAAAAAATGATGGGTTTCAGTCTAGACACTTAATAACTAGCCTCCTGTTCGCATTTCCTGAGACAGGAGGTAGATGGGCTCCAGGTTATCTGTTTACAAGCAGTCTCCTGCTTGCATTTTGAAACAGAAATAACAACAGAGACAGGGTAAATAGCCAGGCTATGTCTTCTGTGATCACCTTAAGATAATCATCATGGAAGAATCAAGAGAGGGGCGTTAACCTAGTTTGAGTAAAGGATCAAGACATCATAGATTTCCCATCCTTGGGGCAAGGGAGACACTGAACATGTACACAAAAGCTCCCTGGAGTCAAAGGAGGGGCACTATCCCATACTATGTGATGTCAAGGCTGCCCTATAAGCCTCTGGGCTGGAATCCATCTTGGAAAAAAGTTGCACATGCATATGGGGGAGGTCCCTACAGTAGGTCAGGTATGGAAAAAGAAACCACATAATTGGCCAAAGGTAAACAAAGACGCAAAAGAACTGTCCTGTGTAAATGATTTAACCACCTCTTCACTGTGCTCCTCCTCACGAGACACCCAAACCCCTTCTCTACACATGTACATCTCTGCCTTGCTCCTATCTTAACTAAACACACTGTTTCTCGGTTGTTCTCTCCCACTTCTTGTTGTGCTGTGTCTCTAATAATAAATTTTTACAGTTTTTCCTCCTTGAGAAGTGCATTTTTCAGTGATGACAAGAGCCATTGGAAAAACTGCTTCTAGCCTCTAGCCCTTACTGGTCTAGTGACTAGTTTCATCCAGGTTACCCAGGTTCAATTTCTGGGCAGGATCTAGCTTCATGCTACTGCTCACTGCTGCCTCTCCAAGATTAATACTCAGCCAATAAATAGCACATTACACATTCTCTAAATTGCTCAGCCTGTTGCCTGAAGCACAGGAAGGGGAGAAGAGATTCATACACAGCAATTCAAGAAACCAATCTTTGATATAAGCCCATGATTATCCTAGCCCAAACTTCTCATTTTGGAAGACTCTCACTATAAAACACAAGCATCTTCTCTCCAGTATTTATCAGCCACGGCTAATAGTTTAACTGTCCTCGCTGGAGAAGACCTGCATCCCAATGCAGAAGATGGAAGAGAAGCAGGTTCCACCCCTGGGTAGGGAAGATCCTGGAGGAGGACACAGCAACCCACTTTACTGTTCTTACCTGGAGAGTCCCACGGACAGAGATGCCTGGCGGGTTACAGTCCATGGGCTCAAAAAGAGTCAGAAACGACTGAAACGACTTAGCACGAACACACAGGTGCAGACCATAAAGAAATAAAGCATAGACTCCCTACCACAGACGAAGGCCACAAAAGGCATGTCTCCACAAGGAGAAGGGGCTCCTCAACAGCATTCTCTGAAAGGGAGTATCTTGACTTGCTTTCCTGTTTTTCCACAGATTTTTGTTTCTAAGGATACCACGTTCCCTTCTTCTAGATAAAAAGGCAGGTATCCAGCTAGGCTTTCTTGAATAAACTCTGATCCTGTTGACTGCAAAAATAATCACAACCTGAAAGTAGAGAGCTGTTTTATTCGATAATCTGTTTTTTGTTTTAATTTTTGGCCTCTTTTATTGTTTGTTATTGTTTTTTTTTATTCATTCTCATCCATTTTCACTCTTTGGCCTGTGTGGGCCTCCCATTGCAGTGGCCTCTCTTGCTGCAGAGCACCTCTCTGGGTGCATGCACTCCTTATGGCCTGTGTGGGCCTCCCATTGCAGTGGCTCTCTTGCTGCAGAGCACCTCAGTCGTTCGTGCTTTTCTAATAATAAATTTTTACAGTTTTTCCTCCTTGAGAAGTGCATTTTTCAGTGATGACAAGAGCCATTGGAAAAACTGCTTCTAGCCTCTAGCCCTTACTGGTCTAGTGACTAGTTTCATCCAGGTTACCCAGGTTCAATTTCTGGGCAGGATCTAGCTTCATGCTACTGCTCACTGCTGCCTCTCCAAGATTAATACTCAGCCAATAAATAGCACATTACACATTCTCTAAATTGCTCAGCCTGTTGCCTGAAGCACAGGAAGGGGAGAAGAGATTCATACACAGCAATTCAAGAAACCAATCTTTGATATAAGCCCATGATTATCCTAGCCCAAACTTCTCATTTTGGAAGACTCTCACTATAAAACACAAGCATCTTCTCTCCAGTATTTATCAGCCACGGCTAATAGTTTAACTGTCCTCGCTGGAGAAGACCTGCATCCCAATGCAGAAGATGGAAGAGAAGCAGGTTCCACCCCTGGGTAGGGAAGATCCCCTGGAGGAGGACACAGCAACCCACTTTACTGTTCTTACCTGGAGAGTCCCACGGACAGAGATGCCTGGCGGGTTACAGTCCATGGGCTCAAAAAGAGTCAGAAACGACTGAAACGACTTAGCACGAACACACAGGTGCAGACCATAAAGAAATAAAGCATAGACTCCCTACCACAGACGAAGGCCACAAAAGGCATGTCTCCACAAGGAGAAGGGGCTCCTCAACAGCATTCTCTGAAAGGGAGTATCTTGACTTGCTTTCCTGTTTTTCCACAGATTTTTGTTTCTAAGGATACCACGTTCCCTTCTTCTAGATAAAAAGGCAGGTATCCAGCTAGGCTTTCTTGAATAAACTCTGATCCTGTTGACTGCAAAAATAATCACAACCTGAAAGTAGAGAGCTGTTTTATTCGATAATCTGTTTTTTGTTTTAATTTTTGGCCTCTTTTATTGTTTGTTATTGTTTTTTTTTATTCATTCTCATCCATTTTCACTCTTTGGCCTGTGTGGGCCTCCCATTGCAGTGGCCTCTCTTGCTGCAGAGCACCTCTCTGGGTGCATGCACTCCAGAGCGCTGGCTGGCAACTGGACACACCAGTCCAGTCGCTCCACTGCACGCAGGATCCTCCCAGGCCAGGGATCAAACCGGCGCCCCTTGCACTGCAAAGCGGGCTCTTTACCTACTGGACCACCAGGGAAGTCCCGATACTCTGTTTTTAATTAGGGCTGACAATGAGTTCCATCCTAACTGCAGAGTCATAGCAATTAGGGATAAGGCAAAGGTGGGTAGCGGATGCAAAAAAGAGAAGGATTAATTAATGCCATTGCAGGGACAGCATCACCCCCTTGAGATTTAGCTGTGAAAACCAAAAGCATTCCCTCCACCTCCTTGCCCACTACAACTTCCCCACATTCTCAGCTCCCAGGAGAGAGGAGTATCTCAACCTGACATGCATGACATCCATCTTCAGTGTCTTCTCCATTAAGACTTTCTTTAATACTTCCATGAATAAGAGTAGGGGAGAATTCTGAGATTGTTTCCCCACCTACATTTTATAGTTGACATTAAAGGTGCCTGTCAAATTCACTTATAAATCTGTTTTTAGGCTTTAGTCTAAATACTGCTCTAAGTGGAGAGAAGGATCATTGTTTTCTAGATACTGAACTACCCCTGAAAGAGAAAGAAAACTACCAGTATCTTTAGCCTTGATTCTTTTACATTAAGCTGTTTAAGTTTATACTCCATGTTGAACTATTACAAAAAAGAAAAAAAGGAGCACTTTTGAAGGAAACAAAATTATATAATCAACTATAAAATAGGTTAATAAAATAAATACCCAATAACCATCTGTCTTGTC
This sequence comes from Tragulus kanchil, assembly GCA_022376925.1. Lineage (NCBI taxonomy): Eukaryota > Metazoa > Chordata > Mammalia > Artiodactyla > Tragulidae > Tragulus > Tragulus kanchil. Next base: position 98,551,900 of record JAIOJX010000006.1, read on the forward strand.
TGTCGACATGTCTCTAGCTTGAAACAAATGTATAAAACTGAAACCTAATGCATCTTGAAATACCTTCCTGAATATGCTGTAGCTAAAGTAAAACTGTAATAATTAAAAAAAAAGAAATAAACACACTGCAGATGTAATACTTGTGCAGCCTTGAAACTATTCTAGGTACAGTCTCACTATCACAGACAGTTCCGTACACATGTTCTAATAACATTTTGGGCTCCAACGAAGACCCAGGATTCAAACAACTACTGAGCAGCAGTCAAACTCTTACCAGGAAGCCAGTCAAAATATGTAATATTGAAATTTAAGGTTTCACAGACTTCCATCCAAGTAGCTAAAGGAGCAGTATGAGATAAATTAAATCAACATTTATTCTTTGCATTTATCAAAACTAAGAAGATACCTTCCATTTCAGAAATAAGGAAGCATCATAATCACTGCCAATATCTTTTCTAAAATCTCCAAAGGCCAATTTCCAGGAGAAGAGAAAACCCTATATATTGCTTCATTTGCAGAATATAATCCTAATATTAAAGAGAATATTAAGATGAACCACATTATTTATTTACAGTTGACCTTGATCAATGCAGAGGTTGGGATGCTACCCCACGCAGTTGAAAATTCGCAGATTAACTGTTTATTCCCCTGAAATTTAGTTACTAATAGCCTACTACTGACTGGAAGCCTTACTAACAGTCAATTAACTCATATTTTGTATATTACAGGTATAGCTACATACATTTTATAGATTCATGATATACCTTTTTGATATTTCTAGGCTATGTAGTTTGTGTTTTTTTCAAATTGTCATGAACCTCAAACATTTTTCTAATGTGTCAGTTGAAAAAATTCATACAAGTGGACCCATGAAGTTCAAGCCTATGTTGTTCAAGGGTCTGTGTCCTGTGTTCAGAAAGGACTTGAGTTACATTAAGCTGTTTAAGTTTATACTCCATGTTGAACTATTACAAAAAAGAAAAAGGAGCACTTTTGAAGGAAACAAAATTATATAATCAACTATAAAATAGGTTAATAAAATAAATACCCAATAACCATCTGTCTTGTCTGTCGACATGTCTCTAGCTTGAAACAAATGTATAAAACTGAAACCTAATGCATCTTGAAATACCTTCCTGAATATGCTGTAGCTAAAGTAAAACTGTAATAATTAAAAAAAAAGAAATAAACACACTGCAGATGTAATACTTGTGCAGCCTTGAAACTATTCTAGGTACAGTCTCACTATCACAGACAGTTCCGTACACATGTTCTAATAACATTTTGGGCTCCAACGAAGACCCAGGATTCAAACAACTACTGAGCAGCAGTCAAACTCTTACCAGGAAGCCAGTCAAAATATGTAATATTGAAATTTAAGGTTTCACAGACTTCCATCCAAGTAGCTAAAGGAGCAGTATGAGATAAATTAAATCAACATTTATTCTTTGCATTTATCAAAACTAAGAAGATACCTTCCATTTCAGAAATAAGGAAGCATCATAATCACTGCCAATATCTTTTCTAAAATCTCCAAAGGCCAATTTCCAGGAGAAGAGAAAACCCTATATATTGCTTCATTTGCAGAATATAATCCTAATATTAAAGAGAATATTAAGATGAACCACATTATTTATTTACAGTTGACCTTGATCAATGCAGAGGTTGGGATGCTACCCCACGCAGTTGAAAATTCGCAGATTAACTGTTTATTCCCCTGAAATTTAGTTACTAATAGCCTACTACTGACTGGAAGCCTTACTAACAGTCAATTAACTCATATTTTGTATATTACAGGTATAGCTACATACATTTTATAGATTCATGATATACCTTTTTGATATTTCTAGGCTATGTAGTTTGTGTTTTTTTCAAATTGTCATGAACCTCAAACATTTTTCTAATGTGTCAGTTGAAAAAATTCATACAAGTGGACCCATGAAGTTCAAGCCTATGTTGTTCAAGGGTCTGTGTCCTGTGTTCAGAAAGGACTTGAGTTACATACAGTATTAGAGCTGACCACTAAAACCTCGAGGGCCACAAGAGGTAAGTTCTATTATATCAGGAACCTAGAATGTTATATTTTTGACAGTAAGGATAAATATTAAATTTTTTATTAAAGTGAGTCCATATTAAGACAATGCATGTTTTACTCTTACATGTTCCTCAAATTTGGAACATCCTATAATGTTTAATCTTTAAAAAAAATCCCACAAAAATCTGTAAAATCACAGATGATCTCCTCTGAAAAGTACAGAAAAATTTTGATTACACAAATAAAGAAATCACAGTAAAGATTTTAAATGTTCAATTCATAAAATTAAAAATACACCTTTAATCATAAAACATTGGTAAATTACATCCATAAAATATACAAATTAGGTTAACACATTCTCGACCACCTACCATACGTCTTGGGGAAGATTTAAAGTTATGCTGCCTTTGATTTTATCATGGAAACACATGTATCCTAAGGTGGCTAATGAGACATACAGAGCTGTGACGATCCCCATGCCAATATTCAATGCTTGGGGGAAGCGCTTCGATTCTTTCATTTGATTTTCTAGTGGAAGGACCTAAGAAGAGAATTGCAAGTCAATGAAAACAATCTAATATCCTGTCTTACAGGTGCCCAAATACATCTTTCTATAGTTTATATGCAACACATAATTGCTGATGTATTTTTCTAAATGTTCTATGCTTTTTCACACTACAGGTTTTTAAATTCCTAAAATAGAAAGATTTTAAATCCGCTCTTGGTCGGAAAAACTGTCAGGTTGTTATTTTTTAAAAATAAACCTCCTACTTAGGAATAATTTTAGCTTTACAGAAAAGATTCAGAGATAGAGAGAATAATCCCATATACTCCTGTCCAGTTTCTCCTAACACAACCAAAGAACGTGTTACAACTAAGAACCAATTAAAACTGTATATTACAATTAAAGTCCAAATCATATTTGGATTTCACTAGCTTTCCCACCAATGTCCGCCTTCTGCTCCAGGGTCTCGTCCAGGACAGCACACTGCATTCTGCCGTCACGCGTCCCCAGTCTCCTCTGGTCTGTGGCCCGATCCTCCCTTACGGTTTATTACCTTGACAGTGTTGAGAAGCAGTGGCTATGAACTTGGTACACTGCTCCTTCAGTTGGATCTGCCTGATGTTTTCCTCATGACTAGACTGAGACTGCAGGTTTCCAAAAAGGACACCAGAGAGGTGTGGCGCCCTTCCTAGCACACATGCTGTCAACATGGTTAATCGCTGTTCATTCTGATCACTGGGTTAAGGCAGTGTTTAAAGTTCTGCATATAAGGAGACACAGGTTCGATCCCTGATCCGGGAAGATCCCACAACATACCGCAGAGCAGCTAAACCCACACATCAACAAAGACCCAGCACAGCCAAAAATAAATAAATAAAAGTTTAAAAAAAAAAAATAAAGTTCTGCTTATAAAGTTTGTTCCTTCCTCCTCTTCATACTCTACTCATTGCAGGCAAGTTACAATAGGCAGCCCACACTCAAGGGACTGGGGGGGGGGATTAAGTTACAGCTCCGAGAGGGCAGTATGTACAAAAGTTATTTGGGAATCTGCCCTCTGTGCTTATTTATTTAATAGTATCTTATATTCAGATGGATTCACACATACTGGTTTTATACTTCTGAGTATGAACCCCAAACATATTTATTTTGTTGCTCATATTATTCCAGCTTCAGTTATCATGAATTCTGCCAGGTTTTGGTCCTTTGTCCCTTTGACATACATTCATTCTTTTGTTTGTCTCTTAGTTCTATTTTGTCTGTAGTTTATATAAACAGATATTAATGAGTTGTTTTCCTCCCATACCAAACCATCAGACTATGAAATAAAAGCTACGGCTTTTCAGCTAAGATCAAATGTGGTACAGCTGGCACAATGGTAAAGAATCCGCCTGCCAAAGCAAGAAACACAAAAGATACAGGTTTTGATCTCTGGGTTGGGCAGATCACCTGAAGTAGGAAATGGCAACCCTCTCCTGGCCTGGAGAATCTCATGGACAGAGGAGCCTGGTGGGCTATCGTCCATGGGGTCACAGAGTCAGACACAACTGACTGTGTACACAAGCAGTAATATTCTATTTTCCCTGAATCTACATATTTGAGGCTTTAAATGAACTGCAAGCATCCTTTTTAAAATTTTCTAACCATGCTGCATGGCATGGGGCATCTTCTTTCCCTACCAGAGACAGTAGCTGTGCCCCTGCACTGGAAGCCCGGAGTCTTAATGACCAGACTGCAAGGAGATCCCCGAACTGGAAGCCTCTTGAATGGAAATATTTAGGATCTCAGGATCCTCAGCACGTTTGTTATCTCTTGGCATTAGTTTTATGAGAACATCATTTCACAAAACAAATATGATATGCATGAATCTAAAAAGAGAATTTATAGTTGACTCTTCTTATGTAATAGCAACTTTATAACAATTTCAATTGATTTCAAATCATCGGGCCTATAAAATATGATATTTGGGGGACTTCCCTGGGCGTCCAGTGGGTAAAGAGAGTCCGCCTTGCAGTATAAGAGACACCCCGATTCAATCCCTGGCCTGAGAAGATCCCAGGTGCCGCGGAGCAGCTGGACAGGTATGTCCAATTACAGAGCTGGCACTCTGGAGCACATGCTCCTGGAGCCAGCGCTCTGCAGTGAGAGGTGCCACTGCAATGAGAGGCCACACAGGTCAAAGAATAAAGATGGATGAAAATAAATAAATAAAAAACCAATAAAAGAGGCCAAAATTTAAAAAAAATTATGTTTGGGATTTGTCTAATTATAACCTAGACTTGATAGAGTAGAAAGAATATAGATCAAATGACATTAACCATGAGTTAATGGTTTCTGAAGCTAGGTGATGCTTACAGAGGAGTTCCCAACACTAATCTCTAAATTTTGTATAGGTTTGAAAATTTCCACCATAAAATGTTAAAAAGTCATCTAGTTTAATGCTCTCATTCTACAGATTAAGAAAAAGATCCAAGATAAAACTTGGATAAAACCAAGATAAAACTCCTGGTTAGTAGAACTAAATTATAATTAAACTTTATCATAACAAAATGCAAGTGACTCATTCTCTATGAATAAAAAATAGAAACAGGAAAGAGAAACATGTATTTTTAAATGTAAATAAGTCTTTTTGTTGACTTAAGATTTTAAAAAATAGTAATAAAGACTAAATCCTTACCACTCCTATGCCTTCAAAAGCAAATACAGCTGTACCAAAGAAGAGAGGGTATTTTTCTAACCATCCTTTTAAAATTTTCTAACCATGCTGCATGGCATGGGGCATCTTCTTTCCCTACCAGAGACAGTAGCTGTGCCCCTGCACTGGAAGCCCGGAGTCTTAATGACCAGACTGCAAGGAGATCCCCGAACTGGAAGCCTCTTGAATGGAAATATTTAGGATCTCAGGATCCTCAGCACGTTTGTTATCTCTTGGCATTAGTTTTATGAGAACATCATTTCACAAAACAAATATGATATGCATGAATCTAAAAAGAGAATTTATAGTTGACTCTTCTTATGTAATAGCAACTTTATAACAATTTCAATTGATTTCAAATCATCGGGCCTATAAAATATGATATTTGGGGACTTCCTGGGCCCAGTGGGTAAAGAGAGTCCGCCTTGCAGTATAAGAGACACCCCGATTCAATCCCTGGCCTGAGAAGATCCCAGGTGCCGCGGAGCAGCTGGACAGGTATGTCCAATTACAGAGCTGGCACTCTGGAGCACATGCTCCTGGAGCCAGCGCTCTGCAGTGAGAGGTGCCACTGCAATGAGAGGCCACACAGGTCAAAGAATAAAGATGGATGAAAATAAATAAATAAAAAACCAATAAAAGAGGCCAAAATTTAAAAAAAATTATGTTTGGGATTTGTCTAATTATAACCTAGACTTGATAGAGTAGAAAGAATATAGATCAAATGACATTAACCATGAGTTAATGGTTTCTGAAGCTAGGTGATGCTTACAGAGGAGTTCCCAACACTAATCTCTAAATTTTGTATAGGTTTGAAAATTTCCACCATAAAATGTTAAAAAGTCATCTAGTTTAATGCTCTCATTCTACAGATTAAGAAAAAGATCCAAGATAAAACTTGGATAAAACCAAGATAAAACTCCTGGTTAGTAGAACTAAATTATAATTAAACTTTATCATAACAAAATGCAAGTGACTCATTCTCTATGAATAAAAAATAGAAACAGGAAAGAGAAACATGTATTTTTAAATGTAAATAAGTCTTTTTGTTGACTTAAGATTTTAAAAAATAGTAATAAAGACTAAATCCTTACCACTCCTATGCCTTCAAAAGCAAATACAGCTGTACCAAAGAAGAGGGGGTATTTTTTCCAACCAGCCACTATTGGAAGGTTGTGGGGATCTGGCATATTCTGGAGAAAGAACGAGAAAATAAGTTAAATCTTTACTTATTTGAATTTAAAGCAGAAGAGCAAAATCATATACTTCTAAGCATCACACCAGCCAATGTGTATTATAAATGTACCTAATTCTTTCAATTCAAACTTGAAGCATCCTATGTTAAGTGTAGCCAAGCTGTTAGGATTTCACTGCCAGAAGCAATGGTTTCCCTCGAGCCCACACATTCCATCTAAACACTCCTGATTACCTGTTTCCACCTGTAAGTCCCAGGCTGTTCTCACTGGGCATGGCTCCTGCCACAACAGGAAATACATGAGCACATTCAACGTTTGAGCGGACAGTCAAACAATCAGTTATCAACCACAGCTGACAGTGTCCAGTGAAATTCACTTTCCCACTCCCATCGCTCTTGTGGTTTCTAAGATTTCCCAACTTTGGCTTTCCACCTCATAACCCTGTGTGGCTCCCTAGTGCAGGTCCCCTCCTGGTTTCAGAGTTTTACTCTTTGACCTGACAGCTGGCACTGCCCTTATTATTTGTGCCTATGCCTTGACACTGGCTTCGATGACTTGGTCCTGACTCATACAGCCTTGTTCTAACCCTCCTGGTCTGAAGATCCACAATCTGCACATCTTGTTCAAGATGCCTCGGTCCACAGTGGCTACGCCTTCCAGTCTCCTCACCATCCTGTGTTCCTCTGCCCTACCTGACTGGAAATGGAATTCAAGGTTGATTTAAAAAAAAAAAAAAGGGATGAACGAAGACACTGAAGTGTGACACCACAGGGATACAGGGTAGATACGGAGGTCTAGAAAAGCTGAGCTGTGTGATATAACAGAGATTGATACATAATTGAAAACATGTTAGGGAAAATTAAAATGTGTGAACTGTTGGATAACACTAGTCTTTCAAGGCTCACACGGTTCCCTCCACCTAAGGAACCTCCTTTTCTGCTCCACTAACTCCTACATGTCCAGCTAAGGGGTCAGAAACACAGAAAGTCTTATGCAGTCTTCCTGCTGGTCCCCGTGCACTCACACATGCTATAACAAAGAGTCCACAGGCTTTGGAATTCAGACAGGGCAAAAAGGAAACATGGACCCATCATAAGAGAATTCAACATTTTAAGACAACTGCTTTGGCAGCAATGTCTAAAATGTCTAATTTCATCAGGAAAGAAGAAACCAAGGATTCTCTACCTTTCATGAGTCACTGGTCCCTGTGCCAGAGGAAAGTTATATAGCTGCTCAGTGGAAAAATGCATATATACATACAGAAACAGTGAGTCTTATAAATAATATGAAGGGATTTTCAGATCCCCTGATTCCCATCAACAGAAAATTTTAAGGCAACTATCAGACTATCGACAATGAAATCAGTTGAGGTTATTGCATACGTCAGATGAAGAGGTAAGAGCCGAGGGCAGTGACAGGAGTGAGCTGAAGTGGTGGCAACAAATAATGGCTCAGAAGTGAAAGAAAATTACATCATACCTCGACTCCCATCTCTTGTGATTGGTTTAAGTCTTAAAGGAATAAACAAAATGCTAACGAGTGCTTTGTTTCATGTTGGGCAGTGTACTGTAACATGGTCCTAAATCTCACAACTTTAAGAGGGCAGGTGTTACTACCTTCTGAAGCAATACCACACAGGCCAGAGGCACAGCGACCAAGATCCAAAACCAGACCTGACTACAAAGCCTATGCTTTCATCCTCGTCACATACTTCTTCAACTAAGTTTTCCAAAGAAAAGGTCCACAGTGGCTACGCCTTCCAGTCTCCTCACCATCCTGTGTTCCTCTGCCCTACCTGACTGGAAATGGAATTCAAGGTTGATTTAAAAAAAAAAAAAAGGGATGAACGAAGACACTGAAGTGTGACACCACAGGGATACAGGGTAGATACGGAGGTCTAGAAAAGCTGAGCTGTGTGATATAACAGAGATTGATACATAATTGAAAACATGTTAGGGAAAATTAAAATGTGTGAACTGTTGGATAACACTAGTCTTTCAAGGCTCACACGGTTCCCTCCACCTAAGGAACCTCCTTTTCTGCTCCACTAACTCCTACATGTCCAGCTAAGGGGTCAGAAACACAGAAAGTCTTATGCAGTCTTCCTGCTGGTCCCCGTGCACTCACACATGCTATAACAAAGAGTCCACAGGCTTTGGAATTCAGACAGGGCAAAAAGGAAACATGGACCCATCATAAGAGAATTCAACATTTTAAGACAACTGCTTTGGCAGCAATGTCTAAAATGTCTAATTTCATCAGGAAAGAAGAAACCAAGGATTCTCTACCTTTCATGAGTCACTGGTCCCTGTGCCAGAGGAAAGTTATATAGCTGCTCAGTGGAAAAATGCATATATACATACAGAAACAGTGAGTCTTATAAATAATATGAAGGGATTTTCAGATCCCCTGATTCCCATCAACAGAAAATTTTAAGGCAACTATCAGACTATCGACAATGAAATCAGTTGAGGTTATTGCATACGTCAGATGAAGAGGTAAGAGCCGAGGGCAGTGACAGGAGTGAGCTGAAGTGGTGGCAACAAATAATGGCTCAGAAGTGAAAGAAAATTACATCATACCTCGACTCCCATCTCTTGTGATTGGTTTAAGTCTTAAAGGAATAAACAAAATGCTAACGAGTGCTTTGTTTCATGTTGGGCAGTGTACTGTAACATGGTCCTAAATCTCACAACTTTAAGAGGGCAGGTGTTACTACCTTCTGAAGCAATACCACACAGGCCAGAGGCACAGCGACCAAGATCCAAAACCAGACCTGACTACAAAGCCTATGCTTTCATCCTCTACGTCACATACTTCTTCAACTAAGTTTTCCAAAGAAAACCTGATTATCTCTTGTGTGACAATATGAAGTAGGGTCTTCACTAATTACTTTTACCTTAAAAGTAAAAAAAAATTACTTGTTTAGAAACATGACCCAGTTAAAAACATGTTATACTTACCCTAACAACGTACTGATAAATTATCACGAGACTGACAGCCATGGAAACGTTGGCAAGGAAGGAAAGCACAAAAAGATTCTTGAGCTCACGAATGAAGACCAAAAGAATTAAAAACGGAAGAAAGCAAAGCATATATATCCTTAGGTCAACACTTCTTCTCTCACATGGACTTGATGAATTGGTACTATTCAAAACAAACACTTTGCTCTCCAGGAACCCTTCATGAACCTATACAGGATTACCAGGAGAATAAGGAAGAGCAGGAAAAAAATCTTCATCAACTTATAATCATAAAGGAGAAATATAAAGAAAATTATGACCTATATACACTCTATTGTAAATTCCTTTACAATAAATAAAATACTTACATAGTTTCAAGATATTCTTAAAATATCCTAAAAATACACATATTTATACATATAAAATTTAAGGATAATTAGAATAGTCTTCTTTGCAAAATAACTTTATCGTACTGTGAAAAGAAAGTTCACTAGAAACTTAGGAGGCAGGATTTGCTAATTTATTTTGAAATTGTGACTGTGATGCTCATGAAGCTGGCAAAGGCTCAATCTGCTTCTGCGATAATCAAAGAAGAGATGTGCTTGCCTAGAATGGCCATGGGATATTCTACTAATATACTTTTCTCAAAGTAAAAAACAATCTCCAAGTGCCTCTTACAAAAGTACAGCAGTCAAAATGAAACTCAGAAGTCAGAGTTGAACTTTAAAGACAGTCTATAAAGCAACTGTTGATGAATTATCATCACTGTCAATAAATATTTATTAAAACTCAATTATCTTCATGTGTGCTAGACAGTAGAGTAACATGGTCCTAAATCTCACAACTTTAAGAGGGCAGGTGTTACTACTTGAGCCAGAGCACAGCGACCAAGATCCAAAACCAGACCTGACTACAAAGCCTATGCTTTCATCCTCTCGTCACATACTTCTTCAACTAAGTTTTCCAAAGAAAACCTGATTATCTCTTGTGTGACAATATGAAGTAGGGTCTTCACTAATTACTTTTACCTTAAAAGTAAAAAAAAATTACTTGTTTAGAAACATGACCCAGTTAAAAACATGTTATACTTACCCTAACAACGTACTGATAAATTATCACGAGACTGACAGCCATGGAAACGTTGGCAAGGAAGGAAAGCACAAAAAGATTCTTGAGCTCACGAATGAAGACCAAAAGAATTAAAAACGGAAGAAAGCAAAGCATATATATCCTTAGGTCAACACTTCTTCTCTCACATGGACTTGATGAATTGGTACTATTCAAAACAAACACTTTGCTCTCCAGGAACCCTTCATGAACCTATACAGGATTACCAGGAGAATAAGGAAGAGCAGGAAAAAAATCTTCATCAACTTATAATCATAAAGGAGAAATATAAAGAAAATTATGACCTATATACACTCTATTGTAAATTCCTTTACAATAAATAAAATACTTACATAGTTTCAAGATATTCTTAAAATATCCTAAAAATACACATATTTATACATATAAAATTTAAGGATAATTAGAATAGTCTTCTTTGCAAAATAACTTTATCGTACTGTGAAAAGAAAGTTCACTAGAAACTTAGGAGGCAGGATTTGCTAATTTATTTTGAAATTGTGACTGTGATGCTCATGAAGCTGGCAAAGGCTCAATCTGCTTCTGCGATAATCAAAGAAGAGATGTGCTTGCCTAGAATGGCCATGGGATATTCTACTAATATACTTTTCTCAAAGTAAAAAACAATCTCCAAGTGCCTCTTACAAAAGTACAGCAGTCAAAATGAAACTCAGAAGTCAGAGTTGAACTTTAAAGACAGTCTATAAAGCAACTGTTGATGAATTATCATCACTGTCAATAAATATTTATTAAAACTCAATTATCTTCATGTGTGCTAGACAGTAGATAAATTTTTGCTAGAGCCAAGACCTTCTACAAGATAAATCAACTTTACCTCAAAATTTATTCAGCTACTTCTATAAACTAATATTCAGCTTTCAAAAGAGATTCCATAATTTATAGATTCCATATATTAAAAATTGTCCCTGATTCCATTAATCACGTAATTCAACTTTCAAAAATAAAAATGAAATTACAGAGGACGTTTAAAAATAATCTTAAAAACTCACAGCAGAGGCAGATGATACTAAAATATAAGCATCAGTGAAAATCTATTTGTGCCAAACACTGTACCCACCTTTGAACATAATGACATTTCAAGTCTCTGATTACATCAATTCTTAAGAATCAGACCTTACAGTAATAACAGTGGTATTTTCTGAGTACTTTCTATGTGTCAGGTACCAAACTAAGTACCTTATCTACATCATCTCATTTAATCCTTAAAAAAACTCTCTCAGGTGAGTGGTAATATTAATTTCAATTTATAATTGAGGAAACAAGTTTACGGAAAGCAAAAAAAAAAAAGATATAATATCAAGCCAGTAAGTGGCATTTTTAGGATTCAAGTTCAGGTCTGAGACTGAAGAATCTAGCATGTGACAGGCACATGTTTAACCTGACCAAGTGCTGCAACCTTTATCGAGGGATCCTGCCCGAGCAGCTGCCTGGCCTAAACCTTAACATCTCCCTCCCAAAACACAGTATGAGGCAGCCAACAAATCAGAAGTACAGAACCAAACCCTGACATGATTAGTAACTCAGGTGCTTAATTTTACACTTATCCACCACAAGCAACAGTTAGCGTCACCACAAATGTACATATCATCTTAAACTGCAGGGAACATACCTAACAGTTTCAAGTGATGCTGGCAATTAATAACGCATACTGGACTAACAAACTCTCAGGTTATGCCATGTACCATTTTTAAAATGCTCAGTTCTCATTTATCTTATAATGGGCCATTAAAGCTTCTTACTGTATTGTCTATCATTTGAAACAGAAGCCCATTCCTTGGCTTTTAAGAACATACTTTATTTGTTGACCCTATTTTCTCTGTCACCAAATTATTTACAGCCAAATATTTCTGTATCCAAGAAATACGACCAACAATTAAATTAGGTAATGATCAGAGTTACTCTCTGACAGGGATACTGCAAAAAAAGCAGTCATATAACCGATTTTTAAAGCATGAAAATCTATTTGTTTTTGCCAAAAAAAAATTTTTTTTTGTCCCTGATTCCATTAATCACGAATTCAACTTTCAAAAATAAAATGAAATTACAGAGGACGTTTAAATAATCTTAAAAACTCACAGCAGAGGCAGATGATACTAAAATATAAGCATCAGTGAAAATCTATTTGTGCCAAACACTGTACCCACCTTTGAACATAATGACATTTCAAGTCTCTGATTACATCAATTCTTAAGAATCAGACCTTACAGTAATAACAGTGGTATTTTCTGAGTACTTTCTATGTGTCAGGTACCAAACTAAGTACCTTATCTACATCATCTCATTTAATCCTTAAAAAAACTCTCTCAGGTGAGTGGTAATATTAATTTCAATTTATAATTGAGGAAACAAGTTTACGGAAAGCAAAAAAAAAAAAGATATAATATCAAGCCAGTAAGTGGCATTTTTAGGATTCAAGTTCAGGTCTGAGACTGAAGAATCTAGCATGTGACAGGCACATGTTTAACCTGACCAAGTGCTGCAACCTTTATCGAGGGATCCTGCCCGAGCAGCTGCCTGGCCTAAACCTTAACATCTCCCTCCCAAAACACAGTATGAGGCAGCCAACAAATCAGAAGTACAGAACCAAACCCTGACATGATTAGTAACTCAGGTGCTTAATTTTACACTTATCCACCACAAGCAACAGTTAGCGTCACCACAAATGTACATATCATCTTAAACTGCAGGGAACATACCTAACAGTTTCAAGTGATGCTGGCAATTAATAACGATACTGGACTAACAAACTCTCAGGTTATGCCATGTACCATTTTTAAAATGCTCAGTTCTCATTTATCTTATAATGGGCCATTAAAGCTTCTTACTGTATTGTCTATCATTTGAAACAGAAGCCCATTCCTTGGCTTTTAAGAACATACTTTATTTGTTGACCCTATTTTCTCTGTCACCAAATTATTTACAGCCAAATATTTCTGTATCCAAGAAATACGACCAACAATTAAATTAGGTAATGATCAGAGTTACTCTCTGACAGGGATACCTGGCAAGAGAAAAGCAGTCATATAACCGATTTTTTAAAGGACTGTTTGAATTAGTAGGTGCTTGAGAATTTGAAATCAATTCTATCATAAAGTTCTCATAATAATTTAGTTATTCGTTGGCAGAAAGATGGTTATAAGAATTCTCAAGATTAAAAAAAAAAAGTAAAATAAAAATGTCAATACATACCCAGAGCAAGATTCGGGTAAACATTTGAGTCCTTTGGTGCCCTCTAGAGACAGAGATTGGCTATCTAATAGGACTTCCTACGATCTCACATGTTTACCAAAATGCAAAACACTGAAATAAATATTATAAGATAAAATTACTAAATTCAGTTGTTTCCATTGTAGAGCTCAACTTTACTAAATTCTACAATTAACTTTTCAATTCAGTAATTTAATGGTTAAAATTCCAAAGGCAGATGATGTTCTTCAACAAAACTAAAATGCAGAATTAAAGCTATAATATGCTACACTTGCATACTGCATATAAAATGCGTAAGGCATTACATAAAGGCTTTCACAAACCTTTTGTCAGTGGAGCCTCACAATAAGGTTATGAAGAATATGGGGGAATTTTGGTCTTGCACCCATTTTACAAACAAGAAAACTGAGTCTTGACCAAGGCTAAGAGGGCCCTTACTCAAAGTTGTTTTTAAGTTAAAACTTTGAGAACACGAATCTAAAAAGTTCCATGAGTCTTTGCCAACTCCCTGATGCAAAAAAGTTAGCGCACCACAAATGTACATCTCATCTTAAACTGCAGGGAACATACCTAACAGTTTCAAGTGATGCTGGCAATTAATAACGCATACTGGACTAACAAACTCTCAGGTTATGCCATGTACCATTTTTAAAATGCTCAGTTCTCATTTATCTTATAATGGGCCATTAAAGCTTCTTACTGTATTGTCTATCATTTGAAACAGAAGCCCATTCCTTGGCTTTTAAGAACATACTTTATTTGTTGACCCTATTTTCTCTGTCACCAAATTATTTACAGCCAAATATTTCTGTATCCAAGAAATACGACCAACAATTAAATTAGGTAATGATCAGAGTTACTCTCTGACAGGGATACCTGGCAAGAGAAAAGCAGTCATATAACCGATTTTTTAAAGGACTGTTTGAATTAGTAGGTGCTTGAGAATTTGAAATCAATTCTATCATAAAGTTCTCATAATAATTTAGTTATTCGTTGGCAGAAAGATGGTTATAAGAATTCTCAAGATTAAAAAAAAAAAGTAAAATAAAAATGTCAATACATACCCAGAGCAAGATTCGGGTAAACATTTGAGTCCTTTGGTGCCCTCTAGAGACAGAGATTGGCTATCTAATAGGACTTCCTACGATCTCACATGTTTACCAAAATGCAAAACACTGAAATAAATATTATAAGATAAAATTACTAAATTCAGTTGTTTCCATTGTAGAGCTCAACTTTACTAAATTCTACAATTAACTTTTCAATTCAGTAATTTAATGGTTAAAATTCCAAAGGCAGATGATGTTCTTCAACAAAACTAAAATGCAGAATTAAAGCTATAATATGCTACACTTGCATACTGCATATAAAATGCGTAAGGCATTACATAAAGGCTTTCACAAACCTTTTGTCAGTGGAGCCTCACAATAAGGTTATGAAGAATATGGGGGAATTTTGGTCTTGCACCCATTTTACAAACAAGAAAACTGAGTCTTGACCAAGGCTAAGAGGGCCTTACTCAAAGTGTGAGTTAAAACTGAGAACACGAATCTAAAGTTCATGGTCTTTGCTATCACATTTTTTCTCTGAATGTAATAGCCCTTCCCTACTCTTTATGCCCACAGACACGATTTAGTCTAGCTGGTATTTTCTTAAGCATCTTAGTTTAAGAACAGAGGAGCTACTCTAACCACGATGGACCAGAATCACTGGAAGCACTTTGCCAACTGTCCCCAGTGACTTAACGGCACCAAGAGCAGCCACGTGGCAGCTACAGAAAAAGTGATGCAAACATCTATATGGGAACTAATTCTTTGGTTCAACATAATACTGAACCTTCCATTTTATGCAGATCACGGTGGTAATAATCTTACAGATTTTAACTGGAAAAGTAGTAACAATTCATATGGTTTAATCAACCCATGTGTTTTCCACTGGAGATTGCTCTCAAATGTGAGGACACCTCTGCAGAGAGTGGCAATTTCTGGTGATGTTGACTCCATGACTATCTGTCTGCTCCGCTAAGGTTAGGTGCTCAGCATTGTTTTCAACTCTTCACATGTCTAACTCACTGTCTTTTTCCACATTGTTCTACATGCTGCACAAGAATGTTCATCTTTCTATCAACAGCAAGCTTCTGCTTACCTTCCGGAGAGTCCCTTTTTCTACCTGGTCTTCTTAGGATATGTATAAATGAGTTATAGTCTTTCATTCAACTCTGAAGGCAACTGATAACATTTCATAGGAGAACGTCACCAATCCTGAGCTCACAGATACTTACTTTATATACTTAATATAGTCCATGTCATACACATACTTATAACTAAAATCAGACAATGCCCTTCCCAGTGAAGAACAGCAGTGGGACAGCTGTGTCAGGCACTTAGGTTTCTGCCTAATTCACATGACCTGGAGCATATTGCTTATGCTCTGTGAGACTCCGTTTTCTCATTCATAAAATGACTATAGTACTTATGTTATAGTATAACTGCAAAAATTAAAGGATATGTATCACAGCTTATCCGGGGGACAGCAAGGCAACCCACTCCAGTGTTTCTGCCTGTTTAATTCCGTGGACAGAGGAACCTGGTGGACCTCAGTCCATAGAGTTGCAAAGAGTTGGACATGACAGTGACTTAGCAAGCATCTCAGCTTATAAATATATGATTATAAGGCATTATTAGCATTATTTATAATTTTCAGTCAAGTTTGTTTGTAGCTCTCTTAGGGGATGATAGAAAAGATACAGTACTAACAGGCTGCACAATCCTAAAAAGATGTCATTTCCATTATATTCTATGTAAATGACTGCTAAGATGGTATGTCCTTACCTTGACAATAAATAGCCTCTTAACTGAGTCAGTAATCCTAAAATATGTGATTTGAAGAATTACATACTTGTAAAGTCAAAAGCACATCATCTATGATTTATAATGCTGAGAAAAGCATCAACTCTCTTATTTATAAAAGAGTGACTCAGTGACCCATTAAAAATCTAAGCAGAAAGGCTTTATCAAACTATGACTCCCAGACCAAATCCAAAGTACCACCTATTTTGCAAATAAAATTTTATAGGAATATGGCCACATCTAATGTATTGTTTTCTATGGCTGAGTTGAGACAGAGATCACATGGCCTGCAAAACTGAAAATACTTATCTAGCCAATTACAAAAAAATAGCCCCCAAATCTTGGTCTAAATATTAAATAAAGTAGTTTACATTCAGAAAAGTGAGTCAATTATATACATACAGATACTTTAGAACACATATTCACATGATTTTGCATTAAAATACCTATAAGAGAAGTATTATACATTATCATAAGTAATGTCCACTATTGTACCATGCACATGTAGATAATCAATAAATCTTATGACAAAATAATTAAATAAAAACAGAGGGTAAAGTAGGAAAAATAAAGGCCAACTATCAGTTAAAAGACATAAAGGAATGGGCTTTGATACTGAGCTAATAGGAGAGCTTTTTTATTTCAGTGCTTTGCATGTTTGTTCAAACTGGCAGTCTCTACCAAGAATACAAACAGCCTATGTTTGCTGCCATATCTACATATGATGCCATAATTAAGGCATCAGAAGAAAATGATTTCAAAAACTGGAGAAAAATACTTACTTGTTTCACATTTTCAGCTAAGAAGACAATATACACACTACAGAATCCCAACTGTGTTATCACCAGAAAAAAGTCAACCACGCTCCTGAAAAGATACACACAAAGTATTATTAAGAGTTGAAGAGATATAAACATATCTTTTCTCTTTTTAACTATTTTAAAAGATTTTCATACTGCTGTTGTTCAATTGCTAAGTCATGTCCAACTCTTTATGACCACATGGACTGCAGCACGCTGGGCTTCCCTGTCCTTCACCATCTCCTGGAGTTTGTTCAAACTCATGTCTATTGACTCAGTGATGCTATCTAACCATCTCATCCCTTGTCACCCCCTTTTTCTTTTGCCCTCAACCTTTTCCAGCATCAGGGTCTTTTCAAAGAAGTCAGCCCATCACATCAGATGGGCAAAGTAATGGAGCTTCAGCATCAGTCTTTCCAATGAATATTCAAGGTTGACTTCTTTTAGGACAGACTGGTTTGATCTCCCTGCAGTCCAAGGGACCCTCAAGAGTATTCCAGCACAATTCAAAAGCATCAATTCTTCAGTGCTCAGCCTTCTTTATGGTCCACCTTTCACATCCACACATGATTACTGGAAAAACCATAGCTTTGACTATGGAGGCAAAAAGATACCTCTGCTTTTTAATACATTAAGTTTGCCATAGCTTTTCTTCCAAGTGGCACACATCTTTTAATTTCATGGCTGCAGTCACTGTCTGTAGTGCCTTTGAGCCCAAGAAATAAAATCTGTCACTGTTTTCACTTTTGTCTCTTGTATTTACTTAAAATATAAAGAGTACCTATTTACGATCTGTATGTCACTAGAATTATTATTGAGAAAAAATATTTATATAACTTAAAAGTCCCCAATTTCCCCATCATTTACTTCTGAAATACAACAACAGATTAAGAGTATGTGTATATAAAGTGATTTCATGAAAATATTTCCTCCAGTTATGCCCATGTCTCCTGCTTTTCAACATCTTTTTGAGGCCAACCTACTGTTAAGTCTGTATAGTGAAAGGTATGATTTTTCCAGCAGTAATGTATGGATGTGAGGGTTGGACCATAAAGAAGGCTGAGCACCAAAGAACTGATGCCTTTCAACTGTGGTGCTGGAGAAGACTCTTGAGAGCACCTGCAAGGAGATCAAACCAGTCAATCCTAGAGGAAATCAACCCTGAATATTCACTAGAAGGACTGATGGTGAAGTAGAAGCTCCAGTACTCTGGCCACCTGATGCAGCTAAGAAGACAATATACACACTACAGAATCCCAACTGTGTTATCACCAGAAAAAAGTCAACCACGCTCCTGAAAAGATACACACAAAGTATTATTAAGAGTTGAAGAGATATAAACATATCTTTTCTCTTTTTAACTATTTTAAAAGATTTTCATACTGCTGTTGTTCAATTGCTAAGTCATGTCCAACTCTTTATGACCACATGGACTGCAGCACGCTGGGCTTCCCTGTCCTTCACCATCTCCTGGAGTTTGTTCAAACTCATGTCTATTGACTCAGTGATGCTATCTAACCATCTCATCCCTTGTCACCCCCTTTTTCTTTTGCCCTCAACCTTTTCCAGCATCAGGGTCTTTTCAAAGAAGTCAGCCCATCACATCAGATGGGCAAAGTAATGGAGCTTCAGCATCAGTCTTTCCAATGAATATTCAAGGTTGACTTCTTTTAGGACAGACTGGTTTGATCTCCCTGCAGTCCAAGGGACCCTCAAGAGTATTCCAGCACAATTCAAAAGCATCAATTCTTCAGTGCTCAGCCTTCTTTATGGTCCACCTTTCACATCCACACATGATTACTGGAAAAACCATAGCTTTGACTATGGAGGCAAAAAGATACCTCTGCTTTTTAATACATTAAGTTTGCCATAGCTTTTCTTCCAAGTGGCACACATCTTTTAATTTCATGGCTGCAGTCACTGTCTGTAGTGCCTTTGAGCCCAAGAAATAAAATCTGTCACTGTTTTCACTTTTGTCTCTTGTATTTACTTAAAATATAAAGAGTACCTATTTACGATCTGTATGTCACTAGAATTATTATTGAGAAAAAATATTTATATAACTTAAAAGTCCCCAATTTCCCCATCATTTACTTCTGAAATACAACAACAGATTAAGAGTATGTGTATATAAAGTGATTTCATGAAAATATTTCCTCCAGTTATGCCCATGTCTCCTGCTTTTCAACATCTTTTTGAGGCCAACCTACTGTTAAGTCTGTATAGTGAAAGGTATGATTTTTCCAGCAGTAATGTATGGATGTGAGGGTTGGACCATAAAGAAGGCTGAGCACCAAAGAACTGATGCCTTTCAACTGTGGTGCTGGAGAAGACTCTTGAGAGCACCTGCAAGGAGATCAAACCAGTCAATCCTAGAGGAAATCAACCCTGAATATTCACTAGAAGGACTGATGGTGAAGTAGAAGCTCCAGTACTCTGGCCACCTGATGCAGAGATGACTCATTGGAAAAGGCCCTGATGCTGCAAAAAACAGAAGGCAGAAGGAGAAGGGAATGACAGAGGACGAGATGGTTGGATGGCATCACTGAGTCAATGGACATGAGTTTGAGCAAGCTCCAGGAGATGGTGATGGGCAGGGAAGCCTGGCGTGCTGCAGTCCATAGGGTCACAAAGAGTCTCACACAACTGAATGACTGAATTGAACTGAAGTGTATTTCCCAGCAAGTTAAGATAACCATTTTCCCTACCATCCAAATCACTAATAAGCCATGGAATGGAAGAGGACTGAGGGCATGGCCCTAAATCATTCCACCAGAGATCTCTCCAGGAGCTTAGCTCTGCGCCTATCTTTTTAGATACTCTAAACAAGTCCAGACAGAAAACACAGCATATGGGAGTGGGAAAGGAAATCACTGGCCAAATTAGCATTAATATGATTATAAGCAAGTTAAAAGTCTGCCCACATGTTATCAGTATACAATCCACACCTTTACCTACTGTTCTGGGAACAATGAGCTTACACTTACTAATTCATTATAGACTCTTGTTTAACCATTAATGTAAACCTGTCAAGCAGTCTAGTCTAAAAATCAACAAACCCTCGCATTTGAAATTAGACGGGCCTTTGCCTATTTTCATTCTTTTCATATCTTTCTTCACAGTTCCTTCAGGGATCTCAAGCAATCTTGGTAGCTTGCAATGAATTCAAGTTTCTCCTCTCTGATGAATTACATATAAGTATTCCTTTAAAATCTCTTCATCCACCTTTAATTTTAGTGTCTTTAGCAACAATCGTTCCAGTTGCTTCTAACTGAAAGCCAGTGTTTTAGACAGAAACAAGCAGAGAAAGCCTCCTACAGACTGGGCAGAAGAAGGAGAAAGACAGGTTTCTTGAGGCAAATCCCTAGGGCCTTTGGCTTTGTGTTCTTCCTTCTCCTGCATAGACTCTCAGGCTGTCAAATCTAAGCAGCTCATAAACACATCTAACTGCTTGCAAATCACCCGAAAGACCGTATTTAACCATAAACTAACACCATCCTTTTACTCCTTTTCTTTCTTTAGCTTCCACCGCACACATTATTTGTACCAGAGTCAGCACACTGTCAATTGCCTGTGTTTTTTTCCAGTCCTGTATTCACCTGATGTTGATCAGCTATGTTCACCAATGATAAAGTTACTTAGAAGATATATAATGATAAAAACAAGATTATGTCAAATATATATGTAAGGTATCTAACGAGTATGTGGCTAAATACCACAATTTTATTTGAAAGAGTTATTGCAGTATTTTTCTTGCTTTGTTTTCCTTTACTTAAAAATTACTGAACATAAGCTATGACATAATCATAGGTTAGCTAGATGCTTTATAAATACCATTTTATTTCAACTACCAGAATAATTCTGTGAAGTAGCATTACAAACTCATTTGACAGTAAAAAACTAAAACAAAATAAAAATACTTTGAGACAGGTCATACATTTGTAAAATGACAGAGCTGCGATTTGACCCAATCCACTAAACTCTAAAATTATGTCTCGCCTCAATGTTATCATACTTCTATTAATGTATCTTATCAGATTAAAATGCTTATATTGATAACGAGATATTAATAACACAGCAAGTACTTACCGTCCCCACGCCGCTTGCTTCTGCAGACAGCTCCAAGGACTTACTTCCATAGCAAAACTCACAGTGTCACTGTACCCTAATGTTGACTTTTTAAACCTGAAATTTAATGACACACATGCATATGAAAAATAAAAATCTTAAACTATTCCATAAATCCAGTTCTTGACAAGAACATTACTAAATGGGATATATTCTAACAGAGAAGTTTTTGAAATTTAGAGACCTACAACTTCTAAAATCATCTCATGGAATTTAAACTTTGATATATTTTTTACCAACATATTAAGTTTTGAACCCACTGTTACAATTTATGTATATGTTGAATTCATATAATGTAATATTTGTGTTTCACTTATTCAAGTATTTAAATTATCTAAAAATATCAATGACACTGTTCATGCATAAATTATTCCATTTTGATAATAGCATTACTTAGTAAATCTATACAGAGCTTTATAATATACTGTCACACAAATTACCCTATTTAATCATCAAAATGGCCATGTTCTTTCTCCTATTTTTTTCAAGTATATATTATTATATGAAGATCATAAATGATGTGCCTAAAGTTTAAAGAACATTTAGCAACAACAAAAATGAGTTAAAGTTAGAATATTACTTTGCCAGAACAGACAATATTTATTTTTAAAAAAGCTATTTCACTGTCCAATAAAATAATTTTGATCCAAAAATAAAACAGAATATTGTTTCACTATTTACCAATCCACACATTGGCAAAAACTACAAAAGGCTTTACACCCAAAATGAAATTACTAATGAAACGAAGACCACGATTTTAACTTCAAGTAGCCTTGCTGCTTCCATTTCTCTTATGTATCTTCTGTGATTATTTTCATTTATACTATATTAAAAAAAGCATTCTATCTCACTACTTTTAGAAGTATATATACGCTGACCAGATTTCAATCATAAGAAATGCTACCATTTTCCCATATTCATCTGTCTATGCAACAGAATTAATAGGTGAATAAGACCAAAATCATACTTCTATTAATGTATCTTATCAGATTAAAATGCTTATATTGATAACGAGATATTAATAACACAGCAAGTACTTACCGTCCCCACGCCGCTTGCTTCTGCAGACAGCTCCAAGGACTTACTTCCATAGCAAAACTCACAGTGTCACTGTACCCTAATGTTGACTTTTTAAACCTGAAATTTAATGACACACATGCATATGAAAAATAAAAATCTTAAACTATTCCATAAATCCAGTTCTTGACAAGAACATTACTAAATGGGATATATTCTAACAGAGAAGTTTTTGAAATTTAGAGACCTACAACTTCTAAAATCATCTCATGGAATTTAAACTTTGATATATTTTTTACCAACATATTAAGTTTTGAACCCACTGTTACAATTTATGTATATGTTGAATTCATATAATGTAATATTTGTGTTTCACTTATTCAAGTATTTAAATTATCTAAAAATATCAATGACACTGTTCATGCATAAATTATTCCATTTTGATAATAGCATTACTTAGTAAATCTATACAGAGCTTTATAATATACTGTCACACAAATTACCCTATTTAATCATCAAAATGGCCATGTTCTTTCTCCTATTTTTTTCAAGTATATATTATTATATGAAGATCATAAATGATGTGCCTAAAGTTTAAAGAACATTTAGCAACAACAAAAATGAGTTAAAGTTAGAATATTACTTTGCCAGAACAGACAATATTTATTTTTAAAAAAGCTATTTCACTGTCCAATAAAATAATTTTGATCCAAAAATAAAACAGAATATTGTTTCACTATTTACCAATCCACACATTGGCAAAAACTACAAAAGGCTTTACACCCAAAATGAAATTACTAATGAAACGAAGACCACGATTTTAACTTCAAGTAGCCTTGCTGCTTCCATTTCTCTTATGTATCTTCTGTGATTATTTTCATTTATACTATATTAAAAAAAGCATTCTATCTCACTACTTTTAGAAGTATATATACGCTGACCAGATTTCAATCATAAGAAATGCTACCATTTTCCCATATTCATCTGTCTATGCAACAGATTATAGGTAATACAACGTCTAGTTGCAAACTACAATAGAAATATAAGACCATATTATACTTTACATATATACATATATATACATATAGCTTTAAAATAAATAGACTTAACAAATCCACATTTACCTCTGACATAGAAAATGACTGCAACGTACCAAAATGTGCATACAGTGAACAGAAATAATTCCTATAAACACAAGGCTGATTGGTCCAAGCTGTGGGGAAAACATTTTATAAGGTTTGAATATTTAAGCTTAATAAAAATTAAGTTACCTTATAAACAATAAGATGCAGTGAATAAATATTTGTTAGACAAAATGATTAAAGAGTCATTTGCAAAATGGAAATTAATGAACTTGATACAGAAAGAATTCAGTAATACTTAAGACAGCCACATATGACTCCATCTTATCAACCTGGCTCTCCAAACCTATGAAGGTAGATACAGGCATGCAACATACTAGAATAGAATACAACATCATGTATCAGACAGCATCAGACAGCAAGTCTGTGACGATTAGTATCCCCAAAATATAAATACATGTAACCATAAAACATTATCTAAGTGACTAAAAAGCACTGTATCATCTGAGATTGTAGGCAATCTACTTCCTCTATAGACTGCTTGTTGAGAATTACATGTGACAAAATATGCCTAGAAAATAATTATTTGAAAAAGTGGTACATAAAAATTCATTTACTAAAATTAAAGTGATGCCTAGATTACTGACAGACAAAATATTGCCCAAGTTTATACTTATAATCAGAAATTTTTGAGTTTCTCTACATTAGGATGGACAAAATACAATCAAAAGAAAGATGATAGTTAAAACTCTTCTTAAGAAAACTCATCAGTTAAAAAATGTTAAATACAGTTTCACTATTTCATAAGTGAATTCTCCCCTAACAGGATTCTCTATAATTACAATAATTGGTTCCAACAAAATTTTGAACATTTGTTTTCAAGAGATAATGTTATTCCTTTTCTTTTCCTTTTTTAAATTTTTGGCCACTTCTGTTGATCTTTCATTCATTTATCTTTGTTCTTTGGCCTGTGTGGGCCTCCCATCGCAGAGCACCGTCTCGGGACACATGTGCTCCAGAGCTCTGGCTCGGTAGTTGGACACATCGGTCCAGCTGCTCCACAGCACATGGGATCTTTCCAGGTGAGGGGTCGAACTGTCACCCCTTGCACGGCAAGGTGGTGTCCTTACCCACTGGACCACCAGGGAAGCTCCTTATTCCTTTCTTAACTTTTATTTTCTAAATCTGAAAACTATATATTTTACTTGGAATCTAAAAAAACTAAAATTTCACGAATATATTTTATAAATACTTGTTGTTATGAATATATCACTTAAATTCCTGAAAATCCAAAAGAATAATAAGATATAACCATATCTGCAAAAATCAGATACTGATTCAGGATCTTTCTGTCAAATATTCTAAACAAGTAATTAAGAAGAAATGAAAAAAGTAATTAATTCTCATTTTTAGTTAGTTATTATCATAGTTCATATAATTTTAACAACAGCTAAATGATGATCTAGTTGCCACCTGACCAGGGTATCTCTGACTGCATTAGATGTTATTTTGCTCTAATTTTTGCTGTAAATTAAGATTAGTAACTGCATTCTAACTAGAGATTACAAAGATGAGTCTTACCACTATGCCTGCATTTTTTATTGCCAGCGGAAGTCCTAAAAGACCTGTTCCAATATTTCCTTTAAGAAGATGCATAAGAGTTTGTATAAATCTGAAAAGTAGAAGTTGTAAGATTTAAACATTTTAGAACAAAAGCAATTAAAATCACACGACCATGGTTCTAGCATTAGAAGGGACTAGAAATTAACCTAGGCAAGGAGTCAAACATTTTCATTCAACCAGAAGTTGAAGAAGCCAGAAGCTATATTTGGTTCAAGTCCTACCTTTGCTCTTTAAAGGCAGAATACAGAGGGTTATTATGAAGATTATGATTAAGATTAAGAATGACTTAAATGAAATTATTTTTGTACATATTAAAGTAATAAAGAAACAGCAATTTTCTCCTAAGTTTTTTGCTGTTATGATATTCAGAACATGACATTAAACATAGTTTACCTATGATTATCAACCTCAGAGGAAGTTAATTAAAAGAAAAAAATACAATTTCTAAAACTGTGTGTATCATCAAGTAAGATAAATACTAATTAACTTTTACAATCATGAACTTCCAAAGGATTTCATCTAAGAAAGCATTCCAACAGGTATCTGAAGGTCTCTTGGACAAGAAAAAAAACAAATTAAACTAAGTTTGTTAACTGAATAGTTTCCCCTCCCCTTATTCCTTTCTTAACTTTTATTTTCTAAATCTGAAAACTATATATTTTACTTGGAATCTAAAAAAACTAAAATTTCACGAATATATTTTATAAATACTTGTTGTTATGAATATATCACTTAAATTCCTGAAAATCCAAAAGAATAATAAGATATAACCATATCTGCAAAAATCAGATACTGATTCAGGATCTTTCTGTCAAATATTCTAAACAAGTAATTAAGAAGAAATGAAAAAAGTAATTAATTCTCATTTTTAGTTAGTTATTATCATAGTTCATATAATTTTAACAACAGCTAAATGATGATCTAGTTGCCACCTGACCAGGGTATCTCTGACTGCATTAGATGTTATTTTGCTCTAATTTTTGCTGTAAATTAAGATTAGTAACTGCATTCTAACTAGAGATTACAAAGATGAGTCTTACCACTATGCCTGCATTTTTTATTGCCAGCGGAAGTCCTAAAAGACCTGTTCCAATATTTCCTTTAAGAAGATGCATAAGAGTTTGTATAAATCTGAAAAGTAGAAGTTGTAAGATTTAAACATTTTAGAACAAAAGCAATTAAAATCACACGACCATGGTTCTAGCATTAGAAGGGACTAGAAATTAACCTAGGCAAGGAGTCAAACATTTTCATTCAACCAGAAGTTGAAGAAGCCAGAAGCTATATTTGGTTCAAGTCCTACCTTTGCTCTTTAAAGGCAGAATACAGAGGGTTATTATGAAGATTATGATTAAGATTAAGAATGACTTAAATGAAATTATTTTTGTACATATTAAAGTAATAAAGAAACAGCAATTTTCTCCTAAGTTTTTTGCTGTTATGATATTCAGAACATGACATTAAACATAGTTTACCTATGATTATCAACCTCAGAGGAAGTTAATTAAAAGAAAAAAATACAATTTCTAAAACTGTGTGTATCATCAAGTAAGATAAATACTAATTAACTTTTACAATCATGAACTTCCAAAGGATTTCATCTAAGAAAGCATTCCAACAGGTATTTGAAGGTCTCTTGGACAAGAAAAAAAACAAATTAAACTAAGATGAACAGCACAGAATTTGAAACAAAAATGCTTGTCTAAAATTTTTATTAGTTTATACCATTCTTCTTTGGTCAATAAAAATGTTACTTTGCTTAATTGTTAAATTATTATCAGAATAATAACTTACTCAAATCTATGAATAACAAAATAACAAAAAAATATAAAAAAAACTCCACTACTTTCCTGAGACTATGACTTTGTTTCATACCATTCACTCAACATAAAGAACTATATATTGCCTACTTCCCACAGTCTAACGTGTAAACACTGCAGAAGTCCCTTCTCTGAAAATTCTATTCCTCTTAATCCAATCCACCTTCTTTCAAGATTCATAGCATTTGACATGTATTATCACTTAGTGATTTCTATACACTGCTCTATATTTCAGATGCTTTTCATCTTTCCCAAACAGACTATAAACACCTTGAAGGTGGGGATTGTGTCTTATTCATCTCTGTGACTTCTGTAGGATTCGAATGATTATAAAATGTACAGTAAATGAAAAGAGAAAAAGATATTTAAACCTTAATACTTACGAAATACCCTCTTGGTCATCAAGCTGGTAATGCTTCTGAACAGGCAGCAGCTCCTGCTCATGTTCCTCATCTGACGTCCCATCAAAATTCTGCTCATTTATTAAGGGCCTCATTACATCCATATCTGTAAAAAGAAAAAAAGAGTCCTATCAATTTAAAAACTGAGTAACAGCTGCTATAAATGCATTTTTAATACAAGCACGGGCACTTTCCTCATCTTTACTATGTCCACCCTAAGTTAATGCACATTAACACTTTTGAGTTTACCATGTTTAGAAAGAAACAACTACTTATTTGCTGGATATTTTGTTTGGACTAAGCAGTGAAAAGAATAAGTATTCAGTGCAAAATGTTTTCTGCATTGACTACAGATTTACAGTAAATGATGATAGAATTATGGCATGAAAAATGTGAAGAAGTAATCAAATGTACTTTCATATCCGGTTATTTGAAGGTCTCCTTTGGGATCAAGTAAGATAAATACTAATTAACTTTTACAATCATGAACTTCCAAAGGATTTCATCTAAGAAAGCATTCCAACAGGTATTTGAAGGTCTCTTGGACAAGAAAAAAAATTAAACTAAGATGAACAGCACAGAATTTGAAACAAAAATGCTTGTCTAAAATTTTTATTAGTTTATACCATTCTTCTTTGGTCAATAAAAATGTTACTTTGCTTAATTGTTAAATTATTATCAGAATAATAACTTACTCAAATCTATGAATAACAAAATAACAAAAAAATATAAAAAAAACTCCACTACTTTCCTGAGACTATGACTTTGTTTCATACCATTCACTCAACATAAAGAACTATATATTGCCTACTTCCCACAGTCTAACGTGTAAACACTGCAGAAGTCCCTTCTCTGAAAATTCTATTCCTCTTAATCCAATCCACCTTCTTTCAAGATTCATAGCATTTGACATGTATTATCACTTAGTGATTTCTATACACTGCTCTATATTTCAGATGCTTTTCATCTTTCCCAAACAGACTATAAACACCTTGAAGGTGGGGATTGTGTCTTATTCATCTCTGTGACTTCTGTAGGATTCGAATGATTATAAAATGTACAGTAAATGAAAAGAGAAAAAGATATTTAAACCTTAATACTTACGAAATACCCTCTTGGTCATCAAGCTGGTAATGCTTCTGAACAGGCAGCAGCTCCTGCTCATGTTCCTCATCTGACGTCCCATCAAAATTCTGCTCATTTATTAAGGGCCTCATTACATCCATATCTGTAAAAAGAAAAAAAGAGTCCTATCAATTTAAAAACTGAGTAAAAGCTGCTATAAATGCATTTTTTTAATACAAGCACGGGCATTTTCCTCATCTTTACTATGTCCACCCTAAGTTAATGCACATTAACACTTTTGAGTTTACCATGTTTAGAAAGAAACAACTACTTATTTGCTGGATATTTTGTTTGGACTAAGCAGTGAAAAGAATAAGTATTCAGTGCAAAATGTTTTCTGCATTGACTACGAAGATTTACAGTAAATGATGATAGAATTATGGCATGAAAAATGTGAAGAAGTAATCAAATGTACTTTCATATCCTGTTAGCTTCAAATCACACTGAGTACATAGATGGTAACATATTGTTTTTAATTATTTTTAATGAAAAAAAATTTAATTGAAGTATAGTTGTTATACAATGTAAGTTACAGGTATACATACTGAGGTTCACAATTTTTAGAGGCTATACTCCATTTATAGCTATAAAATATTGGCTATATACCAAATATTGCATTTATACTTGTAGCTTGTTCTATATCTAATAATTTGTACTCTTAATCCTCTGCCCCTATATTGTCCCTCCTTTCTTCCCTTTCTCCACTGGTATCCACTAGTTTGTTCTTTATATCTATAAGTCTGCCTTTTTGTCATATTCACAAGTTTGTTGTATTTTTTAAATTCCAGATGTAAGCGATATCATACAGTATTTGTCTGACTTACTATACTCAGCATAATGTCCTCTAAGTCCATACATGTTATTGCAAATGGCAGAATTTTATCCTTTTTATGGCTGAGTAGTATTCCATTGGATTCCCCAGTATCTCAGCTGGTAAAGAATGTCTCCAGTGCAGAAAATCCTGGTTCACCTGGGTCGGGAAGATCCCCTGGAGAAGGGATAGGCTACCCACTCCAGTATTCCTGGGCTTGGCTGGTGGCTCACACAGTAAAGAATCTGCCTGTAATGCAGAAGACTTGGGTTTGATCCCTGGGTTAGGAGGATACCCTGGAGAAGGGAACCACTACCCACTCTGGTATTCGTGCCTGGAGAATCCCATGGACAGGAGAGCCTGGAGGGCTACAGTCCACGGGGTCGAAAACAGTCAGACACAACTGAGTGACTTTCACTTTCAGTATTCCATTATAAATATATACTACGCTTTAGGCTAACTCTTTCTGAGGGATTTTCACTGCTTTTCCCAAGCCTCCTGCTCCCCCTTGCTCTTTTCCACACAGATTCTAAAGATTCCTCCTTCACTCTCCACGTCTGCAGCAGCAAAAGGAGCTCTGTTTCAAAACTTGTTTATCTTTCTATCTGCAGATTATTTGAAGTTACCAGACAAAAATGAATAAATAAAATTTTGAAGCATAGAGCCTTGTCCTTGGCACATAATAAGTCATAAATGCTAGTTTTCTTCCCTCTCTTACATAATTAATTAGGGTAAAAATATGATTTACAGAATTTTAAAATGTAAATCTGAGATGAAATTAATTCATCTACTACAAATTAATAATTCTGAGCATTTATGAGCTACAAACTGTGCTATAACACTGAGTATGCATACAGACAAAATCAGTTATACCAGAGAAAAGGAAAAAGAAATTAATCAAGGAGACAAATACTTAAAAACCTAACATGGTATAAGTTTTAACAGAGTTAAGAACATATGAAATAAAACTCATGTAAGGTAATTAAAAATTACAAAAATCCAATTTATATTACAAACACAGTCTATCATCTACCAATGTCTTGCTTTTGTCTAACTACTGAACTGGACAGCTCTGAAAAGTGATGTGTGATTACTATAGATAGAAATTAACAACGTCTCATATGGCGTTAAAGAATGTTCTAATTTCATGCTTCTACATGTAGCTATGCAGTTTTCTCAGCACTACTTATTGAAGGGACTATCTTTTTTCCATTGTATGTTCTTACCTCCTTTGTCACAGATAAATTGCCCTTAAACTAGTGGTTACCAGTGTGGAAGGGAAAGGAGTCAAGAGTAACACAGGGTAGGGGATTAAGAGTTTATAAAGTATTAGATATAAAATAAGTTACAAGGATATATTACACAATATGGAGAATATACTCAGTATTTTATAATTACTATAAATGGAGTATAATCTTTAAAAATTGTGATTCACTATGTTGTATACCTGTAACATATAATATTGTACAGCAACTATATTTCAATTTTTACAAAGAATTAACAATGTCTTACAAAATAAATCACTGTTAAGCAAAGGGTATCAAATTCAAACTACCTAGAAAAAAAATTTCTATTTACAAATGGAAAAACATAAGTAAGAAATAGTAGCTTCATTCATAGAAACCATACACTATATACCATATGTAAACACATTATGGTGCATACAACTAAAGCCATCTTAGGCAGTGTTTTTATGCTCTCTTATATTGCCCAGGCAATTATTTCAACCTCGATTTCCCAACTTAAAACCAACCTAAAATTTCCAGCTATCATCAGTATAAAGAAAAAACACATTCATTTAGCAATATGTATTGAAATCTTTAAAATGTTTACCCTTTTCACTGAGTAACCTCATGTCTGCAATTCCAGTATATGAAGCAAAGAGTTTTCTGCACAGAGATGTTACTCAAAACAGTATTTACTATACCGTTGAAAATTTGGAAACAACCTAAACGTGCAATAATCAGGAAACTGACTGACCAATTCTCTAGAGTACATCCACTCTGTAAACTTTGATACTGACATTAAGTTATGGCTTTTGCAGTCTGAACACAGAGATAATGTACCAACTGCTGAGGAAGAAAAAGCTAGATAATCACAGTATGAGTGCAATGATGTTTTAAAAGTTAAATAAAAAAGAAATGTATTGAAATGTGAGTAAGTTACAAAGGATATATACAGACAATGAAAGTATGAGTCCCTTTTTCTGTCTTTCTCTGAAAAAATGTCAAAATAAGAAATAATAATCTTGTATTACTTTTATAATAGCAAAATAGAACCCACTATATTTTGGCAATGGATAAACTAAAATAAACTAGAAATAGTTTTCTTTTTAAAAAAATAACAATGTTGCCACCTGAATCTATAGACTATTATATATAAGATTGGAACAGTAACTATTTTATCCATTTCTGAAGCAGAAAACATATGTATAGCAAGTAGCCTTCCAGAGGTTCATATCCATAGCTTAAAGTGTGGACCTTAAGCTCGAGAAACTCTGTATCTTAACTCTATTAGTTCTTTTCACATAGACACCCAATTTTTTAAATCAAGTAATATTTGGTCATTGTAGAAAACCAGAAAATATAAAGATAAGCAACATTTTTAAATTAAAATGACCTTATTACCTAGAAACTACCACAGGCAAGATTTTAGAGTATACATAAAGATATTAACTCATGTCAGTTTGTTTTTATTCAGCCCTATGGCTTTAAATACTAGGTACATGTTGATGACTTCCAGTTTAGGTTATTTATTCAGCCCTAGGGATGATAGGCTCCCCTTGCTCTTTTCCACACAGATTCTAAAGATTCCTCCTTCACTCTCCACGTCTGCAGCAGCAAAAGGAGCTCTGTTTCAAAACTTGTTTATCTTTCTATCTGCAGATTATTTGAAGTTACCAGACAAAAATGAATAAATAAAAATTTTAAAGAAAAAAAATTAATTTTAATAATATTTCATTAACCCAATATAGTCAAAGTACTATCATTTTAACATGTCAAGAATATAAGAAATTATTAACAAGATATTTTGTGTGCATGCTATGTCTCTCAGTCATGCCCAGATTTTTGCAACCTCTGGACTGTAGCCCCCCAGGCTCATCTGCCCATGGGATATTTCAGGAAAGAGTATTGGAGGTGGTTGCCATTTCCTCCTCCAAGGGATCTTTGCAATCTAGGAATCAAACCCACATCTCCTGTAGCACAGGTGGATTCTTTATATTTTTTATACTACTAAGTCTTAGAAATCCAGTGTGCATTTTACACTTACAACATATTTTAATTTGGATAAACCACATTTGACAAACCTAGACAGCATATTAAAAATCAGAGACATCACTTTGCCAACGAAGGTCCATACAGTCAAAGCTATGATTTTCCCAGAAGTCATGTATGGACATGAGAGTTGGACCATGAAGAAGGCTAAGCGCCAAAGAATTGATGCCTTTGAACTGCAGTGTTGGAGAAGACTCTTGAGAGTCCCTTGGACTGCAAGGAGTTCAAATCAGTCAATCCTAAAGGAGATCAACCCTGAACATTCACTGGAAGGACTGATGCTGAAGCTCAAGCGCCAATACTTTGGCCATCTGATGCAAAGAGCTGACTCACTGGAAAAGACCGGTTCCTGCGCAGGTGCCGATCGCCGAGGTCAGCGTCCTCCAAGCCTTGGCTCATCCCAAATATCCCAGGGATGTTTGCTTCCTGGGACGCATTCAAACCCAAGCCAGACCCACTGCCCCAAGAGCCTGAGCCCCAAGAAACCACAGTAACGACCAGAGAGCCACTCGGCGTCTCTCCGTGTCTAGGCACGCGCACCGCAGAGCCGGACGCGCCCGGCAGGGTCGGGGGCCACCTGAGCGCCAGCGCCGCCTCCTGGGCCGAGGCCGAGGCAGCCCGGGGTCTCTGTGCCTCCAGCGGACGCGCATTGCCGCGCCACGTCGGCCCGCGCCTACTTGACATCTGCACTTTCAGGTCTAAAAGGCATCTCGAACTTTGCATGCCTCAAACTCAACTCCTGATCTTCACCACCAAACCCGCCCCTCCTGGCTTTAACCATCTGTACTGGTTATCTATCACTCTATAACAACTTACAGCTGCCCTCAGGAGGCCTCAGTTCCGTGCAACATGAGCTCCTGCTTAAGGCTGCTTGAGTAGCCTCCCAACATGGCAGCTGGCTTCCCTGCAAGTAACTGATCCAAAGAGAGAATAATGGCTTTCAGGACCCAGCTTTGAGGTCAAACATCATTTCCACCATAATATATCCATCAGAAGCAAGTCACTAAATACAGCCCACATTCAAAAGGAAGGAAATTAAGTTCCTCCTCTGGAAGAGAGAACATCAAAGAATTTGAAACATACTACAAAACCACAAAGTCTCAGTGGCTGCCAGTCTCGCTCTGTGTACTCAGGTCCCTGGAGTTATCGCAGTCTCCTCTGCTGCACTATCATTCCACATCTAATCTGTTGGGAAATCATTCTGGCTCTGCTTTATGTATCCAGAGGCTACCCACTTCTGTCCACTCCCCCTGCTGCTACCGCACTGCTGAAGGACATATTCATCTGTTTCCTGAACTGCTGAAATATCCTGCTTCTACTTTTGCTCCTTAACAGCCTATTCTTCACCCAGCAGCCAGAGGGTCCTTCAGAATTAAAATCAGATCATGTCTCCCCTTTGCTGAAACCTCGCAGTGGTTCCCCATTCCCTCAGAGTAAAAGCCGAAGACTTTGCATGGACCTGCATGACACTACAGAATCTGGTCTCATCACCACTTTGATGATTCTGCTTCAGCCTCCTGGCACTTCTTGCCATTTCTATCATGACCCTGGTTATTTCTGCCTGGGGCAGTCTTTCCTTGGATACCCACCTGACTAATTCCCTAAACTCTTCCAAGCCTTTGCTCAAATCCCACCTTTTCAATAAACTCCACTTAGACCATTTTATAAAATACTATAAACTGCCTAGACCCGACTCTCACTCCTGACTTCCCTTACTCTATTCTTTTTTTTTCCCATAGCACTTTCAGCTTAATATAATCATTATAGCACAGTGGTAAAGAATCTGCCTGCTAATGCAGGAGATGCAAGATTTGATCCTTGGCTTAGGAAGATTCCCTGAAGTAGGAAATGACAACCCATTCCAGTATTGCCTGGGAAATTCGATAGAGGAGCCTGGTGGGTTACAGTCCATGGAATCATAAAGAGTTGGACACGATTAAGCAACTGAACACACACACACTCCATACCTTAACTGGTAACAGTCCTTATTGTCTGGTTCCTCTCACTAGGATACAAATTCCATGAGAGCAGGAACCTTGCACAAGGGGGATGCTCAAGGTATAGGTGTTGAATGTATGAACAGACAAAACTTTAAAAGAATTAAAATGATTTTGAAAGCTTTTTCAGTTATATAGCTATATCACAATTTACCTAAATAATTTCCTTTAATTAGATATTTAGACAGTCACCAGCTTTTCTCTTTTATAAATAACGTAATGAACATCTGTTGATACAAGTATGTTTCAAGACTAATTTCCTTGGGAAATATTTCTGAAGTAAAAATGCTGGGTCAAATGATACGTGCATTTTTAAGGATGAATACACTGTTTTACCAGCAATGCCTGAGAATGCACTTTTGCCCACATCCTCACTAGTATGGGTTATTAACGAATTTAAAACTGACAAACCTGGGTTCCTATCTGGGTACTTAACCATTAGTGAGCTTAAAATTACTGTATCTGTAAAACAGGCATAATAATTGCACCTACCTCACCCCTTGTTGTGAGCATTAAAGGAGACAAAACATACAAAAACCACTTACACTGCTTGACACAAAGGAAACATTCAATCACGTTACATTTATTTCTACCATTACTGTGACTTGAAAGAAATCAATTGTAAAACGTCCGTTATCGTCAACCCGTTACAGTAGTAAAGTACTTTTTAAAGTGGCATGCAGGATTTGTTTCCTGACCAGGGTTGCAACCCATGCCGTCTGCAATGCAAGGAAAGAGCCCTCACCACTCAACCTCCAGGAATTCCCTCAACTTCTTTTGAATCATTTAATGATTTCTTACAAAATAAATTTCACTTTTAAAAAAGCAAAGGGTATCAAATTCAAACTACCTAGAAAAAAAATTTCTATTTACAAATGGAAAAACATAAGTAAGAAATAGTAGCTTCATTCATAGAAACCATACACTATATACCATATGTAAACACATTATGGTGCATACAACTAAAGCCATCTTAGGCAGTGTTTTTATGCTCTCTTATATTGCCCAGGCAATTATTTCAACCTCGATTTCCCAACTTAAAACCAACCTAAAATTTCCAGCTATCATCAGTATAAAGAAAAAACACATTCATTTAGCAATATGTATTGAAATCTTTAAAATGTTTACCCTTTTCACTGAGTAACCTCATGTCTGCAATTCCAGTATATGAAGCAAAGAGTTTTCTGCACAGAGATGTTACTCAAAACAGTATTTACTATACCGTTGAAAATTTGGAAACAACCTAAACGTGCAATAATCAGGAAACTGACTGACCAATTCTCTAGAGTACATCCACTCTGTAAACTTTGATACTGACATTAAGTTATGGCTTTTGCAGTCTGAACACAGAGATAATGTACCAACTGCTGAGGAAGAAAAAGCTAGATAATCACAGTATGAGTGCAATGATGTTTTAAAAGTTAAATAAAAAAGAAATGTATTGAAATGTGAGTAAGTTACAAAGGATATATACAGACAATGAAAGTATGAGTCCC
This sequence comes from Tragulus kanchil, assembly GCA_022376925.1. NCBI lineage: Eukaryota > Metazoa > Chordata > Mammalia > Artiodactyla > Tragulidae > Tragulus > Tragulus kanchil. The sequence continues at coordinate 98,588,068 of JAIOJX010000006.1, forward strand.
TTTTTCTGTCTTTCTCTGAAAAAATGTCAAAATAAGAAATAATAATCTTGTATTACTTTTATAATAGCAAAATAGAACCCACTATATTTTGGCAATGGATAAACTAAAATAAACTAGAAATAGTTTTCTTTTTAAAAAAATAACAATGTTGCCACCTGAATCTATAGACTATTATATATAAGATTGGAACAGTAACTATTTTATCCATTTCTGAAGCAGAAAACATATGTATAGCAAGTAGCCTTCCAGAGGTTCATATCCATAGCTTAAAGTGTGGACCTTAAGCTCGAGAAACTCTGTATCTTAACTCTATTAGTTCTTTTCACATAGACACCCAATTTTTTAAATCAAGTAATATTTGGTCATTGTAGAAAACCAGAAAATATAAAGATAAGCAACATTTTTAAATTAAAATGACCTTATTACCTAGAAACTACCACAGGCAAGATTTTAGAGTATACATAAAGATATTAACTCATGTCAGTTTGTTTTTATTCAGCCCTATGGCTTTAAATACTAGGTACATGTTGATGACTTCCAGGTTAGTATTTCCAGATGGGATCTCTCAATTAACTTTAGGCATAATCCCATTGCCTACTTGACATCTGCACTTTCAGGTCTAAAAGGCATCTCGAACTTTGCATGCCTCAAACTCAACTCCTGATCTTCACCACCAAACCCGCCCCTCCTGGCTTTAACCATCTGTACTGGTTATCTATCACTCTATAACAACTTACAGCTGCCCTCAGGAGGCCTCAGTTCCGTGCAACATGAGCTCCTGCTTAAGGCTGCTTGAGTAGCCTCCCAACATGGCAGCTGGCTTCCCTGCAAGTAACTGATCCAAAGAGAGAATAATGGCTTTCAGGACCCAGCTTTGAGGTCAAACATCATTTCCACCATAATATATCCATCAGAAGCAAGTCACTAAATACAGCCCACATTCAAAAGGAAGGAAATTAAGTTCCTCCTCTGGAAGAGAGAACATCAAAGAATTTGAAACATACTACAAAACCACAAAGTCTCAGTGGCTGCCAGTCTCGCTCTGTGTACTCAGGTCCCTGGAGTTATCGCAGTCTCCTCTGCTGCACTATCATTCCATATCTAATCTGTTGGGAAATCATTCTGGCTCTGCTTTATGTATCCAGAGGCTACCCACTTCTGTCCACTCCCCCTGCTGCTACCGCACTGCTGAAGGACATATTCATCTGTTTCCTGAACTGCTGAAATATCCTGCTTCTACTTTTGCTCCTTAACAGCCTATTCTTCACCCAGCAGCCAGAGGGTCCTTCAGAATTAAAATCAGATCATGTCTCCCCTTTGCTGAAACCTCGCAGTGGTTCCCATTCCCTCAGAGTAAAAGCCAAGACTTTGCATGGACCTGCATGACACTACAGAATCTGGTCTCATCACCACTTTGATGATTCTGCTTCAGCCTCCTGGCACTTCTTTTTCCATTTCAATGAAAACCAGAAAATATAAAGATAAGCAACATTTTTAAATTAAAATGACCTTATTACCTAGAAACTACCACAGGCAAGATTTTAGAGTATACATAAAGATATTAACTCATGTCAGTTTGTTTTTATTCAGCCCTATGGCTTTAAATACTAGGTACATGTTGATGACTTCCAGGTTAGTATTTCCAGATGGGATCTCTCAATTAACTTTAGGCATAATCCCATTGCCTACTTGACATCTGCACTTTCAGGTCTAAAAGGCATCTCGAACTTTGCATGCCTCAAACTCAACTCCTGATCTTCACCACCAAACCCGCCCCTCCTGGCTTTAACCATCTGTACTGGTTATCTATCACTCTATAACAACTTACAGCTGCCCTCAGGAGGCCTCAGTTCCGTGCAACATGAGCTCCTGCTTAAGGCTGCTTGAGTAGCCTCCCAACATGGCAGCTGGCTTCCCTGCAAGTAACTGATCCAAAGAGAGAATAATGGCTTTCAGGACCCAGCTTTGAGGTCAAACATCATTTCCACCATAATATATCCATCAGAAGCAAGTCACTAAATACAGCCCACATTCAAAAGGAAGGAAATTAAGTTCCTCCTCTGGAAGAGAGAACATCAAAGAATTTGAAACATACTACAAAACCACAAAGTCTCAGTGGCTGCCAGTCTCGCTCTGTGTACTCAGGTCCCTGGAGTTATCGCAGTCTCCTCTGCTGCACTATCATTCCATATCTAATCTGTTGGGAAATCATTCTGGCTCTGCTTTATGTATCCAGAGGCTACCCACTTCTGTCCACTCCCCCTGCTGCTACCGCACTGCTGAAGGACATATTCATCTGTTTCCTGAACTGCTGAAATATCCTGCTTCTACTTTTGCTCCTTAACAGCCTATTCTTCACCCAGCAGCCAGAGGGTCCTTCAGAATTAAAATCAGATCATGTCTCCCCTTTGCTGAAACCTCGCAGTGGTTCCCATTCCCTCAGAGTAAAAGCCGAAGACTTTGCATGGACCTGCATGACACTACAGAATCTGGTCTCATCACCACTTTGATGATTCTGCTTCAGCCTCCTGGCACTTCTTGCCATTTCTATCATGACCCTGGTTATTTCTGCCTGGGGCAGTCTTTCCTTGGATACCCACCTGACTAATTCCCTAAACTCTTCCAAGCCTTTGCTCAAATCCCACCTTTTCAATAAACTCCACTTAGACCATTTTATAAAATACTATAAACTGCCTAGACCCGACTCTCACTCCTGACTTCCCTTACTCTATTCTTTTTTTTTCCCATAGCACTTTCAGCTTAATATAATCATTATAGCACAGTGGTAAAGAATCTGCCTGCTAATGCAGGAGATGCAAGATTTGATCCTTGGCTTAGGAAGATTCCCTGAAGTAGGAAATGACAACCCATTCCAGTATTGCCTGGGAAATTCGATAGAGGAGCCTGGTGGGTTACAGTCCATGGAATCATAAAGAGTTGGACACGATTAAGCAACTGAACACACACACACACACTCCATACCTTAACTGGTAACAGTCCTTATTGTCTGGTTCCTCTTACTAGGATACAAATTCCATGAGAGCAGGAACCTTGCACAAGGGAGATGCTCAAGGTATAGGTGTTGAATGTATGAACAGACAAAACTTTAAAAGAATTAAAATGATTTTGAAAGCTTTTTCAGTTATATAGCTATATCACAATTTACCTAAATAATTTCCTTTAATTGGATATTTAGACAGTCACCAGCTTTTCTCTTTTATAAATAACGTAATGAACATCTGTTGATACAAGTATGTTTCAAGACTAATTTCCTTGGGAAATATTTCTGAAGTAAAAATGCTGGGTCAAATGATACGTGCATTTTTAAGGATGAATACACTGTTTTACCAGCAATGCCCGAGAATGCACTTTTCCCCACATCCTCACTAGTATGGGTTATTAACGAATTTAAAACTGACAAACCTGGGTTCCTATCTGGGTACTTAACCATTAGTGAGCTTAAAATTACTGTATCTGTAAAACAGGCATAATAATTGCACCTACCTCACCCCTTGTTGTGAGCATTAAAGGAGACAAAACATACAAAAACCACTTACACTGCTTGACACAAAGGAAACATTCAATCACGTTACATTTATTTCTACCATTACTGTGACTTGAAAGAAATCAATTGTAAAACGTCCGTTATCGTCAACCCGTTACAGTAATAAAGTACTTTTTTTTAAAGTGGCATGCAGGATTTGTTTCCTGACCAGGGTTGCAACCCATGCCGTCTGCAATGCAAGGAAAGAGCCCTCACCACTCAACCTCGAGGAATTCCCTCAACTTTTTGAATCATTTAATGATTTAGCAACAAATTACAAATATTCCTAATGTCATGTGTATTACTGGGAGGAACACTATTATTACCACTCCGATCTCTACGTTTGTTTTCCTTTTTACAGCGCGGAAACCATGAACAAGGTTCTGCATTCCCTGTCGCCAAGAAGGCAAAGACACCAGAGGAAAGCAGGAAAACAAAGTTTTCAGAGTGAGTGAATTACACGTATGTGTCTGGTCAGCGTCCCGTTTGGCCCCTCCCAGGGTGGCAGGGAGTAAATTAAGGATTCATCAGGGTTCCTGATAGGGCTGAAAAATTAAACTAGGGCAACTTCCTTAAAGCATCGCTGGAAAAAAAAAAAAGTCACAGGCCAGAGTTTGCCTTTGGACACGTACTCTTCAGTGAACGCCAACCAACAACATACACACATACACACACACACACACAGATTTTGACATAAGCTCGCTGCATGCCACCCGACAACACACACGCACACACACACTCAATTTTGACGCCCTCTGTAGGGCCTGGCCCTCCGCCAGACCTGGCTCTCGGACAACCGGTTCCTGCGCAGGTGCCGATCGCCGAGGTCAGCGTCCTCCGAAGCCTTGGCTCATCCCAAATACCCCGGGGATGTTTGCTTCCCTGGGACGCATTCAAACCCAAGCCAGACCCACTGCCCCAAGAGCCTGAGCCCCCAAGAAACCACAGTAACGACCAGAGAGCCACTCGGCGTCTCTCCGTGTCTAGGCACGCGCACCGCAGAGCCGGACGCGCCGGCAGGGTCGGGGGCCGCCTGAGCGCCCGCGCCGCCTCCCGGGCCGAGGCCGAGGCAGCCCGGGGCCTCTGCGCCTCCCGCGGACGCGCATTGCCGCGCCACGTCGGCCCGCGCCCGCGCCCTCGCCCGCGGCAGCACCCACCGAGCTCCTCGCGCCCAGCCGCCTCGGCCGCCGCCGGCGCCGCCGCTTCCATCTCTCGGGGGTCTCCAGGACGCCGCCGCCCTGGGGCGCGCGCTCCCGCTCCTGCGTGGCCGGCTTCAGGCCGAGGCCTCCCCGGCGGAGCGCTCCCCGCGTCCGGCGCCCGCCTCCCGCCTCCCGGCCCTGGCGCCCCAGGGAGCATGCGCAGTGGAGAGGTCCGGCCTGGCCCGGGAGCCCCGGCTCCAGGCGCCCCGCGAGGGCCCGGGGGCGCCGCTGGTGAGCCGCTCTCCGGGTTTAAGGCCCTAGGGAGAGGAGGTCGAGCTTAAGAATGACAAGGTAACCAGAGAGAGGAGGGGTGTCTTCGAAATAGCTGGGAAGACTGATTTAGAGCTGGAAAAGACGCAGGCCTATAGCGCACCAGCGGCCGAGAGGGTGTCTTTAAAGATGATCGCGAATTTAAATTGGAAGAGCCCATCTATTTGCAAGGCTTTAAGCATTCTGTGTTCTGTTCTCAGTGGTAAAGAATCCGCCTGTCAAGGCAGGTATTGAACCTTGAATAGGGAAGATCCTTTGGAGGAGGAAATGGCGTCCACTCCAGGATTCTTGCCTGGAAAATCCCGTGGACAGAGGAGCCTGGTGGGCTACAGCCCATAAGGTCACAAAGAGTTGGACAGGAAAGGACGGACGCATCACTCTATAAGGCACCTTGAAGAATGGAGAGTTAGAGGGGATCTGCGCCATCCATGCTGGAGTTCTGACTACTAAAGAGTGGTCTCTCTGTGCATCTATTTAGAGACACAGGGTGCCCTCAAAAAGCATTTCATTTAGTCAATTAGTCTCGCTTTGAGGATTTTTTTCTCAGTGCCCTTCAAAGATACTTACTCTTAGCCGCGGAAAGGAAATCAAGGTTGAGAACAATAATGATGTAGTGTCAAATATTCTCAAGCACTAGTCATGCATTGTCTTATTTTATTCAGATGACAAGCCTCTGCCATAATTCTGAAAGCTACAGATGCAGCAACTAAGCATACAGAGCCAAGTAACAGCTTTCCAAGGATACTAAAGTAGTAAATGGCAAAGATGGAATTCTGTCTGCAGCTAGAGCTGGGGCTTTCAGTATGCACGGTGCCTCGGGTGACTACAACAGTAGATGAATCAGGTTTTTGGGCAAATGAAAGTAATTTTGAAGTTGCTCTTTTTTTTTTTTTTCTTTCAGGGTTTTTAAAATCAGGACCTAGTAGCCTTTTTCTTTGTCGATTTTCTTTCCTTAGGGTCTTCTGAGGTTAATTGATTTGTTTTGTTGTTGTTTTGGTTGGTACTCTAGTCCCTCAGTCATGTTCTACTCTTTGCAGACTGAAGCCCACCAGGCTCCCCTTGTCCGTGGGCATTCTCCGGGCAAAAATACTGGAGTGGGTTGCCATGCCTTCCTCCAGGGGATCTTCCCAATCCAGGGACTGAACCCAGGTCTTCCCCATTGCTAGTGGATTCTTTACCATCTGAGCCACCAGGGAAGCCCTGTTTTCATTAGGGGTGGTGGTAACTAATTTGTAGGATCACTGATATAACTACTTGGTAATAGTGATGAGAAAGCCCTTCTGTGTGAGCCCTTCCTCAGTGAACCCTGAGGGCACTCGGGAAGGAGACGAGCTGCTCTCTAGCCACCATCAGACGGGTGCCAAGCCCTATGATGAGCTCTGAAGCAAGGCGGCTAAGGATGTAAAAGCAAACTGTCCCAAGGCAGGTGAGGTGCATATCAAAGAAATGGTTTTAGTGAGCCCAGACTCCTGCATCTTCCCTTACACAGAAAAGTGCTAAACTTGGGTTATCTGGTTTTCTTTCACTAACAATAATCTATTGAAGGTCATACTACCTGCCCTTGGTTGTAAAGGTCTATATAGCCTGGCTCCTCCCCCCAGACCTTGGAGCAGTTCTGGTAGGGTTACTTGAGATGCTTCTCCAGGCCTTGAAATCCTAAAAAATTCTGCCAATTTAAAAATAACTCTCAACTTCTAGCTTGTGAGTATTTTTAAGTCAATACTTTAAATGCTAATATTTTAAAGGTCCACAATTATGTAATAGCTACATGTTTCCGGTTGCACCCTTTTGGGAGTTTTTCTAGTGGTTTGCCAACACCCTTTGTTTTCCTTTAGATCAACCCCAATCACTCTCAAACATACACATGCAAACCCCAAAGAAAGGTTTTATGTGAAATGTTCCAGACGTGTAACAAAGATATAGAAGAGATAGAGGAAAAAAACCAACTCTATAGTGGATCACAAGCCATGTTGGGGTGGGATACTTATTACAGATCAGTGGGAGAGCAGACAGATCACAGGAGTAACTGTCCAAGAAACCACCCATCATAATGAGAACACTTGAGACAATGTCTTGAAAGAGCAACATTATCCTTTGAGTGTTAAATGGGATTTAAAGCCATTGTCCTCTAATGTCAGCATCAGGAAAAGCAATCTGGCAGTGTGGAAGGAAATAACAGGACCTGTGGTGGAGACCTTGTGGGCTAAGGTAGGCAGCCAGGCTCAATGTCTTTATAGACTGATATGAAGATAAGTGAAAGCATGATCATAAAGTTCAAGAGAATACATGGTTTCATGTTTCACGGCTTGGGAAGATACTTACTGTGACTTCTGCTCCAGATCTTGTTAACTGGAAGAAGGGATAGGTAAAAACTGTATTAAAATAAAGACAAAAAATCTGACTGTTTGAACTCCTTTCTTTTCCTCATTTTAACGTCCTGGGTCCAAGCCCTATGATGAGCTCTGAAGCAAGGCGGCTAAGGATGTAAAGCAAACTGTCCCAAGGCAGGTGAGGTGCATATCAAAGAAATGGTTTTAGTGAGCCCAGACTCCTGCATCTTCCCTTACACAGAAAAGTGCTAAACTTGGGTTATCTGGTTTTCTTTCACTAACAATAATCTATTGAAGGTCATACTACCTGCCCTTGGTTGTAAAGGTCTATATAGCCTGGCTCCTCCCCCCAGACCTTGGAGCAGTTCTGGTAGGGTTACTTGAGATGCTTCTCCAGGCCTTGAAATCCTAAAAAATTCTGCCAATTTAAAAATAACTCTCAACTTCTAGCTTGTGAGTATTTTTAAGTCAATACTTTAAATGCTAATATTTTAAAGGTCCACAATTATGTAATAGCTACATGTTTCCGCCGGTTGCACCCTTTTGGGAGTTTTTCTAGTGGTTTGCCAACACCCTTTGTTTTCCTTTAGATCAACCCCAATCACTCTCAAACATACACATGCAAACCCCAAAGAAAGGTTTTATGTGAAATGTTCCAGACGTGTAACAAAGATATAGAAGAGATAGAGGAAAAAAACCAACTCTATAGTGGATCACAAGCCATGTTGGGGTGGGATACTTATTACAGATCAGTGGGAGAGCAGACAGATCACAGGAGTAACTGTCCAAGAAACCACCCATCATAATGAGAACACTTGAGACAATGTCTTGAAAGAGCAACATTATCCTTTGAGTGTTAAATGGGATTTAAAGCCATTGTCCTCTAATGTCAGCATCAGGAAAAGCAATCTGGCAGTGTGGAAGGAAATAACAGGACCTGTGGTGGAGACCTTGTGGGCTAAGGTAGGCAGCCAGGCTCAATGTCTTTATAGACTGATATGAAGATAAGTGAAAGCATGATCATAAAGTTCAAGAGAATACATGGTTTCATGTTTCACGGCTTGGGAAGATACTTACTGTGACTTCTGCTCCAGATCTTGTTAACTGGAAGAAGGGATAGGTAAAAACTGTATTAAAATAAAGACAAAAAATCTGACTGTTTGAACTCCTTTCTTTTCCTCATTTTAACGTCCTGGGTCATATCTCAGTTACTTCCTCCTTTGTAACGACCGCACTTCGTTCATCTCTCTTGTAACATAGCTCTCCTTATAGTCATTTCCCTGTCTGAGTCCTATGCTTGTCGACTTAAAAAATACTCACAGTCTAAAAGTTGAAAGTTATGTTTTACTCGGTGGGAATTTTTCGAACTTCAAGCCCAGGAGACAGCATCTCAAGTAACCTTGAGAGAACAGCTCTGAGGAGGCAAGGGGAGGAGGCAGGTTATCAAGTTCGCAACAAAAGGCAAGTAGTCTGAACATCAAAAGATTATTGTTAATTAAAGAAAACCAACTATACCAAGTTAAGGAATTTAGCACTTTTATTTGTATGGGAAGATGCAAGAGACTGCTCACTGAAATCATTCCTTTCATTTGCAGCACAGCTCCATGAGCCAGTATCCTGTGTTTTCACATCCTGAGCTCCCTGGGGCTCACGGGGAGTGGCAGCAGCCTGATGGCTGCTAGATACCATGCATTTCTCTCCATTCTGAGTGCTCCTGGGGCTCACAGCTCACATTTCAGGGCTGCCATGGCTGGTGACTGTGACATCCTTGTTTACTGATATGGCAGGAAATATTCTATTTCTCATGCTGGACTGTGAATGTCTGCATGAAAGAAACGGTATCTTTTTCTCCATTTTCATCTCAGCAAGGCCTAGCAGAGGGCCCAGCATGCATCAGTCCAAGCTCGCTCTGCTCACCGCAGGACAGGCCAATGAATCTGAGACGAGATGTTGAGGCAAGGAAAACAAACTTTTTCTGAAAACAGCTGACTGAGAAGATGGCAAGCTAGCCCTCAAAATAACCATCTTAGGTTCTGGAGGCCAGGTTCTTCCACAGATGAGAGATGAAGGAGGTGAGGAAGCAAAGAAAAAAGGCCATTCAATCATTTTGCCAGCTTCTAGGATGGCAAACCTTCAGGCAGGGGATGTGTTCATTTCTTCCTTCTGTCATCCACAGGTGGATGGGGTTCTGAACAAAGGCACTTTAGTTTAACAGTTTGGCAGAGGGGCAGGGTCCTCCAGGCAAGCCACCGAGTATGATTATAGTCACAAAAACAACAAGAAAAGCAAGTCGAGGAAACATTTTCCAACATGGAGTCAGAATTGGTTTCCTCCCTGCAAATCAGTGGTTCAGTGAATAGGTGTTGGAAGTTGTTGAATATAGCCTCAACTTAGAAAGCTTTAATTTAGCCAAACACATTTATGAAGCACCTTTCCTGTGCCAGGGGCTGTGATAAATGCAGGGTCTGTAATGGCAACACTGATATGAACTGGGGTTCAAAGTACAATCTAGCAGCATGCAAAAGAAAAGAACTCAACAAAAACTTCAACTATGTGATTATAATGTTGGTGAAGGAAACAGAGAGTGCTCCTGGACAACCTACTTTAGACTGAGTAGGCAGGACAGTCTTCCCAGAGGGCATTTAAGCTGACACCTCTGATGGAGGTGAAGACTATACAAAGCTGCAAAAGGTGGTTTAATCCTCCCCTCTCCGCAGTCTCTTCCTGCCACAACCTCTGGGGACACAAAGTGTTTCTACCTGTGGACTCATACTAGCACCAGCCCCTCCCCTGGCCACTCCCCTGGCTACACCCAGATACTTAAGGTCAGTCCCCTCACACCACCACTCTCTTTCCCTTCCCTTCTTCCTGGATCTCCCTCTTGGACCCCTCGCCCTCATGGCCTCTCTCTCTCTGGGACTCCATTCTCTCTCTGACCCTCCTCGCTCTCCCCCTACTTGTCTCTCCCTCCCGGTCATGTCTGTGTAGCCAGATCCCTCTTGGTGGCTCCTACCTAAGCCCAGTATGAATAAACCTGACCCTGCCTGCAATCCCCTCCCCATCTCTATTCTTTTGTACACTTTTCTTACAACCTCGAGGTTAGAAGGAATTGGTTAGATGTATGTAAGAGAAGAACAATCTAGGGTGTGAGACAGCCTGCCCTATTTTACAGATGGAGGAAGGGTTGTGTTTTAGACAAGCTGATTTGAGACACCTATGGAACATGTGGATGGGTAACATTATCTTTTATACAGTAGTTAGATCTCAAAATTTCTTCATGTGTAATAGTATTACCAACCTCACAGGTTCTGAACAAAGGCACTTTAGTTTAACAGTTTGGCAGAGGGCAGGGTCCTCCAGGCAAGCCACCGAGTATGATTATAGTCACAAAAACAACAAGAAAAGCAAGTCGAGGAAACATTTTCCAACATGGAGTCAGAATTGGTTTCCTCCCTGCAAATCAGTGGTTCAGTGAATAGGTGTTGGAAGTTGTTGAATATAGCCTCAACTTAGAAAGCTTTAATTTAGCCAAACACATTTATGAAGCACCTTTCCTGTGCCAGGGGCTGTGATAAATGCAGGGTCTGTAATGGCAACACTGATATGAACTGGGGTTCAAAGTACAATCTAGCAGCATGCAAAAGAAAAGAACTCAACAAAAACTTCAACTATGTGATTATAATGTTGGTGAAGGAAACAGAGAGTGCTCCTGGACAACCTACTTTAGACTGAGTAGGCAGGACAGTCTTCCCAGAGGGCATTTAAGCTGACACCTCTGATGGAGGTGAAGACTATACAAAGCTGCAAAAGGTGGTTTAATCCTCCCCTCTCCGCAGTCTCTTCCTGCCACAACCTCTGGGGACACAAAGTGTTTCTACCTGTGGACTCATACTAGCACCAGCCCCTCCCCTGGCCACTCCCCTGGCTACACCCAGATACTTAAGGTCAGTCCCCTCACACCACCACTCTCTTTCCCTTCCCTTCTTCCTGGATCTCCCTCTTGGACCCCTCGCCCTCATGGCCTCTCTCTCTCTGGGACTCCATTCTCTCTCTGACCCTCCTCGCTCTCCCCCTACTTGTCTCTCCCTCCCGGTCATGTCTGTGTAGCCAGATCCCTCTTGGTGGCTCCTACCTAAGCCCAGTATGAATAAACCTGACCCTGCCTGCAATCCCCTCCCCATCTCTATTCTTTTGTACACTTTTCTTACAACCTCGAGGTTAGAAGGAATTGGTTAGATGTATGTAAGAGAAGAACAATCTAGGGTGTGAGACAGCCTGCCCTATTTTACAGATGGAGGAAGGGTTGTGTTTTAGACAAGCTGATTTGAGACACCTATGGAACATGTGGATGGGTAACATTATCTTTTATACAGTAGTTAGATCTCAAAAATTTCTTCATGTGTAAAATAGTATTACCAACCTCACAGGTTGTTGTGAAGATTTAATGAGATAAAGTATTGAGAGCATTAGTCCATGGCAAAGTTCACAATGTTGACTAAAAAATATAGTCACAACTGAAAGTTGAGAGTTACGTTTATTTGGAAGGGATTTTCAAGATCCCAAGCCCGGCAGCATCCCAATTAGCCCTGAGAAACTGCTCTGAGAAGGCAGGGGAAGGAGTCACACTATATGAAAGTTTTCAACAAAGAGGGATTCCTTGTAGCTCAGCTGGTAAAGAATTGGCCCGGAATTCAGGAGACCGCAGTTAGATCCCTGGGTTGGGAAAAAAATCCCTGGAGAATGGAAAGACTACCCACTCCAGTATTCTTGCCTGAAGAATTCCATGTCCTGTCCACAGGTCGCAAAGAGTCAGACGGAATTGAGTGTCTTCATTTAGCAACAAAGGGAGCAGATAATGTGAACATCAAAGATTATTGTTATCTCAAGGAATTTAGTGCTCTTCTCTGTATGGAAAGATCTAAACACCTGGGCTCATTGAATTCATTTCTTTCATACACACCTCAGCTATCTGGGGCCAAATCCTGCTTCCTGATTATTCATGTCCTTAATTCTCAGTTCAGCCTAGGAAGTGGTGGACGTGCCTGATGCCTTGCCCTTTCTCCATGCCCCCAGCTTCTCAGCACTCACTCTTACTGCTTACCAAGGAAGTGGCAGATGGCTGCCAGGTAGCCTGCATTGTTGTTCCTAGGCTCAGAAATTTACATCTAGAAGGGTGGAATCCCTGATGGCTCTAACGGCCCTGTTTACCTATATGGCAGAAAATATTCCATTGCACAGCAGAAAGCATCAAATAAATGGAGCGTGTTAGTTAGAAGTTTTTTATAGCACCAGAGAGAGAGGCTAACTTAAGACAAATGAGACTATAATGAGTATTGAGACCCCCCAGGACAGAGATGTGACTGGGGTCAGGACCATCTGATGCCGATGCCTCAGAGACTTTGTCTCCTTCTCTTTCCATTGTTTTTCTCTGTACACTTGCTTGTGTTTCTGTGCAGGTTTTTGCTAAAATCCTGCTTCTCACCTTTGCCTGGCAGGAAACATGGGTCCTAAAAACTTGTAATTTCTGTGTTTTACAGGTGTCCATAAAGATCCTAATCTCTCTCTCTCTTTTTTTTCTTTTTTTTAAGTTTCAGTTTCTAAATTTTCCAGGAAAAGAATTCTGATTAAATCAGGGGGCTTCCCTGGTGGTCCGGTGGGTAAAGAGTCTGCCTTGCAGTGCAGGGGACACCGGTTCGAGCCCTGGCCCAGGAAGATCCCACATGTAGCAGCTGGACCAGTGTGTCCAATTAGGAGCCAGCGCTCTGGAGCGCATGCGCCCAGAGCCGGTGCTCTGCAACAAGAGAGGCCACTGCAATGGGAGGACCACACAGGCCAAAGAACAAATATGGATGAAAATAAATAAATAAAAAAACCAATAAAAGAGGCCACAATTTTTTTTAAAAATAGAATTTGGATTAAATCAGGTTCTAATTGGACTAGATCAGGCTTATATGTAAAAGAGATAACTACTGTGAATGTGCTGTGGGACTAAGAAATCTTACGTGGGGGCTGTGCAAAGGCCTGGAGGGGTGGGATTGGGGAACTGGAAGGGGGCACAGCAGGGATGGGTCAGGGGTATACCTATGACAGATCTGGAGTTATATATATCTGTAAATAACAAAACTCTGTAAAAGCAAAATAGAAATAATTAATTCTTTAAAATGCAGCAAGACTCTGGAAGTGGTGGACGTGCCTGATGCCTTGCCCTTTCTCCATGCCCCAGCTTCTCAGCACTCACTCTTACTGCTTACCAAGGAAGTGGCAGATGGCTGCCAGGTAGCCTGCATTGTTGTTCCTAGGCTCAGAAATTTACATCTAGAAGGGTGGAATCCCTGATGGCTCTAACGGCCCTGTTTACCTATATGGCAGAAAATATTCCATTGCACAGCAGAAAGCATCAAATAAATGGAGCGTGTTAGTTAGAAGTTTTTTATAGCACCAGAGAGAGAGGCTAACTTAAGACAAATGAGACTATAATGAGTATTGAGACCCCCCAGGACAGAGATGTGACTGGGGTCAGGACCATCTGATGCCGATGCCTCAGAGACTTTGTCTCCTTCTCTTTCCATTGTTTTTCTCTGTACACTTGCTTGTGTTTCTGTGCAGGTTTTTTGCTAAAATCCTGCTTCTCCCCTTTTGCCTGGCAGGAAACATGGGTCCTAAAAACTTGTAATTTCTGTGTTTTACAGGTGTCCATAAAGATCCTAATCTCTCTCTCTCTTTTTTTTCTTTTTTTTAAGTTTCAGTTTCTAAATTTTCCAGGAAAAGAATTCTGATTAAATCAGGGGGCTTCCCTGGTGGTCCGGTGGGTAAAGAGTCTGCCTTGCAGTGCAGGGGACACCGGTTCGAGCCCTGGCCCAGGAAGATCCCACATGTAGCAGCTGGACCAGTGTGTCCAATTAGGAGCCAGCGCTCTGGAGCGCATGCGCCCAGAGCCGGTGCTCTGCAACAAGAGAGGCCACTGCAATGGGAGGACCACACAGGCCAAAGAACAAATATGGATGAAAATAAATAAATAAAAAAACCAATAAAAGAGGCCACAATTTTTTTTAAAAATAGAATTTGGATTAAATCAGGTTCTAATTGGACTAGATCAGGCTTATATGTAAAAGAGATAACTACTGTGAATGTGCTGTGGGACTAAGAAATCTTACGTGGGGGCTGTGCAAAGGCCTGGAGGGGTGGGATTGGGGAACTGGAAGGGGGCACAGCAGGGATGGGTCAGGGGTATACCTATGACAGATCTGGAGTTATATATATCTGTAAATAACAAAACTCTGTAAAAGCAAAATAGAAATAATTAATTCTTTAAAATGCAGCAAGACTCTGAAACCTGGCCTGTGTATTCTGTGCCATAATGCTGCTGCTGCAGCTTTTTAATCACTCAGTCGTGTCCAACTCAGTGTGGCCCCACGGACTGCAGCCTGCCAGGCTCCTCTGTCCATGGGATTCTCCAGGCAAGAACACGGGAGTGGGTTGCCATGCCTTCCTTGAGGGAAATCTTCCCAACCCAGGGATGGAATCCTGCATTGCAGACAGATTCCTCACCGCTGAGCCATCAGGGCAGCCCCATAAATATATGTAGATACTCGAGACCCCGTGGACTGTAGTTACCAGGCTTCTCCTTCCATGGGATTTTCCAGGCAAGATACACTGGAGTGGTTGCCATTTCCTTCTCCATTTACCATAATAGCTATGACAATATGCCATCTGTGTGCTACAGGCAAAATACTATGTGCCTGGTAGTACTCTCCACTAATCGCCCATTCCCCCTCTGATCCACTGTCCTCCCTTTTCCATCCCAGCTCTGGGCCCTCCCTGGAGAGGAAAGCCTGTCCTGCATGGAAGTCTCACTGGGCTTCCAGCTAGGTTTGACAGTTGGAGGTATTGGAAGGAGATGGAACACAGGACTTATGTGAAGTATGTGGGGAATTCATTCCTCTGGTACCCTCCTGACCAAGTTGCTACAGGCTGACCACAACCCTCTAAGACTGTCAAGGCGTCTGTAGGGCAACTGCCTCCAAGGTCCCTGCACACACTCCTTCCTGTCACCTGTCCAGGCTTAGAGGCAGGAATTCTCCTCCTCATTGCCTGCCCTGGGCTACTACATCGTCACCTGTTAATGTGCCGGAACCCCGCCCCCCCCCCATATCATTATAAATAGTTGCTCTCCTCAGCTCTCCTCCTTACCACTTTATATGAGTGTGTATGAGTCTGTTTCCTGGTAAGACCTTTATAAGTGCATATACATAATCTCATTTATTTCCCTAAGATGACTTCACATATTATGTCCATTTTACAATGAAGAAACAGAGGGTAAGAGAAGTTAACAATTTGTTCAAAATCCACTAATGGTGTCAAGATTCGACCACACTGTCCCTAGAGATATCTATTCATGTGACAAAAATCGTATCCACATCCCAGAAAGTTCTTAAGAGAAAAAAGGCTGCCTTGGGTCTTAATTGTGACACACGGGATCTTCCACGCGTCATGTGGAATTTTTCTTTGTGAGGCATGAACTCTCTAGTTGTGGCACACGGGCTTAGTAGTTGCAGCTCACAGACTTACTTGCTCTGTGGCTGGATCTTAGTTCCCCAACCAATGAGTGAACCCACATCCCCTTCATTGCAAGGCAGCTTCTTTACTAGTGAACCACCAGGGCGTGTCCCCTAGAAAGTTCTTAAACTTTGGGAATCCTGTGGGCTTTCATTACCATCTCAATACCTTTGTTGGGATGGTTAGTGATTCAAGTCAGTAACTGTCAGGTCGGAAGTCAGCAGTTACTGAAGCAGCTTTTACCTTGATTTTGGCCAAACGCTCAGCCTTCTGAGCTGAGCTGAGCTTTATTTTTTAAAATAAAAAATAAATAAATCTTTATTTATTTTTTTAAATAAATAAAGCATGCTGGATAGAGTGGTACACAGTTATCAAGCGAGGATGCCTGTCACGTGTCACTCACTCTGCTTATCATCTGCCATCCTTCCCATTTCTTCAAGGCTGTTAAATCGAGAACAGAATTTTCTGCAGTCTCCTCCTCTCAGCTTCCCTCCTCCCTGTCCAGTTCCTGGAGGGTCCATACTGTCCTAGAGCTGAGCCATCGGATTGTAAATCATCCCGCAAAACTGTTCATGGAGGCTTCATTTTTCTGCCATTTGGCAGTAGGGCAAATACAGGGTTAAAGAGGAGATAAAATGGTAAGAGCTGGGTTAGTTTAGTCCTGTTTGGTCCCTTTATCTAGATTCAGGTTCTTTACCTTTTCTTCTGAGTCATATTAAAAAGTTAAGAAAATAAGAGTTCTCCCATCACAGTGGTCTAGCTAAAAGTAGTAATAGTAATAAATACAACAACAAGGGGATCTAACTGCCATAGAGGCAGTGCTAAGCGAGTTTCATTCATAAATTACCTCATTTAGTCTGCACAACAACCCTGCAAGACAGGTGTTGTATTACCTCATTTTTTTAGCTGAAAAACAAACAAACCAACAGGCTTAGAAAGATTAAGCAGCTTGCCCAATGTTCCACACCTGAAAACTAAGTTCAGCTGCAACACTAGGATGCGTGCTCCAAACCACTGAGCCTCCCAGCCGCTTGAAGGAGGGCCTGACTCCAGAGCTGGTGGGTCATGGGTACAGTTTCACACGGCAGGCCACTGGTTGGTGGCGTGATTGAGTCACTAGAGCCTTGTCTGTGGCTGATCGTCCCACTAGAAACCCAAGGCTTCTTTACTAGTGAACCACCAGGGCGTGTCCCTAGAAAGTTCTTAAACTTTGGGAATCCTGTGGGCTTTCATTACCATCTCAATACCTTTGTTGGGATGGTTAGTGATTCAAGTCAGTAACTGTCAGGTCGGAAGTCAGCAGTTACTGAAGCAGCTTTTACCTTGATTTTGGCCAAACGCTCAGCCTTCTGAGCTGAGCTGAGCTTTATTTTTTAAAATAAAAAATAAATAAATCTTTATTTATTTTTTTAAATAAATAAAGCATGCTGGATAGAGTGGTACACAGTTATCAAGCGAGGATGCCTGTCACGTGTCACTCACTCTGCTTATCATCTGCCATCCTTCCCATTTCTTCAAGGCTGTTAAATCGAGAACAGAATTTTCTGCAGTCTCCTCCTCTCAGCTTCCCTCCTCCCTGTCCAGTTCCTGGAGGGTCCATACTGTCCTAGAGCTGAGCCATCGGATTGTAAATCATCCCGGCAAAACTGTTCATGGAGGCTTCATTTTTCTGCCATTTGGCAGTAGGGCAAATACAGGGTTAAAAAGAGGAGATAAAATGGTAAGAGCTGGGTTAGTTTAGTCCTGTTTGGTCCCTTTATCTAGATTCAGGTTCTTTACCTTTTCTTCTGAGTCATATTAAAAAGTTAAGAAAATAAGAGTTCTCCCATCACAGTGGTCTAGCTAAAAGTAGTAATAGTAATAAATACAACAACAAGGGGATCTAACTGCCATAGAGGCAGTGCTAAGCGAGTTTCATTCATAAATTACCTCATTTAGTCTGCACAACAACCCTGCAAGACAGGTGTTGTATTACCTCATTTTTTTAGCTGAAAAACAAACAAACCAACAGGCTTAGAAAGATTAAGCAGCTTGCCCAATGTTCCACACCTGAAAACTAAGTTCAGCTGCAACACTAGGATGCGTGCTCCAAACCACTGAGCCTCCCAGCCGCTTGAAGGAGGGCCTGACTCCAGAGCTGGTGGGTCATGGGTACAGTTTCACACGGCAGGCCACTGGTTGGTGGCGTGATTGAGTCACTAGAGCCTTGTGTGTGTCTGTCTGTCCATTCTTACAGAGCTAATGAAGCGTTCAGTAAATCATCAGGAAATCAGGTAGTTAAGCCTCACTATAGGAGCTTAACTCTGACATAAATATCACTACTGGCATATTCAACATTGTCCTCTGCAAATATTACTCTGTGAAGAGCAGCAGAAAAAGTGGCTATGGCAAGGCTAGGAAGCACATGCTTATTTTCCCACATGTTTTTTACTCCTCTTGGTATTTAATATAAATGGTCGTTGTTTAGTTGCTACGTCATTTCCGACTCTGTGACCCAATGAACTGTAACCCACCAGTCTCCTCTGTCCATAGGATTCTCCAGGGAAGAATACTGGATGGGTTACCATTTTCTCTCCAGGGGATCCTGACCCAGGGATTGAACCCATGTCTCCTGCATTGCCAAGTGGATTCTTTACTACTGAGCCACCAGTGAAACCCAATATAAATAGTAAAAAGGCTTTAAAGCTTGTGCTTAAATAAATCCCAAACATCCTTCCAAAAGGCTCAAAAGAAAGTGTATTCAAAAAATGTGCTTCTTTCCATTTTAAGCATTATGTACTGGTTAAATGTTAACCTACAAGGAAGCAATTTAAACTGCGGTTGTCTTCTAATGAAACTATTGTCATGCTGAGTGCAGAAGTCTGGGTTTTCTCTACACTAAGAATTCATTATCCTCACATGTGATATGTAACTTGATAAATCCCCTCTGTTTCAGGATTTTTAACATCAGGCTCTGGTTAGGGATTTGACTTGATAGGCTGTACCTGTCAGCTTTTGTGTAGCCTACTTTTTCTTACAGTTCAAAGGGAGTACGTGAAACGCTTAGTTATGGAAAGTAGGTCACCAGAGACACATGTCAGACCTGGGGAATCCTAGAATTCCCGCTACTTAGAACACTCTCCATGGTGAGCTGAGGAGTTGGCTCACAAGTTAATAAGGTTGTTGGGGGATACCAGCTGCCTTGGGAAGGAGTAGACCCATACGTCACTAGGGAAATCTGCCTAAGAGGTGCCAATACCCAGTGGATCTCATTAAAGAAGATACATACAAGCACATAACCTGCTTTTTCTTTTCTTTTGGGGGGGCCTCTCTTATTGGTCCTTCGTCTATCTATTTTCATATATCTTTGTTCTTCGGCCTGTGTGGGCCCCCCACTGCAGGGGCCTCTCTTGTTGCAGAGCACTGGCTTTGGGCGCATGCGCTCCAGAGCGCTGGCTCGTAATTGGACACACCGGTCAAGCCGCTCCGTGACATGTGGGATCTTCCCAGGCCAGGGATCGAACGGGTGCCTTCCACTGCAAGGTAGATTCTTTACCCACTGGACCACCAGGGAAGCCCCATAACCCGCATTTTGTAGTAAAAAGAAATGACATGAAGTTAGAAAGCTTCCACTTAGGAGAGAGGAGATGTTCTATTTAGAAGCTTGCATTCCAGCTCATGTCCTTAGAAGTTTGTAAGACAAGAGTGTAGTCGCTCAGTCGTGTCCAACTCTTTGGAACCCCATGGACTGTAGCCCACCAGTCTCTCCTGTCCACAGAATTCTTCAGGCAAGAACCCACTGTAGTGGACTGCCTTTCCTTTCTTCAGGGGATCTATCTGACCCAGGGATTAAACCTGGATTTCCTGCATTGCAGGCAGATTGTTTACTCTCTGAGCCAACAGGGAAGCCCTATAAGATAAGAAGTCCTAAGCCAAAGGTACCATTAAGGGACTTCCCTGGTGGTCCGGTGGCTAAGACTCCATGCTCCCACTGCAGGGGTCCGGGTTCAATCCCTGGTCAGGGAAGTAGATCCTTCATGCTGCAACTAAGACCCAGCACAGTCAAACACAAATATAAATAAATAAAATATTTTTTAAAAAAGATACCATTAAAAATCTAACCTGTTTCCAACACCAACCTATTTCAGTCTGGTAGCCAACCACATTCTTCTCCATTTTTATGGTTCTGTTCCTGTCAGTTTTGTTTCTCAGTCATAATAACACATAATTATTCATTGATTTTTCCTTCATGAAATGGTTAAGTACTTTGACCTGATTTTCTCAATAGACAGTTTCCATTTTATAATCAATTAGATCAGTGAAGGATTTCTTAAAGATGAGCCATTGTATTAAGTCAGAGAAGTGGGAAATTGACCAAGAAACAGTTCATTTTACATAATACAAATGTTTTCTAACTTATACTCCAATTATCTCTTTGAATCTACATTAATTGTGTCAAGAAATCCTTTACTTTCTAAAAGCTTGACTGTATCTTCATTGGCCATCATTCAAATGTGCTCTTTAAGGAAGTGAAAGACAATTATTTATATCAAAACATTTAGGTATTGAGAAAATAAGGCTCTTATTTACATGTCAATTACCACAATTTCATTCTGACATAGAAAGCACACATGGTTACTAAAGGGGGAAAGGGATGGGGAGAGATAAATCGGGAGTTTTGGGTTAACAGATATACAGTAATATATATAAAATAGATAAACAACAAGGACCTACTGTATAGCACAGGGAACTTTAATACCTTGTAATATTGTTAATACCTTGTAATAACTTATAATAGAAAAGACTCTGAAAAAGAATACATATGTACATATATGGAACTGAATCACCATGCTATACACCTGAGATGTAAATCAACTCTACTTCAATTTTTAAAAATGTAAAAATAAAATTAAAAAAAAACTTGATTTTGAAATATAAACCGCCATGCATAAAATTCATTTAGCCTCATACTTTCTGGACTAGGACTCGTACAGAGAGATGGGGACAGAATAGACCTTCTCTTCATGGCAGATAGGTTCTCCAAGCATAAGAGGGTACCTCCTGGAATCGATCATAAATTACAGCCTCATACTGTACAAAATAGTGTCTCTCATTTGCTACAAATGTTTCACAGCTTGATTTCTTTAGGCATATCATAAAATAAAAATGAAGTCATTAGCCCAGATTGGGCTGAGTTCCACGTTGTTACAATGGCATGGTCAAAGAATTCTCCCCTCCCCAAAAAGCCGCCCTCCTGTATAGGTCTCCAAACCAACAAAAGAATGTGTTGTTAACTGCTGATAGTTACAGGAATTGGCTCCTTGCCAGACTCTTGAAATGCATTTAATGAGTTTATAAAGATATGCCACAAAACCATCTACTGTCTTTGTAATTATTGTATTTTACCGTTGAGAAAGAAATACAAAGCAGAAAACATTTAAAAAGTGTGCTTTGAAAAAGAGAACCACTATATGTTCCAACCATCTCACTACTGGGCATATACCCAGAGAAAACCATAATTCAAAAAGATACATTCACACTCAATGTTCACTGCAGCACCATTCACAGTAGGCAGGAATGGAAGCAACCTAAAGTTCATCAACAGAGGAATGGGTAAAGAAGATGTGGTAAATATAGACAGTGAAATATTAACTCTAAAAAAGAATGAAACTAGATCATTTGTAGAGATGTGGATGGACCTTGAGACTATCATACAGAGTGAAGCTAAATCAGAAAGAGAAAAACTAATATTACACATTAATGCATATATGTGAAATCTAGAAAAATGGTACAGATGAACCTGCTTGCAAAGCAGAAATTGAGACACAGATATGAAAAAAAAAAAAAGCATGGACACCAAGAGGAGAAGGCTGGGATGGGATGAATTGGGAGGTTGGAAAAGAAAAAGAATACATACGATCACCATGCTATACACCTGAGATGTAAATCAACTCTACTTCAATTTTTAAAATGTAAAAATAAAATTAAAAAAACTTGATTTTGAAATATAAACCGCCATGCATAAAATTCATTTAGCCTCATACTTTCTGGACTAGGACTCGTACAGAGAGATGGGGACAGAATAGACCTTCTCTTCATGGCAGATAGGTTCTCCAAGCATAAGAGGGTACCTCCTGGAATCGATCATAAATTACAGCCTCATACTGTACAAAATAGTGTCTCTCATTTGCTACAAATGTTTCACAGCTTGATTTCTTTAGGCATATCATAAAATAAAAATGAAGTCATTAGCCCAGATTGGGCTGAGTTCCACGTTGTTACAATGGCATGGTCAAAGAATTCTCCCCTCCCCAAAAAGCCGCCCTCCTGTATAGGTCTCCAAACCAACAAAAGAATGTGTTGTTAACTGCTGATAGTTACAGGAATTGGCTCCTTGCCAGACTCTTGAAATGCATTTAATGAGTTTATAAAGATATGCCACAAAACCATCTACTGTCTTTGTAATTATTGTATTTTACCGTTGAGAAAGAAATACAAAGCAGAAAACATTTAAAAAGTGTGCTTTGAAAAGAGAACCACTATATGTTCCAACCATCTCACTACTGGGCATATACCCAGAGAAAACCATAATTCAAAAAGATACATTCACACTCAATGTTCACTGCAGCACCATTCACAGTAGGCAGGAATGGAAGCAACCTAAAGTTCATCAACAGAGGAATGGGTAAAGAAGATGTGGTAAATATAGACAGTGAAATATTAACTCTAAAAAAGAATGAAACTAGATCATTTGTAGAGATGTGGATGGACCTTGAGACTATCATACAGAGTGAAGCTAAATCAGAAAGAGAAAAACTAATATTACACATTAATGCATATATGTGAAATCTAGAAAAATGGTACAGATGAACCTGCTTGCAAAGCAGAAATTGAGACACAGATATGAAAAAAAAAAAAAGCATGGACACCAAGAGGAGAAGGCTGGGATGGGATGAATTGGGAGGTTGTGAATGACATATATGTACTATGGATATGATGTTTAAAATAGAAAACTAACAAGAACCTACTAAATAGCTCAGGGAACTCTACTGAGTATTGTGTGGTGACCTAAATGGGAAGGAAATCCAAAAAGGGGTAGCTGGTTCACTTTGTGTACAGTAGAAACTAACACAACATTGTAAAGCAACTAAACTCCAATACAAATTAATTTTTTTAAGTGTGCTTTGAAAAAGATGGAGGAGATCAGTTTTCTAATGAAAAAATAGACTTGATTATTCTATTTCAAATGTAATTCAGGAGTGAAAAATAAGAAGAAATAAATAAAACAAAAATAGAAAAGGGTGCTTTACAGCAGAACTTTGCATCAACTCTAGAGTAACACACAAGTATGTCTTAGTACATTAAGTGAACATTCCTCACGCAAATTGCTATTCCCATGTCCCCACTTGCCCACCGCTTCCACAATTGATTCATATCTTTGCTATAACAGAAATTATTCATTGTTCCTTTTTTATCTTTCATTGAAATACAACTTTTAACCCTGCACAGAGCAGCCTAGCCACCTCTGCTGTACGAGTGGACTCTGACTAATGAGATGTGAGTAGAAAGAATATGTGCAGTGTATCAGTCTTGACACCAATCATGCAAATAAGGGCAGGGATGGTGAGCCACCAAAACAGAAGGAGCCTGGGCCCTGGATGACTTCCTAGAGTAGAGCTAATAATATCATCTTGAACCTCTGTGAGAGAGAAATCTTATTTAAGTCATTGTTACGTTGGGTCACTGTCACCAAGACCTAATGAATGCAAGCCTTCATGCAGACGACTGTAAGCCTTAGTGATAGTGATAGTCACTCAGTTGTGTCCGATTCTTTGTGACCGCTGGACTGTAGCCCACCAGGCTCTTCTGTCCACGGGATTTTCCAGGCAAGAATATTGAAGTGGGTTGCCATGCCCTTCTCCTAGGGGATCTTCCTAACCCAGGGATTGAACCTGGGTTTCCTGCTTTGCAGGCAGAAATTGAGACACAGATATGAAAAAAAAAAAAAGCATGGACACCAAGAGGAGAAGGCTGGGATGGGATGAATTGGGAGGTTGTGAATGACATATATGTACTATGGATATGATGTTTAAAATAGAAAACTAACAAGAACCTACTAAATAGCTCAGGGAACTCTACTGAGTATTGTGTGGTGACCTAAATGGGAAGGAAATCCAAAAAGGGGTAGCTGGTTCACTTTGTGTACAGTAGAAACTAACACAACATTGTAAAGCAACTAAACTCCAATACAAATTAATTTTTTTAAGTGTGCTTTGAAAAAGATGGAGGAGATCAGTTTTCTAATGAAAAAATAGACTTGATTATTCTATTTCAAATGTAATTCAGGAGTGAAAAATAAGAAGAAATAAATAAAACAAAAATAGAAAAGGGTGCTTTACAGCAGAACTTTGCATCAACTCTAGAGTAACACACAAGTATGTCTTAGTACATTAAGTGAACATTCCTCACGCAAATTGCTATTCCCATGTCCCCACTTGCCCACCGCTTCCACAATTGATTCATATCTTTGCTATAACAGAAATTATTCATTGTTCCTTTTTTATCTTTCATTGAAATACAACTTTTAACCCTGCACAGAGCAGCCTAGCCACCTCTGCTGTACGAGTGGACTCTGACTAATGAGATGTGAGTAGAAAGAATATGTGCAGTGTATCAGTCTTGACACCAATCATGCAAATAAGGGCAGGGATGGTGAGCCACCAAAACAGAAGGAGCCTGGGCCCTGGATGACTTCCTAGAGTAGAGCTAATAATATCATCTTGAACCTCTGTGAGAGAGAAATCTTATTTAAGTCATTGTTACGTTGGGTCACTGTCACCAAGACCTAATGAATGCAAGCCTTCATGCAGACGACTGTAAGCCTTAGTGATAGTGATAGTCACTCAGTTGTGTCCGATTCTTTGTGACCGCTGGACTGTAGCCCACCAGGCTCTTCTGTCCACGGGATTTTCCAGGCAAGAATATTGGAGTGGGTAGCCATTCCCTTCTCCAGGGGATCTTCCTAACCCAGGGATTGAACCTGGGTTTCCTGCTTTGCAGGCAGATTCTTTACCATCTGAGCCACCAGGGAAGCCCTGGTTTAGGTTTAGGGTAAGTCATATGAAGACAAGATTACAGACTCTTACTCAGGCCTCTGTCAGCCTGATAGCAGAAAACTTCCCCCTCACAAATAATGTGTGAAATATTCTTCTGTCCTAGGATCACAGGGTTTAAAGTGAAAGTGAAAGTCACTCAGTCATGTCTGAGCCTTTGTGACCCACAGACAAGTCATGGAATTCTCCAAGCAAGAATACTGGAGTGAGTAGCCTATCTCTTCTCCAGGAGATCTTCCCAACCCAGGGATTGAACCCAGGTATGCCCCATTGCAGGCAGCTTCTTTACCATCTGAACCACCAGGAAAGCTCACAGGATTTGGCATCTCCTAAAACAGTATCAGGGGATATTCGTCTTAAGGAGTATCTGACATTTACTGAGCAGTTACTTTGTTCTATGTCTCATGCTAAGTGCTTTCTCTCATTTAATCTTCACACCAGCTGTGCAAAACAGTTGTTATTATCAATATTCTATAAATAACTGATGCTCAGGAAGGAAATAGATTCCAAAGCCCCATAGTCAGTAAGAACCAGACCCAGGACCTCAATTCTGATCTGATGGATCTCAAAGCTTCTACTCATACCATTTCCATGGCCAACTTTAGGCGGCCAACATCATTCTGCATGCTAAAATACTGACTCCATGCCCCTATGCCTCTAAGAAGTCTGATTATCAATACCAGATTAGAATAGGATTTTTGAAAACATGTTGAGAAGTAAGGAGAGCTCAGGTAATTTTACTAAAGTCAATAGCTCTTCCATTAGGAAAAATACACCAGATTTTAAGAAGTAACATGTTTACTGAAGATAGTAAGAGCTCTTCTGTCACGGGATTTTCCAGGCAAGAATATTGGAGTGGGTAGCCATTGCCCTTCTCCAGGGTGATAGTGATAGTCACTCAGTTGTGTCCGATTCTTTGTGACCGCTGGACTGTACCCCACCAGTCTCCTCTGTCCATGGATTTTCCAGGCAAGAATATTGGAGTGGGTAGCCATTCCCTTCTCCAGGGGATCTTCCTAACCCAGGGATTGAACCTGGGTTTCCTGCTTTGCAGGCAGATTCTTTACCATCTGAGCCACCAGGGAAGCCCTGGTTTAGGTTTAGGGTAAGTCATATGAAGACAAGATTACAGACTCTTACTCAGGCCTCTGTCAGCCTGATAGCAGAAAACTTCCCCCTCACAAATAATGTGTGAAATATTCTTCTGTCCTAGGATCACAGGGTTTAAAGTGAAAGTGAAAGTCACTCAGTCATGTCTGAGCCTTTGTGACCCACAGACAAGTCATGGAATTCTCCAAGCAAGAATACTGGAGTGAGTAGCCTATCTCTTCTCCAGGAGATCTTCCCAACCCAGGGATTGAACCCAGGTATGCCCCATTGCAGGCAGCTTCTTTACCATCTGAACCACCAGGAAAGCTCACAGGATTTGGCATCTCCTAAAACAGTATCAGGGGATATTCGTCTTAAGGAGTATCTGACATTTACTGAGCAGTTACTTTGTTCTATGTCTCATGCTAAGTGCTTTCTCTCATTTAATCTTCACACCAGCTGTGCAAAACAGTTGTTATTATCAATATTCTATAAATAACTGATGCTCAGGAAGGAAATAGATTCCAAAGCCCCATAGTCAGTAAGAACCAGACCCAGGACCTCAATTCTGATCTGATGGATCTCAAAGCTTCTACTCATACCATTTCCATGGCCAACTTTAGGCGGCCAACATCATTCTGCATGCTAAAATACTGACTCCATGCCCCTATGCCTCTAAGAAGTCTGATTATCAATACCAGATTAGAATAGGATTTTTTTGAAAACATGTTGAGAAGTAAGGGGAGAGCTCAGGTAATTTTTACTAAAGTCAATAGCTCTTCCATTAGGAAAAAATACACCAGATGCTTCCACATACAAAGAAAGCTTCTCAACATCAACAAGTATTCACTGATAATTGAGTCATGTGAATGGAGAAGGGACCATAATATAAGGTTCATTTGTCCAGTCTACTTAGGAAGACAGAACAGTCCATCCACAAGAGCAGTTACCAGCACACATCTGTACATGCCATGGGCCAATAGGACTGAAGAACTTCTCAATGAACAGGGATTAAAAATAAGTAAAGATGCCTTCTAGTTATGCTGGTGATAATATTCCCTTTTAAATTTCAAAATCTGTAGTAGAGAAGGCATAGGAAAGGGAAAGCCATGGAATCTGAAGGATAGCGAGAGTACTTCCCAGAGCAACTCACCTCTGACTGAGCCCTCAAGATAAGGTCAGGATTTGAGGTTGGGAAGATCCCCTGGAGAAGGGAAAGGCAACCCACCTTAGTATTCTTGCCTGGAGAATTCCATGGACACAGAAGCCTGTTGGGCAAGAGACCATGGAGTCGTAGAGTCAGACATGACTGAATGACTGAGAATGCATGCACAGTTCTTTAAAACTCATCCTTCAAAAACAATTTAAATAGTCTTCTGGCTGACAATAAGAACAAATCTGTGTGGTTTTGTTTTGTTTTGTTTTGTTTTGTTTTACACTAAGCATCTCTTTATTTCTGATCATTTCTTTACAACGATCTACCCAAGGATAACTCCCACATGTGGGTCTCAAGCCTGAATCCACCTCCAGAAATTAACATTCATAGTTCTTGCTCTGTAGGACACATGTCCACATAAGTTCTGTGACCACTCAGTGTTGGCTTTTCCCTCTGACTTTTAACAGTATGTCATGCTTTCCAAAGAGCACTGCTAACACAATCACAAGTTCCGCCCTTGCTCAACAGCTCCGGTCCAGAATTCTCAGAAGAAAATTTGCACCTGGCGTTGCCGTCCAGTGAACTGTTTCCTCTTTACAAGACTCAGAATCAAATGGAGAGGTATCCTAAGCAAATGTCAGACATGAAAGTTACATTACGCAAACAACAGGAGGGAAGAATACAAGAGAGATCAGATGCAGCCCCATACTATGCAGCTGCTCCGAGGGCAGACAGACCACAGGGTCCTGGCAGACTGTATGTACTCAACTCGTGTGAACGACTTCTCCTCCCGGCTCTAACTGAAAATTCTCTCACCACTTTTAACTTAAAGAACTTTGCGTCAGGCTTCTCCCCTGCTCAGCTTTGAGACAAAACGTGCTGGGCAAGAAGGCTGGAAATGCCCTTTAACATCTGGTTCTGGCTGGGTTGGCTATTAATATAGATCATTTAGAGCTCAATTTAAAGGAGTCAAAATGTGAGAATATACTGTGAGCAAGACGAAGTGGGGGCTCTAGGGTTTTGAATATAATATGTTCCTTGATCAACGCAGAGTCAGCAACAAGACTGCACTTAACCAGGAGAGGTGAGGGCAGCGTCAAAATAAGTAGAAAATGAAACAGAGCTGACAAATACCCCAAGAGTAGTAGGGTGCGGGTGCTCAGCCTGGCTGCCATTCTGCAACGGTTGCTCCTTCTCATGGTTCCATCTGACTCTGTGGGATTAGCTTCCGGATGACTTTAGAAATTTCAGCTTTTCTCTCCTAGAGACATTGTTTGCTAATTCTTGGGTCTATATTGCAGGGGGAAACTGCAATATCCATCTGTCTATCTATATCTATATCTGCCTATCTCAAAGTGCCTGGGGTTCGATCCCTGGATTGGGAGAATCCCCTGGAGAAGGGCCTGGCAATCCACTCGAGTATTCTTGCCTGGACAGAGGACCATGGTGGGCTATAGTCCATAGGGTCACAAAGAGTTGGACTTAGTACGCACACACGGAAGGGCACATATATGTGTATGTATATGCAATTTTCATTTCCCCAGTGGTTTAATAGGTAGTCTGCCCGCAAGGCAGGAGACACAGTTTTGATCCCTGGGTCAGGAAGATCCCCCGGAGAAGGAAATGGCTACCCACTCTTCTGCCTGGAGAACTCCATGGACAGGAATGGTGGGCTACAATCCAAAGAATAGCAAAGAGTTGGACACAACTGAGTGACTAAGCACACACGCATATGTGCAAATATGTATGTGTATGCATGTATTTGCAGATACACCCACCTGTATTTTTAAGCCTTCATCTGAGAACATACACCATTTCCATAGGAACAGCAAACTGAATTGTCCCAAAGCACACCAGTCCACAAATAACAATAAGTCTATCTTCTCATTAGCTCCCAGTTTCCTCTGGCTCCTTATCCCACATTCCATGATCCACTCGCCCCTAAGAATCAACAAGAGATGTTCATATGTTAACAGACTCCAGCGTCTGAGCTACCCCTGGCTGCTTTGTCAGGAGCCGGCATCTCTTCTGCAATTCTGCTGAGCCTAGTGGTTCTCTCTGGGTGCCGAAGCTGCACAGCACTGGAAACTGGTAACTGTGATTCCAGTGGGTACCTGTGGGGAACAAGTGTAGGAGGAAAAACTTCCTTTTTAAATTGTATGCCCTGTTGTGCCTGTTGAAATTTTGTCTATCCTTACAGCATTCTTTCAGACATAGAAAAAGTTAAAATGTAAATAGCTGTGCAGGTAGCTGTGTAGGAGCCAACTAGAATGGCTCTCTGGTTTTGGTTATGTTATGAGAAAACAAAACAAAGAAAACAAAATACGTGTTGTGCATAGCCTGTTGCATCCAAGTGTGGGTCGATCCCTGGATTGGGAGGAATTTTTCCCCTTTTAGAGACATTGTTTGCTAATTCTTGGGTCTATATTGCAGGGGAAACTGCAATATCCATCTGTCTATCTATATCTATATCTGCCTATCTCAAAGTGCCTGGGGTTCGATCCTGGATTGGGAGAATCCCTGGAGAAGGGCCTGGCAATCCACTCGAGTATTCTTGCCTGGACAGAGGACCATGGTGGGCTATAGTCCATAGGGTCACAAAGAGTTGGACTTAGTACGCACACACGGAAGGGCACATATATGTGTATGTATATGCAATTTTCATTTCCCCAGTGGTTTAATAGGTAGTCTGCCCGCAAGGCAGGAGACACAGTTTTGATCCCTGGGTCAGGAAGATCCCCCGGAGAAGGAAATGGCTACCCACTCTTCTGCCTGGAGAACTCCATGGACAGGAATGGTGGGCTACAATCCAAAGAATAGCAAAGAGTTGGACACAACTGAGTGACTAAGCACACACGCATATGTGCAAATATGTATGTGTATGCATGTATTTGCAGATACACCCACCTGTATTTTTAAGCCTTCATCTGAGAACATACACCATTTCCATAGGAACAGCAAACTGAATTGTCCCAAAGCACACCAGTCCACAAATAACAATAAGTCTATCTTCTCATTAGCTCCCAGTTTCCTCTGGCTCCTTATCCCACATTCCATGATCCACTCGCCCCTAAGAATCAACAAGAGATGTTCATATGTTAACAGACTCCAGCGTCTGAGCTACCCCTGGCTGCTTTGTCAGGAGCCGGCATCTCTTCTGCAATTCTGCTGAGCCTAGTGGTTCTCTCTGGGTGCCGAAGCTGCACAGCACTGGAAACTGGTAACTGTGATTCCAGTGGGTACCTGTGGGGAACAAGTGTAGGAGGAAAAACTTCCTTTTTAAATTGTATGCCCTGTTGTGCCTGTTGAAATTTTGTCTATCCTTACAGCATTCTTTCAGACATAGAAAAAAGTTAAAAATGTAAATAGCTGTGCAGGTAGCTGTGTAGGAGCCAACTAGAATGGCTCTCTGGTTTTTGGTTATGTTATGAGAGAAAAACAAAACAAAGAAAAACAAAATACGCCTGCTTGTGCATCAGCCTGTTGCAGAACAGCCCTGGAATTTTACTTCTCAGTCCTTGCTCTGCCCGGATCCAAGACCAGCATTTAGGAGCCATTTTAAGGACAGTCAAATGGCAGCCACTTTCTTTAATTCTCTGTTCCTGCTGATGGCTAAGGCTTTGTGCCACGTTGAGTCAAACTCACTCTGCCTGGCTTCTCAGAAGACTCCACTGAGTCATTTAGAAATTCACCTCCATTCCCAAGATGAGTGAACCACCAGCAGGGACCCAACCAAGGGTTAACGACCCAACCAAGTGGGGAAAAAAATGGTTTATAAAAAAGAAGACAAATGCTCTGAGAAACACCAGTTATAAATGAAATTGCTTATAAACCCTGTAAAGCGCCCTTGACTAAACTGTAAAATGCTTAACCGAACTCCTCTCTCAGGCAGAGTGCTTAAACTGTGAGGACCTGTTTATGTAGTGATATGATTACAGGAGCAGCCTGGGAAAGTCTTAGCTCTTCATTAAAGGAGGGACTTTCCGTCCCTGAGAAGCCTCTGGAAAGTAGGGCTGTCTCAGGGGCTTTGAAGGCTTGTAACAATGCCTGGCATGTAGCAAATGCTTAATAAATGTTAGCTTTTAAACTTATCGTTGTAGTTGTTTCCATAAATTCAAGTGACTTAGAATGTCAAAAAGTAAAACACATTTTAAATATTTGAAGTTTGTTTCTCTCAGGAGACCAATTGTGGTATCTCAAAGCCACGTATCATTGTCTTAAGAAAAATTACTTCAGAATGGCAGGCAGATTCTCAAACCTAGTGATTAGGAGAAACAATGATTGCGTCTGAGCTACCCCTGGCTGCTTTGTCAGGAGCCGGCATCTCTTCTGCAATTCTGCTGAGCCTAGTGGTTCTCTCTGGGTGCCGAAGCTGCACAGCACTGGAAACTGGTAACTGTGATTCCAGTGGGTACCTGTGGGGAACAAGTGTAGGAGGAAAAACTTCCTTTTTAAATTGTATGCCCTGTTGTGCCTGTTGAAATTTTGTCTATCCTTACAGCATTCTTTCAGACATAGAAAAAAGTTAAAAATGTAAATAGCTGTGCAGGTAGCTGTGTAGGAGCCAACTAGAATGGCTCTCTGGTTTTTGGTTATGTTATGAGAGAAAAACAAAACAAAGAAAAACAAAATACGCCTGCTTGTGCATCAGCCTGTTGCAGAACAGCCCTGGAATTTTACTTCTCAGTCCTTGCTCTGCCCGGATCCAAGACCAGCATTTAGGAGCCATTTTAAGGACAGTCAAATGGCAGCCACTTTCTTTAATTCTCTGTTCCTGCTGATGGCTAAGGCTTTGTGCCACGTTGAGTCAAACTCACTCTGCCTGGCTTCTCAGAAGACTCCACTGAGTCATTTAGAAATTCACCTCCATTCCCAAGATGAGTGAACCACCAGCAGGGACCCAACCAAGGGTTAACGACCCAACCAAGTGGGGAAAAAAATGGTTTATAAAAAAGAAGACAAATGCTCTGAGA
Source organism: Tragulus kanchil (assembly GCA_022376925.1). Lineage (NCBI taxonomy): Eukaryota > Metazoa > Chordata > Mammalia > Artiodactyla > Tragulidae > Tragulus > Tragulus kanchil. The sequence goes on from JAIOJX010000006.1 coordinate 98,620,277, forward strand.
AACACCAGTTATAAATGAAATTGCTTATAAACCCTGTAAAGCGCCCTTGACTAAACTGTAAAATGCTTAACCGAACTCCTCTCTCAGGCAGAGTGCTTAAACTGTGAGGACCTGTTTATGTAGTGATATGATTACAGGAGCAGCCTGGGAAAGTCTTAGCTCTTCATTAAAGGAGGGACTTTCCGTCCCTGAGAAGCCTCTGGAAAGTAGGGCTGTCTCAGGGGCTTTGAAGGCTTGTAACAATGCCTGGCATGTAGCAAATGCTTAATAAATGTTAGCTTTTAAACTTATCGTTGTAGTTGTTTCCATAAATTCAAGTGACTTAGAATGTCAAAAAGTAAAACACATTTTAAATATTTGAAGTTTGTTTCTCTCAGGAGACCAATTGTGGTATCTCAAAGCCACGTATCATTGTCTTAAGAAAAATTACTTCAGAATGGCAGGAAGATTCTCAAACCTAGTGATTAGGAGAAACAATGATTGCGGTAATACCATGGGCTCTGCTGCCACCTAGTGGAGAATTAGGTTACTATCCGCTGTTCTCAACTACAACCTCATTGTGGTAACCGCCAACTGGCTTGCACTATACAGTTCTTCACAATTCCAAACCACAGACAGAGATCACGTCTGTGTTGGCATGCCTTTTTCCTTATCCTCCCGTGTGATCCCTCGCGGTGATCACAACTCTCCAGTGTGAGCTGGTGAGCCTTAGGGAAATCAGACAGGAAAGGAACCTGCCACCTAGCAGCGGTCAGAAGACAGCCATTCCCTATGGTGAGCCCTGAGGAAACTCAAGATGTGAAAACGCAAGGTACTGGCCCCAGATAGCTGAGGTGTATCAAAGGAATGATCGCAGTGAGCCTAGCCTCTTGCATCATCCGCTACACTTTGTTGTTGTTGTTCAGTGGCTGAGTTTGCGTCTGACTGATTGAGACTCCATGGACTGTAGCACACCAGGCTCTTCTGTTAAAAGCACTACATTCTGTAACTTGGTATATCTCGTTTTAATTAACAATCATCTTTTGATGTTCTGACTACCTGCCCTTCAGTCCCTCCTTCCCCCATGCCAGCCTTCCCTGGTGCCTCAGACAGTAAGGAATCAGCCTGCAATGCAGGAGCCCCAGGTTCAGTCCCTGGGTTGGGACAATCCCTTGGAGAAGGGAATGTCGACCCAATCCATCCCTCCAGTATTCTTACCTGGAAAACCCATGGACAGAAGAGCCTGGTGGGCTCCAGTCCATGGGGTCACAGAGAGTGCTTAAATTTTGGGAAAATTTACAGGAGCCTGGGAAAGTCTTAGCTCTTCATTAAAGGAGGGACTTTCCGTCCCTGAAGGGGCTTGTTAACAATGCCTGGCATGTAGCAAAGGCTTAATAAATGTTAGCTTTTAGACTTATCGTTGTAGTTGTTCCCATAAATTCAAGTGACTTAGAATGTCAAAAAGTAACACACATTTTAAATATTTGAAGTTTGTTTGTCTCAGAAGACCAATTGTGTTATCTCAAAGCCACGTATCATTGTCTTAAGAAAAATTACTTCAGAATGGCAGGAAGATTCTCAAACCTAGTGATTAGGAGAAACAATGATTGCGGTAATACCATGGGCTCTGCTGCCACCTAGTGGAGAATTAGGTTACTATCCGCTGTTCTCAACTACAACCTCATTGTGGTAACCGCCAACTGGCTTGCACTATACAGTTCTTCACAATTCCAAACCACAGACAGAGATCACGTCTGTGTTGGCATGCCTTTTTCCTTATCCTCCCGTGTGATCCCTCGCGGTGATCACAACTCTCCAGTGTGAGCTGGTGAGCCTTAGGGAAATCAGACAGGAAAGGAACCTGCCACCTAGCAGCGGTCAGAAGACAGCCATTCCCTATGGTGAGCCCTGAGGAAACTCAAGATGTGAAAACGCAAGGTACTGGCCCCAGATAGCTGAGGTGTATCAAAGGAATGATCGCAGTGAGCCTAGCCTCTTGCATCATCCGCTACACTTTGTTGTTGTTGTTCAGTGGCTGAGTTTGCGTCTGACTGATTGAGACTCCATGGACTGTAGCACACCAGGCTCTTCTGTTAAAAGCACTACATTCTGTAACTTGGGATATCTCGTTTTTAATTAACAGTCATCTTTTGATGTTCTGACTACCTGCCCTTCAGTCCCTCCTTCCCCCATGCCAGCCTTCCCTGGTGCCTCAGACAGTAAGGAATCAGCCTGCAATGCAGGAGCCCCAGGTTCAGTCCCTGGGTTGGGACAATCCCTTGGAGAAGGGAATGTCGACCCAATCCATCCCTCCAGTATTCTTACCTGGAAAACCCATGGACAGAAGAGCCTGGTGGGCTCCAGTCCATGGGGTCACAAAGAGTTGGCCACGATTGAGTGACTAACTCTTTCCCTTCACCCTTGCCTCCACAGAGCAGTTCTCTCAAGTTTACTGGCGATGCTGTCTCCGGGGCTTAATCCCTAAAAGTTCCCACTGAATAAAACAGAACTCTCAACTTTCAGGCTGTGAATATTTTTTAATATTTTACCTCAACAAACAAAGGTAAGTGATCCTGTTTGAGCTACCCAGTTAGAAACCCGTGGCTTTAGAGAATGTTCTTGACAAGTTCTGCATCTCCTGGTCACTGGAACCGTTGCTGGATCCTGACCGCAGAAGGTCTGGCACATGGTGAACCTTTGACAAATAACTACTGGATGAGTCTTTGCCACAATAATAACAAATAGACTGAAATAAACACATATACACACAAGAAAAACGAAACATTGAAGCTACTTAATCAAACTTACCTTTAGCATTTTTAAAGTGTGTTCATATATTAAGTTATTCTCAGGAAAACCTATGAAACATAGTATATTTTTCCATTTTAAAAATGAGGAATTGCTGCTTAGGAAGGATAACACCGGGAAAAAAATCTAAGCTGTCTTCTAACTTCAAATTCTGAGTCTTATCCATATCAGTACTCAGCTTTGGACGATCCTACAGGTCTCTGGGTGGCTCACTAGATGAGATATTAGGGGAGAAGGAAACACTCTTGTTTGCTTTTGAGAGAAGAGAGGAGAACCCTATAGAGGAGAAAAGGCTCCCAGGACAGAAAGCAAGGCCCTGAGGACCACAGGCTACCAGGTAGGAGAGGATGTCCTTTTCACGCCTTCAGGGTGAGATCTTGTGCCTGTGGATTCCTCTGGGCAGTTGCCCAATACTCTAGCACACCAGGCTCTTCTGTTAAAAGCACTACATTCTGTAACTTGGGATATCTCGTTTTAATTAACAATCATCTTTTGATGTTCTGACTACCTGCCCTTCAGTCCCTCCTTCCCCCATGCCAGCCTTCCCTGGTGCCTCAGACAGTAAGGAATCAGCCTGCAATGCAGGAGCCCCAGGTTCAGTCCCTGGGTTGGGACAATCCCTTGGAGAAGGGAATGTCGACCCAATCCATCCCTCCAGTATTCTTACCTGGAAAACCCATGGACAGAAGAGCCTGGTGGGCTCCAGTCCATGGGGTCACAAAGAGTTGGCCACGATTGAGTGACTAACTCTTTCCCTTCACCCTTGCCTCCACAGAGCAGTTCTCTCAAGTTTACTGGCGATGCTGTCTCCGGGGCTTAATCCCTAAAAGTTCCCACTGAATAAAACAGAACTCTCAACTTTCAGGCTGTGAATATTTTTTAATATTTTACCTCAACAAACAAAGGTAAGTGATCCTGTTTGAGCTACCCAGTTAGAAACCCGTGGCTTTAGAGAATGTTCTTGACAAGTTCTGCATCTCCTGGTCACTGGAACCGTTGCTGGATCCTGACCGCAGAAGGTCTGGCACATGGTGAACCTTTGACAAATAACTACTGGATGAGTCTTTGCCACAATAATAACAAATAGACTGAAATAAACACATATACACACAAGAAAAACGAAACATTGAAGCTACTTAATCAAACTTACCTTTAGCATTTTTAAAGTGTGTTCATATATTAAGTTATTCTCAGGAAAACCTATGAAACATAGTATATTTTTCCATTTTAAAAATGAGGAATTGCTGCTTAGGAAGGATAACACCGGGAAAAAAATCTAAGCTGTCTTCTAACTTCAAATTCTGAGTCTTATCCATATCAGTACTCAGCTTTGGACGATCCTACAGGTCTCTGGGTGGCTCACTAGATGAGATATTAGGGGAGAAGGAAACACTCTTGTTTGCTTTTGAGAGAAGAGAGGAGAACCCTATAGAGGAGAAAAGGCTCCCAGGACAGAAAGCAAGGCCCTGAGGACCACAGGCTACCAGGTAGGAGAGGATGTCCTTTTCACGCCTTCAGGGTGAGATCTTGTGCCTGTGGATTCCTCTGGGCAGTTGCTAATCTATAAATTCCCTTTTGCCAGTTTTCCAACCCTTCACTCTCCACAGGAAAATCCCTTCCAGCTTTAAAAGTCAACAATAACAATCTGCCTTCACCCAGTTGCCCTATGATTCTACAGTACTGCTCTCCTAGTCTCCAAAAAAGGCCTCAGAATTGTAGACTCAGCGATTTCTCCCCTACAATGACTCTTCATTGCACATAACCATGGTTTTGATACCAATCCACTGTCCTCCCCTCTAGAAACTGCTGTTGCCCAGACCACCCAGGACTACCTATTTGCCAAACCAGTCGACTTTTCAGATGTCTTCTTTAGTACTCAGAGCATTCACCCTATTGGCCATGGCCTCCATACTGAAATTCTATTCTTCCAAAGCTTCTTAGACATGGTGTCCCTGCGTTCTCCCTTGACTTCTTAGTCTCTTTCATTGCGATACACTTCTTCTCCAAGCTCCCCAAAGAATAACTCCCGAAGGAGTGTCACTACCTGACACTTAACTCCCTGTCTCAGCCTAAACATCTCTTCTGAGTCCCTGTCTTCACTGGATCTCCTGGACACACTGTAAAGGCACTGAATCCAAATTGCGCCTCTTACCTTCTCAAGAGAAGATCTCCCACTGCCCAAACCAGGAAAAGAACGCTCAACAGAAAAGTGCAATAGTAAAGTGGAAGACCCAGTGGAAGACCTCTGGGCTTAAAGGGAAAGCAATTTTCTATGTCATCTAGCTGGGGAGAGAACTTCATCTAAAGACAAAAATAAATTGTTTTATCCTTTTCTTCTGTAAAAGTTTCAAGCTTATAAAAATTGCAAAATTAGAACAATAAATTCTCATAAACTCACTAAAATCCCCAATATTGTGCCACATTTGCTTTCTCTTTCTCCATATATATACATGTATTCTTTTATCAATGAATCATTTGAGAGCAAGTTGCAGATACTACAATCATCTACTCCTAAATACTTTAGCATCTATCTTTTGAGAACAGAGACATTCTTTTACATTAAGCAATGATTATTTAGAAAATGTAAATATGATATAATACTATCATATATAATGGTTACGCATTCATATAAAAATGTTTAGTGCTTGTTCCGATAACGTATTTTATAACACTGTGAATTTTTTTCCCTAATTGTTCATCCATTAGAGAATCATGCCTTGCATTTAGGTGTCATACTTTGTTTTAATGTCCTTTCATCTAGAATGCTTCCCCAGCCTTTCTTTGTTTCTTATGACATTGGTATTTTTGAAAATCATAAACCACTTACTTTGTGGCTTATCCTTGCATTTGGGTTTGGCTGATAATTTTCTCATGATTAAATTCTGGCTATACACTTTTGGCAGGAAGGTTACCTAAGTGACATTGTGTTCTTCTCAGCACATCTTATCAGGAAACATGTAATACCAGCTTATCTCATTGCCTATGATCACTTAGCTATAGTGTTGCCTACTGTTAGTATGTTTTCTCTTATAGTCAATAATCTACGAGGAGAAATTTTCAGAGGTAAAGCTTCTAGACATGGTGTCCCTGCGTTCTCCCTTGACTTCTTAGTCTCTTTCATTGCGATACACTTCTTCTCCAAGCTCCCCAAAGAATAACTCCCGAAGGAGTGTCACTACCTGACACTTAACTCCCTGTCTCAGCCTAAACATCTCTTCTGAGTCCCTGTCTTCACTGGATCTCCTGGACACACTGTAAAGGCACTGAATCCAAATTGCGCCTCTTACCTTCTCAAGAGAAGATCTCCCACTGCCCAAACCAGGAAAAGAACGCTCAACAGAAAAGTGCAATAGTAAAGTGGAAGACCCAGTGGAAGACCTCTGGGCTTAAAGGGAAAGCAATTTTCTATGTCATCTAGCTGGGGAGAGAACTTCATCTAAAGACAAAAATAAATTGTTTTATCCTTTTCTTCTGTAAAAGTTTCAAGCTTATAAAAATTGCAAAATTAGAACAATAAATTCTCATAAACTCACTAAAATCCCCAATATTGTGCCACATTTGCTTTCTCTTTCTCCATATATATACATGTATTCTTTTATCAATGAATCATTTGAGAGCAAGTTGCAGATACTACAATCATCTACTCCTAAATACTTTAGCATCTATCTTTTGAGAACAGAGACATTCTTTTACATTAAGCAATGATTATTTAGAAAATGTAAATATGATATAATACTATCATATATAATGGTTACGCATTCATATAAAAATGTTTAGTGCTTGTTCCGATAACGTATTTTATAACACTGTGAATTTTTTTCCCTAATTGTTCATCCATTAGAGAATCATGCCTTGCATTTAGGTGTCATACTTTGTTTTAATGTCCTTTCATCTAGAATGCTTCCCCAGCCTTTCTTTGTTTCTTATGACATTGGTATTTTTGAAAATCATAAACCACTTACTTTGTGGCTTATCCTTGCATTTGGGTTTGGCTGATAATTTTCTCATGATTAAATTCTGGCTATACACTTTTGGCAGGAAGGTTACCTAAGTGACATTGTGTTCTTCTCAGCACATCTTATCAGGAAACATGTAATACCAGCTTATCTCATTGCCTATGATCACTTAGCTATAGTGTTGCCTACTGTTAGTATGTTTTTCTCTTATAGTCAATAATCTACGAGGAGAAATTTTCAGAATGTGTGAATATACTCATCCTCAACAAAATTCCATGTGATGGTTTTAGCATTCTTTGGTAATTCTTATCTAAACCAAATATTTGCGAAGGGGAAAGAAGAAAAGGTAAGATATACCCAACTGAATGCAGAGTTCTAAAAAAAACCTAGGAGAGATAAGAAAATCTTCTTAAGTGAATAATGCTAAGAAATACAGGGAAAAAATAGAATGGGAAAGACTAGAGATTGCTTCAAGCACATTGACGATACTAAGGGAACATTTCATGCAAAATTGGGCACAATAAAAGACAGAAATGATATGAACCCGAGAGAATCAGAAGTGGCAAGAATACACATAAGAAATATACAAAAAAGGTCTAAATGATCTGGAAAACCACGATGGTGTGATCACTCACCTAGAGCCAGACATCCTGGAGTATGAAGTCAAGTGGCCCTTAGGAAGCATCACTATGAACAAAGCTAGTGGAGGTGATGGAATTTCAGCTGAGCTATTTCAAATCCTAAAAGATGATACTGTGAAAGTGCTGCACTCAGTATGCCAGCGAATTTAGAAAGCTCAGCAGTGGCCTCGTGACTGGAAAAGGTCAGTTTTCAATTCAATCCCAAAGAAGGGTAATATCAAAGGATGTTCAAACTACCACACAATTGCACTCATCTCACATGTTAGCAAGGTAATACTCAAAATTCTTCCAGCTAGGCTTCAACAGTATGTGAACCAGGAGATTCCAGATGTACAAGCTGGAGTTACAAAAGGCAGAGAAACCAGAGATCAAATTGCCAACATATGTTGGAAGAACATCCACTTCTGTTTCATTGACTACACTAAAGTCTTTGACTGTGTGGATCACAACAAACTGTGGCTTATCCTTGCATTTGGGTTTGGCTGATAATTTTCTCATGATTAAATTCTGGCTATACACTTTTGGCAGGAAGGTTACCTAAGTGACATTGTGTTCTTCTCAGCACATCTTATCAGGAAACATGTAATACCAGCTTATCTCATTGCCTATGATCACTTAGCTATAGTGTTGCCTACTGTTAGTATGTTTTCTCTTATAGTCAATAATCTACGAGGAGAAATTTTCAGAATGTGTGAATATACTCATCCTCAACAAAATTCCATGTGATGGTTTTAGCATTCTTTGGTAATTCTTATCTAAACCAAATATTTGCGAAGGGGAAAGAAGAAAAGGTAAGATATACCCAACTGAATGCAGAGTTCTAAAAAAAACCTAGGAGAGATAAGAAAATCTTCTTAAGTGAATAATGCTAAGAAATACAGGGAAAAAATAGAATGGGAAAGACTAGAGATTGCTTCAAGCACATTGACGATACTAAGGGAACATTTCATGCAAAATTGGGCACAATAAAAGACAGAAATGATATGAACCCGAGAGAATCAGAAGTGGCAAGAATACACATAAGAAATATACAAAAAAGGTCTAAATGATCTGGAAAACCACGATGGTGTGATCACTCACCTAGAGCCAGACATCCTGGAGTGTGAAGTCAAGTGGGCCTTAGGAAGCATCACTATGAACAAATCTAGTGAAGGTGATGGAATTTCAGCTGAGCTATTTCAAATCCTTAACAATGATACTATTAAAGAGCTGCACTCAGTATGCTAGCAAATTTGGAAAACTCAGCAGTGGCTTCAGGACTGGAAAAGGTCAGTTTTCAATTCAATCCCAAAGAAGGGTAATATCAAAGGATGTTCAAACTACCACACAATTGCACTCATCTCACATGTTAGCAAGGTAATACTCAAAATTCTTCCAGCTAGGCTTCAACAGTATGTGAACCAGGAGATTCCAGATGTACAAGCTGGAGTTACAAAAGGCAGAGAAACCAGAGATCAAATTGCCAACATATGTTGGAAGAACATCCACTTCTGTTTCATTGACTACACTAAAGTCTTTGACTGTGTGGATCACAACAAACTGTGGAAAATTCTTAAGAGATGGAAATATTGGACCACCTTACCTGCCTCCTGAGAAACCTGTGTGTAGGTCAAGAACTGGATATGGAACAACAGACTGTTTCCAAATTGGGAAAGGAGTATGTCAAGGCTGTATGTTGTCACCCTACTTATTTAACTTATATGCAGAGTACATCATGTGAAATGCCAGGCTGGATTAAGCACAAGCTGGAATCAAGATTGACAGGAAAAATATCAATAACCTCAGATATGGAGATGACAGCCCCTTATTGGCAGAAAGTGAAGAGAAACTAAAGAGCCTCTTGCTGAAGGTGAAGGAGGAGCGTGAAAAGGCTTCTTAAAAGTCAATGTTCAATAAACTAAGATCATGTCCTCTGGTCCCATCACTTCATGGCAAATAGATAGGGAAACAATGGAAACAGTCACAGATTATTTTCTTGTGTTCCAACATCTCTGCAGACAGTGACTATAGCCACAAAATTAAAAGACACTTGCTCTTTGGGAGAAAAGCTATGAAAAACCTAGACAGAGTATTAAATACCAGAGATATCACTTTTTTGACAAAGGTCCATAGAGTCAAAACTATGCTTTTCCAGTAGTCATGTACAGATGTGAGAGTTGGACCATAAAGAAGGCTGAGCATTGAAGAACTGATGCCTTCAAACTGTGGTGCTGGAGAAGACTCTTGAGAGTCCCTTGGACAGCAATGAGATCAAACTAGTCAATCCTAAAGGGAATCAACCCTGAATATTCACTGGAAGGACTGATGCTGAAGCTGAAGCTCCAATATTTTGGCCACCTGATATGAATAACTGACTGGGAAAGATTGGAAGCAGGAAGAGAAGTGGGTGACAGAGAATGAGATGGTTGGATGACATCACTGACTCAATGGACATGAGTTTGAACAGACTCTGGGAGATGGTGAAGAACTGGGAAGCCTGGCGTGCTGCAGTCCTTGGGGTCACTATGGGTCGGACATGATTGAAAAAACGAAAAACAATAATGTTGCAGTCCTAATCCCCAGTGTGATGGGAATTTGGGGTTGCTTTGAGCAACATATGTTGGAAGAACATCCACTTCTGTTTCATTGACTACACTAAAGTCTTTGACTGTGTGGATCACAACAAACTGTGGAAAATTCTTAAGAGATGGAAATATTGGACCACCTTACCTGCCTCCTGAGAAACCTGTGTGTAGGTCAAGAACTGGATATGGAACAACAGACTGTTTCCAAATTGGGAAAGGAGTATGTCAAGGCTGTATGTTGTCACCCTACTTATTTAACTTATATGCAGAGTACATCATGTGAAATGCCAGGCTGGATTAAGCACAAGCTGGAATCAAGATTGACAGGAAAAATATCAATAACCTCAGATATGGAGATGACAGCCCCTTATTGGCAGAAAGTGAAGAGAAACTAAAGAGCCTCTTGCTGAAGGTGAAGGAGGAGCGTGAAAAGGCTTCTTAAAAGTCAATGTTCAATAAACTAAGATCATGTCCTCTGGTCCCATCACTTCATGGCAAATAGATAGGGAAACAATGGAAACAGTCACAGATTATTTTCTTGTGTTCCAACATCTCTGCAGACAGTGACTATAGCCACAAAATTAAAAGACACTTGCTCTTTGGGAGAAAAGCTATGAAAAACCTAGACAGAGTATTAAATACCAGAGATATCACTTTTTTGACAAAGGTCCATAGAGTCAAAACTATGCTTTTTCCAGTAGTCATGTACAGATGTGAGAGTTGGACCATAAAGAAGGCTGAGCATTGAAGAACTGATGCCTTCAAACTGTGGTGCTGGAGAAGACTCTTGAGAGTCCCTTGGACAGCAATGAGATCAAACTAGTCAATCCTAAAGGGAATCAACCCTGAATATTCACTGGAAGGACTGATGCTGAAGCTGAAGCTCCAATATTTTGGCCACCTGATATGAATAACTGACTGGGAAAGATTGGAAGCAGGAAGAGAAGTGGGTGACAGAGAATGAGATGGTTGGATGACATCACTGACTCAATGGACATGAGTTTGAACAGACTCTGGGAGATGGTGAAGAACTGGGAAGCCTGGCGTGCTGCAGTCCTTGGGGTCACTATGGGTCGGACATGATTGAAAAAACGAAAAACAATAATGTTGCAGTCCTAATCCCCAGTGTGATGATGTTTGGAAGTGGGTCCTTGGCCAGATGATTAGGTCATGAGTATGGAGCCCTCAGGAAAGCGATTAGTGCTCTTAGAAGAGACCTGAGATCCTCTCTCCATGTAAGGACACAGCAGGAAGACAGTCATCTGCAAACTACGAAGAGGGCTGTTATCAGACTCTGACTGTACTGGTTCCCTGATCTCAGACTTCCAGCCTCTGGAACTGTAAGAAATACATTTCTGGCGCTTAAGCCACCCTATGCTTGGCATTTGGTTAAAGCAAGTTGAACTAAGTCAGTGATCAACAAGAGGCTCTTGCAGGGCCACGAGAGAGACAGGGTATGTATAAGGAAGGAATGTGACAGTTTCCCTGTGTAGCCAAAGTTGTGCCATGAAAACGCAGTTCCATTTTTTTACATGGCCTGCCATTCTCCAGAGAGACTGCATGCCCTTGCTTCACAGTAGGGCGGGTGGCGGCCCTAGAAAGGGACCTTGAGGATGGGGGTCTTTCCCTCCTTCCTCGGTGAGTCTGCACTACTTGTGCTCTCACAGCCTGAAGCACCAGGTCCTGTCCACTCCTGTCACTTCCCTCATCGTCCTCACGGTGGCAGTGTAGCCTTAATGAGCGGAGGCTTCTCGGCCGCAAGGAAAAGCACTGTCCTGTCACGGCTTAGCTAGGACATAGCGTACAGCCTGGGCCCTTTGCAGATAAACACTAGTATTTCTGCTATATAGTGTGATTAAGACTCTGATCATACATTTATTCATTCACTCATTCATTTAATCATTTATTTATTCCTTTTTAAATTTTTTTTTGATGGAGCTGTCATGCATTGAAAACCTACTCTTTGGGCTTCCCTGGTGACTCAGTAGATGAAAATTCATCTTCCAATGCAGGAGACAGGGGTTCGATTCCTGGGGTGGGAGGATCCCACATGCTGTGGAACAGCTAAGCCCATTCACTGCAACTACTGAGCTGGTACTCTAGAGCCTGAAAGCTGCAACTCCCTAGAGCCTGTGCTTCTCAACAAGAGAAGTCACCACAATGAGAAAGCCGGCATACCACAACTAGAGAAAGCCCATGTGCAGCAACAAAGACCAGCATGGTCATAAATAAATAAAACTATACATGTATATAAATATATATTTGTATAGATAGTATACAAATAATATATTTATTGTAATAGTAAGTCTACTATTGGTGAGGGCTTGCAAGAGGTGCTGGGGATACAAATATTTTAAAAACATTTTTTTTACATCATGTTCTAAGACCTGCAGGAGTTCAATACTGAGTAAGAGATTTAAGAATGGTGAATACCCTGTAACTTCAGTGAGTGTTTAATATGGTAATGTAATGGTAGGATAAAGCATTGTGTAATGTAGGCGTCTCTGCTTAAATGTGACTTTTGCAGGCATGCTTTCCCAGGCACCCAGACCAGGTTATGTTCCCCTGTCTCTGGTGTTTCAGAACCTGTTTTTGTCCTGTTGCAATTCTCAGCACATCACAGTGTTATTTCTTGTTTGTATTTTCTGACTGCATGCCTTGCTTCACAGTAGGGCGGGTGGCGGCCCTAGAAAGGGACCTTGAGGATGGGGTCTTTCCTCCTTCCTCGGTGAGTCTGCACTACTTGTGCTCTCACAGCCTGAAGCACCAGGTCCTGTCCACTCCTGTCACTTCCCTCATCGTCCTCACGGTGGCAGTGTAGCCTTAATGAGCGGAGGCTTCTCGGCCGCAAGGAAAAGCACTGTCCTGTCACGGCTTAGCTAGGACATAGCGTACAGCCTGGGCCCTTTGCAGATAAACACTAGTATTTCTGCTATATAGTGTGATTAAGACTCTGATCATACATTTATTCATTCACTCATTCATTTAATCATTTATTTATTCCTTTTTAAATGTTTTTTTGATGGAGCTGTCATGCATTGAAAACCTACTCTTTGGGCTTCCCTGGTGACTCAGTAGATGAAAATTCATCTTCCAATGCAGGAGACAGGGGTTCGATTCCTGGGGTGGGAGGATCCCACATGCTGTGGAACAGCTAAGCCCATTCACTGCAACTACTGAGCTGGTACTCTAGAGCCTGAAAGCTGCAACTCCCTAGAGCCTGTGCTTCTCAACAAGAGAAGTCACCACAATGAGAAAGCCGGCATACCACAACTAGAGAAAGCCCATGTGCAGCAACAAAGACCAGCATGGTCATAAATAAATAAAACTATACATGTATATAAATATATATTTGTATAGATAGTATACAAATAATATATTTATTGTAATAGTAAGTCTACTATTGGTGAGGGCTTGCAAGAGGTGCTGGGGATACAAATATTTTAAAAACATTTTTTACATCATGTTCTAAGACCTGCAGGAGTTCAATACTGAGTAAGAGATTTAAGAATGGTGAATACCCTGTAACTTCAGTGAGTGTTTAATATGGTAATGTAATGGTAGGATAAAGCATTGTGTAATGTAGGCGTCTCTGCTTAAATGTGACTTTTGCAGGCATGCTTTCCCAGGCACCCAGACCAGGTTATGTTCCCCTGTCTCTGGTGTTTCAGAACCTGTTTTTGTCCTGTTGCAATTCTCAGCACATCACAGTGTTATTTCTTGTTTGTATTTTCTGACTGATGGAACCGGCTTCTCAGAGACAGGGACCATCTCTGTCTTATTTCTCACTACTGCCCCAGTGAGTATCCTAAAACATGTTCACATTCACATTAGCTGCTCAATAAATGCTTATTGTGAAAACCAATCCAAGTATAACTGTTCCATGGCACTCAAACGTAAGAAACATTACATCTTTATCTATCTTTGTTAATTTTTATTTTATATGGGAGTATAGTTGATCAACAGTGTTGTGTTAGTTTCAGGTGTGCAGGAGAGTGATTCAGTTAGCCATATATATAGATATATATGAATCTATTCTTTTTCAAATTCTTTTCCCGTTTAGGTTATTATAGAATTGAGCAGAATTCCCTGGGCTATAAAGTAAGTCCTTGTTGGATATCTATTTTAAATACAGCAGTGTGTACATGTCAATCCCAAACACCCAATCTAGCCCTCCCCCAGCCCTTCCCCCAGGTAGCCATAAGTTCATTATTTAACTATATGAATATTAATAAGTTTGCTTGTGAATATCAATAAGCTAGTTTGTATCCTTTTTTTCAGATTTCACATGTAAACAGTGTCACATGTTTATCTTTCTCTGTTTGACTTATTTCACTTAGTATGATAATCTCCACGTTGCAGTAAATGGTATTATTTCATTCTTTTTAACGGCTGAGTATATATGAACCACATATATATTTCTAAATCAAATAGCAAATTTATATTTCTAAATCAAATCAAATACATTTACCAAGATTAATAACAAGTCTAATATTAATCTATTATTTTTAAAAATTCCTCCCACTTTCTATGATTTGTATCAAGGATCTTGGGATTACAAGGTTATGCAGTTGAGGGAAGTGAAGGCATAATGCAGCTGCTGAGCTCTGTTTTTTTGCTACCAGTTGGGGTCCCTGCTCTGGAAGATTATACTAAACCCCTCACCCCCCATCATTCTGACCCCTGACAGGGCATCTAAGTCCTGCCCTTCTCAGACATTTCTTACTAGTGATGCATAAGTACAAGGTGAAGCCCAAGACATGCACACCCTCTAAGCTTCTCAGCCCCTGAGAAGTCTTCTTAAGGGTGGGACAACTCCTTACTTTCCCTCCCCTCCCTGCTTAAATAATCAAATGTCCCTTCGTGGACCTCCATGCTATGGTCTTGGGAGGGGTAGAGAAAAATACTTTCCAAATGAATACTGATGAATTAACAGCTTTAAAAGAAAAGATACCAAGTAATTCAACTCTCCCTGTTACCAAATGAATGAATGTGTATTTTTGTGGAGCAGTGTTTTATAAAGACATTCCATATTTCTATCTTCTGATGACTGTGCTTCCATGAGTCAACAAGCAGCCATTACTTCTGGGCTAGTAATTTCTTTTGACCTCAGAAAAGTATACCTACTTCTGGTGAGGATTAATGGAGATAATGTCTTTGAAAGCACTTTGAGAACCAAATGTACTATACACATGTAGAAGAGCGTTGGTATTAACTAATGGTTTCCGTATTTTACAGCCTCAGAAGCGATGACATGATAAACGACCTCATTGGGGTCCTTTCCAATTCTCCCACGATAGCTTTTTTTTTTTTTTTTTTTGCTAAAAACTGTCCTTCAATGAGCCATTATTCTAGAACAGCTTGTATTTCCTTAAAAAAGAAAAAAATTCTATTTTCAGTGTTTACTTCTTTCCTTCTCACTGGCTCTTAATTCAAATGAGATTCTGAGGTACTTAGGCTGAAAACACTTGTGAGGGGAATAGACGAAGGGATTTTTTTGGACCCCTTTTATTTTTATTTTTTAAATTAATTTTTATTGGAATATAGTTGCTTTGCAATGTTGCATTAATTTCTACTGCACAAAAAAATGAATCAGCCACACATACATAGATATTCCCTCAATTTTGGACTTCCTTCCCATTTCAGGTCAAGGCAATATAGGGTCACTTTTAATTCTAAAATTCCATAATTTATCAAAATGCCTATATGCAAAAAAAAAAAGTGCCAATATGCAAATGATAGAAAAAGTCTGATTTCTATTTTCTTCCTTCCTACATTCATTTGAATAATATTTATTTAGCATTCACTCTGTTTATAAAACTATTCTAAGTGTTTTTTAGATTTAATTAGCCACCAAACATACCTATACAATATTCTGATAACCCTTGAAATTTAGCCATTGACTGTAGCTCTCAGGCCTCTCCCCACACCATGGGCCCACCACTGAACAGTCTTCATTCAGAGCCTGGCTCACAGCATGTGGTGCTTTTCTGCTTTATCTCAGTGTACTTGGATATCTTGCTGCTAATGCACCTCCACTCTGTCTCAAGGTTGTTGACTGTTACACTATTTATTGTGTGTATATCGGTTGTTGGAGAACATTCAGAAACTCTGAGATACAAACAGTGAGAAGCAGAGCGTTCAAAGAAAAGCCACAGGGAGGGAGAAAAAAAACCTATTGAGGTACAAAATAAAAATGTTGGTCTCATGGAGTGGAATCTTTTTTTTTTTTCTAACCACAGAAATATCAGCTTTGGCTTGGCTAAGCACAGAGCTAAATCTGGGGCAGATATTCAGATTGAACATACACTTGGATATTATGCGTAGAGAAAGATGATTTAATATTGAGTAAAGGTGATCCATCAATGGACTATTTATACTGTGCTCTTACGTTCTCTCCCAAGTCATTCCTTACTTCTGTTGTTTTGGAAACTGACTTCTCCCTCTGTGTTCCATTTATAAACCCCAGTTTATATGGTTTAGGCTTCCCTGGTGACTCAGTGGTAAAGAATCCGACTGAAATGCAAGAGATGCAGGTTTGATCCCTAGGTTAGGAAGATCCCCTGGAGAAGGAAAAAGCAACCCACTCCAGTATTCTTGCCTGGAGAATCCCAGAAACAGAGGAGCCTGGCAGGCTACAGTCCATGGGGTTGCAGAGTCGGACACAACTTAGGGACTAAACAACAATTTATATAGTTTGGTGTAAGTGGCCATTTTTTACCATGGACACTGTTTGTTAGTCACGACTTTCTTGTCCAGGGAAGTTATCTCTGTGGGAACTTCAGAGCTAGTATTGGGAGGGATAGGTTGGCATCTCCCTGTTTTCCTGTAAAACCTGGAAATGCTGGGCATACAGACTATGGAAGCAAAACGTGGTGATGATGGAGTAGTAAATGTAGCTAACATGAGCTGAGTTCCCTCCATTGATCAGGCATGGATGGGAGTGCTTGACAAGTATCACACTCTGACTTCTCATGTGCATTTCCTAAGTAAAGGCCCTGAAGCACAGGGAGTTTTAGTAACCTGCCCAAGGTGAAGCAGAAATTAGTAGATCTGGAATTAATTTTTTTAAAAAAGGCAGGGGGAACTTCCTTGGTGGTCAACTGACTGAGACTCTGTGCTCTCAATGCAGGAGGCCTGGGTTCGATCCCTGGACAGGGAACTAGACCCCACGTCTCCACCAAGACCTCACACGGCCAAGTAAATAAATAAATAAATAAAAAGAAACTACTGGATCTGGAATTCAACTCCAGGAGTCTGGCTCTCAGATTCATGGGCAAACACTGTGCTCTACAACTTCTCATGTTTTCTGGGGCTTGATTCCATCAGTTTCTGCCTCCTTTTTCATTATCTAATTGTGATCTCACTTTTCTGACCGAACTGTCTGCTTTCCCCCAACTGTGATTTTTCCCATTTGAATACAATTCCATCCTCCACACACACACCCCTACTCAGGGAAACAACCCTCCCAACCCAGGAATTTCCTGACAAGGAGCAGAAGTGGGATCTACGCAAAATTTTGGCAATGCAGCAAGTGCTCAAGTTTTATTAAGAAAAATTCTTTTTTAGTTAATAAAAACCATGTGCAAATCATAAATTTATAGCTCAATGAATTATTGCAAAAGAAACACAGCTACGAAACCAGGTCAATGTTACCAACACCTAAAATCAAACCCCCATGCCTTCCTCCAAATGCTGTCCCTCCCTCCTGCTCTAAGCACACCACTTCAAAAGTCAACATTAGCTTTGCCTAATGCTGAACTTTATATAAAATGAATCATGCTTCCTGCATTTTTGTGTCTCTGACTTTTTTTGCTCTTTATTAGCTTGTAAGATTCATTTATGTTTTTATGTAGTTTGGTTTGCTACTTTCAGGAATGTATAGCATCCCATGGTATAAAGAGACCACCATCTGTTTATCTGTTCTACTCCTGATGGACATTTGTGCTGTTTCCAGTTTGAGGTCATTATGAGTAGTACTACTATAAACATTCTTGTACGTGCCTTTTAGTTAAAAAAAAAAAAAAAAAAAGGTATAATTTGTGTTGGATATCGGTCTAGCAGGGTAAAAGGAGACTTTTTAACCCTGAGGGCAGGGGTTTGATATCTGTAATAAATGAGATATATTCAATAATGAGATCATAGGGAAAACCGTTTCTGACCAATCAGGATATCTTCAATTCATAATTCTTAAAAGATATGCTTTTTTCATTTGAACTCAAGAAAGCCCACAGAAGTCCTCTGCTTGGAGAATAGGATATTTTGTAGAAGGTGTTCATGAGCAGAAAGCTTTTTTTCCAGAATGCATTCATACTTGAGGAACACTAAGCTTGCCATTATGTGGGTTTCTACCATTGTGAAAAGGAAGGGAACTGGAAGAATAAAACCACATGTGATGGAATGTGTGCAGTTACAGTGTAAAAGTCTGAGATTTCAGCCATCACAGGCACAAAGTCTGAGAACTCTTAAAAACTTGCTGGATTTTAGGAAAGCAATTCACTCCAGACAGGGAGCTGCAAAGGCAGCAAGCTAGGCATCATGGCTAAGACATTCACCGGGTTTCTCCCACCAGAGTGCAAGCTCCTTGGAGGTTGGGAGAAGAAAGCACAGATAGGAGATGAGGACAGCAGGGCACAAGAGGTGTTGTATGATATCCTGGATAAAGCCGTACCTGGATTCAGCCATGCTGAGCCAGATAGATCCTGACTTAGAGCAATACAGTTCCAGCTAGGCTTTCAGATGCTCACATCCAAGAGTCTCTTCACTAACATAGAGTTAACTTGCTGAAGTCACGAGAGAGGTAGCCCAGAGCCCATGTTCTTGCTTCCCATGCTACACTGCCGATTTGGAGAGGAATTTGGTAAAATTTATAATATTAGAATTAATAAAAATACAATAGACTTGAAAACCAGAGAAATGATTCATTTATGTTTTTATGTAGTTTGGTTTGCTACTTTCAGGAATGTATAGCATCCCATGGTATAAAGAGACCACCATCTGTTTATCTGTTCTACTCCTGATGGACATTTGTGCTGTTTCCAGTTTGAGGTCATTATGAGTAGTACTACTATAAACATTCTTGTACGTGCCTTTTAGTTAAAAAAAAAAAAAAAAAAGGTATAATTTGTGTTGGATATCGGTCTAGCAGGGTAAAAGGAGACTTTTTAACCCTGAGGGCAGGGGTTTGATATCTGTAATAAATGAGATATATTCAATAATGAGATCATAGGGAAAACCGTTTCTGACCAATCAGGATATCTTCAATTCATAATTCTTAAAAGATATGCTTTTTTCATTTGAACTCAAGAAAGCCCACAGAAGTCCTCTGCTTGGAGAATAGGATATTTTGTAGAAGGTGTTCATGAGCAGAAAGCTTTTTTTCCAGAATGCATTCATACTTGAGGAACACTAAGCTTGCCATTATGTGGGTTTCTACCATTGTGAAAAGGAAGGGAACTGGAAGAATAAAACCACATGTGATGGAATGTGTGCAGTTACAGTGTAAAAGTCTGAGATTTCAGCCATCACAGGCACAAAGTCTGAGAACTCTTAAAAACTTGCTGGATTTTAGGAAAGCAATTCACTCCAGACAGGGAGCTGCAAAGGCAGCAAGCTAGGCATCATGGCTAAGACATTCACCGGGTTTCTCCCACCAGAGTGCAAGCTCCTTGGAGGTTGGGAGAAGAAAGCACAGATAGGAGATGAGGACAGCAGGGCACAAGAGGTGTTGTATGATATCCTGGATAAAGCCGTACCTGGATTCAGCCATGCTGAGCCAGATAGATCCTGACTTAGAGCAATACAGTTCCAGCTAGGCTTTCAGATGCTCACATCCAAGAGTCTCTTCACTAACATAGAGTTAACTTGCTGAAGTCACGAGCAGAGAGGTAGCCCAGAGCCCATGTTCTTGCTTCCCATGCTACACTGCCGATTTGGAGAGGAATTTGGTAAAATTTATAATATTAGAATTAATAAAAATAAAATAGACTTGAAAACCAGAGAAATGTTCAATGTTTGTGATGAATCCTAGGCAAATACGGCTGCTAGAGAAATAAAAGGGATAATAATCAGAAACAAATGTATTAGGTTTGGTCCCTTCTAGGTATCTGTGTATCTTTGCATCAGATCCTTTGTATTTTCTGTGGCAAGATCTGTGTCCCCTTCATTTTAGTATGTGTGAATTTCTCATTATAGGGCCCAGTAAAGAGACATTAGAAGTGATATAGCCAATGATTCTCAACCTGGGTACCACAAACCTATGGAGAGAGGACTTAGAAATACTGCCACGAGTCCATAGTCATAGTATCTATCGTTGTTTAGTTGCTAAGTCATGTCCGACTCTTTTGCAGCCCTAGGGACTGTAACTTGCCAGGTTCTTCTGTCCATGGGATTTTCCAGGCAAGAATACTGGAGTGGATAGCCATTTACTCCTTCAGGGGATCTTCCAGACCCAGAGATTGAACCCACATCTCCTGCACTGGCAGGCAGAATCTGGTCTTTAGCACTGAGTCACCTAGGCAGCCCAGTTCATAGGTCTAGTTAGAAGTGGATCTCACTGGGCTTCCCTGGTGGTCCAGTGGGTAAGGACACCGCCTTGCAGTGCAAGGGGTGCTGGTTCGATCCCTGGCCTGGGAAGATCCCACGTGCCGCGGAGTGGCTGGACCCATGTGTCCAATTACCAAGCTGGAGCTCTGGAGCGTGTGCGCCCAGAGCTGGTGCTCTGCGACAACAGAAGCCACCGCGATGGGAGGCCCACACGGGCCAAAGAACAAAGATGGATGAAAACAGATAAATGAAAGACCAACAGACGTGGCCCGCTCACCCCCCTCCCTCCCCAACCCACTCCCCACCCAATTAAAAATTAAAAAAAAAAAAGTGGATCTCACTAAGGCTTTGTGAATAAATGAATATGCATAAAGTATTTCCAGTAAAATCACATATGAAACATTTGGCACATACAAATACATTTAACCATTTGACAAATAGATGCTGTTGTGATTAATAAAATAATAAAATAAAAATTTGCTAAAAGGTTTTATTGATTTAATAAAAGCTTCTTACTTCCCATTAACAGATTGCAAAGTAGCAGTTATTACATGGCTAATTCCTGAGGCTGGAAATTTCTTTATATTAAAAATGTATCATTAAACTTGGAAGGGTTGGACACCCCAGTATTTAAGTTTCTTGAATATAGAAACCTGTCCCCTTGCATGAGTTCATGCAGGACATTCAAAATTCTATAATGAATAGAATACAATGCTGACAATAAATCATATCATGGGAATATGAGTAAATAATACTCTCCTCACCATTTAAAATTTATAATTTAAAACCATGTTATTGTCAACTAACCTCTATTCATACAAGTGCAAATATGTACATTTTCCCAAATATTTATAAAGTGAACACCCTGTATATACTTGCAAAATAATAGGACACTCCAGCCTTCCAGATCCTCCTCTCTTATGTGTCAGATTCTCATCACAAACCCCTTTCACAAAAGGTGAAAATTGTCCAAGCTTTAATGATAATCTTATCATTACTTTTAAAACAGTTTTTCCTTTTATGTGTACATCCTTAACCTAAGTAATTTTGCCTATTTTTAAACTCTATTTAAATAGAATACATTGTATGCATTTTGTGTGTTTTGATTTCTTGCTCAGTATTAAATTTGTGTGACTCATCCATGCTGTTGTATACAGCTGCAGGTTTTTAAAATAGTTTTTTCCTTTATTTTTTGAAGTATAATATCCCATACTGTGGGCTTCCCAGGTAGCACTAGTGGTAAAGAACCTGCCTGCCAGTGCAGGAGACACAAGAGACAGGGATTTAATACCCGGGTTGGGAAGACCCCCTGGAGAAGGAAATGGCAACCCACTCCAACATTTCTTGCCTGGAGAATCCCATGGACAGAAGAGCCTTGTGGGCTGTAGACCATGGGGTCACAGAGAGTCAGACACAACTGAATGTACACACACATTCCATACTGTGTCTATAGTATAGTTATTCATTCCATTATAGATGACATTTAAATAGTTCCTAGTTTAGTGTAAGGCAAGTTTAACAGAAGCTTTTAATTAGTATATATTTCATGTAATTGCTGATAAGATTTGGGTTTAAACTTACCACCTTATTTTGTGCTTCTACTTGTCTACCAATCCTCTTTATTATTCTCTTCTTTATTGGTCTTCTTTGAATTGAATATTTTTTATCATTCTACTTTTATTTCTATAAGTTTAGAGCATGTACCTTCAGGGTACGTGTGTGTCTGTGTGTGTGTATTGTGTGTGTTGCTATTTTTACAGCAAAGAAAATTGACACTAATATAACATAAATCAACTATACTCTAATAAAAATTAATTAAAAATAAAAAGGTCAATGTGTGTGTGAAGTCTCTTGTTTAGTTGCTAAATCATGTCCGACTCTTCGTGACCCCTACGGACGGTAGCCCTCCAGGCTAGAGTACTGGAATGGGTTGCCATGCCCTTCAGAGTTGCTTAATTGTCTCTACTTGATGACTTTGATATCCGAAGTTTCTGTGGGTTTCTTACCCCTGTTTCAATCATAGTGTGTATGTAGGTAAAATTGAGTTAAAACAAATGTTAGTGTCCTTTGCCAAAGGAACAAGGCGATATCACAGATGACAATTGGTAGACTGACAGGGTTAGTTGGAAAAGCAGGGAGGTCTTCCTGCTTATGGAATTTTCTAAATTTTTGATGCTGACCTTAATTACTTATTATCTTCTATCCTCTCCACCTCCCTCGCTCCCCAAAAATGTGGCATCCAGAACAAGTCCTCTGTGTTTCTCTGCTCTACAGAGCACTGGCTGCCATGGCTGTGAGATTAAGCCTGACCACAGCCCTGGAATTATTAATAACTCTGAAAATAGTAACTGTTAGGGGCTCAGGTTCCCTTCCTATCCCTTCCCATCCAAAGTTTTCTTGGCTCGGCTATATATGGGAACTGGAGACCACGTCATAGCTTCTCTCTGATGACTTGAAGGGGCTGCTTCTGCCAGTGCAGCAAGATACTCCCAGTGTCAGTGACTTTAAGCTCTGTAAAAGGTCTAGTTAGGTTATTGGGAAGGTTCCATGGTGCTTAACTTCAGATAAAAATATAAAACACCCTTTCTGGAATTTTCTTATGGGAGAAAGGGCACTTGAGCAACATTTTCCTCATCCAACATAAGTGGGAAATCACAATGGAGTCAATGATGAGCCATGAATCTTTATAGGTAACCATCTTTATAATGGCAGGATCTATACAATAACAAACTCTGTGTTACAGCAAGATTTTGTCTATGTGATGTCAGGCAACTGTTCTGAATAAAGAAGGTAAAACCTGTGTTTGTAAAGGTTTCCTCCTTTGAGATATTCCCAGGATTCATTTGGTATCTATGATCGCAATATCAGCATGTATTCTTGCACTGCAAGGCAGTGTCCTTACCCACTGGACCACCAGAGAAGCCCAGCATGTATTCTTTTTTTTTTAATATTTCCATTTCAATTTCTTTTTTTTATTATTATTATTCTTTATTTTAAAGATTTTACAGAGATTTGTTGTTCACCAACATGCATGTTCCCAGATCATTCATATGCTTATCCCTGGACCCTCCCCCCACCCAGTTCCCCCCCTCCCACCCCTCCAGACCATCGCCCTAAGTGATTGTAGGTACTCCTATTCCCTTAGCACAATGATCATAGCTATCTTTTCCTCACGTGCCAGTATAGGTTTCGATGTTACTTCCTCTATGCCTCCCTCTCACTGTTCGGTCTCCACAATGTCCTTATGTCTATTCTGTTTTTCCATGAGTTCACTGTGTGTGTTATCATGACCATCTTACTAGATTCCATATATGTGTGTTAGTATACTGTACTTGTCTTTCTCTTTTTGACTTACTTCACTTTTTATGATAGGTTCTAGAGCCAGCCACTTCATTAGGACTGAGTCTTCTGCATTTCTTTTAACAGCTGAGTAGTATTCCATTGTATATATGTACAAGAGCTTCTGTAGCCATTCATTTGTCGATGGATATCTAGGTTGCTTCCATGTTCTGGCTATTGTATAGAGAGCTGCAATGAACATTGGGGTACAGGTGCCTCTTTCATTTTTGATTTCATCAGGATATAAGCTTCATAGTGGGATTGCTGGGTCATAGGGTGCTTCTATTTTTAGTTTTTTAAGGAATCTTCATATTGTCTTCCATAGAGGTTGTATCAGTTTACATTCCCACCAGCAATGCAAGAGGGTTCCCTTTTCTCTGCACCCTCTCCAGCATTTGTTGTCTGTCAATTTGTGGATGATGGCCATTCTGACGGGTGTGAGGTGGTATCTCATTGTAGTTTTAATTTGCATTTCTCTAATGATAAGCGAGGTTGAGCATCGTTTCATGTGCTTTTGGGCCATCTGTATGTCCTCTTTGGAGAGGCATGTCTTTAGATCTTTTTCCCATTTTTTGATTGGGTTGTTCATTTTTCCTGTGCTGAGTTATCTGAGTTGCTTGTAGATTTTGGAGATTAATTCTTCGTCTGTTGTTTCATTTGCTATGATTTTCTCCCACTCTGTGGGGTGTCTGTTCAGCTTTTTTGTAATTTCTTTTGCTGTACAAAAGCTTTTAAGTTTCATGAGGTCCCACGTGTTCACTTTTCTTTTCAGTTCTGCTATTTTAGTTGGTGGGTCAGAGAAGATCTTGCTTTGATTGATGTCCTTGAGGGTTTTGCCTATATTCTCCTCTAAGAGTTTGATGGTTTCTGGTCTTAAATTTAGGTCTTTAATCTGCATACTGCAACTAGAGACTAGCCCCCACTTGCCATAACTAGAGAAAATGAAGCAACAAAGACCCAGCACAGCCAAATAAATAAATAAAATTACTTTTAAAATTCTAACGCAATAGTATCTTGAAGCTGGTTTTATGTGTGACTAGTGTTGATCACGTTAGCCTCTTCAAGGTAGCCTCAAAGAGAAAAGCCAGTCAAGGATTTTATTGGCCAGGCAATAAGGTCCAAAGCATGAGCTATGAATATAGCTCTAGAGTTACATATACTGAATCTCTCTCTCACCCCTACAACTGCTCCCCAGGATACTTTAAAAATAGGATATCTTATGTATTTCTCTTATACTATCAGACTTAATATTTCTCTCATAAAATCAGAAGCTTCCCAAACCCAAGGCTCTAATTTCAAGTCGGCAACAACTTTCCAGCGTGGAGAGGCTGTGCCTCCTATGGTGGGACATGTGCTCTCTGACTGGCCTGGCCTCAAGCACTCTTTATTGCTTCCCTTACTGGGAAGCACAGCATCTGAGACTTCACTATTTTTTCCCTCTACCACTTCCCGAATCTGTTTTGCCTGTGGACTCTATGTTCATTGTTGCATTTCCCAGTCTAAATGTTTAAATAGAAAATTAGTAAAGGGAATTGTAGCCAGTCATTCGACATCCCCAATCAGGCACTCTTTTACAGCCTACAGTCCTTTTACATCCTCTTCCCCTCAGGTTCCTCTCTAACACTGAAATTGTGTTTCCTTTTATCCAATTTCAATGACATGTGGCTTACCCTGAGGCCTATACCTTCTAGACAGAGTGTCATGGTCTTTTTATGAATTTCAGGGACTTTGCACAGGCTAAGAAAGTTACATGGGTCTGGTAGTTACCTTCCTGAAATGTGGGAAACTGAGAGAGTACTTTTATTAACTTTGATGTTTATTTCATGCGATTTTTATTTAGAACATTATCACTCCAGGTAATTCTCTTACAAAAAGTCTGACTTTGGGCTTCCCTGGTGGTCCAGTGGGTAAGGACACCGCCTTGCAGTGCAAGGGGCGCCAGTTTGATCCCTGGCCTGGGAAGATCCCACGTGCCGCGGAGCGGCTGGACCGATGTGTCCAACTACCGAGCCGGAGCTCTGGAGCGCATGCGCCCAGAGCCCATGCTCTGCAACAAGAGGCCACTGCAATGGGAGGCCCACACGGGACAGAGAACAAAGATGGATGAAACTGAATAAATGAAAGACCAATGGACATGGCCCGCCCGCCCCCTCCCTCCCCAACCCTCCCCACCGCCAAAAAAAAAAAAAATTCTAAAAAAAAAAAAAAAAAGTCTGACTTTGTCCCCTGCTATTCCTTAACCATTGGTAAATCAGAGGCACCTGGTTCATCTTTGTAAATGATACTATTTTAGAACTGAAACAAAATTTCCTAAGTTTCAATCTGGTAAACTGTTGGACAAGGCCACCAATCATCACAAAATAGCCTTCTGACCTCCAGCTTTGAAACTGTATTCAGACTACTCAAAAAGGCCCCCGGCAACAACCCTTTCCAGCGTGGAGGCTGTGCCTCCTATGGTGGGACATGTGCTCTGACTGGCCTGGCCTCAAGCACTCTTTATTGCTTCCCTTACTGGGAAGCACAGCATCTGAGACTTCACTATTTTTTCCCTCTACCACTTCCCGAATCTGTTTTGCCTGTGGACTCTATGTTCATTGTTGCATTTCCCAGTCTAAATGTTTAAATAGAAAATTAGTAAAGGGAATTGTAGCCAGTCATTCGACATCCCCAATCAGGCACTCTTTTACAGCCTACAGTCCTTTTACATCCTCTTCCCCTCAGGTTCCTCTCTAACACTGAAATTGTGTTTCCTTTTATCCAATTTCAATGACATGTGGCTTACCCTGAGGCCTATACCTTCTAGACAGAGTGTCATGGTCTTTTTATGAATTTCAGGGACTTTGCACAGGCTAAGAAAGTTACATGGGTCTGGTAGTTACCTTCCTGAAATGTGGGAAACTGAGAGAGTACTTTTATTAACTTTGATGTTTATTTCATGCGATTTTTATTTAGAACATTATCACTCCAGGTAATTCTCTTACAAAAAGTCTGACTTTGGGCTTCCCTGGTGGTCCAGTGGGTAAGGACACCGCCTTGCAGTGCAAGGGGCGCCAGTTTGATCCCTGGCCTGGGAAGATCCCACGTGCCGCGGAGCGGCTGGACCGATGTGTCCAACTACCGAGCCGGAGCTCTGGAGCGCATGCGCCCAGAGCCCATGCTCTGCAACAAGAGGCCACTGCAATGGGAGGCCCACACGGGACAGAGAACAAAGATGGATGAAACTGAATAAATGAAAGACCAATGGACATGGCCCGCCCGCCCCCTCCCCAACCCTCCCCACCGCCAAAAAAAAAAAAAATTCTAAAAAAAAAAAAAAAAAGTCTGACTTTGTCCCCTGCTATTCCTTAACCATTGGTAAATCAGAGGCACCTGGTTCATCTTTGTAAATGATACTATTTTAGAACTGAAACAAAATTTCCTAAGTTTCAATCTGGTAAACTGTTGGACAAGGCCACCAATCATCACAAAATAGCCTTCTGACCTCCAGCTTTGAAACTGTATACACAAAACGCTGGGGAATCAAGAGTTCTTTTCCCCTGCTTTTATGTGTTCAAGTTGAATCCCACTTACAACCTATTTTAAGTACATGCTGCAGTTGATGCATCATTTCCCACTTAATTCAAGTTGCTTCATCTGTGCATATTTTATTTCCCTCATGTGGCTAGTGGCTATTTATTAGAGAGTGCAGTTCTAGGTCATTGATTTTACTCAGGTCTGCATAAAAGATTGAAAGTAAGAGCAACTTAAGGGAAGGTCACTGGTAGGAGACGATTGCAGCAGTCTGGGTTTGTGGGATCTTAACGACTTAGGCCAGGCTGAGAGCAGCGGGAATGGAAACAAAGGCATACATTCATTACCTTATTGAAGAGCAATCAATTAGACAAATCCTTGGAAGCTGGAAGCCAAGAGCAATCTCTTTAAGCATTAAAGAACTTTAGCCCAAGTTTGCTCTCTGGAGTTCTAGTTGCACGAACTAGAAGAAAAGTTTGAGAAGCACTGATATTAGGGAACAATTTGCTATACTGTCAGTCATCTCAGAGACTTTAAATATGTTAACGTGATTTCTGAGCCTGCAAGAATGGCATGAGTTAGGCCACATTTCCAAAACTTGTTTGATTATGGAATTCTTTTTGATGGACACCTCATAGTATTAGTGTTCTATAGGACGTGCTTTGAGAAAAGGAAAGCAGTCAAGACACTGACCACTTGCTAGTGAGGTCCTAGCTTGAGTAGCTAGCATGAACAGGGACAAAGGACACAAGGAATCTGAATATCAGGTCACTTAGACTCTTATGCCATTTACCACTGTGGTATGATACCTCTTCCTAAGCTATGCTAAGTTGGGTCATAAAAGCCAACAATGAAGGAAAATTCTCCAAAGAACAAAGTATCAGAAAATGTACCTGATCAGATACTTTGTGTGGAAAGACAAGTGTCCTAAGACAAGATTAGAAGGTCTCAGCCCAGGAGAACTGGGAAAGAGGCATGTACTTGAACCTTGGGAAGTAGATGTAAAGTGTGAAGATTTTTGTATAACATTATTTCACATTAGAATGCTTCCACCATGAAAGAGGCTCTAACCATCAAGTAGATCAAATGACTTGGCCAGCCCAGTATTAGCACAACAGAATGAGCCACGTTCTCAAGGAAAAAGGCTATACATGGGCCTCATAACATGGGATCCTACTCTCCAAGACTAATCATAGTTCTTTTACAACTATGATTGTTGTGAAACTTCTAACCTGTCAGCAACAGACCAAGATTTGAGCTCTTGATATTATACCATGTCTGGAAAAGACTAACAAGTCTTGACAGAAAAATGATTAAATGGGACTACTTAACCCTATTACTTCATCTTGACTAGAATTGATGTATATTATGGATATGGTTTACCTTTCCTACTGCATGTCTTCAGCCAGCACTGCTGTCTGAAGACTCATAGATTAACTGATCTATTTCCATGAGATCCCACACAACGTGGAGATCTGATTGAGAGCAAAGAGACTCACTCCATAAGATCCAGTGGTTCTTTTGCATATCGCACCACTCAGAGGATGTTGGCCTGATAGAGCAATGGAACAGTTCTTTGAAGGCACAGTTGAAATACCAGATTGGCGATGATGCTTTATGAGTATGTACTATCATTTAGGGCCCAATATTCATGCTAAAGGGCATACCCAGTAGCTTAGCAGTAAAGAATCTATCTATAATGCAGGAAATGCAGAGACATAGATAGGTATGCAGAATGGATTCCTGAATCAGGAAGATACCCTGGAGGAGGGAATGGCAAACCACTCTAGTATTCTCTCCTGGAAAATCCCAATGGACAGAGGAGCCTGACAGGTTACATACCATGGCATCGCCAAAGAATGGGACACAACTTAGTGACTAAATAACAACAACATCTATGCTAACCCACTGATTGTTATAAAATCCTGGACCCATTGTGTAGACTACACAATTCCAGGAAGGAGTAGAAGTAAAAGTGGTCCAATTTATCATCACCCACAGCAACCCACTGGAGTAATTTACACTTTTACCTTTACAACTCTAGGTTCTACATGCCTAGAAGTTCAGAGTCTCAGCTATAGAATGTTTCCACCAGGTGACAATTGAATTTTAAGTTATGGGTGTCATCTAATTTCTTTGGACTTTTGTCAAGGCCAGTAGACAAAGAGTTACCAACCGACGAGAAGTAATTGACACTTATCTGGAGGAGAGAGACCTGTTCTTATACAATAGGAGCAAGAAAGAATATGTTTAGCACTCAGATGCACCACTGCAGTGTCTATTGTTATTGCCTTCTCTAATTTTAATCAGTAGCCATAGCTTAAGAATTGCATGTTGACTATAGGCTCACAGCCCAAGAGAATGAGAGCTAGACCAGCAGAGGTGTTAGCTGGGGTGTGAGGAATTTAGAATGGAGGAAGGAGGGAGCACCACTTGTAGCATTATGACCATTACCTGCAAGGCCTTAGAGTTTAGCTCAATAACTCTCCTTTTGTGGCTCTCTCCAACAAAATAGACCAGCAAGAATCCTCCAGTTGTTGTTCCAAGATAGAGTGAATGTGTAAGAAGCAAATCAATCCATAGAGCCCAAGAGATGAACTTCTGTGGATGTGGTGATATTCTGCCCAGATCTCTTTTCAGGACTGAGTGGTTAGCCTCTCAGTTGCCAAGAGGTCTTCATCATGAATCATCTCTGGTCAAAGAGAACTGACTCACATGTGTTCCCGAGTTCAGCATGTATCCTGTAACTAGTCTTTAATGTACCACAAAGGTCCTGACCCCGTGCTGAATTCAAGACACCTCTGAAGGTTCATTTCAGTGTCAGAGCTTCCCAGGAATACAGTTGAGATCCCTCTTGCAACTGTATTGAGTTCACCTTCTCTTGTTCAATTCTACTTTCCTCACTCCCTGACAGCAGAGTCCTCCCAATAAAATACATGCACATAAATCTTTATTCAGAATCTTTTTCAGGGAACATGACCTATGCACAAATTTAATCTTTATTCAAGACATCTTTACCCATTGTGTAGACTACACAATTCCAGGAAGGAGTAGAAGTAAAAGTGGTCCAATTTATCATCACCCACAGCAACCCACTGGAGTAATTTACACTTTTACCTTTACAACTCTAGGTTCTACATGCCTAGAAGTTCAGAGTCTCAGCTATAGAATGTTTCCACCAGGTGACAATTGAATTTTAAGTTATGGGTGTCATCTAATTTCTTTGGACTTTTGTCAAGGCCAGTAGACAAAGAGTTACCAACCGACGAGAAGTAATTGACACTTATCTGGAGGAGAGAGACCTGTTCTTATACAATAGGAGCAAGAAAGAATATGTTTAGCACTCAGATGCACCACTGCAGTGTCTATTGTTATTGCCTTCTCTAATTTTAATCAGTAGCCATAGCTTAAGAATTGCATGTTGACTATAGGCTCACAGCCCAAGAGAATGAGAGCTAGACCAGCAGAGGTGTTAGCTGGGGTGTGAGGAATTTAGAATGGAGGAAGGAGGGAGCACCACTTGTAGCATTATGACCATTACCTGCAAGGCCTTAGAGTTTAGCTCAATAACTCTCCTTTTGTGGCTCTCTCCAACAAAATAGACCAGCAAGAATCCTCCAGTTGTTGTTCCAAGATAGAGTGAATGTGTAAGAAGCAAATCAATCCATAGAGCCCAAGAGATGAACTTCTGTGGATGTGGTGATATTCTGCCCAGATCTCTTTTCAGGACTGAGTGGTTAGCCTCTCAGTTGCCAAGAGGTCTTCATCATGAATCATCTCTGGTCAAAGAGAACTGACTCACATGTGTTCCCGAGTTCAGCATGTATCCTGTAACTAGTCTTTAATGTACCACAAAGGTCCTGACCCCGTGCTGAATTCAAGACACCTCTGAAGGTTCATTTCAGTGTCAGAGCTTCCCAGGAATACAGTTGAGATCCCTCTTGCAACTGTATTGAGTTCACCTTCTCTTGTTCAATTCTACTTTCCTCACTCCCTGACAGCAGAGTCCTCCCAATAAAATACATGCACATAAATCTTTATTCAGAATCTTTTTTCAGGGGAACATGACCTATGACACATATGAAAATTTAAGGGTTCTCTCTATAGCTTAGACAGCTTGACATGAATCAAAAGCCTGACCACACTCTGGTGATTATGTTACACTAAATCAAGCTGGATTTAATGGACATTCTGTGTCATTATCAATTTCCTACTAATGCAGTTAGAACCCCTAAATTTCCCTACAGTGTGGCAGAGTAGCTTTGTGCTTCAATGGCTAAGGGAGTCTACTGTGAAGAGGAAGAGGTTTTGGAGAAATGTAACAGATGGAGTCATGGTCCTAAGGTTGTCATCTAAGGATGATTGTTTATTGAATATCAAGGAACTTCTATTACTTGACCATTCTCAACTGAGAGTAGGAAAGCTGTGTTTGATCCCCGGGTAAAAACATATTTGAGAAGATGAATAGGTACAAACAAAAATACCAAAGCGAACATTTTGTTTCTGCCAATGGAATATAGGCTTTTTGAGGGGAAAAAAACCCTCTAAGTCCTTCATATTCTTTCATGATTATGTTGGTTTATTACTTTTAAACCAAAATTGACTGAAAATTACAATATATCTTGATGAACTTCAACATGCTGAACATCAATCCAAATTTAAAAATTTCCATGACCCAGTAATTTCATCTTCAATAAATACTCCAAAGAAATTCTTGTGTGCATAAAGGATGTTTACAGCAGTACTATTTGTAGTATCAAACTTTTGAAGCAGGACTTCCTTGGTGGTACAGTGGATAAAAATTCTTTTGCCAGTGCAGGGGATATGGATTTGATACCTGACCTGGGAAGATTCCACATGCCACAGAGCAACTAAGTCCATGTACCACAACTACTGAGCTGATGAGCTGCAACTACCAAGACTGTGTGCTGCAACTACTGAAGATCACATGTCTAGAGCCTATGCTCTGCAACAAGAGAATCCATCACAATAAGAAGCCTGTGCCCCTCAACCAAAAGTAGCTCTTGTTAACCTCAAGTAGAGAAAGCCCTGCACAGCAACAAAGCCTCGGAACAGCCAAAAATAAATTTTAAAACATTTTTGAAGCAGTCCAAATGTCCAGTAAGAGGAAAAAGAATGAATATTTGCATAATGGATATTGTCATATTCAGCAATAGAATACAACAGCTGAAATGAGCTACAGTGAAATTTAAAAATATGGATGAACCTAGTAATTGGATATTCAATGAAAAAAGTAAGAACCAAATGTTACATTGGGTTTGATTATATTTTCATAACAGTACAGACATTACTAAAATTTCTAAAAAGGCATTTTGGAAGAATGCATACAGATCCAAGAAAATGTGAAATTCAGGGTGATGCTTCCCTAGGATAAGAGAGTGTCAGGGGATATTTGGTTACAAGCATATTATTGTCAAGGACCTAGCTTTTATTTTGGTGATAGGTGGGTCCATGATGTTTATTATTCTGCTAAGTAATTTGGGGTCCATACATAGGTCAATGATGTGAGAGTATCATGAACAAAAGATTATGATGAATTGTGAACTTCCCAGTCCTGAAAGGGGAAAGAAAATATGATATATCTTTTCTAAGTTAATTTTTCCAATACCAAAGCGAACATTTTGAAATATAGGCTTTTGAGGAAACCTACCCATATTCTTTCATGATTATGTTGGTTTATTACTTTTAAACCAAAATTGACTGAAAATTACAATATATCTTGATGAACTTCAACATGCTGAACATCAATCCAAATTTAAAAATTTCCATGACCCAGTAATTTCATCTTCAATAAATACTCCAAAGAAATTCTTGTGTGCATAAAGGATGTTTACAGCAGTACTATTTGTAGTATCAAACTTTTGAAGCAGGACTTCCTTGGTGGTACAGTGGATAAAAATTCTTTTGCCAGTGCAGGGGATATGGATTTGATACCTGACCTGGGAAGATTCCACATGCCACAGAGCAACTAAGTCCATGTACCACAACTACTGAGCTGATGAGCTGCAACTACCAAGACTGTGTGCTGCAACTACTGAAGATCACATGTCTAGAGCCTATGCTCTGCAACAAGAGAATCCATCACAATAAGAAGCCTGTGCCCCTCAACCAAAAGTAGCTCTTGTTAACCTCAAGTAGAGAAAGCCCTGCACAGCAACAAAGCCTCGGAACAGCCAAAAATAAATTTTAAAACATTTTTGAAGCAGTCCAAATGTCCAGTAAGAGGAAAAAGAATGAATATTTGCATAATGGATATTGTCATATTCAGCAATAGAATACAACAGCTGAAATGAGCTACAGTGAAATTTAAAAATATGGATGAACCTAGTAATTGGATATTCAATGAAAAAAGTAAGAACCAAATGTTACATTGGGTTTGATTATATTTTCATAACAGTACAGACATTACTAAAATTTCTAAAAAGGCATTTTGGAAGAATGCATACAGATCCAAGAAAATGTGAAATTCAGGGTGATGCTTCCCTAGGATAAGAGAGTGTCAGGGGATATTTGGTTACAAGCATATTATTGTCAAGGACCTAGCTTTTATTTTGGTGATAGGTGGGTCCATGATGTTTATTATTCTGCTAAGTAATTTGGGGTCCATACATAGGTCAATGATGTGAGAGTATCATGAACAAAAGATTATGATGAATTGTGAACTTCCCAGTCCTGAAAGGGGAAAGAAAATAAACCCCAAAGATGATCATATCTGATTTGAACCTTCAATGTTACTCAAGTTTTCCATATTATCCAATCATGTACCCATGGTTAATATTCTAAATTGGCTCATTTAACCCCTGTTCCAGTCCCCTTTTAACATGTAGAACCCAGATAGTTAAAAACCACACTTCTCAGACTTCCTTGTTGCTAGAGTTTCACATAAGTACAGTCAAATGAAACTTGATCCATAATGAAGTCATATGGGAAGAGAGACAAGAGGGCATAGCATCTGGTTGGTATGGACAGCAGCATTGGCAGAGAGGCAGTGTGTCCAGGAGCAGCCAGCTAGGATATTAGTCTCCTCAAAATGCTGCCTCTTGGAAAGACAAATACAGTATACTAACACACATATATGGAATCTAGTAGGACGGTCTTGATATCACACACAGGGAACTCATGAAAAAAAAGACAGAGCATAGACATAGGGACATCGTGGCGAAGAAATAGGGAGGGGGAAGCATGGAGGAATTAACAAGGAAACCTATAGTGTTATGTGTGGAAAAGATAGCTAGTGTCACAGTGCTAAGGGAATAGGAGTGCTTACAATGGCTTGGGGCAAAGGTCTGGAGCGGTGGGATGGGGGATCTGGGTGGGTGGGGACCATGGATATGCATATGACTGATCTGGGAACATACATGTATGTGAACAGCAAAACTCTGTAAAACCTTTAAAATAAAGAATTAAAAAAAATTTTAAAAAATGCTGCCTCTTGGCCAATGAAGAAGCAACTCCTCTGCTGACCCAACTCCATTCTTTCATCTTGGGGGTAGATCTTAGAAGTTCAGTCCTCAAAAAAGAGGGCAGCTTTTGTTTGTTTGTTTGTTTTGCACCCCAGTGGTACAATTTATTAAAATATCCTTTAATAAATTCCTCTCTTAAACGTGTTGGAAAGAGTTTGCTTCTCAGAACTTAACAGATGATACAATGTCCATTACAGACCTTTTCCTACTTCTACAGAGAAGATTTTTATAAAAAAAAAATCAGCTGTCATTGATTGGTCTTTTCTGCTTAAGGCTTTCTTCTTATCAAGAAAGACCATAAGCTTTCCTATCCTACAATTTAAATAGCAGCAACACATATAAATTGGAAAGATGATCATATCTGATTTGACCCTTCAATGTTACTCAAGTTTTCCATATTATCCAATCATGTACCCATGGTTAATATTCTAAATTGGCTCATTTAACCCCTGTTCCAGTCCCCTTTTAACATGTAGAACCCAGATAGTTAAAAACCACACTTCTCAGACTTCCTTGTTGCTAGAGTTTCACATAAGTACAGTCAAATGAAACTTGATCCATAATGAAGTCATATGGGAAGAGAGACAAGAGGGCATAGCATCTGGTTGGTATGGACAGCAGCATTGGCAGAGAGGCAGTGTGTCCAGGAGCAGCCAGCTAGGATATTAGTCTCCTCAAAATGCTGCCTCTTGGAAAGACAAATACAGTATACTAACACACATATATGGAATCTAGTAGGACGGTCTTGATATCACACACAGGGAACTCATGAAAAAAAAGACAGAGCATAGACATAGGGACATCGTGGCGAAGAAATAGGGAGGGGGAAGCATGGAGGAATTAACAAGGAAACCTATAGTGTTATGTGTGGAAAAGATAGCTAGTGTCACAGTGCTAAGGGAATAGGAGTGCTTACAATGGCTTGGGGCAAAGGTCTGGAGGGGTGGGATGGGGGGATCTGGGTGGGTGGGGACCATGGATATGCA
The DNA here is from genome assembly GCA_022376925.1 of Tragulus kanchil. Taxonomy (NCBI): domain Eukaryota; kingdom Metazoa; phylum Chordata; class Mammalia; order Artiodactyla; family Tragulidae; genus Tragulus; species Tragulus kanchil. Next base: position 98,656,089 of record JAIOJX010000006.1, read on the forward strand.
TATGACTGATCTGGGAACATACATGTATGTGAACAGCAAAACTCTGTAAAACCTTTAAAATAAAGAATAAAAATAAATTTTAAAAAAAAATGCTGCCTCTTGGCCAATGAAGAAGCAACTCCTCTGCTGACCCAACTCCATTCTTTCATCTTGGGGGTAGATCTTAGAAGTTCAGTCCTCAAAAAAGAGGGCAGCTTTTGTTTGTTTGTTTGTTTTGCACCCCAGTGGTACAATTTATTAAAATATCCTTTAATAAATTCCTCTCTTAAACGTGTTGGAAAGAGTTTGCTTCTCAGAACTTAACAGATGATACAATGTCCATTACAGACCTTTTCCTACTTCTACAGAGAAGATTTTTATAAAAAAAAAATCAGCTGTCATTGATTGGTCTTTTCTGCTTAAGGCTTTCTTCTTATCAAGAAAGACCATAAGCTTTCCTATCCTACAATTTAAATAGCAGCAACACATATAAATTGGAAATATGACAAATAAAATTTTTATATCTCATAGTTCATCTCATTTGAGATAGATAATACATCGTGGTAATACCAAATTGCTATGCACCAACCGTACTTTTACAGTGAAACAAGACTGTGCTTATTGAGAAGTGAAATTCTACAAAGGAAGAAATGTATGTGACATTGTGATAATTAAATAGTTCAAATTGCTATTAAAGTCATATCTATTCAGTAGTTCCTAAGACATAACCATTAATGAAGAAGGCTTATTACAATCCCAAAGTGTCAGAAAGTATATATGATGTGAATACTTACTCATATAGGTCATGTATCCAGCAAAAAGGGACTTAGTGGGCAACTGTAATCTTCAGAGAATGGTCTAGTCTCAAGGAGGATTTCTGCTTGATTATGAAATGTGGCTCTTCACTGATGTCTAGACTTGACATAGTCTCTACAAGTAGCATTTCCTAGGGAGGAACCGTCTGTTTTCCATGTGCTGAATAAGTGGCAAAGTGACAATCAGGGCATGAGAAATACAATAACATAATTATAGAAAGACCACTACTTACTGCCAAACTCATTCTTCCTGTAATTGTTTTCTGCTGTGAGTATAATTGAACTGTATTAAAACTATACAGTAGAAGACATTTCATTAGCTTTCCCAACACAGCTTGTGGAGGAGCACAGGTAGCCATACATACCATGGGGGTTGACGGGCATGCAGGAATGTGGGAGGAAGAATATGGCAGAAAGATTAGCTTTAGCTAACTGGATGTTTGATGAACACCTGACTAGAGGCTGCTCCAGCAGAAAATTTGAACTCAGGTCCACAGAAAACTAGCATCAGGGTTAGATCTGATGCTGAGTTGGGACTGGGGAGTACTGAGCCATGCCCCAAAGCTTAGCAAGTAGAAGTCTGTGGAAAGACCCAGAGCTAAGCAAGCAGGAAAAAAAAAAGCACAGACATAAAGAGGCTGCACAGTCTCAAATTTCATTCTGCTAAGAGAATATAATTTATGTTTTTAAATGCCTCAGAATCGTGTATAAACACACATCAAAAACCTTCACAAGGCTTTAGATACTGACCATTCACCATGTTAAGCAGATCATTATTTCTATGACCCTGTTATGATTTTCATGGGAAGTAGGCACTTTGCCCTCCATGGGTCTTTTCTTCCACAAAAAAATGGGACCATGATATAAATATATGGTGCTGTGCTGTGCTTAGTCGCTCAGTCGTGTCCGACTCTTTGCAATCCCGTGGACTGTAGCCTGCCAGGCTCTTCTGTCCATGGGGATTCTCCAGGCAAGAATATTGGAGTGGGTTGCCATGCCCTCCTCCAGGGCATCTTCCCAACCCAGGGACCAAGCCCAGGTCTCCCACAGTGCAGGAGATTCTTTGCCATCTGAGCCACCAGGGAAGCCCAAGAATACTGGAGTGGGTAGATCTTCCTGACCAGGGTATCCTGATTGAACCAGGGTCTCCTGCATTTCAGGTGGAATCTTTATCAGTTGAATTACCAGGGAATTATAGATAGATAGATAGATAACATACAATGTACATTTATACATTTTATTTATGACTGCATTGCTATAAAGGCAAATACAATCCAGGCTGGATTCATTATTATATGTATATTATGACTGTTATTATAGTCATTTTTCCTCAGCTTTTAAGCAAAATTAAAATTGAAATGTTTTTGTGGGCTCTGAAAGTATTGTGCATAGAAGCCTAGCATAGTGTATTGATGTCAGCTTTGAGAATTTCTAATACTTCTAAGGATTAGGAATAGGGACTTCCGTAGAGCAAAAATCGTAATTTCAGTCACCACTGATCCTGTTAAGCCTCTTTGATTTTTCTTTTAAGGTAGACTTTAAATTCTTCATGTACATTGTTTAAAAATGCACGACTTGTTTGTCAGTAGATACTTCCATTCCATGTACATCTGTAATTTGGCTGTCATTTTTTAAGGAGCTGTCACTGATGCATTTACCCCTCAGCCTCACTTTGGGAAATACATGACTTTGAACTGAGTCACTTTAAGGACATGATTCACTTGCTAAAATGGGACTATGTCCTCAGAGCATTAGCTGAGGAGGAGTATTTAAAGAAGAAATGAATTCATAAGTGGTCATGGTGGTTTAGTTGCTCAGTCATGTCTGACTCTTGCAATCCCATGGACTGTAGTCCATCAAGGTCCTCTGTTCATGGAATTCTCTAGGCAAGAATGCTGGAATGGTTTGTCATTTCCTTCTCCAGGGAATCTTCCAGACCTAAGGATCAAACCTACGTCTCCTGCATTGCAGGTAGATTCTTTGCTGTTGATTCACCAGGGAAGGCCTGAATTCATCAGAGGAGATGGCAAAAAGATAGAATGCAAACCTCACAAGGAAAATGGAATACATGGGAGAAACTTGTTCCAGAATAAATTTTGATAAAGGGACTTAGCCCTTTTTCTTCTGTACTATAGATGCCCAATTTCCTTGTGAATCTCATTCAAGGGCCTGGGAAAAAATAAGCAAAGCCACTTACCACTATTTATAGAAAGGATAAGTAGTAAATATCAGTATAACTCCTTCTCAAGAATCTTGTATATAAGTAAAATAATTATAATTTTTATGTATTTCAGAATAATTGTAATCCTGATTTTTTAAAAATTATTGTTATTTATTTGGCTGCAGTGGGTCCTAGCTAGGGCTTGTGGGATCCAGTTCCCCGACCAGGGATCGAACCCAGGTTCCCTGCATTGGGAACACGGAGTGTCAACCACTGGATCATCAGGGAAGTCCAATCCTGATTTTAAGTTATATTACTCTTTAGTAATTGAGCTCTCCTTTCTTTCTCTGACAGACCAAGATAGAGAAAAGTTTCTTAATGTATTGGAGATCATAGATCCCTTTGAGAACTCAAAAAAAAACTGTGAGCTTGATCCTAAATAAAGTACACAAAGGCCTCCTAAGCTCATCCATGGATCACACATTAAAAAACTTAATACAGATAGGAGACATAATTTAATTATGAGATAATGAAATAAACATATATAGAATTCTATACCTAAGAAAATTAGAATACTGTACTTTCCTTTTCACACGCTCAAAGGATTATATATAGAAATTGATTATATAGGAAACCACAAAGAAAATCTCTATAAGTTAAAAAATAAACAGAGAATTTATCATTAATCTCCTGTGGTCAACATACAACAGAAATAGAAGTTATTAATGGAAATATGAACCAAAAAAATCTGACTTCCTGAAAATAAACTCTCTCCACAAAGCTTAGAGCAAAGAGGAAATCAAACTGTAATTACAGACTACTTAGAAAATAGTAATCATAGTACTACATATCAAACACTTGTGATATGGCCAAATTAATGCTCAAAGGTAAATTTGTATTTTTAAATTCTTTCATTATTTAGAAATAACGAATGAGCACACTAACATTAACGTTATATGGATGCCTGAAAGAAAAGAGAGTGAGAAAGGAGTAGAAAATGTATTTGATGAAATTATGTATGAAAATTTTCTGAATCTGAGGAAGGAAACAGATATCCAAGTCCAGAAGGCAGAGTCCCAAACAAGATGAACCCAGAGAGACCCACACCAAGATACAGCATAATAAAAATTGGAAAGTTAGAGATGAAGAAATCTGAAAGTTACAATAAATAAGCAAAGCCACTTACCACTATTTATAGAAAGGATAAGTAGTAAATATCAGTATAACTCCTTCTCAAGAATCTTGTATATAAGTAAAATAATTATAATTTTTATGTATTTCAGAATAATTGTAATCCTGATTTTTTAAAAATTATTGTTATTTATTTGGCTGCAGTGGGTCCTAGCTAGGGCTTGTGGGATCCAGTTCCCCGACCAGGGATCGAACCCAGGTTCCCTGCATTGGGAACACGGAGTGTCAACCACTGGATCATCAGGGAAGTCCAATCCTGATTTTAAGTTATATTACTCTTTAGTAATTGAGCTCTCCTTTCTTTCTCTGACAGACCAAGATAGAGAAAAGTTTCTTAATGTATTGGAGATCATAGATCCCTTTGAGAACTCAAAAAAAAACTGTGAGCTTGATCCTAAATAAAGTACACAAAGGCCTCCTAAGCTCATCCATGGATCACACATTAAAAAACTTAATACAGATAGGAGACATAATTTAATTATGAGATAATGAAATAAACATATATAGAATTCTATACCTAAGAAAATTAGAATACTGTACTTTCCTTTTCACACGCTCAAAGGATTATATATAGAAATTGATTATATAGGAAACCACAAAGAAAATCTCTATAAGTTAAAAAATAAACAGAGAATTTATCATTAATCTCCTGTGGTCAACATACAACAGAAATAGAAGTTATTAATGGAAATATGAACCAAAAAAATCTGACTTCCTGAAAATAAACTCTCTCCACAAAGCTTAGAGCAAAGAGGAAATCAAACTGTAATTACAGACTACTTAGAAAATAGTAATCATAGTACTACATATCAAACACTTGTGATATGGCCAAATTAATGCTCAAAGGTAAATTTGTATTTTTAAATTCTTTCATTATTTAGAAATAACGAATGAGCACACTAACATTAACGTTATATGGATGCCTGAAAGAAAAGAGAGTGAGAAAGGAGTAGAAAATGTATTTGATGAAATTATGTATGAAAATTTTCTGAATCTGAGGAAGGAAACAGATATCCAAGTCCAGAAGGCAGAGTCCCAAACAAGATGAACCCAGAGAGACCCACACCAAGATACAGCATAATAAAAATTGGAAAGTTAGAGATGAAGAAATCTGAAAGTTACAAGAGAAAAATTAAGAGTCACATACAAGGGAGCCCCCATAAAGATATCAGCTGACTTTTCAGCAGAAAAATCTGCAAGCCAGTAAGGTGTGGTATGATATATTTAGGATTATGAAAGGCAAAACACCTACAATCTGAGAAATTCTACCCAGAAATGTTATTATTCTTAATTAAAGAAGAGTTAAAGGGTTTCTTAGATAAGCAAAAACTGAGTCCAAAAAGCTAAACTCAATTTAAAAGAAATGTTAAAGGGTGTTAAAGGGTCTTCTCTGAGTAAAGAGGGGTCAGTTTTTCCATTCCTAACATTATTTTATACATTATCTCTGAAAAGAGAAATAAAATGCATGCAACCATGTTTAGAATTCAAGCAGTATGCTTGGACTTGAAACTCTGTAAAGAACCAGGTAACTTAAGTCATTCAGGAGATGGTATGGTTCATTAACCCTGTTTTCCTGAATAGATTAAAAACTGGGAGCCAATGAAAATTACACCTTTGCTCTTCTGATTGCGTATGAGGAGAAAATAAACCAATGAGAATTATGCCTCTCTTTCTGATGTTGCCAATGTGCAAATGCAGGGACCAGTGAAAGGTCTCTGAATCCAGACCCTGAATCCAGTGGACAATATTTGCGAAGGTATGATGAGACATGAGCTCCATAGAAGCTCAGTAGTCTTTCCTGTCACATCCATATCATCCAGGGCAAGCCCTGAGACACAGGCCTGTCTACTTCTGCAGCACTTGTGGGTTAGGAAAAGTGGGTTTCAGCTAGTCCTGGAGAAATTATGACATGGATTTCTATTCATTACAAAAATAAAAATGCCTCCTCCCCAGGAAGGCAGTGTATCCTGGAGCCAGGGGTAGAAATACATGACATTGAGAAATCAATCCCATTTCTATTAATTCTTTTTTGTCTGTATCATCCAAATTACAGTAACATCCTCGTTTCTTTTCTAAATGTTTTCTCTACAGAGTGCTTAATTAGATGACAGTATATGGGTTGGCAAAATTTTAAAACACTATCGATAAATGACTTGTACTACCTGCTAAAGATCATACAGTTAACAAAAGCATGTTTTGATTCTGAATTTGACACTTTTTTCCACTTTTTTTCTATCTTGCTATGTGAATAATTCTACCTCAGATTCAAAGCCAAGTTCCTGGCTTCTGCTTTTGCCATCAAACTTCTCATCACTGGTGCTACATAAAGGATACTAAAAAGTCTACAGTGATTAAGAATCTACTTGCCAATTCAAGGGACACAGTTTCAATTCCTGCTCTGGAAAGATATCACAGGCTGTGGCACAACTAAGTTCATGCACCACAACAGCTGAGCCCATGTGGTGCAATTACTGAAGCCCATGAACCTAGATCCTGTGCTCTGTAACAAGAGAAGCCATCACAGTAAGTCCACATACCACAGATAGAGAAAGTCTGTGAGCAACAACAAAGACCTACCACAGTCAAAAAGTAAAATAAATACATAAGTCTTTTATTTTTTAAAAGGCTTCCTACTCCCCAAAGACCTTTCTCATTCACTTTCCCTTAAGTCATTCAGGAGATGGTATGGTTCATTAACCCTGTTTTCCTGAATAGATTAAAAACTGGGAGCCAATGAAAATTACACCTTTGCTCTTCTGATTGCGTATGAGGAGAAAATAAACCAATGAGAATTATGCCTCTCTTTCTGATGTTGCCAATGTGCAAATGCAGGGACCAGTGAAAGGTCTCTGAATCCAGACCCTGAATCCAGTGGACAATATTTGCGAAGGTATGATGAGACATGAGCTCCATAGAAGCTCAGTAGTCTTTCCTGTCACATCCATATCATCCAGGGCAAGCCCTGAGACACAGGCCTGTCTACTTCTGCAGCACTTGTGGGTTAGGAAAAGTGGGTTTCAGCTAGTCCTGGAGAAATTATGACATGGATTTCTATTCATTACAAAAATAAAAATGCCTCCTCCCCAGGAAGGCAGTGTATCCTGGAGCCAGGGGTAGAAATACATGACATTGAGAAATCAATCCCATTTCTATTAATTCTTTTTTGTCTGTATCATCCAAATTACAGTAACATCCTCGTTTCTTTTCTAAATGTTTTCTCTACAGAGTGCTTAATTAGATGACAGTATATGGGTTGGCAAAATTTTAAAACACTATCGATAAATGACTTGTACTACCTGCTAAAGATCATACAGTTAACAAAAGCATGTTTTGATTCTGAATTTGACACTTTTTTCCACTTTTTTTCTATCTTGCTATGTGAATAATTCTACCTCAGATTCAAAGCCAAGTTCCTGGCTTCTGCTTTTGCCATCAAACTTCTCATCACTGGTGCTACATAAAGGATACTAAAAAGTCTACAGTGATTAAGAATCTACTTGCCAATTCAAGGGACACAGTTTCAATTCCTGCTCTGGAAAGATATCACAGGCTGTGGCACAACTAAGTTCATGCACCACAACAGCTGAGCCCATGTGGTGCAATTACTGAAGCCCATGAACCTAGATCCTGTGCTCTGTAACAAGAGAAGCCATCACAGTAAGTCCACATACCACAGATAGAGAAAGTCTGTGAGCAACAACAAAGACCTACCACAGTCAAAAAGTAAAATAAATACATAAGTCTTTTATTTTTTAAAAGGCTTCCTACTCCCCAAAGACCTTTCTCATTCACTTTCCAAAGCACCAAATTAGTCATTTAGGTGAATTAAATGAAATACAATTATTTACCCTTGAAGCAATGGAAAATTTTATAGTAGAAAAGACAGATACAGTGAAAAACAAAAATAAACAAAGGTGTGATAAACAACAAAATTAAGATAAAAGAAAGCAGAGAAAGAATGTGGAAATACTTTCAATAAAGGAAGAAACACAAAGAAGAGTAAGATGTGCTCTAAGTCTGGTGGGATAGTTAATATAAGTCATCAAATTATTATCATTTTGGAAGATAACCTGCCCATATACACTAATATCTATCACATAGTCATAATAACAACTGGCATTCATTTAAATTCTACAACACCATAACACAGAGAAGTGAAGGAACCTGTCTCAACTCACACGGAAGTAGGGCAGCTGACATGTGATTCCAGGTGATCTGGCTCCAGAGTCTGTGCTCAGCATCTATACTCAGATATAGCCTAATAATCCCACTATACAAAAGAGGTCTTAATGACCCCCAGATGACCATGGTAGTATGATTACTCACCTAGAGCCAGACATCTTGGAGTGTGAAGTCAAATGGGCCTTAGGAAACATCACTAAGAACAAAGCTAGTTTGAGGTGATGAAATTCCAGCTGAGCTATTTCAAATTCTAAAAGATGATGCTATCAAAATGTCACACTCAATGTATCAGCAAATTTGGAAAACTCAGCAGTGGCCACAAGACAGGAAAAGATCAGTTTTCATTCCAATCTCAAAGAAGGGCAGTGCCAAAGAATGTTCAAATTACTGTCCCATTGCACTCATTTCACATGCTATCGAGGTGATGCTGAAAATTCCCTATGCAAGGCTTGGACAATATGTGAACTGAGAATTTCCAGATGTACAAACTGGATTTAGACAAGGTAGAGGAACCGGAGATCAAACTACCAACATCCTTTGGATCAGAAAAAGCAAGGGAATTAAAAAAAAATCTACTTCTGTTTCATTGATTATGCTAAAGTCTTTTATGGTATGGATCACAACAAACTGGAAAACTCTTAAAATTAAAAGATTCTTGCTCCGGGCCAAAGAACAAAGATGGATGAAAATGGACAAATGAAAGACCAATAGAAGTGGCTTGCCTGCTCCCCTCCCTCCCCACCCTACCCCCACCAAAATAAATAAATAAATAAATCTTAAAAAAAAAAAAAAAACTTGCTCCTTGGAAGGCAAACTATGACAAACCTAGACAGCTTACTAAAAACCAGAGACATCAGTCTGCCAACAAAGATGTCTTGTCAGAGAAGTGGTTTTTCCAGCAGTCATATATACATGTGAGAGCTGGACCATAAAGAAGGCTGAGTGCTGAAGAATTGATGCTTTCGAACTGTGATGTTGGAGAAAACTCCTGAGAATCCTTTGGATAGCTAGGAGATCAAACAATCAATCCTAAAGGAAATTAACCCTGAATATTCACTGGAAGGACTGATGCTGAAGCTGAAACACCAATAGTTTGGCCACCTGATGCGAAGAACCAGCTCGTTGGAAAAGACCCTGATGCTGGAAAAGATTGAGGGCAGAAGGAGAAGAGGGTGGCAGAGTATGAGATGGTTGGATGGCATCACCGACTCAATGGACATAAGCTTGAATCAACCCTAGGAGACTGGCATGCTGTAGTCCATGGCGTTGCCAGACACGACCAAGCAAATGAAAAACGACAACAACCATCCCACTCTTAAACATTTATTCCAAGAAACAAAGTCAAAACTTTAAAAAGCCAAATGCATAAGAAAGTTTGTATTAGCATATTTTAAACAAACAAACAAAAAAAACCCTAGTAATATACTAGAGGTAAAACTGATCCAGCAGCATTAGTAACTTACTGAACACATATCCTTCCCAGATGGCACTAGTGGTAAAGAATTCATGTACTAATGCAGGAGACACAAGAGACATGGGTTTGATCCCTGGGTCATAAAGATCCCCTGGAGTAGGAAGTTGCAATCCATCCCAGGATTCTTGTCTGGAGAATTCCATGGACTGAGGACCCTGGGGAACTACAGTCCATGAGCCTGCATCGAGTCCAACACAACTGAGTACACATATACATAACATATACCAGCCATTGTCCTTTGTGCATTGTTGTGCTTAATCCTCACAACAGAGTGATTGTCTGCATGTTATCAATGAAGAAATGGAGGCTTAGGAAGGTTAAGTCACTAGCCCAGGTTCATAGAGCAAGTAAGTGACAGAGTAACGGTTCAAATGCAGGCTGGGTAATTCCAAATCCCCTGCTTTCCACCTCCACTGAGGAGTGATTGCATCTTTCCCAAACTGACTTTGACGTTAACTAACTAAAAGTACCTCGAGCAGTAAATTCAGACAGGTAGGGCTTTGGGGAAAGAAGAATTACAGGGCCAGGGCTTGCAGGTTCAATCCACTTCCTGGAGGCAGGGTCCCAGACATTTCCTGTGTCCCAGCAGGACTTCGCCCACCATTTCTGAAAGGACATAGAGAGCACTTGTTTTGTCAGCAAAGGTGAAGGGCAGTTTCTGCACTAAAAGTCCCAGGCAGACCGCGCAGTAATCTAGAAGAGAATAGAAGGGCATCTTCCTTTCTGAGTCCAAAGGAAAGCCAAGTTTTCCCAGTCTCCACACTGGATGTAGGGGGAGAAGTGGATATTCAATTGGTAGATATAGCAATTAATAATGCAGGATGTTCAATTAAATATGAAAGTCAAATAAATAGCAAACAATTGTGTGAAACATGCAGTATTTTATCTGGCAATCTTAACTGGGCAGCATGGTTTTCTTTTGTAAGAAAGAGACTGCCACTTTCAAATGGCCATGGGTACCATACTGCTCTGCAGCATTTAGCCTTCAAGCCTCACTTCTTCACTGTAGGGACCATGCTGAGGTCTTCTTTGACCCAAACTCTGTCTACCAAAGTGCCTGGAACATAATAAGCATTCACTAAATTCATCTAAACCCTAAATGAATGTTGAAATGGATGAATGGCCGAGGAGTTGCCAATTTAAATTATGAAGTAAATATATAGAAATAGATCATTTATGATTTCAACATCTCTCTGAAAAGTGACCTCCTCTATGAAACCTTTCCAGCTACCCATCTGAATGAGAGTTTCCAGAGAAAAAGAACAGACGGGACATGCATATAGAGACAGAGATGGAGAGGGAGATAGAGAGAGGTTGACTGATAGATTATAAGGCATTGGTTCATGTAGGTATGGAGACTAAAGGGTTCCAAGGTTTGCAGTCGGTAGCTAGGGGAAAAATCACAACAGAGTGATTGTCTGCATGCTATCAATGAAGAAATGGACGCTCAGGAAGGTTAAGTCACTAGCCCAGGTTCATAGAGCAAGTAAGTGACAGAGTAACGGTTCAAATGCAGGCTGGGTAATTCCAAATCCCCTGCTTTCCACCTCCACTGAGGAGTGATTGCATCTTTCCCAAACTGACTTTGACGTTAACTAACTAAAAGTACCTCGAGCAGTAAATTCAGACAGGTAGGGCTTTGGGGAAAGAAGAATTACAGGGCCAGGGCTTGCAGGTTCAATCCACTTCCTGGAGGCAGGGTCCCAGACATTTCCTGTGTCCCAGCAGGACTTCGCCCACCATTTCTGAAAGGACATAGAGAGCACTTGTTTTGTCAGCAAAGGTGAAGGGCAGTTTCTGCACTAAAAGTCCCAGGCAGACCGCGCAGTAATCTAGAAGAGAATAGAAGGGCATCTTCCTTTCTGAGTCCAAAGGAAAGCCAAGTTTTCCCAGTCTCCACACTGGATGTAGGGGGAGAAGTGGATATTCAATTGGTAGATATAGCAATTAATAATGCAGGATGTTCAATTAAATATGAAAGTCAAATAAATAGCAAACAATTGTGTGAAACATGCAGTATTTTATCTGGCAATCTTAACTGGGCAGCATGGTTTTCTTTTGTAAGAAAGAGACTGCCACTTTCAAATGGCCATGGGTACCATACTGCTCTGCAGCATTTAGCCTTCAAGCCTCACTTCTTCACTGTAGGGACCATGCTGAGGTCTTCTTTGACCCAAACTCTGTCTACCAAAGTGCCTGGAACATAATAAGCATTCACTAAATTCATCTAAACCCTAAATGAATGTTGAAATGGATGAATGGCCGAGGAGTTGCCAATTTAAATTATGAAGTAAATATATAGAAATAGATCATTTATGATTTCAACATCTCTCTGAAAAGTGACCTCCTCTATGAAACCTTTCCAGCTACCCATCTGAATGAGAGTTTCCAGAGAAAAAGAACAGACGGGACATGCATATAGAGACAGAGATGGAGAGGGAGATAGAGAGAGGTTGACTGATAGATTATAAGGCATTGGTTCATGTAGGTATGGAGACTAAAGGGTTCCAAGGTTTGCAGTCAGTAGCTAGAGACCCAGGAGAGATGATGGTGTAGTTCTAGCTGAAGGCCAGCAGACTTGAATCAATGTCTCAGATTGAGTCAGAAGGCAAAAAAAAAAAAAAAAAAAAATCAGTATCCCAGCATAAAGGTAGTCAAGGAGGAGGAAATCCCCCTTATCCTGGGGAAGGTCCCCCTTTTTGTTCTATTCTAGACTTCAGTTATGGGGTCCATCACTTTAGGGAAGATAATATGCTTTACTCAATCTATTAATTGAAATGTTAAAACTCATCCTAAAACATCTCGTGGACACATTCAAGATAATGTTTGGCCAAATATCTGAGCACCCCATGGTTTGGTCAAATTGATACATAAAAGTAGACACTGAACCATCCTCAAGCAGAATTATCTGTCCCCTATGGGCTCACATAACACCATGAATGACAGGCATCTATAAGGAAAAGGTACAAGGCATAGGAACAGGCTCTTTAAAGTTGTCAGTAGCAAATCACATGCATGCATGTTGTCACTTCAGTCATGTTCAACTCTTGGCAAACCCATGATCTGCAGCCCACCAGGCTCCTCTGTCCATGAGATTCTCCAGGCAAGAAAACTAAAATGAATTGCCATGCCCTTCTTCAGGGGATCTTCCTGATCCAAGGATCAAACCCATGTCTCCTGGACTGCAAGAAGATTCTTTATCACTGAGCCACCAGGGAAGCCCAGTGGCACCATAATGTTGGCTATTCTTACTCCTTCTACTAAAAGACCCTTCTAGTATTTTTGAATCTTTGCACAGGTTCCTGTGATGGTTCTATGTCTAAGACCAGTTCCTTGCAAGTTCCCCACTCCAGAACAACTAAGTTAGAATCCAAATTTTAACAAGATTCACAGGTGACTTGTATGCACATTAAATTTTAAGAAGCATCAGCTTTTTTCACAGCTTATTACCTCTGTGTGCATGGGAGAGTGGAGACGTTGATATGTTTCAGACCAAAGGCATCATTATGATCTGAAAGTGGTCATTTTTAAAGAGATGCTGTAAACTACACAGGCTGACTAATTTAAAACACAGAAGAAAAGTTCTGAGTCTAAATGCCCTCAAGGTTATCTAGTGCAGAATTGGGGCAGATACTAGGTTCATTAAAAGAAACAATTCCAAGCCAAGAAGGACAGGAGTCAAGGATATCCTTTAAACATGGCCTCTTCAACTCAAGAAACCTGGAAGACATCCAAGTATGATTTTAGAGGTATAGTCAGGCAATGCTAAAAGCTACTACTGGGCCAGAATAAGCTAAAAGAAATGTAAATGTCACATGAATATAATATAAGGATGTATGTCATCCAAAGGTTAGCACATTAATAGAAGATATAAAATATGAGAAGTCATTATGAAACTTCATTCAATTATTTTTAAAAAATCAAATTAACAATTGACCAAATATCTGAGGGAAAAAACCCCATGGTTTGGTCAAATTGATACATAAAAGTAGACACTGAACCATCCTCAAGCAGAATTATCTGTCCCCTATGGGCTCACATAACACCATGAATGACAGGCATCTATAAGGAAAAGGTACAAGGCATAGGAACAGGCTCTTTAAAGTTGTCAGTAGCAAATCACATGCATGCATGTTGTCACTTCAGTCATGTTCAACTCTTGGCAAACCCATGATCTGCAGCCCACCAGGCTCCTCTGTCCATGAGATTCTCCAGGCAAGAAAACTAAAATGAATTGCCATGCCCTTCTTCAGGGGATCTTCCTGATCCAAGGATCAAACCCATGTCTCCTGGACTGCAAGAAGATTCTTTATCACTGAGCCACCAGGGAAGCCCAGTGGCACCATAATGTTGGCTATTCTTACTCCTTCTACTAAAAGACCCTTCTAGTATTTTTGAATCTTTGCACAGGTTCCTGTGATGGTTCTATGTCTAAGACCAGTTCCTTGCAAGTTCCCCACTCCAGAACAACTAAGTTAGAATCCAAATTTTAACAAGATTCACAGGTGACTTGTATGCACATTAAATTTTAAGAAGCATCAGCTTTTTTCACAGCTTATTACCTCTGTGTGCATGGGAGAGTGGAGACGTTGATATGTTTCAGACCAAAGGCATCATTATGATCTGAAAGTGGTCATTTTTAAAGAGATGCTGTAAACTACACAGGCTGACTAATTTAAAACACAGAAGAAAAGTTCTGAGTCTAAATGCCCTCAAGGTTATCTAGTGCAGAATTGGGGCAGATACTAGGTTCATTAAAAGAAACAATTCCAAGCCAAGAAGGACAGGAGTCAAGGATATCCTTTAAACATGGCCTCTCTTCAACTCAAGAAACCTGGAAGACATCCAAGTATGATTTTAGAGGTATAGTCAGGCAATGCTAAAAGCTACTACTGGGCCAGAATAAGCTAAAAAGAAATGTAAATGTCACATGAATATAATATAAGGATGTATGTCATCCAAAGGTTAGCACATTAATAGAAGATATAAAATATGAGAAGTCATTATGAAACTTCATTCAATTATTTTTAGAAAAATCAATTACTTGAAAAACTATATATGAATTATGCTCTGATTGAGTCAAGCCAGACATGAATACATTTATTCATTCAACCTGTAAAACATCTGTTGAATACTACATTCCAGGTACAGTAACTATAAAGCTAAATAAAACAGTATTTACTCAAAGAAATTCACAGAAGAGATACATAGATATTTTCTTAAAAAAAAAAAAAAAAAACGTTTGACACAAAGTATTAAGTGCAGGTTAGCTAAGAGTGGATAGTGCAGGTTAGCTAAGTGCAGGTTAGCTAAGAGCAGGGTAATAAGCACAGGACTGTAGGTACCAAGTATTAAGGCACAATCCATACAGAAGTAAAGAGAACCAACAATGTTGTTGAGTAAAGTAGAAACAATAGAAAATTTAGGAAAGACAAAAAGAAGGAAATAAAAAAATCAAAAGCATATATTGTCCCACTGCCATTGAAATTTTGCCATATTGCCTTTGGGAATTTATGCTGTGAACATCCATCCAAAAATATTTACTTCTGATTTATATTGGGATTGTTCCTTCTGTACATTAAAATTGATTGACTATTGGCAACTTCAGATGGTTCAACCTAACACTTTAAAAATCTCCAGGGATAACTTATTATAGTAAAATATATAAAACAGGTCATTTTTTAAAAAGTGAGAATAAAAAGTACTTGAAACAGCAGCTATATAAATGTCCTAGGCTCCTGATACCCATTAGCTACTGCCTTTGTGGCTTTATACTGTGTGTTTCCTGGCAGTTATAAAAAGGCAGAAAACTGGTTCTGTTATTAAAGTTCTCTTTATAATTAAAGCAAGCATATGTTATTCACCTGGAAAAATGAACTTTTTCTCCCAGTGAAACAAAATGAATTTATTATTTCAAATGATGGTTCTTACATGACTCTCTCCATTAGAGCAAAAACTATAATACTAAATCTTCACTCAACGGTGGCCTGATTTAATGCTGGGAGAGAATTTCAAAGAGCTTAAGGACTGGAAAACCAGCAAGACTCTCAGACTCAGTCTCAGAAACTGCTTCATGCAAACTTTAAACAGGTGTCAATTTATGATCAAACTAACTCTTGAATTCTTTTGAAGTGCTGGTAATCTGTCATTAATTAAAAACTACTCCATGTGTTTTAGGTACCAGAGTTAACTTTCTTCAGCGACAGTTTATTTGGGAACCTTAGCTGTTGCCCACAGAGGATCATTTCTATGTCATTCTCTGTGCTCAGGGAGCAAGGGAAGAGATGTGCGCTAGTGACTTCTTTGAGGAAATGTCACACCATCAAGCCTAATGGAAGCCAGAAGCTGGAATGCTGGCTTTTTTTTTTTTTTACTATTGGAAAAAAAGCTATGACAAACCTAAACAGTGTATAGAAAAACAGAGACATCACTTTGTTGACAAAGGTCCATATAGTCAATGCCATGGTTTTTCCAGTAGTCATGTATCATATATGACAGTTGGACCATAAGGAAGGCTGAGCACTGAAGAATTGATTCTTTATAACTGTGGTGTTGGAGAAGACCCCTGAGAATCCTTTGAACTGCAAGGATATCAAACCAGTCAATCCTAAATGAAATCAATCCTGAATATTCACTGGAAGGATTGATACTGAAGCTGAAGCTCTAATACTCTGACCATCTGATACAAGTACTAACTCATTGGAAAAGACCCTGATGTGGGGAAAGACTGAGAGCAGAAGAAAAGGGTGACAGAGAATGAGATGGTTGGATAACATCACTGAATCAATGGACATGAGTTTGAACCAATGCTAGGAGATAGTGAAGGATAGGGAAGCCTGGTGTGTTGCAGTCCATGGGTTTGGCAAGAGTCAGACAGGATTTAGCGATGAACAACAGCAATTTGTTTAATTTTCTTTTTAAAATTTTTATTTTCTATTGGTGCATAGTTGATTAAAAATGTGAAAAATGAGTCGTATTTTTGACAATCAGGAAAGTGATCCAAATTCTTTAAATTTTCTCAAGTCTATAATCCAGCCCCTCCTTGCCTTCTAAAAACTGTGCCTTGGCAATGGCCTCTTTTAGGAGACCTGCATGCTTATGTGATAAATCTTAATTCACTTTACCTCCTTTGCTGAAATCCCTTTTCTTCTACTGCTTCTTCTCTCTCCTCTCTCATCAATTTGACATCAAGCCTTGCCTATTCTTTCTTTAAAGTATTGATTTTTATCTTTTGGATAACAGAGCCCTGTTGAATAAAAACAGTTGGGTGAGAGACACGTTGTACCATTGTTTGTTTTGACTGTTCCCAATGTTTCTTTTATGTGCGCTAGTGACTTCTTTGGGAAATCACAGGATCATTTCTATGTCATTCTCTGTGCTGGAAGCAAGGGAATGAAAGTGCGCTAGTGACTTCTTTGAGGAAATGTCACACCATCAAGCCTAATGGAAGCCAGAAGCTGGAATGCTGGCTTTTACTATTGGAAAAAGCTATGACAAACCTAAACAGTGTATAGAAAAACAGAGACATCACTTTGTTGACAAAGGTCCATATAGTCAAAGCTATGGTTTTTCCAGTAGTCATGTACAGATGTGACAGTTGGACCATAAAGAAGGCTGAGCACTGAAGAATTGATGCTTTATCATTGTGGTGCTGGAGAATACTCTTGAGAGTCCCTCGAACAGCAACAAGATCAAACCAGTCAAACCTAAATGAAATCAATCCTGAATATTCACTGGAAGGATTGATACTGAAGCTGAAGCTCTAATACTCTGACCATCTGATACGAAGTACTAACTCATTGGAAAAGACCCTGATGTGGGGAAAGACTGAGAGCAGAAGAAAAGGGTGACAGAGAATGAGATGGTTGGATAACATCACTGAATCAATGGACATGAGTTTGAACCAATGCTAGGAGATAGTGAAGGATAGGGAAGCCTGGTGTGTTGCAGTCCATGGGTTTGGCAAGAGTCAGACAGGATTTAGCGATGAACAACAGCAATTTGTTTAATTTTCTTTTTAAAATTTTTATTTTCTATTGGTGCATAGTTGATTAAAAATGTGAAAAATGAGTCGTATTTTTGACAATCAGGAAAGTGATCCAAATTCTTTAAATTTTCTCAAGTCTATAATCCAGCCCCTCCTTGCCTTCTAAAAACTGTGCCTTGGCAATGGCCTCTTTTAGGAGACCTGCATGCTTATGTGATAAATCTTAATTCACTTTACCTCCTTTGCTGAAATCCCTTTTCTTCTACTGCTTCTTCTCTCTCCTCTCTCATCAATTTGACATCAAGCCTTGCCTATTCTTTCTTTAAAGTATTGATTTTTATCTTTTGGATAACAGAGCCCTGTTGAATAAAAACAGTTGGGTGAGAGACACGTTGTACCATTGTTGTTTTGCTGCTTTCTTATCTCCAGACACTCAAGTAATTCATCTAATGTTTCAAAGCTTTTAAGTGATCTAGTGTTTGAACCTAGATTTCCTAACTCCAGTGTCAATGATCTTAAAGCACTCTGCTATATCACACCACATAGAGGTTAGTGAAACCTAAAATATTTGCTGTCCATGGAAACTTACAAAGACAAACTATGCATAAAATCTAAACTTGAGAATTCAAAATCCTAAGTTCATCCTTGTAGCCCCAAAATAGTCCACAGATTAAGAAATTTTGCTTTAAAAAAATAAAAAGAAAAAAATAAAAAGAAAAAAATTTTTGCTTTAAACTATTTCTTGCTTTTGTTCTTTTTCCCCCTCTGTTTTCATTGCCCAGGTCCCAATATTTCTTCTTTTCAGTCTATTCTTCTGCCAACTTAATCATTCAAGGCACTACTTTTTATTATATCATGCCTCTGTTGAAAACATCCACAGAAATGGTGGAGATGAATCTTCACACATTTTAATCATTTACTTAGAGTATATAATTTTTAAATACTGTTTTATCCACTCTACTGTAAAATTCATGGATGTTGGGGATAACATCTGGTTTCTCTAAAACTATTCAGTAACTTATAAGTACACAGTAAATATTTTTGGACACTCTTCTACATGAATAATGGGAGTATAAATTGTAGGAAAATTAGCCAGTGTATTTACATGATAGAAAAACTGCTGAGGAAACACAAATAACATTAATAGTAGATAATCCTGAGAAGTAGGATTATGGAGCACTTTTATTTTCTGGGTCATATTAAAAAAAAAACTGCTCAGTATTGGCACAATGAATGTCAAATTTGTCATTCAGTCCTTGCCTTCTAAAACTGTGCCTTGGAAATTTTGGAGACCTGCATGCTTATGTGATAAATCTTAATTCACTTTACCTCCTTTGCTGAAATCCTTTTTTTACTGCTTCTTCTCTCTCTCATCAATTTGACATCAAGCCTTGCCTATTCTTTCTTTAAAGTATTGATTTTTATCTTTTGGATAACAGAGCCCTGTTGAATAAAAACAGTTGGGTGAGAGACACGTTGTACCATTGTTGTTTTGCTGCTTTCTTATCTCCAGACACTCAAGTAATTCATCTAATGTTTCAAAGCTTTTAAGTGATCTAGTGTTTGAACCTAGATTTCCTAACTCCAGTGTCAATGATCTTAAAGCACTCTGCTATATCACACCACATAGAGGTTAGTGAAACCTAAAATATTTGCTGTCCATGGAAACTTACAAAGACAAACTATGCATAAAATCTAAACTTGAGAATTCAAAATCCTAAGTTCATCCTTGTAGCCCCAAAATAGTCCACAGATTAAGAAATTTTGCTTTAAAAAAATAAAAAGAAAAAAATAAAAAGAAAAAAATTTTTGCTTTAAACTATTTCTTGCTTTTGTTCTTTTTCCCCCTCTGTTTTCATTGCCCAGGTCCCAATATTTCTTCTTTTCAGTCTATTCTTCTGCCAACTTAATCATTCAAGGCACTACTTTTTATTATATCATGCCTCTGTTGAAAACATCCACAGAAATGGTGGAGATGAATCTTCACACATTTTAATCATTTACTTAGAGTATATAATTTTTAAATACTGTTTTATCCACTCTACTGTAAAATTCATGGATGTTGGGGATAACATCTGGTTTCTCTAAAACTATTCAGTAACTTATAAGTACACAGTAAATATTTTTGGACACTCTTCTACATGAATAATGGGAGTATAAATTGTAGGAAAATTAGCCAGTGTATTTACATGATAGAAAAACTGCTGAGGAAACACAAATAACATTAATAGTAGATAATCCTGAGAAGTAGGATTATGGAGCACTTTTATTTTCTGGGTCATATTAAAAAAAAAAACAACAAAAAAAAACCTAGCTCCAGTCTTTTCCCTAAACCTACTTAAACACATCTTTTATTTCCTTTCCCCATACTTCTGGTTTAACTTTAAAAGGTCCTTCAAAGTCTGGACCCATCTTACCAGATCCCCTACTGGTCTTTCACTTGAAACCTTTCCTCCAGTTGATTTGCCCATCCACTCATATAAGCAATATTACGGAGGGCTCATGCCTTGCCCTGTAGCACAGAGTGGGGAAGCAGACACATAAGCAATTTATTACAGTGCAGTGCGGTTAGTGCTGCATCAGAGCACTAACATCTGTACAGAGGGCTGTGGGCACTCAAAGGAGGCAGTGACTGACTTTGGCCCATGTGCCAAAGTAGATGGAGAAGGCTCTGGGAAAGGAAGTCGGCTTTCAATGGGACCTTGAAAAGGGATTCAGCCAGGTAGAAAAGTAGAGGAAAAATGGTCTAGGCAGTGTGAGCAGTCCATGAATAACTTCATGATGCCTATAAATTCTTATATGTCACAGAAGATATATGTGTGTGTTTCACATGAGGTGGAATAATGTGTGTCTGGATCATGGGAGTCTGCAGGCAGGAGTGACTTCCAAAGGGAAGCAATCTCAAGTTCTGTCCATTAAGTCTTTCTAGATACTTCTGGTACCCTGTGGCTTCTCCTTCTTCTAAGACCTGTTGCCCAATTATTTGGTATTCAATTCAAGACTTCTTTCATTGTTTTCTTATATCACCCTATCTGGTTTGCATCTTTCTTAAGAGCAAAGGATATGCCTTATGTTTGTTTTTCTAATATGCATTCCCTAGCATCCATGCCACTGATGGTCCAGTGGTAAAGAATCCACCTGGCCGAGCAGGAAATGCCGGTTGCATTCCCGTCTAGAAATTTTTTTTGTGTGAAAAAAAGGGAATGAATCTTCACCTTTTAATCATTTACGAGTTTTTTTTTATATTACAAATTCATGGATGTTGGGGATAACATCTGGTTTCTCTAAAACTATTCAGTAACTTATAAGTACACAGTAAATATTTTTGGACACTCTTCTACATGAATAATGGGAGTATAAATTGTAGGAAAATTAGCCAGTGTATTTACATGATAGAAAAACTGCTGAGGAAACACAAATAACATTAATAGTAGATAATCCTGAGAAGTAGGATTATGGAGCACTTTTATTTTCTGGGTCATATTAAAAAAAAAAACAACAAAAAAAAACCTAGCTCCAGTCTTTTCCCTAAACCTACTTAAACACATCTTTTATTTCCTTTCCCCATACTTCTGGTTTAACTTTAAAAGGTCCTTCAAAGTCTGGACCCATCTTACCAGATCCCCTACTGGTCTTTCACTTGAAACCTTTCCTCCAGTTGATTTGCCCATCCACTCATATAAGCAATATTACGGAGGGCTCATGCCTTGCCCTGTAGCACAGAGTGGGGAAGCAGACACATAAGCAATTTATTACAGTGCAGTGCGGTTAGTGCTGCATCAGAGCACTAACATCTGTACAGAGGGCTGTGGGCACTCAAAGGAGGCAGTGACTGACTTTGGCCCATGTGCCAAAGTAGATGGAGAAGGCTCTGGGAAAGGAAGTCGGCTTTCAATGGGACCTTGAAAAGGGATTCAGCCAGGTAGAAAAGTAGAGGAAAAATGGTCTAGGCAGTGTGAGCAGTCCATGAATAACTTCATGATGCCTATAAATTCTTATATGTCACAGAAGATATATGTGTGTGTTTCACATGAGGTGGAATAATGTGTGTCTGGATCATGGGAGTCTGCAGGCAGGAGTGACTTCCAAAGGGAAGCAATCTCAAGTTCTGTCCATTAAGTCTTTCTAGATACTTCTGGTACCCTGTGGCTTCTCCTTCTTCTAAGACCTGTTGCCCAATTATTTGGTATTCAATTCAAGACTTCTTTCATTGTTTTCTTATATCACCCTATCTGGTTTGCATCTTTCTTAAGAGCAAAGGATATGCCTTATGTTTGTTTTTCTAATATGCATTCCCTAGCATCCATGCCACTGATGGTCCAGTGGTAAAGAATCCACCTGGCCGAGCAGGAAATGCCGGTTGCATTCCCGTCTAGAAGATCCCCTGGAAAAAGAAATGGCAACCCACTCCAGTATTCTTGCCTGAAAAATTCCATGGAGAGAGGTGCCTGGCAGGTTATAGTCCACGGGGTCGCAAAAGAGTTGGACACGACTGAGCAACCAAAAGAACAAGTTGTTAAAACTCATTGCTGACTGATAGTTGGCCTTTAGCTTCTGTATTTTCAACTACAAGGCTTTCAACTACAATAGTAATGCGGAGATGGTTAATCCTGAAGGTGCCTGTCTGGCGCTTCTTGATATAACACTGAGATACGCACTGACGTGCAATCACCCTAGCCCGTCTTTTGTATCTTCTCTCACAGTAAAAAGGGCAGACACATCACTGGTGCAGAACCGGAGTTTCTATAAATAAGGCCTGCTGTGGCCCCATCAGACCTTTCAATACTGCCTGGAGAGTTTGCCATGTTTACTAAACTCCTGAGATCACTAAAATCTGAAGTAATCTCTCATGCCTCATTAATCTCCAATATTTGAAGTAATCGCTAATGTGTAATAAATCTCTAGTCTCTGAAGGTTTAAACCACACAGATGTGTTATTTCAGATGAATAATGACAGACATGATTTTGCCATTTAGCCATTCAGTGCACACTTAGGAATAGCTACCATGCTCAAAGCACTGCATTGGGTTCTTTCCCTGTGACCCACACTTCTGGGTCCTAATTGCTGTATATCATAGTGAAAAATGAACAACATCTCACACAAAAACATATAGTGGACTGGAAGGCCTCTGCATGCAAAGTGAGGAATTATGTTAGTGCTTGGGTAGATTAAGGAAATGTTTCCATTAGTTTTAGGGTAAGGACTTAGGGATTCCTTCCATCTCTCCATCCTTCCTTCCTTCTTTTCTTCCTTCCTGCCTCCCCATCTCTGGTCCCTTTTTTTCCCATTTTTTCTTAATTTTTTTCACCCTATCTGGTTTGCATCTTTCTTAAGAGCAAAGGATATGCCTTATGTTTGTTTTTCTAATATGCATTCCCTAGCATCCATGCCACTGATGGTCCAGTGGTAAAGAATCCACCTGGCCGAGCAGGAAATGCCGGTTGCATTCCCGTCTAGAAGATCCCCTGGAAAAAGAAATGGCAACCCACTCCAGTATTCTTGCCTGAAAAATTCCATGGAGAGAGGTGCCTGGCAGGTTATAGTCCACGGGGTCGCAAAAGAGTTGGACACGACTGAGCAACCAAAAGAACAAGTTGTTAAAACTCATTGCTGACTGATAGTTGGCCTTTAGCTTCTGTATTTTCAACTACAAGGCTTTCAACTACAATAGTAATGCGGAGATGGTTAATCCTGAAGGTGCCTGTCTGGCGCTTCTTGATATAACACTGAGATACGCACTGACGTGCAATCACCCTAGCCCGTCTTTTGTATCTTCTCTCACAGTAAAAAGGGCAGACACATCACTGGTGCAGAACCGGAGTTTCTATAAATAAGGCCTGCTGTGGCCCCATCAGACCTTTCAATACTGCCTGGAGAGTTTGCCATGTTTACTAAACTCCTGAGATCACTAAAATCTGAAGTAATCTCTCATGCCTCATTAATCTCCAATATTTGAAGTAATCGCTAATGTGTAATAAATCTCTAGTCTCTGAAGGTTTAAACCACACAGATGTGTTATTTCAGATGAATAATGACAGACATGATTTTGCCATTTAGCCATTCAGTGCACACTTAGGGAATAGCTACCATGCTCAAAGCACTGCATTGGGTTCTTTCCCTGTGACCCACACTTCTGGGTCCTAATTGCTGTATATCATAGTGAAAAATGAACAACATCTCACACAAAAACATATAGTGGACTGGAAGGCCTCTGCATGCAAAGTGAGGAATTATGTTAGTGCTTGGGTAGATTAAGGAAATGTTTCCATTAGTTTTAGGGTAAGGACTTAGGGATTCCTTCCATCTCTCCATCCTTCCTTCCTTCTTTTCTTCCTTCCTGCCTCCCCATCTCTCTCCCTTCCTTTCTTCCTATCGTCCTTCCTTTCATAAATGTTTGTAAAGAACCTATGATGTATCAACTCTGTACTTAAAACCACACATATGAGGATAAAGAAGGGACACAGGAGAGGTACAAATTGCCAGTTACAAAAATAAATGTCAGGGAGATGTAATGCAGTGCATGGTGACTGTAGTTAACAAAGTACCATATATTTGTAAGTTGCTAAAAATGTAAATTTTAAAACTTATAACAAGAAATACATTTTTAGCTATGTGTGATGATGACTGCTAACTAAACAATGATGATCATTTTACAATATATACAAATACTGAACCATGACACTGTATATCTGAAATTAATATAATGTTATATGTCAACTATACCTCAGTCTAATAGAGATACCCATAGAGAGCAGAAATACCTTGTACATAGTAGGCTGAGTCACCTAGAGCTTTACATTTACCATCCTTTACTGACTATAGATTGTATGCCAGTCATTAATATGGATATCCATTAATATGCTGAGTGGATTATATATGGCCTTTAGCGTAAAATGTGTCTTTATATAGATGACAATGATGCGTGTTTAGAACGTAGGAATTGGAGTTAAAAAGACAAGTTCTATTCTGCTTTGCAGTAAGTTTGTGAGCTGAGAAAGTCCTTTCCTTCTTTGTGCCTGAGTTTACTTATCTAGAAAATTGCAAGAGTGGCAAGGGTTTAATTCCTGCGGGGTTGGAAAGCCTCTAAGATAATTCTCTGTGCCTTTTTACTCGCTTTTCTTTTTCCCTGCATTGTCTTTCCCATCTCCCCATCCATTCTGCTTGATACATTTCTATTTATGTTTGAAACTCTGTCTTAAGCAAATAAAATTTCTACTTATCTTTGAAACCCCAGGTTAAGTGTCACCTCGTGCCAGAAGTCTTCCTCTTCCTTTTCCTGAGGGTGCTGCAACCTCTGCTCCCAACGATCAGTGTGCCCAGCCAGACTTCCACACTGCAGTCACCACGTGGCAGCATCATGCAGAAAAGGGCAGAGTCTCTGTCTTATTCACAGGTTCTGTACCTAGCATAGTGCCTTGCCTATAACCGGTGCTTTAAACTCAACTGAATAAATAAATGATAAATGTGTCGAGAAAATGCTTAATAAATTCCAAAGTATTAAACAAAAGGGATACATTATCATCCTGTTTATGCTTGCCACTCAACTGGGACTCAATTCATTTTTATAAAATATAAAATTTATTTTGTCTTAATTCTGCTGTGTAATGAAGATGGGCATTATACCACTAGCACACCAGTTCTCTACTCTTTCTGGCCATGTACGAGAATTACACTTCTGTAATTCACCTCCCACCCACCCCGTCCGTGGAACATGGTTAATCTTTTCCAAATGTGTGGCACGTGTCTTACATTTTAAAAGATATTTTTTTGAACCATGACACTGTATATCTGAAATTAATATAATGTTATATGTCAACTATACCTCAGTCTAATAGAGATACCCATAGAGAGCAGAAATACCTTGTACATAGTAGGCTGAGTCACCTAGAGCTTTACATTTACCATCCTTTACTGACTATAGATTGTATGCCAGTCATTAATATGGATATCCATTAATATGCTGAGTGGATTATATATGGCCTTTAGCGTAAAATGTGTCTTTATATAGATGACAATGATGCGTGTTTAGAACGTAGGAATTGGAGTTAAAAAGACAAGTTCTATTCTGCTTTGCAGTAAGTTTGTGAGCTGAGAAAGTCCTTTCCTTCTTTGTGCCTGAGTTTACTTATCTAGAAAATTGCAAGAGTGGCAAGGGTTTAATTCCTGCGGGGTTGGAAAGCCTCTAAGATAATTCTCTGTGCCTTTTTACTCGCTTTTCTTTTTCCCTGCATTGTCTTTCCCATCTCCCCATCCATTCTGCTTGATACATTTCTATTTATGTTTGAAACTCTGTCTTAAGCAAATAAAATTTCTACTTATCTTTGAAACCCCAGGTTAAGTGTCACCTCGTGCCAGAAGTCTTCCTCTTCCTTTTCCTGAGGGTGCTGCAACCTCTGCTCCCAACGATCAGTGTGCCCAGCCAGACTTCCACACTGCAGTCACCACGTGGCAGCATCATGCAGAAAAGGGCAGAGTCTCTGTCTTATTCACAGGTTCTGTACCTAGCATAGTGCCTTGCCTATAACCGGTGCTTTAAACTCAACTGAATAAATAAATGATAAATGTGTCGAGAAAATGCTTAATAAATTCCAAAGTATTAAACAAAAGGGATACATTATCATCCTGTTTATGCTTGCCACTCAACTGGGACTCAATTCATTTTTATAAAATATAAAATTTATTTTGTCTTAATTCTGCTGTGTAATGAAGATGGGCATTATACCACTAGCACACCAGTTCTCTACTCTTTCTGGCCATGTACGAGAATTACACTTCTGTAATTCACCCCCTCCCCACCCCACCCCCGTCCGTGGAACATGGTAATAAACGTGCTTTGCTTTGGCCAGAGAAATGTGTGGCACGTGTCACTTACTTGTGGAAGCATTTCGTCGTCACTGTTTGAGTGTCCAGCCCTTCTTTCCCCATGATGGTGGCCCTGGAAGTGTCTGCTGGTATGGTACAGCCCCGAGACCGAAGTGGCCCAGTCACCTAACCTTGCACCACATGGAGAACTCCCATCTGCAGAGCTATCAGACCAAAAGAGCCTGGCATGACTGAGCAATAAACATGCATTCTATTAATCCTCTGAGATTTTGCCACCTTTTTATTACCATGGCATAAGCAAGGAGATCAAACCAGTCAGTCCTAAAGGAAATCAACCCAGAATATACATTGGGAGGACTAATACTGAAGCTGAAGCTTCAAAACACTGGTCATCTCATGCAAAGAGCTGACTCATTGGAAAAGACCCTGATGTTGGGAGAGACTGAAAGCAGAAGAAGAGGGTGACAACGAATGAGACGGTTGGATGACATCATCAATTCGATGGACATGAACGTGGGCAAACTCCGTAAGATGATGAGGGACAAGGAGGTCTGATGTGATACAGTCCATGGGCAAAGAATCAGATACAACTTGGTAACTGAAAAACAACAATAACCTATAATTTATCCTGACTGATAAAATCACCAAACTCATTTCTGGGAAAAATATGGCAATTTACTGGGAAAATAAACATGGTAATAATCAAAAACATGAACAAAAAGAAACCATATCTCAAAACTATACATCTGAGAATCCAAACATAATACAAAGAGTCTAGTTTTCTATGTAGGGTTTTTAAGTGCCTCTGCCTTTACCTAGCATAGTGCCTTGCCTATAACCGGTGCTTTAAACTCAACTGAATAAATAAATGATAAATGTGTCGAGAAAATGCTTAATAAATTCCAAAGTATTAAACAAAAGGGATACATTATCATCCTGTTTATGCTTGCCACTCAACTGGGACTCAATTCATTTTTATAAAATATAAAATTTATTTTGTCTTAATTCTGCTGTGTAATGAAGATGGGCATTATACCACTAGCACACCAGTTCTCTACTCTTTCTGGCCATGTACGAGAATTACACTTCTGTAATTCACCCCCTCCCCACCCCACCCCCGTCCGTGGAACATGGTAATAAACGTGCTTTGCTTTGGCCAGAGAAATGTGTGGCACGTGTCACTTACTTGTGGAAGCATTTCGTCGTCACTGTTTGAGTGTCCAGCCCTTCTTTCCCCATGATGGTGGCCCTGGAAGTGTCTGCTGGTATGGTACAGCCCCGAGACCGAAGTGGCCCAGTCACCTAACCTTGCACCACATGGAGAACTCCCATCTGCAGAGCTATCAGACCAAAAGAGCCTGGCATGACTGAGCAATAAACATGCATTCTATTAATCCTCTGAGATTTTGCCACCTTTTTATTACCATGGCATAAGCAAGGAGATCAAACCAGTCAGTCCTAAAGGAAATCAACCCAGAATATACATTGGGAGGACTAATACTGAAGCTGAAGCTTCAAAACACTGGTCATCTCATGCAAAGAGCTGACTCATTGGAAAAGACCCTGATGTTGGGAGAGACTGAAAGCAGAAGAAGAGGGTGACAACGAATGAGACGGTTGGATGACATCATCAATTCGATGGACATGAACGTGGGCAAACTCCGTAAGATGATGAGGGACAAGGAGGTCTGATGTGATACAGTCCATGGGCAAAGAATCAGATACAACTTGGTAACTGAAAAACAACAATAACCTATAATTTATCCTGACTGATAAAATCACCAAACTCATTTCTGGGAAAAATATGGCAATTTACTGGGAAAATAAACATGGTAATAATCAAAAACATGAACAAAAAGAAACCATATCTCAAAACTATACATCTGAGAATCCAAACATAATACAAAGAGTCTAGTTTTCTATGTAGGGTTTTTAATCTGTTTTGTCCTCGGCACTGAAACAGGGACCAATTCCTATACTTATATCAGTGGGGAATTATATGAAAAAAAATTTTTTTTGAAGCAGAACATTTGCCATAAATTGTTTTAAAATAAATGCATGCTTAGGATCTTTCACCAACACGTTCACTGTAATGTATTCTGTCCATTGTACTGTTTTCCTAATTGAGAATGATAATGGGGATTACCTCATGATTTTCTACTCTATGAGTATAAAAGAAGGAAACACTTTTTTATGAATTCACATTTTTTTAGTTTTATTGTGAAATATATATATATATACATATATATATATGCACACTATACACACAAAGTACAGGAAACATATTTAGTTTTACAACAACAACAAAATATTATATAAAGTGAAACTGATATAGCAACTACTCAAGAAACAGAATACTGCCAAGATTTATTTCCCTCCCTACCCTCGTCTTAACCTTTGTTATGTGAATTGTGGCATAGTTTATGTGCAACAATATGCACCATACAAAGAATACAACTTAGTGAGCTTTGCACATTCCTGTACCTGTGTTATCACCATCCCAATCGAGATACAGAATTCCTATCACTCCAAAAGCTCCCATGTGTCCTCTTGCACTAAATCCCACCAGGCCTAATTCCAGGCTACCACAGATCTGCTTTTTATCTCTATAGGTTAGTTTGGCCTCCAAAAGACTTTTACGAAAGTGGAACCATGTATCACATACTTGTTTCTGTCATTAACATAACCTATGTCTGATTTTGAACTATACATCAATAGAATCATAATGCATGTTATGATTCCTTGTATCTTGCTTTCTGTTCGATGCTGCATTTGTAAAACACATTCATAAATTTGCCTGTACCTATAATTTATTCCTTTTTATTGCTGTATATAAACGATTATATGACAATCACATAATTTATGCATTCTTTTATTACTGGGAAAAATATGGCAATTTACTGGGAAAATAAACATGGTAATAATCAAAAACATGAACAAAAAGAAACCATATCTCAAAACTATACATCTGAGAATCCAAACATAATACAAAGAGTCTAGTTTTCTATGTAGGGTTTTTAATCTGTTTTGTCCTCGGCACTGAAACAGGGACCAATTCCTATACTTATATCAGTGGGGAATTATATGAAAAAAAATTTTTTTTGAAGCAGAACATTTGCCATAAATTGTTTTAAAATAAATGCATGCTTAGGATCTTTCACCAACACGTTCACTGTAATGTATTCTGTCCATTGTACTGTTTTCCTAATTGAGAATGATAATGGGGATTACCTCATGATTTTCTACTCTATGAGTATAAAAGAAGGAAACACTTTTTTATGAATTCACATTTTTTTAGTTTTATTGTGAAATATATATATATATACATATATATATATGCACACTATACACACAAAGTACAGGAAACATATTTAGTTTTACAACAACAACAAAATATTATATAAAGTGAAACTGATATAGCAACTACTCAAGAAACAGAATACTGCCAAGATTTATTTCCCTCCCTACCCTCGTCTTAACCTTTGTTATGTGAATTGTGGCATAGTTTATGTGCAACAATATGCACCATACAAAGAATACAACTTAGTGAGCTTTGCACATTCCTGTACCTGTGTTATCACCATCCCAATCGAGATACAGAATTCCTATCACTCCAAAAGCTCCCATGTGTCCTCTTGCACTAAATCCCACCAGGCCTAATTCCAGGCTACCACAGATCTGCTTTTTATCTCTATAGGTTAGTTTGGCCTCCAAAAGACTTTTACGAAAGTGGAACCATGTATCACATACTTGTTTCTGTCATTAACATAACCTATGTCTGATTTTGAACTATACATCAATAGAATCATAATGCATGTTATGATTCCTTGTATCTTGCTTTCTGTTCGATGCTGCATTTGTAAAACACATTCATAAATTTGCCTGTACCTATAATTTATTCCTTTTTATTGCTGTATATAAACGATTATATGACAATCACATAATTTATGCATTCTTTTATTACTGACTATAGTATAATTTATCTGTTCTATACTTTCACTGCTGTCATGTATTGATTTTTCCATAATTTTTATTATTTATTTATCTATTTTTGGCTGTGCTGGGTCTTCACTGTTGCTCAGGCTTTTCTCTAGTCATGACAAGTTGAGGGTTCTCTCTAGTTGGAGTGCATGGGCTTCTCATTGCCATGACTTCTCTTGTTGTGGAGCATAGACTCCAGGACTTGCAGGCTTCAGGAGCTGTGGCTCCCGGACTCCAGAGCACAGACTCAATAGTTGTGGTGCGTGGGCTTGGTTGCTCTATGACTTGTGGGATTCTTTCAGATTAGGGATCAAACTTGTGTCTCCTACATTGGCAAACAGATGATTTACTCCTGAGCCACTAAGGAAATCCTGTCATGTATTGATTTTGTAAGCTGATTTTTATATTCAGCTAGGTTGATAATCTTTCTTATTGATAATAACCACTCCTTTTTAGATTCTCCTGAATTTTTAGTGCATATATCATACTATCTGTAAATGATTTTTAATCTTTAAACTCTATATCTTTTATTTATTTTTCTTATTTGTTTAGCCATTCTCACAAGGACCTCTGGTACAAAGTTAAATAGAAGTGTTGATAGAAGCATTAACACTTCTTATATTGTTTCTGATCTCAAAGGAAAAGTTCTTAATTATTTGCTGTTGTTTGTTGTTTTAGTTGCTAAGTCAACGCCATGGACTGTAGCCTGCCAGGCTCCTCTGTCCATGGAATTGCCTAGGCAAGAATACAGGAGTAGGTTGCCATTTCTTCCTTCAGGAGATCTTCCTGGTGCAGGGATTGAGCCCACATTTCGTGAGTTAGCAGATAGACTCTTTATCCCTGGCATACCAGGGAATCCTTTCTTCAACTATTAGGTATAAGTATGATTATTAGGTATGACTACTGAAAATTTTTGTCTTTATTTTTTAAATCAGAATTTTTTTTTTACCAGAATGAAGTTCTCTTTTAATCTCAGAAGTTTGGGATTGGAATATAAATTATGTAAATTGACTAAGAGTTTCAACTTGACTAGAAAATGAGTTTTATTATATGCTTTCTTTGCAACTATTGAGCTGATCATATGAATTGATACTTTATTATTAAAGAGATATTCTATTATTAAAGTAATCATCCATTCATGATCTAAGCCAATTTGGTAATAATACCTTACCCATTATATATATATATATATATATATAATGGGTAAGGTATTATTGTATGTATGTATACATACATATGTATGTATGTATGTATATATATATATATATATATATGTTTGGGTTTTTTTTGGGTTTACATCCAAGTTGATGGGTGAATTAGCCTATAATTTTCTTCTGTCATTCTCTTCTTGTCAAATTTTGGTTTCAAAGTTTTGCTAATCTCATAAAAGAGCAAGGGAGTGTTACTTCTTCTAAAATTTTAACCTTGCAAAAGATTGGACTCATTTTTTTCTCAAGTATCTGGTAGAAATATTTCACTTCCCATAGCTTCACTCACCAAAGAAGCCATCTGAGCCAATAGTTTCCTTTGTAAAAACCTTTTGATCACACATCTAAATTTATGTTTTTGACTTATACTCCTTTTTGAAAAATTTTGATAACATATTTTTTCTAAGAGTTGTTCTAATTTTCTAATTTTAAAAATTTATTGGTATGAAATTCTTTATTAAAATTCATTTTTAAAAAATTTTGTCCTCTTTTTTATTTGTTTTTGTTCATTTATTTACTTATTTTCATCCATCTTTGTTCTTTGGCCTGTGTGGGCCTCCCATTGCAGCGTCCTCTCCCGCTGCAGAGCTCCAACCCTGGGCGCATGAGCTCCAGGGTGGTGGCCCTTAACTGGGCACACCAGCCATTCTGTGGCACATGGGATCTTCCTGGGCCAGGGATCGAACCGGTGCCCTTTACACTGCAAGGCGGACTCTTTACCCACAGGACCACCAGGGAACCTCCTATGTAAATTCTTATATATAAATAGTTAATATCTGTATCTATAAGCTTTGATAGTCAGGTTTGTTAATTGTACCTACAAATATTCTGCATTCTTGCTTGTTTTTGGATTATTTGCTTATTTACTGAGAGAAATAGATTAAAATTAAGCACTTTGATTGTACTTTGCTGTTCTTCTCTTTGTAGTGCTCCAATTCTAGCTTTATGTCTTTAAATAATGTGCTGATAACTGCACATAAATTTATAATTGATATACATTTTAAAGAATGAAATTTTTTTTTATTTAAAAAAGAATTTTTTTTGGCCACTTCTATTGGTCTTTGATTTATTTCCGTCTTTGTTCCTTGGCCTGTGTGGGCCTCCCAGTACAATGGCCCCTCTCGCTGTAGAGCACTGGCTCTGGGCTCATGCACTCCAGAGATCCGGCTCTGTAGTTGGACACATGGGTTCAGCCACTCTGCAGCACGTGGGATCTTCCCAGGCCAGGGATTGAACCAGCGCCCCTTGCACTACAAGGTGGTGTCCTTACCCATTGGACCACAAGGGAAGCCCAAGAATGAAATAGTTTTAGCACTGTGAAATTTCCCTCTATCTTTAGTAGCTGTGTTGCCATAAAGTGTATTTTTTTCTGATATGAATGTAGCTACATCAACTTTCTTTCATAATTTTGCAAGGTATATATATTTTTCCAAGCTTTACCTTTGAATGTTCTTTTTTTTTTTTTAAGATTTATTTATTTATTTATTTTGGGTGGGGGTCGGGTTGGG
Source organism: Tragulus kanchil (assembly GCA_022376925.1). Lineage (NCBI taxonomy): Eukaryota > Metazoa > Chordata > Mammalia > Artiodactyla > Tragulidae > Tragulus > Tragulus kanchil. The sequence goes on from JAIOJX010000006.1 coordinate 98,689,399, forward strand.
GAGGGAGAGGAGCGGGCGGGCCACTTCTGTTGGTCTTTCATTTCTCCATTTTCATCCATCTTTGTTCTTTGGCTCCTGTGGGCCTCCCATCACGGTGGCGTCTGTCGCTGCAGAGCTCTGGCTCTGGGCGCATGCGCTCCAGAGCTCCGGCTCGGTAATTGGACACATCAGTCCAGCTGCTCCACAGCACGTGGGATCTTCCCAGGCCAGGGATTGAACCAGCGCCCCTTGCACTACAAGGTGGTGTCCTTACCCATTGGACCACAAGGGAAGCCCAAGAATGAAATAGTTTTAGCACTGTGAAATTTCCCTCTATCTTTAGTAGCTGTGTTGCCATAAAGTGTATTTTTTTCTGATATGAATGTAGCTACATCAACTTTCTTTCATAATTTTGCAAGGTATATATATTTTTCCAAGCTTTACCTTTGAATGTTCTTTTTTTTTTTTTAAGATTTATTTATTTATTTATTTTGGGTGGGGGTCGGGTTGGGGAGGGAGAGGAGCGGGCGGGCCACTTCTGTTGGTCTTTCATTTCTCCATTTTCATCCATCTTTGTTCTTTGGCTCCTGTGGGCCTCCCATCACGGTGGCGTCTGTCGCTGCAGAGCTCTGGCTCTGGGCGCATGCGCTCCAGAGCTCCGGCTCGGTAATTGGACACATCAGTCCAGCTGCTCCACAGCACGTGGGATTTTCCCAGGCCAGGGATCGAACCGGCACCTCTTGCACTGCAAGGCGGTGTCCTTACCCACTGGACCACCAGGAGAAGCCCCACCTTTGAATGTTCTAAACCCTAAATAAGATGTGTCCCCTAAAAATACCATGCAGTTTGTTTTTTAAAAAGACATAGCCTAAATATCTTTACATTTTAGGTGGATCCTTATGTCCATTTATAATTAATATAACTACTGATGTATTCATATTTCGAATCTTGTTTTCCATTTCTAATATGTATCACCTGTTCCATGTTTCTTTTTTTCTCTCCTTCCTATTTTTCTCTTTTTCCTTTATTTGTTGATCAATAGAATGGCTTCATTATTTCATTTTCCTCCTACAAGTTTTGAATTTATACGGCTTGTTTCTATTGTACTCTATATAGCTAACCTAGTACTGTTCTCCAATACAGAAGTCTCTAATCATAGGTGGTTATTTATATTTTAATTAGTTAAGATTAAATAAAATTTAAAATTAATTTCCTCAGTCACACTAGGCACTTTTCAAGTTCCCTGAAGCTAATGCACCCAATGTCTTCAATACTGGACAGTACCATAAAACATTTTCATCATCTCAGAAAGTTCTATGGACAGAGCTGACTTACAAACGATAACACACATACTTGATTTATCACAGCCTAAAGCATATCAATACCTTTTGCTTACCTCCTAGATAATTAGAGGATTTTAGAACATCCTAACACAATTTAACATATCTCCAACTTGCGTATTGTGATTGTGACATTTGACTTTATGTCATTCTCAAGCATAGCTGATCAATATTTGTTTTTTTAATATTGAATGTTGAGATATATAAAATATAAAAGTCATATTAAACAAATATTTCACATACATGCATCCCTAGTGTCTGAGTACTGCAGCCTCATGCCACATAAACAATGCAGCCTGTTAAAGTCAACATATGAGGAAGTTTGACCAGAGGACTGGAACTAGAAAGAGACAGCAATCTTACCTGTTCACAGTTTAAACATCTTACTTTTGTAAATTTCAGAAAAAATATATAATCAGGATGAAACCACCATTCAACCTTTGAAAGACAGCATGAACAGAGGCATGCACATGCATGTGCACACACACACACACACACTCAATTTATTGGTTACTACCACCAGGCACAGCCTCTCTGAGAAGAGCAGACTGATGATCTGTACAGGGCTTTCATAAGGGTGGGGTTCTCGGTTAGGGGGTTCATATCATCTGTAGAAATGGTTACTGGGTAAGACCTTTGTTGATTAGTTGACATTCAGAGGTCTGTTCATTGGTGTGAGTTCCTGGCTGGCTGACTTTCAATAGTAAGTGGCTCACACCAATGACTGACTTTCACTGAGACAGTGTCCTTGGCCTACTGAACTTGGGTTCAAAACCAGTTTTGATGATGGTTTCTTGAGTTTCTTGCTACAAAGACTGCAGAACAACCAGTTTTTATGTATGAGTATGGAAACCCTCATTCTCAATTTGACACATACCCAAGGCTCTCTGAGAAGACACTGATATTAAGGAGAGGATTCCAACCTTTAAATTTTATTAACCTCTGAAGCCAGGATCATGACTTTTCACCTTTAACCTAAGATTGTAGACCTTCAGGCTCTTGCTTATGCCTGTGTGAGGGGGGAACCTTCAGGTTCCCTGCCTTAGGTAGAAGATACGGAATTTGATCCCTATTAGAATGCAAAGCTATCAGAGAGGAGGCTCATTTATAAAGTTTTATTTCTTTTGAACCAATAAAAGTAATCAGTGTGAAAGTGACTCGAAGCTCTCCCTGAGTTTTAAGCTTCTCTTTGATTTTTGACTTAGTGATTATTTGTTTTAAGTGATTGCTGTTTTATGTCTTTAAAAAGCAAATACATCAGTGAAAAAATGACAAATACTGTGTGATTCCACTTATACGATGAAGCACTAAAAGCATTCAAATTCATAGTCAGAAAGTAGAATGGTGGTTGCCAGCAGCTGGGGAGAGGAGGGAATGGAGAGTTGATGTTCAATGTAGGAAAAATTCTAGTTTTGCCAGATAAAGAGAGTTCTGGAAAGCCACCACCCTCATTATAAAAACTCTCAGTAAACCATAAATAGAGGGACACTTTCTCAAATTGATTGAGGCTATCTAAAAAACCCTACAATTAATATCATGTGTAGTGGCAGACTTGAAGCTTTCACATTAAGATCATGTGTAAGGAAATTGCCTCTCATTGCTACTTTTCAACATCATATTGGAAGTCCTTGCTAACTCAATAAGGTAAGAAAAAGGAATAAAGGTAGACAGATCAGAAAGGGAGATATAAGACTGTCCTCATTTGCAGATGACATGGTTGTCGATAAGGGAAACCCAAAAGAATTAACAAACCAACCAACAAACAGTAATATTGCAGGTTGAAAGGTTACCATACAAAAGTCAATTGCTTTTCTACACACCAACATGAATAAGTGGCATTTGAAATTAAAAATATAACACCATTTACATTGTTACCCCTAAAAATTAAATATTTAGGTATAAACCTAACAAAATATGTGTAAGATCTTTTTATGTATGAGTATGGAAACCCTCATTCTCAATTTGACACATACCCAAGGCTCTCTGAGAAGACACTGATATTAAGGAGAGGATTCCAACCTTTAAATTTTATTAACCTCTGAAGCCAGGATCATGACTTTTCACCTTTAACCTAAGATTGTAGACCTTCAGGCTCTTGCTTATGCCTGTGTGAGGGGGGAACCTTCAGGTTCCCTGCCTTAGGTAGAAGATACGGAATTTGATCCCTATTAGAATGCAAAGCTATCAGAGAGGAGGCTCATTTATAAAGTTTTATTTCTTTTGAACCAATAAAAGTAATCAGTGTGAAAGTGACTCGAAGCTCTCCCTGAGTTTTAAGCTTCTCTTTGATTTTTGACTTAGTGATTATTTGTTTTAAGTGATTGCTGTTTTATGTCTTTAAAAAGCAAATACATCAGTGAAAAAATGACAAATACTGTGTGATTCCACTTATACGATGAAGCACTAAAAGCATTCAAATTCATAGTCAGAAAGTAGAATGGTGGTTGCCAGCAGCTGGGGAGAGGAGGGAATGGAGAGTTGATGTTCAATGTAGGAAAAATTCTAGTTTTGCCAGATAAAGAGAGTTCTGGAAAGCCACCACCCTCATTATAAAAACTCTCAGTAAACCATAAATAGAGGGACACTTTCTCAAATTGATTGAGGCTATCTAAAAAACCCTACAATTAATATCATGTGTAGTGGCAGACTTGAAGCTTTCACATTAAGATCATGTGTAAGGAAATTGCCTCTCATTGCTACTTTTCAACATCATATTGGAAGTCCTTGCTAACTCAATAAGGTAAGAAAAAGGAATAAAGGTAGACAGATCAGAAAGGGAGATATAAGACTGTCCTCATTTGCAGATGACATGGTTGTCGATAAGGGAAACCCAAAAGAATTAACAAACCAACCAACAAACAGTAATATTGCAGGTTGAAAGGTTACCATACAAAAGTCAATTGCTTTTCTACACACCAACATGAATAAGTGGCATTTGAAATTAAAAATATAACACCATTTACATTGTTACCCCTAAAAATTAAATATTTAGGTATAAACCTAACAAAATATGTGTAAGATCTATATGAGGAAATTTACAAGGCCCTGATGAAAAAAATAAAAAAACAACTGAATAAATGGAGAAATATTCCATGTCCACAATTGGGAACACTTAATATTGTCAGGTTGTCAGATCTTTCCACTTTGATTTATGGATTCAATGTGATTCCAATCAAAATCCCAACAAACTATATTATGAATATTAACAAACTAGTTCTGAAGTTTATATGGAGGGCAGAAGACCTGGAATAGCTAATACAATACTGAAGGAGAAGTACTAAGTTGAAGAACTTACACTATCCTTGCTATAAAGCTACAGAAATCAAGACTGAGTGATACTGGTGAAAGAACTAACAAGTAGATCAAAAGAACAGAAGAGAGGGCTCTGAAATAGAACCCTGTAAACATAGTGAACTTATCTTTGACAGAGGAGGAAAGGCAATACAATGGAGCCAAGATAGTCTCTTCAACAAATTGTGCTAGAACAATTGGACATCCACATGTAAGAAAACGATCCAGACCATCTTACCCCCTTCACAAAAATTAACTAAAAAATGGATCGCAGAGAGACCTAAATGTAAAATGCACAAATATAAACCTCCTAGAAAACAACATATGAGAAAACCTAGAGGATCTTGTGTATGGTGAAGTCTTTTTAGATTCAACACCAAGGAAATGATCAATGGAGGAAATAACTGAAAAGCTTAACTCAGTTAAATGTTAAAACTTCTGCTCTGTGAAAGACTATATCAAGAACAGAAAAGAAGCCACAGAGGAATTTTTAGAGGAGGGAAACTCACTTTTCAACATCATATTGGAAGTCCTTGCTAACTCAATAAGGTAAGAAAAAGGAATAAAGGTAGACAGATCAGAAAGGGAGATATAAGACTGTCCTCATTTGCAGATGACATGGTTGTCGATAAGGGAAACCCAAAAGAATTAACAAACCAACCAACAAACAGTAATATTGCAGGTTGAAAGGTTACCATACAAAAGTCAATTGCTTTTCTACACACCAACATGAATAAGTGGCATTTGAAATTAAAAATATAACACCATTTACATTGTTACCCCTAAAAATTAAATATTTAGGTATAAACCTAACAAAATATGTGTAAGATCTATATGAGGAAATTTACAAGGCCCTGATGAAAAAAATAAAAAAACAACTGAATAAATGGAGAAATATTCCATGTCCACAATTGGGAACACTTAATATTGTCAGGTTGTCAGATCTTTCCACTTTGATTTATGGATTCAATGTGATTCCAATCAAAATCCCAACAAACTATATTATGAATATTAACAAACTAGTTCTGAAGTTTATATGGAGGGGCAGAAGACCTGGAATAGCTAATACAATACTGAAGGAGAAGTACTAAGTTGAAGAACTTACACTATCCTTGCTATAAAGCTACAGAAATCAAGACTGAGTGATACTGGTGAAAGAACTAACAAGTAGATCAAAAGAACAGAAGAGAGGGCTCTGAAATAGAACCCTGTAAACATAGTGAACTTATCTTTGACAGAGGAGGAAAGGCAATACAATGGAGCCAAGATAGTCTCTTCAACAAATTGTGCTAGAACAATTGGACATCCACATGTAAGAAAACGATCCAGACCATCTTACCCCCTTCACAAAAATTAACTAAAAAATGGATCGCAGAGAGACCTAAATGTAAAATGCACAAATATAAACCTCCTAGAAAACAACATATGAGAAAACCTAGAGGATCTTGTGTATGGTGAAGTCTTTTTAGATTCAACACCAAGGAAATGATCAATGGAGGAAATAACTGAAAAGCTTAACTCAGTTAAATGTTAAAACTTCTGCTCTGTGAAAGACTATATCAAGAACAGAAAAGAAGCCACAGAGGAATTTTTAGAGGAGGGAAACTACTCTTTATAATATAATGAAAGATATATGTAACTATACATTTGTCAAAACCCATGGAATATATAACACAAGAGTGAATGTTATGGTAACCTGTAAGGATTTCGGAGGATTGTGGTAATGTAGATACATCCTTGGCAAGAAATGTACCATTCTGGTAAATGATGTTGATAATGGGAGAGACTGTGCGTATGTGGGGTAGGAAGTTTACAAGAAATCTCTGAAACCTTCTTTTCATTTTATTATAAACCAAAAATTTCTCTAAAAAAACATTTTTTTTTTTTTTTTAGTGTTCCACATGCATGTGGGATTTTAGTTCCCTAACCAGGGTTTGAACCCATGCCCCTGCATTGGCAGTGCAATCTCAACCACTGGACCACCAGGAAAGTTCCTGAAAAAATAAAATTTTAAAGTTAATTAAAAAAAAAAAGAATTTTGGAAATGAATGACGGTGATGATTGCACAACAATGTGAATAGACTCAATAGTACTGAACTGTATACACATTTTAAAATGCTTAAGACAGTAAATTCTATATGTATTTTATCACATTGAAAAAAAATTCTAGGAGGAGGATTCATCCTAAGAAACTTGTTGATTATTATTAGAAATGGAAGTCATGAACTCAAATTTATACTTACTACCTACTCTGTGCCAAGAATGATGTCATGTGTTTTACATTATTATTTCACATAATTAGTAATGATTTAAGTAAGAGCTACGTGCCTATTCAGAAAAGTAGTCACTGAGCACTTATTATGTAGGCATTGGGCTAGGATTTCAACAGTAAACAACCGTAATTCAGTCCATGCCTGAAAGGGCTAACAGTCTCACGTTCTAGTGCAGGCCGTGGACCCCTTCCAGCACAGGATATGAAGAAGAGGCACCCACCCTTGGCTCCTTCCAGGTCCTGCTAAACATTGACATACATTATCTCATCTAATCCTCAAGCAATCTAAAAGTTAAGAATTATTATCTGCATTTTACAAAGGATAATCTTAAATTTCAGATCTAAGTACCTAAGATTATACAACTACAAAGTTAAGTGGTAGAGCTGAAATGCAAAGACCAAGTTTGTTAACAAAGCCTATGTCTTCTATATACACGGATTCTGTCCATCAAATAGTTCTGCGGATCAAGCTGTCTCAAGGCAGAGTTCTTCCCACTGGACTTCCCTAGTAACTCAATTATAAAGAATCCCCCTGCCAATGCAGGAGACACTAGATGACCCCAGGGTCGTGTTGACCCCAGGGTTCTCGATGATCCCCTGGAGAATGGAATGGCCACGCACTTTAGTATTCTTTCCTGAAAAATTCCATAGACAGAGGAGCCTGGGGGGCTATAGTCCATGGGGTTGCAAAGAGTCCGGCACTAGTTAATGCTTAAACAACAACAAAGAGAAGGGAGCCAAGATGGCGGAGGAATGAGGGGAAGATATCACCAGCTCCCCAACAGAATCACCAGAACTAATCAAGAAAAGAACCACCACCAACAAACCAGCCGCTAGATGACAGAAGAATTCCATAGGTCCGCGAGAGTAGAAGAGTGAACAGCCAGAAATTTCCCGGAACTAGAGTCCTAAGAATCCTCTATCCTAACCCCCACGCTGGACCGCACCAACAGAGAGCGCGCCAGCAAGTGCCCTAAAAGGGGGCCTAAGCAGAGCATCGGGGGAGAGAAGGCAGCGCTCAGCATGAAAACTCCAAGAATCCGCCCGGATCGCAGGCAGAAATTAAGACACTGCGAAGATAGGATACCAGAGCGGGGCCGAGCAGAACACGCTTGCTGCCTAACGACCTGAGACCGGACGGAACGCGGGTTGTGCTGACTGACAGGGAGTCGGAAGGGAGCGCCCAGTGTGAGGATCGCGCTGCGCGGCAGCTGGGCGAAAATTGCGACTTTCCGTCTGGCACTGGGTGGGTTCAAACACTCCTAGTGGGGGACTGGCTGAAGGGGAAGTCGCCCAGAGATTGCTGACCAGGGACCGAGTTCGAGCCAGACTGGGAAGCTTGTGCCTGCCTTTGGGACTTGGAGGCGCAACCGGCAGTGCGCGTGCGCGCCAGTGGTGGAGGAGCCCATGCACCTCCATAGCTGCACCCCCATAGCTGCACCCCCATAGCTGCACTCCCATAGCTACACCCCCATAGCTACACCCGCAGCGGAGGAAGTTGGGAGAAGGGCAGGTATCAGAGGCTACCGGCAGGTGTGCTGCAGAGCCAGGATGCCCCGCCCAACACGGGATTGCGCGCCCGCCACGGCCCCCCACCCGACACACTGGGATCAGCCCACGCCCCAGCCCAACCCGGGACGGAGCGTGCGCCGCGGTCCCCCGCCTGACAGACTGGAATCAGCCCGCCATCCCGGCCAGCACCTGAGCTTGCAGACCAGTGCCATAAGGGAAAGTCTGCATCATCAAGACAACACCATCGAGAGCAGACTGGCTTCCACCAGACAGATGTGAGGATAAAAACCAGGGGCAGTATTTAGCTTTTTTGCTTATCTGTTGTGGACGGTTCTGTTTATTCGTTTGATTGGTCAGGTTTGGGGGTTTTTTTGTTTTTGTTTTTTTCTTTTTTTCTCTTTTGTCTCTTCTTACTAAGTTTCTCTTCCCTTTTTTAATTTTTAATTTCTTTTTTTTGATTTTTAATTATTAATTTTTTAAAAAAATTTTAATTCTTGAACTTTTAATTTTCTTCCCTCTTTCCCACTCCTTCGTCCCTCTATGTTCTAAATCTAAAACTTTCTCCTATCTACCACTACCCCCTAGATAAATATTTCCTACCTTCCTGTCTCCACTATTCTCTTCCAGCTGCACTAAACAATACAACACACTAATCTTGGCTACATAACCCTATAAAATCCTTCCAAGTCAAATCTGTTCCTTCTCATTACCCATACACTCTCCACCTCCTCACCCCCAACACATGTCTTAGTTAAAAATTGCTTTCAATGAAATAGTCCAAGCCAGGACCTTACCCAAGATCTATTTTTCCAGGCACTATTTTAATTAATTCAGAGCTTACAGGCAAGTACCATCTTTGATTGCGTCGTTTGCCAGAAAAATTTCCTATGCTTTGTCACTGTAAGACTGGTTAGATGTGGTTATTGCTGTGTATGTATGTGTATCTTATGACTATGTTAGAAGACATCTGCATGCTTTTATGACTGTCACCCAATAGGGACACACCTCTTGCTCCTCAGATGCTAGTATTTGAACTAATATCACGGAACACCATAGCAAACCAGACATAGAGCCTACACCCCCTGACCAATCATCAAACCAAGGATCCTCGGAGTAGAAGCCATGATTCCAAGACCCCACACTATCAAAGAACATACAACACTAGAGATTGTTCACCTGTAAACAAGACCTAACACCACCCAAGACACAAACCATTGAACCCTTCTAGAAGGACAGAAACCCAAAGGAAGGGAGAATTCAACCATGAAGCCTGGTGGGGAAAAGAACACACAGACACCTACAAAGAAACAAAAACTAACCTAATAATGAAACAACAGAGAAACACTGCACAAATGAAGGACCACGCTAGAGAATCACAGCTTCAAATGACAGAGGAGGAGATAGATAAATCATCTGAAAGAGAATTCAGAAAAACTATACTAATGAGGATGCAAAACACTGAAAACAGAATATTAGAGGAAATTAGTGCATTGAGAAAAGACATGCAGGAAATGAAAAATAAGCAAATAGAGACCACCAACTCAATTGCTGAACTCAAAAATACTATAGAAGGCCTCAGCAGTAGAGTATCAGAGGCTGAAGAACGGATAAGCGAGCTGGAAGATAGACTGGTGGAAATAACTGGTAAGGAACAGAACAAAGCCGAAAGAATTAAAAGAACTGAGGATAGCCTCAGAGACCTATGGGACAATATCAAATGCACCAACATTAGAATTATAGGAATTCCAGAGGAAGGAGAGGGGAAGAAAGGTTACGAAAACATTCTTGAAGAGGTTATAGTGGAAAACTTCCCCAGCATGGGAAAGGAAATAGTCAACCATGTCCAAGAAGCACAAAGAGTTCCATACAGGAGAAACCCCAGAAGAAACACATCAAGGCACATTCTAATCAAACTAACACAGACTAAATATAAAGATAGATTACTAAAAGCATCTAGGAGCAAACAACAAATAACATATAAAGGAAACCTCATACGTTTAACTGTGAATCTCTCAACAGAAACAGTGCAGGCCAGAAGAGAATGGCAAGACACATTTAAATGGCTAAGAGAATAACCTCCAACAAAGATTTCTCTACCCAGCAAGAATCTCATTCGGAATTGATGGTGAAATCAAAAGCTTCACAGACAAGCAAAAACTAAAAGAATTCTGTACCACAAAACCTGCCCTACAACAAGTGTTAAAGGGCCTGATACAGCCAATAAATACAAGAGTAGAAGTCCTACAAATCAAACCCCAGACTTCTAAGAAGATGACAATAGGAACATTTGTATCAATAATTACTTTGAATGTAAATGGATTAAATGCTCCAACCAAACGACATAGGTTGGCTGAATGGATCAAGAAACATGACCCATATATATGCTGTTTACAAGAGACCCACTTCAGACCTAGAGATACCCATAGACTGAAAGTGAGAGGCTGAAAGATATTCCATGCAAATGGAAATCAAAAGAAAGCTGGAGTAGCAATCCTTGTATCAGACAAAATAGACTTTAAAGTGAAGAAGATTCTAAGAGACAAGGCAGGTCATTACATCATGATTCATGACCTAGCAGAATATTAGAGGAAATTAGTGCATTGAGAAAAGACATGCAGGAAATGAAAAATAAGCAAATAGAGACCACCAACTCAATTGCTGAACTCAAAAATACTATAGAAGGCCTCAGCAGTAGAGTATCAGAGGCTGAAGAACGGATAAGCGAGCTGGAAGATAGACTGGTGGAAATAACTGGTAAGGAACAGAACAAAGCCGAAAGAATTAAAAGAACTGAGGATAGCCTCAGAGACCTATGGGACAATATCAAATGCACCAACATTAGAATTATAGGAATTCCAGAGGAAGGAGAGGGGAAGAAAGGTTACGAAAACATTCTTGAAGAGGTTATAGTGGAAAACTTCCCCAGCATGGGAAAGGAAATAGTCAACCATGTCCAAGAAGCACAAAGAGTTCCATACAGGAGAAACCCCAGAAGAAACACATCAAGGCACATTCTAATCAAACTAACACAGACTAAATATAAAGATAGATTACTAAAAGCATCTAGGAGCAAACAACAAATAACATATAAAGGAAACCTCATACGTTTAACTGTGAATCTCTCAACAGAAACAGTGCAGGCCAGAAGAGAATGGCAAGACACATTTAAATGGCTAAAAGAGAATAACCTCCAACAAAGATTTCTCTACCCAGCAAGAATCTCATTCGGAATTGATGGTGAAATCAAAAGCTTCACAGACAAGCAAAAACTAAAAGAATTCTGTACCACAAAACCTGCCCTACAACAAGTGTTAAAGGGCCTGATACAGCCAATAAATACAAGAGTAGAAGTCCTACAAATCAAACCCCAGACTTCTAAGAAGATGACAATAGGAACATTTGTATCAATAATTACTTTGAATGTAAATGGATTAAATGCTCCAACCAAACGACATAGGTTGGCTGAATGGATCAAGAAACATGACCCATATATATGCTGTTTACAAGAGACCCACTTCAGACCTAGAGATACCCATAGACTGAAAGTGAGAGGCTGAAAAAAGATATTCCATGCAAATGGAAATCAAAAGAAAGCTGGAGTAGCAATCCTTGTATCAGACAAAATAGACTTTAAAGTGAAGAAGATTCTAAGAGACAAGGCAGGTCATTACATCATGATTAAGGGATCCATCCAAGAGGAAGACATAACAGTCATGAACATCTACGCACCCAACACAGGGGCACCTCAATACATAAGACAGGTACTTTCAGACTTAAAAGAAGAAATCAACAATAGCACAATAATAGTAGGAGACTTTAACACTCCTCTCACACCAATGGATAGATCATCTAAACAGAAAATTAATAAAGAAACACAAGCCTTAAATGCCACACTGGAAAAGATGGATCTCATCGATATCTTTAGGACGTTCCAACCAAGAGCAGAAGAATACACTTTCTTCTCAAGTGCTCACGGAACATTCTCCAGGATAGACCACATCTTGGACCACAAATTTAACCTCAGTCAATTCAAGAAAACTGAAATTATATCAACCATCTTCTCGGACCACAATGCAATGAGACTAGAGATCAACTACAGGAAAAAAACCGCTAAAAACACAAGCACATGGAGATTAAACAACACATACCTAAAAAACCAACTGATCACTGAGGAAATCAAAGGAGAAATTTAAAAATTCCTAGAAGAAAATGACAATGTGACAATGAATATACGACCGTGCAAAACCTATGGGATACCGCAAAAGCAGTTCTAAGGGGGAAATTTATAGCAATACAATCCCACCTCAAGAAACTAGGAAAATATGAAGCAGATGACCTAACCCTTCACTTAAAACAATTGGAGAAAGAAGAACAAAAACACCCCAAAGCCAGCAGAAGACCAGAAATTATAAAGACTAGAGCAGAAATAAATCAGAAAGAAATGAAAGAACTGTAGTACGGATAAATAAAACATAAAGCTGGTTCTTTGAAAAGGTAAACAAAATTGACAAGCCTCTGGCCAGACTCATCAAGAGAAAGAGAGAGAAGAACCAGATCAACAAAATCAAAAACGAAAAAGGAGAGATTACAACAGATAATGCAGAAATCCAAAGGATTCTAAGAGACTATTATGAACAGCTATATGGCAACAAACTGGCCCACCTGGAAGAAATGGACAGTTTCTTGGGGAAGATCAATCTCCCAAGACTGAGCCAGGAAGAAACAGAAACTTTGAACAACCCAATCACAAGCTCAGAAATCGAATCTGTGATTAAAAATTTACCCAAAATTAAAAGCCCAGGGCCAGATGGCTTCACAGCCGAATTCTACCAAACATTTAAAGAAGAGCTAATACCTGTTTTTCTAAAATGCTTTCAAAAAATTGCACAGGAAGGAAAACTTCCAAACACATTCAACGAGGCTACCATCGCCCTGATACCCAAACCAGGCAAAGACAACACAGAAAGGAAAATTACAGGCTGATTTCTCTGATGAACTTAGATGCCAAGATCCTCAACAAAATCCTAGCAAACAGAATTCAATGACACATCAAAAAACTCATACATCATGATCAAGTCAGGTTCATCCCAGGCATGCAAGGATTCTTCAACATCCGCAAATCAATCAATGTGATACACCATATCAACAAACTGAGAGACAAAAATCACATGATCATCTCAATAGATGCAGAAAAGGCCTTCAACAAAGTACAACATCCATTTATGATAAAAACTCTTCAGAAAATGGGCATAGAAGGAACCTATCTCAACATAGTGAAAGCCATATGTGAGAAGCCCACAGCGAACATTATCCTCAATGGTGAAAAACTGAAAGCATTCCCTCTAAGATCAGGAACAAGACAGGGGTGTCCACTCTCACCACCACTATTCAACATAGTCCTGGAAGCAGAGTAAGATCACCCAAGAAACTAGGAAAATATGAAGCAGATGACCTAACCCTTCACTTAAAACAATTGGAGAAAGAAGAACAAAAACACCCCAAAGCCAGCAGAAGACCAGAAATTATAAAGACTAGAGCAGAAATAAATCAGAAAGAAATGAAAGAACTGTAGTACGGATAAATAAAACATAAAGCTGGTTCTTTGAAAAGGTAAACAAAATTGACAAGCCTCTGGCCAGACTCATCAAGAGAAAGAGAGAGAAGAACCAGATCAACAAAATCAAAAACGAAAAAGGAGAGATTACAACAGATAATGCAGAAATCCAAAGGATTCTAAGAGACTATTATGAACAGCTATATGGCAACAAACTGGCCCACCTGGAAGAAATGGACAGTTTCTTGGGGAAGATCAATCTCCCAAGACTGAGCCAGGAAGAAACAGAAACTTTGAACAACCCAATCACAAGCTCAGAAATCGAATCTGTGATTAAAAATTTACCCAAAATTAAAAGCCCAGGGCCAGATGGCTTCACAGCCGAATTCTACCAAACATTTAAAGAAGAGCTAATACCTGTTTTTCTAAAATGCTTTCAAAAAATTGCACAGGAAGGAAAACTTCCAAACACATTCAACGAGGCTACCATCGCCCTGATACCCAAACCAGGCAAAGACAACACAGAAAGGAAAATTACAGGCTGATTTCTCTGATGAACTTAGATGCCAAGATCCTCAACAAAATCCTAGCAAACAGAATTCAATGACACATCAAAAAACTCATACATCATGATCAAGTCAGGTTCATCCCAGGCATGCAAGGATTCTTCAACATCCGCAAATCAATCAATGTGATACACCATATCAACAAACTGAGAGACAAAAATCACATGATCATCTCAATAGATGCAGAAAAGGCCTTCAACAAAGTACAACATCCATTTATGATAAAAACTCTTCAGAAAATGGGCATAGAAGGAACCTATCTCAACATAGTGAAAGCCATATGTGAGAAGCCCACAGCGAACATTATCCTCAATGGTGAAAAACTGAAAGCATTCCCTCTAAGATCAGGAACAAGACAGGGGTGTCCACTCTCACCACCACTATTCAACATAGTCCTGGAAGTTCTAGCAACGGCAATAAGAGAAGAGAAATATATCAAAGGAATCCAGATTGGAAAGGAAGAAATCAAGCTCTCTCTTTTTGCAGACGACATGATATTATACATAGAAAATCCCAAAGACACGGTTACAAAGCTACTAGAGCTAATCAACGAATTCAGCAAAGTCACAGGATACAAAGTCAACACACAGAAATCACTGGCATTCCTATACATAAACAATGAAAAATGAGAAAACAAAATTAAAGAGGCAGTCCCCTTCACCATTGCAACCAAAAGAATCAAATATCTAGGAATAAACCTACCCAAAGAAATAAAAGAATTGTACACAGAAAATTACAAGACACTTGTGAAAGAAATTAAAGAAGACTTAAACAGATGGAGAGATATTCCAGGTTCCTGGATCGGAAGAATCAATATTGTGAAAATGACCATACTACCAAATATCATCTACAGATTCAATGCAATACCTATCCAACTACCATTGACATTTTTCACAGAACTAGAGCAAATAATAGCACAGTTCATATGGAAACACAAAAGACCTCGAATAGCCAAAGCAATCCTGAGAAAGAAAAACGGAGCTGGAGGGATCAGCCTCCCTAACTTCAGACTCTACTACAAAGCAACAGTCATCAAGACAGTATGGTAGTGGCACAAAAACAGAACTATAGACCAATGGAACAAGATTGAGAACCCAGAGATAAACCCACACACCTACGGGTACCTTATTTTTGATAAAGGAGGCAAAACTATAAAATGGGACAAAGACAGCATCTTCAACAAGTGGTGCTGGGAGAATTGGACAGCTACATGCAAAAAAATGAAGTTGGAACATTCCCTAACACCATACACTAAGATCAACTCAAAATGGAGCTAAATGTAAGACCAGAAACCATCAAACTCTTAGAGGAGAATACAGGCAAAATCCTCAAGGACATCAATCAAAGCAAGATCTTCTCTGCCCAAAAATCAGAACTGGAACATATCCTAACACCAAAAACACTAAAAAGAAGCCTCAATGAGTGAAAAAAAACCCTGAAAGCATTCCCTCTAAGATCAGGAACAAGACAGGGGTGTCCACTCTCACCACCACTATTCAACATAGTCCTGGAAGTTCTAGCAACGGCAATAAGAGAAGAGAAATATATCAAAGGAATCCAGATTGGAAAGGAAGAAATCAAGCTCTCTCTTTTTGCAGACGACATGATATTATACATAGAAAATCCCAAAGACACGGTTACAAAGCTACTAGAGCTAATCAACGAATTCAGCAAAGTCACAGGATACAAAGTCAACACACAGAAATCACTGGCATTCCTATACATAAACAATGAAAAATGAGAAAACAAAATTAAAGAGGCAGTCCCCTTCACCATTGCAACCAAAAGAATCAAATATCTAGGAATAAACCTACCCAAAGAAATAAAAGAATTGTACACAGAAAATTACAAGACACTTGTGAAAGAAATTAAAGAAGACTTAAACAGATGGAGAGATATTCCAGGTTCCTGGATCGGAAGAATCAATATTGTGAAAATGACCATACTACCAAATATCATCTACAGATTCAATGCAATACCTATCCAACTACCATTGACATTTTTCACAGAACTAGAGCAAATAATAGCACAGTTCATATGGAAACACAAAAGACCTCGAATAGCCAAAGCAATCCTGAGAAAGAAAACGGAGCTGGAGGGATCAGCCTCCCTAACTTCAGACTCTACTACAAAGCAACAGTCATCAAGACAGTATGGTAGTGGCACAAAAACAGAACTATAGACCAATGGAACAAGATTGAGAACCCAGAGATAAACCCACACACCTACGGGTACCTTATTTTTGATAAAGGAGGCAAAACTATAAAATGGGACAAAGACAGCATCTTCAACAAGTGGTGCTGGGAGAATTGGACAGCTACATGCAAAAAAATGAAGTTGGAACATTCCCTAACACCATACACTAAGATCAACTCAAAATGGAGCTAAATGTAAGACCAGAAACCATCAAACTCTTAGAGGAGAATACAGGCAAAATCCTCAAGGACATCAATCAAAGCAAGATCTTCTCTGACCCATCAACTAAAGTAGCAGAACTGAAAAGAAAAGTGAACACGTGGGACCTCATGAAACTTAAAAGCTTTTGTACAGCAAAAGAAATTACAAAAAAGCTGAACAGACACCCCACAGAGTGGGAGAAAATCATAGCAAATGAAACAACAGACAAAGAATTAATCTCCAAAATCTACAAGCAACTCAAACAACTCAGCACAGGGAAAACGAACAACCCAATCAAAAAATGGGAAAAAGACCTAAAGAGACGCCTCTCTAACGAGGACATACAGATGGCCCAAAAACACATGAAACGATGCTCAACCTCTCTTATTATTAGAGAAATGCAAATTAAAACTACAATGAGATACCACATCACACCGGTCAGAATGGCCATCATCAAAAAATCTGCAGACAATAAATGCTGGAGAGGGTACGGAGAAAAGGGAACCCTCTTGCATTGCTGGTGGGACTGTAAACTGATACAACCTCTATGGAAGACAGTATAGAGATTTCTTTAAAAACTAAAAGTAGAAGCACCCTATGACCCAGCAATCCCACTATTAGGCTTATATCCTGATGAAATCAAAACTTAAAGAGGCACCTGTATCCCAATGTTCATTGCAGCTCTCTATACAATAGCCAGAACATGGAAGCAACCTAGATGTCCATCGACGAATGAATGGCTACAGAAGCTCTGGTATATATATACAATGGAATACTACTCAGCTGTTAAAAGAAATGCAGAAGACTCAGTCCTAATGAAGTGGCTGGCTCTAGAACCTATCATCAAAAGTGAAGTCAGTCAAAAAGAGAAAGACAAATACAGTATACTAACACACATATATGGAATCTAGTAGGACGGTCTTGATAACACACACAGGGAACTCATGGAAAAACAGACAGAGCATAGACATAGGTACATTGTGGGGAAGAAATAGGGAGGCAAAAGCATGGAGGGAGTAACATGGAAACCTATACTGTTATGTGTGGAAAAGATAGCTAGTGTCATTGGGCTAAGGGAATAGGAGTGCTTACAATGGCTTGGGGCGAAGGTCTGGAGGGGTGGGATGGGGAAACTGGGGGGGTGGGGACCATGGATATGCATATGACTGATCTGGGAACATACATGTGTGTGAACAACAAAACACTGTAAAGCCTTTAAAATAAAGAATAAAAAAAAAAACTCAGTTTAAAAAATAAAAATAAAAAAAAAAAGATAAGAAAACAATAAGAACAATACAGTGAGTTTTCTAATTAAAAAAACCCTTTATTCCATCAATAGGCTATTCCATACACTGTAATGTGTCCCCTTTCACATTTTAGAACTAAATGTTTTATTTTTCTCTTATGAACTGATGGGGCTAATAAATGGCAGTTGTTACTCTCTTTTATGATCCTGATAACCAAACTTCATTCCTGTATTTGGAAAATCCTGCACTTTATAAATCTCAGTAGGAAGCCCTGCCTGCCTTCAGCCTGGAATCTCACTTTCCCATCTTCCTTGTAGTGAGGACACAAGCCTCTGAGTTACACTTCACTAACAGTAGGTTCACACCAGTCTCTGAATCGAAGAAGCATTATGAAGCAAGGACTGCCCAGCATCCTCCTGGGGACAAATGGTGGCAGCGGCAATGGCTGCACCTACTTTGAAGGGCCATGTGTCAGTCCTCAGACTGAGCCTCCCAGTGGCAGTGTTGGTGATCTTCGTGGTTAAACTATAGCATCTACTGCTTAATGGCACTGGCAGTGGCTGTGGGGTCCTTGTCACATCAAAGATTTGAACAATGTTTTTGATAACTTGCCTCTAAGACTCTAGCCCTCCTGGTGATTCTGTGAACTGCACAGAACTCTCATCATAAATTCTTTCCTACTTAAACGCAACAGAATTAGTTTCTGGTGCTTGCAGCTAAGAACCCTTGCTGTGTGAGTAGTTATTTGTTTGTTCTAATACACATTCCTGACAACCCAAATGAGGTCACATTAAGCAGTTTCCCCAATGTTTGAAAAAAAAGGGTTGGTTTATGGAATAAAAAATATTTAGGGACCACTGTTATATACTATAAAATTCCAAGTCACACATTCAAAGTGCTATCTAATGAACAGTGAAAAAAACCTAAACAGAACTGATATCATCTTGGACTTGTACAGTAACTAAATAGAACTCTGTACAACCATATGGTCTATATTATTCAGTTGTTAATATGGCCAAAGTAACCAGACTGACTCTTCACAAACAAACCAGATTGACTATGTGTCTACCTAATTGCTTTCTCAGCTGCTGTGAAATGTTGGATCCAGTTAACAATATAGATCAGCTTCTCTCTTTAAAAGGTTAAAACAGCATGTAATTAATTAACTAATTACTGTATTGATTCATTATATTTACTTACTGAGTACAGCTATAAGTTTTCACCCAGCCAGATGCCTGGCCCGCACAAAAGACACAAAGCTTATGGTCTCAGTTATCAGCCATTCTTTCCATCTCCCCTGCACCCACTCTCAGTGGTCAACCAGTATGACTTCTCCTCTGGGCTTCTGTAATTCCTCCCTAGCTCATTTCTTCTTTTTCTGCTCTTATTCTCTTGCAATCCATTTTCCATTAAGGAACAAGGGCATTCTTTTAAAACATTAATTGGATCATATTACCACTCTGCTATAATTTCTTGCAAAAAATTTCCATATCCTTAGCTCTAAGTCCAGAGTGCCTAATACAACTAACAAAGACCCATGTGATGAGGTTATATTTCTAAACTAATTTCACACCTGCCCCCAGCCATCATATCCCCAAACGTACTGTACTCCCAATTCCAAAGATGCTTTCCTCTTTTCCTGACTCAGAGTATTTCAACATATGATGCCTTCTGCCTGGAAGGTTTTATCTTCCCCTGTTCACCTGGCTAGCCCCTACCTCTTATTTTAGATTTCACTTCCTCAGGGACACCTTCTTTGACTGCTCCAGACAGACCAGTGGTTTACTCTCTCAATACATCTAAAAGTTTTCTTTCATAGCTCTGATGGCAGCCTTTAATTCTACCTTTACATGTTTATGAGTTTAATGTCTACTTCCTCCACAGTAGTCTGTAAGCTTTAAGAAGACAGGGACCATGCCTCTCTTGTTCACAGAGCATTCAACAAAGTACTTTGCATGGGTTCCTTAAACATCTGTAGAATGAATGAATGAATGAGCAGACAAATCTAAGGTTATATAATAATACCATACAAAATTGTTATTCTGGACAAAAAGTGCTGGAAATCACAGAAAGAGAGAACTCAGAGGAGCCTGGAAAGCTAAGAAAAGTCTTCTGGGGGAGGCAGCCCTTAAGGGAGACCCTAGAAGATGGGTAAGATGTGAACAGGCTCTGAGGAGACCTGTGGGGAAAAGCTTCATTGCTTAAGGAAGAGGAAGAGCCAGGAGAAATGTGACCACTTAGCAGAATGTCACCTGGATCTGGAGCTCATTCTTGGATGTGCTTAGTCACTCGATTATGTCCGACTCTTTGTAAGTCCATGGACTGTGGCCTGCCCGGCTCCTCTGTCCATGGGAATTTTCCAGGCAAGAATACTGGAATGGTTGCCATTCCTTCCTCCAGGGGATTTTCCTGACCCAGGAATCGAACTACGATCTCCTGCATTGTAGGTGGATTCTTTACTAGCTGAGCTACAAGGGAAGTTTCAATCCATTTTCCATTAAGGAACAAGGGCATTTTAAAACATTAATTGGATCATATTACCACTCTGCTATAATTTCTTGCAAAAAATTTCCATATCCTTAGCTCTAAGTCCAGAGTGCCTAATACAACTAACAAAGACCCATGTGATGAGGTTATATTTCTAAACTAATTTCACACCTGCCCCCAGCCATCATATCCCCAAACGTACTGTACTCCCAATTCCAAAGATGCTTTCCTCTTTTCCTGACTCAGAGTATTTCAACATATGATGCCTTCTGCCTGGAAGGTTTTATCTTCCCCTGTTCACCTGGCTAGCCCCTACCTCTTATTTTAGATTTCACTTCCTCAGGGACACCTTCTTTGACTGCTCCAGACAGACCAGTGGTTTACTCTCTCAATACATCTAAAAGTTTTCTTTCATAGCTCTGATGGCAGCCTTTAATTCTACCTTTACATGTTTATGAGTTTAATGTCTACTTCCTCCACAGTAGTCTGTAAGCTTTAAGAAGACAGGGACCATGCCTCTCTTGTTCACAGAGCATTCAACAAAGTACTTTGCATGGGTTCCTTAAACATCTGTAGAATGAATGAATGAATGAGCAGACAAATCTAAGGTTATATAATAATACCATACAAAATTGTTATTCTGGACAAAAAGTGCTGGAAATCACAGAAAGAGAGAACTCAGAGGAGCCTGGAAAGCTAAGAAAAGTCTTCTGGGGAGGCACCCCTTTAAAGGGGAGACCCTAGAAGATGGGTAAGATGTGAACAGGCTCTGAGGAGACCTGTGGGGAAAAGCTTCATTGCTTAAGGAAGAGGAAGAGCCAGGAGAAATGTGACCACTTAGCAGAATGTCACCTGGATCTGGAGCTCATTCTTGGATGTGCTTAGTCACTCGATTATGTCCGACTCTTTGTAAGTCCATGGACTGTGGCCTGCCCGGCTCCTCTGTCCATGGGAATTTTCCAGGCAAGAATACTGGAATGGTTGCCATTCCTTCCTCCAGGGGATTTTCCTGACCCAGGAATCGAACTACGATCTCCTGCATTGTAGGTGGATTCTTTACTAGCTGAGCTACAAGGGAAGCCCCTATTCTTGGATGCCAGTGAGTAATTGGTTTCCAAGTGTACGGTGAAGCCATGAAGAATTTCTTATTAATTCTCTCTTGAGTAGACACATTCATGCAGTGAAACTACTCAGGATATAGGCTACTGGGCATGGGGTATGGACACAGTGGTAGACACTGTAGGCTGGCTCCCTGGATTCCATGCCAACACTTGCCAGGGCTGTGCTTGCCTCATGCTGGAGCCTACAAAGCGAAGATGACATGCCCCGACTCCCTTCAACTTGATCTAGATACTCCCAGCAGATGGCCCCATGCCAGATTTGGGAGGAAGAGACATGATGATGCAGAAGAGGCCACACTCCTGTTGCTTTTCACAAGCACAGCTCTCAAAGCACTTGCCTTTTTGCGGCCAGCTATAGCAGAAGTCCTAGAGTCCGGTCACTAGTTTCCTGGATATTGAAGGCATAGCACAGAACATCCCTTCTGCTCATGCAGATCATGGCCAAGGTAAAATGATTCCAGGGTGACAACACTTGAAGAATATATGATTTGGAGAATCTCTTATAACTTTAGAATGCAAAGAAGTGTTATTCAGTAATTTAAAATGTGCCCTAGGGACTTCCCTGGTGGTCTAGGTCCATTCACGCACCAGCGCATGGAATATAATAGGTTTGATCCCTGTTCCAGGAATATCCCACATGCCTCTGGGCAACTAAGCCCATGCTGCACAACTATTGAATCCATGGGCCAAAGCTACTGAAGCCACATGTCCTAGAGTCTGGGCTCTGCAATAAGAGAAGCCACTGCAATGAGAGAATAGCCTACCACAACTAGAGAGTAACTCCCCTCACTGCAACTAGAGAAACCACAGCTAGCAATGAAGACCCAGTGTGACAAAAATTTTTAATGAATTCAAAAAGTTAAAAATGTTCTCTAAACTTGATTTAAAGTCAATAAAACCAGGTCCTGCTGTAGGCTGTCTCCTTGCAGAGGACTTCACGTATGGCCCTGCTTTCTTTCCTTGTTCTTTTTATATGGTTTGTTTTCCAGAGGATGATCTCTTTGGAGAGTGGACATCCCAGAGGTTAGACAGGAAGGGAGGAGATTTCTCATTTGACCAGTGCTTTATGATATGGCTCCACACTTTCTGGGTCTGGCAGCTACAAGGGAAGCCCCTATTCTTGGATGCCAGTGAGTAATTGGTTTCCAAGTGTACGGTGAAGCCATGAAGAATTTCTTATTAATTCTCTCTTGAGTAGACACATTCATGCAGTGAAACTACTCAGGATATAGGCTACTGGGCATGGGGTATGGACACAGTGGTAGACACTGTAGGCTGGCTCCCTGGATTCCATGCCAACACTTGCCAGGGCTGTGCTTGCCTCATGCTGGAGCCTACAAAGCGAAGATGACATGCCCCGACTCCCTTCAACTTGATCTAGATACTCCCAGCAGATGGCCCCATGCCAGATTTGGGAGGAAGAGACATGATGATGCAGAAGAGGCCACACTCCTGTTGCTTTTCACAAGCACAGCTCTCAAAGCACTTGCCTTTTTGCGGCCAGCTATAGCAGAAGTCCTAGAGTCCGGTCACTAGTTTCCTGGATATTGAAGGCATAGCACAGAACATCCCTTCTGCTCATGCAGATCATGGCCAAGGTAAAATGATTCCAGGGTGACAACACTTGAAGAATATATGATTTGGAGAATCTCTTATAACTTTAGAATGCAAAGAAGTGTTATTCAGTAATTTAAAATGTGCCCTAGGGACTTCCCTGGTGGTCTAGGTCCATTCACGCACCAGCGCATGGAATATAATAGGTTTGATCCCTGTTCCAGGAATATCCCACATGCCTCTGGGCAACTAAGCCCATGCTGCACAACTATTGAATCCATGGGCCAAAGCTACTGAAGCCACATGTCCTAGAGTCTGGGCTCTGCAATAAGAGAAGCCACTGCAATGAGAGAATAGCCTACCACAACTAGAGAGTAACTCCCCTCACTGCAACTAGAGAAACCACAGCTAGCAATGAAGACCCAGTGTGACAAAAATTTTTAATGAATTCAAAAAGTTAAAAATGTTCTCTAAACTTGATTTAAAGTCAATAAAACCAGGTCCTGCTGTAGGCTGTCTCCTTGCAGAGGACTTCACGTATGGCCCTGCTTTCTTTCCTTGTTCTTTTTATATGGTTTGTTTTCCAGAGGATGATCTCTTTGGAGAGTGGACATCCCAGAGGTTAGACAGGAAGGGGGAGAGGAGATTTCTCATTTGACCAGTGCTTTATGATATGGCTCCACACTTTCTGGGTCTGGCAGATATTTAAAGTTTACTCGTTCTTGGAGACTTTTTAGGGATCTTGATATCACAATGATTTTTTACCTGCAGTTTCTCTGATCTGGGAAAATTTGTGCCATTCCTGCAACTCTTAACTTCTACAAACTCTAGGGAATGGGTAAGGGATTTGCCTGCTAATGCAGGAGATGCAACAGACTCGGGTTCTGGGTCAGGAATATCTCCTAGAGAAGGGGGTAACCTACTGGAAATGGCAACCTACTCCAGTATTCTTGCTTGGGAAATCCCATGGACAGAGCAACCTGGTGGACTCAGACACGACAGTGTGCATGCGTGCACATACACACACACACACACACACACACACATACACAGAATGGGTGATCCATCTCAATATCATTTCTGTTGAGGTCTCTTGGTTCCTCTCTGATGATTCTAACAGAAAGCATCAAAGGTGTTCTCCCCCTGGCTCTCAAGTTCACACCTATAGCCCACATCCCAGGCACAGGGAACATTCCTACTTTCTCTGTCCCTGAAATTCTGTGAATGCTGGTCTATCATAGCATGACGCAAGCCTCCTTCGTTCTGCCACCAAAACTTTGCCAGCCCATCTCCAGCCTTTGAATTTCCAGGAGTCAAGCCACATTCATGCTAATTTTCTAACTGCAGGGGAAAACAGTAAGCTACCCAAACAATTCCCTGAGGCCCTTCTTAGTCTTTTTCCAAAAAACCCCTTTTGCCTACCGAGGAGTATAACCCATCTCTCAGATAGACTTTTCTGAATAAGGAGCACTGCAATAGAGAAGCCTACCACAACTAGAGAGTAACTCCCCTCACTGCAACTAGAGAAACCACAGCTAGCAATGAAGACCCAGTGTGACAAAAATTTTTAATGAATTCAAAAAGTTAAAAATGTTCTCTAAACTTGATTTAAAGTCAATAAAACCAGGTCCTGCTGTAGGCTGTCTCCTTGCAGAGGACTTCACGTATGGCCCTGCTTTCTTTCCTTGTTCTTTTTATATGGTTTGTTTTCCAGAGGATGATCTCTTTGGAGAGTGGACATCCCAGAGGTTAGACAGGAAGGGGGAGAGGAGATTTCTCATTTGACCAGTGCTTTATGATATGGCTCCACACTTTCTGGGTCTGGCAGATATTTAAAGTTTACTCGTTCTTGGAGACTTTTTAGGGATCTTGATATCACAATGATTTTTCACCTGCAGTTTCTCTGATCTGGGAAAATTTGTGCCATTCCTGCAACTCTTAACTTCTACAAACTCTAGGGAATGGGTAAGGGATTTGCCTGCTAATGCAGGAGATGCAACAGACTCGGGTTCTGGGTCAGGAATATCTCCTAGAGAAGGGGGTAACCTACTGGAAATGGCAACCTACTCCAGTATTCTTGCTTGGGAAATCCCATGGACAGAGCAACCTGGTGGACTCAGACACGACAGTGTGCATGCGTGCACATACACACACACACACACACACACACACACATACACAGAATGGGTGATCCATCTCAATATCATTTCTGTTGAGGTCTCTTGGTTCCTCTCTGATGATTCTAACAGAAAGCATCAAAGGTGTTCTCCCCCTGGCTCTCAAGTTCACACCTATAGCCCACATCCCAGGCACAGGGAACATTCCTACTTTCTCTGTCCCTGAAATTCTGTGAATGCTGGTCTATCATAGCATGACGCAAGCCTCCTTCGTTCTGCCACCAAAACTTTGCCAGCCCATCTCCAGCCTTTGAATTTCCAGGAGTCAAGCCACATTCATGCTAATTTTCTAACTGCAGGGGAAAACAGTAAGCTACCCAAACAATTCCCTGAGGCCCTTCTTAGTCGGTTTGTGTTAGATGCTGACGAAAAAGAAATAACCCACACAACCTATTTATTCTGAAACCTTACCGAGGAGTATAACCCTGGGGATAAACTCTCAGATAGACTTGAGGTAATGTTTCAATGAGGTAAGGAAGAGAAGCTGGGAAATATAGGAGTTTATGTTGGGAAAAAAATGTAGTTGAACAGTAAAAGATGACTTTTAACCACAAAAACAGACATCTTAAAATAATGGTGTTAGTGCTTATCTAAGTATGGGAAAATTCAAGAGACTGGGCTCATTGAAATTATTCTTGTGATAAGCATCTTATCTAGA
Source organism: Tragulus kanchil (assembly GCA_022376925.1). Taxonomy (NCBI): domain Eukaryota; kingdom Metazoa; phylum Chordata; class Mammalia; order Artiodactyla; family Tragulidae; genus Tragulus; species Tragulus kanchil. The sequence goes on from JAIOJX010000006.1 coordinate 98,715,554, forward strand.
GTCAATGTGTGTTTTTCTCCTTTAGAATTCCCGCCAGGGTATAGCATGGGGTGGGGTTGGGGGTGTCTTTAATGGCTGACTACTTGGTGGCCAGCAACATTCTTTGTTAACTGAAGTGCAGGTGACATTATTTCTCCCCATAGGGGCTTCCTCCTTCGGAATGGGGGCTTGAGAAACAGACCAGTATCTCTTTCTTTAAAAATCCTTCACACCAGCTTTCCCTGGTGGTCCAGTGGGTAGAGAGTCTGCCTTGCAGTGCAGGGGGCACTGATTGGATCCCTGGCCCGGGAAGATCCATGCCTGGACCAGTGTGCCCAATAACGAGCCAGTGCTCTGGAGCAGATGTGCCCAGAGCCAGTCAGCAGTGAGAGAGGCCACTGCAATGGGTGGCCCACACGGGTCAAAGACTAAAGATGGATGAAAATAAATAATAATAAAAAAACAATAAAAGAGGTCAAAATTAAAAAAAATAAAATCCCTCACACCAAATGCTCTCTCAGTCTCAACCCTCTACCATTTTAAGGCCTTGATAGGAGTGACTCATCTAACAGTTCCCTGCCACCATTCTCACTTACTTTAAAATTTCTGCAGAGTAATTTGTTTTGCAACTCACTGATCATATTGTTGTCTGAGCTGATGAGGCACTTTTGCATCTTTTGCACCAGTATTCATCTCTATCCACCTCTAACTTCTGCCCTCCTATAAGATCATTCCATTGACGGGGAGGTGGGGGGGTTGGGAGGGGGGAGGGTAATGGGCAGTATTCATCCCATCTTTAGCTCCTGATGTGGATCCTGATTACTATCATCCAGTCATAGTCCTTTTACCCCCTCTTACCGATGATTGAATCAGGAGATGGGTTTAAGCTAATTAGGAAAATATTCTGGTCTTTTATTATCTCAGGTTGAGCTTATGTCCCAAATTAACCCAGTTACGTGAAAAGACAAGAGGTTACCTCTTCTCTTGGTATGAGAAAGAAAGTGTGTTGCTGTGGTTGCTCCTGGCAGCCCTTTTGTGATCATAAGGAAAAACATCCTGAGGACAATACCAACCTGTGGAGGAGGCAAAGCTGAGACCTGGCACCTTTATCATGATATGACTGAAACTGCTCTCCTTTTAGACTTGTTCCAAGAGAAAATAAATGGCCTTGTGGTTGATATTTTAGCCGATTTGAGTCAGAGATTTTGTTATTAACAACAAAAGCTAGTGCTTTTCTATAGAGCCCCTGTGTCAGGTCAGGAATGCTGAATCATTCCCTGTGGAAATGGAACATTCTGTGATGGAAAACAATAATTAGAATAACAAAAGTCATTTGTTTCTTCCAAGTGACTTTCAAGAACTAAAGGACGCCTCTATATTTTGGGAAAGAGGAAAAGGTAAAAGAAATACCAGAGAGGCAGACACTCCACTGAAACTAACAGACAAAAGCATCTGAAAGTAACTTCTGAAATAATTTTCTATTATAGCTTTTATGTCCCAATTTGCCGCTAGCACCTGGGCATAACATAACAGTTCCAACTAAAGACCAATAAAAGAGGTCAAAATTTAAAAAATAAAATCCCTCACACCAAATGCTCTCTCAGTCTCAACCCTCTACCATTTTAAGGCCTTGATAGGAGTGACTCATCTCACAGTTCCTGCCACCATTCTCACTTACTTTAAAATTTCTGCAGAGTAATTTGTTTTGCAACTCACTGATCATATTGTTGTCTGAGCTGATGAGGCACTTTTGCATCTTTTGCACCAGTATTCATCTCTATCCACCTCTAACTTCTGCCCTCCTATAAGATCATTCCATTGACGGGAGGTGGGGGGGTTGGGAGGGGGGAGGGTAATGGGCAGTATTCATCCCATCTTTAGCTCCTGATGTGGATCCTGATTACTATCATCCAGTCATAGTCCTTTTACCCCCTCTTACCGATGATTGAATCAGGAGATGGGTTTAAGCTAATTAGGAAAATATTCTGGTCTTTTATTATCTCAGGTTGAGCTTATGTCCCAAATTAACCCAGTTACGTGAAAAGACAAGAGGTTACCTCTTCTCTTGGTATGAGAAAGAAAGTGTGTTGCTGTGGTTGCTCCTGGCAGCCCTTTTGTGATCATAAGGAAAAACATCCTGAGGACAATACCAACCTGTGGAGGAGGCAAAGCTGAGACCTGGCACCTTTATCATGATATGACTGAAACTGCTCTCCTTTTAGACTTGTTCCAAGAGAAAATAAATGGCCTTGTGGTTGATATTTTAGCCGATTTGAGTCAGAGATTTTGTTATTAACAACAAAAGCTAGTGCTTTTCTATAGAGCCCCTGTGTCAGGTCAGGAATGCTGAATCATTCCCTGTGGAAATGGAACATTCTGTGATGGAAAACAATAATTAGAATAACAAAAGTCATTTGTTTCTTCCAAGTGACTTTCAAGAACTAAAGGACGCCTCTATATTTTGGGAAAGAGGAAAAGGTAAAAGAAATACCAGAGAGGCAGACACTCCACTGAAACTAACAGACAAAAGCATCTGAAAGTAACTTCTGAAATAATTTTCTATTATAGCTGCAATTTTGATGTCCCAATTGCCTGTGCCCTGCTAGCAGCACCTGGGCAATTAAAATTATTGGAGGTAATTGCTTCAGATGCATTGCAGAAGCCCACTATGCTTGATTATTTCCTTCTCAACAAAACAGTTAACCTAGATTTTATTAATTTATGAGACAAGTAGATATTTTGGGAAAAAAATGCAAATGTATTTTATAGAAAGATACCAAATCCACATATGAACTTAAAAACTTTTTTTTATTAAGTAAATGTCTTTATGGGAAATTGTTGTTTCTAGCCAACACAGCTCTTTAGTTAACCATTTTGTTTTTATCCTATTATTCAATTCTATCTGATTGGTAAATTACCTATGAACTCTGTGCATTTCTGGAAAGCTCAAGATCACCTTGTGAGAATTTTAATGTCTTCAATGTGAAGAAATATGATCATGCCATCAGCAATGCCACTTTGCGTCTGGCTACCTACAGCAATAACAATAACAATAGACAGGACTGAGACACTTAGGATAGCATCATCTGTATTACGGTTGGAGAAATGATCAATAACTTCTGAATGCTTCTTGTATCTTCCCCCTCCACCACTTTAGTTCAAACTTCCATTATCTTTCTGGATTACTACAAAGCCACTGAAGTGGTATCTTTTTAATCTCCTGTATTTCCTGTCTGCGGTCCAGTCTTCACACAGTTTTCAGATACATCCTACAGGCCTACAGCTCATATCACATCGCTGTCTCACTCAAGAGCCTTCAGGGACCCTTTACTGCCAGCCAAAATCAATGGCATCCAAGGCCCTGGTGTTTAAGGGCTTAGTCCTAAAGTGACCCAAGCCTACAATTCAAGAAATAAATGGCCTTGTTTGATATTTTGCGAGAAGAGAGAAAAAAGCTAGTGCTTTTCTATAGAGCCCCTGTGTCAGGTCAGGAATGCTGAATCATTCCCTGTGGAAATGGAACATTCTGTGATGGAAAACAATAATTAGAATAACAAAAGTCATTTGTTTCTTCCAAGTGACTTTCAAGAACTAAAGGACGCCTCTATATTTTGGGAAAGAGGAAAAGGTAAAAGAAATACCAGAGAGGCAGACACTCCACTGAAACTAACAGACAAAAGCATCTGAAAGTAACTTCTGAAATAATTTTCTATTATAGCTGCAATTTTGATGTCCCAATTGCCTGTGCCCTGCTAGCAGCACCTGGGCAATTAAAATTATTGGAGGTAATTGCTTCAGATGCATTGCAGAAGCCCACTATGCTTGATTATTTCCTTCTCAACAAAACAGTTAACCTAGATTTTATTAATTTATGAGACAAGTAGATATTTTGGGAAAAAAATGCAAATGTATTTTATAGAAAGATACCAAATCCACATATGAACTTAAAAACTTTTTTTTATTAAGTAAATGTCTTTATGGGAAATTGTTGTTTCTAGCCAACACAGCTCTTTAGTTAACCATTTTGTTTTTATCCTATTATTCAATTCTATCTGATTGGTAAATTACCTATGAACTCTGTGCATTTCTGGAAAGCTCAAGATCACCTTGTGAGAATTTTAATGTCTTCAATGTGAAGAAATATGATCATGCCATCAGCAATGCCACTTTGCGTCTGGCTACCTACAGCAATAACAATAACAATAGACAGGACTGAGACACTTAGGATAGCATCATCTGTATTACGGTTGGAGAAATGATCAATAACTTCTGAATGCTTCTTGTATCTTCCCCCTCCACCACTTTAGTTCAAACTTCCATTATCTTTCTGGATTACTACAAAGCCACTGAAGTGGTATCTTTTTAATCTCCTGTATTTCCTGTCTGCGGTCCAGTCTTCACACAGTTTTCAGATACATCCTACAGGCCTACAGCTCATATCACATCGCTGTCTCACTCAAGAGCCTTCAGGGACCCTTTACTGCCAGCCAAAATCAATGGCATCCAAGGCCCTGGTGTTTAAGGGCTTAGTCCTAAAGTGACCCAAGTACAATTTTCAAACTTTACTCACATTCGTGACTTACATGCTCAATCGTGTCTGATTCTTTGCGACCCTCTGGACTGTAACCCACCAGGCTCCTCTGTCCATGAGATTTCCTAGGCAAGAATATAGGAGGGAGTTGCCATTTAATCGTCCGGGGGATCTTCCCAATCAAGGGATTGAACCCACATCTCCTGCATTGATAGGCGGAATCTTTACCACTAAGACTGCACACACTGTATGATTGAAGCCACTGGACTGTTAGCCATTCCGCAGTTAACCTTCCCACTTCCACTTCTCTGAGCCTCTACTGTGGTCACTCTCCTGTGATGACTGTCATCTTAGTCCATTTGGGCTGCTGTAACCAAAGGATCACAGACTGTGCGGCTTCAACAACAAGCATTGATTCTCGCAGTTTTGAAGTTCAGAAGTCCAAGAACAAGGCACTGGCAGATTCAGTGTCTGGTGAGTATCCACTTTCCATTATAGACAGCTGTCTTCTTGCTGTGTCCCCACATGGGTAGTACTTGGGTAAGACTGTGTCAGAAGGGAAGTGCATCGGTGTTGGAAAAAGTTGAGAGGCTACAGTGTCGGGGCAACCATCCAGGAGGGGACAGGGCAAGGGACCTCAGAGGAGAGGAGGGTAGAAAATAGGTCTCTCGAGACTATGTGATGAATCCCTGGGTCAGAGAGCTCCGAAGGGTCATAGCAGCTTGGGATCTTTTTAAAACTTCGATTTATTTTTAATTGGAGGATAGTTACTTTATCCCATTGCTTCACATCACTCCATGGCAAATAGATGGAGGAAAACATGGAAATAGTGACAGATTTTATATTTTGAACTCCAAATCCCGAGGTTGGTGACTGCAGCCATGAAATTAAAGATGCTTGCTCCTTGGAAGAAAAGTGGTATCTTTTTAATCTCCTGTATTTCCTGTCTGCGGTCCAGTCTTCACACAGTTTTCAGATACATCCTACAGGCCTACAGCTCATATCACATCGCTGTCTCACTCAAGAGCCTTCAGGGACCCTTTACTGCCAGCCAAAATCAATGGCATCCAAGGCCCTGGTGTTTAAGGGCTTAGTCCTAAAGTGACCCAAGTACAATTTTCAAACTTTACTCACATTCGTGACTTACATGCTCAATCGTGTCTGATTCTTTGCGACCCTCTGGACTGTAACCCACCAGGCTCCTCTGTCCATGAGATTTCCTAGGCAAGAATATAGGAGGAGTTGCCATTTAATCGTCCGGGGGATCTTCCCAATCAAGGGATTGAACCCACATCTCCTGCATTGATAGGCGGAATCTTTACCACTAAGACTGCACACACTGTATGATTGAAGCCACTGGACTGTTAGCCATTCCGCAGTTAACCTTCCCACTTCCACTTCTCTGAGCCTCTACTGTGGTCACTCTCCTGTGATGACTGTCATCTTAGTCCATTTGGGCTGCTGTAACCAAAGGATCACAGACTGTGCGGCTTCAACAACAAGCATTGATTCTCGCAGTTTTGAAGTTCAGAAGTCCAAGAACAAGGCACTGGCAGATTCAGTGTCTGGTGAGTATCCACTTTCCATTATAGACAGCTGTCTTCTTGCTGTGTCCCCACATGGGTAGTACTTGGGTAAGACTGTGTCAGAAGGGAAGTGCATCGGTGTTGGAAAAAGTTGAGAGGCTACAGTGTCGGGGCAACCATCCAGGAGGGGACAGGGCAAGGGACCTCAGAGGAGAGGAGGGTAGAAAATAGGTCTCTCGAGACTATGTGATGAATCCCTGGGTCAGAGAGCTCCGAAGGGTCATAGCAGCTTGGGATCTTTTTAAAACTTCGATTTATTTTTAATTGGAGGATAGTTACTTTATCCCATTGCTTCACATCACTCCATGGCAAATAGATGGAGGAAAACATGGAAATAGTGACAGATTTTATATTTTTGAACTCCAAATCCCCGAGGTTAGTGACTGCAGCCATGAAATTAAAAGATGCTTGCTCCTTGGAAGAAAAGCTATGACAAGCCTAGACAGTGTATTAAAAATCAGAGACATCACTTTGCCAGCAAAGGTCCGTATGGTCAAAGCTATGGTTTTTCCAGTAGTCATGTAAAGATGTGAGAGTTGGACCATAAAGAAGGCTGAGTGCTGAAGAATTGATGCTTTCAACCTGTGGTACTGGAGAAGACTCCTGACAGTCTCTTGGATAACAAGGAGATCAAACCAGTCAACTCTAAAGCAAATCAACTGACTTAATAGATGTGAATTTGAGCAAAGTCTGGGAGATAATGGAGAGCAGAGGAAACTGGCGTGCTGCAGTCCATGGGGTTGCAAACAGTCAGACATGACTTAGCAACTAAACAATAACAACCAAAAGCACAAAGACTGTCTACAAAATGCAAAGTTTGCATATGAGAAATTCACAAATTCCTTAAGAAGTTTCTGGGACATGAGTCATAAATAGAAGATTTTATTTACTGCTTGAAACACCCTGCCATGTTTCCTAAGTTAGTCTGAAGAGGTAGTTTAAATCATGTGACCTTTGAGTCTATGTTTTGTTCAACAAATATTTATTGAGTACTTGCTGTGTACTGGACTCTGAGACAGAAAACAAGGATATGGCGGTGAACAAGTCCAGCGTGATTGCTACCCTAATGGTGTGGGGAATCATGCAGTGGTCATAAAGCTGCCCAGAACATTTGCCCCTGATATTGAAGATTCTGACATAGCAAGACAAAAATAAGTATTTTTACTGCTTTATTTTCTTCTGCTGTGTGCTCCCCTGAAGCTAGAACTGATTGACTCCTGTTATAAATCCTGCTGGAGAGGAAGTGCTTTTCTTTCTTCTTCTTCTTTTTTTTTTTTTTAAAGAGAATTAATAGCTGTGTAAGCATATCAGTGGTCTGGGGACTTGAGGTTAAGCTCCAGTTTGCTTCATCAAGGTCTCTGATTGGCCTCAAGGAGCCCAAATTCATAGAATCCACACTCTGACTTATCAAAATATTCATTTGACCTTGAAAACATTCTTGTGGATGTCATACAGCTAGCAAACAATAGTGTATTTGAACAAAATGTTTGCATCAGTGACTCCAAATTGACACAAACTCTGTAGGTTGCCTAGGATGAGAAACCTCTCAAAGGTTCATTTTATTTAGTGCCTGCAGGGTTTTGCGATCACTTTGCCAGCAAAGGTCCGTATGGTCAAAGCTATGGTTTTTCCAGTAGTCATGTAAAGATGTGAGAGTTGGACCATAAAGAAGGCTGAGTGCTGAAGAATTGATGCTTTCAACCTGTGGTACTGGAGAAGACTCCTGACAGTCTCTTGGATAACAAGGAGATCAAACCAGTCAACTCTAAAGCAAATCAACTGACTTAATAGATGTGAATTTGAGCAAAGTCTGGGAGATAATGGAGAGCAGAGGAAACTGGCGTGCTGCAGTCCATGGGGTTGCAAACAGTCAGACATGACTTAGCAACTAAACAATAACAACCAAAAGCACAAAGACTGTCTACAAAATGCAAAGTTTGCATATGAGAAATTCACAAATTCCTTAAGAAGTTTCTGGGACATGAGTCATAAATAGAAGATTTTATTTACTGCTTGAAACACCCTGCCATGTTTCCTAAGTTAGTCTGAAGAGGTAGTTTAAATCATGTGACCTTTGAGTCTATGTTTTGTTCAACAAATATTTATTGAGTACTTGCTGTGTACTGGACTCTGAGACAGAAAACAAGGATATGGCGGTGAACAAGTCCAGCGTGATTGCTACCCTAATGGTGTGGGGAATCATGCAGTGGTCATAAAGCTGCCCAGAACATTTGCCCCTGATATTGAAGATTCTGACATAGCAAGACAAAAATAAGTATTTTTACTGCTTTATTTTCTTCTGCTGTGTGCTCCCCTGAAGCTAGAACTGATTGACTCCTGTTATAAATCCTGCTGGAGAGGAAGTGCTTTTCTTTCTTCTTCTTCTTTTTTTTTTTTTTTTTTAAAGAGAATTAATAGCTGTGTAAGCATATCAGTGGTCTGGGGACTTGAGGTTAAGCTCCAGTTTGCTTCATCAAGGTCTCTGATTGGCCTCAAGGAGCCCAAATTCATAGAATCCACACTCTGACTTATCAAAATATTCATTTGACCTTGAAAACATTCTTGTGGATGTCATACAGCTAGCAAACAATAGTGTATTTGAACAAAATGTTTGCATCAGTGACTCCAAATTGACACAAACTCTGTAGGTTGCCTAGGATGAGAAACCTCTCAAAGGTTCATTTTATTTAGTGCCTGCAGGGTTTTGCGATTCTCTGTGCTAAAGATGACAAGCAGCATGTTAATTAAAGAACTGACATCCTTCAATTTACTCTTTTCTCACTACTCACAATATTCCTCTTTCTTCCCCAATTCCCATCCACACTCCTGCCATTCTCCCCCAAAAAGTGCAAATGAAAGGTTTCACAGTCCTCATATGAATAATTTGGGGCTAATACAGTTCTCACCAACCACTTTACCGCAAAGTCAAATTGTGTGCCCTGTTATGTTAAATTTTGAACTTTTTAACACAAGAAAAAATCATTTTGATAAAGGTTAATGCCTCCTTAATATTTATACACTTGAATCATATTGAAAATGCATTTTGAAAGTCTGAAATCTTGAATTAATATAACAACGTGCAAAGACTGTGTGACACCACTTGTAATTCATTAGCACATACTTTACGATATATCAGCATCAGATGCAGAAGGCTCTGTCACGGTCCTGGCAAGCCTGTGGGTTTCATCCTGGTTTAGTCTCTAGCATTTTAAGGTTTTGACATAGAGGTCCAGAGACAATTCCAATTGATTCTTGCAGGTCAGGAATAAATTCATTTATCCAGCAACTTGCTAGGTATAATATACGAGCCTGAGAAACATGAAGTCACCCAGCATATGTTTGTCTAGTTTGGAGCAGATTTTGAACACCAGACTGCCATAATGGGAATGAATTGTGACATGAACCTGGTAAATTGGGGACTGCATCTGCTATCTTCCACCTGGCATGTGTCTTCCTAACAAAGTGAGTCTGCAAATGATTAACAGCCCCAGGACTCCCATCATTTTGAAATAGAGCCTGGATAACCAAACATGTCTCAGCGGTAAAGGATCTGCCTGCAATGCAGGAGATGCAGGTTCGACCCCTGGGTGGAGAAGATCCCTTGGAGAAGGAAATAGCAACCCACTCCAGTATTCTTGTCTGGGAAATGCAGTGGAGGACCCCCGTGGGCTACAGTCCATGGAGCTGCAAAAAGAGTCGGACATGACTTCATGACTAAACCACACCAAAAAACCTCAGGTGTACCATCAACGGCTCCTGGAGCAGATGGAAATTTAACAGAGTCATAGATTTCCTAAGTTTGTTCTTTGCTGATGCTAAGACCTGATAGACTATTTATTTTAATGACTTATTCTCCTGGGAACCTGAAAACCAGTCTCTGACGGACAGTTATGCACAGTGTCTAAACAATGATTTAATGTCTTTACTTAGTTTGACTATGACCTCAAGTATTTAAATCTTAGTTCTTAAAAATTCCCCCCCCCCAAAAAAATTCCCAAATCCCCTAAAACTCTTTGGCATCATAGAATATTCAGTTTTCCCTTGATCTTGAAAACCTTTGTAAGGAATACAGCTTGGGAGTTTGTTTAAAAATATTTATAGAGCTGTTTCTGGTTTTACGATTATTAAAAAGAAAGTTGAATCATCTAAATTTTGGGATTGACAGGGTTGCTTCATGTTTTCTGTGACCAACCTACTTAGAACTGTGGTACGATATTTTGATCCAAGATGTGCAGAAGGCTCTGTCACGGTCCTGGCAAGCCTGTGGGTTTCATCCTGGTTTAGTCTCTAGCATTTTAAGGTTTTGACATAGAGGTCCAGAGACAATTCCAATTGATTCTTGCAGGTCAGGAATAAATTCATTTATCCAGCAACTTGCTAGGTATAATATACGAGCCTGAGAAACATGAAGTCACCCAGCATATGTTTGTCTAGTTTGGAGCAGATTTTGAACACCAGACTGCCATAATGGGAATGAATTGTGACATGAACCTGGTAAATTGGGGACTGCATCTGCTATCTTCCACCTGGCATGTGTCTTCCTAACAAAGTGAGTCTGCAAATGATTAACAGCCCCAGGACTCCCATCATTTTGAAATAGAGCCTGGATAACCAAACATGTCTCAGCGGTAAAGGATCTGCCTGCAATGCAGGAGATGCAGGTTCGACCCCTGGGTGGAGAAGATCCCTTGGAGAAGGAAATAGCAACCCACTCCAGTATTCTTGTCTGGGAAATGCAGTGGAGGACCCCCGTGGGCTACAGTCCATGGAGCTGCAAAAAGAGTCGGACATGACTTCATGACTAAACCACACCAAAAAACCTCAGGTGTACCATCAACGGCTCCTGGAGCAGATGGAAATTTAACAGAGTCATAGATTTCCTAAGTTTGTTCTTTGCTGATGCTAAGACCTGATAGACTATTTATTTTAATGACTTATTCTCCTGGGAACCTGAAAACCAGTCTCTGACGGACAGTTATGCACAGTGTCTAAACAATGATTTAATGTCTTTACTTAGTTTGACTATGACCTCAAGTATTTAAATCTTAGTTCTTAAAAATTCCCCCCCCCCAAAAAAATTCCCAAATCCCCTAAAACTCTTTGGCATCATAGAATATTCAGTTTTCCCTTGATCTTGAAAACCTTTGTAAGGAATACAGCTTGGGAGTTTGTTTAAAAATATTTATAGAGCTGTTTCTGGTTTTACGATTATTAAAAAGAAAGTTGAATCATCTAAATTTTGGGATTGACAGGGTTGCTTCATGTTTTCTGTGACCAACCTACTTAGAACTGTGGTACGATATTTTTGATCCATTGTATAGCGTTTGCATGTAAATTTGTGTGTGTGCATGTATGTATACACATGTGTACATGTACAGATCTTTATGAAACAAAGTCAATGCACTAGTGAATGCATGAGTGTGGTCTTTTGCTTGTGATCATTACTGCCTGCACAAGTTATCTTGTTCATGCTTCCTTTCTTTAGTAATGATGGAAGGCTTTGCACTCAGCTCCATCCCTGCCATGACTGCCTCGCCCCTCAGGGACTGTGTCAAGCGTGCTAATCACTTCCTAATGTCCCCTTTATCCCCTCCTAGGAACATCATGCTGGATTTTAGCAGGATACTGTTGCCCAGTCAAATATACATACTCCAGACTGTCTTGCAGCTAGATGTAGACAAATGATGTCATTTTGGACAACACGAAAATGGAATTGTGTGGAGTGCATACTCTACCATTCTTGGACCGTTTTGCATCAACCTGTTGCCTGGAACATAGCTCAATGATTCAGGGGCCAGCAGCGTCACATGCAAATATGGAATGAGAGTCACACAGTGGGCTGGGAGGAGCCCTGCGCTCTGACACCTGGAGAACCTCAGCAATCCTAGGCTGCCAATCTTCAGATTATTTCGTGAAAGAGAGAAATAAACCTCCATCTTATTTAAGGCGCTGTCTTCCCACATTGTGTGTGCAGGCAAACTGAATCCTAACAGATACACATGACTTGGTCGTTTCCTCCACAGCTGACCTTGATGCCGCTTGAGCCCTAGCCATTCCCATTATCCTCTGCGCTCCCATGAGCCAGTTCCTGCCTGTCTAACCACCTCCACTGGTCCCGTGAGACCTGCCAAGATGTGGTGACAGCCTCCCTGCCCAGCCTCACTTCTGACGTTCTTCTTCACTCAAACTCTAGGCTTTAGCAATACAGCCACGCTTCCTCACACTTCAGGTTTGTGTTTCTTACTCTGTCTAGGATGTCCTCCCTGTGCTCGATAACATGGAAACTAAAGTCTCAGCTCAAATGGTCACCCACCCCCTCTTTGAAACCTTCATGTTCCCCAGACATAGCAAACCCTTGTGTCTTTCATATGCATTGCACCAGGTCAAAATGGTGTTAAAATCTTCATTTGTCTGTCTCCACACTGAACTATAAGCTTCTCAAAAACAGGAAGTTGGTTATTTCTTCCTTATACATCTTGTAACAAGCACTTTACAATCACCTGATATATATAAACTGAATAAAAATAAAAAAGAATGAATGAATCAACTAGGGACCCATTCTGCTAGGAAGGACTCCACTCACTTTAAATACATACTCAGATGTGTCTCACTCTTTGCAACTCCAGGAACTGTAGCCCACAAGGCTCCTGGGTCCATGGGATTCTTCCAGCAAAAATACTGGAATGGCTTGCCATTTACTACTTCAGAGGATCTTCCTGAACCAGGGATTGAACCCACATCTCTCACATCTCCTGCATTGGCAGGTGGATTCTTTACCACTAATGCCATCTAGGAATCCCCTTCCACTTTAAATAATCTAGCTCCAGTTGCTAGTTGACTAGGTTACAGATCCTCAGTGCTTTAAAAAAAAATCACATTAGAATTTTATTGTACAGTGCTCAATTTTTTAAGTGTTTTTTCATCTTGAGCATTTGGGGAGCAAAGATGGCATGGGAGTAAAAATAGGTACAATTTATATTTAGTTACTTGTCATAATGGCTACTGAATGTTCAGCATCTTCAGTGGCAACTTGACCCTGCCAAGCACTGAGGTGTGTATTCTCCATGCTTTGTTCTATTTAATTTTTGCCGTAACCCTATAAGTTAAGTAGTCTGTTCAAATGCTTTTAGTTGTAAATGGTAGGGAACACAATCAAACTAGTTTAAGCAAAAGAAATTTACTGATTCAATTAGCCAAAATATCTGAGAGTAGTGGTTCATCTAGATGGTCCAAATGGTAAGTGAACTACCATATTGGTCCCGTGAGACCTGCCAAGATGTGGTGACAGCCTCCCTGCCCAGCCTCACTTCTGACGTTCTTCTTCACTCAAACTCTAGGCTTTAGCAATACAGCCACGCTTCCTCACACTTCAGGTTTGTGTTTCTTACTCTGTCTAGGATGTCCTCCCTGTGCTCGATAACATGGAAACTAAAGTCTCAGCTCAAATGGTCACCCACCCCCTCTTTGAAACCTTCATGTTCCCCAGACATAGCAAACCCTTGTGTCTTTCATATGCATTGCACCAGGTCAAAATGGTGTTAAAATCTTCATTTGTCTGTCTCCACACTGAACTATAAGCTTCTCAAAAACAGGAAGTTGGTTATTTCTTCCTTATACATCTTGTAACAAGCACTTTACAATCACCTGATATATATAAACTGAATAAAAATAAAAAAGAATGAATGAATCAACTAGGGACCCATTCTGCTAGGAAGGACTCCACTCACTTTAAATACATACTCAGATGTGTCTCACTCTTTGCAACTCCAGGAACTGTAGCCCACAAGGCTCCTGGGTCCATGGGATTCTTCCAGCAAAAATACTGGAATGGCTTGCCATTTACTACTTCAGAGGATCTTCCTGAACCAGGGATTGAACCCACATCTCTCACATCTCCTGCATTGGCAGGTGGATTCTTTACCACTAATGCCATCTAGGAATCCCCTTCCACTTTAAATAATCTAGCTCCAGTTGCTAGTTGACTAGGTTACAGATCCTCAGTGCTTTAAAAAAAAAAATCACATTAGAATTTTATTGTACAGTGCTCAATTTTTTAAGTGTTTTTTCATCTTGAGCATTTGGGGAGCAAAGATGGCATGGGAGTAAAAATAGGTACAATTTATATTTAGTTACTTGTCATAATGGCTACTGAATGTTCAGCATCTTCAGTGGCAACTTGACCCTGCCAAGCACTGAGGTGTGTATTCTCCATGCTTTGTTCTATTTAATTTTTGCCGTAACCCTATAAGTTAAGTAGTCTGTTCAAATGCTTTTAGTTGTAAATGGTAGGGAACACAATCAAACTAGTTTAAGCAAAAGAAATTTACTGATTCAATTAGCCAAAATATCTGAGAGTAGTGGTTCATCTAGATCCAGGGCTCCAACAGTGCTGTTAAAGTGCTATTCCTACCCCTGTCTCGAACCTTACCTTTGTCCTTGTCCCTGCCTCCAACTCTGTCCCTATCCCTAGATCTCACTGTATTTCTATTCTTGTCCCCAGCTCAGCTCCTCTCCTCACTCGTATCTCTATCCTCACCTCTGTTTCAATCCTTATTTCTATTCCTATCCTTATCTCTGGGCTTCCCAGGTGGAACAGTGGCAAAGAATTCACCTGCCAATGCAGAAGACTTGAGTCTGATCCCTAGATCAGGAAGATCTCTTGAAGGAGGAAATGGCAACCCACTTCAGTATTCTTGCCTGGAAAATTCTATGGACAGAGGAGTCTGGTGGGCTACAGTCCATGAGGTCACAAAGAGTTGGACATGACTTGGCAATTAAATGAGAACAACATTCACTACAGCATTATTCACAAAAGCCAAGATACGGAAGCAACCTAAATGCCCATGGATAGATCAATAGACAAAGAAGATGTTATACATACACACACCCCCAACTTCCCCACACACACTGGAATATTTCTCAACTGTAAGAAAAGAATAAAATATTACCATTTGAGACAACATGGATACACTTAGAGGTATTATGGTAGGTGTAATGAGTCAGATAAAGACAATTTTTTAAAATTTCACCTATATGTGGAATCCAAAACACAAAACAAATGAGCAAACAAAACAGAAATGCCATCTAGGAATCCCTTCCACTTTAAATAATCTAGCTCCAGTTAGTTGACTAGGTTACAGATCCTCAGTGCTTTAAAAAAATCACATTAGAATTTTATTGTACAGTGCTCAATTTTTTAAGTGTTTTTTCATCTTGAGCATTTGGGGAGCAAAGATGGCATGGGAGTAAAAATAGGTACAATTTATATTTAGTTACTTGTCATAATGGCTACTGAATGTTCAGCATCTTCAGTGGCAACTTGACCCTGCCAAGCACTGAGGTGTGTATTCTCCATGCTTTGTTCTATTTAATTTTTGCCGTAACCCTATAAGTTAAGTAGTCTGTTCAAATGCTTTTAGTTGTAAATGGTAGGGAACACAATCAAACTAGTTTAAGCAAAAGAAATTTACTGATTCAATTAGCCAAAATATCTGAGAGTAGTGGTTCATCTAGATCCAGGGCTCCAACAGTGCTGTTAAAGTGCTATTCCTACCCCTGTCTCGAACCTTACCTTTGTCCTTGTCCCTGCCTCCAACTCTGTCCCTATCCCTAGATCTCACTGTATTTCTATTCTTGTCCCCAGCTCAGCTCCTCTCCTCACTCGTATCTCTATCCTCACCTCTGTTTCAATCCTTATTTCTATTCCTATCCTTATCTCTGGGCTTCCCAGGTGGAACAGTGGCAAAGAATTCACCTGCCAATGCAGAAGACTTGAGTCTGATCCCTAGATCAGGAAGATCTCTTGAAGGAGGAAATGGCAACCCACTTCAGTATTCTTGCCTGGAAAATTCTATGGACAGAGGAGTCTGGTGGGCTACAGTCCATGAGGTCACAAAGAGTTGGACATGACTTGGCAATTAAATGAGAACAACATTCACTACAGCATTATTCACAAAAGCCAAGATACGGAAGCAACCTAAATGCCCATGGATAGATCAATAGACAAAGAAGATGTTATACATACACACACCCCCAACTTCCCCACACACACTGGAATATTTCTCAACTGTAAGAAAAGAATAAAATATTACCATTTGAGACAACATGGATACACTTAGAGGTATTATGGTAGGTGTAATGAGTCAGATAAAGACAATTTTTTAAAATTTCACCTATATGTGGAATCCAAAACACAAAACAAATGAGCAAACAAAACAGAAATGGACTCACATATACAAAGAAAAAAGAGGTGGTTGCCTGTAGGAAGGGGATCAAGAGCTGGACAGCACAGGTGACTGGAATTAAGAGGTACAAATTTCCAGTTCTAAAAAAAATGAATCACAAAGTGTAATAGACAGCAAAAGGAATATAGTCAATAATACCATAATAATTTTGTATGTAACAGTTACCAGATTTATTGTGGCAACCATTTTGACATGTATTTAATTGTCAAATCACTATGTTAAATACCTGAATCTAACAATATTTTGCACCAACTCTACTCCACTTTAACAAATAAAAGTGAGGGCTTCCCTGGTGACTCAGAGGCAAAGAATGCACCTGCCAACATAGGAGACATGAGATCGATTCCTGGTCCAGGAAAATCCACATGCCTCAGAGCAACTAAGCCCATGAACCACAACTGCTGAGCCTGTGCTCCAGAGCTTGGAAACCTCAGCTACTGAGCCCAGGTGCAGCAGCTACTGAACCCATACAACCTAGAGCCCATGTTCTGAAACTAGAGAAGCCATGGCAATGAGAAGCCCCCACACTGCAACTAGAGAGTAGCCCTCGCTCACCTCAACTAGAGAAAGTCCATGAGAAGCAACAAGGATCCAGCACAACATAAATAAATAAATTTTAACAATGATTTTTTTTAAAGTGAAAGAGCAGAAGATTCAAAGACAATGCAGGTATTTCCAGCTTGAAGAATAGCACAGACACCATGGCTGTGTCAGGAAACTCTGAGGGAACCCACTGGTTCCTACTCTACACGTTTCACATAAGGCTTTCATCTCACAGCTTAGTTCTTTCTCTACCTTTACAATGAAGATAGTAGATTCAGATGGAAAAAAAAAGGTATATTGCTTCTCTTCAATTTTATGTCCACCCTGAAGCTGTTTAGAAAATGATTTTTTTCCCCATACCTATCTCTTCTAAAACAGTTGTGCAAACTGCAGAAACAGTAGACAGTGTTATTAAATCTCTAATTGGTTCTCAGTTGTTTTACATTTCAGAAAAAGGCTGGAAATAAATCCAGTTGAACATTTTCTTTTAATGTCGGGAGATTTTAACAGATACTGTACTTGATGGATTTAAGTATGCTTCTTGAATCTTATACAGAAACTCATTTTCATTATAGAACAAACAACTCTACCACTGTAGTCATAGAAATGAAGAAAAGGAAGAGAAACCATGATAAAAGAGTGACAATAAGTCCTTGTAAATGACTGTTAAAAATTGTGTAGTTAATTCTAGTATTCTGGCTATCACAAAACATTTTGGTTTCCCCTTTAATAACTTCTGCCCTTGACATCCAGTTTGCAACCATTTTACTTTTTCCACTATGGTAAATACCTGAATCTAACAATATTTTGCACCAACTCTACTCCACTTTAACAAATAAAAGTGAGGGCTTCCCTGGTGACTCAGAGGCAAAGAATGCACCTGCCAACATAGGAGACATGAGATCGATTCCTGGTCCAGGAAAATCCACATGCCTCAGAGCAACTAAGCCCATGAACCACAACTGCTGAGCCTGTGCTCCAGAGCTTGGAAACCTCAGCTACTGAGCCCAGGTGCAGCAGCTACTGAACCCATACAACCTAGAGCCCATGTTCTGAAACTAGAGAAGCCATGGCAATGAGAAGCCCCCACACTGCAACTAGAGAGTAGCCCTCGCTCACCTCAACTAGAGAAAGTCCATGAGAAGCAACAAGGATCCAGCACAACATAAATAAATAAATTTTAACAATGATTTTTTTTAAAGTGAAAGAGCAGAAGATTCAAAGACAATGCAGGTATTTCCAGCTTGAAGAATAGCACAGACACCATGGCTGTGTCAGGAAACTCTGAGGGAACCCACTGGTTCCTACTCTACACGTTTCACATAAGGCTTTCATCTCACAGCTTAGTTCTTTCTCTACCTTTACAATGAAGATAGTAGATTCAGATGGAAAAAAAAAGGTATATTGCTTCTCTTCAATTTTATGTCCACCCTGAAGCTGTTTAGAAAATGATTTTTTCCACATACCTATCTCTTCTAAAACAGTTGTGCAAACTGCAGAAACAGTAGACAGTGTTATTAAATCTCTAATTGGTTCTCAGTTGTTTTACATTTCAGAAAAAGGCTGGAAATAAATCCAGTTGAACATTTTCTTTTAATGTCGGGAGATTTTAACAGATACTGTACTTGATGGATTTAAGTATGCTTCTTGAATCTTATACAGAAACTCATTTTCATTATAGAACAAACAACTCTACCACTGTAGTCATAGAAATGAAGAAAAGGAAGAGAGAAAACCATGATAAAAGAGTGACAATAAGTCCTTGTAAATGACTGTTAAAAATTGTGTAGTTAATTCTAGTATTCTGGCTATCACAAAACATTTTGGTTCTCTTCCTTTTAATAATTCCTTTTCTGAAGGTGTTCAAACCTCATTAAATTGTCATGTTGTCATGGTAGCCTCACCTCCAAATGTGAATTAACTATATATTGACTTGAAGGGACGTGATTTTCTTATACATGCTATGCCAATACTGCTAGTGAAGAGATTAAGCTACTTAGAAAACTCCCTGGTAATAAAATTCCATTAATCCTAGTGTTATAAAACTTCAAAGTATATCTTCATGTTAATGTTCAGAAACCTAAATGACTTCCATCAAGTGTAGCAATTTCGCTGGAATAATAGAGTTCTATAGTGCTGACTTATATTCTTTAATTAAGGTATTTGTCAGAATTAGGCGTACGAAGACATAGTTCTAATTCTGTATACCATAAAACATATTCTGGGCTTGTTTTCACTTAAAGTTCAGAATGCAAAGACAGGCATATATGCAATTAAGCATTTCCTCTTAGGCCAAGAATGGCAAAGAGTTTTCAACTAAAGACCTAACTCCAATATACCTAGAAATACATATTGGGGAGGATTATGAGTCTGCTTCCAGGCTCTGGAGGAAATGAAAGCTCTTGTTAGTGGTGTCTCCTATAGACAAAAAATGGAGAGGAAACACACTGTGGTACCATGCATTTGTACTCTCCAAAAAATAGTTCTTTAAGGTCTCTTTGCTCTTTTTTGTTTCAGTTCTAATTTTTATCAAAGTTACATAGCTACAAAGCTAGAAAGTGAAATAGTCATGGTTAGAAAGCCCAAGAGAAAAACAAAGGCCTGTAACGAAAAACAGTGGTTTTCTGATCAACCTCTTCCCACCCTTGATTTTTACTCCAGAGGTTACCATTTGAGGTTCTTAACTATTCTTTAGCTTCTGTAGTTCTGTGTTATGTATGTGCAAACCGCAGACTGATACTGGATCTTAGGTAGCTTATGGGGATGCTAAGCTTCCAGGAACAAGGCTTAAAACCATACAGCAGCCTGCCATGAAAAAAACACCACTACACTCATCACAGATGCCAATTCTGCCCTGAAACCCATTCTTGGGGCCACCCTCCAAAGCTGAATGATTCTGCCACATCCCTTACCAGCCTGACACCTCCTATATGGGACCACCTTCTTCACGTCACTCACTTCTGAATCAAAAATTTCATGTGAGTGAGTCTGCTGGAAGAGCCCAGGCCACATATGTCTGTGCTAGCTGCAAAGAACACTGGAAGGAAATTTGAGAGTTTATTTTTGGGGATATAGAAATGGCAGTAAATTCCCCGAATATAATAGTATGCTGTTCAAAAGGATCTGCACAGCATGAAAAGAAATGACAAATGTCGACCACAGCTTTCTTTTTTGGAAAAGTCAGGAAGGATTTAAAGGTTTATTTTTTACTTTATTTTTTGTCTGTGATGGATCGCGGGCTTCCTCTACTCATGATGAGCCAAGGCTACTCTTTGTTGCTTGGGCCTCTCATTGCAGTGGATTTTCTTTTTACAGAGCAAGGGCTCTAGGTGCACAGGCTTCGTTGCCCTTTGGCCTGTGGAATCCTCTTGGAGCAGGATTCAAACCCATGTCCTTTGCACTGGCAGGCAGATTCTCAAACAATGAACCATCCAGAAAGCCCCTACCACAGCTTTCTAATGAACAAGTTTATTCTATTATTTATTCATTTTGTATTTTAGATATTCTCTAGGCTTTTCCCACCTGTTGAAGATACTTTATAATTCCCATGGGCCATTCAGACTTCTCCTTCATTTACCATAACATTTAGCCATATCATATTTTAAAACAGTTCAGTATTTAGACTTATTAAATGTCTACCAAAAAGCTAGAAAGTGAAATAGTCATGGTTAGAAAGCCCAAGAGAAACAAAGGCCTGTAACGAAAAACAGTGGTTTTCTGATCAACCTCTTCCCACCCTTGATTTTTACTCCAGAGGTTACCATTTGAGGTTCTTAACTATTCTTTAGCTTCTGTAGTTCTGTGTTATGTATGTGCAAACCGCAGACTGATACTGGATCTTAGGTAGCTTATGGGGATGCTAAGCTTCCAGGAACAAGGCTTAAAACCATACAGCAGCCTGCCATGAAAAAAACACCACTACACTCATCACAGATGCCAATTCTGCCCTGAAACCCATTCTTGGGGCCACCCTCCAAAGCTGAATGATTCTGCCACATCCCTTACCAGCCTGACACCTCCTATATGGGACCACCTTCTTCACGTCACTCACTTCTGAATCAAAAATTTCA
This sequence comes from Tragulus kanchil, assembly GCA_022376925.1. NCBI lineage: Eukaryota > Metazoa > Chordata > Mammalia > Artiodactyla > Tragulidae > Tragulus > Tragulus kanchil. The sequence continues at coordinate 98,736,507 of JAIOJX010000006.1, forward strand.
TGTGAGTGAGTCTGCTGGAAGAGCCCAGGCCACATATGTCTGTGCTAGCTGCAAAGAACACTGGAAGGAAATTTGAGAGTTTATTTTTGGGGATATAGAAATGGCAGTAAATTCCCCGAATATAATAGTATGCTGTTCAAAAGGATCTGCACAGCATGAAAAGAAATGACAAATGTCGACCACAGCTTTCTTTTTTGGAAAAGTCAGGAAGGATTTAAAGGTTTATTTTTTACTTTATTTTTTGTCTGTGATGGATCGCGGGCTTCCTCTACTCATGATGAGCCAAGGCTACTCTTTGTTGCTTGGGCCTCTCATTGCAGTGGATTTTCTTTTTACAGAGCAAGGGCTCTAGGTGCACAGGCTTCGTTGCCCTTTGGCCTGTGGAATCCTCTTGGAGCAGGATTCAAACCCATGTCCTTTGCACTGGCAGGCAGATTCTCAAACAATGAACCATCCAGAAAGCCCCTACCACAGCTTTCTAATGAACAAGTTTATTCTATTATTTATTCATTTTGTATTTTAGATATTCTCTAGGCTTTTCCCACCTGTTGAAGATACTTTATAATTCCCATGGGCCATTCAGACTTCTCCTTCATTTACCATAACATTTAGCCATATCATATTTTAAAACAGTTCAGTATTTAGACTTGCATTATTTTGTCTATGCGAACATTATTTTTATTTTAGCCAAATACCTTATTATATTCTTTCCTTATATAATGTTCTGTTTCCCCCAGAATCAATAGTTAACTTTTTTCATTTGATGTGTTTCAATAGGTCTGCATGTGTGGTAAGTCACTTCAGTCGTGTCTGACTATTTGTGAACCTTTGGCCTGCAGGCTCCTCTGCCCATGGGATTCTCCAGGCAAGAATACTGGAGTGGGTTGCCATTTCCTCCTCCAGGGCATCTTCTTGACCCAGGGATGGAGCCCATGTCTCCTATGTCTCCTGTGCTGGCAGGCAGTTTCTTTACCAGTAGGGCCACTGGGCAGCCCAGCCTGTCTATACCTACCATTAATGTATTCTAAACTTTATTCCTGAACTATAATTTTGTTGTATCATATTTTAAATTTTCTAAGAGGTATGTCTTGTTTTCTAAGTGTTCTTTTTGTAACATTTATGTGCATATGTCCTGGATGTAATGCAAGGATCTATTAATCCTTGAAGATAATTGCAGTGTTTTTGTTTTTTCTGCTTCCTATGTTGTTTGTTTTATCTATGACACTTTTTTATACTTGTTTTGGTCTCTGATGTTAAAACTTTTATACAAATCCCTCATTTTTATTTTGCTCATGTTTAAGAAAGGGGCCTTAAAATTGTGAAAGAAAGAGTCAGTTTATTAAAGACTGGACTTCACTGAAAGATAATTGTGTAGAACACAGCATTTCATTAGGGATCTCCCAAGTGCGAATAGTTTATTTTGTTTTTCTCATTTTCCTCTTAGGCTGATCACTTGTAATTACACCTTTTTTTCCAATGTGATATGTTAAACTCACTCTTCTTCAGTCTGCTGGGCTCATTTCCACCATCCACCACACCTCTGTGTGCACTATCAGCATTGTGATCTGTAGGCTTCTAGAACTTCTTATGTTCATACATACATATGTAAATTAGATTTGTTTCTCCCTAAATAACCATCCTATACATTTCATTGTTATACATGTATGCATGCAGCGTCACTTCAGTCATGTCTGACTCTTTGCAAGGCTATGGACTGTGGCCTACCAGACTTCTCTGTCCATGGTATTCTCCAGGCAAGAATACTGAAATGGGTTGCCATGCCCTTCTACAGGGGATCTTCCCACAGATCTTACATCTCCTGTATTGACAGGTGGGTTCTTTACCACTAGTGCCACCTGGGAAACCCAAAAGATTGCTATGTTCTTTTTTACTTAATGATATATCAACAGTATTTTTCTTTCTAAGTAAGTATTTATTTATATACCTCATTATTTTTAATGGGTATTGAGATAGTTTTAAGATACATTCATAAAATAAATGTCCAACCCTTTGCAACACCTTGGTCTGCAGCACACCAGGTTTCCCTGTCCTTCCCCACCTCCCAGAGTTTGCTCAAACTCATGTCCATTGAGTCAGTGATGCCATCCTCTGGCATCTCATCCTCTTCCATCCCCTTCTCCTCCTCCTGCCTTCAATTTTCCCCAGCACAGGGTCTTTTCCAATGAGTTGGCTCCTTGCGTCAGGTGACCAAAGTATTGGAGCTTCAGCTGCAGCTTCAGCATCAGTCGTTCCAGTGAATATTCAGGGTCGATTTCCTTGAGGATTGACAAGAGTAGGACTGCTTTCTAGGCGACTCTACATTTATGATATGTTATTAAGGTTTTTGTAGCAATTTTTTCTAACTTTTATTGTTTTGGTCTCTGATGTTAAAACTTTTATACAAATCCCTCATTTTTATTTTGCTCATGTTTAAGAAAGGGGCCTTAAAATTGTGAAAGAAAGAGTCAGTTTATTAAAGACTGGACTTCACTGAAAGATAATTGTGTAGAACACAGCATTTCATTAGGGATCTCCCAAGTGCGAATAGTTTATTTTGTTTTTCTCATTTTCCTCTTAGGCTGATCACTTGTAATTACACCTTTTTTTCCAATGTGATATGTTAAACTCACTCTTCTTCAGTCTGCTGGGCTCATTTCCACCATCCACCACACCTCTGTGTGCACTATCAAGCATTGTGATCTGTAGGCTTCTAGAACTTCTTATGTTCATACATACATATGTAAATTAGATTTGTTTCTCCCTAAATAACCATCCTATACATTTCATTGTTATACATGTATGCATGCAGCGTCACTTCAGTCATGTCTGACTCTTTGCAAGGCTATGGACTGTGGCCTACCAGACTTCTCTGTCCATGGTATTCTCCAGGCAAGAATACTGAAATGGGTTGCCATGCCCTTCTACAGGGGATCTTCCCACAGATCTTACATCTCCTGTATTGACAGGTGGGTTCTTTACCACTAGTGCCACCTGGGAAACCCAAAAGATTGCTATGTTCTTTTTTACTTAATGATATATCAACAGTATTTTTCTTTCTAAGTAAGTATTTATTTATATACCTCATTATTTTTAATGGGTATTGAGATAGTTTTAAGATACATTCATAAAATAAATGTCCAACCCTTTGCAACACCTTGGTCTGCAGCACACCAGGTTTCCCTGTCCTTCCCCACCTCCCAGAGTTTGCTCAAACTCATGTCCATTGAGTCAGTGATGCCATCCTCTGGCATCTCATCCTCTTCCATCCCCTTCTCCTCCTCCTGCCTTCAATTTTCCCCAGCACAGGGTCTTTTCCAATGAGTTGGCTCCTTGCGTCAGGTGACCAAAGTATTGGAGCTTCAGCTGCAGCTTCAGCATCAGTCGTTCCAGTGAATATTCAGGGTCGATTTCCTTGAGGATTGACAAGAGTAGGACTGCTTTCTAGGCGACTCTCAAGAGTCTTCTCCAGCACCATGGTTTGAAGGCATCTATTCTTTGTCACTCAGATTTTTTACTGTCTAGTTCTCACATTTGTACATGACTACTGGGAAAAACATAGCTTTGACTATACAGACTTTTGTAGGCAAAGTAACTTAGTGACTCCCTTTCTAATGAACATAATATGACAGAAGTGACATTGTGACTTTTGAGACTAGATCATAAAAGGCACGGTAGCTTCCCCTTTTCTCTTTCTCTCTCAGATCACTCATTGTGGGAGAAGTCAGTTCTGTGTCATGAGGATGCTCAAGCAGCCCTGAAGAAAGACCTAGATGGCTAGGAACAAGGTCAATTAGAAACGGGCTCTCTGCCAGTACACATTTAAGTGAAACATGTTGGTAGTAGATCCTCCAGCTCTGTTGAAACCTTTAAATAAATGCAGTGAGAGGGAGGAGAGGAGATAAATTAGCAGTTTGGGATAAACATATACACACTACTATTTGTGAAATAGGTAAATAATAAGGACCTACTTATAGCACAGGGAATTATACTCATTATCATATGATGACCTGTAATGGTAAAGGCTCTGAAAAAGAATATATGACTGAGTCATTGTTATACACCTGAAACTAACACAACACTGTAAATTAACTGTACTTCAATTAAAATGGATGTAGCCCCGACTGACATCTTGACCATAATCTCATGAGAGATCCTGAGCCAAAGTCACCACAGTAAGTTGATTCCTGATTCTTGATCTAGAGCCACTGTGATGTAATATGTGGTTGTGATAAGCTGGTACATTAAGGAGCAATTTTACATCGTGGTAGATAACTGATACTGATTTTTAAAATTTAATTAATTAAAATCAATTAATTAATTTTTGGCTATTCTGGGTCTTCACTGCTGCCACAGGCTCTTCTTTAGTTGTGGGGAGTGGGGCCCACTCTCTAGTTGAGGTGAACAGGGTTCTTGTTGTGGTGACATCTCTTGCTGTGGAACTTGGGCTTTAAGGCATACAGGCTTCAGTAGTTGTGGCACATGGGCTCAACAGTTGAGACTCTGAGGCTCTAGAGCACAGACTCATTAGTTGTGGCTCACAGGCTTAATTGCTCCACTGCATGTGGGATCTTCCCAGATCAGGGATCGAACCTGTGTCTCCTGCATTGGCAGGTGAACTGTTTACCACTGAGCCACCAGGGAAGCCCTTGATACTGATTTTGATAGCTGGAAGTTGGGTTTTACCATAATAAGTACCTACAAATGTGGAAATTACTTTGGAACTGGGTAGTGGGCAAAGGCTACACAGGCTCTGAGGAAGAGTGTCAGAAAGTACTAATAGAAGCTTGATTGTCGTAGTGGTGAGAGCTCAAAGGAAAGTAAGGAAAAACTTTAGGTAAATTGGAAAAAAGGAGATCCTTGATACATGGTGGCAGAAAGTATAGTGATACTGTTCCCTGTGGTAATGAGGAAAGTAGAAAATGAACCTGATGAGCCAGGTGATCTAGCTAAGCACATTTACAGGTAAAGTGTTGAAGGTGCCACCTGCTTTCTTCTTGCTGGTTATAATAAAATATGAGAGGTGGGATAGGGTGTTGGGAGGGATGCTCAAGAGGAAGGTGACATATGTATACCTGTGGCTGACTTATGTTTATATATCAGAGAAACAATCACAACATCACAAAACAATTATCTTCTAATAAAAAAAATAGGACCTAATCAAACTAAAAACTTTGCATAGCAAAAAACAAAGAAGCCATCAACTAACACAACACTGTAAATTAACTGTACTTCAATTAAAATGGATGTAGCCCGACTGACATCTTGACCATAATCTCATGAGAGATCCTGAGCCAAAGTCACCACAGTAAGTTGATTCCTGATTCTTGATCTAGAGCCACTGTGATGTAATATGTGGTTGTGATAAGCTGGTACATTAAGGAGCAATTTTACATCGTGGTAGATAACTGATACTGATTTTTAAAATTTAATTAATTAAAATCAATTAATTAATTTTTGGCTATTCTGGGTCTTCACTGCTGCCACAGGCTCTTCTTTAGTTGTGGGGAGTGGGGCCCACTCTCTAGTTGAGGTGAACAGGGTTCTTGTTGTGGTGACATCTCTTGCTGTGGAACTTGGGCTTTAAGGCATACAGGCTTCAGTAGTTGTGGCACATGGGCTCAACAGTTGAGACTCTGAGGCTCTAGAGCACAGACTCATTAGTTGTGGCTCACAGGCTTAATTGCTCCACTGCATGTGGGATCTTCCCAGATCAGGGATCGAACCTGTGTCTCCTGCATTGGCAGGTGAACTGTTTACCACTGAGCCACCAGGGAAGCCCTTGATACTGATTTTGATAGCTGGAAGTTGGGTTTTACCATAATAAGTACCTACAAATGTGGAAATTACTTTGGAACTGGGTAGTGGGCAAAGGCTACACAGGCTCTGAGGAAGAGTGTCAGAAAGTACTAATAGAAGCTTGATTGTCGTAGTGGTGAGAGCTCAAAGGAAAGTAAGGAAAAACTTTAGGTAAATTGGAAAAAAGGAGATCCTTGATACATGGTGGCAGAAAGTATAGTGATACTGTTCCCTGTGGTAATGAGGAAAGTAGAAAATGAACCTGATGAGCCAGGTGATCTAGCTAAGCACATTTACAGGTAAAGTGTTGAAGGTGCCACCTGCTTTCTTCTTGCTGGTTATAATAAAATATGAGAGGTGGGATAGGGTGTTGGGAGGGATGCTCAAGAGGAAGGTGACATATGTATACCTGTGGCTGACTTATGTTTATATATCAGAGAAACAATCACAACATCACAAAACAATTATCTTCTAATAAAAAAAATAGGACCTAATCAAACTAAAAACTTTGCATAGCAAAAAACAAAGAAGCCATCAACAAAACAAAAAGGCGCCCTACTGAATAGAAGATATTTGCAAATAACACGTCCAATAACAGGTTAATACCTAAAATATATAAAGAACTCATGCAACTCAATATCAAGTAAACAAACAACCTCATCTAAAAATGGACAGAAGACCTGAACAGACATTTTTTCAAAGAAGACATACAGAAGGCCAACATGTGAAAAAATGCTAGATATCAACATCCCTTAATAATCAAAGAAATGTAAATGAAAACCACAAGGATATCTCACCTAAAACCTATCAGAATGACTGTTGTGAAAGGTACAACTAGTGCTGGTGAGGATGCAGAGAAAAGGGAACCAATGTATGCTGTGTTTTCACTAATATATGGAATCTAACAAAAGAAATAAAACAGAAATAGGCTCACAGACACAGAGAAGAAACTAGTGATTACTACAGGGAAAATGGCTGGGAAAAGGGGGGAAAAGTAAAGAGGTTAAGAAGTACAAACCACTAGCTGTGAAATAAATGTCGCAAGGATGTTATGAAGAGTACAGGGAATATGGTCAGTATTTTATAACAATTTTTTATAGTGTATAAGAATTTTGAATCACTATGATCACTATGTTGTACACTTGAAACTAATGTTGTATCTCAACCGTACTTCAGTAAATTAAGAAATACAGAAAAAAGAAAAAAATATATATGAGAGGAAACCCAAGGAAGGATTGTTACACATGAAAAAGCCAGAGCTGGATAGTTTAAAAGAAATCACAATTTTCCCAGATGGCAAACAAAACTGAAATTAAGAAACGGATTTGCAGCAAAGATAGATTCCAGGCCCCTGCCAAGAAAGTCAAGTCTAGAGATGAGGCTGAGTAGAGCTGTAAAATTCCTTGTTTATGCTCTCTGAAAGATTTAAGATGGTGCCTCGGAGAACTGTTCAAACAATGGGGCTTTGAAGAAACTTTATAATACAGTCCTTCCATAGTTCAACAGACGCCCAAGGTAGAGAAGAATATGCCTTGAAGTGATTTGTGAGTGTGCCTTTTGTCTAGTGAAATGAACACTAGTAAGATTCACAAGAGGACCACAAAATTTCTAAAATTAATCATAAGTACAGAAATAACAGCAACTTAGACAGAAGGAAATGATAGTACACAGTGAAAACAGGCATTTGAAATTCCTAAATTTTACTGAGAAAACTACATCGCTCCAAAATAAGTTAACTTTCAAGAAAAAGGAAGAATGAAACAAGAAAAGGAGACCATGAGCCCAAAGGTTCTTTAGGACAAGAACCATGGCCAATTATTCCTGGGCAGGAGTAGGAATGAATTTCAGTCAAGAAATCTAACATGTAGCTGAGTGGATTCAGAATTGCTATAGAATAGAGATTGCCTTGGGAATCTCATTTTTCCTCTTTCTGCACAAGAATGTCTAGAGTGGTTATCCTGTGCCTGTCCCATACACGTGTGTGTGTGTGTGTGTGTATGGTATGGTTGTCCAAAAAGTTCATTCAGGTTTCACATTACATTAGATGGAAACCCAAGCTTTTTGACCAACTGAATATGTATGGCTAACTTGTCTCTTTAGCTCATGGGGCTTGAGATCTAAGCATAGCAGTCACCAATCTTTTTGGCACCAGGGACCAGTTTTGTGGAAAACAATATTTCCATGGATCGGGGGCAGGGGAATTGTTTAAATGAGGATGATTCAAGTGCATCACATTTCTTGTGTACTTTGTTTCCATTATTATTACATCAGCTCCACCTCAGATCATCATGCACTAGATCCCAGAGGTTGGGGACTCTTGATCCAAGGAACTGTACTCAAGGAGTTGTACTTAAGGAATGACACCTGAGAGTTGAAGCCTCACCTGGATCTGATTAAGTTGACATGTTTCTGGACTTTAAGCTGATGCTATACATGGTTGAAACTTGGAATTGGAAGAGGATGAGCATATTTCCTATGTGAAAGTAAATTTTAATCTGTAGCCAGAAGATAAGTTAAATAGTTTTAAAATATGTTCACAAATCATTCAACACCCTTCCCTCCAAAAAACAATCTTAATTCACTTTCCCTTGAGCTTAGACTGGGTTTGGTGTCTTCATGCTAAGGAATAGAATGTTATAGAAATGATAATATGTGATCTCCAAGTCATGTTCATAAAAGGCATTACAGCTTCTTTCTTGCTCTCTTTTAGATCATTTTCCTTGAGAGAAACCAGCTGCCATGTCATGAGGATGCTCAAGTAGTCCCAGAAAAAGTTTCATGTGGTCTGTGTAGAGAGAGACTGAGATTTTCTGCGAACAAACATAAGTGAGTCATCTTGGAAGCAGTCCCGTCAAGCTTTCAAAGACTCCAGTCCTGTTCAACATCTTGAATGTAGTCTCATGAGACACCCTGAGCCAGAACTATCCAACTAAGCCCAAACCAAATCCATGACCCTTAAGTAAATGGGAAATAATAGGTATTTGTTGTCTTCCACTAGCAATTTTGGGGATAGTTTGTTACATGGCAATATATATCTAATATAGATACATGGTGTTCTGTCGCTCTCCTCCTTTGTTTTTTGTTAGTATAAGCAATGCTGCAACAAAGCATCTTTGTATGCATATCTTTATGTCCTCATGATATTATTTCTGTAGGATAAATTCTTAAAATTGGAACTTTAGGCTTACCCACTTTAAACTTAGGTAGATATTGTCAAATTACCTCCCCTAATAATTGTAATAATTTATACTCTCCCAAACAGTGGAATCAATTGTCTCTTTATCTTTGCCAATTTAAATGTTATTAATCTGTCTAATCTTTCTCAATTTTATTTTTAGGATATTTTATTAACTTAGGTTCTTTATTGGGGAGGATGAGCATCTTTCTGTATATTTATTATTTTTAAAAAAGCACCTTTCTTATTTCAGATGAATTTTTCCTTGCATGCTCCTTTCCCTTGATCTGCCTTCTTCTACAATGCCTAGCAAACAGTTCACATTACATAGATGTGCTGTATTTGTATGGCTAGACAATGGAATAGTAAATGAAATTCTGACACATAGAAAGTCTTTATTTAACCCCATGGGACTGACTTTTAATTGGGAAAAAATTACCTTAACTACCAATTAATTTATTGTTTTCTTTATCATTATTAATATGCAATTATCATTCAAGTGTTCTCTAAGTTCCTTATTTTTAACTGTTTAATACTTTTGCCTCTAAAAGTGCAATACTTTTGCTCTCTGAAAATTTAAAACTTAGCAGAATAGTTACATAACAATAATAATATCATTATAATAGATACAACAATATAATGATGCTAATTCCAATATTCTTGGGTACTTACTGAGTGACAAGTACATTATATACATCACTGATCTAATTTAATATTTACTACAGTCCTGTAACTATTGCTATTTCCCACCACAGAAATGGAAGAACTAATATTCAGTGAGTGAGACTAAATAAATTCACCATGATCATATAGTGATTATACAGTAGAGCTGGGATTCAAACTCTGTCTGAATTCAAAGGCTATCTTCTTTCTAAGTACTCGACTGAATTTCTCAGATATAAATCATTTGTACAGTTATATACTCATGTTGTATGTTCAAAGAAAATGGAGGATTCAGAAAAGAATTTCACAATTTTAAATGATGAACAATGAAGTTATATTTTTTCTCCTTCCCAAAGGGCACTGTCTATTGATATTGATTCTCTTTTAAGAACAATGAATTTTCCTTTCCCTCATTGTTAACAAACTAATTCAACCATTAATGGGTAAGTGACTTAGACCCAGTTAAAGTGAGAAACACAATGGAACTTTAGGCTTACCACTTAACTTGGTAGATATTGTCAAATTACCTCCCCTAATAATTGTAATAATTTATACTCTCCCAAACAGTGGAATCAATTGTCTCTTTATCTTTGCCAATTTAAATGTTATTAATCTGTCTAATCTTTCTCAATTTTATTTTTAGGATATTTTATTAACTTAGGTTCTTTATTGGGGAGGATGAGCATCTTTCTGTATATTTATTATTTTAAAAAGCACCTTTCTTATTTCAGATGAATTTTTCCTTGCATGCTCCTTTCCCTTGATCTGCCTTCTTCTACAATGCCTAGCAAACAGTTCACATTACATAGATGTGCTGTATTTGTATGGCTAGACAATGGAATAGTAAATGAAATTCTGACACATAGAAAGTCTTTATTTAACCCCATGGGACTGACTTTTAATTGGGAAAAAATTACCTTAACTACCAATTAATTTATTGTTTTCTTTATCATTATTAATATGCAATTATCATTCAAGTGTTCTCTAAGTTCCTTATTTTTAACTGTTTAATACTTTTGCCTCTAAAAGTGCAATACTTTTGCTCTCTGAAAATTTAAAACTTAGCAGAATAGTTACATAACAATAATAATATCATTATAATAGATACAACAATATAATGATGCTAATTCCAATATTCTTGGGTACTTACTGAGTGACAAGTACATTATATACATCACTGATCTAATTTAATATTTACTACAGTCCTGTAACTATTGCTATTTCCCACCACAGAAATGGAAGAACTAATATTCAGTGAGTGAGACTAAATAAATTCACCATGATCATATAGTGATTATACAGTAGAGCTGGGATTCAAACTCTGTCTGAATTCAAAGGCTATCTTCTTTCTAAGTACTCGACTGAATTTCTCAGATATAAATCATTTGTACAGTTATATACTCATGTTGTATGTTCAAAGAAAATGGAGGATTCAGAAAAGAATTTCACAATTTTAAATGATGAACAATGAAGTTATATTTTTTCTCCTTCCCAAAGGGCACTGTCTATTGATATTGATTCTCTTTTAAGAACAATGAATTTTCCTTTCCCTCATTGTTAACAAACTAATTCAACCATTAATGGGTAAGTGACTTAGACCCAGTTAAAGTGAGAAACACAATTGAAACATTTATAAAAATGAAAGAGAAAAAAAAGAAAATGTGATTTCTTTTCACAGTGATCATCATTCTCCTACCATCTAAAGATTTCTGTCAAGCTGAGAAAATTCTCCCAGTCAGTTCAGAAATAGAGAACTTCAAAATGAATTTCAGCACACCACCAAGATAATGGGATTGATGGCTTTTTACAAAGCAATTTACAAACTTTCAGAGATAATTTGGATTTCTGGATGTTAAGGTTGGAGAAGGAAATGGCAACCCACTCCAGTATTCTTGCCTGAAAAATCTCACAAAAAGAAGGAGTCTGGTGGATTACAGTCCAAAGGGTCCCAAAGAGTAGGATATGACTGAGCAACTAAGCAAGCATGCATGTTGATCTTACCCAAGACAGAAGGCAAGTATGCTTTCTAGATGATGTTCCAGAATGTTCAATCAGAGTGATGTAAATTTATTTTTAGAGGTGAACACTGCCCAAATTGTCAAAAGTTCCTTTCTGACAAGCCTTCTGTAACATCAAGCAGGGTAGAATGCAAGAAGGTAGAGAGTAAGAGGCTTTGTCCATGAGAGCACTGGGAACTAGGTTCATGGTACGCATTTCTCTGCTGCCTTTCCTGAGACATATCTACCAGGTTTCATCATTTTGTCAGGAAAAGAAAAGAAAAATGGTTTAGTTTCTTTTTTTTCCTATTGAATGTGGCAAACTCATGTTCCCTCAATGCTGAACTCAGATGCCTGCTGGAATAACGTTTTATTATAGGCATAACAACTCATATTCAGTAGCAACAGTGACAGTGCTAACATGCTTTATACCAGGAACAAAAAAAGGCATAAGTACTCGACTGAATTTCTCAGATATAAATCATTTGTACAGTTATATACTCATGTTGTATGTTCAAAGAAAATGGAGGATTCAGAAAAGAATTTCACAATTTTAAATGATGAACAATGAAGTTATATTTTTTCTCCTTCCCAAAGGGCACTGTCTATTGATATTGATTCTCTTTTAAGAACAATGAATTTTCCTTTCCCTCATTGTTAACAAACTAATTCAACCATTAATGGGTAAGTGACTTAGACCCAGTTAAAGTGAGAAACACAATTGAAACATTTATAAAAATGAAAGAGAAAAAAAAGAAAATGTGATTTCTTTTCACAGTGATCATCATTCTCCTACCATCTAAAGATTTCTGTCAAGCTGAGAAAATTCTCCCAGTCAGTTCAGAAATAGAGAACTTCAAAATGAATTTCAGCACACCACCAAGATAATGGGATTGATGGCTTTTTACAAAGCAATTTACAAACTTTCAGAGATAATTTGGATTTCTGGATGTTAAGGTTGGAGAAGGAAATGGCAACCCACTCCAGTATTCTTGCCTGAAAAATCTCACAAAAAGAAGGAGTCTGGTGGATTACAGTCCAAAGGGTCCCAAAGAGTAGGATATGACTGAGCAACTAAGCAAGCATGCATGTTGATCTTACCCAAGACAGAAGGCAAGTATGCTTTCTAGATGATGTTCCAGAATGTTCAATCAGAGTGATGTAAATTTATTTTTAGAGGTGAACACTGCCCAAATTGTCAAAAGTTCCTTTCTGACAAGCCTTCTGTAACATCAAGCAGGGTAGAATGCAAGAAGGTAGAGAGTAAGAGGCTTTGTCCATGAGAGCACTGGGAACTAGGTTCATGGTACGCATTTCTCTGCTGCCTTTCCTGAGACATATCTACCAGGTTTCATCATTTTTGTCAGGAAAAAGAAAAGAGAAAAATGGTTTAGTTTCTTTTTTTTCCTATTGAATGTGGCAAACTCATGTTCCCTCAATGCTGAACTCAGATGCCTGCTGGAATAACGTTTTATTATAGGCATAACAACTCATATTCAGTAGCAACAGTGACAGTGCTAACATGCTTTATACCAGGAACAAAAAAAGGCATAATGGTGGCAGCATGATGAGTAGTCTTGCCACAGGAACCTAAGAAATGAGGGCACTGGGAATCATTTCTCTTCAACCTATGTGTTGTTTCACATGCTCACTGAAGGGTGACAACAAAATGGATAAAACACTGGTATCTCTCTAAAACAGGTGCTGCAGACTCTTGTGGTGATGACAAAATGTTTATTCATTAAAATTTGTTGTTTCGTGTATCTCTAACTCAGTTTTATTCAGCCACCTGCACATTAACCACTGTTTATAGGACAACTAGGCAACATGACACTCAAAGATACACAGAAAGTCATTCTCAGTTCATAGAAGTCATTTCAATAAAATTAAATAACAACAATTGGACTTCCTAATACAAAATTTTGTGTTTTGAATATATTTTAAAGACATATTCTCTTACTTTATAAATGGTTATTATGCTCTTTAATTTCTCACAACACTCTTTATAGCAAATGGAGACTGATACTGAAGCATTATTCATTAAATCCATTCATGAGTTTTTGCTTCTCCTGTTTCTAAAAATAAAGAGCTGAAGAAATGCAAAGAACATTTATATATAACGGGATAGGAAAAAAATTAAATAATGTAACAATGACTTCCATATCTGGCTGCATGTTTGCTTAGGTATATTGAACGTTCATCCTTATCAAAACAAAATAAATATTACATAAAATATAATAAATCTATGGCTGATATGGAAAGAAAGAATGGACTGAGTAGATTTATAAACTCAAGTGAAAGCAAGATTGCTAGTAAAGGAGTGAATGCCAAAAGCAGCTTTGCCCTGAATATTTTTTCTGACATTATGATGACTACGGGCAGAAGGGCAATGGGACATAAAGCCCAGGACCAGCCCAAATGAGGATTCCAATAAAAGACCTCTGCATAAAACTGGGATCCCCAAAGGCTACTCTCACTATAAAAGCAAATGAGAGACAAAAAGTGAATCTCAATGCATACAATTTTTTAAAAGTGATTTAGGATATTGGAGGATCCCAGGATGAAATGCAGAAAATGACAAAAGTATCTAATTGTATTACAAACATATGAAAAAGATAAGGGGAAAAGGTACTGTGTTGTATCTTTGAATGTGAAGCGAATTTGAAAAAACAAAGGCAAAATGAACTGTCGTATGCACTCTAATTAATAACGCTGTTTGTTCAGAGGGTATAGGTTAACACTTCTAATACTGCTATTTATATACTTAAGCAGTTGGATAATTAAATAAACAGATAGTGGATGGTGGGAGCCCATTTTTCCTTTTGGAGTGGGAGTTTACACATAAGCAAGGTGAGGGCATCAGAATGATCCACCTAAGTAATAGATTAGAGTTGGTGATTACAATCGGAACTTATGTTTAGCCTAATAAAGAAGCAAACAGTTATAATAGAAATATTTATAGATACTCGTAGATATAGATATTTATAGCTGTAGCATCTTATAAAGGACCTGGAGCATCTTATAATGCCAGACAGTAATGAAATGCTCTTAAACAAAACAAAACTAAAGTAAGCTCCACAATGATAAGGGTACATCAAAAGGACATAGAAGTTAGCTGAAAGAATTCCCAGTGGCCAAAGCTGAAATAATTTGAGAAACAAAATAAATAAAGTAGCTTTGTATTATCATTCAAAGCGAAGGCTTCCCTGGTAGCTCAGGTGGTAAACAATTCACCTGCAGTATAGGAGAGCCCAGTTCCATTCCTGGGTCAGGAAGATTCCCTGGATAAGGGATAGGCTATTCACGCTAGTATTCTCAGGCTTCCCTGGTGGTTCAGACAGTAAAGAATCTGCCTGCAATGCGGGAGACCTAGGTTCAATCCCTGGGTTGGGAAGATTCCCGGGAGAGGACATGGCAACCCACTCCAATATTCTTCCCTGATGCATCCCCATGGATAGAGGAGCCTGGAAGGTATAGTCCATAGGGTCACAAATGGTAGGATATGATTGAGTGACTAAGCAGAGCACAGTATAATTCAAAGCATACAATAAATATCTTAAATTCCATATTGGTATGAATAAATGAGACAGATGGGATTCAAACCTTCCATGCTGAAGCAAATTTCAACTAAAAAAAGTGACTCAAATACAATTTTTAAAAGTGATTTAGGATATTGGAGGATCCCAGGATGAAATGCAGAAAATGACAAAAGTATCTAATTGTATTACAAACATATGAAAAAGATAAGGGGAAAAGGTACTGTGTTGTATCTTTGAATGTGAAGCGAATTTGAAAAAACAAAGGCAAAATGAACTGTCGTATGCACTCTAATTAATAACGCTGTTTGTTCAGAGGGTATAGGTTAACACTTCTAATACTGCTATTTATATACTTAAGCAGTTGGATAATTAAATAAACAGATAGTGGATGGTGGGAGCCCATTTTTCCTTTTGGAGTGGGAGTTTACACATAAGCAAGGTGAGGGCATCAGAATGATCCACCTAAGTAATAGATTAGAGTTGGTGATTACAATCGGAACTTATGTTTAGCCTAATAAAGAAGCAAACAGTTATAATAGAAATATTTATAGATACTCGTAGATATAGATATTTATAGCTGTAGCATCTTATAAAGGACCTGGAGCATCTTATAATGCCAGACAGTAATGAAATGCTCTTAAACAAAACAAAACTAAAGTAAGCTCCACAATGATAAGGGTACATCAAAAGGACATAGAAGTTAGCTGAAAGAATTCCCAGTGGCCAAAGCTGAAATAATTTGAGAAACAAAATAAATAAAGTAGCTTTGTATTATCATTCAAAGCGAAGGCTTCCCTGGTAGCTCAGGTGGTAAACAATTCACCTGCAGTATAGGAGAGCCCAGTTCCATTCCTGGGTCAGGAAGATTCCCTGGATAAGGGATAGGCTATTCACGCTAGTATTCTCAGGCTTCCCTGGTGGTTCAGACAGTAAAGAATCTGCCTGCAATGCGGGAGACCTAGGTTCAATCCCTGGGTTGGGAAGATTCCCGGGAGAGGACATGGCAACCCACTCCAATATTCTTCCCTGATGCATCCCCATGGATAGAGGAGCCTGGAAGGTATAGTCCATAGGGTCACAAATGGTAGGATATGATTGAGTGACTAAGCAGAGCACAGTATAATTCAAAGCATACAATAAATATCTTAAATTCCATATTGGTATGAATAAATGAGACAGATGGGATTCAAACCTTCCATGCTAAAGAATTTCAAATAATTTATACAGATACTTTACCTTTAAGGAACTGACAGAGCAAAACTCCTTACTCCTTAAGTGTGGGCTGCACATAACGACTTCCATCTAAAGAGTACAGAATGAAAAAGGAAAGGAGAGTAACCTTCCAGCGGGGAAGCCTGACAAACACTGTCTCAGCCAGGGACTAAGATCAACATCCACAGTCATAAATCATACTGATGGTATGCACTTCTGATACCCTGTGATGAAAATAGCAGTTTTACTTCTCTGATCTTCTTCCCTCAAGCCCATAATCGCTGTCTAATCATGAGAAAAACACAAGACAAATTCCAATTGAATAACATTCTACAAAATATCTGACTAGCTCTTCTCAAAATAGTCAAGATTATCCAAAACAAGGAAATTCTTAGAAACCATCAGAGCCAAGAGATGCCTATGGAGACCTGATAGCTTCAAGGTAATGTGTTATCCTGCATGAGATCTTAACGACAGAAAAAAAAGGATGTTAGATAAAAACTAGATAAATCTGGTCTTTTCTGGTGGTCCAGTGGGTAAGGACACGCCTTGCAGTGCAAGGAGCACCGGTTCCATCCCTGGACTGGGAAAATCCCACATGCCACGGAGCAGCTGGACCAGTGTGTCCAACTACCGAGCCAGAGCTCTGGAGCGCATGCGCCTAGAGCCAGTACTCTGCAGCAAGAGAGGCCACTGCGATGGGAGTCCCACACAGGCCAAAGAATAATGATGGATGACAATAGTAAATAAAACAATAAAAAAAAAAACTAGATAAATCTAAATATAAACTGTAGTTAATAATATATCAGTATTTGTTTATTAATTTTAAGAAATGGACCATACCAATATGTCAGTAATAAGGGCTACTGTATGTGGGGTGTATGGGCACTCTCTGTATTGTCTTCACACTTTTTCTATAAATGTAAAAGTCGAAAATAGAAGACATTTATTTTTAAATTCAAAAAATAACAAAGCAGAACACATACCTATCTTGACTTTGATCCTGGGTGAAGGAAAATTCTTTCTCTGGAAATTTGTATCATGAGCTGTCCCTATACTTATTTTTCATCCAGTCATATGACCTGTGGTGTCTGGAAAATCACCTGTCAAAAATTTAATGTAAAGTAGACATCCCTAGTGGACTTTCTCAATGGTTCAGCAGTAAAGAATCCACCTGCAACTCAGGAACTGCAGGAGATGCAGGTTCAATCCCTGGATGGGGAAGATCTCCCCTGGGCATGGCAACCAAATCCAGTATTCTTGCCTGGAGAATCTCATGGATAGCAGAGCCTGTTGGGTTACAGTTCATGGGATAGCCCAGACATGACTTAGCTAACTAAATCACCACAAATTACTTAGACTCCCTCTCACTGTGGTAGCGCTAGTGGTAAAGAACTCACCTGCAATGCAGGCTATATAAGGGATGTGGGTTTGATCCCTGGGTTAGGAAGATCCCCTGGAGGAGGGCATGGCAACCCACTCCAGTATTCTTGCCTGGAGAATCCCATGGACAGAGGAGCCTGGTGGGTTACAGTCCATGAAGTCACAGAGTCAGACACGAATGAAGCAACTGAGCACACACACACACACACACTTTTTTTTTCATTAACTAGAAATAAAACTAATCAAATCATTTTAATTCTTTGGATCTGAGTTTCTTTATGTAAAATAAAGGGATGGACTGGGTCCCTTGATGAATTCTTTCAATTCTATGATTATCTCATAGTTATTATTAAAAGTTGTATGGGGCTTCCCCTGGTGGTCCAGTGGATAAGGACACCGCCTTGCAGTGCAAGGGGCGCCGGTTCGATCCCTGGCCTGGGAAGATCCCACGTGCCGCGGAGTGGCTGGACTGATGTGTCCAATTACCGAACTGGAGCTCTGGAGCGCGTGCGCCCAGAGCTGGCGCTCTGCGACGACAGACGCCATCATGCCACCACGATGGGAGGCCCACAGGAGCCAAAGAACAAAGATGGATGAAAAATAGAGAAATGAAAGACCAATAGAAGTGGCCCGCCCGCTCCCCTCCCTCCTCAACCCGACCCGGCCCAAAATAAATAAATAAATAAATAAATCTTTAAAAAAAAAAAAAAAGGTTGTATGTTTGTTTCTGTTTTGTTAAAAAGGACAAGATAATATCTATAAAAGTTGCATATATTAAAATTATATGTTTGCATATATTAAAGCTGTATGTTTGTTATCTGTACTACTATTACATATTTTGGCATGAAAACGGTTGTTAATGAAGGATTTTTTTCAATTTTTAAGGTTCAGTCTGCGGCAATTATTATTTTTTTATTCCATAGAATTTATCCCTTAGCTTTTCTTCCATAGACTATCCTTGACCCTTTCCTCATCCCTTTCAAAACAATTTCACATTAGGTACATTTCAGGGTAAATTCACATTTTTGAAGTTTTTATTTGATAGCAGGGAGTCATGGAGTGGTGGGGAAGGAGGAGGCTAGGTCTTTGCAGTTTAAGCCTTAAGTCTCACCCCCAAAATGAAAACTATTCCATAGGGTATTTCTATTCTATGTCAAAATTTTCTTAAAATCTGTCATAGTTGTGAACTCTCTTATACCTATCCTTTGCAAGTCCTGCTCACCTTCATTCTTTGCTGTGAAAATTCAGCTTTAAATGCATCTATAGTTACCTATGCAAGATTCTGAGTGCCAAAGAAACCTGAGTGAGTCAAGTGAGTGAGTGAGTGTTAGTTGCTCACTCCTGTGTGACTCTTTTCAACGCCAAGGACTGTAACCTGCCAGGATCTTCTGTCCATGGAATTCTCCAGGCAAGAATACTGGTGTGAATAGTCACTCCCTTCTCCAGGTTATCTTCCCAAACCAGAGACTGAACCCAGGTCTCCCACACTGCAAGTGAATTCTTCACCATCTGAGCCACCAGGAAGCCCTAAAGAAACTTACTCAAGCTTAATTTTTTTGGACAGAGTTTGAAGAACATTGGATTTGATCTTGGTTAATAGTTGCACTTGAACCAGAGTATCCTCGTGGACAAATTTTTTATTCTAAGCCTTAGGCTCCTAATCTGCTAAAAGAAGCTATAACCATACCTCTTACACTTGTGTCACATGGTACATTTCAATTTGCAAGGAAATAATGAACCTGAAAGTACTTATCATTGGTAAAGAGTTCCACAGCGTGAGTGATACTAGGCATCCTGAAACTTCATTAAATTTCATTCCTAGTTTCATTTTCCCCTTCCTTGGGTCAGAATAAATACATTGACCTGTTCAGTTTAGACAAAAGTAGAGAATATGGCTAAGGTTTACAGAATAATGGAAGGTTTTAAGTTAAGACCAAATGATCACTCTTCATTCAATTCTAAAGAGAGTTATAAACACTTATTAGAATTAATAACCTGAGTTACTTTACGAACTTCTTAAAGTTCAGTCTGCGGCAATTATTATTTTTTTATTCCATAGAATTTATCCCTTAGCTTTTCTTCCATAGACTATCCTTGACCCTTTCCTCATCCCTTTCAAAACAATTTCACATTAGGTACATTTCAGGGTAAATTCACATTTTTGAAGTTTTTATTTGATAGCAGGGAGTCATGGAGTGGTGGGGAAGGAGGAGGCTAGGTCTTTGCAGTTTAAGCCTTAAGTCTCACCCCCAAAATGAAAACTATTCCATAGGGTATTTCTATTCTATGTCAAAATTTTCTTAAAATCTGTCATAGTTGTGAACTCTCTTATACCTATCCTTTGCAAGTCCTGCTCACCTTCATTCTTTGCTGTGAAAATTCAGCTTTAAATGCATCTATAGTTACCTATGCAAGATTCTGAGTGCCAAAGAAACCTGAGTGAGTCAAGTGAGTGAGTGAGTGTTAGTTGCTCACTCCTGTGTGACTCTTTTCAACGCCAAGGACTGTAACCTGCCAGGATCTTCTGTCCATGGAATTCTCCAGGCAAGAATACTGGTGTGAATAGTCACTCCCTTCTCCAGGTTATCTTCCCAAACCAGAGACTGAACCCAGGTCTCCCACACTGCAAGTGAATTCTTCACCATCTGAGCCACCAGGGAAGCCCTAAAGAAACTTACTCAAGCTTAATTTTTTTGGACAGAGTTTGAAGAACATTGGATTTGATCTTGGTTAATAGTTGCACTTGAACCAGAGTATCCTCGTGGACAAATTTTTTATTCTAAGCCTTAGGCTCCTAATCTGCTAAAAGAAGCTATAACCATACCTCTTACACTTGTGTCACATGGTACATTTCAATTTGCAAGGAAATAATGAACCTGAAAGTACTTATCATTGGTAAAGAGTTCCACAGCGTGAGTGATACTAGGCATCCTGAAACTTCATTAAATTTCATTCCTAGTTTCATTTTCCCCTTCCTTGGGTCAGAATAAATACATTGACCTGTTCAGTTTAGACAAAAGTAGAGAATATGGCTAAGGTTTACAGAATAATGGAAGGTTTTAAGTTAAGACCAAATGATCACTCTTCATTCAATTCTAAAGAGAGTTATAAACACTTATTAGAATTAATAACCTGAGTTACTTTACACAGATAATCTATGAAACACAATTTGTCAAGAAACAGCAAATGTTGTTTTGAAATTTAGGTGGAATTGGGTGGAGGAATTTGGGTCAGTATTAAATTAATAGCGATATTAAAGTACTGGTCTTCCCACAGTTGAGGAGTAAACAGTTTGCCTGCCAATGCAGGAGGCACAGGTTCCATCCCTAGGTCAGGAAGATTCCCTGGAATAGGAAATGGCAACCCACTACAGCATTCGTGCCTGGAAAAAACCCATGGACAGAGAAGCCTGGTGGCTTACAGTCCATCGGGTTGCAAGAGTCAGATAGGACTTAGCCACTAGACAATAATATTAAGGTAGCGAATTAATGTTAATATAGCTCACCAGACTCCCCTGTCCATGGGATTTTCCAGGCAAGAATACTGGAGAGGGTTGCCATTTCCTCCTGCAAGGGACCTTTTCGACCCAGGGATCGAACCGAGTCTCTTGCATTCCTGTATTGGCAGGTGGATTATTTACTACTGAGCCACCAGGAAGCCCCCCTCAAAAATTATTGTTAATTAAAGTAAACCAGATATCTCAAGTTCAGGAGTTTAGTGCTTTTCTTCGCTGGGAAGATGCAAGAGTCTGGGTTCACTGAAATCATTTCTTTCATATGCATCTCAGCTATCTGGGCTCAGTATCCTGCGTGTTTTTATTTTGTTTTTGCTCAGTGCTCCCCCTAGGGAGGCTTCCCTGGTAGCTCAAACAGTAAAGATCACCTGCAGTGTGGGAGACCTGGGTTTGATCCCAAGGCTGGGAAGATCCCCTGGGGAAGGGCATAGTAACCCACTTCAGTATTTCTGCTTGGGGAATGCCCAAGGACAGAGGAGTCTTGCGGGCTGCAATCCAAGGGGTCACAAGAGTCCAACACGACTGAGCAACTAAGCAGTAGCACCCGAGGGAGTGTCTGCAGCCTAAAGGCTGCCAGATCCTAGGTATTGTTTTCTTTCCTGGTTGCCCTACTTAAAGCAGGCTTAAGGGGCGCCCTTAAGTTAAGACCAAATGATCACTCTTCATTCAATTCTAAAGAGAGTTATAAACACTTATTAGAATTAATAACCTGAGTTACTTTACACAGATAATCTATGAAACACAATTTGTCAAGAAACAGCAAATGTTGTTTTGAAATTTAGGTGGAATTGGGTGGAGGAATTTGGGTCAGTATTAAATTAATAGCGATATTAAAGTACTGGTCTTCCCACAGTTGAGGAGTAAACAGTTTGCCTGCCAATGCAGGAGGCACAGGTTCCATCCCTAGGTCAGGAAGATTCCCTGGAATAGGAAATGGCAACCCACTACAGCATTCGTGCCTGGAAAAAACCCATGGACAGAGAAGCCTGGTGGCTTACAGTCCATCGGGTTGCAAGAGTCAGATAGGACTTAGCCACTAGACAATAATATTAAGGTAGCGAATTAATGTTAATATAGCTCACCAGACTCCCCTGTCCATGGGATTTTCCAGGCAAGAATACTGGAGAGGGTTGCCATTTCCTCCTGCAAGGGACCTTTTCGACCCAGGGATCGAACCGAGTCTCTTGCATTCCTGTATTGGCAGGTGGATTATTTACTACTGAGCCACCAGGGAAGCCCCCATCAAAAAATTATTGTTAATTAAAGTAAACCAGATATCTCAAGTTCAGGAGTTTAGTGCTTTTCTTCGCTGGGAAGATGCAAGAGTCTGGGTTCACTGAAATCATTTCTTTCATATGCATCTCAGCTATCTGGGCTCAGTATCCTGCGTGTTTTTATTTTGTTTTTGCTCAGTGCTCCCCCTAGGGAGGCTTCCCTGGTAGCTCAAACAGTAAAGATCACCTGCAGTGTGGGAGACCTGGGTTTGATCCCAAGGCTGGGAAGATCCCCTGGGGAAGGGCATAGTAACCCACTTCAGTATTTCTGCTTGGGGAATGCCCAAGGACAGAGGAGTCTTGCGGGCTGCAATCCAAGGGGTCACAAGAGTCCAACACGACTGAGCAACTAAGCAGTAGCACCCGAGGGAGTGTCTGCAGCCTAAAGGCTGCCAGATCCTAGGTATTGTTTTCTTTCCTGGTTGCCCTTAGGGCTTAGAAATTCACATTTGGAGGGCTGAAATGGTTGTGACTGTGACATCCTTATTTACTGATACAGCACGTATGTTCCATTTCTCCCTGTCATCAATTATTCTTGGAATTTGGTGAACATAAGAATTTGGAATCAATCACTCAAGAGTTCTTTCTGGGATCCCCCACTGGGGAGCGATTTCCTTCTCCCTCAAAGGGAGGTAACATTGCTCCGTCTAACTCGAAGTTGTTGGAGGAACCAATGCGCTGGACTGGAAAGACAGGTACAGTTGCTTCTGTTATTGAGACCAGGAGAGAGGAGCAAGAGCAATGCATTTGAAATAAATCTGGCTCTTCCCAGATGAAGGACACTTTGATGAATAGAAAGTCAGCTCTCTTTGCCCTAAGTCTATTTCGTATCATTTCAAATGTGGTTAAGAGAGGGGAAGGTCGGGGAAGTTTATAGAACTGGGATACAGGACCCTCCCTCCCCGCAGCTGTTTAAACGTTGTTCCTCCGTTCATTCATTCCACAAATCTTTCCCATACCCCTGATGGGCGCCACTTTGCTAGGCGGTGGGAGCCAAGAGGAAAAGATCCAGAATGCGGTCTCACGGAGGCCTGCACCCGGCTGAGCAGGCACCAGACGCACAACTGCAGGGCGGCAAGGTCCCAGGACCAGGCGAGCCGCGCCAACCCCGCCTCCGGACGGTCCGCCCTCGGAGCGGCCCGCAGAGGCCGAGCCCATCCCCACCCTACCCGCATCTCAGCTATCTGGGCTCAGTATCCTGCGTGTTTTTATTTTGTTTTTGCTCAGTGCTCCCCCTAGGGAGGCTTCCCTGGTAGCTCAAACAGTAAAGATCACCTGCAGTGTGGGAGACCTGGGTTTGATCCCAAGGCTGGGAAGATCCCCTGGGGAAGGGCATAGTAACCCACTTCAGTATTTCTGCTTGGGGAATGCCCAAGGACAGAGGAGTCTTGCGGGCTGCAATCCAAGGGGTCACAAGAGTCCAACACGACTGAGCAACTAAGCAGTAGCACCCGAGGGAGTGTCTGCAGCCTAAAGGCTGCCAGATCCTAGGTATTGTTTTCTTTCCTGGTTGCCCTTAGGGCTTAGAAATTCACATTTGGAGGGCTGAAATGGTTGTGACTGTGACATCCTTATTTACTGATACAGCACGTATGTTCCATTTCTCCCTGTCATCAATTATTCTTGGAATTTGGTGAACATAAGAATTTGGAATCAATCACTCAAGAGTTCTTTCTGGGATCCCCCACTGGGGAGCGATTTCCTTCTCCCTCAAAGGGAGGTAACATTGCTCCGTCTAACTCGAAGTTGTTGGAGGAACCAATGCGCTGGACTGGAAAGACAGGTACAGTTGCTTCTGTTATTGAGACCAGGAGAGAGGAGCAAGAGCAATGCATTTGAAATAAATCTGGCTCTTCCCAGATGAAGGACACTTTGATGAATAGAAAGTCAGCTCTCTTTGCCCTAAGTCTATTTCGTATCATTTCAAATGTGGTTAAGAGAGGGGAAGGTCGGGGAAGTTTATAGAACTGGGATACAGGACCCTCCCTCCCCGCAGCTGTTTAAACGTTGTTCCTCCGTTCATTCATTCCACAAATCTTTCCCATACCCCTGATGGGCGCCACTTTGCTAGGCGGTGGGAGCCAAGAGGAAAAGATCCAGAATGCGGTCTCACGGAGGCCTGCACCCGGCTGAGCAGGCACCAGACGCACAACTGCAGGGCGGCAAGGTCCCAGGACCAGGCGAGCCGCGCCAACCCCCGCCTCCGGACGGTCCGCCCTCGGAGCGGCCCGCAGAGGCCGAGCCCATCCCCCACCCTACCCGCCGTGGCGCGACTTCGGCCGCGTTCCCAAGGCAACCAGAGGCGGCGCAGCGGGGCCGGCGGCGGGCGGGGAGGCAGAGGCCGCAACGGCCTCGGGGGCCACGCGGCGGGCGGGCCCAGGCGGCGGGAGCGCGGCGGCAGGTGCCGGGCCCCTGGAGGCTGTCAGAGCCCCGGGCATTGTTACCCCTGGGGCCTCAGACCTCAGGAGAGCGCGGCACAGGTAACCTGTCCCTGGACTCCAGCCCTTCGGCCCAGGTGGCCCAAGAGGGGCGGGGAACCCTAAGAAGCTGGCTGGGGTTGTTGGGGGGTTGGAGGGAGCGTGGGTGGGGCGGGGGGCTTGGACCAACCTTGCAGAAATCAGAACAGATTCCCCCAAAATTGGAAGGTCTAGGTGCTAATTGTGTGACTTTGGGCAAGTCATCTGGCTTATCTGCACCTCAGTTTCCCTGAGATGAAAGTGAAGGATTTAAAAACCCACAAAATGAAAAGTATTCACCTGAACGTACTGGTCAAGTTTCTGTTCCTTGTTTCTGCCCTTTGCTTTTCCGCTCCCCTCGCGATTTCAGAGTCTCTCTTCATTCCCTTTGTGAGTGATGTGAGACTGCCGGTTTTCCTCTATCACTTTGAATGCTGCTTAACTTTTATTCAGAGGAGCTGCAGTGCATTTAAATACTTGGCTATTTATCCCCATAGGTTATTTTAATAAAAACTTTGTTGCTGAGTCAAACTCTTTTTTTTTTGTTCTAGTTAAGGCCCTTATTCTGTTAAAGGTCCTAGTTAAGGCCTTATTCTGTTTATAACGGATCCCTCCCTCCCGCAGCTGTTTAAACGTTGTTCCTCCGTTCATTCATTCCACAAATCTTTCCCATACCCCTGATGGGCGCCACTTTGCTAGGCGGTGGGAGCCAAGAGGAAAAGATCCAGAATGCGGTCTCACGGAGGCCTGCACCCGGCTGAGCAGGCACCAGACGCACAACTGCAGGGCGGCAAGGTCCCAGGACCAGGCGAGCCGCGCCAACCCCCGCCTCCGGACGGTCCGCCCTCGGAGCGGCCCGCAGAGGCCGAGCCCATCCCCCACCCTACCCGCCGTGGCGCGACTTCGGCCGCGTTCCCAAGGCAACCAGAGGCGGCGCAGCGGGGCCGGCGGCGGGCGGGGAGGCAGAGGCCGCAACGGCCTCGGGGGCCACGCGGCGGGCGGGCCCAGGCGGCGGGAGCGCGGCGGCAGGTGCCGGGCCCTGGAGGCTGTCAGAGCCCCGGGCATTGTTACCCCTGGGGCCTCAGACCTCAGGAGAGCGCGGCACAGGTAACCTGTCCCTGGACTCCAGCCCTTCGGCCCAGGTGGCCCAAGAGGGGCGGGGAACCCTAAGAAGCTGGCTGGGGTTGTTGGGGGGTTGGAGGGAGCGTGGGTGGGGCGGGGGGCTTGGACCAACCTTGCAGAAATCAGAACAGATTCCCCCAAAATTGGAAGGTCTAGGTGCTAATTGTGTGACTTTGGGCAAGTCATCTGGCTTATCTGCACCTCAGTTTCCCTGAGATGAAAGTGAAGGATTTAAAAACCCACAAAATGAAAAGTATTCACCTGAACGTACTGGTCAAGTTTCTGTTCCTTGTTTCTGCCCTTTGCTTTTCCGCTCCCCTCGCGATTTCAGAGTCTCTCTTCATTCCCTTTGTGAGTGATGTGAGACTGCCGGTTTTCCTCTATCACTTTGAATGCTGCTTAACTTTTATTCAGAGGAGCTGCAGTGCATTTAAATACTTGGCTATTTATCCTCATAGGTTATTTTTAATAAAAACTTTGTTGCTGAGTCAAACTCTTTTTTTTTTTTTTTTGTTCTAGTTAAGGCCCCTTATTCTGTTAATAGAGGAGAGCGAGGATCACTACCTATAGGCAGTTCTTAGTCTTTTTATCCTAAATCTCATGGTATATTTATTCTAACCAAACCCAGACAGGGGCAAAGGAAGAATCTGTTCAAATAAAGGCAAACCTTTAGGGGGTCCACCAGGAAGGAAAGCTTGGGCACATTCAGCTGAGGCTGGTTTGGAGTATGAAGTTGGTTTTAACTCATCTCCTGTGCTGGCTCTTTGCAGAGTACCTGGCACGAAGATGTTGTTCAGTAGAGAGTAAATGAACATTCATTTTGGTTGATAGCATCTATTTCAACTCATCGCTAAGCTAGTGTCATAAATGCATGGGGACACACACACACATACACACAGGTGCACGAATCTACGTTTTATGGAACCAAGAGCAACTACACTCAGAAAAGCTCATAGAAAAGCATGGTTTGCCAGTAGCAAAATTTTCTTGTTTTATAGGTTAGTAAATGTTTCCTTGTTTTATAGGTTTTCTTGTTTTATAGGTTATAGCATTGAAGGAATCTAGATCATTTTTCTTCTTCACAGATTAAAAAAAATCAAGCAATACAAAGCGGACACACCAGTTTCTTGACATGGAGACCCAATCCCATAACACATTGGGGTAAGTGCAGAGACTTTTGTTTTTTTAATAAGTTGGTGCTTAACTATGCTTGGTACTTAGATCTCCGTGATGGTATGTGAATTTTGAAATTTAATATCAATAGAGGCTGTACCAATTATTTTTGGTGAGGAGTTTGGGAGAAGCTCAAATGACTTTAAGAATATGTAGTCTGAGTCTTTCCAAACTGTGGATCTGTACTGAAAAATCACCATTTTCCAACTTTCAGTGAAAATTTCCAGTGCTTTAGGGTAATGGGTGCCTGCACAGGCCTCGTGTGCTTTTGGCTTTTCACAGTGCAGCTGCTCCTGGCTGACTTGCTCCTTTTCTGCTATACTGAGTGCTCAAGCAAGCCTCCAGGCTTGCCCTTGAGGCTGGATTCAAAACTTAGACATAACCTCCAGACAGATTTGTGTGTGTGTGTGTGTGTGTGTGTGTGTGTGTGTGTGTGTGTGTGTGTGTTAGCCACTCAGTGGTGTCTGACTCTTTGTGATCCCATGGGATTTTCCAGGCAAGAATACTGGAGTGGGTTAGCATGCCCTTCTCCAGAGGATCTTCCCCATCCAGAGACTGAACGTGGGTCTCCTGAATTGCAGGCAGATTCTTTACCATCAGAGCCACCAGGGAGCTCCTCAAAACTGAGTATTTTCCCAAATGTTTCAGGAAACGATAAGTAATAGAGTTTGCCTGGCATTTTCCATTGTGAAATGTCTGTCCTCACCCCTTCCCTTCCACCAGCACCATAAAGGTTTCTCTTCCTGCTGTTTCACTAGTCACCTGACCAGTGGTTGACCCCCGGAGTTTGGAGGGTGGAGTAGTAGAGAAGGTTCAGTAGGGACCATGGTACGATAGTGCTTAGTCTTGACGGTGACTAGCTGTGGCAGTAGTTAAACCACTCCAGATACCTCACTTTCAGTTATTCTGCTCAGACTGGGATTTTATCATCAGGCTAAAGGAAAGCTGCACACGTCTGAATAATAAAAGCTATGCCTTTAAACCTCCGGCTGCATGCTCTTCCTCAGAACAGCCCTGCTAGGTATCATTCTCGTAACACAACTAATAAAATTAAGCGTATTAGAACTTAGCACACTCTAAGTTCTTGTGATAAAGAGACCCACCCTCCCACTCTTAAAAAGGATTGAAGTGTACTTCTGTCTCACAAGTTCAGAGATGAACAGATCAGGGCTGATAGGACAGCTCTGCCATTCTCAGCACATGATATCCTGCTCTGGGCCCAAATGACTTTAAGAATATGTAGTCTGAGTCTTTCCAAACTGTGGATCTGTACTGAAAAATCACCATTTTCCAACTTTCAGTGAAAATTTCCAGTGCTTTAGGGTAATGGGTGCCTGCACAGGCCTCGTGTGCTTTTGGCTTTTCACAGTGCAGCTGCTCCTGGCTGACTTGCTCCTTTTCTGCTATACTGAGTGCTCAAGCAAGCCTCCAGGCTTGCCCTTGAGGCTGGATTCAAAACTTAGACATAACCTCCAGACAGATTTGTGTGTGTGTGTGTGTGTGTGTGTGTGTGTGTGTGTGTGTGTGTGTGTGTTAGCCACTCAGTGGTGTCTGACTCTTTGTGATCCCATGGGATTTTCCAGGCAAGAATACTGGAGTGGGTTAGCATGCCCTTCTCCAGAGGATCTTCCCCATCCAGAGACTGAACGTGGGTCTCCTGAATTGCAGGCAGATTCTTTACCATCAGAGCCACCAGGGAGCTCCTCAAAACTGAGTATTTTCCCAAATGTTTCAGGAAACGATAAGTAATAGAGTTTGCCTGGCATTTTCCATTGTGAAATGTCTGTCCTCACCCCTTCCCTTCCACCAGCACCATAAAGGTTTCTCTTCCTGCTGTTTCACTAGTCACCTGACCAGTGGTTGACCCCCGGAGTTTGGAGGGTGGAGTAGTAGAGAAGGTTCAGTAGGGACCATGGTACGATAGTGCTTAGTCTTGACGGTGACTAGCTGTGGCAGTAGTTAAACCACTCCAGATACCTCACTTTCAGTTATTCTGCTCAGACTGGGATTTTATCATCAGGCTAAAGGAAAGCTGCACACGTCTGAATAATAAAAGCTATGCCTTTAAACCTCCGGCTGCATGCTCTTCCTCAGAACAGCCCTGCTAGGTATCATTCTCGTAACACAACTAATAAAATTAAGCGTATTAGAACTTAGCACACTCTAAGTTCTTGTGATAAAGAGACCCACCCTCCCACTCTTAAAAAGGATTGAAGTGTACTTCTGTCTCACAAGTTCAGAGATGAACAGATCAGGGCTGATAGGACAGCTCTGCCATTCTCAGCACATGATATCCTGCTCTGGGCCCAAGTGATTGCTTCAGCTCCCACCACCATGACCCTGTTCCTGCCAGAGCAAAGGGAGGAGTGAGAGGAGAGAGTAAGACCATTCCATGTGACCTGGAAGTGGCAGGCCTCGCTTCTGTTCACTTCCCATTGGCCAGAACTTAGCCCTAGGGCAAGATCTGGCTGCAGGGAAGACTGAGAACTGTGGCCTCTAGCTGGGCAGCTGTATGGTCAGTTAAGGTTTAGAGAAACTATAACGAAAGCAGTAGGAAATGGCAGTGTTCTTGCCTGGCAGACAGAGAAGCCTGGAAGGCTACAGTCCATGGCTGCAAAGAGTCAGATGTGACTGAGCGATTGAGCACACATGCACAATGAAAGGAAGAAGGATGGATATTGGTGGACAGCCTCTGTCACACTGAATTTAGAAAAGAGAAAGAAAGAGAAATGAAGTAGGAACTTTCCCCAGAATACCCAGCTGGTTACTAGAGGAGGTAGGATTTGATTTCAGATATGTCTGCCTCCAATCCGAGCATTCCCTGCTGCAGAAAGATGTGCGGAGCAGCCAGCCTGGAATCGAGAGCAGAGCCAGGCTAGGACTCTGGATTGAGCAGTGGTAGGTCCCTGGTGTGATTATGCACTGAAGTCCAAGATGCAGATTGAAGGTCTTAAACCTAGGGTTGAGTACCAGATATCACTTCACTCCTGTAAGCCTGCATCCATGGAGACTGCTATTTCTCATCATTCATTCTTTTGGAAAAAAGTATGGAGGACTGAATGTGTGTCGGGCACAGCACTAAGCTCTCTGACTCATACAAAGACCATTAAGAAACAAACTTTAGGGCTTCCCTGGTGGTCCAGTGTGTAATGACACTGCCTCACAGTGCAAGGGGCTCCAGTTCGATCCCTGGCCTGGGAAGATCCCTTGTGTCATGGAGTGGCTGGACCAATGTGTCTAACAATACCGAGCCAGAGCTCTGGAGCACATGTGCCCAGAGCTGGTGCTCTGCAGTGAGAGAGGCCACTGCGATGGGAGGCCCACACAGGCCAAAGAACAAAGATGAATAAAAATAGATACGTGAAAGACCAATAGAAGTGGCCAAAAAAAAAAAAAAAAAAGGATAAAAAAAGAAAAAGAAACAAACTTTAAAGAGCTTAAAATTTAGTAGAAAACCACAGAGCTTGTATGAAAAGTGAAAGTGTTCATCATACCGAACTCTTTGTGACCCCATAAACTATAACCTGTCAGGCTCCTCTGTCCATGGAATTCTCCAGGCAAGAATACTGGAGTGGGAAGCCATTCCCTTCTCCAGGAGATCTTCCTGATCCAAGGATCCAACCTGGGTCTCCTGCATTACAGGCAGATTCTTTACCATCTGAGCCACCAGGCAAGAGAGGCTTGTTTGGGTACAGGGTAATTACAAGGCAGAAGTGAATGAGAATTACTGGAGATTTCCATATGGAAATCATGACTCAGTACAACAGACATGGGAGCAGACCTTGTTGACCATGATCTTCAAAGAATGGAGAGCCAGATCGGCTTTGCCTTTGGCCCATACACTATCGAGATATATGTAAAAATTTAGATCATGAAGATAATAAAACCTCACTCATCATGGATTTAGTACATGCTTATAAACCATGTCACCTACACACACAGTAATGTTTTGTGGAACAAACTTCATCTGACAAATATGTATCTAAAATCTATAATGAGCCATCCACTGGTCTAAGCACAAGAGAGACAGTGGTGAACAAGAGACCAATCTTTCAAGGGCTTTTGTATGTTAGTAGTAGATATAAACATGTGTCGTATGCTGATATGAGGAAAGATAAAGCAGAAGATGAGAGGAATGGAATATGAATGGGGTGCTCAAACAAGAATTCCTTGGTAAGGTGGTCTTCAAGCAGAGGTTATGTCTGGAAGAAGAAAGTTCCAGACAGAAGGAACAGAGAATGCGAAGACCTCAGTTGGGAGCTTTTACACAGAACATTTACCATACAATGTGGGTGAGTCGCTAATCTCTGACATCTGGTTTATAACAGGGTTTGATTTTTATTTATCCAAGATTTCTCCCAATTATGGTGTTTGTCCCCCCGGGGTGAGAGAAGCCCCCAATAATCAACCTAAACACCTTCTTATGAAACAGACACATTTAAGTGAGTTTGCCCTTTTTGTTTTTAGAGTGGTGTGCCCAGAACATAAATAATTATAGAATGAACAAAAAATCTACTTTTACTGGACTTTTTCAGAGGATCATGTCTACATTTTTCTTTTTTTTATTATTAGTATTTCTGAATTTCTACTCTTGTTACTTTGTCTTTTTATACTTTAGTTTACTTGTTCGATTATTGAGTTAAAAATATGATTCAGTTGTTTTCATCATTTCTGGATTTCATGATTTCTTTAGATAGTACAAATGTTTAAACCTGAAGTTCCTCTTGGGCTCAGCCTTGCCGCAGCCCATAGGATTACTGTTTCCACTGTGATTTTCTACATTGTCTATTATTTCAACTTTGATTTTCCTTTGACTCAAGAGATACTGTAAGATGTAACTTCCAGGGAAGTTTAATTATCTTTTCATTACTTTTTAATACCCTTACATCTATGGTCATAGAATATGACTTGTATGTTTTTTTTGGTTTCATTAAAATTATGATTTGTGTATCATCAGCTTTCATAAATGTCCCTTAGGCCTTGATAACAAATATGTATGTTCTCTTTGCTTAAAATAAATGGTTTAAAAAGTTATACTAATACATGTATAATCAAACTGTTTAATTGTTATCATTTATATTCAAATTATGCTTTTCAAATCCATTATTACCTTTTTGTATATTTGATCTGTCACATTTTAGGAAAGATCTTTACCATATTATTTTTCTCCTCTTTCTATTGACCTATTTCTGAGAAGACAGGGGAACAAGAGACATAGGCTTTTGTATGTTAGGAGTAGATATAAACATGTGTCGTATGCTGATATGAGGAAAGATAAAGCAGAAGATGAGAGGAATGGAATATGAATGGGGTGCTCAAACAAGAATTCCTTGGTAAGGTGGTCTTCAAGCAGAGGTTATGTCTGGAAGAAGAAAGTTCCAGACAGAAGGAACAGAGAATGCGAAGACCTCAGTTGGGAGCTTTTACACAGAACATTTACCATACAATGTGGGTGAGTCGCTAATCTCTGACATCTGGTTTATAACAGGGTTTGATTTTTATTTATCCAAGATTTCTCCCAATTATGGTGTTTGTCCCCCCGGGGTGAGAGAAGCCCCCAATAATCAACCTAAACACCTTCTTATGAAACAGACACATTTAAGTGAGTTTGCCCTTTTTGTTTTTAGAGTGGTGTGCCCAGAACATAAATAATTATAGAATGAACAAAAAATCTACTTTTACTGGACTTTTTCAGAGGATCATGTCTACATTTTTCTTTTTTTTATTATTAGTATTTCTGAATTTCTACTCTTGTTACTTTGTCTTTTTATACTTTAGTTTACTTGTTCGATTATTGAGTTAAAAATATGATTCAGTTGTTTTCATCATTTCTGGATTTCATGATTTCTTTAGATAGTACAAATGTTTAAACCTGAAGTTCCTCTTGGGCTCAGCCTTGCCGCAGCCCATAGGATTACTGTTTCCACTGTGATTTTCTACATTGTCTATTATTTCAACTTTGATTTTCCTTTGACTCAAGAGATACTGTAAGATGTAACTTCCAGGGAAGTTTAATTATCTTTTCATTACTTTTTAATACCCTTACATCTATGGTCATAGAATATGACTTGTATGTTTTTTTTGGTTTCATTAAAATTATGATTTGTGTATCATCAGCTTTCATAAATGTCCCTTAGGCCTTGATAACAAATATGTATGTTCTCTTTTTCTTAAAATAAATGGTTTAAAAAGTTATACTAATACATGTATAATCAAACTGTTTAATTGTTATCATTTATATTCAAATTATGCTTTTCAAATCCATTATTACCTTTTTGTCTATTTGATCTGTCACATTTTAGGAAAGATCTTTACCATAATTGTGATTTTTCTCCTCTTCTTCCTGTATTTCAGACAGTTTTTATTTGACCTATTTCTGTGTTCTGTGACCAATATATTGAGGATCATGGATGTTATATCTTCTTGGTATATTGTATGATTTAGTTTTAGAGACTATCTCACAAGTATAAGTGAGTGGTTTTTATTTGAGTTTTACTTTGCCTGATACTGATATTGCCATCTCTGCTTTCTTTTTAACTTACTTTAGCCTGTAATAGTCTGTTCATCCCTTTTATAAAGGAAAAATTTCAATCTTTTCCTCCCTTTGTAGGAAAAAATCAGTTCTTCCCTACGATGTCTTTCTTCCCTGTGTGTCTCCTTTACCTTCACAGAAACATTTCACATCTGACACCTGTGATCACCACCTATGTGGAGGTTTTCCCACTACCAAGCAGTTCTCTGGGACATGAGCAGGGTATCCGGCCATTCAACTCAATTCTGACACTGTCCACCAGGGATAGCATTCAACCCCACAGGTTGAGGGCTTGGTCCCACAAGACTGCCTGCACCCTCTTCAGACTCCAGTTGCAAGCCCAGGTTGTCTCCTTAGCTTCTGATCGACCAGTTATAGACCAGAGATTCCAGTAACCCTCTCCTTGGATTTGATGAATTTGCTAGAGTAGCTCACAGAACTCGAGGAAACACATAACCTTTAAACTCTTACTTTCATCCAGTTTATCAAAGGATACAGATGAGCATAAACCTGAAGTTCCTCTTGGGCTCAGCCTTGCCGCAGCCCATAGGATTACTGTTTCCACTGTGATTTTCTACATTGTCTATTATTTCAACTTTGATTTTCCTTTGACTCAAGAGATACTGTAAGATGTAACTTCCAGGGAAGTTTAATTATCTTTTCATTACTTTTTAATACCCTTACATCTATGGTCATAGAATATGACTTGTATGTTTTTTTTGGTTTCATTAAAATTATGATTTGTGTATCATCAGCTTTCATAAATGTCCCTTAGGCCTTGATAACAAATATGTATGTTCTCTTTTGCTTAAAATAAATGGTTTAAAAAGTTATACTAATACATGTATAATCAAACTGTTTAATTGTTATCATTTATATTCAAATTATGCTTTTCAAATCCATTATTACCTTTTTGTCTATTTGATCTGTCACATTTTAGGAAAGATCTTTACCATAATTGTGATTTTTCTCCTCTTCTTCCTGTATTTCAGACAGTTTTTATTTGACCTATTTCTGTGTTCTGTGACCAATATATTGAGGATCATGGATGTTATATCTTCTTGGTATATTGTATGATTTAGTTTTAGAGACTATCTCACAAGTATAAGTGAGTGGTTTTTATTTGAGTTTTACTTTGCCTGATACTGATATTGCCATCTCTGCTTTCTTTTTAACTTACTTTAGCCTGTAATAGTCTGTTCATCCCTTTTATAAAGGAAAAATTTCAATCTTTTCCTCCCTTTGTAGGAAAAAATCAGTTCTTCCCTACGATGTCTTTCTTCCCTGTGTGTCTCCTTTACCTTCACAGAAACATTTCACATCTGACACCTGTGATCACCACCTATGTGGAGGTTTTCCCACTACCAAGCAGTTCTCTGGGACATGAGCAGGGTATCCGGCCATTCAACTCAATTCTGACACTGTCCACCAGGGATAGCATTCAACCCCACAGGTTGAGGGCTTGGTCCCACAAGACTGCCTGCACCCTCTTCAGACTCCAGTTGCAAGCCCAGGTTGTCTCCTTAGCTTCTGATCGACCAGTTATAGACCAGAGATTCCAGTAACCCTCTCCTTGGATTTGATGAATTTGCTAGAGTAGCTCACAGAACTCGAGGAAACACATAACCTTTAAACTCTTACTTTCATCCAATTTATCAAAGGATACAGATGAGCATCCAGATGGAAAGGATGCAAAAGATAAGGTGTGTGTGAAGGGGCTGGCTGCTCTCCCAGCATCAACCCAGAGCTCTCCAAACCCTATACTTAGGGGATTTTCATGGGGGAGTCATCACATAGCAAGACTGATTATTTATTCCATTTTCAGCTTATCTGCCTATACAAGAGAATGGAGTTGGGAGAGGCAGGACTGAAAATTCCAAGCTTCTAGTAATGGCTTGATTCTTCTGGTGTCTCGCCCTCATCAGGAGTCATCTAAGAGCCTCCTCAGGGTTGCCTCATTAGAAGAAAAGAAAGTTCTATCACCCAGGAAATTACTAGGGTGTTGAGAACCAAGGTCTAAGACCAATATTAGAGCAAAAGATATCTCTAGGAAATTACAAGGGTTTTTAGGAGCTCTGTGCTAGGAACTGGGTATAGAGACAAATATATATTTTCTATTATCTTGTACCCTCATTTTTCAATCTTTTAAAAATATCATATTATGTCCCTTACAAGTAGCATATGGTTAGATTAATGTGTGTGTGTGTGTGTGTGTGTGTGTGTGTCAGTTGGAATGTCTTTACAATTGAAGAGGCCTTTATGATCATTAATATATTAACATTTGACCCTTTTGGTTTTCCCAATATTTACTAGTCTTATCTAGTTTTCTTTTTCTTCTTTTTCTCTTAGAAATTCTATATCCTATTTTACAAGTTGTTAATTTACATTTTTTACAAACATTTTAAATTTGGATTTCTCTTCTGCCCTCCCAAATTTTAACTGTAATTTTGACCTCTTTAGCCCTGGTAAGAGTTCACCTTTAGTTCTATCTTGGCTTGCATATTTGCTTATTCCACCTCTAAGAAATAATCTGAATTTATAGTCCTGATTGCTCTTGATTTATATATCAATTCTGACACTGTCCACCAGGGATAGCATTCAACCCCACAGGTTGAGGGCTTGGTCCCACAAGACTGCCTGCACCCTCTTCAGACTCCAGTTGCAAGCCCAGGTTGTCTCCTTAGCTTCTGATCGACCAGTTATAGACCAGAGATTCCAGTAACCCTCTCCTTGGATTTGATGAATTTGCTAGAGTAGCTCACAGAACTCGAGGAAACACATAACCTTTAAACTCTTACTTTCATCCAATTTATCAAAGGATACAGATGAGCATCCAGATGGAAAGGATGCAAAAGATAAGGTGTGTGTGAAGGGGCTGGCTGCTCTCCCAGCATCAACCCAGAGCTCTCCAAACCCTATACTTAGGGGATTTTCATGGGGGAGTCATCACATAGCAAGACTGATTATTTATTCCATTTTCAGCTTATCTGCCTATACAAGAGAATGGAGTTGGGAGAGGCAGGACTGAAAATTCCAAGCTTCTAGTAATGGCTTGATTCTTCTGGTGTCTCGCCCTCATCAGGAGTCATCTAAGAGCCTCCTCAGGGTTGCCTCATTAGAAGAAAAGAAAGTTCTATCACCCAGGAAATTACTAGGGTGTTGAGAACCAAGGTCTAAGACCAATATTAGAGCAAAAGATATCTCTAGGAAATTAAAAGGGGTTTTTTAGGAGCTCTGTGCTAGGAACTGGGTATAGAGACAAATATATATTTTCTATTATCTTGTACCCTCATTTTTCAATCTTTTAAAAATATCATATTATGTCCCTTACAAGTAGCATATGGTTAGATTAATGTGTGTGTGTGTGTGTGTGTGTGTGTGTGTGTCAGTTGGAATGTCTTTACAATTGAAGAGGCCTTTATGATCATTAATATATTAACATTTGACCCTTTTGGTTTTCCCAATATTTACTAGTCTTATCTAGTTTTCTTTTTCTTCTTTTTCTCTTAGAAA
Source organism: Tragulus kanchil (assembly GCA_022376925.1). Lineage (NCBI taxonomy): Eukaryota > Metazoa > Chordata > Mammalia > Artiodactyla > Tragulidae > Tragulus > Tragulus kanchil. The sequence goes on from JAIOJX010000006.1 coordinate 98,773,856, forward strand.
TTCTATATCCTATTTTACAAGTTGTTAATTTACATTTTTTACAAACATTTTAAATTTGGATTTCTCTTCTGCCCTCCCAAATTTTAACTGTAATTTTGACCTCTTTAGCCCTGGTAAGAGTTCACCTTTAGTTCTATCTTGGCTTGCATATTTGCTTATTCCACCTCTAAGAAATAATCTGAATTTATAGTCCTGATTGCTCTTGATTTATATATAAATGATTACATATAGGTTAATGCTAATTATTTTATTGCTCTTTTAAGAATTCTTTCAACAACTGTAAATTTGATTGCATTGCTTATTACTATTTTACAAAGTCTTCCTTGTTCTTAATTAAAAATTTATTTTTAATTTGAGTAAAGTACTTCCTTAGGTAATCTTTTAATTAAAATGAACAGAGGTGGTGTACTTCTTAACTTTTTTTCTTGTTCAGATGTCTTGTTACACTCGTACAGAAACTCTTAACAGTTATTAGTCCCATGGTCTTGAAGCATGGAGTGTTATAGATGGTAAGTCTAATGCCAGTCTCATTGTCTCTCAGGGTATTTTCTTTCTTTCTTTCTTCAACATCTGGAGAATTATGGGATTTATGTTTATCCTTGGTGGTATACCTATATTCCTTTATCTCTTGTGCATTTACTACAGTTTTTTGCTTTGTGGTTACCATGAGGTTTACATATAACAATTTGTAACAGTTGATGTAAAAGTTGATAATAACTTAAGCTTGATACTATTGTAAAGCTTGATATTGTTACTCTTTTTCCCTGCTACATTTAAGGTTTTTGATGTCACATTTTATATTTTTTAATCTTGTCTATCCCTTAATTGTAATCATAGTTATTTTTATAATTTGTGTCTTTAAATCTTCAGACTAGCTTTATAAGTGATTAACCCAGTACCTTTACTGTGTATTTGCCTCTCTGGTGAGATTTATTCTTTCAAGTGTATACTTGTTAGTAATCAGTGCCCTTTCTTTTTAGCTTAAATAATTTCCTTTAACATATCTTGTCAGGTTAGTTTAGCGGTGATAAACTCCTTTAGCTTTTGCTTTTCTAGAAGATTCTTTATATCTTTTCTGAATAACTTTGCTGGTTAGTTTTCTTCATTGAAAATTTTTTCTTTCACCATTTTGAGTATATTGTGCCATTATATATTTAGTACAACTAAATAATGGTAATGTAACTAAAACAAATAGTGTGCTAATGCATTTTAAAACAAATTGTATTAAAATATTTTGGAAACATTAAAACCTGATAGGATTGCTCATAAATCTTTTGGAAACTCTTTTTCTTAGGCTTATCCATGGTGCATGAAATAGTCTCTTCTTTATTTTTGCTCCATGCTTCCCTTCTTCTCTCCCTCCCCTTTCTCTCTGATGCTTCTATATTTATCTTTTAAGCCAACCCATGCTCTTAAGAATTTCAACAACTGAATGTATTTTCTATTTAAACTTCTTTTCTTAATTAAAAATTTATTTTTAATTTGAGTAAAGTACTTCCTTAGGTAATCTTTTAATTAAAATGAACAGAGGTGGTGTACTTCTTAACTTTTTTTCTTGTTCAGATGTCTTGTTACACTCGTACAGAAACTCTTAACAGTTATTAGTCCCATGGTCTTGAAGCATGGAGTGTTATAGATGGTAAGTCTAATGCCAGTCTCATTGTCTCTCAGGGTATTTTCTTTCTTTCTTTCTTCAACATCTGGAGAATTATGGGATTTATGTTTATCCTTGGTGGTATACCTATATTCCTTTATCTCTTGTGCATTTACTACAGTTTTTTGCTTTGTGGTTACCATGAGGTTTACATATAACAATTTGTAACAGTTGATGTAAAAGTTGATAATAACTTAAGCTTGATACTATTGTAAAGCTTGATATTGTTACTCTTTTTCCCTGCTACATTTAAGGTTTTTGATGTCACATTTTATATTTTTTAATCTTGTCTATCCCTTAATTGTAATCATAGTTATTTTTATAATTTGTGTCTTTAAATCTTCAGACTAGCTTTATAAGTGATTAACCCAGTACCTTTACTGTGTATTTGCCTCTCTGGTGAGATTTATTCTTTCAAGTGTATACTTGTTAGTAATCAGTGCCCTTTCTTTTTAGCTTAAATAATTTCCTTTAACATATCTTGTCAGGTTAGTTTAGCGGTGATAAACTCCTTTAGCTTTTGCTTTTCTAGAAGATTCTTTATATCTTTTCTGAATAACTTTGCTGGTTAGTTTTCTTCATTGAAAATTTTTTCTTTCACCATTTTGAGTATATTGTGCCATTATATATTTAGTACAACTAAATAATGGTAATGTAACTAAAACAAATAGTGTGCTAATGCATTTTAAAACAAATTGTATTAAAATATTTTGGAAACATTAAAACCTGATAGGATTGCTCATAAATCTTTTGGAAACTCTTTTTCTTAGGCTTATCCATGGTGCATGAAATAGTCTCTTCTTTATTTTTGCTCCATGCTTCCCTTCTTCTCTCCCTCCCCTTTCTCTCTGATGACTTCTATATTTATCTTTTAAGCCAAACCCATGTCTTCTCTATCCCAAGCTTAAGATGCATTTCTGTCAGAAATCTCTCATTTCCTGAACTGAATTCACTCTATTTTTTTAATAAACAACCTGATATCAACTTCTGTTTTCCAGATGGTTGATGGATAGGCTGACCCAACATTTCAGTTTGCCTAGAACAGTCACTGTTTGTGTCTGTTGTCCTAGAATAATACTTGTTAGTGACCCTTTCCCTTTTAAAATTACCCTGTGTTTGATGACAGATTATATCTGACCATAGTTATCTGTCTGATTAAGTTCTGCTGTTTAAGGATCAGCACCTGAACCCATTGTTAAAGGATTTGGAGTGATGGGCTGTGTATCTTATCTCAACTCCTTCTTCTCTCAGTGACTATCTTCACATTCCATCCCCCCTCCCTTTTCCCAAGACACTTGCCACTGCTGCCTCCCTTTACATCATCAGCTTTCTATTTTGCTCCCTCTTCATTTCGAAATAATAATGTCCTGATTTTTTAACCCTAGGATCCTCAGGCTGGTATATTACCCTGCAGGTCTCAGTGTGCCCCTTCTTTTCTGGTTTAATGCATTTGGACCTCTGGCCTTTCTTAGAATCTTTTCCTTATGCATCGTTCCCAAGGATAAACCCAGGAGTTAGGACAAGGGTTTACATGTCTTAAGTAGTGTACCAGACACAATCCACTGAGTCTCCAGTGCTGAAAGACAGAATTTTTTTCTCCTTCAGAGCTCAATACGCGTTTCTAAAGTTGGATTAATAAGATCTACTTTATGAGATGTTGTGAGGATTCATGGGAGGAACTACAGCAGAGTAACTAGCACAGTGTTAGCATTTGACCAAAAGAAGAAATTGAAAATTTTTCTTTCACCATTTTGAGTATATTGTGCCATTATATATTTAGTACAACTAAATAATGGTAATGTAACTAAAACAAATAGTGTGCTAATGCATTTTAAAACAAATTGTATTAAAATATTTTGGAAACATTAAAACCTGATAGGATTGCTCATAAATCTTTTGGAAACTCTTTTCTTAGGCTTATCCATGGTGCATGAAATAGTCTCTTCTTTATTTTTGCTCCATGCTTCCCTTCTTCTCTCCCTCCCCTTTCTCTCTGATGACTTCTATATTTATCTTTTAAGCCAAACCCATGTCTTCTCTATCCCAAGCTTAAGATGCATTTCTGTCAGAAATCTCTCATTTCCTGAACTGAATTCACTCTATTTTTTTAATAAACAACCTGATATCAACTTCTGTTTTCCAGATGGTTGATGGATAGGCTGACCCAACATTTCAGTTTGCCTAGAACAGTCACTGTTTGTGTCTGTTGTCCTAGAATAATACTTGTTAGTGACCCTTTCCCTTTTAAAATTACCCTGTGTTTGATGACAGATTATATCTGACCATAGTTATCTGTCTGATTAAGTTCTGCTGTTTAAGGATCAGCACCTGAACCCATTGTTAAAGGATTTGGAGTGATGGGCTGTGTATCTTATCTCAACTCCTTCTTCTCTCAGTGACTATCTTCACATTCCATCCCCCCTCCCTTTTCCCAAGACACTTGCCACTGCTGCCTCCCTTTACATCATCAGCTTTCTATTTTGCTCCCTCTTCATTTCGAAATAATAATGTCCTGATTTTTTAACCCTAGGATCCTCAGGCTGGTATATTACCCTGCAGGTCTCAGTGTGCCCCTTCTTTTCTGGTTTAATGCATTTGGACCTCTGGCCTTTCTTAGAATCTTTTCCTTATGCATCGTTCCCAAGGATAAACCCAGGAGTTAGGACAAGGGTTTACATGTCTTAAGTAGTGTACCAGACACAATCCACTGAGTCTCCAGTGCTGAAAGACAGAATTTTTTTCTCCTTCAGAGCTCAATACGCGTTTCTAAAGTTGGATTAATAAGATCTACTTTATGAGATGTTGTGAGGATTCATGGGAGGAACTACAGCAGAGTAACTAGCACAGTGTTAGCATTTGACCAAAAGAAGAAATGAAAATATAAATAATGTTAGAGTCTAGCTAATGAAGGAGGCTACACTAAGCTTTTTGTGTTTTATTTTAAAGTTCACTAGATCTAGGAATAAAAATTGATACTGAGGGGGCTTCCCTGGAGGCTCAATGTTAACAAATCCATCTGCAATGCAGGTGATGTGGGTCTGATCCCTGGCTCAGAAAGATCCCCTGGAGAAGGAAAGGTATGCTTGCTTGGAAAATCCCATGGACAGAGGAGCCTGGCAGGATACAGTTCATGGGGTTGCAAAGAGTCAGACATGACTGAGCAACTAAACCACCACCATTGATACTGAGAGAGCTGAACTGCTATTAATTATCTTTGAGAAACTAAAGAAGGAAGATATACTAGGAGACTGGACATTTGACTCTCAAAAGAGAGTATTAAAGATGACCAAAAAAAAAAAACCCTCAGTTTTATGTAAAAGTGAGTTTGACTAAATCTGGAAAAGATTATTGGGGCTTCCCCTGGTGGTCCAGTGGGTAAGGACACCGCCTTACAGTGCAAGGGGCACCGGTTCAATCCCTGGCCTGAGAAGATCCCACGTGCTGCGGAGCGGCTGGACCGCTGTGTCCAATTACCGAGCCGGAGCTCTGGAGCGCATGCGCCCAGAGCCGGCGCTCTGCATCGACAAATGCCACCGCGATGGGAGGCCCACAGGAGCCAAAGAACAAAGACAGATGAAAATGGAGAAATGAAAAGATCAATAGTAGTGGCCCGCCCGCTCCCCTCCCTCCCCAACCCGACCCCCACCCAAAAATAAAAATTAAAATTAAAATTAAAAAAAAAAAAGATTATTGGTGGTTTGTGAGCATCCAGAAGGGCAAGCAGTGACCACCAGGGCTCAGCATGGATATACCCAGACCACTACATGTGAGAGCAGCCTTGTTTCAAAGCACAAATATCAGGAAACATATAGACAGAGTTGGTATGGTACTTGGTCTTTGGCATGATGATTTTATAAGGGTTTTCACAACATTTTTATGGGGAAAAAGTAAGATTAATTAATTAAGTGGATTAATATCTGATTATAATAAAGAAATTGTAATATAGTCATCAGCAGATCACTGTGACCCTGAAGGGCTTAATGATGAAAGCCAAAGGGCTCTGTCTCCATCCTGTCCTTCATGACATTTGACCATCACTTGTATAATAAATGTTTATATAAAATAAGTAGTGCTTACCAAATCTGCTACTGATACAAAATTGGGAGGTATAGTGAGTATATTTTCTAATAGTAACAGAATTACAAAATGTAAGCTCAGGTGTCACCCCCTTTAGGAACAATTTGTGCCTCTGTCTTCCTGGTTCCTCTCACAGTGGGCAGCAGTCACCATGAATGTTTGCTTCATTAAGGGATCAGTGATGACAACCTGCATCGAGGCTGAAATTTGATAAAATAAATGTAAATCCAACTGGGGCTGAACTGCTATTAATTATCTTTGAGAAACAAAGAAGGAAGATATACTAGGAGACTGGACATTTGACTCTCAAAAGAGAGTATTAAAGATGACCAAAAAAAAAAAACCCTCAGTTTTATGTAAAAGTGAGTTTGACTAAATCTGGAAAAGATTATTGGGGCTTCCCCTGGTGGTCCAGTGGGTAAGGACACCGCCTTACAGTGCAAGGGGCACCGGTTCAATCCCTGGCCTGAGAAGATCCCACGTGCTGCGGAGCGGCTGGACCGCTGTGTCCAATTACCGAGCCGGAGCTCTGGAGCGCATGCGCCCAGAGCCGGCGCTCTGCATCGACAAATGCCACCGCGATGGGAGGCCCACAGGAGCCAAAGAACAAAGACAGATGAAAATGGAGAAATGAAAAGATCAATAGTAGTGGCCCGCCCGCTCCCCTCCCCCCCCCACCCCACCCCCCCCCCAAAAAAAAAAATAAAAATAAAAATTAAAAAAAAAAAAGATTATTGGTGGTTTGTGAGCATCCAGAAGGGCAAGCAGTGACCACCAGGGCTCAGCATGGATATACCCAGACCACTACATGTGAGAGCAGCCTTGTTTCAAAGCACAAATATCAGGAAACATATAGACAGAGTTGGTATGGTACTTGGTCTTTGGCATGATGATTTTATAAGGGTTTTCACAACATTTTTATGGGGAAAAAGTAAGATTAATTAATTAAGTGGATTAATATCTGATTATAATAAAGAAATTGTAATATAGTCATCAGCAGATCACTGTGACCCTGAAGGGCTTAATGATGAAAGCCAAAGGGCTCTGTCTCCATCCTGTCCTTCATGACATTTGACCATCACTTGTATAATAAATGTTTATATAAAATAAGTAGTGCTTACCAAATCTGCTACTGATACAAAATTGGGAGGTATAGTGAGTATATTTTCTAATAGTAACAGAATTACAAAATGTAAGCTCAGGTGTCACCCCCTTTAGGAACAATTTGTGCCTCTGTCTTCCTGGTTCCTCTCACAGTGGGCAGCAGTCACCATGAATGTTTGCTTCATTAAGGGATCAGTGATGACAACCTGCATCGAGGCTGAAATTTGATAAAAATAAATGTAAATCCCTGCCCTTGGGTCTCCCCCACAAAACGAAACAAGCACAAGATCCAGTAAGTAGGTGGCTTTACTCATAGCATGCATGAAAAAGAAATACTGGATTTTTGGCAGGAATAAAGTTTTTTTGAAGTGTTATGATCTCACTGCTTTCCTCTTCCCCCTTCCAAATTCAAAGCTAAGGTGATCTTCATCTGCTTGAATGAAAGTACATACACATAAAACAAAGGACATGAGAGTCCCTCTCTGAGCTAATTAGAACATACCTCGTGTGTTATGTTGAAGTTCTGAATAATACATTTCAAGGAGGAAATTGACAAACAGGAAGGAACTTTTTCAGAGAAGAGCCTCAGGATGATGAAGTGTCTGAAAATCTTAACTTCTCTAGTGCCATACATTCTGGCCATTTTCTATTAGTATGTTCAATCTCAAATACTGACTACTGAGAAATCATTCACTTCTTCATTTGTTCAACAGCTGTGTATTAAGCATACAGTATTTTCCAGCCAGTATACTAGGTAGTGAATGGTAGAGAAAAAAAAAGTCTCTATGAGCAGTTGAAGGAAATAAAGTTACTTGTGAAAATAAAGACCATCCAAAAAGAACATATGAAGCCTATTTATTCAGAGATTTGTAATAAAAAGAGAGTCAGCAACCATCAGTTGCATTTGGCAGATTCAAAGGCAGGTGAAGTGTGGGAAGGCTCAACAGTGAAAGGATGGAAGGCTTCTGGTATGCCTCAGTTGGAGACTGTTGGCATGGGGAAGCTCGAGGCAGGATAATTAGAATCAGGGCATCCTATATGGTGGGTTTGGGGAACATATTTGGCTTTCTTTGTTTGGTCCTGAATTGGAAGTAGAAGCAGAAATTGAGGAAGCTGTTGGTCCCTGAACACGTCTCAACCATTCTAGCATTTATTGTGGCAGTGCTTACCAAATCTGCTACTGATACAATGGAGTATAGTGTTTCTAATAGTAACAGAATTACAAAATGTAAGCTCAGGTGTCACCCCCTTTAGGAACAATTTGTGCCTCTGTCTTCCTGGTTCCTCTCACAGTGGGCAGCAGTCACCATGAATGTTTGCTTCATTAAGGGATCAGTGATGACAACCTGCATCGAGGCTGAAATTTGATAAAAATAAATGTAAATCCCTGCCCTTGGGTCTCCCCCACAAAACGAAACAAGCACAAGATCCAGTAAGTAGGTGGCTTTACTCATAGCATGCATGAAAAAGAAATACTGGATTTTTGGCAGGAATAAAGTTTTTTTGAAGTGTTATGATCTCACTGCTTTCCTCTTCCCCCTTCCAAATTCAAAGCTAAGGTGATCTTCATCTGCTTGAATGAAAGTACATACACATAAAACAAAGGACATGAGAGTCCCTCTCTGAGCTAATTAGAACATACCTCGTGTGTTATGTTGAAGTTCTGAATAATACATTTCAAGGAGGAAATTGACAAACAGGAAGGAACTTTTTCAGAGAAGAGCCTCAGGATGATGAAGTGTCTGAAAATCTTAACTTCTCTAGTGCCATACATTCTGGCCATTTTCTATTAGTATGTTCAATCTCAAATACTGACTACTGAGAAATCATTCACTTCTTCATTTGTTCAACAGCTGTGTATTAAGCATACAGTATTTTCCAGCCAGTATACTAGGTAGTGAATGGTAGAGAAAAAAAAAGTCTCTATGAGCAGTTGAAGGAAATAAAGTTACTTGTGAAAATAAAGACCATCCAAAAAGAACATATGAAGCCTATTTATTCAGAGATTTGTAATAAAAAGAGAGTCAGCAACCATCAGTTGCATTTGGCAGATTCAAAGGCAGGTGAAGTGTGGGAAGGCTCAACAGTGAAAGGATGGAAGGCTTCTGGTATGCCTCAGTTGGAGACTGTTGGCATGGGGAAGCTCGAGGCAGGATAATTAGAATCAGGGCATCCTATATGGTGGGTTTGGGGAACATATTTGGCTTTCTTTGTTTGGTCCTGAATTGGAAGTAGAAGCAGAAATTGAGGAAGCTGTTGGTCCCTGAACACGTCTCAACCATTCTAGCATTTATTGTGGCAAAGGTGTGGGTTAGAATCCAGTGCCATACATTTTGACCATTTTCTCTTAGTATGTTCACTCTCAAATATTGACCATTGAGAAGAATTTGGAGGTGCACTAATAACTAATTTGGCAAATTGATACTGAATTCAAGAACTGTAAAGTCTACAGTGTTGGAAAAACATTTGTTCTGAATGGTTCCAATGGATCAAATTGGGACCAGTGAATAAAAATGTTCTTCTATATAGGAACTTTAAAAAAAGAAAAAAGCTATTGCTGTCTAGATGTAATCTCAGGAAGTAGTTACCTGCTAAAGGGAAAATTCATATACCTTGGCAGCAATATTACAAGATAGGTTACAAACTGGCATGGACCAAGTGGCATGTACTTGATAGCTTTGTCACCAATGCAGAATCTGGACTATGTCCTAGACTTGCTGAATCTGATCACTGGGGTATGATAGATGATTCTCTCCAGTCAGTGGAAGCAATCCCTAAATGGGTAGTTGGCCTGGATGACTTGTTAAAGTCTTCCCAACCTGAAGTCTAATATTCTAACTTTTGCGTAACATTGTCATACCCAGGAAATAAACCCTTCATCAATTTACTTAGCAGTATTGATTGAGTAGCTTTTATTAATGCCATACTCTATTTTAGGCTTACATTTTAATTCTATAAGCATGGCTCATTCCTACATGCCCAGCAGATAGTAATGGAAAAACACTCATTCATTGACTCTTCAAAGATTTACCAAGCATCTGCCCTGTGCTAGAGCTGTTCAGCCTTGGTGAGATGGTGATGAACAAGAGTGATATAGACCCTTTTCTTTCAGACTTTACACCAGCAGAAAAAATAGATAAAATGTTATTTACAGTAAAGGGTGATACATGTTGTTATGAAAAAGAAAATGGTGTGAAGACCATTGTTCTTCTTCTGTTGTTTTTCCCCACATCAGAACTCCAACTAAAACACAGCCAGGTTATTTTTAGAGGATTTAGTGCTTCCTTTTCTCAAAGTTGTTTTAGGTTTTAAGTAAAAATTAAGAGACTTTGGGCCTTAGCCCAGAAATTCTAGAAGAATTCAGGATGCATTTTGTACTTAAAACCTGTCTGGGGTCAAAAATGGTAAATCATCTGTTTGAATTTAACCAGTCAAAGGGACATCCCTTGTTCAGGTTGAATCTGGGTATGTGAGAAAGGGATTCTGGAAATTGTGAGTTCTTTGAGTTCATTTCTTAGCTTATTGCAACAGAGCTAATTTGTACTACACTTTTCAAATAAGTTTTTATTCAAAACATCAAAGTGATATTAATTATTCAAATAGTTACCTGCTAAAGGGAAAATTCATAAAACGCTATTGCTGTCTAGATGTAATCTCAGGAAGTAGTTACCTGCTAAAGGGAAAATTCATATACCTTGGCAGCAATATTACAAGATAGGTTACAAACTGGCATGGACCAAGTGGCATGTACTTGATAGCTTTGTCACCAATGCAGAATCTGGACTATGTCCTAGACTTGCTGAATCTGATCACTGGGGTATGATAGATGATTCTCTCCAGTCAGTGGAAGCAATCCCTAAATGGGTAGTTGGCCTGGATGACTTGTTAAAGTCTTCCCAACCTGAAGTCTAATATTCTAACTTTTGCGTAACATTGTCATACCCAGGAAATAAACCCTTCATCAATTTACTTAGCAGTATTGATTGAGTAGCTTTTATTAATGCCATACTCTATTTTAGGCTTACATTTTAATTCTATAAGCATGGCTCATTCCTACATGCCCAGCAGATAGTAATGGAAAAACACTCATTCATTGACTCTTCAAAGATTTACCAAGCATCTGCCCTGTGCTAGAGCTGTTCAGCCTTGGTGAGATGGTGATGAACAAGAGTGATATAGACCCTTTTCTTTCAGACTTTACACCAGACCAAAAAAAATAGATAAAATGTTATTTACAGTAAAGGGTGATACATGTTGTTATGAAAAAGAAAATGGTGTGAAGACCATTGTTCTTCTTCTGTTGTTTTTCCCCACATCAGAACTCCAACTAAAACACAGCCAGGTTATTTTTAGAGGATTTAGTGCTTCCTTTTCTCAAAGTTGTTTTAGGTTTTAAGTAAAAATTAAGAGACTTTGGGCCTTAGCCCAGAAATTCTAGAAGAATTCAGGATGCATTTTGTACTTAAAACCTGTCTGGGGTCAAAAATGGTAAATCATCTGTTTGAATTTAACCAGTCAAAGGGACATCCCTTGTTCAGGTTGAATCTGGGTATGTGAGAAAGGGATTCTGGAAATTGTGAGTTCTTTGAGTTCATTTCTTAGCTTATTGCAACAGAGCTAATTTGTACTACACTTTTCAAATAAGTTTTTATTCAAAACATCAAAGTGATATTAATACAGACCATGCAATAACTGCAATAATAACAAAATAAATCCACTAACTCTGCTGCCAGCATTCATTATCATCACTGTCTTCTTCAACACTTTAATAGAGAAAATGAAATGTTGCAACTTTGTATATTTTATTACAAACAAATCCATAATTAAACAGAAAGAGAAGGAAAAATAACACCATGTCTTTTGCTGTGTGGTATCAGGAGGGAGCTTACTTTAGAAGCAGCTGCCTAATATCTAGTTCTTCTTCTTCCTTTAATCAGTGTGTGACCTTGATGTCTCTGAGCTTCACTTTTTAAAAATGCTAACTGATCCTTAATTAGTCCTAAAATTCTCATCCGTTGAAACTAAATGAAGGAAATGATGTCATTTTACACCTGCCAGTCCTGCCTTCCTCCCAGCTACATAAATATATTAGAAGCCCCATCGCCACTGAATGAATGCTGAAGTAACTTGCTTTTCTAATCTGGACATGTGTGTGTTCCTTAAGCAGAAGTCTGGGACCTCAACATCTACTTATCTGACTTCCCTGGGTCAAATGACTGGATTTATACCAGGACCTTGGGCGATGCTTCAGCTTCTTTGAAGGAGAACCCTACCCTGGGAGCACTTAGCAATCTCACCAACTCTCAGTCTCTGTAATTCTAGTTAGCACCAAGGGTCTTGTTTCAAACACAGAGTTCCTCTACCGTGGAAGGCACAACTGAAGCCCTAGTTAGCCTGCCATCAAACCTCCTCAAGTTATGATAAACACATAGATAACTGTATATTTACATGCAAAAGCGTGGAATTATTTTTTAAAATTTATGTATTTATTTGTTTTTGGCTACATTGGGTCTTAGTTATGGCATGAGAGCCCAGTAGTTGTGGCCAGTGGGCTCAGCAGCCTGCTGCATGGGCAATCTTAGCTTCCCCCACCACCCCCTAGGACCAGGGATTGAACCTGCATCCCCTGCATTGCAAGGCAAATTCTTAACCACTGGACCACCAAGAAAATCCCGGGAACTAATTTTCATAATTGGAATTTTCCTCAAATTAAGGTTGAATCTGGGTATGTGAGAAAGGGATTCTGGAAATTGTGAGTTCTTTGAGTTCATTTCTTAGCTTATTGCAACAGAGCTAATTTGTACTACACTTTTCAAATAAGTTTTTATTCAAAACATCAAAGTGATATTAATACAGACCATGCAATAACTGCAATAATAACAAAATAAATCCACTAACTCTGCTGCCAGCATTCATTATCATCACTGTCTTCTTCAACACTTTAATAGAGAAAATGAAATGTTGCAACTTTGTATATTTTATTACAAACAAATCCATAATTAAACAGAAAGAGAAGGAAAAATAACACCATGTCTTTTGCTGTGTGGTATCAGGAGGGAGCTTACTTTAGAAGCAGCTGCCTAATATCTAGTTCTTCTTCTTCCTTTAATCAGTGTGTGACCTTGATGTCTCTGAGCTTCACTTTTTAAAAATGCTAACTGATCCTTAATTAGTCCTAAAATTCTCATCCGTTGAAACTAAATGAAGGAAATGATGTCATTTTACACCTGCCAGTCCTGCCTTCCTCCCAGCTACATAAATATATTAGAAGCCCCATCGCCACTGAATGAATGCTGAAGTAACTTGCTTTTCTAATCTGGACATGTGTGTGTTCCTTAAGCAGAAGTCTGGGACCTCAACATCTACTTATCTGACTTCCCTGGGTCAAATGACTGGATTTATACCAGGACCTTGGGCGATGCTTCAGCTTCTTTGAAGGAGAACCCTACCCTGGGAGCACTTAGCAATCTCACCAACTCTCAGTCTCTGTAATTCTAGTTAGCACCAAGGGTCTTGTTTCAAACACAGAGTTCCTCTACCGTGGAAGGCACAACTGAAGCCCTAGTTAGCCTGCCATCAAACCTCCTCAAGTTATGATAAACACATAGATAACTGTATATTTACATGCAAAAGCGTGGAATTATTTTTTAAAATTTATGTATTTATTTGTTTTTGGCTACATTGGGTCTTAGTTATGGCATGAGAGCCCAGTAGTTGTGGCCAGTGGGCTCAGCAGCCTGCTGCATGGGCAATCTTAGCTTCCCCCACCACCCCCTAGGACCAGGGATTGAACCTGCATCCCCTGCATTGCAAGGCAAATTCTTAACCACTGGACCACCAAGAAAATCCCGGGAACTAATTTTCATAATTGGAATTTTCCTCAAATTAACCCACTCTAAAATTTACTTATTTAATTACTTTTAAACTATCTTGTAACCTTATTTCTGATGTAATCCACCCAATACATAGAAGAAATGCAGACAGTAACTTTATCAATATATTGCATTATATTATAGCTGCAACTGTGCTTTTTAAAATGCCCCTGTTAGTTCTGAAACTAGCTTTTAGTTTTAATTTAAAATATTAGCCTCTGGTTTTTGGCATTCTTTCTATTTAAATAATTGTACAATTTGAGGACATAATGATCAAGTCATTCAAAGCAAAATCACACTTTCTCGCGTTCTCACATTTCACTCTTTTAAAATGTATTTTATTCTTCTACAATTGCCAGGGCTTCTCCATGTGAGGCCGAGCTTCAGGAATTAATGGAGCAAATTGACATAATGGTAAACAACAAAAAAGTAGAATGGAAAAGAAAGATGCGGGCTCTGGAGACACGATTAGATCTTCAGGATCAAGAGTTGGCAAATGCACAAACTTGTTTGGAACAGAAAGGTCAAGAGGTACTGCATAGAAGTGTTAAATTGTAACTCCTCCAACTGGTATAAATAGCATTAGTTCTGTCAGAATGTATTTTTCATTACACATACTTTTTTTTTTAAGATCTGTTTTCCCCTCTAAGTCATCATTTATTTTTCATCCATCTTTATTCTTTGGCCTGTGTGAGCCTCCCATTGCAGTGGCCTCTCTCACTGCAGAGCACTGGCTCTGGGTACATGTGCTCCAGAGCACTGGCTCATAATTGGGCACACCGGGCCAGACATTCCACGGCATGTGGGATCTTCCTGGGCCAGGGATCAAACTGGTGCCCCCTGCACTGCAAGGTGAACTGTTTACCCACTGGACTGCAGGGAAGCTCCATTACACATACTTTTTATCAGGCATCAGCAATAGCATTTATAGCTTAAAATACTGTCACAGTGTGCTGAATGTATGTGTTCTATCAAAGAAGTGCCAAGCAGAGCCTAAATGCATAGTAATTTGCCAGTGCAGACAGACGTAGCATCTAGTCAATGCCATTTGGAAAGTAAACAAACATCCGATATGTGTGTGTGAAATCCTGTTTTCAAGCAAAGATGTCACTGCTTTTGCTGCTATAGAAAGAAAGAAGTCTGAGCTATGCCATTGGAGCAGGCAGAGTTCAGGAGCATTTGCCTTTTCTCATCTGCTAGAAAAAGCTTTCCTAAAAGAAGTGAGAGGTAAAGCCTTGATTTACCTTTCTCAACAGAGAAAATAGTTCAGTGAAGGGGATGTGTGTATACCTAGGTGCCCACATGGCTCAGTGGTCAAGAACCCACCTGCCAATGCAGGAGACACAAGAGATGTGCATTTGATCCCTGAGTTAGGAAGATCCCCTGGGAGAGGGCACAGCAACCCATTCCAGCATTCTTGACTGGAAAATTCCGTGGACAGAGGAGCCTGATGGGCTACAGTCTATGAAATCACAAAGAGTCAGACACGACTGAGCAACTGTGCATGCATGCTGCTTAGAAGCAGTGCCCTGGGCCCTGCTTAGGCTGCTGTGGCCAAGCTGGTGATGGTGGAGGGAGGTCTGAGTATTCTCAGGCCTACTGAGGTGTTCAGGAAAGGCACTCGTTTCACCTGACGTGGACTTTCATGTCTGAATTTTCTTTGGGACAAGGCATAAGACATGTTTACCGATCATATGCTAATAACTAAAACATTAGCAATCAACTTGTTCAGCAGTTGTTTTTTCCACCTCTGCTGGACTCTGAAAGGAATTTACTTTTTGTCTTGGTTAACTATTCCTTGTTTTCCCTAGTCACCTTAGTAGAGGCAGGTCACGAGACTGCGTATGAAAGGGACTGTTTTCTCATCTGTACCTGTCACAACACACAAGTGCAAACAGAAGCCTCACTTGCTTTTTAAGCAAACTCTGTAAGCCTCATCCCTAAAAACTCCTCTTAGACATTTTTTATTTTTGCTGCTCTGGGTCTTTGCTGCTCACAGGCTTTTCTCTAATTGTGGCAAGCAGGGGCTACTCTTTATTGTGGTGTGCAGGATTCTCATAGCAGTGGCTTCTCTAGTTGCAGAGCACAGGCTCTAGGCCCATGGGCCTCAGTAGTTGCAGCAGGGGGGTTCAGTAGTCGCAGTGTTTGGGCTTTGTTGCTCCACGACAAATGGAATCTCTTCAGACTAGGGATCGAACTTGAGTTCCCTGCATTGGTGGGCAGATTCTTAGCCACCTCGCCACCAGTGAAGTTCTGTTTTTCTTTTCAGTTTGTTAGTTTTTATAAAAATGTAACACTTATACCATAGTACCACGAAAACAGTCCCGCTTAAAGATAAGGCTTAAACTAAAGGTTGAGGTGTGTTTGGCAGAGGTTCTGCTCCAGGAGTGTTTGCATAAACCTCCCAAAAACAATGCAAAATAAATTTTAAAACAGTGAGAAGGATCTTCTGTCAAACATCCACACCATACTGTCCTAGTATGTACCCAGTGGAATAGCACTAGCAACATTTGGCTTTTGTGAATTTAATTATTAACAACTAATCTGAGAACCACAGTACACATACTTATTCTTGGATTGGTACAGCGGGTTTTATTTGAATTGTACTCCTCTTTTGTATAGTTTCTGATTTTGTCAGGCAAAATTTAGAAAAATCAAAATTAACTTTTATTCTTAATGCAGGTGGGGTTACTTAGACAGAAGTTGGACAGTTTGGAAAAATGTAACTTAGCAATGACTCAGAATTACGAAGGACAACTACAAACCCTGAAAGCTCAAGTAAGGAAACTCATTACAATTTAATATCATGTTTTGATATATGCTTTAACCTATAAAATTGTGTTAATTTTATTAATAATGAATTATAAAGTACAAGCAAAAGTTTTTGAAAAAGTGATATGTCTGGCTCTGGCTTACACTGTTTTCTGTCTGGTTTTCCAAACCCTGAAAGCTCTGAAAGGAATTTACTTTGTCTTGTTAACTATCCTTGTTTTCCTAGTCACCTTAGTAGAGGCAGGTCACGAGACTGCGTATGAAAGGGACTGTTTTCTCATCTGTACCTGTCACAACACACAAGTGCAAACAGAAGCCTCACTTGCTTTTTAAGCAAACTCTGTAAGCCTCATCCCTAAAAACTCCTCTTAGACATTTTTTATTTTTGCTGCTCTGGGTCTTTGCTGCTCACAGGCTTTTCTCTAATTGTGGCAAGCAGGGGCTACTCTTTATTGTGGTGTGCAGGATTCTCATAGCAGTGGCTTCTCTAGTTGCAGAGCACAGGCTCTAGGCCCATGGGCCTCAGTAGTTGCAGCAGGGGGGTTCAGTAGTCGCAGTGTTTGGGCTTTGTTGCTCCACGACAAATGGAATCTCTTCAGACTAGGGATCGAACTTGAGTTCCCTGCATTGGTGGGCAGATTCTTAGCCACCTCGCCACCAGTGAAGTTCTGTTTTTCTTTTCAGTTTGTTAGTTTTTATAAAAATGTAACACTTATACCATAGTACCACGAAAACAGTCCCGCTTAAAGATAAGGCTTAAACTAAAGGTTGAGGTGTGTTTGGCAGAGGTTCTGCTCCAGGAGTGATGGCATAAACCTCCCAAAAAAACAATGCAAAATAAATTTTAAAACAGTGAGAAGGATCTTCTGTCAAACATCCACACCATACTGTCCTAGTATGTACCCAGTGGAATAGCACTAGCAACATTTGGCTTTTGTGAATTTAATTATTAACAACTAATCTGAGAACCACAGTACACATACTTATTCTTGGATTGGTACAGCGGGTTTTATTTGAATTGTACTCCTCTTTTGTATAGTTTCTGATTTTGTCAGGCAAAATTTAGAAAAATCAAAATTAACTTTTATTCTTAATGCAGGTGGGGTTACTTAGACAGAAGTTGGACAGTTTGGAAAAATGTAACTTAGCAATGACTCAGAATTACGAAGGACAACTACAAACCCTGAAAGCTCAAGTAAGGAAACTCATTACAATTTAATATCATGTTTTGATATATGCTTTAACCTATAAAATTGTGTTAATTTTATTAATAATGAATTATAAAGTACAAGCAAAAGTTTTTGCATTTCAACTACAGGTGATATGTCTGGCTCTGGCTTACACTGTTTTCTGTCTATGGGTTTTACCTCTTTTATTAGATTGTCATCTCTGTATCCCTTTAACTGTTAGCACAGTGCTAGACTTAATGGCTTTCTGTTTGTCAAGTGGTAGCTGATTATATTATGTAATCAGCTTTGTGGGAAGTAACAACAGAATATCATCATTAGCAGTCCCTACTCCCTAATAGGGATGTTCTTTCTTCTATGGCAGTTTAAAATATGGAGGTTTACTATTCTGAAATAGATAATTGGCAGAACAAGGCTGATCTTTAGTACTTTGTTGCTGGTAGGACTATTTCATGAATGAGAGGGCCTCTGCATTATAAGAGGGCTACTGAGTGTTTCCTCATTTATCTCTATGTCATACTCCCCACTGTGCTGGCGAACCAAAAAGTCTTTTCCCACAGATGACACATAGGGCAACAAGCTTCTGAGCATCTCAGGTCTAGTAGGTACTATATCCTTGCTTCACTTAGTAGATTAATTAATGGGAAAAATGGTTTGATTGTAAATTTTACTTTACAACCAACCTTTTTTTTTTTTTTTTTTTTGAGTGCAGAGACTTCACAAATGGTAAAATAGTTAAGGGAGCCCAAAGAAATGAAATCTCCTCCTAACATACTTTCTTAGGGAGCAGATCAGCCATTACAACAGGAATATGAAGCATTTGATGCCACTTAATGGAGATGATCTTACAAGACTAGCTCTTAAGTCTGCTTCGACATTCTGCCTGCAATTTAAATGGCTGCTGCATAATACAAGATAGTAACTTGAATTATGAAATGTTATGTGATTTTTCCTAGTGAAGACTCTAAGCATTTAACACTTAAATTGAATAAGCGTCCTTTTTCTATTAATATAAAGACAAAGCTTTAGGGACATCCCTGGTGGTCCAATGGTTAAGAATCTGACTGCCAATGCAGGAGACATGGGTTCGATCTCTGATCCAGGAAGATTCCACATGCTGGAGCAACTAAGCCCGTGAGCCACAACTACAGAGCCTGTGCTCTAGAACCTCTGAGCCACAGGTATGGAGCCCATGAGCCACAACTTCTGAAGCCCGTGTGCCCTAGAGCCCGAGTTGCACAACAAGAGAGGTCACCGCAACAAGGAGCCTGCTCACCTCAACTAGAGAATGGCCCCCACTCCCTGCAACTAGAGAAGAGCCTGTGGCAGCAGTGAAAACCCAGAATAGCCAAAAACAAACAAACAAATAAAATTTAAAAAGACAAAGCTTTAATACAGCACTATAAGTATTGAATCACTATAATAGTTCAGTATAAACAGAGAGATCATGATCTGGAATAAGTTTGAAAAAAAATACAGAAATTTAGATACGAGTTAAGTACCATCCCTAAATTATATTTAAGTAGTTCATTACAGCTTACCAAATCTTTAATTTCTGGATTTTTTCATGCCTATTGTTAAAAAGTTTTGGGATTGTTTACAGACACTGAGCAGTCATTTAACATATGAATCTTTGCCATCTGATGCTTTGCAGCTCTATTTTTATTGCTTGGCTGCCAGCTAGCCAAACAAATGCCTTTTAGCAATTTTCATAAAAAGCTTCTGAGCATCTCAGGTCTAGTAGGTACTATATCCTTGCTTCACTTAGTAGATTAATTAATGGGAAAAATGGTTTGATTGTAAATTTTACTTTACACCCAACCTTTTTTTTTGAGTGCAGAGACTTCACAAATGGTAAAATAGTTAAGGGAGCCCAAAGAAATGAAATCTCCTCCTAACATACTTTCTTAGGGAGCAGATCAGCCATTACAACAGGAATATGAAGCATTTGATGCCACTTAATGGAGATGATCTTACAAGACTAGCTCTTAAGTCTGCTTCGACATTCTGCCTGCAATTTAAATGGCTGCTGCATAATACAAGATAGTAACTTGAATTATGAAATGTTATGTGATTTTTCCTAGTGAAGACTCTAAGCATTTAACACTTAAATTGAATAAGCGTCCTTTTTCTATTAATATAAAGACAAAGCTTTAGGGACATCCCTGGTGGTCCAATGGTTAAGAATCTGACTGCCAATGCAGGAGACATGGGTTCGATCTCTGATCCAGGAAGATTCCACATGCTGCGGAGCAACTAAGCCCGTGAGCCACAACTACAGAGCCTGTGCTCTAGAACCTCTGAGCCACAGGTATGGAGCCCATGAGCCACAACTTCTGAAGCCCGTGTGCCCTAGAGCCCGAGTTGCACAACAAGAGAGGTCACCGCAACAAGGAGCCTGCTCACCTCAACTAGAGAATGGCCCCCACTCCCTGCAACTAGAGAAGAGCCTGTGGCAGCAGTGAAAACCCAGAATAGCCAAAAACAAACAAACAAATAAAATTTAAAAAGACAAAGCTTTAATACAGCACTATAAGTATTGAATCACTATAATAGTTCAGTATAAACAGAGAGATCATGATCTGGAATAAGTTTGAAAAAAAATACAGAAATTTAGATACGAGTTAAGTACCATCCCTAAATTATATTTAAGTAGTTCATTACAGCTTACCAAATCTTTAATTTCTGGATTTTTTTTTCATGCCTATTGTTAAAAAGTTTTGGGATTGTTTACAGACACTGAGCAGTCATTTAACATATGAATCTTTGCCATCTGATGCTTTGCAGCTCTATTTTTATTGCTTGGCTGCCAGCTAGCCAAACAAATGCCTTTGTAGCAATTTTCATAAAAATTCGTTCTGTACACCAAGACTGAGAGCTTAGGAGATACTGTTTCCTCCTCCTCTGCTCTCGGACATTCACAGTGTGTACTAGCATATTATCGGCTGCAATGAATTTCGCCTTTTTAATCCACCATTTTTTAAACACATTTGACCAGGGAACCCTTTTGTTTTTTAAACTAAGGCCAACTAATCCTGTAGCACAGGTACAGTGCAAACACCATGCAGAGGTGTTTCAGAGAATACACTCTGGAAACACTACATCATTGTTGAGACAACAGCCATCTGCTTCCACTGCAGTTTTCTGCCTTTCATTTCTTCTGTGACTAAAAGAAAGGAAGGAGAGAGGGAGGGAAAGCAGAAGAGAGGGAAAGGGAAAGAAGGGGTAAAGAGAAAGAAAAGGAAAGTACTATGTATTTGATCTGATTTGTATAATAGCTAGTAATATATCACTATTCTAACCAGAAAATTTTATTTTTTCACAAACATGCCTTTGTTGCTGCAGCTCATTCTGCTGCTTCCTTCTTTGAAATTCTTCATTTATTTACAACCCTATTTTCCTAAAATACCTCAAGGATACATTTTACCGTGCTCTGCCTTAAGAAACTCAACTCTGTCAAAACTGTCTTTTGAAATTATTTCCTTTTTTTAAAATGCGGTGTTTTCTTTTCCTTCTAACCATTATAAAACTGTAATTATATAAATATATATACATCTATTTTAGATTTCTACTTCTGGAAAGATAGAATCAGTGTACTTTCTCCTATTCTTCCTGCTAAATGTAGCTAGAAATTTAATACAGCACTATAAGTATTGAATCACTATAATAGTTCAGTATAAACAGAGAGATCATGATCTGGAATAAGTTTGAAAAAAAATACAGAAATTTAGATACGAGTTAAGTACCATCCCTAAATTATATTTAAGTAGTTCATTACAGCTTACCAAATCTTTAATTTCTGGATTTTTTTTTCATGCCTATTGTTAAAAAGTTTTGGGATTGTTTACAGACACTGAGCAGTCATTTAACATATGAATCTTTGCCATCTGATGCTTTGCAGCTCTATTTTTATTGCTTGGCTGCCAGCTAGCCAAACAAATGCCTTTGTAGCAATTTTCATAAAAATTCGTTCTGTACACCAAGACTGAGAGCTTAGGAGATACTGTTTCCTCCTCCTCTGCTCTCGGACATTCACAGTGTGTACTAGCATATTATCGGCTGCAATGAATTTCGCCTTTTTAATCCACCATTTTTCAAACACATTTGACCAGGGAACCCTTTTGTTTTTTAAACTAAGGCCAACTAATCCTGTAGCACAGGTACAGTGCAAACACCATGCAGAGGTGTTTCAGAGAATACACTCTGGAAACACTACATCATTGTTGAGACAACAGCCATCTGCTTCCACTGCAGTTTTCTGCCTTTCATTTCTTCTGTGACTAAAAGAAAGGAAGGGAGAGAGGGAGGGAAAGCAGAAGAGAGGGAAAGGGAAAGAAGGGGTAAAGAGAAAGAAAAGGAAAGTACTATGTATTTGATCTGATTTGTATAATAGCTAGTAATATATCACTATTCTAACCAGAAAATTTTATTTTTTCACAAACATGCCTTTGTTGCTGCAGCTCATTCTGCTGCTTCCTTCTTTGAAATTCTTCATTTATTTACAACCCTATTTTCCTAAAATACCTCAAGGATACATTTTACCGTGCTCTGCCTTAAGAAACTCAACTCTGTCAAAACTGTCTTTTGAAATTATTTCCTTTTTTTAAAATGCGGTGTTTTCTTTTCCTTCTAACCATTATAAAACTGTAATTATATAAATATATATACATCTATTTTAGATTTCTACTTCTGGAAAGATAGAATCAGTGTACTTTCTCCTATTCTTCCTGCTAAATGTAGCTAGAAATCCTGGACATTATTTATAAAACTACATATGAAGACTGAGAAGTGGAGAGGAAAGATAGACCAACTAGGAGTTTGAGACCCAAATAAAAACATGATGTTTACTTTTGGCCTCTTTTATTGGTCTTTCATTTATTTATTGCCATCCATCTTTGTTCTTTGGCCTGTGTAGGCCTCCCATTGCAGTGGCCTCTTCTGAAGCAGAGCACCAGCTCTGGGCGCACGCGCTCCAGTGCCCTGGCTCGTAATTAGACACACCAGTCCAGCCGTTCTGTGGCATGTGGAATATTCCCAGGCCATAGATCAAACCAGTGCCCCTTGCACTGCAAAGCAGACTGTTACCTACTGGACCACCAGGGAAGCCCTGGAATTTCTTTTTGCCTCTCATATCCCAGACTGAGTAACAGAGAAGCCAGCAACCCTGACACTCCGGTGGACACAAATAAATCAAAAGAGGAAAAAAGCCTGCTGCCTGTAACTGGAAGACCAGAAAGAAAAGACAGCTTACTAAGATTAAACATTTTTAGATGATAACTGCTTGGCTCTAGACAAAGGCCACAGAGAAAGACTACAGCTGCAAACCCACTTCACCAGCAGAGACATCTTTGGTTCCACCCTCACCATCTATAATGAGGTAGTCCAAGCCACAACGTGGCTGAAGTTGACAAGACTGAGTGGAAACCCATTCCATGATGTCAATGGACCTGGGCTTCTTTGCCTCACTGGTGGTGATGAGGTGCCCCTCCTCCTTTTCCTCTCTGGAGTGGTTTCTGGGAAAGCCTAATGAAAAGCTGAACATTGACCACTTCTCTGTGGTAACAGGGCTACTCTCTTCACTACTTGAAGACCATGTGAAAACCAGTAACAAGGTACCTGTGCCCCTTCAATCAAAGTGATGTCAATGAGAGATGTGGGGAGCCTGAACTCCCACTCCCACTTGCAGTGAAAAGGAATACCTCCTCCCAGTTATCAACTGAGGCCAAGTTAAGACCTGGACTTTGAGAGCCACCTGACAGCAATGAGGCACCATTCCATTTTCCCCTGCTGGAATGTTGTCAGAAGAGGACTGCTAAAATACAATATTTAAATAAAATCCAGAATCACATAACACAATACCCCAAAATGGCTTCATTTAAAAAAAGACCACTCATCATGGTAAAGACGAAGATACCTCAACTTGAATGAGAAAAATCAATCAAGAGACATCAACACTGAGTTGATATAGATATTAGAACTATCTAACAAAGAGTGTTTTTTAAAAATTTTTTTCCCCATCATGCCTCTTTTTATTTTTATATTTATTTTCATCCATCTTTTACTCTTTGGCATGTGTGGGCCTCCTGTTGAAGTGGCCTTTCCCGTTGCAGAGCACCAGCTCTGGGCACATGCTTTTCAGGGCATTGGCTCAAAATTGGACACATCAGTCCAGCCACACCATGGCATGTGGGATCTTCCCGGGCCAGGGATGGAACCGGTGCCCCTTGCACTGCAAAGTGGACTCTCTATCCACTGGACCACCAGGGAAGAATTTTAAGTAGCTGTTATAAATATGTTTCAATGAGCCATTACAAGCATACCTGAAACAAATTAAATTAGAATGCTTTAGCAAAGAAAACTATTAAGAACACGCAGCTAGAAATTTTATAACTTAAAAATACAATAACCAGGGCTTCCCTGGCGGTCCAGTGGGTGAAAAGCCTACCTTGCAGGGCAAGGGGCATCTGTTTGGGCCCAGGCCCAGGAAGATCCCACATACCACAGAGCAGCTGTACCCATGTGTCCAATTACAAGCCAGCACTATGGAGTCCATGCACCCAGAGCTGGTGCTCTGCAATGAGAAGCCACTTAAATGGGAGGCCCACACAGGCCAGAGAATAAAGATGGGTGAAAATAAATCAATAAAAAAAAAACAATAAAAGAGGCCAAAATTTAAAAAATAATACAATAACCAAGCTAAAAAATTCAGTGGATGGGTTCAAAAGCAGAGGACAGAGGACATGCATAATCAGTGAATTTGAACATAGCAAAATAGAAATTACCCAATCTGAACAACAGAGAATAGACTTAAAGAAAATGAACCACTTTT
The DNA here is from genome assembly GCA_022376925.1 of Tragulus kanchil. Taxonomy (NCBI): domain Eukaryota; kingdom Metazoa; phylum Chordata; class Mammalia; order Artiodactyla; family Tragulidae; genus Tragulus; species Tragulus kanchil. The sequence continues at coordinate 98,798,351 of JAIOJX010000006.1, forward strand.
ACATCCGGGGAGCGCCTAGTTTAGAATAAGCTACGCGGTTGTATTTTTCCCCGGGTTTGGAATGTAGGCACCATTCCATTTTCCCCTGCTGGAATGTTGTCAGAAGAGGACTGCTAAAATACAATATTTAAATAAAATCCAGAATCACATAACACAATACCCCAAAATGGCTTCATTTAAAAAAAGACCACTCATCATGGTAAAGACGAAGATACCTCAACTTGAATGAGAAAAATCAATCAAGAGACATCAACACTGAGTTGATATAGATATTAGAACTATCTAACAAAGAGTGTTTTTTAAAAATTTTTTTCCCCATCATGCCTCTTTTTATTTTTATATTTATTTTCATCCATCTTTTACTCTTTGGCATGTGTGGGCCTCCTGTTGAAGTGGCCTTTCCCGTTGCAGAGCACCAGCTCTGGGCACATGCTTTTCAGGGCATTGGCTCAAAATTGGACACATCAGTCCAGCCACACCATGGCATGTGGGATCTTCCCGGGCCAGGGATGGAACCGGTGCCCCTTGCACTGCAAAGTGGACTCTCTATCCACTGGACCACCAGGGAAGAATTTTAAGTAGCTGTTATAAATATGTTTCAATGAGCCATTACAAGCATACCTGAAACAAATTAAATTAGAATGCTTTAGCAAAGAAAACTATTAAGAACACGCAGCTAGAAATTTTATAACTTAAAAATACAATAACCAGGGCTTCCCTGGCGGTCCAGTGGGTGAAAAGCCTACCTTGCAGGGCAAGGGGCATCTGTTTGGGCCCAGGCCCAGGAAGATCCCACATACCACAGAGCAGCTGTACCCATGTGTCCAATTACAAGCCAGCACTATGGAGTCCATGCACCCAGAGCTGGTGCTCTGCAATGAGAAGCCACTTAAATGGGAGGCCCACACAGGCCAGAGAATAAAGATGGGTGAAAATAAATCAATAAAAAAAAAACAATAAAAGAGGCCAAAATTTAAAAAATAATACAATAACCAAGCTAAAAAATTCAGTGGATGGGTTCAAAAGCAGAGGACAGAGGACATGCATAATCAGTGAATTTGAACATAGCAAAATAGAAATTACCCAATCTGAACAACAGAGAATAGACTTAAAGAAAATGAACCACTTTTACATCCGGGGAGCGCCTAGTTTAGAATAAGCTACGCGGTTGTATTTTGTGCGGCAGACTACAAGGAACATAGCTTTTTGGCCTAATTTAAGATGCAGGAGATGCAACAGGCTTGTAGTAGTAGATCGACGTCAGATTTGAAAACGTCTAGGTTCAAAAGCCTGTTTGCATTTAAATGTTCGTTAGTTCGCGGGGCGGCCACGTGCAGCCCGGAGAGCTGAGGGTCATGGTCCCTCCTCAGAGGATAAGTATTGCTGATGACTCAGGTAAAGAGGGTCATGAGTTGTGCTGTCGGTGTCATGTGGCTATCTTAAATCTGCGTACTCTGCCACTGTTTAATAGTAACACCAATTCCGGATAACCGCCAGTTTGATCCAGGTGGAAGCTGAGCTAATTGTTCCGGTGGATAAAGGAAAGCATACAAGGTACCAAGAAATCCAAGCCTTGTGAGTGAAGTCCTGTTAGCACCCTTCTGTGCAGTGCCAGATGTGATTTTAAATCTCGTGTGTGGTATTTAAATGGAGAATAAATGAATGCTTCCTTTATATAATAAAATCCTTGATTTGTACAGATTTAAAAAAAGAAAGAAAGAAAATGAACCTACAGGACCTGTAGTATTATTGCAGAAAGTGGAAAATTTATATCATCAGAGTCCTAGAGGAGAGGAGAAAGGGTAGAACTTAAAAAGTATTCAAAGAAGTAATGACTGAAAAGCTTCAAAACCTGGCAAGAGGTGTAAATCTATAGATTCAAAAAGCTGCGTGACACTCAAACATGACAAAGCCAAAGAAAACTACATCAAAATACATCATGGTAAAGTTCTGAGAACTGAGACAGTCTTGGACATAGAAAGAGAGAAGTAACACTTTGCCTATATAGAAAAACCAATTCAGATAGTGGATTTAGTGGGTTTCTTATCAAAGACCATGGAGAGCAGAAGGAAGTGGCTTGTTGTTCCACTGCTCAGGCAGCTGCTCAGTCGTGCCCAACTCTTTGTAACCCCATGGACTGAAGCACACCAGGCTTCCCTATCCTTCACTATCTGCTTGAATTTGCTCAAAGTCGATGATGCCATCCAACCATCTCATCCTCTGTTGCCCTCTTCTTCTCTTGCCCTCAGTCTTTCCCAGCATCAAGGTCTTTTCCAATGGGTCGTCTCTTCACACCAGGTGGCCAAAGTATTGGAGCTTTAGTGTCAGCACCAGACCTTCCAATGAATATTCAGGGGTGATTTCCTTTCGGATTGACTGCTTTGATCTCCTTGCTCTCCAAGAGACTCTCAGGAGACTTCTACAGCACCACATTTCTACAGCATCAATTCTTCAGCACTCAGCCTTTCTTATGGTTCAACTGTCACATCCATACATGATTGGAAAAACTACAGCTTTGACTGTATGGACATTTGTCGACAAAGTGATGTCTCTGCTTTTTTAATATACTATCTAGGTTTGTCATAGCTTTTCTTCCAAGGAGTAGCCCTCTTTTAATTTCATGGCTGCAATCATTGTCCAAACTGATTCTGGAGCCAAAGAAAATAAAGTCTGTCAGTGTTTCCATTTTTTCTTCATCTATTTGCCATGAAGTGATGGGACTGACTGCCATGGTCTTAGTTTTTTGAATGTTGAATTTTAAGCCAGCTTTTTCACTCTCCTCTTTCACCTGCATCAAGAGTCTCTTTAGTTCCTCTTTGCTTTCTGCCATAAGGGTGGTGCCATCTCCATATCTGAAGTTATTGATATTTCTCCCAACAATCTTGATTCCAACTTGAGCTTCAGCCAGCCTGGCATTTTGCATGATTTACTCTGCATGTAAGTTAAATAAGCAGGGTGACAATATACAGTCTTCATGTACTCCTTTCCCAATTTGGAACCTGTCTGTTATTCCATGTCCAGTTCTAACTGTTGCTTGTTGACCTGCATATTGGTTTCAGAGGAGGCAGGTAAGGTGGTCTGGTATTCCCATCTCTTTTAGAATTCTCCACAGTTTGTTGTGATCTACACAAGGAATTTAATGTAGTCAGTGAAGCAGAAGTAGATGTTTTTCTGGAATTCCCTTGCTTTTTCTGTGAGTCAACGGATGTTGGTAATTTGATCTCTAGAATGTTGGTTGCTGAAAGAGCAGAAATGTCAACCCAGAATTCTTTGTTGAGAGAAAATATCCCTAGGAATCAAGAGGAAATTGAAGGATTCTCAAATGAAGGAAAACTAAGAAATTTTGCCACCAATAGTTGCCCTAAAAGAATAGCTAAAGGAATTTCTTGTGATGAAAAGGAAACGATAAAAAATTTCTAGGTATCGGGAAGTAAGAAAAACTTGGAAAAGTGAAAACATGGATAAATGCAGTAATTTTACTTCTCTTAAATTTTCTAAGTTTTTTGACAACTGAAGCAAAAATGATAACAATGGCTAAAGTGGTTCTTAAAGTATATTGAGAAAATTCTTAAAGCAAAAATATCTCAGGAGACTTCTACAGCACCACATTTCTACAGCATCAATTCTTCAGCACTCAGCCTTTCTTATGGTTCAACTGTCACATCCATACATGATTGGAAAAACTACAGCTTTGACTGTATGGACATTTGTCGACAAAGTGATGTCTCTGCTTTTTTAATATACTATCTAGGTTTGTCATAGCTTTTCTTCCAAGGAGTAGCCCTCTTTTAATTTCATGGCTGCAATCATTGTCCAAACTGATTCTGGAGCCAAAGAAAATAAAGTCTGTCAGTGTTTCCATTTTTTCTTCATCTATTTGCCATGAAGTGATGGGACTGACTGCCATGGTCTTAGTTTTTTGAATGTTGAATTTTAAGCCAGCTTTTTCACTCTCCTCTTTCACCTGCATCAAGAGTCTCTTTAGTTCCTCTTTGCTTTCTGCCATAAGGGTGGTGCCATCTCCATATCTGAAGTTATTGATATTTCTCCCAACAATCTTGATTCCAACTTGAGCTTCAGCCAGCCTGGCATTTTGCATGATTTACTCTGCATGTAAGTTAAATAAGCAGGGTGACAATATACAGTCTTCATGTACTCCTTTCCCAATTTGGAACCTGTCTGTTATTCCATGTCCAGTTCTAACTGTTGCTTGTTGACCTGCATATTGGTTTCAGAGGAGGCAGGTAAGGTGGTCTGGTATTCCCATCTCTTTTAGAATTCTCCACAGTTTGTTGTGATCTACACAAGGAATTTAATGTAGTCAGTGAAGCAGAAGTAGTTTTTTTTCTGGAATTCCCTTGCTTTTTCTGTGAGTCAACGGATGTTGGTAATTTGATCTCTAGAATGTTGGTTGCTGAAAGAGCAGAAATGTCAACCCAGAATTCTTTGTTGAGAGAAAATATCCCTAGGAATCAAGAGGAAATTGAAGGATTCTCAAATGAAGGAAAACTAAGAAATTTTGCCACCAATAGTTGCCCTAAAAGAATAGCTAAAGGAATTTCTTGTGATGAAAAGGAAACGATAAAAAATTTCTAGGTATCGGGAAGTAAGAAAAACTTGGAAAAGTGAAAACATGGATAAATGCAGTAATTTTACTTCTCTTAAATTTTCTAAGTTTTTTGACAACTGAAGCAAAAATGATAACAATGGCTAAAGTGGTTCTTAAAGTATATTGAGAAAATTCTTAAAGCAATAATATTAGAAATGGGTTATGGCAATGAGAACTAACATTCTAAACTTCACTGGAACTGATAAAATATCAACACCAGTAGACTGTAATAAGCTATGTATATATACTATTATACCTAGAGCAATAACTTAAAAAAATAAACAAAAAGTTTATTCAAAAATACTACAGATAAATAAAAATGGAATTCTAAAAAATGTTTAGGTAACCTGGAGGAAGTCAGGAAAGCTTAAAACTAGGCAACAAACAGAACAAAAAGATAAGGCTTAAGTCCCAACATAGCAATAGTTACATTAAAGGAAAATGGTCTAAATATACTAGTTAAAAGAGATTTACAGAGTAAGTAAAAAGTATATGACCCCCCTATATGCTCTGTTCCAGAAACTCACTTTAAATATAACTACATGTGTAAATTGAAAGTAAAATGATAGGGAAAAATATATATACCCTGCAAATATTAATTAAAAGAAAGCAGAAGTGGTGCAAAAGAAATTCAATGGAAAAAAATAGTCTTTTCAACACACAGTGACAGGACAAGTGGATATCCACATGAAAAAAGAACGGGGCTGGATCCTTACCTAAACCACAGACAAAAGTTAACTCAAAATGGATCAGAGACCTAAATGTAAAAACTAAATCTTCAAAATTCTCGGAAGAAAACATAGAAGTAAAACCTCATGATTTTGGATTAGCAACAGTTTCTTAGATTTCGCACGGAAAGTACAAGAAAAATTAGATAAACTTGATTTCATCAAAATTTTAACAACCTTTATGTTTCAGAGCACACCCCTCAAAAAATGAAAAGACATCTCACAAAGGTGGAGAAAACATTTGTAAATCATATGTTTAATAAGGTAATAGTGAAAGTGTTCTACCTCAGATTGAGATGTAAACCTGGGACCCAGACCTGATCAAACGCTGCTTGGGACTTAGACCCACATGGCTAGGACTCAAGCCAGCCAAAACCCTGTCTGGGACTTGAACCCATGAGGCTGGAACTCAACCCTGGCCAAAACCCTGTCTTGGACTTGAACCCATGAGCCTGGAACTCAACCCTGGCCAAAACCCTACCTGGGACTTGAGCCCATGTGACTGAGGCTTAACTCCAGCCAAAACCCTGCTTGAGGCTTGAACCCACGTGACAGGGGTTCAGACCTGATCAAACCCTACTTGGGACTTAAACCCATGTGGCTAGGACCCAGTCCAGCCAAACCCCGGTTTAGGACTTGAACCCATGTAATCGGGACTCAATCCAGGCCAAAAAATCCTATCTGGGACTTCAACCCATGTGGCCAGGACTTAATCCAGCCAAAACTCTAGTCTCGAGCAATCTTTGAGTTAAAATCACTCACCCAACATCTGGACCCACTGAGGTTCAGGTTCTTTGTGTCTCAATGCAGAAGGAATTCAGCCAGAGGCAGAGTGATAGGTAAGAAATGGATTTATTAGGATAGGGCGCTTGTAAGAGGGATAAGCAGGCAGGCGGGAAAGCTCTGCTGCTCCCCTTGGTGGGCAGCAATATATACGTAGGAGGGTAGAAGACCACCTTCTTCAAGTAGACATAAATGCAGACATAAGGCATACATCATTAGCTCCTCCTCTGCTAGCTCTTCTTTCATTAGCTATTTATACTTAGTCAAGCCTGCTTTATTGAATAAGGAGCAGCTTTCTTGAGTTGTCGTTAACTTACTGGCCTCCCAACTTCTCTTAGGCTTTACCTTTTACCTACAGTCTCCTATTAGGACTTTACAACTACCTAACTACTCTATTCTGTCCCTATCACTAGGACCAAGAATTTAAAAAAAAAAATTAAAAAGCTCTTAGTAGTCAATAATAAAAAGACAAATGACTGAATTTTAAAATGAGCACAGATATAAATAGGCATTTCTTCAAAGGAGATATAGAAATGGCCAAATAAGACCACTTGTGAGAAGGTGCTCAACTGTTGCTCACTAGGGAAATGCAAACCAAAACCATAATGAGATACCCTTTCACACCTACCAATTGCTGTAATCAGATGATGAATAACAGCAAGTGTTGGTGAGGATATGGAGATCCTGGAGCCCCAGACCTCACCACTGAAAGTGGAAATAGTAGACCAACTTTGGAAAACTGTTTGGCAGTTCATTAAGAAGTTAAACTTACGGTTCCTATATTTCAATTTCAAGATCCAACTATTTTACTCCTAGATATATACCTAAAAGAAATAAAAACGTACATCCACACAAAATTTACACAAACATTCATAGCAGCATTTTCCCATAATATCGGAAAAGTGAAAACAATTCACATGTCAATCAGTTGATGAATGGATAAACAAAATATGGTATATTCATGCAATGTAGTATTATTCAACCATTAAAAGGAACGACATAGGGCTTCCCCTGGTGGTCCAGTGGGTAAGGACACCGCCTTGCAGTGCAAGGGGCGCCGGTTCGATCCCTGGCCTGGGAAGATCCCACGTGCTGCGGAGCCGCTGGACCGATGTGTCCAATCACCGAGCCAGAGCTCTGGAGCGCATGCGCCCAGAGCCAGCGCTCTGCAATGACAGATGCCACCGCGATGGGAGGCCCACAGGAGCCAAAGAACAAAGATGGATGAAGATGGAGGAATGAAAGACCAATGGAAGTGGCCCGCCTGCTCCCCTCCCTCCCCAACCCGACCCCCGCCCCTAAATAAATAAATAAATAAATAAATAAAAAAGGAACAACATATTGATCTATGCTACAACATGGATGAACCTTAAAAGCATTATGCTAAGTGAAAACAGACACAAAACACTACATATTGTATGATTCCATTAGAATGAAATGATCAGAATAGGCAAATCTATAGAACAGAAATTATATTAGTTGTTACTAGAGATTAGATTAGTTGTTGCTAAAAGTTCACACCAATAAAAAGGAGTGAACTATTGATACACTCGTCACACACTGTGCTGTCATCAGTTTCCCAAATCTGGTGCTGTATAAAGTTCACTAAAATGTAAATATTGGGGGAAACATGGTGACGAGAACCCAGAACCTCTGTGATATCTTTGCAACTTCCGTGGGTCTACATTTGTTTGAAATAAAAAGAATTTTAAAATGAGCACAGATATAAATAGGCATTTCTTCAAAGGAGATATAGAAATGGCCAAATAAGACCACTTGTGAGAAGGTGCTCAACTGTTGCTCACTAGGGAAATGCAAACCAAAACCATAATGAGATACCCTTTCACACCTACCAATTGCTGTAATCAGATGATGAATAACAGCAAGTGTTGGTGAGGATATGGAGATCCTGGAGCCCCAGACCTCACCACTGAAAGTGGAAATAGTAGACCAACTTTGGAAAACTGTTTGGCAGTTCATTAAGAAGTTAAACTTACGGTTCCTATATTTCAATTTCAAGATCCAACTATTTTACTCCTAGATATATACCTAAAAGAAATAAAAACGTACATCCACACAAAATTTACACAAACATTCATAGCAGCATTTTCCCATAATATCGGAAAAGTGAAAACAATTCACATGTCAATCAGTTGATGAATGGATAAACAAAATATGGTATATTCATGCAATGTAGTATTATTCAACCATTAAAAGGAACGACATAGGGCTTCCCCTGGTGGTCCAGTGGGTAAGGACACCGCCTTGCAGTGCAAGGGGCGCCGGTTCGATCCCTGGCCTGGGAAGATCCCACGTGCTGCGGAGCCGCTGGACCGATGTGTCCAATCACCGAGCCAGAGCTCTGGAGCGCATGCGCCCAGAGCCAGCGCTCTGCAATGACAGATGCCACCGCGATGGGAGGCCCACAGGAGCCAAAGAACAAAGATGGATGAAGATGGAGGAATGAAAGACCAATGGAAGTGGCCCGCCTGCTCCCCTCCCTCCCCAACCCGACCCCCGCCCCTAAATAAATAAATAAATAAATAAATAAAAAAGGAACAACATATTGATCTATGCTACAACATGGATGAACCTTAAAAGCATTATGCTAAGTGAAAACAGACACAAAACACTACATATTGTATGATTCCATTAGAATGAAATGATCAGAATAGGCAAATCTATAGAACAGAAATTATATTAGTTGTTACTAGAGATTAGATTAGTTGTTGCTAAAAAGTTCACACCAATAAAAAGGAGTGAACTATTGATACACTCGTCACACACTGTGCTGTCATCAGTTTCCCAAATCTGGTGCTGTATAAAGTTCACTAAAATGTAAATATTGGGGGAAACATGGTGACGAGAACCCAGAACCTCTGTGATATCTTTGCAACTTCCCGTGGGTCTACATTTGTTTCGAAATAAAAAAGAAAATTCGTAAACGGTTATCTAGAAATATTCTAACATATTATGATAGGTCATGCTGCTTTTCATCTATTACTTGAAAGTAAAACAAGAAAAAAAAAGTAGAGTCTAAGTTAAAACAAGAATTACTGATAGGAAAAACATTATATCAAGCTTGATATTTAATTTTATTTACACTTATATTGACATGAAGAAGTGTATGTCATTTGTATTTTTAAAATCAAGTCCTCCGTTTTCTTAGAAGAAGTATAAATTGGCTATTTTATAGATTGAGTTATTGAAATTAAAATTGTCAACACAAGATGGCACTAAATAAAAGTTAGGAGAAAAACTTGGTTGCTTTAAGTTGTGAGCTTTCCTGCATATGGTTAAGATAAAATTGAACAAAACATTTTATCAAGTGAATCATTGTTTAACTGTGCAGTTAATGAAGTTCCAAATTTACATGAAAGCTGAATTCTGTTCGGCTTCAATAGTTTAGTTTTAATAACTGGTTCTATCTTCACTAATTAGAACATTTCAGCTTTACCGCATTTCCTAATCATGACTTAAATTTTGAAAGAGGTACACAAGAAAAAAAACTTTCATGAAATCAAGTTAGAAATAACCGACAGTAAAATGTCAGCGTTCTCTCCTATTTACAGTTTTCCAAACTAACTAATAGCTTTGAAAAACTGAGATTACACCAGATGAAACAAAATAAATTTCGACGAAAAGAAGCACCACACCTCAGAGAAGAAATACCCTTTGAAATGAGCAATTTGAACCAGAAATTAGAGGTAAGTTGTATTGTTTTAGTTCATCCTGTATATTAAGATTTTTGTTGTTGAGTTGGGTTTTTGTTGTTGAGGGCTGCTTGTGTCCAGTGTACACATTGGCATGTAACAAAACACCAAAAAAATCTATTGATACACTCACACACTGTGCTGTCATCAGTTTCCCAAATCTGGTGCTGTATAAAGTTCACTAAAATGTAAATATTGGGGAAACATGGTGGCGAGAACCCAGAACCTCTGTGATATCTTTGCAACTTCCGTGGGTCTACATTTGTTTGAAATAAAAAGAAAATTCGTAAACGGTTATCTAGAAATATTCTAACATATTATGATAGGTCATGCTGCTTTTCATCTATTACTTGAAAGTAAAACAAGAAAAAAAGTAGAGTCTAAGTTAAAACAAGAATTACTGATAGGAAAAACATTATATCAAGCTTGATATTTAATTTTATTTACACTTATATTGACATGAAGAAGTGTATGTCATTTGTATTTTTAAAATCAAGTCCTCCGTTTTCTTAGAAGAAGTATAAATTGGCTATTTTATAGATTGAGTTATTGAAATTAAAATTGTCAACACAAGATGGCACTAAATAAAAGTTAGGAGAAAAACTTGGTTGCTTTAAGTTGTGAGCTTTCCTGCATATGGTTAAGATAAAATTGAACAAAACATTTTATCAAGTGAATCATTGTTTAACTGTGCAGTTAATGAAGTTCCAAATTTACATGAAAGCTGAATTCTGTTCGGCTTCAATAGTTTAGTTTTAATAACTGGTTCTATCTTCACTAATTAGAACATTTCAGCTTTACCGCATTTCCTAATCATGACTTAAATTTTGAAAGAGGTACACAAGAAAAAAAACTTTCATGAAATCAAGTTAGAAATAACCGACAGTAAAATGTCAGCGTTCTCTCCTATTTACAGTTTTCCAAACTAACTAATAGCTTTGAAAAACTGAGATTACACCAGATGAAACAAAATAAATTTCGACGAAAAGAAGCACCACACCTCAGAGAAGAAATACCCTTTGAAATGAGCAATTTGAACCAGAAATTAGAGGTAAGTTGTATTGTTTTAGTTCATCCTGTATATTAAGATTTTTGTTGTTGAGTTGGGTTTTTGTTGTTGAGGGCTGCTTGTGTCCAGTGTACACATTGGCATGTAACAAAACACCATTAGAAAACAGCTTCTCATTGAAGGTAATTTTTCAGTGCACCTTCCCTTCAGGCACGTAATGAATTAAAATATCACTTTGATTTATATGTATTTTATATGTATCAGCATTTTGGAGAGCAAAAAAAAAAAAAAAAGTTCAAAGAAACTGCAGATGTTGAGTGAAATTGAAGGACATCCCTGAGGTCACTAAAAGTCAGTGTCTAATAAATCTTTTAATGGCTACTTAACTATTAGGTACTTAAATCCCAATCCAGCCTCCTAACAATTTTCAGAGCAGAGCTTGAAGCTTTTAGGATCTTTTCTTTAAAAAGGCAGCCCATGTCACACAGAACTCCAAAACTCTCAGTGCCTAAACAGGTTTACTATGTCATAGAAACACTTTAATTCCCTTAACTTTCCAGCCTTGGAAAAAACAAACTAGCTGGTTTTCTTCCCTGTACCTTTGAGCATTCCTGCTACTGGTCATATAACAGCAAATGGAGTTTGCTATGAATTCCTTTTCTCTAACCTTAGCTAAATTACCAGTGCTGCTCAATTTTTTTTTAATTGACCTCAGATTAACCCCATCATGTTATCCCATTTAGTTTTTTTTCCTACTGTTCTGAAGCCCAAAACAATAGCATCTTCCCAATGTCAGCAAATGATTTCAGTTTCTTCTATTTTGTTAACAGTTAATGACTCTATATATTCCAATCACTTAGGAATATTTGATCTGTTCCTTTCTCTTAGTCCTCCTATTCCTGCCCAGATTTGCCCTTTTTCTATGTCTAATTCCTCTTATCTCTGTGTTCCTCCTATCTAATTATTATTGTCCTATTTTATGCTTCTTCATTTTTATTATCTAATTCTTCAATTAACAGTCCTTCTCAAACTTTTCCTCCAAAATATTTTTAAGATCAGGAAAAAAAATAAAAATCTGGAATCGCAGCCCTAAAACCAGCCTATTGTAAGAATTTTGTTGGAAGTCTTTGGTTTTAGTTTTTAAATTCCTGCAAATTTTATATTGTACTGCATAATATAGAAACTTACTACCACTAAGTAAGGTTGACCCTCTAGGAAAATGCACTGTGTAGAACTCCTTGGCTCTTGCAATGGTGTAACTAGACTGACTTCTGAAATATTCTGGTCTCGCAGAAAATGCCCAAAGATTGTGATGTAATATATGTGGGCTTTTGCTGAAAATGCAGTTAAATCACTAACTCTTTGCTTGATTGTCTTCTCATGGGGATTTGTGGGAGAACTACACTCATATAAAATGTTTGGACAAAGAAAAAGCCTTAAATTAATATTAAGTACTTTGTGTACACTTGACATTTAGAAAGCTAAATATTTACATAAAATATACATCATGAAATTATAGTGGAAATTAGTAGTAAAATACAACATGTTTGTACTTAAACAAAAAATATTTTAAGCACAATATGTAAGTATGGTATAATTTGTATTATTAAGGAAACACTTCATGTACCTGTCTTTGTTTAGAGGCATCTGAAAAATTAATGTGTAGATGGACTGTTCCAATTTTAGCCTACATCTAAGCATGTTTCTCCTCTGGGACAGACATTCGTACACTGGTACAGTGATGGAGCAATAGGAAACAGCTTGCAATAGTGGAGGAACGTAACAGTTTACAATGTAAAATAGGGGGCCTGACTGAATCGGTTATTCACCCTGTGACCTTTGGATAAGCTGATAACCTCACCAAGATTCCTTTTCTCCTCAATAAATGGGGGCTAAAAGTATCTTATAAGTCACATTGTGGTTATGGAAGAAAAAGATCCATGTGTGTCTATGTGTGTTTAGATGCACACTGAAGCATCTGGGGTAAAGCACGTGAGGTCTGGAAGTTGCCTTGAAATACTCCAACAAGTTAAAACTATCTTACAAACGAAGGCTTATAGAGTCCCTGACACACAGTAATCATTAGAGAAATGTTCACTCTGCTTCTCAAGATTTACTGTGCTAAGTTACTTCAGTCGTGTTCGACTCTCTGTGATCCCATGGACTGTAGCCCACCAGGCTCATCTGTCCATGGGATTCTCCAGGCAAGAATACTGGAGTGGGTTGCCATGCCCTCCTCCAGGGAATCTTCCTGACCCAGGGAGTGAACCAACATCCCTTAACATCTCCTGCATTGGCAGGTAGGTTCTTTTTCCACTAGCACCACCTGGGAAGTCCAAGATTTAGTAAAGGGATTAAAAATACGTCTATAACAAGATAGCTTCTGCTAGAAACTGATTTTAATGCCTTTGACTCACTCTCAACCTTAAAGACCCAGAAAAGGTTTCTAGCTATGAAGAACTTAATCTGGAGGTTTAGACAAGTGTACAGACCCTCCAGAACTAGAACCTGTGCTGATATCTCCAGTCTCTACGAAACTCTAATAAAGCTTGCTCACCAGTCTCTGCATGGCCCCATAACTACTGGATAGTGTGTGCGTAAAATCAATACATCCGTAAGACCAAGGAAGGCAGGACTTATCTGCACTAGCTGACATGTTCATGACACATTTTAGCCTTGTTTGGCATCATTTTTGGTCTCATTTCTACTGTTGTAGAATCTGTAAGGAAGAGAGTTTGTAAGGAAGTAAGACTGATGTTCCTGCCTCCTCCTAAGGCATGCTGGGAAATGTTTGTTTTCCAGATTGAGATTGTTAGGTGTAAGTATTAGTAACACTGTGCAAGTCAACCTTAGCCACATTGTGACTTCTGACTCCAAAAACTCCTTTCTAAATTAAACAATTTTTTAAAATCCGCCTTGTATTGATTTGAAATGTTTATTGTTTTTTTAAATTAATGACTAGTTTTATAAATTTGTCACTATTTCTACAGACCCTGTTCTCATGTACTTTATTTTAAATTTTCAGATGTCAGAATCAAAGCCAATAACTTTAAATGAACTAGATCCATGTGTGTCTATGTGTGTTTAGATGCACACTGAAGCATCTGGGGTAAAGCACGTGAGGTCTGGAAGTTGCCTTGAAATACTCCAACAAGTTAAAACTATCTTACAAACGAAGGCTTATAGAGTCCCTGACACACAGTAATCATTAGAGAAATGTTCACTCTGCTTCTCAAGATTTACTGTGCTAAGTTACTTCAGTCGTGTTCGACTCTCTGTGATCCCATGGACTGTAGCCCACCAGGCTCATCTGTCCATGGGATTCTCCAGGCAAGAATACTGGAGTGGGTTGCCATGCCCTCCTCCAGGGAATCTTCCTGACCCAGGGAGTGAACCAACATCCCTTAACATCTCCTGCATTGGCAGGTAGGTTCTTTTTCCACTAGCACCACCTGGGAAGTCCAAGATTTAGTAAAGGGATTAAAAATACGTCTATAACAAGATAGCTTCTGCTAGAAACTGATTTTAATGCCTTTGACTCACTCTCAACCTTAAAGACCCAGAAAAGGTTTCTAGCTATGAAGAACTTAATCTGGAGGTTTAGACAAGTGTACAGACCCTCCAGAACTAGAACCTGTGCTGATATCTCCAGTCTCTACGAAACTCTAATAAAGCTTGCTCACCAGTCTCTGCATGGCCCCATAACTACTGGATAGTGTGTGCGTAAAATCAATACATCCGTAAGACCAAGGAAGGCAGGACTTATCTGCACTAGCTGACATGTTCATGACACATTTTTAGCCTTGTTTGGCATCATTTTTGGTCTCATTTCTACTGTTGTAGAATCTGTAAGGAAGAGAGTTTGTAAGGAAGTAAGACTGATGTTCCTGCCTCCTCCTAAGGCATGCTGGGAAATGTTTGTTTTCCAGATTGAGATTGTTAGGTGTAAGTATTAGTAACACTGTGCAAGTCAACCTTAGCCACATTGTGACTTCTGACTCCAAAAACTCCTTTCTAAATTAAACAATTTTTTAAAATCCGCCTTGTATTGATTTGAAATGTTTATTGTTTTTTTAAATTAATGACTAGTTTTATAAATTTGTCACTATTTCTACAGACCCTGTTCTCATGTACTTTATTTTAAATTTTCAGATGTCAGAATCAAAGCCAATAACTTTAAATGAACTACATCCATTTATCTTAATAAATATAGTGTATTTAGCAGGCTATTATTACGTAAAACAAAGTCTGTCCATATTTCTCCAACTTTATTACCACCACTCAATTTCAGGTCACCTTTAGTTACTATAAAAGTCTCCTAATTTATTAGTAAATCCTTCCTTCGTTGATTATTTGGGAGCTTATGGATTTATAAAATGAAGATTTCCTCCAAAATTCTTTAAAATCATTTCTCTGTAGAAAATGGGACATCACATTCTCATTTAAACATGAGACAGCTTTCATTCTCTAAATTAGTCTATTTATTTTCCAGCATAGCCCATACAGTCATTTCAGTCATCTTTGAAAAGCACCAGTCTCTCAAAATAGTTCAACTGAACTGTTTTCCAAGTTGATGTATTATAGGAGATGGTTGAGATAATCATGGCATCATCTCTATGGCTTTTATATGGCACAGTTATTGTACAAATATCTGGAAAATCATTTGTTTACATGTACATTTCCCTATTTTATTATGTGCATGCATGCTCAGTCATGTCCAACTCTTTGTGACCCCATGGACTGTAGCCCACCAGGCTCCTCTAGCCATGGAATTCTCTAGACAAGAATACTGGAGTGGGTTGCCATTCCCTTCGCCAGGGGATCTTCCCACCCCAGGGATTGAACCTGTGCCCCCTGGATCTCCTGCATCAACAGGCAGATTCTTTACCACTGAGTCACCTGAGAAGCCTTCAGACCTTGATTTTTTTTTTCTTTCAAAATTTCATTCCTTTTAACCATGAATTATTTTTAAATCTTCCTCTTCCCATAGTACCTACTGGACACTAAGTGCTAAATACTACTGACCTGGTGATTGGAAACATCAATACATTCATGTCGTGTACCTACGTTTAGTAGCTGATGTTCCTGCCTCCTCCTAAGGCATGCTGGGAAATGTTTGTTTTCCAGATTGAGATTGTTAGGTGTAAGTATTAGTAACACTGTGCAAGTCAACCTTAGCCACATTGTGACTTCTGACTCCAAAAACTCCTTTCTAAATTAAACAATTTTTTAAAATCCGCCTTGTATTGATTTGAAATGTTTATTGTTTTTTTAAATTAATGACTAGTTTTATAAATTTGTCACTATTTCTACAGACCCTGTTCTCATGTACTTTATTTTAAATTTTCAGATGTCAGAATCAAAGCCAATAACTTTAAATGAACTACATCCATTTATCTTAATAAATATAGTGTATTTAGCAGGCTATTATTACGTAAAACAAAGTCTGTCCATATTTCTCCAACTTTATTACCACCACTCAATTTCAGGTCACCTTTAGTTACTATAAAAGTCTCCTAATTTATTAGTAAATCCTTCCTTCGTTGATTATTTGGGAGCTTATGGATTTATAAAATGAAGATTTCCTCCAAAATTCTTTAAAATCATTTCTCTGTAGAAAATGGGACATCACATTCTCATTTAAACATGAGACAGCTTTCATTCTCTAAATTAGTCTATTTATTTTCCAGCATAGCCCATACAGTCATTTCAGTCATCTTTGAAAAGCACCAGTCTCTCAAAATAGTTCAACTGAACTGTTTTCCAAGTTGATGTATTATAGGAGATGGTTGAGATAATCATGGCATCATCTCTATGGCTTTTATATGGCACAGTTATTGTACAAATATCTGGAAAATCATTTGTTTACATGTACATTTCCCTATTTTATTATGTGCATGCATGCTCAGTCATGTCCAACTCTTTGTGACCCCATGGACTGTAGCCCACCAGGCTCCTCTAGCCATGGAATTCTCTAGACAAGAATACTGGAGTGGGTTGCCATTCCCTTCGCCAGGGGATCTTCCCACCCCAGGGATTGAACCTGTGCCCCCTGGATCTCCTGCATCAACAGGCAGATTCTTTACCACTGAGTCACCTGAGAAGCCTTCAGACCTTGATTTTTTTTTTCTTTCAAAATTTCATTCCTTTTAACCATGAATTATTTTTAAATCTTCCTCTTCCCATAGTACCTACTGGACACTAAGTGCTAAATACTACTGACCTGGTGATTGGAAACATCAATACATTCATGTCGTGTACCTACGTTTAGTAGCATATCATATGAACTTAGTAGCTGTAGAGTTTGTTTCCAGCTGTGTTATTTTCCTTGCAGAATTTAGTGAGAAATATTTACATTTTTGGAAATATTAATACTGTGCTTTTCTTTGTACTTTCAAGAAATTAAGTGGTGCCTAGCACTTTGTCAGGCACTGTGAGCAACACAAGTAATGGAATATGTAGTCCTTACCCTTAGGTTGTTTGCAGCCTGGACAGAAAGATAAGATATAATGGCTAACCCTAGGCAAAATAGAGAAACAGTGAAGTTTTCTTCAGGGTTCCCAAAGCCACATCCTTTCTTCATGTAAATCAGCGAACAGATAAGCATTCTCCATGGAGACACTACTTGAACAAAAACATGAAGAACTGAGCACGCTGTGTCACTTCTTTCCCAGTTTAGCTCAGCTGGTACTGCCTAAAGGAGGCCTGAGGTAGTTGCTCTGTCCTCAAGAATGGGTTGATCTTGGTTTCAGCTAGAATAGTAGCTTTGAAAGCCACAGGAGACAAAGTCAGTCAATTAGGCCAAGCCCACCCCATCAAAAACAAGATAGCAAGTTTGGTCACTGAGTATAAAGAATGAAAGAATGGGGCTTTCCCTGTTGGTCCAGTGGTTAAGAATCTGCCTTGCAATGCCAGGAACACGGGTTCTATCCCTGGTTTGGGAAGATCCCACATGCCTTGGAGCAACCAAACCCATGTACCACAACTACTGAGCCCATGCTCTAGAGCCTGCGAGCTGCAACTACTGGAATCCACGTGTCCCAGAGCCTGTGCTCCACAACAGAAGACGCCACTGCAATGAGAAGCCTGTGTATCACAACTAGAGCATAGCCCCGGCTCGCCACAGTTAGCGAGAGCCCACTGCCAGCAACTGAGATCCAACACAGCCACGAATAACATAAATAAATAAATACATTTTTAAAAAAAGAGTGAAAGAAGGGATAAACTTCTGGTGTCAGCTTAGGAAATAAAAAGGAGGTGCTGAAAAAAAAGGAGGTACTGAAAAAAAAGGAGGTTTATGCAAAAATTTGTTTGAAACTGCATTATTAGTAATCAGTATTTGTTACAAGACAAAATTTTACATTTTTAACAGATCCCTTATTTTTTTAAAATGCAAATTAAGTTCCATACTTTTCTAACAAAAATTACTACCTGGGCTTCCCTGGTGGTCCAGTGGGTAAGGACACCACCTTGCAGTGCAAGGGGCGCCGGTTCGATCCCTGGCCTGGGAAGATCCCACGTGCCACGGAGCTGCTGGACCCGTGTGTCCAATTACCGAGCCGGAGCTCTGGAGCGCATGCGCCCAGAGCCGGTGCTCTGCGACAACAGAGGTCACTGCGATGGGAGGCCCACATGGGCCGAAGAACAAAGATGGATGAAAACAGATAAACGAAAAACCAATAGGAGAGGCCCACCCACCCCACTCCCTCCCCCAAACCCCACACCCCAAAATAAATAAACAAACTTTAAAATTAAAAAAAAAAAATTATTATCTTTCAGGAAATCCAAGATGAGTGATTTGATACTTTTTTGTTTTCCTAATGGGAAAAGAATGGATTTACTTTTTTTTGATTTTTTTAACTCAGAAGGATGTACAAATGAAAGAAGCTCCATTTATTGTGCTTTAAAATGAATAATTTTTTTACCTTCTATTTCTTTACTTTATTAAAGGAATTTAGAGCCAAGTCAAGAGAATGGGACAAGCAAGAGATACTGTATCAGACTCATCTGGTTTCGTTAGATGCTCAACAAAAAGTATTATCTGAGAAGTGTAATCAATTTCAGGTACATTATCTAATACTGTCCTCTAAATTAGAATAAATTAGAGATTAAATATTATTACTCTCTTAACCATTCAGCATGTAATGTTTCTAAAGATAGAAATGCCAACCAACGGAAAATAACCAGAGTAGGTCAAGCACTAGGTGGAGTTACAAGTGCATGAAATGTCTTTAGTGACTTTATATGTCTCAGTAGATGGTGCCATTAAAAGTCTCCATTGTTGTTATGTCATTAAATAACATGTTTTTGCATGCCTGTGGGAAAGTCACCTATATTTAAGATTGCTTAATCCCTGCCCCCTAGAACTTTACAGTCTAGACACAGAGATAATACATCTACAGGTTGACAGAGAATTAATGACAGGTGAATGGAGAGGATTCAAATCCTTTTAGAGGTCAAAGGAATAAGAGAAAAAGTTGGACTGAGGTAGAAAGGGTACATCCTATAGCAAGGGGTGGAACTAGGCCTGGACCTTGAAGAATGGATGTATTTCGAGACTAGAGAGAATATATTCAAGGTGCTGGAAATAACATGAACAAAGTCACTGAGGCAAGAGAGCAAAAGACAAATTCAAGGAATTGAAAGCAGGCAAGTTGGCTGAAAATGCATGCAGGAGGCGGGAAGGGACAGCAGGCAGGAGGGAAGGCTGGTGAGTTGGACATAGATTATAAGCCTGAAAAGCTTAACTAAGGAGTTGGGATTTTTTATTAAAGCCAGTAAGAAACTTTTTTGTTTGATATGTACTTCTTTTTCATTCTTTCTTTGAATTACTTGAATTATTTGTATACATGTTCCCTGAATTTAACAGCACAAAATAATCTACATAAAATTGATAATCTCATCCTCTATTCCATTCTTATCCATTTAATACAAACACTGAGAACAACTAAGTGTTTATCTTCACATATTTTTTCTTTTGTTTGTATAAATATGTAAGTACGTTTCGGTGGAAATTGTATGTGTTTCTTTTTTAAATTTTGCCTTTTTCCTTAATAAGCCATGGATAGCCTTTTGAGTCACTACGTAATTATATTTCAAAGTATTTAGTGGGTATTTATATACATATTTATTTATATATATATGATATGTATATGATAAATATATATCATATACACCATAGTATTTAGTAGATACCATAATTCTTTCAATTATTTCTGTATTAATGAACCCTTAGGTTGTTTCTAGTTTTCTGCCTTGTGTAAACATCTTCAAATACTAACACTCTCCTCTTGTTAAATAAAAATCCTAGAAATGATTGTTGAGGCAAAAGGTAGGTTATTTCAAATTTCTAATAAATATTAGCAGATTACTTCCTTTAAAAATTATAAGAATTTACAATTCATGAATAGGCAACAAGTCTACTCATGCTCCTGCCAGCATGGAATATCAGTGTTTTGATTTTTACCAACTTGAGGAACTAATAGTAATGTTGACTTGATTTGCTTTGTGTTTCTCCCACTGCTTATAAGGTTGAGCATCTCTTCATGTGTTTCTTAGCCCATTTCATTTCCTGTTCTGTGAACTGCCTGTGCATAAACTTTGCCCGCAAGGTGGAACTAGGCCTGGAAATGGATGTATTTCGAGACTAGAGAATATATTCAAGGTGCTGGAAATAACATGAACAAAGTCACTGAGGCAAGAGAGCAAAAGACAAATTCAAGGAATTGAAAGCAGGCAAGTTGGCTGAAAATGCATGCAGGAGGCGGGAAGGGACAGCAGGCAGGAGGGAAGGCTGGTGAGTTGGACATAGATTATAAGCCTGAAAAGCTTAACTAAGGAGTTGGGATTTTTTATTAAAGCCAGTAAGAAACTTTTTTGTTTGATATGTACTTCTTTTTCATTCTTTCTTTGAATTACTTGAATTATTTGTATACATGTTCCCTGAATTTAACAGCACAAAATAATCTACATAAAATTGATAATCTCATCCTCTATTCCATTCTTATCCATTTAATACAAACACTGAGAACAACTAAGTGTTTATCTTCACATATTTTTTCTTTTGTTTGTATAAATATGTAAGTACGTTTCGGTGGAAATTGTATGTGTTTCTTTTTTAAATTTTGCCTTTTTCCTTAATAAGCCATGGATAGCCTTTTGAGTCACTACGTAATTATATTTCAAAGTATTTAGTGGGTATTTATATACATATTTATTTATATATATATGATATGTATATGATAAATATATATCATATACACCATAGTATTTAGTAGATACCATAATTCTTTCAATTATTTCTGTATTAATGAACCCTTAGGTTGTTTCTAGTTTTCTGCCTTGTGTAAACATCTTCAAATACTAACACTCTCCTCTTGTTAAATAAAAATCCTAGAAATGATTGTTGAGGCAAAAGGTAGGTTATTTCAAATTTCTAATAAATATTAGCAGATTACTTCCTTTAAAAATTATAAGAATTTACAATTCATGAATAGGCAACAAGTCTACTCATGCTCCTGCCAGCATGGAATATCAGTGTTTTGATTTTTACCAACTTGAGGAACTAATAGTAATGTTGACTTGATTTGCTTTGTGTTTCTCCCACTGCTTATAAGGTTGAGCATCTCTTCATGTGTTTCTTAGCCCATTTCATTTCCTGTTCTGTGAACTGCCTGTGCATAAACTTTGCCCACTTTTATTTGGTGCTATTTGTCTTTTTATTATTGGTGTATAGAAGTTTTTGTACATCAGAAATTACTCTTGTTATATGTATGGACAACTTTTATCTATAATTTTAGTTTATTTTTGGTCCTAGAGACATTTTCAACTATTGTGTAATTAAATCCATCCTTTTCCCTCTTTTTCATATCTTCTATATTTTATCTTTTGCTGAGTAAGAATTTATTATCCAAAGCATTCTACCCTACTCTGCATTTTATCTCTGAGATTATAGAAATAATTTCTTTTTATGCTATCTGAACTTGAGGTTTTACCATAAACACAAGGCTGAATTATGAAAGAGCTTCAGTATCTAATAATATATTTAAATATTTTCCCCTAATTTTCTCTATCACTCTTGAGCTTTATATAAGCTTTGATATTCCCCCCTTAACTGACACAATTTCATATTTCTCAGAAACAGACACAAAGTTACCAAAGTCAGCTGAATGGTAAAAAACAGGGCACAGAAGACAGCAGCCCTGAAATTCCTCGGTTGATATGCGAACCAGATCCCAGCTGTGAAACCAGTGAAAGAGATGAGTTCATTATTGAAAAATTAAAATCTGCTGTGAGTGAAATAGCATTAAGCAGGAATAAGTTACAAGATGAAAATCAGAAGCTCTTACAAGAACTGAAAATATACCAAAGACAGTGTCAGGTAAAGATTGACTTATTTTTCAACTATACTGCCATTGAGTTGTGCAAATGATGACTCAACAGGTATATGCATTGGAAATACTAACACTCTCCTCTTGTTAAATAAAAATCCTAGAAATGATTGTTGAGGCAAAAGGTAGGTTATTTCAAATTTCTAATAAATATTAGCAGATTACTTCCTTTAAAAATTATAAGAATTTACAATTCATGAATAGGCAACAAGTCTACTCATGCTCCTGCCAGCATGGAATATCAGTGTTTTGATTTTTACCAACTTGAGGAACTAATAGTAATGTTGACTTGATTTGCTTTGTGTTTCTCCCACTGCTTATAAGGTTGAGCATCTCTTCATGTGTTTCTTAGCCCATTTCATTTCCTGTTCTGTGAACTGCCTGTGCATAAACTTTGCCCACTTTTATTTGGTGCTATTTGTCTTTTTATTATTGGTGTATAGAAGTTTTTGTACATCAGAAATTACTCTTGTTATATGTATGGACAACTTTTATCTATAATTTTAGTTTATTTTTGGTCCTAGAGACATTTTCAACTATTGTGTAATTAAATCCATCCTTTTCCCTCTTTTTCATATCTTCTATATTTTATCTTTTGCTGAGTAAGAATTTATTATCCAAAGCATTCTACCCTACTCTGCATTTTATCTCTGAGATTATAGAAATAATTTCTTTTTATGCTATCTGAACTTGAGGTTTTACCATAAACACAAGGCTGAATTATGAAAGAGCTTCAGTATCTAATAATATATTTAAATATTTTCCCCTAATTTTCTCTATCACTCTTGAGCTTTATATAAGCTTTGATATTCCCCACTTAACTGACACAATTTCATATTTCTCAGAAACAGACACAAAGTTACCAAAGTCAGCTGAATGGTAAAAAACAGGGCACAGAAGACAGCAGCCCTGAAATTCCTCGGTTGATATGCGAACCAGATCCCAGCTGTGAAACCAGTGAAAGAGATGAGTTCATTATTGAAAAATTAAAATCTGCTGTGAGTGAAATAGCATTAAGCAGGAATAAGTTACAAGATGAAAATCAGAAGCTCTTACAAGAACTGAAAATATACCAAAGACAGTGTCAGGTAAAGATTGACTTATTTTTCAACTATACTGCCATTGAGTTGTGCAAATGATGACTCAACAGGTATATGCATTGGAAAGCTAATTTTTTTATTACATGTATAAATTCAGCTCACATATCCTCTTACTAAGTAATTCTCACTTGATGAGAAAATTCAGTGGTTCAGTAATCCTGTGAGTACTGGTTGGGTTCTTCAACGATGCAGTAATAGTTACCAGTGCAGAAGGACAGTGTTCTCCCACAGACCTCTATTCCTAAAAACCATGGCTTAAGAGCACCTGCTCCCACCCGCCATTCTTTCTCTCTGACCCTGTGGCTCTGATTTTCAGGGATCCTAAGATGGAGAACCAGGAAATCATTAAGGGTGTAATACTCTGTGAGAGGCATGAGGCTCACTCCCTGTGATTTATCACTGTTAACTTTATCCCAATTATATACCAAATAGGAGCCCAGAGTTTTGTGCTTTTAGGGAACTCCATGTAGATGTGATCAATGGTTCTTCCAGGGATTAATTTTTTTAACTCAAACATCTTTCTTTTTTTGTCTCTCTTGGAATTACTAAGAAGTTTATGTAGCATTCATTAAAATTGGTCATTACCAATTTCTTGACTATGTGTTTCATATTCATGGCTATCCCAGTTACTTGAGACGTTCAATAGTTTCCTCTCCTATTCTAGGTCTGATCTCCCACCTGCAAACCTTCAGCCTCTTTCTACGGATTCCTCTGCATCAACCCATTTCCAAGTCTCACTCTCTTCCCTGCCAAAGTTGAAATCATGGTTCCAGGCCAATGCCTGAGAGCTTCTCTAAGATGTTCCTCCTTAGACTCTTCTTCCCAGGATCATTTCTTAGTGCCGGGCAGACTTCTCCTTTCCCTCTCCCACCACCTTGTATGTGTGATTACACATGGAATTCATTCCTTTCACTTCTTTCTCTGCCAGCATCCATCTTCTGTGTTCGCCTGTCCCCAGGTTGGCCAGGGGCCAAAATGCAGACTCCCCACTTCTCCTGTCCTGTGGCATTTCTAAGAGATGTACAGGTCCTCACCCCAAACTCAGGCTTTGTTGGGGGTGTGAGTGAAATAGCATTAAGCAGGAATAAGTTACAAGATGAAAATCAGAAGCTCTTACAAGAACTGAAAATATACCAAAGACAGTGTCAGGTAAAGATTGACTTATTTTTCAACTATACTGCCATTGAGTTGTGCAAATGATGACTCAACAGGTATATGCATTGGAAAGCTAATTTTTTTATTACATGTATAAATTCAGCTCACATATCCTCTTACTAAGTAATTCTCACTTGATGAGAAAATTCAGTGGTTCAGTAATCCTGTGAGTACTGGTTGGGTTCTTCAACGATGCAGTAATAGTTACCAGTGCAGAAGGACAGTGTTCTCCCACAGACCTCTATTCCTAAAAACCATGGCTTAAGAGCACCTGCTCCCACCCGCCATTCTTTCTCTCTGACCCTGTGGCTCTGATTTTCAGGGATCCTAAGATGGAGAACCAGGAAATCATTAAGGGTGTAATACTCTGTGAGAGGCATGAGGCTCACTCCCTGTGATTTATCACTGTTAACTTTATCCCAATTATATACCAAATAGGAGCCCAGAGTTTTGTGCTTTTAGGGAACTCCATGTAGATGTGATCAATGGTTCTTCCAGGGATTAATTTTTTTAACTCAAACATCTTTCTTTTTTTGTCTCTCTTGGAATTACTAAGAAGTTTATGTAGCATTCATTAAAATTGGTCATTACCAATTTCTTGACTATGTGTTTCATATTCATGGCTATCCCAGTTACTTGAGACGTTCAATAGTTTCCTCTCCTATTCTAGGTCTGATCTCCCACCTGCAAACCTTCAGCCTCTTTCTACGGATTCCTCTGCATCAACCCATTTCCAAGTCTCACTCTCTTCCCTGCCAAAGTTGAAATCATGGTTCCAGGCCAATGCCTGAGAGCTTCTCTAAGATGTTCCTCCTTAGACTCTTCTTCCCAGGATCATTTCTTAGTGCCGGGCAGACTTCTCCTTTCCCTCTCCCACCACCTTGTATGTGTGATTACACATGGAATTCATTCCTTTCACTTCTTTCTCTGCCAGCATCCATCTTCTGTGTTCGCCTGTCCCCAGGTTGGCCAGGGGCCAAAATGCAGACTCCCCACTTCTCCTGTCCTGTGGCATTTCTAAGAGATGTACAGGTCCTCACCCCAAACTCAGGCTTTGTTGGGGGTGTTTGGGGGTATAATACACATGAGAAAGCAGATACACACAAACAAACCCAACTAAAGCACAACTACTAAACGCTGAGATGTTCATACATTTTCTAGAAACAGAAACGGTAATTGGTGCTGTTTTCTCTGGCTTCCCTAGAAGGTAAATGAGAGGATTCCTTCTTCTTTTGCTCTTGAGCCTGGCCGGGGACTGTCTGGTGTTTGGCAGTCAACCCACCACTCCTGGTGGAGCCGGGTTTGTACATCTGCTGGTTCCCATGGGCTCCCCGCCCTCTTGGGGGCTGCTTCTTCATCTCCCTGGACAGGAGCCACTGGTCACACCTCTGGCTCTAAGTTAAAGGAGCTGTCTTTGTACTACTTGGAGCCTGGAGGAGGATCAGAGTCAATAAATGAGATTCTTTTTCTGTCTATTAACCTGAATATTCTCCCCTTGTTTCAAATTATCCTGCAAGACTGAGGATTTATCTTCGTCCTTCTTTAGGTCTTTTTGGCTCTGGTTCTTAGAAATGTGTTTTCTGCTCAGACCTCATTTGTTCTGTTCTCTTTGGTTTACCTGAAACATACTTCATCCGTAGGTCTCGTTATGAAGCCTGGTTCCACCTTTTAGTGAGGTCCTAATTCTTCAGGAACATCAGCTGCTTTTAACCTACCCCCAAAGAGTTGTGTTTGGACTTATTACAGCCCCAGAACATCCTCTTTTATAGCGTGAGGTTCAGCGTTTGGTTCCTGGCTCGCGTGAGGAATAGAAATCACTGTTCTTGCCCTCTAAGAGACTCTGTTCCCCTCTCCTGGCAGCATGACTGAATTCCTCTGTAATGCTTTTCTTCACCAACCCCGCCTTTCTCCTTCTCAGAACTTCATCTTTTATGCTTTCCCAGGAGGTACACTGGAGAATCTTGTTGGAAGAAAGAATGTTGCATATAGAGGAAGAGTGCACACTGAGAAGCATTAATAAATTAGCATTCCCAGATCAGATTACAATCGCTATTCTAAGGAAGTGCCATAGGCCTGTGCTTCCCGCCCTGTCTAGCTGCTGTGCTCCTATGGACAAGAAGTAAGAGAGCACAATATGACCATGAATAAATACATAGCCAGAAGTTAGAGGATGCAGACCACCTGGAGGCCAAGGCCATTCTGTCTATCCTTTAGCAACACTGTAATATTGATTAACCCTTCTGACTCTGGACCCCTTACCCAGGATCTGTACAAGCATGTGGGGGTGCAGGGGGTGGGGCTCACTTGTCCTGTCCTCCTGAGAAGGCTCTGCAGGCTGTCTGGGCTGAGGAAGGTCCATGTTAGCAGGACTAGAGACACAGACGTAGAGAGGGGACGTGTGGACACGGTGGGGGGCCGGGAGGGTGGGAGGAATTGGGAGAGTAGCACTGGCTTATATATGGCACTGTCTGTAAGATCGCTCGCTAGATGGCAGACCAAGCTGGCAGAGTAGAAGGACGTGCACTCATCTGCTCCTGGGAGAGCACCAGAATTGCAACTAGCAGCTGAAAAACCATCAACAGGAGATAACTGGCGAGTGGGAAGCTGCTGAATAGCACAGGGAGCTCAACTCAGTGCTCTTTGTTGACCTAGAGAGATGGGATGGGGGTTGGTTGGGAGGGAGGCGCAAGAGGGAAGGGATGTGTGTATACCTATGGCTAATTTACATTGCTATACGATAGAAACCAGCACAATGTTGTAAAACAATTATATTCCAATAATAAATTATTTTTTTAAAAGGAAAGTCCATGTTACCCACTGACTTTTCCTGATAAATATTTATTAATGTACTTCACAATTTATTAATGATTCTAAATATATACTAACAAAATAAAAGCCCAGCTCTTCATGGCAGTCCCTATAATTGTAAAAAGTTTTTATACATATGACTAATCTATATCTGTAAACAACAAAACTCTGTAAAAGCAAAAAGTAAAATAAAAATAATTAATCATAGAAAAAAGTCAACATTCAAAAAACTAAAAAATATATTTTTATTGATATTTATACTTAAGTTTATAAATATAACTATATTAATTGGCTAATTGTTCTGACTTTCCTTTAAATAATTAATTCTCTACTGAGGTGAGTTTGCTTCCCCAGTGACATTGGCAATGCTTGGACACATTTTTGGTTGTCACTAAAGAAGAGACTGTTGGTGTTTTATTTTTAATTTAATTTATTTATTTATGTTTGGCTATTCTGGGTTTTCACTGCTGCTGCAGGCTCTTCTCTAGGTACAAGGAGTCAGGGCTACTCTCTAGCCGAGGTGAGCAAGCTTCTTGTTGCAGTGACTTTTCTTGTTGGATGCTGAGGAAGGTCCATGTTAGCAGGACTAGAGACACAGACGTAGAGAGGGACGTGTGGACACGGTGGGGGCCGGGAGGGTGGGAGGAATTGGGAGAGTAGCACTGGCTTATATATGGCACTGTCTGTAAGATCGCTCGCTAGATGGCAGACCAAGCTGGCAGAGTAGAAGGACGTGCACTCATCTGCTCCTGGGAGAGCACCAGAATTGCAACTAGCAGCTGAAAAACCATCAACAGGAGATAACTGGCGAGTGGGAAGCTGCTGAATAGCACAGGGAGCTCAACTCAGTGCTCTTTGTTGACCTAGAGAGATGGGATGGGGGTTGGTTGGGAGGGAGGCGCAAGAGGGAAGGGATGTGTGTATACCTATGGCTAATTTACATTGCTATACGATAGAAACCAGCACAATGTTGTAAAACAATTATATTCCAATAATAAATTATTTTTTTAAAAGGAAAGTCCATGTTACCCACTGACTTTTCCTGATAAATATTTATTAATGTACTTCACAATTTATTAATGATTCTAAATATATACTAACAAAATAAAAGCCCAGCTCTTCATGGCAGTCCCTATAATTGTAAAAAGTTTTTATACATATGACTAATCTATATCTGTAAACAACAAAACTCTGTAAAAGCAAAAAGTAAAATAAAAATAATTAATCATAGAAAAAAGTCAACATTCAAAAAACTAAAAAATATATTTTTATTGATATTTATACTTAAGTTTATAAATATAACTATATTAATTGGCTAATTGTTCTGACTTTCCTTTAAATAATTAATTCTCTACTGAGGTGAGTTTGCTTCCCCAGTGACATTGGCAATGCTTGGACACATTTTTGGTTGTCACTAAAGAAGAGACTGTTGGTGTTTTATTTTTAATTTAATTTATTTATTTATGTTTGGCTATTCTGGGTTTTCACTGCTGCTGCAGGCTCTTCTCTAGGTACAAGGAGTCAGGGCTACTCTCTAGCCGAGGTGAGCAAGCTTCTTGTTGCAGTGACTTTTCTTGTTGTGGAACTTGGACTGTAAGGCACACAGGCTTCAATAGTTGGAGCACATGGGCTCAATAGTTGCAGCTCCAAGGCTCTAGAGCACAGGCTCGGTAGTTGTGGCTCACGGGCTTAGTTGCTTTACAGCATGTGGAATCTTCCCAGATCAGAGATCGAACCTATGTCTCCTGCATTGGTAGGCAAACTCTTCACCACTGAGCTAGCTACCAGGGAAGCCCAAGAGTGGTGTTACTGGGTTTTAGTAGGTAGAGGTCAAGGTTGCTGCAAAACATCTCACAAGACACAAGACAACCCCCACAACAAACAATTATCGAGACCAAAATGTACATTGTGCTGAGGCTGAGAAACCTTGCTTTAAATTTTGGACTGTTTTTTTTCTCATATTCTTCACTAGTTATTCTCTTAACTCTATTTATGATGCTTTCCAGAGTTAATGATACATTTTACTGCGATTGGAATTTGCTTGTTTATAGTCCCCCAATTTGTTTTTTTTTTTTTTTTTTTTTTTTTTGGTCACTTCTATTGATCTTTCATTTATTTATTTTCATCCATCTTTGTTCTTTGGTCTGTGTGGGCCTCCCATCGCAGTGGCCTCTGTTGTCGCAGAGCACTGGGTCCGGGTGCATGCGCTCCAGAGCTCTGGCTAGGTAGTTGGACACATCAGTCCAGCTGCTCCACGGCATGTGGGATCTTCCCAGGCCAGGGATCGAACCGGTACCCCTTGCACTGCAAGGCAGTGTCCTTACCCACTGGGCTACCAGGGAAGCCCCTGTCCCCCAGTTTCTATGAGAAAGTTTACCAAAATTATTTTAATAAATTTTGCTTCATTTAAAAGGGGGAAAAGGAAGGGAGGGTTCAAGGAAGCAGGGTCAGGGATACACCTATGATTGTTTGAGGATTATGTATACCTGTAAACAAGAAAACTATGTAAAAAGTATAACAATAACTTTGCTGTACACCTAAAGCTAATGCAACATTGTAAAACAAATATACCCCAAATATACCCCAAACAAATATATCCCAAATAATAATAATAATAATAATAATGATTTATTTATCCTTAGATCTAGGAGCATTAGTAAAGTTAAACTAAGAATCTCCATTTTATACTTTAAGAAGGATTCACTTGTTTAAAAATAATTATTCTAGATTAAACTTCACACACACAAAATATGTTATAGTTCCAGTGAAAAGATTTTTGAGAAATAATTTGCTTCAAAAACTTCAAGGTATCTAAAAGCTAGGATTTCTACTCCTAGGAAACCACTAATTAATTTTGATGCATCTATTATAGAAAAAAAAATGCTGAAAATAATGCTTTTGTTTGGCCTTTTCCCTGTCTTATTTCCAAACTTTACATGTGTTTCATTCTTTTGCTTTAAAATAAGTAGTAAATGAGTAGGTATCAATTATTACTGTTTGATAGCTGATTTGAAGGTTTAAAATCAGTACTTCTCTCGAACCATTAGGCACATTTCTAACTAAACAGATGGGCCTTAAACATGTTTTACAAAATTTATATTTTGCCAAGTGGGAATAATTAGAGGTGAATAATCACCGTAGCAAGTGTTTAGAAAGAAGTTTCTCATCTCTTTTTGCAAAACATCATATGATAGTGTTCCACATCTTGCACATGAATTTAAAAAGACAACCATTTCAATTTGAATTACTGTCACTTATTGTATATGAGTTCTCTTTAGTTTACAACACACTTTAATGCCAACGGCATCTGAATTTTCACATGAATCACATCTTCTCACTTGTCTTTCTACAACCTTGAAATGTGTCAGCACACATATTAATTCCATTACATGTATTTATTTACTGTGCTGCATGACAGTCACATTTTGGAAGTGTGTATTATTTCCTACTGGCAGTTAATGACAGAAATAAATTGTTCCGTATTTTTCTAAAAGCTATGCCAGAAAATTTGACTTTTGTTTGTTGGTTAATGTGTCATTAAGGTAGTAGAGCCACACTGTCCAATAGAAATATATAAAAAAAATAGGGGAAAAGGAAGGGAGGGTTCAAGGAAGCAGGGTCAGGGATACACCTATGATTGTTTGGGTATTATATATACCTGTAAACAAGAAAACTATGTAAAAATGTATAACAATAACTTCAATGTGCACCTGAAGCTAATGCAGCATTGTAGAACAAATATACCCCAAATATACCCCAAACAAATATATCCCAAATAATAATAATAATAATAATAATGATTTATTTATCCTTAGATCTAGGAGCATTAGTAAAGTTAAACTAAGAATCTCCATTTTATACTTTAAGAAGGATTCACTTGTTTAAAAATAATTATTCTAGATTAAACTTCACACACACAAAATATGTTATAGTTCCAGTGAAAAGATTTTTGAGAAATAATTTGCTTCAAAAACTTCAAGGTATCTAAAAGCTAGGATTTCTACTCCTAGGAAACCACTAATTAATTTTGATGCATCTATTATAGAAAAAAAAATGCTGAAAATAATGCTTTTGTTTGGCCTTTTCCCTGTCTTATTTCCAAACTTTACATGTGTTTCATTCTTTTGCTTTAAAATAAGTAGTAAATGAGTAGGTATCAATTATTACTGTTTGATAGCTGATTTGAAGGTTTAAAATCAGTACTTCTCTCGAACCATTAGGCACATTTCTAACTAAACAGATGGGCCTTAAACATGTTTTACAAAATTTATATTTTGCCAAGTGGGAATAATTAGAGGTGAATAATCACCGTAGCAAGTGTTTAGAAAGAAGTTTCTCATCTCTTTTTGCAAAACATCATATGATAGTGTTCCACATCTTGCACATGAATTTAAAAAGACAACCATTTCAATTTGAATTACTGTCACTTATTGTATATGAGTTCTCTTTAGTTTACAACACACTTTAATGCCAACGGCATCTGAATTTTCACATGAATCACATCTTCTCACTTGTCTTTCTACAACCTTGAAATGTGTCAGCACACATATTAATTCCATTACATGTATTTATTTACTGTGCTGCATGACAGTCACATTTTGGAAGTGTGTATTATTTCCTACTGGCAGTTAATGACAGAAATAAATTGTTCCGTATTTTTTCTAAAAGCTATGCCAGAAAATTTGACTTTTTGTTTGTTGGTTAATGTGTCATTAAGGTAGTAGAGCCACACTGTCCAATAGAAATATATAACACAAGCCACAAATGTAATTTAAACTTTTCTACTAGCCACATTAAAAAAGTAATAAGAGGACTTCTCTGGTGGTCCAGTGGATAAAGAGTCTGCCTTGCAGTGCAAGGGGCACTGGTTCAATCCCTGGCCTAGGAAGATCTCACACACCGGAGTGGCTGAACCGGTGTGTCCAATTACTAGCCAGTGCTCTGGAGCACATGCGCCTGGAGCCAGTGCTCTGCGATGAGAGAGGCCACTGCAATGGGAGGCCCGCACAGGCCAAAAGAATAAAGATGGATGAAAATAAATAAATAGAAAGCAATAAGAGAGGCCCCCCCAAAAAAAGTAATAAGAAATGGGTGAAATTAATATACAAAATATATTCAACACAACATATATCCCAAATGTTAGCATTACAGCACACAATGTCAAAA
This sequence comes from Tragulus kanchil, assembly GCA_022376925.1. NCBI lineage: Eukaryota > Metazoa > Chordata > Mammalia > Artiodactyla > Tragulidae > Tragulus > Tragulus kanchil. The sequence goes on from JAIOJX010000006.1 coordinate 98,830,812, forward strand.
AATTATTGAGATAGTTTATATTTCTTTTCATGTTAAGTCTTCAAAATCTGGTGTGTATGTTACACTTACAACATATCTCAGTTTTGATCAGGTATTCACCAGAAATATCTGATCTGTATTTAAGTTTTATGAAGTTTACAGTTTAAAAATTAGATTTGCATACACAAGTTGTTCCAGACAAATTTGAAGGTGTTCCAATAACTGAATCAAGTACCAAAGAATCATTTCCCTGAATATTCACATCTATATTGGCAAATAATTGATTTGACTTTTTCTAGAAAATCATGCTAATTTTAAAGCTACATCTAAGTTCTTGTGTCAGTTCTTGTGTCAACTTAGCATTATCGACTTTGAATTCAAAGGGATATTACATAAGTCAAAAAACAACTCCATTTATCAATATCAACAAAGCTTCTTTTCCTACATGTTATAGTAAATTTACATGATACTGTCAATTAAAAACATTCACACGTTCCTTCATGTTAGAAACTCATGTCAAATCATTATTGCAAAAGTTTCCATTTTAACATCAATTCTTCAACCTTTGTAGCTAGATCACAAATAAGCCTTTCATCTCTTAATGATATCTCCAAATGTCACTCTTTTAGGTATTTTTATCTAAGGACAGCACACAAATAGGCTCCATTATTATCAGACTTTACAGAATTCTTGTTAACTCTAGCCCACGGTGACACAACATATCACTGGCCTGGAGTTAGAGCCCTCCTGTGACCCCTTTCTTCTCCGAGTGCAGGCAGGCCCGCTCCTCTAGATGCAACTTCATGTTAGATTGCTCTCCAGTGGCAATTTTGCAATGCAGGGAGCCCAGAGAATGCCGTCTTAAATTGGGTGAAGTAATGTATGACATTCACATCAAGTTCATTTGTCTACTTGCTAATCTTTTGTTTCCTGTTCCTTTTCTTTTGGAATTATAACCTCATCAGAAAAATCTGCACTGACAGAAACTTTATCCAAATGAATCTATTAAATCATCCGTTAGAGTATATTTTCATACTTATTTCCAAAACAACCAGAAATATCTGGCACTAAAGTAATGCAGCTAGATCCATTACTGAACCCAGATCTCGAGGTCTGCTGGAAAAATAATACACTTAAGACTTGTTTTGTTTTTGGTTTTTTTTTTTGAGGGAGGGTGGGTTAGGGAGGGAGTGGGGTGGGCAAGCCACTTCTATTGGTCTTTCATTTATCTGTTTTTCATCCATCTTTGGTTTTTTGGCCTGTGTGGGCCTCCCATTGCAGTGGCTTCTGTTGTCGCAGAGCACCGGCTCCTGCTCGGTAATTGGACAAATGGTCCAGCCGCTCCACAGTATGTGGGATCCTCCCAGGCCAGGGCTCGAACCGGCGGCCCTTGCACTGCAAGGCGGTGTCCTTACCCACTGGACCACTGGGGAAGCCCAAGACTTGGTTTTTTAAAAAATGTTTATCTAGAGTCTCATATGTCCTATACTGTGTACACAATTATAATTCTAATCTGTAAACTTTTGAATAAGAATTAATGAATAAGAAAACATGCATGTGTGCTCAGTCGCTTCAGTCATGTCCAACTCTTGGCAACCCTATAGACTGTAGCCCTCCAGGCTCCTACATATGTCCACATAAAGGCTTCTACATGAATTTCATAACAGTATTATTCATAATAGCTAAAAGAGGAAATATCCAAATGTTTATCAACTGATGAATAAACAGTACAGTTAAATATTGTTAATCAATGAATGAAGTATTGATACATGCTACAACATGGATGAACCTTGAAGCATTATATCAAGAGAAAGAAACCAATCACAAAACAGCCACATATTATATGATTCTATTTGTATGAATTGTGCAAAATGGGTAATTCCACAGAAAAAAGCAGACACTATGCAGGCAGGCCCGCTCCTCTAGATGCAACTTCATGTTAGATTGCTCTCCAGTGGCAATTGATGAAGCCCAGAGAATGCCGTCTTAAATTGGGTGAAGTAATGTATGACATTCACATCAAGTTCATTTGTCTACTTGCTAATCTTTTGTTTCCTGTTCCTTTTCTTTTGGAATTATAACCTCATCAGAAAAATCTGCACTGACAGAAACTTTATCCAAATGAATCTATTAAATCATCCGTTAGAGTATATTTTCATACTTATTTCCAAAACAACCAGAAATATCTGGCACTAAAGTAATGCAGCTAGATCCATTACTGAACCCAGATCTCGAGGTCTGCTGGAAAAATAATACACTTAAGACTTGTTTTGTTTTTGGTTTTTTTTTTTGAGGGAGGGTGGGTTAGGGAGGGAGTGGGGTGGGCAAGCCACTTCTATTGGTCTTTCATTTATCTGTTTTTCATCCATCTTTGGTTTTTTGGCCTGTGTGGGCCTCCCATTGCAGTGGCTTCTGTTGTCGCAGAGCACCGGCTCCTGCTCGGTAATTGGACAAATGGTCCAGCCGCTCCACAGTATGTGGGATCCTCCCAGGCCAGGGCTCGAACCGGCGGCCCTTGCACTGCAAGGCGGTGTCCTTACCCACTGGACCACTGGGGAAGCCCAAGACTTGGTTTTTTAAAAAATGTTTATCTAGAGTCTCATATGTCCTATACTGTGTACACAATTATAATTCTAATCTGTAAACTTTTGAATAAGAATTAATGAATAAGAAAACATGCATGTGTGCTCAGTCGCTTCAGTCATGTCCAACTCTTGGCAACCCTATAGACTGTAGCCCTCCAGGCTCCTACATATGTCCACATAAAGGCTTCTACATGAATTTCATAACAGTATTATTCATAATAGCTAAAAGAGGAAATATCCAAATGTTTATCAACTGATGAATAAACAGTACAGTTAAATATTGTTAATCAATGAATGAAGTATTGATACATGCTACAACATGGATGAACCTTGAAGCATTATATCAAGAGAAAGAAACCAATCACAAAAACAGCCACATATTATATGATTCTATTTGTATGAATTGTGCAAAATGGGTAATTCCACAGAAAAAAAGCAGACACTAGTTTTTGCCAAGGATTGGAAGGAAGAGAAAATTAGGAGTAGTTGCTAATGGGTACATGCTTTTATTTTAGGATGAAAATGTTCTGGAATTAGATAGTGGTGATAATTGCACAACTCTGAATATACTCAAATCCACTGAACTGTACACTTTAAATGGGTGACTATTACGGTATATGGATATATTTGAATGAATCTGTTGTTGATGTGTATAGAATTACTGTACAAGTGATTTTTTGACAGTATCAATAGTGGATTTTTATAACTTTATTAGCAGTGTGCTCAGAATACCCCTGTCCCCACCTTTACCTATAAGCTACAGGTCTGGTTTACTTAGTTTTCATGAAACAATTATTTTTGAGTCTTGCATGTTCTAACTGGACTTATAGACAAAAAAATTGGATTTTTCCATTGTAGAATCTGCCCCTTGTGAGCTCTATAACTTTGGACCAGATCTGGTTCTCAATTAACTCACCTGTGAAAATGGTAATGGATTGGATAACTGATTCATTGCAGGCCACCTCAAACCTTCTCCATTCCCAAAGATTCCCTTCTCAACCCCCACCTCTACCTTTCCTTCCACTGACATTGCAGGGAAAATAGAAGCCAATAGATAGACCCTCTCCTATGTCCCCCCTTCCAAATGAGTTTACATGACTCCATTCCATCTTCCTTCTTTCCTATTGCAAGAGCAGCAGGACTTTCTTTAGCGTTAGGCAATTTTGTCATGTGTGCTTTAGGACACACCCCAACCACCTTCTCTGGAACCTGACACCATCACTGTTAACCCTTCTCTCTCCGAGGTGGATCCTTCCCAACAGCTTCTAAACTTGCTCAAGCCCCAGCTATTATCCAGATAAAGCACGGGGCTCACAGGAGTGCTGGTGTTTCTAGTTACCAGCTAAAGTAGGGCTACCACTGGGCAATAATGGAACCATAGACCACGGTTTATAAGTCACTTCATTGGCCAGCTTTGAAATTCAATCTTTCTTGCCCATTAGGAATTATTTGAACCTTGAAGCATTATATCAAGAGAAAGAAACCAATCACAAAACAGCCACATATTATATGATTCTATTTGTATGAATTGTGCAAAATGGGTAATTCCACAGAAAAAAAGCAGACACTAGTTTTTGCCAAGGATTGGAAGGAAGAGAAAATTAGGAGTAGTTGCTAATGGGTACATGCTTTTATTTTAGGATGAAAATGTTCTGGAATTAGATAGTGGTGATAATTGCACAACTCTGAATATACTCAAATCCACTGAACTGTACACTTTAAATGGGTGACTATTACGGTATATGGATATATTTGAATGAATCTGTTGTTGATGTGTATAGAATTACTGTACAAGTGATTTTTTGACAGTATCAATAGTGGATTTTTATAACTTTATTAGCAGTGTGCTCAGAATACCCCTGTCCCCACCTTTACCTATAAGCTACAGGTCTGGTTTACTTAGTTTTCATGAAACAATTATTTTTGAGTCTTGCATGTTCTAACTGGACTTATAGACAAAAAAATTGGATTTTTCCATTGTAGAATCTGCCCCTTGTGAGCTCTATAACTTTGGACCAGATCTGGTTCTCAATTAACTCACCTGTGAAAATGGTAATGGATTGGATAACTGATTCATTGCAGGCCACCTCAAACCTTCTCCATTCCCAAAGATTCCCTTCTCAACCCCCACCTCTACCTTTCCTTCCACTGACATTGCAGGGAAAATAGAAGCCAATAGATAGACCCTCTCCTATGTCCCCCCTTCCAAATGAGTTTACATGACTCCATTCCATCTTCCTTCTTTCCTATTGCAAGAGCAGCAGGACTTTCTTTAGCGTTAGGCAATTTTGTCATGTGTGCTTTAGGACACACCCCAACCACCTTCTCTGGAACCTGACACCATCACTGTTAACCCTTCTCTCTCCGAGGTGGATCCTTCCCAACAGCTTCTAAACTTGCTCAAGCCCCAGCTATTATCCAGATAAAGCACGGGGCTCACAGGAGTGCTGGTGTTTCTAGTTACCAGCTAAAGTAGGGCTACCACTGGGCAATAATGGAACCATAGACCACGGTTTATAAGTCACTTCATTGGCCAGCTTTGAAATTCAATCTTTCTTGCCCATTAGGAATTATTTGCATTAATCCAAATTTTATGCGTTGATATTTCATTTATACTTTTATGTTTCCCTCTTTCATACAATATGGCCATATGTGAATGATTCTTTGTCTTTATCACTAGAATGTGAGCTCCTGAGGAAAGATCCTGTGTCTGTATTCTCAGTACTGAACAGAGTTAAAAGCTCAGTAAAGGGCTCCCTGGTGGTCCAGTGGGTAAAGACACCACCTTGCAGTGCAAGGGGCGCCAGTTCGATCCCTGGCCTGGGAAGATCCCACGTGCCATGGAGCTGCTGGACCGATGTGTCCAATTACCGAGCCCGAGTTCTGGAGCACATGCGCCTGGAGCCAGTGCTCTGCGACGACAGAGGAAGCTGCGATAGGAGGCCCACATGGGCCAAAGAACAAAGATGGATGAAAATAGACAAATGAAAGACCAATAGAAGTGGCCCACCTGCCCCTCTCCCTCCCTCCCCACCCCACCCTACCCAAAAATAATAAATAAATAAATGTTTTAAAAAAAAAAAACCTCACTAAATATTTATTGAATAAATGAATGATGTTCTGTAAGACTGAGACAGCAAAGGACTAGGTATCAGGCCATTTGAAATTAGGCTGCTTAATAGATATAAAATATTTTTAAATGTATTATATATCACGATATCCAGATGTGAGCACTGAAAATTTTGGGTGTTTTTATTTAGGTCATGGAAGCAGGACTCTCAGAGGTGAAAAGTGAGTTACAGTCACGTGATGATCTCTTGAGAATTACAGAAATGGAACGCTTGCAGTTGCGCAGAGAACTATTAAAACTAGGAGAGTCCCAAAGTGCTCAAGAAAATAAAAAAAGGTACATTTTTATATTTGGCAGCCTGAGCAAAACTATTCAAAACACAATGTTTAACATATTTTTAAGAGTTTTATATTTGAAATTAGCATTAGAAGTCTGTTTTGTGTTAACATGTTGCTAATTATTAGATAAGAGTAGATATTAAAAATAAAGCTGGTAATTGTTTTATCTTTAAAGCCAGTATCTTTATTTACCTGGAAAACTATTGCATGTTCTGATATTATAGATATTTATGTGTTGTAATGAAGTCAGAGACTTGCTTAGGACTTTTATTCTTCAGAATACTGTATGAATAGTAGTATACAGCTGATATTTAATTGTCAATGTTTATTAGTAAGATTTCCTACATGTTTTTCAAATGTTTTTGTTGATGGCCTTAAGCCTGTTACTAACTTGTCTCTCAGAAATGTTGTATTTATTTTGGCCTCCAGACTCATCACCTTGTCAGGTCCATTAAGGATTTTGTTAGAACAGATGTTTTCCCTCTTTTAAAATCAGAAATTGTTTACCACATCACCACAAAGAAAATGAACTGCTGAGGTTTATCAAATGGTTTTATGTTTGTAAATAGACTATTGGACTGTTCTAATTATTCACTGATGTTCCAGGTCTCACTAGACCTTGAATCCTTCTCTGTTACCAGACCAATGATAGGATTATAGAAACTGAATAGCCAAATGATCATGGACATTTATTGAGAGGTGATGAAATTGTTTCAAAGTATTAGTTGCTCAGGCTTGTCGGACTTCTTGTAACCACATGGACTATTCCTTATAACCGCATGGACTGTCGCCTGCCAGGCTCCTCTGTCCATGAAATTTTCCAGGCAAGAATACTAGAGTGGGTTGCCATTCCCTTCTCCAGGGGATCTTCCCGACCCAGAGATTAAACCCAGATCTCCTGTGTTGCAGGCAGATTCTTTACCGTATGAGCCACTAGGGAAGCATTGTTTCTTCAAAGTTACAGGACCTGCTAGCATTTCTTCGAGGTTTATACTTAACAACAAATGGCAAATTAAGATCCCTGAAAATGTCCTGTTGTACATCTAAGAGTAGTAGAGTGCCTATTAGCCAATCAGCACTATAGAGTTGTCAAATATACAAGCCATATGTCATCACCACCAACCATTAATAAATCCACTAGAAAAATGTACAAGGCACTGTTCCAATGTGGTGAGTTGGTGAGAAATGTCTTTACATATAAAATGCTTATACCGAAAACCACAAGAAATTTCCTAGAGAAGCAAACCATTCAGTTCTTATCTAGCTTTGGTTTATGAAGGCCATTGTAGTAGGTAAGTTCTCTGGAGCTATCTCACATGGTCAGTTTTTCATTCCAGACATGGCCAACTGTCCTTTAATATATGTTTATTTTAAGGCCATTGTATATGATATTCTTTTACTTTTTTGTAGTATTTACAGCTGATATTTAATTGTCAATGTTTATTAGTAAGATTTCCTACATGTTTTTCAAATGTTTTTGTTGATGGCCTTAAGCCTGTTACTAACTTGTCTCTCAGAAATGTTGTATTTATTTTGGCCTCCAGACTCATCACCTTGTCAGGTCCATTAAGGATTTTGTTAGAACAGATGTTTTCCCTCTTTTAAAATCAGAAATTGTTTACCACATCACCACAAAGAAAATGAACTGCTGAGGTTTATCAAATGGTTTTATGTTTGTAAATAGACTATTGGACTGTTCTAATTATTCACTGATGTTCCAGGTCTCACTAGACCTTGAATCCTTCTCTGTTACCAGACCAATGATAGGATTATAGAAACTGAATAGCCAAATGATCATGGACATTTATTGAGAGGTGATGAAATTGTTTCAAAGTATTAGTTGCTCAGGCTTGTCGGACTTCTTGTAACCACATGGACTATTCCTTATAACCGCATGGACTGTCGCCTGCCAGGCTCCTCTGTCCATGAAATTTTCCAGGCAAGAATACTAGAGTGGGTTGCCATTCCCTTCTCCAGGGGATCTTCCCGACCCAGAGATTAAACCCAGATCTCCTGTGTTGCAGGCAGATTCTTTACCGTATGAGCCACTAGGGAAGCATTGTTTCTTCAAAGTTACAGGACCTGCTAGCATTTCTTCGAGGTTTATACTTAACAACAAATGGCAAATTAAGATCCCTGAAAATGTCCTGTTGTACATCTAAGAGTAGTAGAGTGCCTATTAGCCAATCAGCACTATAGAGTTGTCAAATATACAAGCCATATGTCATCACCACCAACCATTAATAAATCCACTAGAAAAATGTACAAGGCACTGTTCCAATGTGGTGAGTTGGTGAGAAATGTCTTTACATATAAAATGCTTATACCGAAAACCACAAGAAATTTCCTAGAGAAGCAAACCATTCAGTTCTTATCTAGCTTTGGTTTATGAAGGCCATTGTAGTAGGTAAGTTCTCTGGAGCTATCTCACATGGTCAGTTTTTCATTCCAGACATGGCCAACTGTCCTTTAATATATGATTCAACCTAAAATCTTGCAGTTGTTTGCATATTTGGCCAATACAATTCTTTGTTATGCCTGCTTGCCATTTTCTATTTAAGTTGGTAATGTTTTGGTCTCCGAAATACATCGTACTCATTTGGAGGATATTCCTCAATCCTAGTATTCTGAGATTCGATGAAAAGATAGGTATTTAACTTTTCACAGCTTCCATTGTATTTTAGATTTGGGGCATAGGCTTCAGCCTTTATCTTTCCCACTGAAAATTTCTAATCCTTTTAGATTATTCTAACATGAACATGATTCTGTCCTCTTTATTGTTTTTTTTAATTTTAACTCTGTTTCTTCTTTACAGTTGTATTAAGGTGAAGCAGTCAAGGCTACTGAGTGTAGATACACAATAGCTTTATAACAGTAGCATAGTAATGTTTTCATTTATTTTCAGAATCTTTCTCCGTAATGACAAGATTTTGTTAGCGTTCTCTTTTCTTTACTTATAGAAGGTTCTTGGGCTGACATATGCTGAGAGTTATTAAAAATTATCCCTACATTCCCTCCTACATGATAAATAGTAGTTCCTTTATATCTTTATGTTAGCATGATTATTGTTTTCTTCTTGAACTTGTCCACATTAAAGCTTGATGTTTGTTCCACTCACTCACTGAAATTTATAAGATCATTATGAGGTTTTTACCATTCAGTTCAGCATTTCACTCCCTGAATTGCTTAGGAAGAATTTACAAAGAAGGAAATTTCATTTTTCTCCACTTAAAAATCATAGCAAAGAAGACAAATTTAAGATTGATCCTGAAATAATGCTTTAGGAGAATACCAGATAAAATGCTCACAATATATAACTGAGTGGCAAACAAAAGGGGCCTGAAAAATAATGTGTACAGTACATTCTAACTGTATGGAAAGTATGTTTTTAAGACATTTGTATAGATGCAAAAGACAATATATACAAATACACTGACTAGATTTTCCTAGATGACAACTTCAGTTCTTATCTAGCTTTGGTTTATGAAGGCCATTGTAGTAGGTAAGTTCTCTGGAGCTATCTCACATGGTCAGTTTTTCATTCCAGACATGGCCAACTGTCCTTTAATATATGATTCAACCTAAAATCTTGCAGTTGTTTGCATATTTGGCCAATACAATTCTTTGTTATGCCTGCTTGCCATTTTCTATTTAAGTTGGTAATGTTTTGGTCTCCGAAATACATCGTACTCATTTGGAGGATATTCCTCAATCCTAGTATTCTGAGATTCGATGAAAAGATAGGTATTTAACTTTTCACAGCTTCCATTGTATTTTAGATTTGGGGCATAGGCTTCAGCCTTTATCTTTCCCACTGAAAATTTCTAATCCTTTTAGATTATTCTAACATGAACATGATTCTGTCCTCTTTATTGTTTTTTTTTAATTTTAACTCTGTTTCTTCTTTACAGTTGTATTAAGGTGAAGCAGTCAAGGCTACTGAGTGTAGATACACAATAGCTTTATAACAGTAGCATAGTAATGTTTTCATTTATTTTCAGAATCTTTCTCCGTAATGACAAGATTTTGTTAGCGTTCTCTTTTCTTTACTTATAGAAGGTTCTTGGGCTGACATATGCTGAGAGTTATTAAAAATTATCCCTACATTCCCTCCTACATGATAAATAGTAGTTCCTTTATATCTTTATGTTAGCATGATTATTGTTTTCTTCTTGAACTTGTCCACATTAAAGCTTGATGTTTGTTCCACTCACTCACTGAAATTTATAAGATCATTATGAGGTTTTTACCATTCAGTTCAGCATTTCACTCCCTGAATTGCTTAGGAAGAATTTACAAAGAAGGAAATTTCATTTTTCTCCACTTAAAAATCATAGCAAAGAAGACAAATTTAAGATTGATCCTGAAATAATGCTTTAGGAGAATACCAGATAAAATGCTCACAATATATAACTGAGTGGCAAACAAAAGGGGCCTGAAAAATAATGTGTACAGTACATTCTAACTGTATGGAAAGTATGTTTTTAAGACATTTGTATAGATGCAAAAGACAATATATACAAATACACTGACTAGATTTTCCTAGATGACAACTTAACAGCAGTGTATACTCTGATAAAATCTGTTTTCTACCATTAACATGTACATTTGATGACCAAAAAAAGAAAAAAAAGGAATTGAGCCCAGACATGTACCTCAGGGTTATCACTACTAATATATACCTTTTATTTTTAAAAATTTTTTATTTTGTATTGGAGTATAGCCAGTTAACAATGTGTAGTAGTCTCAGGTGGACAACAAAGGGACTCAGCCGTACATATACATGTCTCCATATACACTCTTCTGTATTAAGATTGGTAGCCACAAGCTCCTACTGTTTAGGACAGGGAACTCTGCCCAATGGTACACAGGCGCCTGAGTGGGAAGGGAGTTTGGGGGGAATGGATATATGTGTAATTTATAGCTTTTAAAAGATCCCCTTATTTTTCATCTTTCCATTAGTCATTTTTCTCATTTCTCAGATTTTGTTTTGTTTGTGTGGTTTAAGTTTCTGATTTGTGGACCTGTTTAAAAACCTCTTCAGAAATTTAAAATCATGTTCACTTATAGGTGGGAACATTCCTCAAAACCCTAGACACTATCAAGTTAGTCCAGGAGCAGTCAGAGAATTTAAAGATTGCAACTTCTCTGATGCAGAAATGAACACTGCCTGTTTCTAGTTCTCCAAATTTCCTACAGAAATTGTACTTTGATATTTTTTTGATAAATAGTAGTTCCTTTATATCTTTATGTTAGCATGATTATTGTTTTCTTCTTGAACTTGTCCACATTAAAGCTTGATGTTTGTTCCACTCACTCACTGAAATTTATAAGATCATTATGAGGTTTTTACCATTCAGTTCAGCATTTCACTCCCTGAATTGCTTAGGAAGAATTTACAAAGAAGGAAATTTCATTTTTCTCCACTTAAAAATCATAGCAAAGAAGACAAATTTAAGATTGATCCTGAAATAATGCTTTAGGAGAATACCAGATAAAATGCTCACAATATATAACTGAGTGGCAAACAAAAGGGGCCTGAAAAATAATGTGTACAGTACATTCTAACTGTATGGAAAGTATGTTTTTAAGACATTTGTATAGATGCAAAAGACAATATATACAAATACACTGACTAGATTTTCCTAGATGACAACTTAACAGCAGTGTATACTCTGATAAAATCTGTTTTCTACCATTAACATGTACATTTGATGACCAAAAAAAGAAAAAAAAGGAATTGAGCCCAGACATGTACCTCAGGGTTATCACTACTAATATATACCTTTTATTTTTAAAAATTTTTTATTTTGTATTGGAGTATAGCCAGTTAACAATGTGTAGTAGTCTCAGGTGGACAACAAAGGGACTCAGCCGTACATATACATGTCTCCATATACACTCTTCTGTATTAAGATTGGTAGCCACAAGCTCCTACTGTTTAGGACAGGGAACTCTGCCCAATGGTACACAGGCGCCTGAGTGGGAAGGGAGTTTGGGGGGAATGGATATATGTGTAATTTATAGCTTTTAAAAGATCCCCTTATTTTTCATCTTTCCATTAGTCATTTTTCTCATTTCTCAGATTTTGTTTTGTTTGTGTGGTTTAAGTTTCTGATTTGTGGACCTGTTTAAAAACCTCTTCAGAAATTTAAAATCATGTTCACTTATAGGTGGGAACATTCCTCAAAACCCTAGACACTATCAAGTTAGTCCAGGAGCAGTGGAAAGCATGTTTCTTTTCTTGCCTAGTTATCTTTATTTTTCATGTTTCAATGGTTTTTTATTTGAGCAACTTCTCTGATGCAGAAATGAACACTGCCTGTTTCTAGTTCTCCAAATTTCCTACAGAAATTGTACTTTGCATACTAGTTTCTGCCTTTCTTCTCCAGTGCCCATATGTGGTTGCTATTCCATTTTATAACTTGAGCAACTGAAGAATCGACATATTCAAGCTCTCTCTGGGTAGGCTGTCAGGTTTAATCATTGTGGATCACTTTTATGGACTAGTTGCTCCTCTCGGACCTCTCCTGACATAGTTCCTTTTCACAATGTAGAAGCAGGTCAGGTGTATTTCCTTTTTTAAACTGGCCCCCCGGCTATTTTATTATATGAAACAATCTTGTCTTCTTATCCAAAAACCGTATCTACATGTGCAAATCCAGTATTCAGCCAATTTTTAACATATAATTGAAGTTCCATATTAATGACTATTTCTTTTCCAGTAAAACTGTTTGCACTCAGTTAAATATGTAAATACTTATGGGACCGGAATGTATTAGAACTTGCCATGTCTGTAACTAGAAATGTCTCTAGCAGACTAATAATCTCTCTCTGCAACCTACGATGGCCTAAATTAACAATATAATCATAACAGTTTATCAAGTTAGGCTTAATTTTCACTCATTTTAATTTGTAGACTCGAATCATCTTATTCACCGTCTATTAAAGAACCAGAAAAAAAAATGAAACAGCCATTTCCAGTGACTCCAGATCAACCAAATCATGAAAAAGAATTGAACAAGGTATGGCAAATAATGGGTTCCATTCTTCCAGGCAAATCTGAAATCTTTGAATACAAAGCGGGAAACAAAATCTTCCCTCGCACTCCCTTCCTTCCCCTTCTTTTTTTTGAAAAAAGTAGTTTGAGGTTTCTGATTTGGGGGAAAAATTTTTAGCTTTTAAAAGATCCCTTATTTTCATCTTTCCATTAGTCATTTTCTCATTTCTCAGATTTTGTTTTGTTTGTGTGGTTTAAGTTTCTGATTTGTGGACCTGTTTAAAAACCTCTTCAGAAATTTAAAATCATGTTCACTTATAGGTGGGAACATTCCTCAAAACCCTAGACACTATCAAGTTAGTCCAGGAGCAGTGGAAAGCATGTTTCTTTTCTTGCCTAGTTATCTTTATTTTTCATGTTTCAATGGTTTTTTATTTGAGCAACTTCTCTGATGCAGAAATGAACACTGCCTGTTTCTAGTTCTCCAAATTTCCTACAGAAATTGTACTTTGCATACTAGTTTCTGCCTTTCTTCTCCAGTGCCCATATGTGGTTGCTATTCCATTTTATAACTTGAGCAACTGAAGAATCGACATATTCAAGCTCTCTGGGTAGGCTGTCAGGTTTAATCATTGTGGATCACTTTTATGGACTAGTTGCTCCTCTCGGACCTCTCCTGACATAGTTCCTTTTCACAATGTAGAAGCAGGTCAGGTGTATTTCCTTTTTTAAACTGGCCCCCCGGCTATTTTATTATATGAAACAATCTTGTCTTCTTATCCAAAAACCGTATCTACATGTGCAAATCCAGTATTCAGCCAATTTTTAACATATAATTGAAGTTCCATATTAATGACTATTTCTTTTCCAGTAAAACTGTTTGCACTCAGTTAAATATGTAAATACTTATGGGACCGGAATGTATTAGAACTTGCCATGTCTGTAACTAGAAATGTCTCTAGCAGACTAATAATCTCTCTCTGCAACCTACGATGGCCTAAATTAACAATATAATCATAACAGTTTATCAAGTTAGGCTTAATTTTCACTCATTTTAATTTGTAGACTCGAATCATCTTATTCACCGTCTATTAAAGAACCAGAAAAAAAAATGAAACAGCCATTTCCAGTGACTCCAGATCAACCAAATCATGAAAAAGAATTGAACAAGGTATGGCAAATAATGGGTTCCATTCTTCCAGGCAAATCTGAAATCTTTGAATACAAAGCGGGAAACAAAATCTTCCCTCGCACTCCCTTCCTTCTCCTTCTGTTGATGTATTTTCCCCTAAGATAATAACCTACCAAGCTGCTGATTCTGAGCCTCCTCTGTGGGCAGCTATAAGAAACACAAACCTCAGCTCATCACTCTGCTGGTCCACTGCCCATGAGACATGGAAGGCCTGTGGCTCCTTGAAAGGTGGCTGACAGTGAGAAGCACGAGAGCACAGACCTGGCGCTCAACTGCATGTCAGGCGCGTAAGCTTGAGGAAGCTGCCTATGCATGTTGCTCAAGGTCCTCATTTCTTGGATGGGGCTGAGCTAATTAGCTCTACCTCATAACGTCATGATGAGGAGTAAATGAACTAATAACAGCTGCTACTTTCACAGCTCCTGGGCTTCCCTGGTAACTCAGATGGTAAGGAATCCGCCTGCCATGCAGGAGACCTGGTTTTGATCCCTGGGTTGGGAAGATCTCCAGGAGAATCACCACCCACTCCAGTATTCTTGCCTGGAGAATTCCATGCAGAGAGGATCCTGGCGGGCTACAGCCCATGGGGATCACAAAGATTTGGACATGACTGAGCGACCAACACTAAACAGCTCTTGTCATGTGCCAGAAGCTAAGGGTCAGCATAACCTGATCCTGCCTTCCTCATGATAAAGAAGAAAAATAAATATTTAGAGACCAAATTAATATTAAGACTGAGGTCTCCCATAATTGTATAGGGTCATAAATTCCATTGTTTGTATAGATTCAACACATATCTATTGAGTATATAGTAGAACTAAGTGCTCTTCTGTTTATTTCTGTAGGAAATAGAATAACGTAAAACACAAATCCCATTTCTGGAAAAACTGACTGTCCAGGAACTATTCAGTATTGAAAAGGTGTTATGAATTAATGATCACTTTCTTTATATTTTTCACATAATTTCATGAAATTGATTTTACTAATATTTTTAAATATAGCTTTATAAACTGTTCTTTACTGGTATCCCCAGTGAATACATTATGATAAAAGGTTCATCAAGCCTCCCAAAGTATAGTTATACTCTTTTTAATATCATAGATTTCGGTAGGGTAATAAAACTTAGTAACAGAAGGAATCTACTGGTTCTGCCCAGTTTTGATGTGGAGGGAGAGAATGCCAGGCTCAAATCTCTGTATAGACTCTGGGAGGCTGCTAGATGATGCATTGCTGTGCAGAAAAGCTAACAAATGAATTGTGTATAAATAGCTGTAGTTTCCAGGAAGTGTTTGTAGAGAGCATTTTCATTATCCTGTAATAAAACCAACAAGAGTCGTGTATTATGAATCTTACAGGTATTTTTCTCTCTTTTATTTTTAAAATTTAGACCCTGGCGCTCAACTGCATGTCAGGCGTAAGCTTGAGGAAGCTGCCTATGCATGTTGCTCAAGGTCCTCATTTCTTGGATGGGGCTGAGCTAATTAGCTCTACCTCATAACGTCATGATGAGGAGTAAATGAACTAATAACAGCTGCTACTTTCACCGCTCCTGGGCTTCCCTGGTAACTCAGATGGTAAGGAATCCGCCTGCCATGCAGGAGACCTGGTTTTGATCCCTGGGTTGGGAAGATCTCCAGGAGAATCACCACCCACTCCAGTATTCTTGCCTGGAGAATTCCATGCAGAGAGGATCCTGGCGGGCTACAGCCCATGGGGATCACAAAGATTTGGACATGACTGAGCGACCAACACTAAACAGCTCTTGTCATGTGCCAGAAGCTAAGGGTCAGCATAACCTGATCCTGCCTTCCTCATGATAAAGAAGAAAAATAAATATTTAGAGACCAAATTAATATTAAGACTGAGGTCTCCCATAATTGTATAGGGTCATAAATTCCATTGTTTGTATAGATTCAACACATATCTATTGAGTATATAGTAGAACTAAGTGCTCTTCTGTTTATTTCTGTAGGAAATAGAATAACGTAAAACACAAATCCCATTTCTGGAAAAACTGACTGTCCAGGAACTATTCAGTATTGAAAAGGTGTTATGAATTAATGATCACTTTCTTTATATTTTTCACATAATTTCATGAAATTGATTTTACTAATATTTTTAAATATAGCTTTATAAACTGTTCTTTACTGGTATCCCCAGTGAATACATTATGATAAAAGGTTCATCAAGCCTCCCAAAGTATAGTTATACTCTTTTTAATATCATAGATTTCGGTAGGGTAATAAAACTTAGTAACAGAAGGAATCTACTGGTTCTGCCCAGTTTTGATGTGGAGGGAGAGAATGCCAGGCTCAAATCTCTGTATAGACTCTGGGAGGCTGCTAGATGATGCATTGCTGTGCAGAAAAGCTAACAAATGAATTGTGTATAAATAGCTGTAGTTTCCAGGAAGTGTTTGTAGAGAGCATTTTCATTATCCTGTAATAAAACCAACAAGAGTCGTGTATTATGAATCTTACAGGTATTTTTCTCTCTTTTTAGTATTGAACAATTTTTAGTCACGATTTTGTGGTAAAAATTGACATTTCTAATAAAGCCAAAGTCATTTAGAGCTAGGCAAATTAATCTCATTTAAAGAGTTGTGTGGTATAATGTGTTTTAGTATCTAAATATTGTGAAAATAATAAAAATAACTTCTTCATAATAGTATATTCATTTTGTCCACATTTTAGAAGTAAACATTTTTAGAGAACATGTTAAACTACATCACGGGGATACGATCAACAAAATCCAAACTGTACACAATGATAGAGTCACCCCAGTGTTCATCAAATAAACTATAAGGAAAAAATTGGAGAGGGAGGATGGAAGATGAAAGGAGATGAGTAATACTGTTCTAGGATGAGGGTGTTTCCCCTCCAGCCTCCTTATCTCTACTTCTGTTCTTAGGAACTGGGTAACTTAGACAATTCCTTTCCCTGAGAGTCTTTTTTTCCCCCCATTTTTCAAATTCTGACATTAGACCATGTGGTTTCTAAGGTTACATCCAACTCTGAAATTCTAAAAATGTTAGTGTAAAGAATAGAATCAGGTGAGACATTGGTGGTATAAATCCTGAGGCTGGACCACCTGTCTTCCTGATCTGAGCTCTTCCCGCATTAGGTCACCCCACTCTGGCTTTTTTGTATTGTGGGAACCATAATCTTGGGCTCTGCTCACATGGAGTCAGACTGCCTGCCACCTGGAATGTGACTGTGAACAGTTATGTATCTTAATTTTCTAATCTGGAGAATGGAGAATGTGAGAATTAAATGAGATGATGTACACACAGTACTTAGAATGCACACACACACACACACACACACACACATGCATGCAGGCACAAAGAGAGGCTTTAAAAAGATAGAAGTGGGTCTCAATGCATGAAGCACATTTAGGTCTCAATTCAAATTCAAAACCATTCATTGCACTTCTAATATAATCATAAATTTGATACAGCCTGGATATTGTATGATATTGAGGAATTGTTACTATTTTTAAGACATTATAATGGTATTCTGGTTATGTTAAGAGAGAGAACACAGGCTTATTCTTTTAGAGATATGTCCTGAAATGTTTAAAGATGAAATGAAAAAACAGTTTTTGAAGTAAAAACTGTTGTGTTGTGTGTTGAGTGACCCTTACTCAACCTCCTGCCTTACTTCTCACAAGTCCAAGTCCCAGCCACTCCAAACTCCCTTTGTTTCATTGAGTGTGCCCCTCCCTCTCACCCTGCCGCTTCACTGCATTCGTTGCCTGAGTTCTCTCTGTTTTCTCTTCCATTTGGCTTCCATACAACCTTCAGTATTCAGTCTGATGTCCCCTTCATCTGGGAATCCTATTCTGGCATCCACAGGCTGGAGTAAGCCCTTCTGCACTACATACTGCTGATATTGATTGCTACACTGTAACTGTTTATTTTCCTGTTTTCCTACATGGACTGTGGATTTTTTGAGAGCAGGAATTTTGTATCATTACTGGAAAATGAGGGGGAGGGAAAGTGAGTAATACTGTTCTAGGATGAGGTGTTTCTCCAGCCTCCTTATCTCTACTTCTGTTCTTAGGAACTGGGTAACTTAGACAATTCCTTTCCCTGAGAGTCTTTTTTTCCCCCCATTTTTCAAATTCTGACATTAGACCATGTGGTTTCTAAGGTTACATCCAACTCTGAAATTCTAAAAATGTTAGTGTAAAGAATAGAATCAGGTGAGACATTGGTGGTATAAATCCTGAGGCTGGACCACCTGTCTTCCTGATCTGAGCTCTTCCCGCATTAGGTCACCCCACTCTGGCTTTTTTGTATTGTGGGAACCATAATCTTGGGCTCTGCTCACATGGAGTCAGACTGCCTGCCACCTGGAATGTGACTGTGAACAGTTATGTATCTTAATTTTCTAATCTGGAGAATGGAGAATGTGAGAATTAAATGAGATGATGTACACACAGTACTTAGAATGCACACACACACACACACACACACACATGCATGCAGGCACAAAGAGAGGCTTTAAAAAGATAGAAGTGGGTCTCAATGCATGAAGCACATTTAGGTCTCAATTCAAATTCAAAACCATTCATTGCACTTCTAATATAATCATAAATTTGATACAGCCTGGATATTGTATGATATTGAGGAATTGTTACTATTTTTAAGACATTATAATGGTATTCTGGTTATGTTAAGAGAGAGAACACAGGCTTATTCTTTTAGAGATATGTCCTGAAATGTTTAAAGATGAAATGAAAAAACAGTTTTTGAAGTAAAAACTGTTGTGTTGTGTGTTGAGTGACCCTTACTCAACCTCCTGCCTTACTTCTCACAAGTCCAAGTCCCAGCCACTCCAAACTCCCTTTGTTTCATTGAGTGTGCCCCTCCCTCTCACCCTGCCGCTTCACTGCATTCGTTGCCTGAGTTCTCTCTGTTTTCTCTTCCATTTGGCTTCCATACAACCTTCAGTATTCAGTCTGATGTCCCCTTCATCTGGGAATCCTATTCTGGCATCCACAGGCTGGAGTAAGCCCTTCTGCACTACATACTGCTGATATTGATTGCTACACTGTAACTGTTTATTTTCCTGTTTTCCTACATGGACTGTGGATTTTTTGAGAGCAGGAATTTTGTATCATTACTTTGTCTTTGAAGAGACAGTGAATGATTTCTAGAAACAGGAGGAGGCTGGACTCAGATAGTGGTAGTAGGAATGGAGAGCAGAGGTGGGATTTAAGACAGGTTAATATAGAAGGGCCAGAATTTCCTACCTGACTTAATTTGGGAGGATGAGGAAGGGGAGGAGTCCAGGGTGACGCAGAGGTTTCTACCATGGAAGATTTAGCTGACGTGAAGAATATGAGACTCCACAGGCTTAAACAAAGTAGGTAATGCTTTCTCATGGGCACGTTAACTTTGAAATTCGTTATAACATGATTCTGAAAAACAAAGTGTTCAGTCACAAATAGTGTAGCACAATTTAGTCCAAAAAACACTGAATTTAAAGTCAAGAATTCTAAGTTCTACCACCTCATTCTCCTAGTAATAGTTTTATGTCTTTGAGTAAGTCACTCAGCCTCTCTGAGACAACTTTTCTCTCTGTAAAAAAATGCTTCATCAATTTCTGTGTTGTGGATCCAGTGTTCTTCCATGGCACCAAATCCAGCGTGGCAGTTAATGGGTGTAAAGTAAGTTAAACGAGATGTGTGAGTTCCATAGTCTGCTGCCCAACACACTGCAACAGTCAGCAATAAGGTATTGTGCACTTGAAAATTTGTTAGGAAGGTAGAACTTCAGTGTTCTTACCACCCACACAAACTAAAACCACCACTAACTTTAAGGCAGTTGTAATGATTGTCATCTTGATTGTGGTTATAATAGCGCAGGTGTGTCCAGACTCACCAGATTCTATCCATGAACTATGTGCAGTTTTTGTATACCAAATACACCTCAGTGAAGCTGGTACTTTCCCCACCTTCCTGTCAAAGAAGTCCTGAAAGTGGTATCCGTAGTTGGTGATGACTCACAAGAATAGAAAGTGCCCTCCTCTCACCCTGCCGCTTCACTGCATTCGTTGCCTGAGTTCTCTCTGTTTTCTTCCATTTGGCTTCCATACAACCTTCAGTATTCAGTCTGATGTCCCCTTCATCTGGGAATCCTATTCTGGCATCCACAGGCTGGAGTAAGCCCTTCTGCACTACATACTGCTGATATTGATTGCTACACTGTAACTGTTTATTTTCCTGTTTTCCTACATGGACTGTGGATTTTTTGAGAGCAGGAATTTTGTATCATTACTTTGTCTTTGAAGAGACAGTGAATGATTTCTAGAAACAGGAGGAGGCTGGACTCAGATAGTGGTAGTAGGAATGGAGAGCAGAGGTGGGATTTAAGACAGGTTAATATAGAAGGGCCAGAATTTCCTACCTGACTTAATTTGGGAGGATGAGGAAGGGGAGGAGTCCAGGGTGACGCAGAGGTTTCTACCATGGAAGATTTAGCTGACGTGAAGAATATGAGACTCCACAGGCTTAAACAAAGTAGGTAATGCTTTCTCATGGGCACGTTAACTTTGAAATTCGTTATAACATGATTCTGAAAAACAAAGTGTTCAGTCACAAATAGTGTAGCACAATTTAGTCCAAAAAACACTGAATTTAAAGTCAAGAATTCTAAGTTCTACCACCTCATTCTCCTAGTAATAGTTTTATGTCTTTGAGTAAGTCACTCAGCCTCTCTGAGACAACTTTTCTCTCTGTAAAAAAATGCTTCATCAATTTCTGTGTTGTGGATCCAGTGTTCTTCCATGGCACCAAATCCAGCGTGGCAGTTAATGGGTGTAAAGTAAGTTAAACGAGATGTGTGAGTTCCATAGTCTGCTGCCCAACACACTGCAACAGTCAGCAATAAGGTATTGTGCACTTGAAAATTTGTTAGGAAGGTAGAACTTCAGTGTTCTTACCACCCACACAAACTAAAACCACCACTAACTTTAAGGCAGTTGTAATGATTGTCATCTTGATTGTGGTTATAATAGCGCAGGTGTGTCCAGACTCACCAGATTCTATCCATGAACTATGTGCAGTTTTTGTATACCAAATACACCTCAGTGAAGCTGGTACTTTCCCCACCTTCCTGTCAAAGAAGTCCTGAAAGTGGTATCCGTAGTTGGTGATGACACACATGCAATAGAAAATAGAACTGAAAAGTAATTTTAAAGTTGAAAGAAAACGAAGTGAATCATTATTGTATCTTTTTAATTTAGCCTTAATAAGAAAAGGAGGATAGAGTGGGATGTGCCAACGTTTCAAGGTAGGATAGAAAGAATGAACATGGACAATAAAACCTTTCAGCTGCTTTCTGAATGATTTGTTACTATTTTCTGGAAAATGTCTGCTACAGATAAGAAGCCACCTGTACCAGGAGGAAGAGTACCAGAGCTCTGAGCAGGAGAGAATGAGGAAGGAGATCTCTGACCTAACAGAGGAGCTTCATCAGAAGGAGATCACCATAGCAACTATCATGAAGAAAACTGCCCTTCTGGAAAGACAGTTAAAAATGGAGTTAGAATTAAAAGAGAAAATGTTAGCAAAACAACAGGTACGCAAGGGGCAGGAGCATCTGTCCAGGTCACGCTCATTCAGTGTAGATAATCGCCTTCCTTATTGATTACTAAAAGCATTCTATTTCTTGGATGTGTCTGAGACTTACAGCACAGAAATGCTTTGTGGAGTCACATAAAACTTGGGTGAGACAGTGCCAAGTGTCATCAAACAAGAGCCAAGGAAACAAGTGACAGCACACGATAATTTCCTGGAATCTTGCGCTAATGTTTCCTTGTGACCCATATTCTGATCACCTCTTACAACCTCAGCACGCTGTGGTCAAAGATTGCTTCCTCTATTTGTTTTCCGTAGTTCTCTTCCGTTAACTTTTAAAAGAGCTTCTACTCCAGCTTTTATATACTTCTCACTCCCAATTTGTATCTTTATTTTAGTGTTGTGGATCCAGTGTTCTTCCATGGCACCAAATCCAGCGTGGCAGTTAATGGGTGTAAAGTAAGTTAAACGAGATGTGTGAGTTCCATAGTCTGCTGCCCAACACACTGCAACAGTCAGCAATAAGGTATTGTGCACTTGAAAATTTGTTAGGAAGGTAGAACTTCAGTGTTCTTACCACCCACACAAACTAAAACCACCACTAACTTTAAGGCAGTTGTAATGATTGTCATCTTGATTGTGGTTATAATAGCGCAGGTGTGTCCAGACTCACCAGATTCTATCCATGAACTATGTGCAGTTTTTGTATACCAAATACACCTCAGTGAAGCTGGTACTTTCCCCACCTTCCTGTCAAAGAAGTCCTGAAAGTGGTATCCGTAGTTGGTGATGACACACATGCAATAGAAAATAGAACTGAAAAAGTAATTTTTAAAGTTGAAAGAAAACGAAGTGAATCATTATTGTATCTTTTTAATTTAGCCTTAATAAGAAAAGGAGGATAGAGTGGGATGTGCCAACGTTTCAAGGTAGGATAGAAAGAATGAACATGGACAATAAAACCTTTCAGCTGCTTTCTGAATGATTTGTTACTATTTTCTGGAAAATGTCTGCTACAGATAAGAAGCCACCTGTACCAGGAGGAAGAGTACCAGAGCTCTGAGCAGGAGAGAATGAGGAAGGAGATCTCTGACCTAACAGAGGAGCTTCATCAGAAGGAGATCACCATAGCAACTATCATGAAGAAAACTGCCCTTCTGGAAAGACAGTTAAAAATGGAGTTAGAATTAAAAGAGAAAATGTTAGCAAAACAACAGGTACGCAAGGGGCAGGAGCATCTGTCCAGGTCACGCTCATTCAGTGTAGATAATCGCCTTCCTTATTGATTACTAAAAGCATTCTATTTCTTGGATGTGTCTGAGACTTACAGCACAGAAATGCTTTGTGGAGTCACATAAAACTTGGGTGAGACAGTGCCAAGTGTCATCAAACAAGAGCCAAGGAAACAAGTGACAGCACACGATAATTTCCTGGAATCTTGCGCTAATGTTTCCTTGTGACCCATATTCTGATCACCTCTTACAACCTCAGCACGCTGTGGTCAAAGATTGCTTCCTCTATTTGTTTTCCGTAGTTCTCTTCCGTTAACTTTTTAAAAAGAGCTTCTACTCCAGCTTTTTATATATACTTCTCACTCCCAATTTGTATCTTTATTTTAGACTTTTAAAAAATTACTGAAACATGAACATTAGCTCATATTTCCTGAACATTCACTTAATGCACAGCATGGTCCATGGGAAAAAAACAGCAATTATAACATTCTACTATTCAAATACTGCAGGTGACTTCAAAGTCTTCTCTCTCCTCCCATTTATTTTGAAATTCCCTCAATCCTGTACTCATCCTCAAATTAGTGACCTGCTACTGAGAATGTAGGGTTTCTCTGCAGTATTTCCCCAAATATAGTTTTTGTGAAGCACCATTCAATAAATTTCAAGATGTATGAGGGTTACTTGGGCTTCCCTGGTGGCTTGGATGGTAAAGAATCTGCCTGCAATGAGAGAGACCCAGGTTTGATTCTTGGGTTGGGAAGATCCCCTGGAGAAGGAAATCGGTACCTACTCCAGTATTACTGCCCATGGATAGAGGAGCCTGGTGGGTTACAGTCCATCGGGTTGCAGAAAATCAATAACAAGGCTATTTAAATCCTATGTATTGTAAAAACAAGAAAAGATTCTGACTCTGCACAATTATAAGCCTTGAACTGTGATTAATCTGTAAAATACACAGGAAAACCACATATATGCAATGATAGCATTGGTTGCACCTGTAGAGGAAATGATATTTTTCACAGGTGTTAACAGTGACCTGGGTAGTTGAATTATGAATGATTTTTATTCTTCTATATTTTTAGATTTTTGTCAAGGGGAATGTATTCTGTAATTTACAAAAGTAAATCTTTTTAAGGGAAGTGTTTTATATAGAAATGAGCCCTAGGTAAATAAAAGGGCAGATGCTGTGTCTAAGTACTGTCAAGTATTAGCAAAAATTTACAAAACTTGGGTGAGACAGTGCCAAGTGTCATCAAACAAGAGCCAAGGAAACAAGTGACAGCACACGATAATTTCCTGGAATCTTGCGCTAATGTTTCCTTGTGACCCATATTCTGATCACCTCTTACAACCTCAGCACGCTGTGGTCAAAGATTGCTTCCTCTATTTGTTTTCCGTAGTGCTCTTCCGTTAACTTTTTAAAAAGAGCTTCTACTCCAGCTTTTTATATATACTTCTCACTCCCAATTTGTATCTTTATTTTAGACTTTTAAAAAATTACTGAAACATGAACATTAGCTCATATTTCCTGAACATTCACTTAATGCACAGCATGGTCCATGGGAAAAAAACAGCAATTATAACATTCTACTATTCAAATACTGCAGGTGACTTCAAAGTCTTCTCTCTCCTCCCATTTATTTTGAAATTCCCTCAATCCTGTACTCATCCTCAAATTAGTGACCTGCTACTGAGAATGTAGGGTTTCTCTGCAGTATTTCCCCAAATATAGTTTTTGTGAAGCACCATTCAATAAATTTCAAGATGTATGAGGGTTACTTGGGCTTCCCTGGTGGCTTGGATGGTAAAGAATCTGCCTGCAATGAGAGAGACCCAGGTTTGATTCTTGGGTTGGGAAGATCCCCTGGAGAAGGAAATCGGTACCTACTCCAGTATTACTGCCCATGGATAGAGGAGCCTGGTGGGTTACAGTCCATCGGGTTGCAGAAAATCAATAACAAGGCTATTTAAATCCTATGTATTGTAAAAACAAGAAAAGATTCTGACTCTGCACAATTATAAGCCTTGAACTGTGATTAATCTGTAAAATACACAGGAAAACCACATATATGCAATGATAGCATTGGTTGCACCTGTAGAGGAAATGATATTTTTCACAGGTGTTAACAGTGACCTGGGTAGTTGAATTATGAATGATTTTTATTCTTCTATATTTTTAGATTTTTGTCAAGGGGAATGTATTCTGTAATTTACAAAAGTAAATCTTTTTAAGGGAAGTGTTTTATATAGAAATGAGCCCTAGGTAAATAAAAAGGGCAGATGCTGTGTCTAAGTACTGTCAAGTAGAAGATATTAGGGGAAAAAATAAATTAGGAGACAAAATGAAGTAGTCACAAAAAAAGAAGGAAATTTGGCAGAAGTATCAGGAAGAACAAAATTAAACATGAGCTCATATTTGCATGTTGTAAAAATTAATCAGCTAATGAAGAAACTTAACAGAGAGTGTTATTCAAGCATGTTTTAAAATTGTGACATTTTTCTTGTGATAATTTGCCTACCATAGAAAAATAAAAGTGAGAAATGGAATTTTGGAATTGAAAAGAAAAAAATTAATGAAGAGATACAGTATCTGTTTTTAATTTAGCACCAATCAGGAAAGGAGGTCAGGTGGGGCCTGCCACAGAACAGAGAAGTGTGCAAAAACACCTGATTTATATGATCCTGTCTTAGGAAGTGTTTCTGTTCACTACTCTTAGAGAATACTTATATTTTCAAAATAATATTAATTTTTATAGAATTGTGAATTTTTTTATTATGAATTTTACATTCACTCTTAACTACTAATCTCCTTTCAGGTCTCAGATCCGAGATACAAAGCTGTCAGAATTGAAAACACCCACCTGAAAGGCATGATGGGAGACTTAGATCCTGGACGGTACATGGTAACGTGCTGACCTCATTCAGTAACTTGAACAGAGAGGTTACCTAGTTGGTCAGGATTTACTGAACATCTCCCACAAGCCAGACATGCAGGAATTTGGGGGGGAGGGGTGCAAATTAGCTTGCACTTGGATGGAATTACTTTCATCCTTAGGCTAGAACACTTGAATTTCTAGTTTTCTCCTTTGTTCTTTTCTTGAACTGGGCTCGAGTCCATTGTTTTCTGAAACATCCTACTTGCTTGCCTTTGCTCTTGCCTCTGGAATCCTACACCCCACCTGGCCTAACTCATATGTCAATCTTCCACTTGATGTAGCGCCCCAGAAACTACAGTCAGAATAGACAGTTCCATCCACACTTGGTATTTTGGTCTGACTTGTTTCATAGCTTGTCACTTCCCTGCTGGATGGTGAACAAGGACTTGACGGTGCTTTATGAACACGTGTATCACCAGGACCTCCAAGCCTTAGGGGTACAGTCTTCAGTGAGTGTTGGTTGAGTAAAAACAATGGATCAGTGAATGAGTGAGGACTGTCTTTGTGGTTTTAACTGGAATCTTTACAGGCTTACACAAGGCAACTTAAACAGGTTATGTGTCTTTCATTTTAGTGTGTTTCAAAATTGCTAATGAAAAAACTTAACAGAGAGTGTTATTCAAGCATGTTTTAAAATTGTGACATTTTTCTTGTGATAATTTGCCTACCATAGAAAAATAAAAGTGAGAAATGGAATTTTGGAATTGAAAAGAAAAAAATTAATGAAGAGATACAGTATCTGTTTTTAATTTAGCACCAATCAGGAAAGGAGGTCAGGTGGGGCCTGCCACAGAACAGAGAAGTGTGCAAAAACACCTGATTTATATGATCCTGTCTTAGGAAGTGTTTCTGTTCACTACTCTTAGAGAATACTTATATTTTCAAAATAATATTAATTTTTATAGAATTGTGAATTTTTTTATTATGAATTTTACATTCACTCTTAACTACTAATCTCCTTTCAGGTCTCAGATCCGAGATACAAAGCTGTCAGAATTGAAAACACCCACCTGAAAGGCATGATGGGAGACTTAGATCCTGGACGGTACATGGTAACGTGCTGACCTCATTCAGTAACTTGAACAGAGAGGTTACCTAGTTGGTCAGGATTTACTGAACATCTCCCACAAGCCAGACATGCAGGAATTTGGGGGGGAGGGGTGCAAATTAGCTTGCACTTGGATGGAATTACTTTCATCCTTAGGCTAGAACACTTGAATTTCTAGTTTTCTCCTTTGTTCTTTTCTTGAACTGGGCTCGAGTCCATTGTTTTCTGAAACATCCTACTTGCTTGCCTTTGCTCTTGCCTCTGGAATCCTACACCCCACCTGGCCTAACTCATATGTCAATCTTCCACTTGATGTAGCGCCCCAGAAACTACAGTCAGAATAGACAGTTCCATCCACACTTGGTATTTTGGTCTGACTTGTTTCATAGCTTGTCACTTCCCTGCTGGATGGTGAACAAGGACTTGACGGTGCTTTATGAACACGTGTATCACCAGGACCTCCAAGCCTTAGGGGTACAGTCTTCAGTGAGTGTTGGTTGAGTAAAAACAATGGATCAGTGAATGAGTGAGGACTGTCTTTGTGGTTTTAACTGGAATCTTTACAGGCTTACACAAGGCAACTTAAACAGGTTATGTGTCTTTCATTTTAGTAGTTTACAGTTGAGGGTTCGTTTTTTAACAAACTTAAAAAACAGAACTTTTGTTTACTGAACTAATAAAATATCATGGTTACTAGTTTATCATTTATTTATTTTGAGTGAAGATTCTGAGATGAAATGATTTTCTGCCACGGAGGGGATCAGAGTACAGCACTTGCTTAACCTGGCCTCACATTCCTCACTGTGAAGTAAGGAAGTTGGATTAGGCATTCGCCATTGTTCTTTCTTAAGCCAGGATAGTGTATTTCTTTCTTTGTCAGTACTTTTGCTTTTGAATTTTTAATTGAAGTATTGTTGGAATATACACTGAAATATAGTTGAAGTATAGGTTATAATATTATATAAGTTACAGGTATACTACATAGTGATTCACAATTTCTGTGGCTATACTCTATTTATAGTTATTATAAAATATTAGCTATATTCCCTGTGTTATGCAATATATCCTCATAGTTTATTTTATACATAATAGTATCTCTTAATCCTCCAACCCTATCTTGATATCTGTGAATCTCTTTCTTTTTTGTTATATTTACTTGTTTGTTGTATTTTTTAGATTATACATATAACTAATATCATACAGTACTTGTCTTTATCTGACTAATTTCACTCAGCATAGTACCCTCCAAATCCACCCATGTTGTTGCACTTGGCAAAATTCCATTCTTTTCTTATAACCGAATAGTATTCCATTGTGTGTGTGTGTGTGTTGTGTATGTGTGTGTGTATACATACCATATCATCTTTATCCATTCATCTGTGATGGACACTTAGGTTGCTTCCATATCTTGGAAACTGTAAATAATGCCGCTATGAACATTGAGGTGCATATATCTTTTCAAATCAGTGTTTTGGGTTTTGTTTTGTTTTGTTTTTCAGATACTTATATACCCATGAGTGAAATTGCTGGGTCATATGGTAGTTCTGTTTTTAGCCTTTTGAGAAGCTTCTATATTGTTTTCCACAGTAGCTGCACCAATTTACACTCCCATCAGCAGTGTACGAGGGTTCCCTTTCCTCCGTATTTGGCCAATGTTGGTTATTTGTATTTGTTTTGATGATAGGCATTCTGTCCTGTGTGAGGTGATTTCTCTTGGTTTTAATTTGTATTTCTCTCATAATTAAGAATATTGAGCAATTTTTCATGTGCCTGTTGGCCATCTGAATTTCTTTTAGGAAAATATCTATTCAGTTATTCTGTTCTTTATTTGAGTTGTTTGTTTTTTTGATGTTGAGTGCATGAACTGTTTTCATACTTTAAATATTAATCCCTTATTGATCATATCATTTGCAAATATTTTCTCCCATTTAGTAGTTTGTGTTTTCAATTTGTCAATTGTTCCTTTGTTATGCAAAAACTTTTAAGTTTAATTGAGTCCCATTTGTTTATTTTTGCTTTTATTTCCTTTGCTTCAACACATAGATCCAAAAAAGTATTGCTGCAATTTGCAACACAATGTCTTATGATGATATTGTATTTCTGTGATAATATGTCCTTATGCTCTTAATAGTCCATATTCAAGCCTCAGAGAATAGAGCATTCTGCATTCTTCTTTGAACCTTGTTATGGATCCTGTGATTGGCTTGTAGATGGATAAAAAGTAAAGTATGTGTGATTTCTGTGACAGAAAACCTGTGTGACTCAAGGTCTTCTTTTCCTAAATTAAACAAACAAAAAAGTTAAATTGGATCCGGCCCTCACCTATGTCTTTTTTCCCTCTCAAAAATGGTATTTGTGGTTTTTTTTTCATTTCAATCTGGGTGTTTTTAGTTGTGTATCCTGCTTCATTACACCCCGCCACTAAACCTGCTTCACTCTGGCTCCTGTAGGCATTTGGCTGTGTTCATTTATTTGTTTTCATCTTTCCAAGCAATAAAACACATTAAGATGTGTAAAGAAGCAGCTAATTATCCTCACGCCTAGCCCCAATCCAAGTTTGGACTCCAGAGATATTCACTGCTAACAAACATTCTATAACTTTCACATTCTATAACGTTTTCCTTGCCTGGGCAGACACTTAGAAAGGATACGTTAGGAATTCTTTTACAGAAATACATGTGTAATATACACTGGAGCTGACCTGGTGGCTCAGATAGTAAAGAATCTGCCTGCAATGCTGGAGACCCAGGTTCAATTGCTGTGTCTGGAAGATCCCATGGAGAAGGAAATGGCAACCCACTCCAGTATGCTTGCCTGGAAAATTCCATGGATAGCGGAGCTTGGCAGGCTATAGTCCATGGGGTCACAAAGAGTTGGACACAGCTGAGCAACTGAGCACACATACATCCACAAGGTTTAGTGAGTACGTGTGGATTTATGGGACTCACCTGTTGTCTAAGAGACATGAATAAGTTATCATGGAAACCACTGCTAATACTATTAAAAAGTTAACCAAAGCCTTGTCTTATCTCACTTCCTACATGATCTCAATACCAGTAGTTGTTCACATTCATTGATTCAAAAAGCTTTTGAGAGGCTTCCCTGTGGCTCAGTGGATAAGAACCTGTCTGCCAATGCAGGAGACACAGGTTCAAGCCCTGATCCAGGAAGATCCCACATACTGCAGAGCAGCTAAACCCACACATCAACAAAGACCCAGCACAGCCAAAAAGAAATAAATAAAAGGTTTAAAAAAAAAAAAGAAAGAGCTTTTGGGTTCTTACTTGGTACAATATAATTTAACACATAATTGTACTATATCTGTATTATTTACTATTTTCATACATATTAGTTTAGTCTACTCAGTTTTACTGTATTTTCCATAAAAGCAGAGTCACTTTTAGATATTTAATTATCTCTGTAGAGCTTTTGCATTAGCACACATATATACATACATACTTGTATGCCTCAAGGTTGCTTAATGGGCTACCATAAAATAGAATGCCACTGATTATAGCCTTCAACGTGCTGCTTATTAAAATAGCACTTAATCATTTAAATTTTATGTAGGGTTATACTTTATATAGAAAGGATTTTTTTTTTAAGTTTTTAATGTGGCTTTACTTATTTATTTTGGTGGTGCTGGGTCTTTGTTGCTGCACAGGCTTTTTCTCCAGTAGTGGTGAGCCGAGGATACTCTCCAGTTACCACAGGCAGGCTTCTCATTGTGGTGGCTTCCCTTGTTGAAGAGTATGGACTTTAGGGTGTGTGGGCTTCAGTGGTTGAGACAAGTGGGCTCAGTAGTTGTGGCTCCTGAGCTCTAGAGCACAGGCTCGTCGTTGTGGTGCACAGGCTTAATTGCTCTGCAGCAAGTGGGATCTTCCCAGCAAGGATCAAACCTGTGTCTCTTGCATTCATGGGTGGATTCTTTGCCACTGAACCACCAGGGAAGCCTTGGAACTTTTTTAATTGGAATATACTTGACATAAAATATAATGTTGATCTTAGGTGTACCTCATAGTGATTTAATATTTACATATATTATGAGACAATCACCACAGTAGTTTGGTAACAATCTGTCCTGTATAAAGTTATTTCATTTTTATTGATCATAGCCTTGTCTTATCTCACTTCCTACATGATCTCAATACCAGTAGTTGTTCACATTCATTGATTCAAAAAGCTTTTGAGAGGCTTCCCTGTGGCTCAGTGGATAAGAACCTGTCTGCCAATGCAGGAGACACAGGTTCAAGCCCTGATCCAGGAAGATCCCACATACTGCAGAGCAGCTAAACCCACACATCAACAAAGACCCAGCACAGCCAAAAAGAAATAAATAAAAGGTTTAAAAAAAAAAAAGAAAGAGCTTTTGGGTTCTTACTTGGTACAATATAATTTAACACATAATTGTACTATATCTGTATTATTTACTATTTTTCATACATATTAGTTTAGTCTACTCAGTTTTACTGTATTTTCCATAAAAGCAGAGTCACTTTTAGATATTTAATTATCTCTGTAGAGCTTTTGCATTAGCACACATATATACATACATACTTCGTATGCCTCAAGGTTGCTTAATGGGCTACCATAAAATAGAATGCCACTGATTATAGCCTTCAACGTGCTGCTTATTAAAATAGCACTTAATCATTTAAATTTTATGTAGGGTTATACTTTATATAGAAAGGATTTTTTTTTTAAGTTTTTAATGTGGCTTTACTTATTTATTTTGGTGGTGCTGGGTCTTTGTTGCTGCACAGGCTTTTTCTCCAGTAGTGGTGAGCCGAGGATACTCTCCAGTTACCACAGGCAGGCTTCTCATTGTGGTGGCTTCCCTTGTTGAAGAGTATGGACTTTAGGGTGTGTGGGCTTCAGTGGTTGAGACAAGTGGGCTCAGTAGTTGTGGCTCCTGAGCTCTAGAGCACAGGCTCGTCGTTGTGGTGCACAGGCTTAATTGCTCTGCAGCAAGTGGGATCTTCCCAGCAAGGATCAAACCTGTGTCTCTTGCATTCATGGGTGGATTCTTTGCCACTGAACCACCAGGGAAGCCTTGGAACTTTTTTTTTTAATTGGAATATACTTGACATAAAATATAATGTTGATCTTAGGTGTACCTCATAGTGATTTAATATTTACATATATTATGAGACAATCACCACAGTAGTTTGGTAACAATCTGTCCTGTATAAAGTTATTTCATTTTTATTGATCATATTCACATGCTGTATAGTACATCTGATTGCTTGTTTATCTTATACCTGAAGGTTTGTACCTCTTAATCCCCTTCACTTATTTTACCCACCCCTCCTCACCCTCCCCTCTGGCAACCGTCAATTTGTTCTCTGTATCCTTGTGTCTGTTTAGTTTTGTTTTTTAGATTCCACGTATAAGTGAGATTATATGGTATTTGTCCTCAGTCGGGCTTATTTTACTTAGCATAATAGTCTCTAGTTTCATCCATTTTGTCCCAAAGAGCAAGATTTCATTTTTTTAATTATGGATGAATAATATTCCCTTGTGTATACACCATATCTATTTTTATCCATTTTTCTATTGATGGGCATTTAGGTTGCTTCCATACCTTAGCTGTTGAAAATAAAACTTCAGTGAACATTGGGATACATATATCTTTTTAAGTTAATTTTTTGTTTTCTTTAGGTAAATATGAAGATGAGAAATTGCTGGATCACGTGACAGTTCTGTTTTGAATTTTTTGAGGAAACTCCATAGTTTATTCTGTAGAGGCTCTTCCCCTTATATTCCCACTGATAGAGCACAAGCATTTCTTTTCTCCACATCATCACCAGCACCTTTTGTTTTGTCTTTTTTATGATAGCCTTTCTAACAAGTATAAAATGGTCAGCTAGTGAGTTTTGATTTACAATTCCCTGATTAGTGATGTTGAGCATCCTTTCATGCTTTTTGGTCATCTGTATCTCTTCACTGGAAAAATGTCTATTCACGTCCTCTATCTGTTGTTTATTTTATTTTATTTTATTTTATTTTTATCTATGTATTTCTGGCTATTCTGGGTTTTCACTGCTGCTGCAGGCTCTTCTCTAGCTGCAGGGAGTGGCGGCTACTCTCTAGTTGAGATGAGCAGGCTTCCTGTTGTGGCGACTTCTCTTGTTGTGGAACTCGGGCTCTAGGGTACATGGGCTTCAATAGTTGTGGCACATGGGCTCAATAGTTGCAGCTCTGAGGTGCTAGGACACAAGTTCAATGGTTGTGGCTCACGGGTTTAGTTGCTCCGCAGCATGTGGGATCTTCCCAGATCAGGGATCGAATCCATGTCTCCTGCATTGGCAGGCAAACTCTTTACCACTGAGCTACCAGGGAAGCCCCCTCTATCTGTTTTTAAAGAGTTTTATTGATGCTTAGTTGTATCAATTCTTTATATATTTTGGATATTTACCCCTTATCAGAGGCATAATTTGCAAATGCCTTCCATTTGTTAAGCTGCCTTTTCATTTGTGTATAGTTTCCTTCCCTGTGCAAACACTTTTTAGTTTGACCCAAGCACATTTGTTTATTTTTGCTAATTTTCCCTCTTGCCTGAGGAGACAGATCCAAAAAAATACTACTAAGATCAATGTTGCTAAGTATACTGCCTATGCTTTCTTCTAGGAATTCTTTGGTTTCAGATCCTTCATTTAAGTCTTTTTTTTTTAAGATTTATTTATTTATTTTTGGCTGTTGGGTCTTTGTTACACACATGCGTTTACTCTAGTTGCAGCAAACGGGGGATTTTCTCTAGTAGTAGAGGTGGCTTCTTTGTTGCAGAGCACAGGTTGTAGGTGAGCAGGCTCAGTAGCTGTGGTGCACAGGCTTAGTTGTCCCATGACATGTGGAATCTTGCTAAACCAGGGATTGAACTCATGTCCCCCACATTGACAGACAGATTCTTTTTTTTTTTTAAGATTTATTTATTTATTTATTTTGGTGGGGGTGGGGTGGGGAGGGAAGGGAGCAGGTGGGCCACTTCTATTGGTCTTTCATTTGTCTGTTTTCATCCATCTTTGTTCTTTGGCCCTTGTGGGCCTCCCATCGTGTGGCCTCTGTTGTCGCAGAGCACTGGCTCTGGGCGCATGCACCCAGAGCTCCAGCTCTTTGGAACGCATGCGCTCTATTCTGGGTTTTCACTGCTGCTGCAGGCTCTTCTCTAGCTGCAGGGAGTGGCGGCTACTCTCTAGTTGAGATGAGCAGGCTTCCTGTTGTGGCGACTTCTCTTGTTGTGGAACTCGGGCTCTAGGGTACATGGGCTTCAATAGTTGTGGCACATGGGCTCAATAGTTGCAGCTCTGAGGTGCTAGGACACAAGTTCAATGGTTGTGGCTCACGGGTTTAGTTGCTCCGCAGCATGTGGGATCTTCCCAGATCAGGGATCGAATCCATGTCTCCTGCATTGGCAGGCAAACTCTTTACCACTGAGCTACCAGGGAAGCCCCCTCTATCTGTTTTTAAAGAGTTTTATTGATGCTTAGTTGTATCAATTCTTTATATATTTTGGATATTTACCCCTTATCAGAGGCATAATTTGCAAATGCCTTCCATTTGTTAAGCTGCCTTTTCATTTGTGTATAGTTTCCTTCCCTGTGCAAACACTTTTTAGTTTGACCCAAGCACATTTGTTTATTTTTGCTAATTTTCCCTCTTGCCTGAGGAGACAGATCCAAAAAAATACTACTAAGATCAATGTTGCTAAGTATACTGCCTATGCTTTCTTCTAGGAATTCTTTGGTTTCAGATCCTTCATTTAAGTCTTTTTTTTTTAAGATTTATTTATTTATTTTTGGCTGTTGGGTCTTTGTTACACACATGCGTTTACTCTAGTTGCAGCAAACGGGGGATTTTCTCTAGTAGTAGAGGTGGCTTCTTTGTTGCAGAGCACAGGTTGTAGGTGAGCAGGCTCAGTAGCTGTGGTGCACAGGCTTAGTTGTCCCATGACATGTGGAATCTTGCTAAACCAGGGATTGAACTCATGTCCCCCACATTGACAGACAGATTCTTTTTTTTTTTTAAGATTTATTTATTTATTTATTTTGGTGGGGGTGGGGTGGGGAGGGTGGGGAGCAGGTGGGCCACTTCTATTGGTCTTTCATTTGTCCATTTTCATCCATCTTTGTTCTTTGGCCCGTGTGGCCCTCCCATCATGGTGGCCTCTGTTGTCGCAGAGCACCGGCTCTGGGCGCATGCGCTCCAGAGCTCCGGCTCGGTAATTGGACACATGGGTCCAGCCGCTCCGCGGCACGTGGGATCTTCCCAGGCCAGGGATCGAACCAGTGCCCCTTGCACTGCAAGGCAGTGTCCTTACCCACTGGACCACCAGGGAAGCCCGACAGACAGATTCTTAATCATTTTTTAAGTCTTGAATTCATCCTGTATTTATTTTATGCGTGGTGTGAGAGTAGTCCAGTTTGATTCTTTTGTATGTACCTGTCCATTTTCCCAACACTGTTTGCTGAAGAGGCTGTCTTTTATCCCATTGTATGTCCTTGCCTCCTTTGTCATAAATTCATTAACCATATAAGTGTGGACTTATTTCTGGATGCTCTAGGCCTGTCCCATTGATCAACATACCGCTTTTGTACCAGTGCCATAGTGATTACAGTGTAGGAGATGTCCTATGGGGCCCAGAAGAACCCTCCCCTCTGTTCACTGGAGTTATATGCTCTTGGGATGCCTCATATGTGGGCTTTTGTGGCATGGCCAACTACTGTGGGAACGCTGGTTGGCAGGGCTGGCCGCTAGCAAGGCTGGCTGCCAGTCACTGCCTCATATATTAGCTGCTTGCCCACAGCTGTGTGATGCTGGGTCCCAGCATGGCTGATCATGGGGCCTGTAGAGCCCAAGGCTGGTTCTGATCCTCTAGTGGGTGGGGTGTGGTCCTGGAACAGCTGGATGTGTAGCCCATACAGTCCTGGGACTGGTGCCAACCAGCTGGTGGGCAGGTAAACCCCGGCACTAAGAGATTAGAGGGAGGTCTCCAAAAGAGTGCCTGTCAATGTGGCATCCATATGGTGGAATAAGCACCCAAGAGTGGCGGTCCCTAGGATCTTCATCCCAGGGGAGTCCTGGCTGCCACTCACCTCTCCAGGAGACTGGCTCTCGAAGGTTAGCCGCAGATCTGACTCAGGCTCCTTTCAAACAGATAATTAACTAATTTGTGCTAAAATGTACCTCAGGCAATGAGAAACATATATTTACATCATTCTTTTTGTCTTCTAAAATATAGAAAATAATAGTAAAATAACAGTTATTTTTTCCTTCCTAGATAAGTGGAATTACTGATATAAAGGTAGGTCATTTCTGAATTACTAGAGCCTTGAGAACCTTTCTGCTTAATTAACTATGAAGCTCCTGATTATTTACACTTGGGGGGGAAAAAAGGTTGAAAGATGACACCCTCCCAGTAGTGGGACCAGCAGTCTTGCCCTCAGTCCTTACCTACTGCATACGCTGGGCTGTGGCAACCCCTGTTTTCCTCTGGAGAA
This sequence comes from Tragulus kanchil, assembly GCA_022376925.1. Lineage (NCBI taxonomy): Eukaryota > Metazoa > Chordata > Mammalia > Artiodactyla > Tragulidae > Tragulus > Tragulus kanchil. Next base: position 98,867,276 of record JAIOJX010000006.1, read on the forward strand.
TTTACTAATGGGACTTGCCACCTGGCATATAGGTTTTACTCAGGTCACAGTGACATGCTTAAAATAAGAGCAAAATTAGCAAGAGGTTTTTTGTTTACTTGGATTTTTTGTTGCTTTTGTTTTTTACTTTGAAAAGGATGTTTTTCATGGATTTGTGCAATAACTTGACCGTATAGAGAAAAGTGAAAGGCTTATCTACCCTGCTCCTGGGTAATTAACAAATAATCAAGTTTATCATGATATTTTCTTATGTGATTCCATATTTACTTAGACTTATATGTGTATTTGTTTAATTTTCTTTCACTTAAGGAAGGTGTCATGAAATTAGATATAGTCAGTACTCAGAGCTTATGATAATTTTTAAGACTAATTGGCCTTTCACTATCCATAAAGTTTTCTGAAGAATAGTAATAACAGAGGCTTTCCTGGTGGTCCGGTGGGTGGAGAGTCCACCTTGCAGTGCAAGGGGCACCAGTTCGATCCCTGGCGGGGGAAGATCCCACATGCTGCAGAGCGTCCAATTAGGAGTCAGCACTCTGGAGCACATGCACCCAGAGCCTGTGCTCTGCAATGAGAGAGGCCACTGCAATGGGAGGCTCACCCAGGCTGAAGAATAAAGATGAATAAAAATAAATAACTAAAAATGAATTTAAGAAAAAAAAGTTTAAAAAAGAACAATAATAACAGCATAAAAATTAGTACCCTCATAAGCATTTGAGAGATTCATATACTGTAAATTAATATGCTTACTTTAAAACATGATTGAAGTCAGTTCTTCCATAGAAACACTTTGTTAGCCTAACTATTTTTGCAGAATATACTTGAATTTAAGAGAAAAGGTACCCTTATAAAATACCATCTTTCAGACAATTCAATAAGTCAACTGTTCAAGTAAATAGGCACCAGAAGCTTTCGACATTTCAAGAAGAAAAGTCTATTAAAACTATGCAACCTGTATGAATGATCTGGGAACATACATGTAAAAATAAAAAAAAAAGTTTACACTGGAAATAAAACAGAATAGTTTAAAGGGAAAAAGGCAATATATAAAGACAGAAAAGGAAAAAATAAAATAAACAGAAAACAAGATGGCAAAAAAAAAAAACTATGCAACCTGAAAATTTGGGGTGAGGGGGCATAAGAAATTGAAATAAGTTGAGCCTATAAAAGAACCCATCAGCAATATGTAGGTAGAGTTTAATCGGTGTCTATTTTCACATGATAATCATCTACTGGAAGATATATTTCTGAAATCATAGAAAATTAGAAAAAAATGAAATGAGAAAGCCCCCAAAGTGCTCTCCGGGGAAATGGAAAATGCTTTTAAATGTAAACTGTATAAATACATTACCTATGTAATTCTTTCAGGTCATGCTTATAACACTTATTGAATTAGGGTACATTTAGAAAATTGTGGGTTTTTTTAAAAAAATCATTACTATCATTGTTAAATACTTTAAACCAACACTGGGCTGAAGAGTCACAGGTGAAATCTAGTTTCATACAAAATTTTTGAATAAAATTGTAACAGAGTAGCAGATTTTCAAGGATTATATATTTTGACTAGGAGATGTCTTTTTAGGAGTAAAATTTTGAATCTTTTCCAAGATCATTTTCAAACAGACCTACCCATATGAGTGTTCTCCTTTTGAGAGAAAAATTGTATAAAAGGCCTACCTTCTTTATATCTATCACAAATGTGCTCTAATTTTAGAATAAGCAATCCTTTCTCTTTAAAAGCAGATTGTAGATTACTCTTTTGTCTGCACTGGTGTATCTCAAGTGTGCAGAGTTGACATATGCTAAAGGCAAGGGCCTAAGAAGCAAAGGAATATCTTGAATGACCCCCAAGGGCACCTTGGCCAATATTGTTTTGAGAATATACTTGACTCTAAGAGAAAAGGTCCCGCTATAAAGTACCATCTTTCAGACAATTCAATAAGTCAACTGTTCAAGTAAATAGGCACCAGAAGCTTTCGACATTTCAAGAAGAAAAGTCTATTAAAACTATGCAACCTGTATGAATGATCTGGGAACATACATGTAAAAATAAAAAAAAAAGTTTACACTGGAAATAAAACAGAATAGTTTAAAGGGAAAAAGGCAATATATAAAGGCAGAAAAGGAAAAAATAAAATAAACAGAAAACAAGATGGCAAAAAAAAAAAACTATGCAACCTGAAAATTTGGGGTGAGGGGGCATAAGAAATTGAAATAAGTTGAGCCTATAAAAGAACCCATCAGCAATATGTAGGTAGAGTTTAATCGGTGTCTATTTTCACATGATAATCATCTACTGGAAGATATATTTCTGAAATCATAGAAAATTAGAAAAAAATGAAATGAGAAAGCCCCCAAAGTGCTCTCCGGGGAAATGGAAAATGCTTTTAAATGTAAACTGTATAAATACATTACCTATGTAATTCTTTCAGGTCATGCTTATAACACTTATTGAATTAGGGTACATTTAGAAAATTGTGGGTTTTTTTAAAAAAATCATTACTATCATTGTTAAATACTTTAAACCAACACTGGGCTGAAGAGTCACAGGTGAAATCTAGTTTCATACAAAATTTTTGAATAAAATTGTAACAGAGTAGCAGATTTTCAAGGATTATATATTTTGACTAGGAGATGTCTTTTTAGGAGTAAAATTTTGAATCTTTTCCAAGATCATTTTCAAACAGACCTACCCATATGAGTGTTCTCCTTTTGAGAGAAAAATTGTATAAAAGGCCTACCTTCTTTATATCTATCACAAATGTGCTCTAATTTTAGAATAAGCAATCCTTTCTCTTTAAAAGCAGATTGTAGATTACTCTTTTGTCTGCACTGGTGTATCTCAAGTGTGCAGAGTTGACATATGCTAAAGGCAAGGGCCTAAGAAGCAAAGGAATATCTTGAATGACCCTTCTTTCCCAGAGGGCACCTTGGCCAATATTGTTTTGACAATGTCTGATCTCCTGCAGCATTTTTTCCATTCAAAAGCAGACCTTTCTAAAGATTTATAAACTTCTATAATACTTTTATGCAGTAAACAGAATTTTTAATAAATAGATTTGACCTTTTAAGCAAAAAATAAAACAAATAGGTAAACATTTTTAGTGTTGAATACATATATATATATACTTATTTATTAGTATTCTTAATAATATGATAGTATATAAATAATTTTAAATGTGCAGTTAGTCAAAAATTCTTGAGTGACTTTACAGCATGCCAGCCCATATGCAAGGGCACTCAAAGCCTTAAATTTAGAAACCTAAAGATGAAAGTTCTAAGCCATAATCATCTATAGTCATGTGAGCTTTTAAGCTTAGACATTTGGAACTTCAAAAAGATATTTCTCTCATGGTATGCTTTTTGTGCTAAAATATTACCCTTCTGAAACCAGAAAACTATTGTTTAATCAGCAACTACATAATTCATGGGTATCCAAATCACAGCACCATTTTAAAGGACCATGTTGGTTTATTTAAAGCATTTTCATGAGTGTTCATGTCAAAATGTATCCTGTTTTTTTAAAATTTTGGTGAGCAAAATAGTTTAGACTCTCCCTAAGAAACTTCTTACAGCAATTCATTAAAATAGCATCAGAAAGCTTTATTCTTGCTCTAACTCTTTCATGTTGTGATTTGAATATGTTTCTCATTCTTTTATGACATTAAAGTTGGATTGCCCATACCAGACAGTAAAATTGTTTCATGGCGCTATGTTGCTCAAGACTGTGTGGTATTGACATAGTCTTAACCAGGATCTAGTGTCTTGGTATAGAATGGACCAGAATGGTATAGAATGACACCCCCCCCATCTATATGGATTTAGTATGTAATTTTACACCTCACTCAAAAGTAGGGAATTGATATGATTTTCTATAATGATATATATTGGGTTTTTTTGTTTTGTTTTATTTGTTTGTTTGTTTTTTGGCCACTTGTATTGGTCTTTCATTTATTTCCATCTTTTTGTTCTTTGGTCTGTGTGGGCCTCCCATCGCAGTGGCCTCTCTCGCTGCAGAGCACCGGTTCTGGGCGCATGCACTCCAGAGCTCCGGTAGTTGGACACATCGGTCCAGCTGCTCTGTGGCACGTGGGATCTTCCCAGGCCAGGGATCGAACCGGTGCCCCTAGCACTGCAAGGTGGTGTCCTTACCCACTGGACCACCAGGGAAGCCCTATATATTGTTTTAATGAGAAAAAAATCTTAAAATTAAAGGATATGTCAATTCTTATTCCATTATTAATCAACACTGGAAGGCACATCCTATAAACACAAAAACTCTTAAAACTAGCAATTTTGGGGGGGCTACAGAGAAAGAGTAACCCATGGATTGAGGCTTTTCTGTGCTGGAGCATGGACAATAGAGTATGCATCCCTTTTATTGTGATGTGTTTAGTAGCAGCTGTCACTGAGAACCTATGTGGAGGGAGTAAGTTACATCATGAGACCTAAACGAAAAGGTCTTTCCAACATATGTCCAAATGCACAGAAAATATGCATCACTTACAAGCAATTTTTTTCAATGAGAGTTTATTTTATTCTCTAGAGTATGGACTTCACTAACAGGGAACATTCAAGACATACATCTATTAACAAACTGGAATATGAGAATGAAAGACTCCGAAACGATCTTGCAAAACTTCATCTCAGTGGAAAATCAGCATGGGCTCATCAAAATACCTATGAAGAATCAGGAAGGTACGCTATCAAAGCCAAATAAGAACGGGGGTAAAAATGAAGATAGGCATGCTGACTGCAATGACATAAGGACTTAGGTGGACAAACATTCAAGTGAAATTTTATTTTCAAATACTCACATTATAATTTTGTATACTGTCTCTTCAGCTGTGTAAAATTTATTTTATGGTGATAATTCAATAGTCTAGATACACTGATATATGAAATTCTGTGTTGTTGATCTGTTTCAAAATACAACAGTAAAATGGGTCTATATGATTAGTATGTAATTTTACACCTCACTCAAAAGTAGGGAATTGATATGATTTTCTATAATGATATATATTGGGTTTTTTTGTTTTGTTTTATTTGTTTGTTTGTTTTTTGGCCACTTGTATTGGTCTTTCATTTATTTCCATCTTTTTGTTCTTTGGTCTGTGTGGGCCTCCCATCGCAGTGGCCTCTCTCGCTGCAGAGCACCGGTTCTGGGCGCATGCACTCCAGAGCTCCGGTAGTTGGACACATCGGTCCAGCTGCTCTGTGGCACGTGGGATCTTCCCAGGCCAGGGATCGAACCGGTGCCCCTAGCACTGCAAGGTGGTGTCCTTACCCACTGGACCACCAGGGAAGCCCTATATATTGTTTTAATGAGAAAAAAATCTTAAAATTAAAGGATATGTCAATTCTTATTCCATTATTAATCAACACTGGAAGGCACATCCTATAAACACAAAAACTCTTAAAACTAGCAATTTTGGGGGGGCTACAGAGAAAGAGTAACCCATGGATTGAGGCTTTTCTGTGCTGGAGCATGGACAATAGAGTATGCATCCCTTTTATTGTGATGTGTTTAGTAGCAGCTGTCACTGAGAACCTATGTGGAGGGAGTAAGTTACATCATGAGACCTAAACGAAAAGGTCTTTCCAACATATGTCCAAATGCACAGAAAATATGCATCACTTACAAGCAATTTTTTTCAATGAGAGTTTATTTTATTCTCTAGAGTATGGACTTCACTAACAGGGAACATTCAAGACATACATCTATTAACAAACTGGAATATGAGAATGAAAGACTCCGAAACGATCTTGCAAAACTTCATCTCAGTGGAAAATCAGCATGGGCTCATCAAAATACCTATGAAGAATCAGGAAGGTACGCTATCAAAGCCAAATAAGAACGGGGGTAAAAATGAAGATAGGCATGCTGACTGCAATGACATAAGGACTTAGGTGGACAAACATTCAAGTGAAATTTTATTTTCAAATACTCACATTATAATTTTGTATACTGTCTCTTCAGCTGTGTAAAATTTATTTTATGGTGATAATTCAATAGTCTAGATACACTGATATATGAAATTCTGTGTTGTTGATCTGTTTCAAAATACAACAGTAAAATGGGTAGACTTAGGAATTTTTATCACTTCAGAACCTTTTAGAACCTGACATGGCATGCAGAAGATACAAAATTAATCTTATTTTTATGTCAAAATATCGTAGGATAGCACATCTGGCTTAACTTCAAATATAGATACACTTTATATTGACCTTCCAGCAGTGGTGACAATCTGTGGTCTTTTCATAGGAAAGTCTATGGATATGTAAGAGAGGTCTTCTCTGAGGGAAGAGAAGCATGTGGAAAATCAGTACCTGCTGCCCACGTTATCCCCAGCCTCTTTAAAATGTCTTACTTTAAAAAATAAGTTAATCAATCCATCATATGATTTGACTAATCTCTTCAACTTTAATAAAATATGTATGGAGTCAGAACTGTCTCTGGGGTTCTTTCACCGTTCTCCCATACCTGTAAAATGCTCAGCAAAACAAACAAGTTTCTTTTCTACAGGATTTCTCAAAGCTATTAAATATGCTAATTACATTGTGAGGTTCCAGGAACAGATATGGTGTCCCTTATTCCCCAACCTTTTTTGATACCAGATTTATTAATAGTCCATGGTACTGAGAAAAGGTAAATTAATAGGTCCAGACCTAACTTCAACACAGATTTTGTTTAGAAGCTCATAATACTTAGCAGGAAAACATCACACACTGTTTTCATACAAATAATATTTGCAGCTTTGGGGAATTCACTTAACCTTTGTTTTCCTATCTGACAAGTAGGGATATTAATTATAAGGGTTTTCTGAGAATTCTAGGAGAAAACGTAGTTCTACGTAAAATATCTAATTCCCTAAACGTTAGACATCACTGATATTATTATTATTCTAACAAAATTAGGAATATTTATAATATTAATACTTCTCAACTCAACTGTACCCAAAAAGTGTATTTTGGTGGATAAACAAATAGCTGAATCTGACATTGCCTCAAAAGATAGTCCTGCTAGGGAAGAGTGGTGCACGCGCATCTTTGTAACTGAGCAGCCCAGTTCCTCAGGGAGACATCGCATAAGTCCAGGGGCTGTACTAAACACAGCTGCTCAGCATCCTTGTGGATACATAGTTATCTGCCGCCTTCACCGCCGCACTGCTGTATGTATTAGAAGGATGTATTCTAACCCCATGTAAGAAGCAGCAAGCCCTCAGAAGTGCTGAACTAATAACTCCTCTTCAGGTGGTCAAAATCATCTGGCTTAACTTCAAATATAGATACCCTTTATATTGACCTTCCAGCAGTGGTGACAATCTGTGGTCTTTTCATAGGAAAGTCTATGGATATGTAAGAGAGGTCTTCTCTGAGGGAAGAGAAGCATGTGGAAAATCAGTACCTGCTGCCCACGTTATCCCCAGCCTCTTTAAAATGTCTTACTTTAAAAAATAAGTTAATCAATCCATCATATGATTTGACTAATCTCTTCAACTTTAATAAAATATGTATGGAGTCAGAACTGTCTCTGGGGTTCTTTCACCGTTCTCCCATACCTGTAAAATGCTCAGCAAAACAAACAAGTTTCTTTTCTACAGGATTTCTCAAAGCTATTAAATATGCTAATTACATTGTGAGGTTCCAGGAACAGATATGGTGTCCCTTATTCCCCAACCTTTTTTGATACCAGATTTATTAATAGTCCATGGTACTGAGAAAAGGTAAATTAATAGGTCCAGACCTAACTTCAACACAGATTTTGTTTAGAAGCTCATAATACTTAGCAGGAAAACATCACACACTGTTTTCATACAAATAATATTTGCAGCTTTGGGGAATTCACTTAACCTTTGTTTTCCTATCTGACAAGTAGGGATATTAATTATAAGGGTTTTCTGAGAATTCTAGGAGAAAACGTAGTTCTACGTAAAATATCTAATTCCCTAAACGTTAGACATCACTGATATTATTATTATTCTAACAAAATTAGGAATATTTATAATATTAATACTTCTCAACTCAACTGTACCCAAAAAGTGTATTTTGGTGGATAAACAAATAGCTGAATCTGACATTGCCTCAAAAGATAGTCCTGCTAGGGAAGAGTGGTGCACGCGCATCTTTGTAACTGAGCAGCCCAGTTCCTCAGGGAGACATCGCATAAGTCCAGGGGCTGTACTAAACACAGCTGCTCAGCATCCTTGTGGATACATAGTTATCTGCCGCCTTCACCGCCGCACTGCTGTATGTATTAGAAGGATGTATTCTAACCCCATGTAAGAAGCAGCAAGCCCTCAGAAGTGCTGAACTAATAACTCCTCTTCAGGTGGTCAAAGGAGGGTGGGGGAATGAAAGAAGACGACGGGCTACTCCCTGAAAGCACTTTTGCGGTTGGTGTGGTCCTCTGATGGGGAGGTGGCAGCAACAGCGCAGGAGCCATGTGGGGAGGGTGAGAGGGTAAGGTTAGCCACAGCCAGGGGCTGTTCTTCTGGTCAGTATGCCCATGTTGACCGGCCAGCGTAACCGAAAATCTGTCTATCTTGATGTGGGGGCAAGAATGTAATTTCTAACCAAGAATAAACTCCTTACAAAGGGCTTCTCTCCCTCTGGATTCATTTCTCCATGGGTCCTGTCACCACCCCCTGTAGGTAGTTTTCTCATTGTAAGAGAAGAACCCTGATGATGTTGTGAAGGGTCTTCCTTGCATCTTCCTCTGGCATTGGTTTGTAGTGCACACTCATTAATTTAGAACATTGTTTCCTATTCTTACTCGTTGAGAATAACTTGGAAAGCCTTAGATGAAGGTGCTAGATGTTCTTAAAAAGAAAATCGCTGTGCCTTTTACTGTTTTTAAAAGATTGTTTTTTGTTGTTTGGATTGCTAGGGCAGTACAGAATGTGTTAAAAGTGGCTAACAAAAACAAGACAGTAGGGGACACAGAGAGCAGCCTGAGAGGTAAAATGCTCAGCAGGAGACGATCTTAATAAGCAGTTTGGGCACAGTTCCTGCTGCAGAGCCTGTGTCCTGCCAGTCTCATTTGTTGAAAGTTTCATTAAATTTGTTTTAATGGCTTGTCTGATTTCCGTGTTCTCCAGTGACCTGATTTCTAAAAGAAACAGCATTTCAAATGTTCTGAATAAATTATTACCGTGTAAAACCCACTTAAAAATTTGTTGATCGGGAAGAGTGGTGCACGCATCTTTGTAACTGAGCAGCCCAGTTCCTCAGGGAGACATCGCATAAGTCCAGGGGCTGTACTAAACACAGCTGCTCAGCATCCTTGTGGATACATAGTTATCTGCCGCCTTCACCGCCGCACTGCTGTATGTATTAGAAGGATGTATTCTAACCCCATGTAAGCAGCAAGCCCTCAGAAGTGCTGAACTAATAACTCCTCTTCAGGTGGTCAAAGGAGGGTGGGGGAATGAAAGAAGACGACGGGCTACTCCCTGAAAGCACTTTTGCGGTTGGTGTGGTCCTCTGATGGGGAGGTGGCAGCAACAGCGCAGGAGCCATGTGGGGAGGGTGAGAGGGTAAGGTTAGCCACAGCCAGGGGCTGTTCTTCTGGTCAGTATGCCCATGTTGACCGGCCAGCGTAACCGAAAATCTGTCTATCTTGATGTGGGGGCAAGAATGTAATTTCTAACCAAGAATAAACTCCTTACAAAGGGCTTCTCTCCCTCTGGATTCATTTCTCCATGGGTCCTGTCACCACCCCCTGTAGGTAGTTTTCTCATTGTAAGAGAAGAACCCTGATGATGTTGTGAAGGGTCTTCCTTGCATCTTCCTCTGGCATTGGTTTGTAGTGCACACTCATTAATTTAGAACATTGTTTCCTATTCTTACTCGTTGAGAATAACTTGGAAAGCCTTAGATGAAGGTGCTAGATGTTCTTAAAAAGAAAATCGCTGTGCCTTTTACTGTTTTTAAAAGATTGTTTTTTGTTGTTTGGATTGCTAGGGCAGTACAGAATGTGTTAAAAGTGGCTAACAAAAACAAGACAGTAGGGGACACAGAGAGCAGCCTGAGAGGTAAAATGCTCAGCAGGAGACGATCTTAATAAGCAGTTTGGGCACAGTTCCTGCTGCAGAGCCTGTGTCCTGCCAGTCTCATTTGTTGAAAGTTTCATTAAATTTGTTTTAATGGCTTGTCTGATTTCCGTGTTCTCCAGTGACCTGATTTCTAAAAGAAACAGCATTTCAAATGTTCTGAATAAATTATTACCGTGTAAAACCCACTATAGGGAAAGAGTTGTTGAGAGGCAAGGACACAGAACTCACTGATGGAGAACGGTAAAGCACATATCTATTAATTTTACAGAGTGAAAAAGGCAATATCCTTTCCTTCCCTCACAGCATAGCTCAGTGAAGTCAAATACTAAGAGCTGTATGTATTTATTAGGCAGAAAATAATCAAAAAATACATAGTCATATTTACATATCAATGGCTAATACAACCAGGTTTTATTAAGCTATTTTAGAAAGGAGACACCTTTTAGATAAAGGTATATGAAGACAATGTCCCACAAAATTTCAAAGCCTGTAGTCTAATATTTTAACCCCTTCTTGCTTTTAGCTGAGAAAGATTTGTATACTCTATTATCAAAATAATCTTTTGTCTACTTAGAAGTAACTCGGTTTTTGTTGGTTTTCACTCCCGTTAGAAGTGATAAGAAAATTTTGTGCTCATCCACTTAAAATATGAAGTATTTTAGGATAGTTCAAAGGATTTCCTAGCCAATAAAAATGTTATTCAGCACTTTAAAAAAATTAATACATTTCCTAGTGGCCTAATGGTTAGGATTCCAGGTTTTACTTCTGTAGCCCAAGTTCAGTCCCTGGTCAGGGAACTGAGTTCCTGTGGTAATGAATCAGATGAAACTGAATCTGGAGAGGATGTAGTAAATGTTTTAAAAGTTTTTAAAATTAAGTTAGAGCTTTGAAGTTTAAGGATCATTTACAAACTAACTTAGAATAGCGGTATCCACAAAAGCTCTGGTACATATATACAATGGAATACTACACAGCTGTAAAGGGCAGTGAGTTAAAGTGGCTAACAAAAACAAGACAGTAGGGGACACAGAGAGCAGCCTGAGAGGTAAAATGCTCAGCAGGAGACGATCTTAATAAGCAGTTTGGGCACAGTTCCTGCTGCAGAGCCTGTGTCCTGCCAGTCTCATTTGTTGAAAGTTTCATTAAATTTGTTTTAATGGCTTGTCTGATTTCCGTGTTCTCCAGTGACCTGATTTCTAAAAGAAACAGCATTTCAAATGTTCTGAATAAATTATTACCGTGTAAAACCCACTATAGGGAAAGAGTTGTTGAGAGGCAAGGACACAGAACTCACTGATGGAGAACGGTAAAGCACATATCTATTAATTTTACAGAGTGAAAAAGGCAATATCCTTTCCTTCCCTCACAGCATAGCTCAGTGAAGTCAAATACTAAGAGCTGTATGTATTTATTAGGCAGAAAATAATCAAAAAATACATAGTCATATTTACATATCAATGGCTAATACAACCAGGTTTTATTAAGCTATTTTAGAAAGGAGACACCTTTTAGATAAAGGTATATGAAGACAATGTCCCACAAAATTTCAAAGCCTGTAGTCTAATATTTTAACCCCTTCTTGCTTTTAGCTGAGAAAGATTTGTATACTCTATTATCAAAATAATCTTTTGTCTACTTAGAAGTAACTCGGTTTTTGTTGGTTTTCACTCCCGTTAGAAGTGATAAGAAAATTTTGTGCTCATCCACTTAAAATATGAAGTATTTTAGGATAGTTCAAAGGATTTCCTAGCCAATAAAAATGTTATTCAGCACTTTAAAAAAATTAATACATTTCCTAGTGGCCTAATGGTTAGGATTCCAGGTTTTACTTCTGTAGCCCAAGTTCAGTCCCTGGTCAGGGAACTGAGTTCCTGTGGTAATGAATCAGATGAAACTGAATCTGGAGAGGATGTAGTAAATGTTTTAAAAGTTTTTAAAATTAAGTTAGAGCTTTGAAGTTTAAGGATCATTTACAAACTAACTTAGAATAGCGGTATCCACAAAAGCTCTGGTACATATATACAATGGAATACTACACAGCTGTAAAGAGAAATGCAGAAGAATCAGTCCTAATGAGGTGTCTGGATCTAGAACGTATCATAAAAAGTGAAGTCAGTCAGAAAGAGAAGGACAAATACAGCATATTAACACACATATATGGAATCTAGTAGGATGGTGATGATGGCACACGCAGTGAAGCGACGGAAAGACAGACATGGACAGTGGACATATGGACATTGTGGGGAAGGAACAGAAGGTGGGAGGCGTAAAGGAAGTAGCATGAAGGCCTGTACTATCATAAGTGAAGAAAATAGCTATAGTCATTGCTCTGTTAGAAAAGGGGATCCTTCAGGGGTGCTGTGTGATGGTCAGGAGGGGGATATACATATGACTAATCTGGGAACATACATATCTGTAAACAACAAAACTCTGTAAAAGTTAAAAGCAAAATAAAGGTTAAAAAAAAAAAAAAAGAATAGCGGTATCCAGAACTATTAATATATAACTAATCTTAATGGAAAATCAGTTTTGTAATAAATGGGGTTTGTGTCTATATAGGATTCATACTTAAAACTGAATAGCTGGCTTTAAAAATTATCTCATGTACTGGAAAGACTTGGTGATCACAAACTAATTAATCATTAAAATTGCTTCAAATCTAGTCAATAAATTTAAAGTTTCCAATATTAAAAAACCACAAAGTCAGGTTTATCATAATCACTCTAGATGATCCTTTGGCAAGGAATGAATAGTTAATTATGTTGAAGCAAAGAAGTAAGTTAAGTAAATTTTATACCATGGCATTGCTCACTTAGGAGAATAACAGCAGACCAAAGAGTTCTAGAGCAGGAAATAATGAATAGTTTATAGAATAAAGGAGTGTTCCATGAAGTGTTAGAAGGTGAGACTGGAAGCAGGTGAATTAGCATAGTTTGTGAAAGGACTCCATTCCATGCTGAAGACTTTATGTGATAGCCCAGGGAGGGCTATAAAATCAGTGGAGGGCCAGAACCAGATGTATAGGCAGGATTGGATGTATAGTCAGACAACTGTGTAGACTCTGCAGTTGACTCTTGTCTCATCCGAGTTGGGTAGAGTTCTTTCCCAATAGAGACACCAGCTCCTGCCTGCCAGGCAAAGTAAGGAGAGGCCTTGGAAAAGAGCCTGTGGAAAAGCTATTAAACAGACTAGCTTGTAAGAGGGTATTAAAAGCTTTCTGAAATAATTTTTTAAGATAGCTTTTAAATTGATATACTTAGCATTTTCTTGCAAGGTGGTTTTATGAAGTATTTGACTAGCTGTATTCTAGAAGAAGAACTTGTCAGATATAAAGATGATTTAAAGCAAAAGTGCTTTACTTCATAATGTAGCTCTCCCTTTCAGTCTCTACATTTTATTGATCTTAAAATAAAATGTTCATATATAAATTTTAGTAATTAAGACCATAAAGTTGTTTCTATACATCCAAAGCAAAATGGATAATTATTTAGATAATTTAGGGCAAATAATACTTTCCTTGAAATCTCTGTATAATTGAGATTACAGAGAGATGTGTATTTCTTGAACCACTTCTATAATTATCTTATTTTTTTCCACTGTGTTTTGAAGTATAGATAGTAGCCTCATTCAGATTAAAAGGTTCAGTTGAAGATTCTATGCAGATGTACTAGGCAATTGTTATAATTCTATTTGAATGCTGGGATGTTTCATTTTATTGTGCACATCATAACCATGTTATTTTGTTTTAATTTGCTGTTCTGTTTCCATGGTAATTATGGTTTGGGAGAATGGATTAAAAAAAAAAGATCTATTTCTAGATAAGTAAAAATGGAAAGCATGTTGTGTTTGTTTTTATATACTAATTTACAGATGCCTCACTTAACTTTTATTGCTATTTGTATGCATAGCTTTGAAAATGTTTGCATTAAAAAAAAAAGTTGATATAGATAGATAGTCTTTGGATCAGAACAGAGGAAAATACTGTAAATTTTTTGGACTATGTGAAGTTAAAATATGAAAACTTTGAAAATGCTTAATCAATACCTGTGGAGAATTTGAATTATTAGTAAAAATAAATAACTTTACATTGAAAGGATTTTTATGTTTTTGTGGTCTTTGATGATTGTGATTAAATTTAAGTACCATTTGCATGAATTAATGTTCAGAGAAGATAGTTATTTAGCTCCAATGGCCCATATTCCTAGGGCCTTTTTGTGTAAAATTTTAGGGTAAGTGGGTTTGCTTATTTTATTATTCATTTGTTTAGTCAGCATACCAAAATTTAAAAGCCCACTGGTATTTTATTCAGTCTAAACTTCTACCCTGTGTTTTAGCACAAAAACCAAATTCTATACTGTGTTTTTCATCAAATTGTGCAGTTCAATTCTCATAACAACCCTTTTTTATAAACGAAAAAATTAAAGTCACAGGAAGATATAGTTACCTGCTGAACAGGGTCATACAACAAAGTGTGGAGGAGTTTAGGAGATGATGTAAATTGAAAACATACTATAAATTGTTGAACTCTATAGAAATTATTATTATTATTTATTATTATTATTATTATTATACAAAGACTTATTCTAGTGACAGAAAAGGAGGACTAATGCTGTTAAGAAAGCCAGTGAGGTTAAGTGAAATGAGAAGAGAAATAAAAAAAAGATCTGTTTAGAACTGTCAAGGGCATCGGTATTAGTGGTTTTGAAGTTTTTCTCAAACTGGTTTAATGTTATTTAACTAAGTGGCAAAGAGACAAAACAGTAGTGTTTTACTGAAAGGGAAACCATATAGGCAACAACAATGGCAGAATATTTTTAACAATTACAGATTTCCTGCTTCATTATTTTTTTTAAATTTATTTATTTATCTTTTTGGAGGGTGGAGTGGGGAGGGAGGGGGATGGGTGGGCCACTTCCACTGGTCTTTCATTTCTCCATTTTCATCCGTCTTTTGTTCTTTGGCTCCTGTGGGCCTCCCATCGCGGTGGCCACTGTCTTCGCAGAGCACCAGCTCTGGGCGCATGCGCGCCAGAGCTCCGGCTCGGTGATTGGACACATCGGTCCAGCTGCTCTGCGGCACGTGGGATCTTCCCAGGCCAGGGATCGAACCGGTGCCCCTTGCACTGTAAGGCCGTGTCTTTACCCACTGGACCACCGGGGGAAGCCCCTGCTTCAATATTAATTGTTCTAAGTCTTTAAATTGGAATAGAAGTTATCAGCAAAATTATTTTCAAAGAAATACCCAGATTACAAACCCAAATGTTTTGTTGTGGTTTCCTCACAGATACTGGAGAAATTTAAATCCTTAGCTCCATAAATAAGCAGGTACCCTTAGTAGCAGTAACAACAACCAGTCTTTCTCTTTTAGATTTAACCATGATCGTGAGCCAAACAGAAGTACAACACCTCCATTGCCACCTTTGCCATTTCAAACCAAAGAGATAACAAGTCCTTTGGTTAGTGATAATGAAGTATTCTCAATGGTGAGTTGCAGATTATTGGTTGTTGCTTTTTCCTTTATGGGACAAATATTCTTACACCGATACTGATATACTGATGTGTACACAGCAGGTTTTTTTAAAAAAAATGTTAATCAGCCGTGACTATCTACAGAAGGAAACATATCCATAATGTTTCATCTCTAGTACAGGCTGAAATTACTGGTGACTCTTTTAAAAATGAAAGTCATTTCTGGACATTCCAAGAGCCATCAAAGATCTGTGTATTTTAAAGAGCTACGAGTGCCTGTTTAAAAAAAAA
Organism: Tragulus kanchil; assembly: GCA_022376925.1. NCBI lineage: Eukaryota > Metazoa > Chordata > Mammalia > Artiodactyla > Tragulidae > Tragulus > Tragulus kanchil. Next base: position 98,883,093 of record JAIOJX010000006.1, read on the forward strand.
AAAATCTCTTGTATTGACTCTGACATACACACAGAAAGATGCACAGATCAGAATTGCACAGCTTGATGAATTATTGAAAAAGCAACCCTGGAGTGTAGCCACCACCCAGGTAATAAACAGAGCATTAGCAGTGCCCTAGAGGCCCCCTTCCAGCACCCTTCCAGTCACTCCACTTTGCTCCCAACTTGCTCACCATCCTGACATTTAACATCGAAAGTTAGTTGTAGCCATTTGTAAATTTTAGATAAATGGTATCACACTAGTGTTCTTCTGTATGGCTTTTTTCCCCCACCAGCTCTTGCCATGTTTCAACATTGTTTGATGAGAGTGATTATCCATATTGTTGGCTTTAGTCTATCCATTTTTGTTTCTCTGTAGTATTACATTATATATAAATACCATATATAATGATACTATTATCCATAATGATACAATTTATCCAGTCTACAATTGACATATACTTGAATTCTTTGCTGTTTAGAGGTGATTACAAATACTGTTTCTAAAACCATTCTTGTTAAGTGTCTTTTGGTGCATGTGTGTACACATTTCTAATTAGATCTATACCTGGAATGGCTAGGTCATTGTTGTGGTTGTTTGTTCACTAAGTCGTGTCCGAATCTTTGTAAGCCCATGGACTGTAGACTGCCAGGCTCCTCTGTCCATGGGATTTTCCAGGCAAGAATACTGGAATGGGTTGCCATTTCCTTCTCCAGGGGGTCTTCCCAACCCAGGGATCAAATTCATATCTCCTACATAGGTCAGTGGATTCTCTACCACTGAGCCACCTCTCTCAGAGTTGCTAGGTCATAGGATATGCACAAGCATGTACTGTCAAGCTGTCTTCCTGTTTGAATCAGTTCATATCCCTACAAGTAGTGTGTATTTTCCTTTTCTATATTCTTTCCAACAGTTGGTGTTACTGATCTTCCTTTTAGCTTTTATGGTCAGTGTATCCATAATGTTTCATCTCTAGTACAGGCTGAAATTACTGGTGACTCTTTTAAAAATGAAAGTCATTTCTGGACATTCCAAGAGCCATCAAAGATCTGTGTATTTTAAAGAGCTACGAGTGCCTGTTTAAAAAAAAAAAAATCTCTTGTATTGACTCTGACATACACACAGAAAGATGCACAGATCAGAATTGCACAGCTTGATGAATTATTGAAAAAGCAACCCTGGAGTGTAGCCACCACCCAGGTAATAAACAGAGCATTAGCAGTGCCCTAGAGGCCCCCTTCCAGCACCCTTCCAGTCACTCCACTTTGCTCCCAACTTGCTCACCATCCTGACATTTAACATCGAAAGTTAGTTGTAGCCATTTGTAAATTTTAGATAAATGGTATCACACTAGTGTTCTTCTGTATGGCTTTTTTCCCTCACCAGCTCTTGCCATGTTTCAACATTGTTTGATGAGAGTGATTATCCATATTGTTGGCTTTAGTCTATCCATTTTTGTTTCTCTGTAGTATTACATTATATATAAATACCATATATAATGATACTATTATCCATAATGATACAATTTATCCAGTCTACAATTGACATATACTTGAATTCTTTGCTGTTTAGAGGTGATTACAAATACTGTTTCTAAAACCATTCTTGTTAAGTGTCTTTTGGTGCATGTGTGTACACATTTCTAATTAGATCTATACCTGGAATGGCTAGGTCATTGTTGTGGTTGTTTGTTCACTAAGTCGTGTCCGAATCTTTGTAAGCCCATGGACTGTAGACTGCCAGGCTCCTCTGTCCATGGGATTTTCCAGGCAAGAATACTGGAATGGGTTGCCATTTCCTTCTCCAGGGGGTCTTCCCAACCCAGGGATCAAATTCATATCTCCTACATAGGTCAGTGGATTCTCTACCACTGAGCCACCTCTCTCAGAGTTGCTAGGTCATAGGATATGCACAAGCATGTACTGTCAAGCTGTCTTCCTGTTTGAATCAGTTCATATCCCTACAAGTAGTGTGTATTTTCCTTTTCTATATTCTTTCCAACAGTTGGTGTTACTGATCTTCCTTTTAGCTTTTATGGTCAGTGGGTAATAACATCTTACTGTGGTTTTAATTCTTATTTCCTGTAGACTAATGAGGTGAGTGCCTTTTCATAAATTTATCAACTATTTTGATGTTTGATATATTGATATTTTGATATCTGCTTGATTTGCTTGCCTAATTTTCTATTGAACTATCTTACTGATTTATAGTTCTTTGTATATTCTAGATTTAAACTCTTTGCTGGTTATATGTATTGCAAATATCTTCTTCCATTCATAGTTGCCTCTTATCTTAATGGAATGCTTTGATAACCAGAAGCTCCTAATTTTAATATGTTCATACTTATGCATCTTTTCCCTTATGTTGATATTTTTGGTGTCTTACTTAAAACATTAGCCTGTATCAACATTATAAAAATATTATCTATGTTACCTTCCAGAAGTTTTGGCTCTTTATTTTTTACTAAAGTATAGTCCTAGAATCAATTTTTGCATATGGTGCAAAGGACAACCTCAGTCGTTTTTTCCCATGGAAATAGTCTACTGGATTTATATATGCTTTCTAGATTTCTAGTTCTGTAGATTCTTTTGGATTTTTTGTACTTAGAGTCAAAATAATGATAGCTAGACTTCCTACTTACAAGTCTTCATATCATTTTCTTCTTCTTGCCTTATTGTACATGAGGAGCTCTAATAAATGTTAAGTAGTGGAAGTGATATTGCCAGCATCTTTCTCTTGTCAATTCCAAAGGAGAAAACATTCAATATGCCACCAGTGTGCATAATATTTGCTGTAAATATTTTGTAGGTTCCTTATTAAAAGAATAAGAAGTTCCTTTTATTCCTAGATTGCTAAAAATGTCTTCACAAGTTGATCATTGAAATTATCAATTGTTTATTCCAGTGCTATTGAAATGATCATATACTTTCTCCTTTGCTCTGTTAATGTGGTGTTTTTTTATGTTAGATTGTTAACCCAACTTGGAATTCTTAGAATAAATCACACTTGATCACTAGGCCAGTGGATTCTCTACCACTGAGCCACCTCTCTCAGAGTTGCTAGGTCATAGGATATGCACAAGCATGTACTGTCAAGCTGTCTTCCTGTTTGAATCAGTTCATATCCCTACAAGTAGTGTGTATTTTCCTTTTCTATATTCTTTCCAACAGTTGGTGTTACTGATCTTCCTTTTAGCTTTTATGGTCAGTGGGTAATAACATCTTACTGTGGTTTTAATTCTTATTTCCTGTAGACTAATGAGGTGAGTGCCTTTTCATAAATTTATCAACTATTTTGATGTTTGATATATTGATATTTTGATATCTGCTTGATTTGCTTGCCTAATTTTCTATTGAACTGTCTTACTGATTTATAGTTCTTTGTATATTCTAGATTTAAACTCTTTGCTGGTTATATGTATTGCAAATATCTTCTTCCATTCATAGTTGCCTCTTATCTTAATGGAATGCTTTGATAACCAGAAGCTCCTAATTTTAATATGTTCATACTTATGCATCTTTTCCCTTATGTTGATATTTTTGGTGTCTTACTTAAAACATTAGCCTGTATCAACATTATAAAAATATTATCTATGTTACCTTCCAGAAGTTTTGGCTCTTTATTTTTTACTAAAGTATAGTCCTAGAATCAATTTTTGCATATGGTGCAAAGGACAACCTCAGTCGTTTTTTCCCATGGAAATAGTCTACTGGATTTATATATGCTTTCTAGATTTCTAGTTCTGTAGATTCTTTTGGATTTTTTGTACTTAGAGTCAAAATAATGATAGCTAGACTTCCTACTTACAAGTCTTCATATCATTTTTCTTCTTCTTGCCTTATTGTACATGAGGAGCTCTAATAAATGTTAAGTAGTGGAAGTGATATTGCCAGCATCTTTCTCTTGTCAATTCCAAAGGAGAAAACATTCAATATGCCACCAGTGTGCATAATATTTGCTGTAAATATTTTGTAGGTTCCTTATTAAAAGAATAAGAAGTTCCTTTTATTCCTAGATTGCTAAAAATGTCTTCACAAGTTGATCATTGAAATTATCAATTGTTTATTCCAGTGCTATTGAAATGATCATATACTTTCTCCTTTGCTCTGTTAATGTGGTGTTTTTTTATGTTAGATTGTTAACCCAACTTGGAATTCTTAGAATAAATCACACTTGATCACTGATTTGGTCTGTTCATATTGGTTTAGAAGTTTTGCTTTTGTTCATGAGAGAAATTAGCCTGTAATGTTTCATTGTTGTCCTTGTCAAGCGTTGGTATCTGATTATGCTGTCCTCATAAACACAAGTAGGAACAGCTTTAAATTTCATATTCCTATGTTATTCATTTTCTTTGATGATCTGTATTGTTTTCTATGCATAAGATAAAAGAGCCACCTCTCCCAGTACTGAGCAAGTGACCTCATGTAGGTTAATTTGGGTTTTCTTTTTCTGTTCCTGAATTTTCATTTGATTTTTTTTTTTTTTAGTTATAGTTCTTTGCTGAAATTTTCTACATTGTGATTTGATTTCTTGAACAAAATCACATTTTTAAATAATCATTTTTAAAAGACATGTAGGTTTTTTACCTCAGAAACTAGTAGTGCTCTTGCAGTTACCTTCACTTGTATTTGAAGTGTCTTACGTGATCTTTCAGTGCCTCTCCATCATATATTGGATATAAATGATAAAATAAACAATAACCAAAAAAGGCAGAGAAAATGTTTGAACTGGCTGAGGCACCCCTTGAATACTTCTCTGCTTATCTGGAATCTGTCAGCTGTTTGGGGAGAAACTGGTAGTAAGATTTAAGCTATTGTGGAAAAGGAAGACTTAAAACCATCAATTTTGGAAATATTAGAGGATTTTAAAGCCCTACAGTGCCCTTTTGTTTCATCTCAACATAAAATGCCAAAATTATTTGAAGAGAATAAAACTCCATACCAATAAAGTAAATATACTTCCTCAGTTAAGCTAAGGGAACTTCCAAAAGAGCTTAGCAAATTCTACACCAACAAAACTTTGATCTCTAAGGAGGCCAAAGTCAGTATATACTCCAACCCAGCAAGAGGGTGAAAAAAGTGATAAATTGCTAAATGCTTCATTGTAATCCACTCCAGTATTCTTTATTTATTTATTTATTTATTTATTTATTTATTTATTTTGGGCGAGGGTCGGGTTGGGGAGGGTGGGGAGCGGGTGGGCCACTTCTATTGGTCTTTCATTTCTCTGTTTTCATCCGTCTTTGTTCTTTGGCTCCTGTGGGCCTCCCATCGCGGTGGCATCTGTTGTCGCAGAGCGCCGGCTCTGGGCGCATGCGCTCCAGAGCTCTGGCTCGGTGATTGGACACATGGGTCCAGCCGCTCCGCGGCACGTGGGATCCTCCCAGGCCAGGGATCGAACCAGCGCTCCTTGCACTGCAAGGCGGTGTCCTTATCCACTGGACCACCAGGGGAAGCCCCACTCCAGTATTCTTGCCTGGAAGATTTCCTGGACAGAAGAGCCAGGTGGGCTACAGTCCGTAGGGTCACAAAGAGTCGGACATGACTGAGCACACATGCGAGGTGACTTGGTTGCTCTAATGTCAGATAATTTTAGGATGATTAGTCTCCGCTCACATATTACTTCATCAGAAACACCTGAGCAGGCACCTCCCTCGTGACTCCCTGTCCCTACACCCTGTTCTGTGTCTTGTTTTCTCCATAATGCTTTACCAGAAGATTTTATCTGTTTGCCTCCCTGTCTGAAAATTTAAGCTCCATTAAAGTAGGATTTTTTTCTTTTTTTGTATTTTTGTTTACTGTTTTAACCTCAATGCATTCCTTACTGTCTGAGCCACCAGGGAAGCCCTTGTCTTATGGGTTTTTTATTTTTTCCATAGCACTTTACCATAAACTATTTTATCTTGCTGGATTTTTTTTTCGGTTTCGGTTTGCTGTTTTAGCCCCAACATTTAAAATAATGTCTGGCACTAGCAGGCCCATAAAAAACATGCAGGAGTCTTTATTGTGTAACTTTATGAACACTGGACTTCTTTCCACCTCTGAAATTCTACATTATTATATGAAGAACTGATAACTATTGAGTCACTCAGGAAAGAAAATTTTCTATTGTTGTAGGACTGGGCACAGATAACTTAGCTGTGATGGCAACTCTAGAGGTTCCTGAAAGACATGGCACACTCCACCATTCTGGCTCTAGTAATTTCCATCTACTTCTGCATTTTCACTTCTACATCAATACTGTTCCTATTCAGACCACCAGTGACATCCTGGTTGTTAATTAAATATACAGCTTAACGAACTCATCTTCCTTCATCTTTTTCTGTTGATCCTCGTATGTTCTCTGACTTCTAAGACACTATTCTCCACTGATTCCCCTGTTGCCTTTCTAATATCTCTTTCCCTGTCTGCTTCCAAGGTTCTCCCTCTATACCTGTCCCTTAAATACTAGTGTCCATCATTCTCTCAGTCACTGATAAAATAAACATGTACTGAGCACTCACTATATGGCAGGTTCTGTTCTAGACACATCACTGATGAGATAGACACAGCTAAAATCTGGTGAAAAAAAGAGGGGAACTCCATCATTGGGTGAATGGTTAAGCAAAGAGTAGTCTGTATAAATAGTGGAATACTATTCAGTCGTAAAAAGAAGTAGTGATAGATGCTATAATGTGGATGAACCTGGATAATACTATGCTACCTGAAGGAAGCCAGACATAGAAGGTCATATATTGCATTTTAAAATATCCAGAATAGGTAAATCAGATTGAAAGTTGGTGGTTTCCAGGAGTAAAATGGGATGGGAACTAGGGAGCAAAGGTCTAATGGATACAGTTTCCTTTGGGGATTATGAAAATATTTTGAGATTAGTTAGAGGTAGGATGTTAATATATTGTGAATATACTAAATCTACCGAATTATTCATTTTGAGATGGTTAATCTTGCTTTATGTGTATTTTATCTTAAAAAAGAGGGAACAGTTATTGACTAAAAACAAATGAACAAATTAAAAAATCAAAAAGTTATAAATACTATAAAACTGATGAAAAGAAAGCAGATGATATGACAGGAAGTGAAAACAATGTGCAAATGACGTTAGGTTGAGTGACCAGGAAAGTGAGTACTGAGGAGGATAATTTAGGTTGAGACTTAAATTAAAAGAAAAAAAAAAGATCCAGCCTTACAAAAATCTAGAAGTAGAGAGCTTTGGGCAGAGGGAGCCACAGGTGCAACTCTGTTGGCAGAACAAGTTTAAGCTTGAGAACCAGAAAAGGGGAAGGGGGTGGTTTGGAACTTGGACAGAGAGAGAGTGTAATGAAATGGGGACAGAGAAATAGGCAGGAGAAACCCAGATGTGTAGAGACTGTAGGCCATGGGAAGCAATTTGGATTTTATTTTAACATTTGGTGGTCCAATGGGAATCTTCAAAGAGGGGAGAAAGTTTGACGGTGAAAGAGGTGGGGTGGGACCTGAGGGATGAGGTTCATTTGTAGAAACAAAGTCACTGAGAACATAAGAAGGAAGAGACTCCACCATGTAGGCAGAAGAGAGTCTCTGAAACAGACTACAGCCTAAAATATGTCTCTAAGTGCAAGTCATGTGGAGAGATGAAGGAACTCCCAACCAAAAAATAGGCAAGGCTATGTGGCCTTGAGTAAGAAAGTGAACTAATTATTAGGGAAGTGTATAGAATGCCCAAGCAGTGCTAAGGATACATAGAGTCATACGGTGAGGGACAAGCTGCTGAATGTTTGTCTTGACAGATACGGAATATGAGCAGAGTTAGAAAAGGATGGATGACGTGAGAAAGTGGGACACTAGACTAAATCAGTTGGAAGCATAATAGATTGATTGCACAGAATCTTTACTAGTAACTAATACAATTATCATTGATGACAAGTGTCAAGAACATGACCATGGAAGTGGGTGCCTGAAATGAAATGTTTCCTAGGATTCCGTTTTTTGCATTTTTTCTTTTATTTGCATATCTTGGATGATTTCAGTCAGAGTCACAGCTTTAATTATTATCTATAACTTCCAAATATATATCTCTGGTCCAGACCTAGCTTCTGAGATCTGGACTGTTATATCCCACTGTCTACTTGACAATCTGTGTTCCAAGTCACCTCTAAGTCTGCATTATTCAAAGATGAATATATTTCCTTCATTAATATATTAATTCAAAAAATTACTGAAAGCATACTTTGTGTAAATAATTTGTGCTAGAATCTTGGGAGTCAAAAATAAGACATTATCCTAAATGAGCCTGTTTCACTGTTTTTTCCTTTCTCACTCCATATCTGGCATTGATGTCATCCAGTCACTCAAAAGTGAGTAACCTTGGAGAACAAGTTTAAGCTTGAGAACCAGAAAAGGGGAAGGGGGTGGTTTGGAACTTGGACAGAGAGAGAGTGTAATGAAATGGGGACAGAGAAATAGGCAGGAGAAACCCAGATGTGTAGAGACTGTAGGCCATGGGAAGCAATTTGGATTTTATTTTAACATTTGGTGGTCCAATGGGAATCTTCAAAGAGGGGAGAAAGTTTGACGGTGAAAGAGGTGGGGTGGGACCTGAGGGATGAGGTTCATTTGTAGAAACAAAGTCACTGAGAACATAAGAAGGAAGAGACTCCACCATGTAGGCAGAAGAGAGTCTCTGAAACAGACTACAGCCTAAAATATGTCTCTAAGTGCAAGTCATGTGGAGAGATGAAGGAACTCCCAACCAAAAAATAGGCAAGGCTATGTGGCCTTGAGTAAGAAAGTGAACTAATTATTAGGGAAGTGTATAGAATGCCCAAGCAGTGCTAAGGATACATAGAGTCATACGGTGAGGGACAAGCTGCTGAATGTTTGTCTTGACAGATACGGAATATGAGCAGAGTTAGAAAAGGATGGATGACGTGAGAAAGTGGGACACTAGACTAAATCAGTTGGAAGCATAATAGATTGATTGCACAGAATCTTTACTAGTAACTAATACAATTATCATTGATGACAAGTGTCAAGAACATGACCATGGAAGTGGGTGCCTGAAATGAAATGTTTCCTAGGATTCCGTTTTTTGCATTTTTTCTTTTATTTGCATATCTTGGATGATTTCAGTCAGAGTCACAGCTTTAATTATTATCTATAACTTCCAAATATATATCTCTGGTCCAGACCTAGCTTCTGAGATCTGGACTGTTATATCCCACTGTCTACTTGACAATCTGTGTTCCAAGTCACCTCTAAGTCTGCATTATTCAAAGATGAATATATTTCCTTCATTAATATATTAATTCAAAAAATTACTGAAAGCATACTTTGTGTAAATAATTTGTGCTAGAATCTTGGGAGTCAAAAATAAGACATTATCCTAAATGAGCCTGTTTCACTGTTTTTTCCTTTCTCACTCCATATCTGGCATTGATGTCATCCAGTCACTCAAACCAGAATCTAGAAAGTGATCAGTCTGAGGTCAGGTTTCCTAGAACTCAAGATGGAGATTCTTGTGAAAGTGATTTACTGAGGGAGTACTCTCAGCAGAAGGAGAGGGGGAAGCAGGCTAGATAAGGATGAGTCTCAGCTAGAGATTAATTCAGTCTAGTTTCACCAGGAGCTTGGAATGTGAATTGCACAAAAGAGTTGGTTGCCCTGGAAATAAGAAGTTTGGCCAAGTGTGGGTTTGTTTGTTTGTTTTCTATTAAAGTATAATTGATTTACAGTGCTTCCGGTGAACAGCAGAATGATTCCGTTATATATACATAAGTGTATTTTTTCAGATCATTCTCCATTTTAGGTTATTACATGATGTTGAATATAGTTTCCTGTGCTAAACAGTAGGTCCTGTGCTGTTCATCACTTACGTCGCTTCCATGTCTTGGCTGTTGTAAACTGTGCTGCTATGACCACTAGGGTTTGTGTATCTTTTAAAATTAGAGTTTTCAATCTTTTCCAGATATATGCCCAAGAATGGAATTGCTAGATCAGATGGTGGCTCTATTTTTAGCTTTTTAAGGAGCCTCAATACTGTTCTTTCAAGCAGCTGCACCATCACATTCCCACCAACGGTGTAGGAGGGTTCCCTTTTCTCCACACCCTCCCCAGCATTTATTATTTGTAGACATTTTGTTGATGACCATTTTGACCCATGTGAGTCAAAATGGGTAGTTTTGATTATAGTTTTGATTTGTATTTCTGTAATAGTTAGTGATATAGTCCATGGGCTTGCAAGAGTCAGACACATCTTAGCGACTAAACAACAACAAATAATTAGCTATACTGAGCATCTCTTTATGCACTCATTGACCATCTATATGTCTTCTTTGGAGAGATGTCTATTTAGGTCTTCTTCTCATTTTTTGATTGGATTGTTCAGTTTTAGTTGTTGTTGAGCTGTATAAGCAGTTTGGGTATTTTGGAAATAAGGCCTTTGTAAATATTTTCAGATCTGGAGGTTCAAGGCTGTTTCACTGTTTTTTCCTTTCTCACTCCATATCTGGCATTGATGTCATCCAGTCACTCAAACCAGAATCTAGAAAGTGATCAGTCTGAGGTCAGGTTTCCTAGAACTCAAGATGGAGATTCTTGTGAAAGTGATTTACTGAGGGAGTACTCTCAGCAGAAGGAGAGGGGGAAGCAGGCTAGATAAGGATGAGTCTCAGCTAGAGATTAATTCAGTCTAGTTTCACCAGGAGCTTGGAATGTGAATTGCACAAAAGAGTTGGTTGCCCTGGAAATAAGAAGTTTGGCCAAGTGTGGGTTTGTTTGTTTGTTTTCTATTAAAGTATAATTGATTTACAGTGCTTCCGGTGAACAGCAGAATGATTCCGTTATATATACATAAGTGTATTTTTTCAGATCATTCTCCATTTTAGGTTATTACATGATGTTGAATATAGTTTCCTGTGCTAAACAGTAGGTCCTGTGCTGTTCATCACTTACGTCGCTTCCATGTCTTGGCTGTTGTAAACTGTGCTGCTATGACCACTAGGGTTTGTGTATCTTTTAAAATTAGAGTTTTCAATCTTTTCCAGATATATGCCCAAGAATGGAATTGCTAGATCAGATGGTGGCTCTATTTTTAGCTTTTTAAGGAGCCTCAATACTGTTCTTTCAAGCAGCTGCACCATCACATTCCCACCAACGGTGTAGGAGGGTTCCCTTTTCTCCACACCCTCCCCAGCATTTATTATTTGTAGACATTTTGTTGATGACCATTTTGACCCATGTGAGTCAAAATGGGTAGTTTTGATTATAGTTTTGATTTGTATTTCTGTAATAGTTAGTGATATAGTCCATGGGCTTGCAAGAGTCAGACACATCTTAGCGACTAAACAACAACAAATAATTAGCTATACTGAGCATCTCTTTATGCACTCATTGACCATCTATATGTCTTCTTTGGAGAGATGTCTATTTAGGTCTTCTTCTCATTTTTTGATTGGATTGTTCAGTTTTAGTTGTTGTTGAGCTGTATAAGCAGTTTGGGTATTTTGGAAATAAGGCCTTTGTTGGTCACTTTGTTTACAAATATTTTCCCCCATTCTCTAGGTGGTATTTCTATTTTCTTTATTATGTCCTTTCCTGTGAAAAAGGTTTTAAGTTTAATTATGTCTCACTTGTTTATTTTTCCTTTGTTTCCATTACTTTAGGAGATGGACCCAGAAAAGATATTATTGTGACACTCTATGTCATAGAGTGTTTTGCCTGTGTTTTCCTCTAGGAGGTTTATAGTATCTGGTTTTACATTTAGGTCTTTAAATTATTTTGAGCTTATTTTTGTATATGGTGTTATAGAATCTTCTAATTCCATTCTTTTACCTTTCCAGTTCTCTCAGCACCACTTATTGAAGAGATTATCTTTTCTCCATTGTATATTATTGTTTCCTTTGTCATAGATTAATTGATCATAAGTGTGTGAACTTATTTCTGGGCTTTCTAACCTCTTCCATTGATTTATGTATCTATTTTTGTGCCAGTACCATACTGCTTTAATTACAGTAGGTTTTTAGTATAGTTGGAAGTCAGGTAGTATGATTCTTCCAGCTCCATTCTTCTCTCTCAAGACTTTTTTGGATTTGAGGGGACTTTTATGTTTCCTTATGAATTTTTAAATTCTTTGTTCTAGTTCTGTGAAAAATGTCATTAGTAATTTTATAGGGATTGCACTGAATTGGTTGATTTCCCTGGGTAGTATGGTCATTTTAACAATATTGATTCTTCCAGTCTAAAAACATAGTATATCTTTCCATCTGTTTGTATGGTCTTCAATTTTTTTCATTAGTGTCTTAGAGTTTTTGGAATACAGGTCTTTTACCTCCCAGGATACGTTTATTCCTAGGTATTTTATTATTTTTGATGTGTAGTAAATATAATTGTTTCCTTAATTTTTATTTCTTATATTTTGTTGTTAGTGTATAGAAATGCAATGGATTTCAGTATATTAATTTCATTTCCTGTAACTTTCCTGAATTCATTGATGAGCTCTAGCATCTTTAGGATTTTCTGTGTATAGCATCATGTCATCTACAAACAGTGACAGTTTAATTTCTTTCCAATTTGGAATCTTTCTTATTTCTTTTTCTTCTCTGATTGCTGTGGCTAGGACTTCTAAAACTGTGCTGAGTAAAAGTGACAGGAGTGGGCATCCCTGTCTTGTTCCTGATCTTAGAGGGAATGCTTTCAGCTTTTCACCATTCAGTTTGATGTTAGCTGGGGATTGTCATGTATGGCCCTTATTATATTGAGGTATGTTCCCTCTAGGCCCACTATCTGGAGAGTTTTTATCATAAATGAATGTTGAATTTTTTTTTTTTTAAAGATTTATTTATTTATTTAATTACTTTGGGCGGGGGTCGGGTTGGGGAGGGTGGGGAGTGGGCGGGCCACTTCTATTGGTCTTTCATTTCTCTATTTTCATTCGTCTTCGTTCTTTGGCTCCTGTGGGCCTCCCATCGTGGTGGCGTCTGTTGTCGCAGAACGCAGGCTCTAGGCGCATGCGCTCCAGAGCTCCAGCTCGGTGATTGGACACATGAGTCCAGCCGCTCCGCGGCACGTGGATCTTCCCGGGCCAGGGATCGACCGGCGCCCCTTGCACTGCAAAGCGGTGTCCCTATCCACTGGACCACCAGGGGAAGCCCTGAATGTTGAATTTTATCAAAAGCTCCTGCATTTATTGAGATGATCATCTGGTTTTTATTCTTTATTTTGTTAATGTGGTATATCACATTGATTGATTTAAAGGTATTGAAAAGTCTTGCATCCCACTTGATGGTGAGGTATTTTAGAAGTTGGTTTGCTAGTATTGAGGATTTTTGTATCTAAGTTCATCAGTGACATTAGCCTGTAATTTTCTTTTTTGGCATATCAGGGTGATCGTGATCTCACAGAAAGAGTTCAGAAGTGTTCCTTCCTCTGTAATTTTCGGAATAGTTTCAAAAGGATAGGTCTTGATCTTCTCTAAATGCTTAATAGAATTTACCTGTGAAATCATTTGATCCTGAACTTTTATTTGTTGGAAGTTTTAAAATTACTGCTTTAATTTCAGTAGTGGTAATTGGTCTATTCATGTTTTCTTTTTCTTCCTCATTCAGTCTTGGGAGATGTAGCTTTCTAAGAATTTCTTCTAAGAAGGTTTTCCATCTTGTTAGCATATAGTTGCTTGTAATAGCCTCTTATAGTCCTTTGTATTTCTGCGGTGTTTTTTCCTTTCCCAGGTTAGGAGGTTTTCTGCTATTATCTCTTCAGATATTTTCTTGGGCCCTTTTTCTCAGGCCCTTTTTCTCTCTTCTCCCTCTGGGACCCGATATAATGCAAATATTAGTGTACTTGATGTCATTCCAAGGGTCTCTTAATCTGTCACCATTTGTTTTCATTCTTTTTTCTCTTCAACAGCAGTGATTTCCACTACTCTGTCTTCCAGCTCACTGATCTGTTCTTCTGAATCATTTATTCTATTATTGATTCCTTCTAGTGTATTTTTTCATTTGAGTTATTATATTCTTCATCTCTGTTTGGCTGTCAATTATAGTTTCTAACTCTTAATTGCTAATTCTCTCTCTGGAGTTCTTTGGTCATCTTTATGATCAGTACTCTGAACTCTTTCTCAAGTAGATTGCCTGTATCCACATCATTTAGTTCTTATAAAAATTTATCTTGTTTCTTCATCTGGAATATACTCATCTGCCACCTCGTTTTGTCTAAGTTGCTGTTTGTATTTTTGTGTATGTAGTAGGTGAGTTAACATTTTTTGACCTTGGAGACAGTGTCCTACATGTCTGAGTGGCGCACTCCCCTCCTGTCACCCAAGCTAGAGGTTGCCCCTGAGAGGGCTTCCTGGGCCATCCTCTTGTGGCAGGCGATGTGGGTAGTCTGGTAGGCTTGGTTAGTCCCTAGAGTCTGGTTTGTTATCAGACTCTGTCTTGTGCAGATGTTGCTGGCTGCTGTTTAGTGGGGCCTGGTCATGAGGTAACTGGTTATGGAATCCTAAGGGGACCTGGGGCTAGCGCTGACTCACTGGTGGGCAGAATCAGGGTCCTGAAGACTGAGGCTGTTGTCCACCCACTGGCAGGTAAAGCCATATCCTGGGGTTAGGACTACTGGTAGACAGAGCTGCTTCTAAGGAGTCTGGCTGCAAGGCCCAGGGATCCCAGAGTTCATTTCAGATCATTATGGGGATGGTAGTTCCTGATACAATTGAGTACGGGGACCGAGGTATCCGGAAGGTTGCACTGGCTGACTAGTGGGCAGGACCAGTGCCCAGCTAGGCCCAGGAGGGTCTGGCCTACATTGCAGGATTGTACTTTTCTTGCTTCTGGTGTCTGCTTCCTAGTGAGTGAGGCTGGTCTAGAGGTTTGTGCTGGCTTCCTGGTGAGAGGGGCCAATGCCTGTGCACCAGTAGGTAGTCTTGGCCCTCTGGTGGATTGGTCCCTGTCTAGGGGTATCCACAGGTGGCTGTGGATTCTTAATGTCTAAGCAGCCTGTCTGCCGCTGGATAGGACTGTGTTTCCACCACGTTAGTTGTTTAACCTGAAGTGTCCCTGCACTGTAGCCTGTTAGGTAGGGCCCAATTTTGGTACTAATGATCCAAAATGTCAACTGCCAAGAATGTTCATGCCGTTAGCTGAATGTTCCCCAATGTCTGACACCAGTCTCTTTGTCCCCAGGGTGAGCCACAGCCATTCCCTGCCTCTCCAAGAGACTCTCCAAGGCCAGCAGGTAGATCTGGCACAGGCTCCTATCAGATTCTGCTTTTGCCCTGAGTCCTTACACGTGAGATTTTGTGTGAGCCCTTTTAAGAGTGAAGTCCTCATTTGCCCTAGTCATGTGGGACTCCTGCAGATACGCCCTGCTGGCCGTCAAAGCCAAATGCTCTGGGGGCTCCTCTGCCTAGTGCTGTGCCCTGGGCTGGGAAGCCTGAGGTAGGGTTCAGGACTCTCACTCCTGTGGGAGAACGTCTGCAGTCTAAGGATTCTGTTTTGTGAGCCACCTACCTGGGGGCACAGGATCTGATTATATCACAGATCCACTGCTCCTACCCGTCGTGTTCTGGTTCCTTCTTTAATCTTTCATTGTAGATCTTTTCTGGTAGGTTCATCTTCTTCAGTGATGGCTGTTCTGCAGATAGTTGTAATTTTTCGTATGCTCATGAGAGGAGGTGAGCTCAGGGCCTTTTTACTCCACCATCTTCCTGGCTGGTGTTTTGTGCACCTGTGTCAATCAGTTACTGCCTTTGTGAAGAGGGAGGGGTTTCAACTTCCCAGGTGAGGAAGGAGGCTCCAGTTCAGCCATGGGTAGATCTCCAGAGAAGTGCGCTGTCAGCAGCCAGACCCCACAGCAGCTGGAGGATGAATGTGTCATCCTGTTAAGGGGATCCAGGTAGAGCACCAGCAACATCCACCATGACAGGAACTGTAGCTAGATTAACTGGGGTAAAAAGGAGACAGTGTTGTTGGACCCTAGTGTTGTTGGAGATAGTGCTGTTGGATAATGCTGCATAATTTCCATTGGAATTGCCAAAAACAGAGGCTAGGTCACGCTATCCTCTCTGTTTTTAGATACCCTGTCTCAACCAGGGCTCACAAGCATGATGGGAACTATTTTTCAAATAGTATACAGTGTTTTGCCATGGGTGGTGTGGCCTTGCTCCATAGTCTTAAGGGTCTGTAACACAGTTTTCCCACTGAAACTTGCCAGAGGCTCTGAAAAACATTTTTCTCTACCAGAGATTCTTCTGGTATGAGATCTGCTAAGTCATTCACCCAGGTAGCAGGACTGCTTGTCTTCCCATTCCCAACTTACTGCATAGCCCTTTCTTACTCTGGGAACTGCTCAAAAACAAACAAACAAAAGAGCCTTCTGTGTCACGTAACAAATGACTCAGATTATTCCTCCCCAGAATGGAACATGCTGCTTCCAAAATTTGAAGAGACCTACCAAGCTCTATGCTTCTTTCACATTGATCAGAAATGCAAGGTGCATTTGTTTGTGCTTAAAAAGATGTATCGACATGCTCCACATTACCAGACATCCACAAACAAAGTGTCAAGCCCTGAATTGCTTCTGGGGTTTACTTCTTCCTCTCTGAAGTACCTATGTCTTTCCAAGACTTCAGTGGGCTTGCCAGCTCTTGCTCATCATGTCTTACCCTGATGTTTATGTTACATTTGGGAGTCTTCTTCAGTGATGGCTGTTCTGCAGATAGTTGTAATTTTTGTATGCTCA
The DNA here is from genome assembly GCA_022376925.1 of Tragulus kanchil. Lineage (NCBI taxonomy): Eukaryota > Metazoa > Chordata > Mammalia > Artiodactyla > Tragulidae > Tragulus > Tragulus kanchil. Next base: position 98,899,802 of record JAIOJX010000006.1, read on the forward strand.
TGAGAGGAGGTGAGCTCAGGGCCTTTTACTCCACCATCTTCCTGGCTGGTGTTTTGTGCACCTGTGTCAATCAGTTACTGCCTTTGTGAAGAGGGAGGGGTTTCAACTTCCCAGGTGAGGAAGGAGGCTCCAGTTCAGCCATGGGTAGATCTCCAGAGAAGTGCGCTGTCAGCAGCCAGACCCCACAGCAGCTGGAGGATGAATGTGTCATCCTGTTAAGGGATCCAGGTAGAGCACCAGCAACATCCACCATGACAGGAACTGTAGCTAGATTAACTGGGGTAAAAAGGAGACAGTGTTGTTGGACCCTAGTGTTGTTGGAGATAGTGCTGTTGGATAATGCTGCATAATTTCCATTGGAATTGCCAAAAACAGAGGCTAGGTCACGCTATCCTCTCTGTTTTTAGATACCCTGTCTCAACCAGGGCTCACAAGCATGATGGGAACTATTTTTCAAATAGTATACAGTGTTTTGCCATGGGTGGTGTGGCCTTGCTCCATAGTCTTAAGGGTCTGTAACACAGTTTTCCCACTGAAACTTGCCAGAGGCTCTGAAAAACATTTTTCTCTACCAGAGATTCTTCTGGTATGAGATCTGCTAAGTCATTCACCCAGGTAGCAGGACTGCTTGTCTTCCCATTCCCAACTTACTGCATAGCCCTTTCTTACTCTGGGAACTGCTCAAAAACAAACAAACAAAAGAGCCTTCTGTGTCACGTAACAAATGACTCAGATTATTCCTCCCCAGAATGGAACATGCTGCTTCCAAAATTTGAAGAGACCTACCAAGCTCTATGCTTCTTTCACATTGATCAGAAATGCAAGGTGCATTTGTTTGTGCTTAAAAAGATGTATCGACATGCTCCACATTACCAGACATCCACAAACAAAGTGTCAAGCCCTGAATTGCTTCTGGGGTTTACTTCTTCCTCTCTGAAGTACCTATGTCTTTCCAAGACTTCAGTGGGCTTGCCAGCTCTTGCTCATCATGTCTTACCCTGATGTTTATGTTACTGTATCATGTGTTGTAGTCTGCCGTTCTTGGAATGTCCAGCTGGTCCAGGCTCCTTAAGAGTGTATTATGACACCGTCAGTAACATAAAATACAATGTTGGGGTACGAACATGGATGTGTACTATTGCCCGTCCCATAAGAATGCTAGTTACTTCTGATCTTCCTCCTCACTGAGTATTAAAAATAATGTATTTGCCAAATCAGCAGCAGAATACCGTACCCCAGGACTGCCATATTCTGCGTAAGTAAAGATGGGCTATCTGGCATGGCAGCTACAGTTGGGCCTACTCCTTAAGCTGGCAGCACTCCACAGTCACCTGCCACAATCCATCCACTCCTGCCAAAGGCCAGACTTGCAGGCTGCACCACCCATAGCAGAGTTCACCTACATACAGATCGTTGACTCTTCATACATTTTATAAAAATCCCATTCTTCCAATAAAACAAAAGCTGAAGAAGAGTCTGGGTGTGCTGCAGAACTAAAAAATTAAAGTAAAAATTTCCCTAACTTATTTCTTAATTAACCTAAAAGATTAATTTGAATGAAGTGCTGTAAAATTATCTATCAATTCCTCAGCCACAGGTTGTGTGTGTGTGTGTGTGTGTGTGTGTGTGTGTGTGTAAATAAGCACTAAATAGGTCACAATTAACTGAGCACTTCCATACCACATGACGGGTAAAACCAGGCACTCATCCCTGAGGCTATCTCAACTGCAGCTATGCAGACAATATACAGCCCAGCGTCATGCACCAACCCTGTGCCATACGTCATGGTTTTGTACTGCCTCTCCTGGCTAACTGCATGCAGTCATGAGCCTTTTTAAGCCAATTGTTCATGTTTTTTCTATATAAACTCTCTTTGTCCAGCTCTGCTCTTCACTTGATGCTTTTGTTCCTTGAGGACTTCATTAGCAGTAACTGCACTACACTGGGGTAGAGAGTTCAGCTTTAAGATATAATTTTCATTAAGAGCTGCAATGTTTGACAGTTTGTCAGGAGTGAAGCATCCCAAGAAATATGAAGATTGTCAAAGGTTTTGTGTTCCTTATCTAACTCTACTTTTTCTTCCTTAGTCTCCCCCAGATACATCTTTCCCAGCTTCTTTGGCCACAGAGCATTTCCTTCTGGAGGAGGAGAAGCGAGCAAAAGAACTTGAAAAACTTCTAAATACACATATCAATGAACTGCAAAGACACACAGAATTTACTCTTAATAAATACACCAAGCTAAAACAAAATAGACACATATGAGCTTTTACACTTTTTTACTAGCTTCCCCCAACCCAGGAAAAAAATGCTCTAGCAAAATATTTACAAAACTGATTAATGAAACTGAGACATTTGGTTTTGTTTTCTTAAGTAAATCATTTCTATAAGGCAGCTAGAAAATAGTAACTATTTTGTTCAATAAAGCTGTATGTCTGCATTAACATAATAAATTGTTCAGCTACAGAGTTACTATGAAATAAACATGACTACTCCAAAAGAGACTTTTTTTTTTCTCCAATCTAAGGAATTGTTTGGAATTAAGTATGCAGTTTTTTGCCACTTGAATCATGAATATGGAAACCCATTTCCTCTGTAATAATACAGGATGAGAGAAAAGGACGCACTATATTCTAAGTATTAAATGGATCAAATGCAGCTCCATTGTACTAGGTTTGAAAATTCAAAAAAAAATTTAAATGAAAAATATTAAGTATTTTAAACTGTGTAAATATCCTAAAATTTCTTTCAGAAAAAAACCCATATAACTTACTGTTTTTGCATTCATCATTGTAATATTTCTCTGTTTTAATACAAAAGACCTGGAACATGCTGTCTGCACACTTAAAATGTATGTGCCAAAGATTAATGCTTCATGTACTGATTACTTCATGGATATAAGATGAAATAGAAAACATTGCTGTTAGCTTCTCCTTTGTAATACCTCTGTTTTAAATACAATAAAGGAACGAGAAATTCTTTGGACTTAAAACACAAATGTCAAGTCTGTAGAGAATAGCAATAACATGGTTGTGAACAATAAAACTCATGTTGCAAATATACAAGCACGATAATCCATTTTTCTTTCTTTGAAAATGACATTTATATAAAGATTATGAAAAATCCCTGTGTCATTATTCCGGGTAAGTCCTACAGCTTTTATAGTTTTGTTTTTCTCTTTGAAGAAACTAAATCTCCACATACAGAAGGATAAGTCACGATGTCCTTTAGATGAGCGTCATTGCCGTGGGAAATGCAGAGCCCCATTCACGTCAGTGACACAGCCATGTGGATTTGTAGAGCTCTTGATATTTGCAAAAAGGCTTCACAGAACATTATTTATTTTCACCCAGAAGAAGCCTGTGAAGTCAGCAAGGCTAGTATCCTTGTTCCTGACTGTTAAGAAGTTACTAGAATCATGGTGAGAAAGAAACACCAGCTTCTGATTGCCAGCTCCAGCTTTTACCACTTACCACATCCCCTCATATAACTAAGCAGATGGCGGGTAGCACTGTAGCCACAGAAATCATGTGTCATGACAGAATATCAGGGTGTGCAAAGTTCCACATAAGGAGAATAACTCAAGTTACCCTACCTTAGATTCTTCGTGATTTCTGTCCTGGACACAAAGGAAATAATGGTTTTTTCAGTGTTATCTTTAGACAATGCGAAGAAAAATTATGTTTAAGAAAAGGACAGCCCATAAATAAATTCTAAAACCTTTACATCCCTAAAGCAAATGCAAACAATGCAAAAATTTAAAGGTGCATGTCTTTAAAAAACAGTACGTCTAAATGCTACTTAAGATTCTTCAGGATTAAAACATGATTGGAAGTTGCACGCTGCAACAAAGATCTAGATGACAATTATCTTAAAAATCTAACAGTGTCAAGAGGCTTTCCAGGTGGCTCAGTGGTGAAGAATCTGCGTGTCAGTGCAGGAGTCTAAGGGTTCGATCTCTGGGTCAGGAAAATCCCCTGAAGGGAGAAATGGCAACCCACTCCAGTATTTTTGCCTAGGAAATCCCACGGACAGACAGAGGAGCTTGGCAGGCTCCTCTGTCTGTCTAGGGGGCTGCAAAGAGTCAGATTTGACTGAGCTCATGCACATACACACAACAGAGTCAAAAACACATGAACGTGGAGTATTCCTGGACTGACAGAGCACTTGCCCCTCTGGATCATTACGTCAACAAGGAAACTTCTTCCACAAGCAAACTTCTTTTTTACTTTTTTGCCTCTATTTTTTAAAAAATTGGAATATAGTTATTTTACAATGCAAACATTTTTTTAAATCACTGGTTCAGCTTGCCTCTTCATACCCAGTTTCTTAAAGCAGTGGTTTTCAATAGTTTTTGCTTAACAGCAGGATTCAATGTTCAAAAGAAACCATAGGCTGAAGCCCAACATATAAACAGTCGAGATAAAAATGAAGCAGCTCTGGTCAAGGAGAGGAGTTGGGCCTTCCTGCTGCTCCCTCTTCCCCTCCATAGACCCAGGGGTCCATGAGCAGTTGCCCCAGGTGTTTCTGTGGGAGAGAGTAAGGAGAGGCAGAGATTCTGTGATTACCTCAGCACAGAACACAGTTTCCTATAGAAACCAGACCATGAAGAGTGGTTATAACCTCCTTTGTACTACAGAAGTCAATTTAGCCCATGGTTGAGCCACAACGTGATTAAAGGAGAAGAGGGTCATAGGAGGAAAACCCATCAGGCTGTCTAATGCTGGGAGTCACCTCAAAGAGGAGGTAGGACTTGAGTTAACTTTTGCCTCATAGTGGCCTAAATACGTATGTTTACTTCTTAATTGATTGTGCATATGTGCACAGTCGTGTCTGACTCTTTGTGACCCCAAGGACGATAGCCCATCAGGCTCCTCTGTCCATGGAATTTTCTAGGCAAGAACACTGAAATGGGTGGATCATTTCCTTATCCAGGACATCTTCCTGACCAAGGGATTGAACTCTCGTCTCCTGCACTACCGCTGCATTTCTGTGGTAAAGGCTGATTCTTTACCGCTGTACCACTGGGGAAGCCCTTACTTCTTAATTATCCAGGAGCAAACTGGTTTGAGAATTCAGCAAATCTGAGGGAGTGAGAGCTGCTGGAAAAACCCAGATAACCCCCACATTTCAGTTGATATGATAGACAACTCTGGATTGTGTGTCAACAGCACTGTTTTGGGTAAGTGGAGCACAGGGCCCCCGGTACCATGATCCTGAGACACCATCCTCCTCTGGGACAGCATCTCTTGGCAACTTCGACTGACTAAATAGAGGCCTGCCGTGCGGTGGGTTTGTCTGGATCCCTGTTGTGTCTCCACCATGGTTAACCTGACCCAATGCTGTGGGGTTATCCCCTCCTCACCCCATTATCTCAGGCACTGTACACTTCCTCTTTACACATGCACCTCCAGTCTCTCCAACTGGCCTGAAAGCTCCTAGAAGAGATGAGTACTAGGTTCTTTGCCTCCACTGTGCACCCAGCTCAGGTTCTGGTCATGACAGGGATTTGCTAAGTAGTGATTCAAGGGTGGATTAAACCCAGACAAAGGCAAAAAACAGTGGAAGTTTGAGGCAGTTTAGATACATGACAAACTCCTAACCATCTCAGATATCAGCTACAGAAAAGTGCACAGAACTGGATTTGTCTGAATGCTGCTGGGCAGGTTGGGGAGTGGGGAGATTTTCAGTCATACTCAACCATACGTAGGACCACCTGAGCACCTGCACACTCCTTTTATATGTTTAACAAATGTCTAATAGAAATCTAGTAAAGAAGAGCAGCCATGGTGTTAGGTAGTGCAAATGAAACCATAGAGTCCCAGGAATGCAGTAGTTAATGTCAGAGGGATTTGGGCCCAAAGACTTATGCCTGGCTAGCCAATGAATCTGTCTTACTCACCAGCCCATAGCCTAGAGCATCGCCCAGAGCTAAAGACTAAGGAATAAAACTTTCCAAACTGATGAAAGGCTCTTTCAACAGAGAGGATGCATTATGGCCTAAGGAGGAAAATGAATGGACTGTGGAACTGAGGGAAAAGCTTGAGGGAAAGTGTTCATGACCTTCAGGGACTCCCAAGGCAGGTGTGAGGCAAAAGCATTGGCGTGAGTCACAGAAACCAATGGAGTCGTGTTCAAAGCTTCCTGCCACACATCACCTCCTCCACCATGAGTTAAGAGAGGTCACAGTAACAGTAGCTCGTACAGCTTGGTAATGAAAAACAACCCAATCAGAAAATGGGCCAAGGACCTACATAGAATTCCTCCAAAGAAGACATACAGATGACCAACAGACACATGAAAAGATACCCAACATCACTAATTATTAGAGAAATGCAGACTAAAAGCACAATGAGGTATCATCTCACAGCAGTCAGAATGGTCATCATTAAAGTCTACAAATAACAAATGCTGGAGAGACTATGGAGAAATTGGAACCCTCATACACTGTTGACAGGAATGTAAATTGGTATGGCCACTATGGAGAACAGGATGAAGGTTCCTTAAAAAACTAAAAACAGAGTTACCATCTGATTCAACAGTCCTTCTCCTGGGCATATATTCAGAAAAGGCAAAAACTCTTAATTGGAAAAGATATATGTACCCCAGTGTTCAAGTAGCACTATAATAGCAAAGACATGGAAACAACCTAATGTTAACCACCATATGAGTGCATAAAAAAGACATTTTATACAAACACACTTACACGTATACACAGTGGAATACTACTCGACCATAAAAAGAATGAAATAATGCCATTTGCTGCAACATGGATGAACCTAAAGTGTCATAAGCAAAGTAAGTCACACAGAGAAAGACAAATTGCATATCACTTATGTGCAGAACCTGAAAAAAAATGATGCAAATGAATTTATTTATAAAACAAAAAGACTCATAGGCATGGAAAGACAAACTATGACCACCAAAGGGGAAGGCAGTGGAGGAATACATTAGCTTGGGATTAACAGATACACACCACTATACATAAAATAAACAAGGACATACTGTCTATCATAGGGCACTAAATTCAATATCTTATAACTTAGGGGAGAATCTGAAACTAAATAACATTGCAAATCAACTATCTGTATTCATGTATGCTCAGTTGCTCAGTGCTGTCTGATTCTTCGCGACCCTATAGACTGTAGCCCACCAAAATCAACTATACTTCACTCAGAACTGGATACCACATAGAAAGAGAGGGGTCACAGTCTTGTGACAAGGAAAACATGAGTCAGAGCCAGTCGGGTAATTACTGTTACGATGACCAAAAATCTCATCACAGCAGAAATGCCAGGTAATCGGGAAGAGCAGGTCCCAGACATCAACAGATTCAGCAGGGCCAAGCATACAATAAAGAAGATGCTCAGTACTGCCTAGCCAGTCCCATGATCAGACTAGGAACTCTAAAGTCTTACACGTTCCCGGTACATTTGGTCAGGTTAGATCTGTTGGACCCAAGGAATTCTCCATGCCTCAACCCCATGACCTTAACAAAGCTTCCATTTCCTTTTCTGTAGAACAGGCATGATACTACCAACTGTTAAGAGATTAAAGCAGGAAGGTAGCACAGAGTCTAGAAAGGTGAGTACTCAGACAATGCTAGTTGTGAGCACTTGCCATTTTCCTCTCCTCCTTGAGGGATCAGGTCTAAGCTCAGAAGATGAAATATATCCTCAAAGAATAAGGTTATCATTTAATTGAGGACCATGTGCCAGCCACTATAATATAATAAACTCATTTTAATCATGAATGGTTCTGTTAATAATTTACACACCATAAAATTCACCCATTTCAAGAGCATAATCCAATGATTTTTACGAAATTGACAAAGTTATGCAACCATCACCACAACCCAGTTTTAGAACATTTCCATCCTCTCCCCAAAGATCCCTAGTGCCTGTTTGCTGTCACTCTCTCTTCCCATGCCCAGCCCCAGGCAGCCTCTGACTACTTTCTGTCTTTATGATTTACCCGGACATTTCATATAAATGGATACATACACTGTGTGGGTTTTTACATCTGGATTCTTTCCTTTGGTATGGTTTTGCGGTTCATATGGTAGAATGTATCGATATTTTTTTGTTGTTGTTGTGGAGTGGTACTCTGTCACATTAAAAAAAAAACACATTTTATTTAACCACATTTTCACTAGTTAATGGACACTTGAGTTGTTTCCAGTTGGGGACTATCATGAATAAAGCTATTATGAACACTTACATACAGGTCTGTGTGCAGATACATCTTGTTTTCATTGAGTACATTTCCGTGAGTAGGATTTCTGATTCATGTGGTAAATTTATATTTAACTGTTAAAAGAAACAATCCAACCATTTTTCCAAGTAGCTACACCATTTTACATTCTCACCAGCAAGGCCTAAGTGGTCCAGTTTCTCCATATCCTCTCCCATGTCCTTGGTTTTTTTGGTGAGAGTCACTTCACCAGTACGTGAAGTGGTATTTCATGCTAGTTTTAGTTTCCATTTCCTTTTTGACTAATGAGGTGAGCATCTTTTCTGTGCTTATTGAGCATTCCTATATCCTTTTTGGTGACATGTTTATTCAGATCTTTTGCCCATTTATAATCATCTCTATTTTTACTGAGTTATGAGAATTGTTTATATATTTTGGATACAAGTCCTTTATGACATATGTGAGTTCCATGTATTGTTCTCCTAGTCTGTGGCTTCTCTTTACATTTTCTTAACAGTGTCCTTTGCGGCACATTAAGTTTTTACTTTTGATGTAGTACAGCTCATTAATTTTTTTCTTTTATGGGTTGCATTTCTGGAATCATATCAAAAGAAATATTTGCCCAACTCAACATCACAAATATTTTCTCCTACATTATCTCCTAAAGATTTTAAGGTTTTAGGTTTTACATCAGGTGTATGATCCATTTTGAGTTAAAATTTTTGTATAGTATAAGGGTCTAAATTTCAATGTTTTACATGCTGATGGATATCCCACTGTCTCAGCATGATTTGTTGAAAAGACTATTCTTTACCCTACTGAATTGTCTTGGTACGTTTTGTTGGAAAATCAACTGAATATAAATATAAGGCTTTATTTCTAGACTCAGTTATTTCCTATTGATCTATATGTCTGTCCTTATGCCAGCACCACATAGTCTTAATTATAATAGCTTTGTAGTAAGTTTTGATAATGAAAAGTATAAGTCCTCCAACTTATAAGATTTTTTTTACTATTTTGGACCTTCTATATTTTTAGGTAAGTTTTAGAATTTGCTTGTCAGCTTCTCAATTTTTACATGCCATCTCCCACCCAAAAATAAAGCCTGCTGGAATTTTTGGTAGGGATTAAAATGGTATTTCTCTCCAAACTGACCAATATTGAATCTCAGTTTATGAAGAATCACTCATCTTAGTAATTGAGTCTTCCAATCAATTAGTGGACATAAAATATCTCTCCATTTATTTGCATATGTGCTCAGTCATGTCCCACTCTTTGTGACCCTATGGACGGTAGCCCACCAGGCTTCTCTGTTGAGGGGATTCTCTAGGTAAGAATACTGGAATGGGTTGCCATTTCCTCCTCCAGGGGATCTTCTGGACCCAGGGATTGAACTCTTCTCCTGCATCTCCTACATTGGCAGGTAGGTTCTTTACCACTGCCCCAGATCTTCCTTAAATTCTCTTGGAAATACTGTACCATTTTCAATGTGTAAGTCTCGAGTTCTTTGATTAAATTTATTTCTAAATACTGTATTCTATCTGATGTTATTGTGAATGAAATTGTTTTAATTCTATCATATTACATGCTAGTATTATCTGTGGCTTCTCTTTACATCTTAACAGTTTCAGCACATTAAGTTTTTACTTTTGATGTAGTACAGCTCTTTAAATTTTTTTTCTTTTATGGGTTGCATTTCTGGAATCATATCAAAAGAAATATTTGCCCAACTCAACATCACAAATATTTTCTCCTACATTATCTCCTAAAGATTTTAAGGTTTTAGGTTTTACATCAGGTGTATGATCCATTTTGAGTTAAAATTTTTGTATAGTATAAGGGTCTAAATTTCAATGTTTTACATGCTGATGGATATCCCACTGTCTCAGCATGATTTGTTGAAAAGACTATTCTTTACCCTACTGAATTGTCTTGGTACGTTTTGTTGGAAAATCAACTGAATATAAATATAAGGCTTTATTTCTAGACTCAGTTATTTCCTATTGATCTATATGTCTGTCCTTATGCCAGCACCACATAGTCTTAATTATAATAGCTTTGTAGTAAGTTTTGATAATGAAAAGTATAAGTCCTCCAACTTATAAGATTTTTTTTACTATTTTGGACCTTCTATATTTTTAGGTAAGTTTTAGAATTTGCTTGTCAGCTTCTCAATTTTTACATGCCATCTCCCACCCAAAAATAAAGCCTGCTGGAATTTTTGGTAGGGATTAAAATGGTATTTCTCTCCAAACTGACCAATATTGAATCTCAGTTTATGAAGAATCACTCATCTTAGTAATTGAGTCTTCCAATCAATTAGTGGACATAAAATATCTCTCCATTTATTTGCATATGTGCTCAGTCATGTCCCACTCTTTGTGACCCTATGGACGGTAGCCCACCAGGCTTCTCTGTTGAGGGGATTCTCTAGGTAAGAATACTGGAATGGGTTGCCATTTCCTCCTCCAGGGGATCTTCTGGACCCAGGGATTGAACTCTTCTCCTGCATCTCCTACATTGGCAGGTAGGTTCTTTACCACTGCCCCAGATCTTCCTTAAATTCTCTTGGAAATACTGTACCATTTTCAATGTGTAAGTCTCGAGTTCTTTGATTAAATTTATTTCTAAATACTGTATTCTATCTGATGTTATTGTGAATGAAATTGTTTTAATTCTATCATATTACTGATTGCTATTATATAGAAACACAATCTATTTCTGTACATTGGTTTTGTCAACTTTGACCCTGTTGAGTTTATTTACCCTAAGAGCGTGTGTTTTTTTAAAAAACTTTTGTTTAAGCTTATTTCAATTCTTTTTTTTTTTTTAATTGAAGGATAATAGCTTTACAGGGTTCTCTTTCTTTAAAGTCTTATCAAGCACCTTTGCCTTAGGAGTCCCACCCAGCACGATACTATCAGGTAAACACAAAGTTCCAATACTTTGGCCACTAGATGCAATGAGCTGATGCATTGGAAAAGACCCGGATGGTGGAAAGACTGGAGACAAAAGGAGAAGAGGGAAGCAGAGGATGAGATGATTAGATAGTATCACCAACCCAATGACATGAATTTGAGCAAACTCTGGGAGGTGATAAGGGACAGGGGAGCCTGGCAAGCTGTAGTCCATGGGGTTGCAAAGAACCAGACACAACTTAGCGACTGAACAACAACAACAAAACTTTTGGGGGAGGGCACCCAACGACAGAGGCTGCACTTAAGAGGTCAAACTGACACATCTTCCTCCTTTCCCTGCCAAGGACGTAAGTGGTTAGACTGAACCAGACTTGTCCTGGCAGTGATAGTTGACAACTGATCATCAAGACCACTGCTAGATTAAGGGAAGTCTGATGTGTGACTTCTTTGTTTACTCACACAGAAATGACATGGTTGTTCTCCTAATGGAAAGAACCATCAGTGATCAAATGTACTCTATATACTTCACATAAAATAAAGAACTAGGCTTCTCATTTATCTGGTCAGTAGGTCTTTTATCGGGTGTGGTAAACCACCTAAAATATCATTATATGAGACCAAAGGGCTCATACTAAGTAGATGCTATGTTGTATTTGAGCTGCACACAACAGATTTCTATCAGAAAATTTTATACATTAAAGCAAACAAAATAGAAAAGAATTGGGTTAACATTCTTCCCACTGTGGTATGATTTCTTTTTTTGTTGTTTGTTTCTGAAAACAAGAACAGCTTTGAAATTCCTCATATTCATCAGCTTGAGGAAAATCTTCCAAAAGTCAGTACTGTTTGTGTTCAAATCATTTCCAATCCCAAACATATCTCTTGGCTGAGATAAATTATTCAATGAGTCATTCCCAAATGACTTTGATGGATAAAATCATGAATAAGCAAACTAAAACAGCTCTTTAGCTTCATTTGCTACATAAAAGCTTAGCTTATAATCAAAAATATTTCTAAGCTCTAAAAATAATCAATTAATAGTAAATAAAGGGACTTCCCTGGTGGTCCAGTAGTTAAGACTTTGTGTTTCCAATGAAAAGGGCCCCGGTTCTATCCCTAGTCAGAGAACTAGATCCCACATGCTGCAACTAAGACCCAGTGCAGCCAAATAAATAAATAATTTTTTAAAATAATAATGAGAGAGGGAGGAAACTGTTGGAGCTGATGGTATATTAATGGCATAGGTAGTTTCACAGATGTATTGTTGTTTGTTGTTGTTTAGTTGTTTAGTCGCTAAGTCGTGCCCGACTTTGTGACCCCATGCACTATAGCCCACCAGGTTCCTCTGTCCATGGAATTTTCCAGGCAAGAATACTAGAATGGATTGCCATTTCCTTCTCCAGGGGATCTTCCCAGGGATCAGATCCACACCTCCTGCATTGGCAGGTGGGTTCTTTACCACTGAGTCACCTGGGAAGCTCTCACAGATGTATACTTAGCTCCAAATTCATCAAGTTGTATACATTAAATATGTACAGTTTTTATGTGTCAATCATATCGCAGTACAGCAGTTTACAAAAACAAACATGAGTCAAGGATAGTTTCAGAGCTTAGAAAATTTAGTTTAGTCACTATTGCTAAGTTCCTTCAGTCGTGTCCAACTCTGTGCAGTTTTATGGACTACAGCCCAGCAGGCTCCTCAGTCTACAGGATTTCCCAGGCAAGAATGCTGGAGCGGGTTACCATTTCCTTCTTTAGGAGCTCTTCCTGACCTGGGAATTGAATCCAAGTCTCAACATGATTAGTCATTAGGGAAATGCAAATTAAAATCGCAATACAATCTCACTGCAGATCTATCAGAATAGGTCAAACCTTAAAGTAGTGACAACATAAAATGCTGGCAAGGACACAGAGAAATTGGATTACATTGCTGGTAGGAATGTAAAATGGTACCGTGACTCTGGAAAACAGTTCAGCAGCCACCATTATGACCCAGCGATTGCACTCCTTGGCATTTATCCCAGAGAAGGACTTATGTAAACATATGAAAAGCTATAGATGAATTTTCATAGCAGCCTTATTTATAACAACCCCAAACTGGAAGTAACACAGATGTCCTTTAACAGGTGAATACTCTAGAAAGGGAAGGGAATGCAGAGTACATCTATATCACGAAATAACAACTCAGCAATTTTAAAACAATAATTGATTCAAATAGAACCTATAGATGCTCCAGAGAATTATGCTGAGCAAAAAAGTTAACCCTAAATGGTAATATTTTGTTATATTAAAAAATATACAAAACTCTGTAAAAATCTTTTAAAAATAAAATTAAATAAATAAACTTTTTAAAAATTAAAATAAAAAAATATATATATAACCAATGTATGTGACAAAACCATAGAAATGGAGAGCACGTTAGTGGTTACTGTGGGACAGTGGAAGGAGTGAGGGCAAGAGGGACGTGGGTGTAGCTAAAAAGGAGGAACAGAGCATCCTTGTGATCTCTGTCCTGTATCTCGACTGTGCCAACATCACTATTCCAGTTGTTCATTGTACCATAGTTTTGAAGAAGTTAATATTGGGGAGAACTAGGTGGAGGGAACATAGGATCATTCTGTATTACTTTTTACAACTGCATTTGAATCTACCATAATCTCAAAATAAAAGACTTAATTTTAAAAAAGTAACTATACTTAGCACTCCATCTGTTCAGAAACAGGTGGTAGGCTGAATTTGGCCCACAGGCTGTAGTAGTTTATAGAGCTTACTGCGAACAACAAGAAACACTATATGTTCATTCAATGGAGTCTTAGATGCTAAAACTTTAGAGATCTAGACACAATTAGAAGTCTTAAAATGTGTTTTCATTAGTTCCTATAATTACTGTAGTGGTTTTCTAGGTGGCAAGTGTCCATTCCAAATGCTGACCTGAAGGGGACAAGAGCGGCAGGTATGTAACTCCCTCTGGTTGTGGAATCTTCAAAATTCTCTTTTAATCATCAGTCTCGTATCAGCATTGTGAGCTCACTTTCTCCAGTTATACGTTGCTCATTTTCCTACCTCCTGGATTTTCACTGCATCATGGACGCTAGTGTGTGTTTTATCCAACCCTGGTGTGGGCCCTGTAATATGACTGCCCTTTGAACAGGAGTTATATTTGACCTGCATAGACTGGTGTAAACTTTCTCAGTCTTTCCATTTCAATCTTGGTTTTGTCCACTGAGCAGCACACACACACGTGCACACACACACAATAACACCATTAAAGTCTCTATGAGGGCTTCCCAGGTGGCTCAGAGGTAAAGAATCTGTCTGCCAATGCAGAAAATGCAGGAGACATGGGTTCAATCCCTGGGTTGGGAAGACCTCCTTGAGGAGAAAGTTGCAAACCACTCCAGTATTCTTGCCAGGAAAATTCCATGGACAGAAGAGCTAGTAGAGGAGTCTGCCAGGCTCTGTGGGGTGTCCATGGGGTCACAAAGAGTCGAACTTGACTGAGCAACTGAGTACACACACACAAAGCATCCATACTCACACCCATATTCGAAAATCTTTTATTCAAAGTTAATATTCATTCAGTGTGGTCTCTATTTCCTTTGTATTACATTGTAATTATTTATTTTGGTCTTTCTGGAAAAAAAAATTGTATTGTAGGGAATTCGCTCAGTGATTAGGTCTTGGAGCATTCTCTGTGGTGGCCCGGGTTCAGTCTCTAGTCAGGGAAGTAAGATTTCCTGAAGTTGTGAGGCAGAGTCAAAAAACAAAAATTTGTATTTCAATCCTTAGTTGATTGTATTTAAGGGCAGGGCACTAGAAAGCACTGTGCTCATGGATGAGGCTTAGTGGAGCTTAGTAACCCAGAGCTCTACTGTAGACTAATCCCAAATAGGTCCCTCTGACATCAGTGTCCTTAGGTCTTTTCTCATGGGTTTATTAAATTACGTGGAGAAGACACTTTACATTTCCATCCTAAGGTTTCCTTGATGCATTCTGGGTGCTAACTGTGGGGGAAGAAGGTCCTCACTTTCTCTTCATCCTGAGAATTTAGTTATTTTTTTTCCTTCACTGTTGTCAACAGGAGAGAGCATATCTTTGACTCACCATCATTAACCAGAGGTCTTCATTTAAATCATCATAATCTCAGCCAACACTTGAGGAATTAAAGCGGCAGGAAGGATCTCACATGTCATCATTATTTTTATTGTTTCGTTTCTGTATTTTTTAAATTTTTGTTTCTGTTTGTCATCATTCTTATTCCCCAGTTCCATAGTTTCTTCAAGCACATGGACTCAAATAATTATTCTGGATGTAGCTCAGATTAGTTCTCATCATCATCAGAGGTGGTTAGGCTAGAAAGCAGATGGTCAAATCCCAAGCCTAACTTGAAGGAGGAAGTATTTGGATGTTGCATCTTCTTCAAAATCATTTTTCTCATGCTTTTTGTTTTGTCTTGTTAATATTATACAGGACTGGGGGCCCATCCTCCCCAGTTGTGGGCTCTTCTAGCTACGCCATCAGAATGGATCAGAATGTTTCAGGAAGAGGTAAGAGATTAAACCAGTAATTTCCATAGATAGGCCTTTTGGCTCTAAGGTTCTAAAATTCAAATAGTTTTTTGTGGGTAGTCTGGAAAGACTACCCATAAAGAAGTCTGAGTTCCAAAGAATTGATGCTTTCAAACTGTGGTGCTGGAGAAGACTCTTGAGAGTCCCTTGAACAGCAAGATCAATCCAGTCAATCCTAAAGGACATCAACCCTGAATATTCATTAGATGGACAAATGCTGAAGCTAAAGCTCCAATACGTTGCCCACCTGATCCAAAGAGTCAACTCATTGTAAAAGACCCTGATGCTGGGAAAGACTGAGGGCAGGAGGAGAAGGGGGTGACAGAGGATGAGATGGTTGTATGGCATCACCAACTCAATGGACATGAGTTTGAGCAAACTCTGGGAGATGGTGAAGGACGGGGAAGCCTGACATTCTGCAGTCCATGGGATTTCAGAATTGGACACAACTTAGCAGTTGAACAGCAACTAACTGGAAAGCTATCCATGAAACATACACCTTTATTGTTGTGTGGAAAATGTGCGCTAAGTTCCAGGTAGCAATCTGACACATCATAAGAGGCTAAATGCTAGCTTGAGGGAGACACTCCCTTGGGGGGGACAGCTACAGACTCACAGTGATGGGCAAAAGCAGCTAAGCAGAAAGCTACTTGGGGCTGTTGAGAAATGGGTTGTCCTCAGTTGTGGGCCTGGGCTTCCCCAATGGCTCAGTAGGTAAAGAATCTGCTTGCGGTGCAGGAGACATGGTTCAATCCCTGGGCCAGGAAGATCCCCTAAAGAAGGAAATGACATCCAACTCCAGTATTCTTGCCTGGAAAATCCCATGGGCAGAGGAGCCTGGCAAGTTATATAGTCCGTGGGGTTGAGAAAAGTCCGACAAAACTGAGCAACTAAGCACAACACGCACGCAGCTATGAGCCTATCAGGAGAATATGTCATTCTGCCTAGGGCCATGCCACCGGCTAAAACAAAGCGACAGTTAGAATGTAACCTAATGCAACTAGTACCTTTCCTCAAGGTCATGGCTCACCTTGAATGTGTACATGAGAGGATCAGGAAGTGGAAAGAACCATTTGTGTTACCTGTTCTGCTTGACATTTTACAGAGTTGACACAGGATCTGGGTATGCATTTATATATACAAAGGTTTTAGAGCATGTTATTTCTTGCATGTTGCCAATTTGACAGATAAAATAGTATCCTTTTATCATCTATACAGACATACCTTTGTTTATAAAGTTGTGCCTTTTCCTCCATGACCTTAGTGACCATTTATGTTTTTCCTTCTGTGCCTTGTGTCCTTTCGCCTGTTCAAAACTATTGGTCACCTTCTCATCTCACAGGGCTCACCATTGAAAGGAAGTAAACAAACACAAATAACATAATTTTTGTACATGTTTTTGGAACTTGAAAGGACACAGCCTCTATTTTTAGGGATAGAATGTCATGGAAGTCGGGTCTATTGATATTATGTTGCTTAGGTCTTCTAAATCCTTATTTTTTATCTACTTGCTCTGTCATGAGTTGAAAATGGTGAACTAAAGTTTTCATTTATTAATACTAATATGCTATCAACCCTTGTAGTTCTTATAATTTTTTAGTAAAATGATTTTATACATATCCATAATTTTATATCTTCATTGTGAATTATATATTTCATCATCACGTGTCCTTTTTTCTTAGGTTCTTGTTCCCACTCAACTTTAACAGTGAGGTTGTGAACACTGCTTCCTTTTGTTTCTCTGATAACGTCATTTTTTCATGATTATAGATATAAGTGTTTAAAGCTGTGACTGTTCCTCTCAGCACTCCTTGAACACTATTGTTATTTTCCACATGTATCACTCATATATCATACTTTTTGCCCATCAACTGTTCTGAATCACTTCAAGGTGTATCTTTTTTATGCAGCATAATCCAATTTAGTCTTTTTCTTTCTTTTTTTTTTTCTTTTTTTTTAAACAGGCAGACCACTCCAGACTGGTAGGTGGTAATTTTTTGGGGGGGGGGGGGGGGCACTTCTATTGGTCTTTCATTTATTTCCATCTTTGTCCTTTGACCTGTGTGGGCCCCCCATCGCAGTGGCCTCTCTCGTTGCAGAGCACGGGCTCTGGGAGCATGTGCTCCAGAATTCCAGCTAAGTAGTTGGACACATCGGTCCAGCTGCTCCATGGCATGTGGGATCGTCCCAGGCCAGGGATCGCACTGGCACCCCTTGCACTGCAAGGCAGTGTCCTTACCCACTGGCCCATCTGGGAAGCCCTGAGTCTTTTTTTTAAGTGTATCTGGAACATTTACATTTACAAACATGACAGCAGTTTGGTCTTGCTTTTGTCAATGTGTTTTATATTACATGTTTTCTTTCCATTGATGCTTCCAATACATGACTTGTTTCCTTTCCTTGTGTATGTCTTCTGATCATTCCAAAAAAAATTCTGTAGTCTTACCTTTCAATGGCTACCTTATTTATGACTCCTCTATGTCTTTCATTTCTGACTCTTTGTGACCCCATGGAGGGGCATGGAATTGTCCAGGCAAGAATACTGGAGTGGGTAGCCGTTCCCTTCTCCAGGCGATCTTCCCAACCCAGGGATTAAACCCAGGTCTCCTGCATTGCAGGCATATTCTTTATCATCTGAGCCATTAGGGAAGCCCAGCTTCTACCTGCTGACATCATACATAAAAAAATGAAATCACAATATGCTTTTACTGCCTCATACAATCCCTTCCACTAAATTAGCTGATTATTTCTATGTGTTCTTTCAGTAGTCACCTTTACACTTTACGCTCATAAGAAACACATTCCTTAACTTTCCCATGTTTATAAACATCAGTATATTACACTCAGACCTAAGTGGCAGCTTGATATATTCCCCTGCTGGAGTGTGGACTGTATAGACAGGAACGTGGGTCTGTGTTGCTATTGGTCTCCAATGCCAAGAACAGTAGCTGGCAGATAGGTGTCCTACAGATATTTGTTAAATGAACAATACACAAAGGAAAATTACAAAGGTTTGGGGTTGGGCTTCCTCCTGAGAATTTTACCAGCATGGCTTTCTAATGCAAATGCTGAAGGAAAGAAGTGTGGCGCCTATCTGATTTCTACCCCAGTACTGTTTATTTTGGGGCCTTCCCAGGTGACCCCAAATATACCTACCAATGCAGGGAGCTAAGAGATGTGGGTTCGATCCCTAGATTGGGAAGATCCCCTGAAGGAGGGCATTACTCATGCCAATATTCTTTCCTGGAGAATCCCATGGATAGAGCAGCCTGGTGGGCTACAGTCCGTGGGGTCACACAGAGTCAGACACAATGGAAGCGACTTAGCAAACATGCATGCACAACTTATTTTTGGTTTTCAGCAATTTGATCTTGAGACACCTAAATGTGGTCTTCTTTGTGTTTAATCCTGCTTGAAATTGTATTGTTACACATTCTTGAATCTCTGGGTTTATCTTTTCCATCAAATCTGAAAATTTCATTCTCTTTACATGTATCCCATACTGGAGTGGGTAGCCGTCATTCCAAAAATTCTGTAGTCTTACCTTTCAATGGCTACCTTATTTATGACTCCTCTATGTCTTTCATTTCTGACTCTTTGTGACCCCATGGAGGGGCATGGAATTGTCCAGGCAAGAATACTGGAGTGGGTAGCCGTTCCCTTCTCCAGGCGATCTTCCCAACCCAGGGATTAAACCCAGGTCTCCTGCATTGCAGGCATATTCTTTATCATCTGAGCCATTAGGGAAGCCCAGCTTCTACCTGCTGACATCATACATAAAAAAATGAAATCACAATATGCTTTTACTGCCTCATACAATCCCTTCCACTAAATTAGCTGATTATTTCTATGTGTTCTTTCAGTAGTCACCTTTACACTTTACGCTCATAAGAAACACATTCCTTAACTTTCCCATGTTTATAAACATCAGTATATTACACTCAGACCTAAGTGGCAGCTTGATATATTCCCCTGCTGGAGTGTGGACTGTATAGACAGGAACGTGGGTCTGTGTTGCTATTGGTCTCCAATGCCAAGAACAGTAGCTGGCAGATAGGTGTCCTACAGATATTTGTTAAATGAACAATACACAAAGGAAAATTACAAAGGTTTGGGGTTGGGCTTCCTCCTGAGAATTTTACCAGCATGGCTTTCTAATGCAAATGCTGAAGGAAAGAAGTGTGGCGCCTATCTGATTTCTACCCCAGTACTGTTTATTTTGGGGCCTTCCCAGGTGACCCCAAATATACCTACCAATGCAGGGAGCTAAGAGATGTGGGTTCGATCCCTAGATTGGGAAGATCCCCTGAAGGAGGGCATTACTCATGCCAATATTCTTTCCTGGAGAATCCCATGGATAGAGCAGCCTGGTGGGCTACAGTCCGTGGGGTCACACAGAGTCAGACACAATGGAAGCGACTTAGCAAACATGCATGCACAACTTATTTTTGGTTTTCAGCAATTTGATCTTGAGACACCTAAATGTGGTCTTCTTTGTGTTTAATCCTGCTTGAAATTGTATTGTTACACATTCTTGAATCTCTGGGTTTATCTTTTCCATCAAATCTGAAAATTTTTAGGCTAATTTATATTTCTGTCCCATGTGTACTCTTAAAAAATATTATGCTCTCTTGAGTGAAAAGATCTATATTTATCTACTAAATCAAGTATGTTAATATTATAATTCAAATCTGTTATCTTTTTTTTTTAATTTTTGGCTTTTGATCTACCCATTTCTGAAAGTTAAATCTTAAAATCTCCAACTAAAACTCTTGATCCTTTCTAGTCTATGGTTACTTGCTTTCTATATTTTGAGGCTATACTGGCAGCAACATACATACACATGATCCTAAGATGGCTGTTACTAATATGACATCCTCTGCCCCTTATGGCATATTCATCGTTAATTGTTTTGCTAATGTTAAAATTACCACCATGGCTTTTGTTCAATCTGCTGATATATATCTGTTGCACCTTTTTGTCAATCTTTAATATACTTTTACTTTAAATATATCTTTTGCAGATATTGCTGCATCTTTTAAAACCCAACCTGGGGTTTCCCTGGTGGCTTGGTGGTAAAGAATCTGCCTTCTAATGCAGGAGACAGGAGTTCAATCCCTCATCTGGGAAGATCCCACATGCCAAGGAGCAACTGAGACCTGCTCTAGAGCCCAGGACACATAACTACTGAGCCCACATGCCATCATGTGCTGCAACGGCTGAAGCCCACAACAAGAATTTTACCAGCATGGCTTTCTAATGCAAATGCTGAAGGAAAGAAGTGTGGCGCCTATCTGATTTCTACCCCAGTACTGTTTATTTTGGGGCCTTCCCAGGTGACCCCAAATATACCTACCAATGCAGGGAGCTAAGAGATGTGGGTTCGATCCCTAGATTGGGAAGATCCCCTGAAGGAGGGCATTACTCATGCCAATATTCTTTCCTGGAGAATCCCATGGATAGAGCAGCCTGGTGGGCTACAGTCCGTGGGGTCACACAGAGTCAGACACAATGGAAGCGACTTAGCAAACATGCATGCACAACTTATTTTTGGTTTTCAGCAATTTGATCTTGAGACACCTAAATGTGGTCTTCTTTGTGTTTAATCCTGCTTGAAATTGTATTGTTACACATTCTTGAATCTCTGGGTTTATCTTTTCCATCAAATCTGAAAATTTTTAGGCTAATTTATATTTCTGTCCCATGTGTACTCTTAAAAAATATTATGCTCTCTTGAGTGAAAAGATCTATATTTATCTACTAAATCAAGTATGTTAATATTATAATTCAAATCTGTTATCTTTTTTTTTTAATTTTTGGCTTTTGATCTACCCATTTCTGAAAGTTAAATCTTAAAATCTCCAACTAAAACTCTTGATCCTTTCTAGTCTATGGTTACTTGCTTTCTATATTTTGAGGCTATACTGGCAGCAACATACATACACATGATCCTAAGATGGCTGTTACTAATATGACATCCTCTGCCCCTTATGGCATATTCATCGTTAATTGTTTTGCTAATGTTAAAATTACCACCATGGCTTTTGTTCAATCTGCTGATATATATCTGTTGCACCTTTTTGTCAATCTTTAATATACTTTTACTTTAAATATATCTTTTGCAGATATTGCTGCATCTTTTAAAAACCCAACCTGGGGGTTTCCCTGGTGGCTTGGTGGTAAAGAATCTGCCTTCTAATGCAGGAGACAGGAGTTCAATCCCTCATCTGGGAAGATCCCACATGCCAAGGAGCAACTGAGACCTGCTCTAGAGCCCAGGACACATAACTACTGAGCCCACATGCCATCATGTGCTGCAACGGCTGAAGCCCACAACAATCCTAGAGCTTGTACCCCACAGCAAGAGAACCCACCACAATGAGAAGTTCATGCACCACAACTACAGAGTAGCCCCAACTTGCTGCAACTAGAGAAAAGCCTGTATAGCAACAAAGACCCAGCATAGCCAAAACTAAATAAACTAATACATAAATTGTGTGAGGCAGGGCATTTCAATGTCTCTGGAGAATCTGGGTGGAGGAACTAGATGGAAAGACTTTCTAGGAACCCATAATACAGATAGAGGCAGAAGTAACTCCAGGCAGAGGGCCTTGCAGAAGGAGTTCATCCTGGACTTCTTAATTTATTCCAGTCCAAACAAGGTGATGTCTTGGGAGCTGGGCCTAATTCCAAAAAGCTCACTGTGCTTTCTGAAAGAATGGCTGTGATCCATGTGGCCAGCTGTACTTTGTTTCAGTCGGCAAAAGAACAGTCCCAGATTGATCCCAGAAGTTTCCTTCCTGGGAGAGTTCAAAGACAGACAACCTTTGTACGATGGGGAAGTCAATACAAAGGAAGCAGAGAGACTCTTAAACCATGGCAGCACTGAGCACCCAAAGTTCCCTCCAGTCGATCTTCCTGAAGTTATTACTCAACAGCTCAAGAGATTAAAAGCTTTTTGAAAAGACTGGCTCCTTTCCACAGACCTGGCAGGTGGGGAGATAATACAGATGACCCAACTGTAATACAGTGAAGTCAGAAACTTTTGCCTTGTAATGAGCAAATACTCAGAAGAGCAGAGGACAGCCTGGCTACCGCATGGCACAAAGAAGCCTGATAGAGTGGGCGAGGTAGAACACATGTGCACAACTGCTGTTCCCCAATCTTCAAGGGAGAGGGCAGGTGCCACAGGATTTCAGAGGATGTGCAAGCCCCTACCCCATTCTAGCGCAGATATTCTGGAAGGATTGGGAGGAAGCTAGTCAAATATTTCCTTGATCCAAAGACTTTGTGTCTCATATTTTTTAATGCTTAAGCAAGTCTGTAGCATAATCGTGTAGAGAACATAAAATTAAACATGGTTCCTTAAGATACAAACAATTATATTCAAAGTAAAGCAGACAGAGACTTCCCTGGTGGTCCAGTGGTTGGGTTTTCGCCTTCCAGTGCAGAGGGTGTGGGTTTGATCCCTGGTTGGGGAGCTAGGATCCCACATGCCTCACAGCCCCCACCCCCCAAAAACCCCGAAGCAATATTGTAACAAATTCAATAAAGACTAAAAATCATTTTTTAAAAATCTAAAAAATCATAAAACAGACATTTTCATGTAAGAGAGAATGTGGGGCATTTTCAATAGGGAGCTATAAAAGATAAGCATAGTCATGTATACACACACATACGAATACATCCACACACATATATGTGATGGCAGATTTCCAAAATGAAATCTAAGAGCCACAATTTCAAGAGATTTCCTTCCTTTTCTGCCTCGAGCAAGTAAATAATGAGACAAAAGATCCTTCTGGGGAAAAGCAAAGGACAATTATCTCTTTAATCTTCCTAAACAATCCTGAGGCAGGTGTTAAAAACCATCTCCAACTTCCAGAGGAGTCTGGCTTCCTCCTTCCTTCCAGTGACCTCATGAAGGATGCAGGAAGGAAAGACAGCGTGTGCTGTGCTCTCTTTGAATCAACTTGGAAGGAATGAGAGCTGGCGGCTTTAGAACCAGCAGATACACAAACACATCTCAGAACAATTTTCTTAAAACACATCAAGCAACACCTTTCAAACCATTACAATGGGTTTTTTGTTTGAAGTTATTACTCAACAGCTCAAGAGATTAAAAGCTTTTTGAAAAGACTGGCTCCTTTCCACAGACCTGGCAGGTGGGGAGATAATACAGATGACCCAACTGTAATACAGTGAAGTCAGAAACTTTTGCCTTGTAATGAGCAAATACTCAGAAGAGCAGAGGACAGCCTGGCTACCGCATGGCACAAAGAAGCCTGATAGAGTGGGCGAGGTAGAACACATGTGCACAACTGCTGTTCCCCAATCTTCAAGGGAGAGGGCAGGTGCCACAGGATTTCAGAGGATGTGCAAGCCCCTACCCCATTCTAGCGCAGATATTCTGGAAGGATTGGGAGGAAGCTAGTCAAATATTTCCTTGATCCAAAGACTTTGTGTCTCATATTTTTTAATGCTTAAGCAAGTCTGTAGCATAATCGTGTAGAGAACATAAAATTAAACATGGTTCCTTAAGATACAAACAATTATATTCAAAGTAAAGCAGACAGAGACTTCCCTGGTGGTCCAGTGGTTGGGTTTTCGCCTTCCAGTGCAGAGGGTGTGGGTTTGATCCCTGGTTGGGGAGCTAGGATCCCACATGCCTCACAGCCCCCACCCCCCAAAAAAACCCAGAAGCAATATTGTAACAAATTCAATAAAGACTAAAAATCATTTTTTAAAAATCTAAAAAATCATAAAACAGACATTTTCATGTAAGAGAGAATGTGGGGCATTTTCAATAGGGAGCTATAAAAGATAAGCATAGTCATGTATACACACACATACGAATACATCCACACACATATATGTGATGGCAGATTTCCAAAATGAAATCTAAGAGCCACAATTTCAAGAGATTTCCTTCCTTTTCTGCCTCGAGCAAGTAAATAATGAGACAAAAGATCCTTCTGGGGAAAAGCAAAGGACAATTATCTCTTTAATCTTCCTAAACAATCCTGAGGCAGGTGTTAAAAACCATCTCCAACTTCCAGAGGAGTCTGGCTTCCTCCTTCCTTCCAGTGACCTCATGAAGGATGCAGGAAGGAAAGACAGCGTGTGCTGTGCTCTCTTTGAATCAACTTGGAAGGAATGAGAGCTGGCGGCTTTAGAACCAGCAGATACACAAACACATCTCAGAACAATTTTCTTAAAACACATCAAGCAACACCTTTCAAACCATGACAATGGGTTTTTTTGTTTGTTTATTTCGTTTTGTTGGCTGCACCATGTAGCATGTGGGATCTTAGTTTCCCAAACAGCATCGATCCCATGGCCCCTGCCTTGGAAGCATGGAGTCTTAACCACTGGACCACCACGGAAGTCCCTGACAATGGCTTATATTCCTGTTTCTAACCTGGTTTCTCATTCGGAATTTGCTCTTCGAGAAACATCAGGCTCGGAAATGAGGGTTGCAAAAGCCAAGAACCCCATATCCTGCTGAAGAACCACAGCACGACTCTCTGTGAAATTCCTAATAAATCATTTGGCTTTGCTTTGAAGCTGTTGAATAACTGGGCATAATTTGGAAGCTGGTGTCTCAAATCATTATCCAGTGTCTCCACATGAGAGAACCATTTACCTTGAGAATTGTTCAATTCCACCCAGCAAGTCCACAGTAAATTGGCGTCTCGTTCCTGCCAGGAGGGGGCTTACATCAAAGTTGTGTTAACTTTCAGAAGTCCATTTTCAGCCTGCTTTCACCAAGCCCGCCTGGTAATTGCCTTCACCTGCAAATCCAGTACAAATCCATGATGTGGACCATTTTTAGTCTTTATTGAATTTGTTATATTGCTTTTATGTTCTGGTTTGTTGGCCATGAGTCATCTGGGATCTTAGCTCTCCAACCAGGAATCAAACCAACACCCCCTGCATTGGAAGGTGAAATCTTAACCACTGGACCACCAGGGAAGTCCCTTGCCTGGGTTTAAATCCCATTTCCTGTTCTGCTAAGAACAATCCAACATGTGTGTGCACAGAGGTATGTGGATTTGGGAGCCAATGGAGATGGATGAACAGCAGTGGCCATGTGTGGGGTTTGCTGAAGCTGGTTTAGGTGTACATGATACTGTCCAATTTTAGTGTATGTGCAAAACTCCCCATTAACAAAAGCTTTCAAATAAAAAAAAAACCTGGGCTCCTCCACTGACTAAATTGTGACTTCAACAAGTTCCTTGGCCCACCTCAGTTTCCTCATTTGTAAAACTAAGTGCTAACAGTACCTACCTGTTAGGACTGTATGAGAAATCAGTGAACAAATATGTGGAAAATAACATGTGCACATACACATTACCTGCATTACATGTGTGTCTGTCAAATGTATCCATTACTACAGAGTAACTACTGTGTCCTAGGCCTTAGACTTGGCATCACAAATATACTCTCTCAACTGAGTTCTCCCTCAACAATCGTGTGAGGCTAGACAACCTCCATTTTCACACGAGGAAGTGGACTTAAAGGGGTCCTGGTGGCAAAACCTGCATAAAAGTTCAAGCTTGCTCTAGAACTCTTGTTTCCCCTAGAAGCCCCCTTCCCTAAGAGTGCCTGGACCTCCTGCTGCACTCCAGGGGTTTGGGAAGGCCACAGCTCTGAGAAGCAGGCTGGGAACTGAACACAGGTCAGGCCAGGACCCAGCACCGCCTGGGCTTTTCCTTCTGGAGCAGGCAGGCAGCCCTCACACAGCCACTGTTGGGGTGGGAGGGATGGACCTCTGGATTTCCTGGCCCGGGGGCCCCCCATGTAGAGCAGGGACCGTGCAGAAGCCCTGCCTCTACATCCTGCCCCAGTGCTGGGGGCGACACCCCCAGGCTTTCCCAGACAAACAGGCTCTGAGGAGCATCAGAGAACCAAATAAGCAGAAGGAAAACAGAAACCTAAGAGGAACCTGATGCCAGCAGCCTCTGCATTGGATAAAGATTTTAGCAAAGCTTTTTCCAGTGCCATGGGCACTGGAGCAAGCGTGAGGCAGCAGGGGTCTTGGAGGTGCACAGAGCTCCACCAGCGCCCCCCAGCCAAGCGTCCAAGCTTCAGCTAGAGTTCTTCCTTCCAAAAGCTGCTTCATCTTCTTAATGACTTGCTCCAAGAGGCTGCATCCCAGAACATGCCTTTATAATCAGGGAGCAAGTCATGCAGCCATTGAGATCAGATAAGCACTTCTCTCTCCTTGTAACTCAGCTGGTAAAAAATCTGCCTGTAATTCAAGACACTCCAGGTTGGTTCTCGGATCATGAAAAGCCCCTGCAGAAGGGATAGGCTAGACACTCCAGGATTCTTGGGCTTCCCTAGCCTCTTAGATGGTAAAGAATCTTCCTGCAGTACAGGAGACTTGGGTTCGATCCCATGTTTGAGAAGAATCCCCTGGAGAAGGGAAAGGCTACCCACTTCAGTTCATGGGTCACATACAGTTGGACACAAGTGAGCGACTTCACTTGCTTTTCTTTCTTGTTCTCTCCCCACAGACCTCCCCCTAATCAGCAATGACAAGGGAACAGACACCCTTGGAACAGCTACCATGAAACTGACCTCCGAAAAGGGGCCTGTTGCACAAGCCACCAGGATGGCTAATGATGCCCTCAGAATACAATGAAGCAACCCTTCCAGCATGGCCAGTGTGCATCCAGAGCCCAGCCGGATTGCTTATGGCACCAATTCTGCAGGAACAAAACCAAGCCTGACCTTGACCTCCAGGACTGCCTCTGCGGTGCTATTTGCTAACTAGTGTCAAAAGTGCGTGTAGTCAACTTTTATTTTGCTATAACAACAATTAATGGCTCCTCTCTGGCTCTCTCAAAATTCTCTCTGTCTTAAAATGAGCCAGTCAAATAGCATGATTTTACCTGAAGTGATTCACAGCAGGGAGTGAAGGGGGAGGCAGACAAAACCCAGGGGAATGGAGGCGAGAGGGACACTGCCCAGCCAGGTGGGGGGACCCCACAGATAGACAGCACCTTCCTGTGGTCCCCAGAGAGCAAGGCCAGCATCCCCTGGCAAAACAAGATAAACGTCCAGTTTAAGTCTATTATCTCCTTTATTCAAAAAATAAATATTTCACTTTTGAGTCGACATATTTCAAATCACATGAAGCACAGAGAAGAAATACAGTCCCTTCGGAAATCATGAACACGTGTAGGAAAGAGTCATGTTCAAAGCAACAGGGATGGGGTAATAAGCACTGATTCCAACTGATCCGTGACCCAGAGATTCCTCCTCTCACCAGATGGAGCAACATATTGATTGGAGGCGAGAAAAAGACACGCACACGCACACGCACGCGCACACACACGGCTTTGAAGTCTGAAAGGCACATGAAGTGGACCATAAGGTGTATGGCACATTCACTGATAAAACGTTCCCTATTTCCCTTCCCGAGAAAAGTGGAGAAAGTTTAATCAAGTCACAGACCAGAGAAGACAGGGTGCTCTTGCTCAGAGCTCAGCATCAGGAAAATCTCTGCGGATGAGAGCCATTCTTCTGTGCGCCCCTCCCGAGCCTCCTGTCTGGGGCGGGGCAGGTGGGTGGTCCCTCATTCGGTGACAGCGGGGCGCGTGGCCACGTACACAAACACCACGATCAGCAGCACCACCACGGCCAGCGTGGGCAGCACCACCGTGGTGATCTGCTGTCGCGCCTCCTGCATGGCCTGCTTCCGCTCCTTCTTGTCCTTGGACGTCTCCTTCTTGGGCTTCCCCTTGAGCTGCCGCATCTTTCCTATGGAATGCTAGGAGGGCAGGTCCGGAGAGGGTTCTGAAGGAAGCGTCACGCTCCTCTGGTCAAGGTGCAAGATCTCCTATAGAGAGAACCATGGTCAAGAACGAATGGAGTGAAAGGAAACAGGAATCGCAGTTAAAGGAAACGCTAAACCAGGAAGCGATCTGTTCCCTGAGAATGGACCCGCGTCTCTGAGCGGTGAAGCACAAGCAGGGTTAACCCCAGTTTAAGTCTAGATTTTATTTCACAGCAGGGAGTGAAGGGGAGGCAGACAAAACCCAGGGAATGGAGGCGAGAGGACACTGCCCAGCCAGGTGGGGGGACCCCACAGATAGACAGCACCTTCCTGTGGTCCCCAGAGAGCAAGGCCAGCATCCCCTGGCAAAACAAGATAAACGTCCAGTTTAAGTCTATTATCTCCTTTATTCAAAAAATAAATATTTCACTTTTGAGTCGACATATTTCAAATCACATGAAGCACAGAGAAGAAATACAGTCCCTTCGGAAATCATGAACACGTGTAGGAAAGAGTCATGTTCAAAGCAACAGGGATGGGGTAATAAGCACTGATTCCAACTGATCCGTGACCCAGAGATTCCTCCTCTCACCAGATGGAGCAACATATTGATTGGAGGCGAGAAAAAGACACGCACACGCACACGCACGCGCACACACACGGCTTTGAAGTCTGAAAGGCACATGAAGCGGACCATCAGGCGTATGGCACATCCACTGATAAAACGCGTTCCCTATTTCCCTTCCCGAGAAAAGTGGAGAAAGTTTAATCAAGTCACAGACCAGAGAAGACAGGGTGCTCTTGCTCAGAGCTCAGCATCAGGAAAATCTCTGCGGATGAGAGCCATTCTTCTGTGCGCCCCTCCCGAGCCTCCTGTCTGGGGCGGGGCAGGTGGGTGGTCCCTCATTCGGTGACAGCGGGGCGCGTGGCCACGTACACAAACACCACGATCAGCAGCACCACCACGGCCAGCGTGGGCAGCACCACCGTGGTGATCTGCTGTCGCGCCTCCTGCATGGCCTGCTTCCGCTCCTTCTTGTCCTTGGACGTCTCCTTCTTGGGCTTCCCCTTGAGCTGCCGCATCTTTCCTATGGAATGCTAGGAGGGCAGGTCCGGAGAGGGTTCTGAAGGAAGCGTCACGCTCCTCTGGTCAAGGTGCAAGATCTCCTATAGAGAGAACCATGGTCAAGAACGAATGGAGTGAAAGGAAACAGGAATCGCAAAGTTAAAGGAAAACGCTAAACCAGGAAGCGTATCTGCAATATAGCGGCCCAGGGGTTAAGGACAGATGAGGTCGAGATCCTTCAGCGTCTCTGAGCGGTGAAGACAAGCCAGATGTTTCCAGGGGACTGAGACAGGGCTTCTCGGCGCCGCGGGTGTATGGCCAGACTCTGCGCGCCATAGGAACACGGCTGTGTTCATGACGCAAAGAAAGCATTAACTTTGTCGCCTCCACTCAATGGAGAGAGGGGGCACCCTTCTCCCTCCCAAGGCTTTATCTATTTACCTGGTTGTTCTAAAATCCCACCATCTTCCCCGTCAACCCCCAGCGCTGAACCGCCAGCAGCCTGCCAATCCCAGGCCCATGGTGCTCTTCTTGCCCAAGTCCAGGGCCTGATCTCAGGCCAGGGCAGCCTCAATGGGACTGAAGAGAGCCCACTGACTCCTCTGTCCCCCCGCTGGCCCCCTCACCCACCCACCCAAACCTCCTATATGCCAGGCCCTGCTCGAAGGGCTGGGGAAGACATGGAACCCTCGGGTCTGTGCTCACAGAGCCCAGAGGTGCACTCTCGGTTGCAGGTGGAGAGCTGGGTCAGACAGACGATAAAGGGAGACTGGCTGAGTCCACGCAACTCATCGCAGGATCTTGTAAATTCTGTGCCCTGGGGAAGGTGTTCAGATGGTAGAGAAGTGCTGCCAGGGGCCGGGGGATGAAGGAAACCCATGGGTAACTATAGAGCAAGAGCTCCATGAAAGTCCCATTCTGAGTTTTAAGCAACAGAAGCAGACTATGGCTGATTGAAGAGAAGGAGTTTAGGCAGAGGCCTTTGGCACTGCACAGGGCCTGGCTCGGGAAATAGCATGACAAGGAGCAACGTGGGGCTTCCCTGGTGGCTCAGTGGTAAAGCATCCGCCTGCCAATGTGAATAATGAAGGAGACATAGGTTTGATCCCTGAGTTACAAAGACCTCCTGGAGGATGGCATGGCAATCCACTCCAGTATTCTTGCCTGGAGAATCCCATGGACAGAGAAGCCTGGCGGGCTACAGTCCACGGGGTCACAAGGAGTCGGACACGACTGAGCACACAGGAGCCGTGCCGTCATCACCCGAGGCCACACACACACCATGGGTCTCGGGAAGGCCTCAGGATGGTGCCGCCGAAGCCGAGGGCACTGACACCCCCACTCCTTTCTCTGGAAACTAGACAGAGCAGCTGCCACTGTTCCAGGAGGAATCCCCAAGGTCCTGGCCTTCTGTGCCACCATGCGCACGTGACTACCAAGCCGAGGCCCAGGACGCCCACAGCCTGGCCTTCCAACCTCCAGAAGCTGGGAGAGCGTTTTCTAAACACAAAGAAGGAGCAGAGGGTGGATACTGGGCAGGGAAATAAAAAAGACGAATGCCCATCATAACATCCTGGGGTCTGGTATGGAGTCAGGCCCTTTTGGAGACAGTGGAACCGCATGGACCCATATTCCTCTAACAAAGAGACTCTGGTAACAGAGTATTGTGCCCTCAGTCTTGGCCCAGGCCAGGGCCACCACCCTGGTGAGAAAGATGACCTCAACACCTAAAGGAACGTGTTGAGAGGCAGGACATGGAATGTGAGTTCCCAGTTGGGAAAGGAGGGCTTTCTTGAGACAGTCGTAGTGGCTGCTCTCCAAAGGCTGATGGAAATCGTACGATGGCTAATGGGGCTGCCCAGAACATGAATATCTGCTCTTGGCTGGCATCACATCCTCCAAGAGCAATAACATCAACCCTCTCTCATCATGAGAAACTTGTTCCTGATGGTGGACAGCACAAAAAAGATCCTGGAGTCCATTTGGGATGAGAGGAGTAGCAGGAGACTGGGAGCCCTCTACAAACAGACCACTGTTACTTTCTTAGGACCTGACAGGTGTAGGAACCCCTGACTTTACAAATTCTCCTTTTTGAATCTTGCAGAGAACTTGCAGGCCAACCTGGGGTGCAAACTCAGGATGTACCTCTTGTTGGCTGAATGGTCTTGGGCTTCACGTGGCCTCAATGTCTGAAGTTCCCCAAGGCTTAAAAAAAGCCTCGTTACTGGGGACCGTGCTGGTCTGGTCAGGACTTAAAGGACAAACACAGCAGCCTGGAGTCTGGGTTCTGTGTCAGGCTCTAGGAAGATGGCCTTCCTGCTCTCACTCACCCGTGCGGTGGGCTTCTAATCACAGCCCCAAGATCTCCTTGGGCCCAAAGAGTGGGTAGAGTGGAGCAAGGCAGGGGAAAATACCTCTGAGTTGACAACCAAGGTGACAGAGGGGAGCGCGCGCAGTGGGGGCGCCCAGTGGGACAAAGACTGGGGATGAGCAGGAAGCAGAGGGAGTGGAAGAAGCCAGGAGGGTGACAGGAGTGGAAGGGGAGAGGGCACAGAGGCGGGTCATCCAGGGGCTGATGGACCACGGTGAGGAGTCAGGCTTTTAGTCCGAGAGCAGTGTGAGGCACGGAACTGCTTCACGCAAAGAAGCATGAGTTTTTGGAAAAACAGACAGAGCATAGACATAGGGACATTGTGGCGAAGAAATAGGGAGGGGGAAGCATAGAGGAAGTAACAAGGAAACCTATAGTGTTATGTGTGGGAAAGATAGCTAGTGTCATAGAGCTAAGGGAATAGGAGTGCTTACAATGGCTTGTGGCGAAGGTCTGGAGGGGTGGGATGGGGGGATCTGGGCGGGTGGGGACCATGGATATGCATATGACTGATCTGGGAACATACATGTCTGTGAACAACAAAACTCTGTAAAACCTTTAAAATAAAGAAAAAAAAAAAAAAAAGAGGCATGAGTTTTAAAAGTTTCTTCTGTTCGATCTGTGGAGACTTCACATCCTCTGGGGGATGCAACCAACGGGAAGCACTCGGAGCAGGCCAGGGAGGGGCAGGGTGGCTCAGACCTGGTGGAGACGGTCAGTAATGATTAAGAGGAGGCTGAAAATCACTCGGTTGTGCCTCATTCTTTCTGAGCCCATGGACCACAGTGCACCAGGCTCCTCTGTCCATGGGATTCACTAGACAAGAATACTGGAGTGGGCTGCCATGCCCTCCTCCATGAGATCTCCCCTACCCAGGATCAAACCTGGGTTTCCTGCACTGCAGGCAGATTCTTTACCATCTGAGCCACCAGGGAAGCCAGTGGGTTTTTATTCTGGGGGTAAAACAAACAAGACCTAATGACAGATATGCAAGGAGAGAGAAAGAGTCCTGGGGAGACCTAAGGTTTAGAATCTGAGCACCTGGCTGGATGGTGACTGGCCTCGTGAGGTGAAAGGGAATGGCGAGAAGTGGGGCTGGATTTGAGAAAGGACGGGAGAGGTCTGCTTGCACCTATCCATGTGTGAGGATGCCCGTCAGACATCGCCATGGGAATATCCAGGAAGTGGGTGTGCACGTGAGTCAAGAGTTTGGTCTGGGTTGAAGGTCTGTATTGGAAGCTGCCAGCTATTAGCTGAGGTGAGCTTACCAAGGACAAGGTAGACGCAGAAGAGGGCCTGGCCTGGGCATCTGACAGTCAGAGAGCGTGGGGGGTCAGGATGGGGGAAGCCTGTGGAGATGAGAGTGGAGAAGAGCATGTGATGTCCTGGGGCCTAAGAGTTGAGAAGAGCATTGCTTCAAACACCACTG
The DNA here is from genome assembly GCA_022376925.1 of Tragulus kanchil. Taxonomy (NCBI): domain Eukaryota; kingdom Metazoa; phylum Chordata; class Mammalia; order Artiodactyla; family Tragulidae; genus Tragulus; species Tragulus kanchil. The sequence goes on from JAIOJX010000006.1 coordinate 98,933,133, forward strand.
AGGGGCTTCCCTGGTGGTCCAGTGGGTAAAGACACCGCCTTGCAGTGCAAGGGACGCCAGTTCGATCCCTGGCCTGGGAAGATATCATGTGCCATGGAGCAGCTAGACCGATGTGTCCAATTACTGAGCCAGCGCTCTGGGGTGCATGTGCCCAGAGCCGGTGCTCTGCAGCGAGAGAGGCCACTGTGATGGGAGGCCCACACAGGCCAAAAGAACAAAGATGGATGATGAAAGACCAATAGAAGTGGCCAAAAAAAAACCACCACTGAGACAAAGTGATGGTAAAGCAGCAGCCTCTGGATCTGGTGACGTGAAGAAGTGACATGAGGAACTTCCATGGGGCAGGAGGGGAGGTCTTAGACTGGGGCTACCACCAGCAAGGCCACCCACTGACCCTGAGTCAAGAGAAGCTGTGCCCGCCGCATCCCTCGTCTAGAAAGTTCTGCTGTGAAAAAATGTCAGCTGAACTAAAGTGTGCACAGCGCACAGCTGATCCATATCCCATCAGACTCCTCAATCTTGTGATGACATGTGACCAGAGATCCACACGCCCTCTGCACGGCCCTCAAACAGACAATGGGTATGAAGTTCTGCTGGAACTCCCTGTGGGGCCCAGAGAGAAACGAGAGGACATGCCAGGGTCGCACAGAATGGGAGAAAACCTCAAGGCTGAAAAAAACGGGGGATGGTATCTGCAGGAGCAAGCTGAGGGCACGAAAGGACAGCCCCACCTTTGAGAGAAGCAAGCTGGAATCCAATGCATGGTAAGGCAGAGAAAATGGTACAGCAGGAGGCAGGTCGGAATGGCCTGGTGGGAAAGAGAGGAGCTTTCTCTTCTCAATGAAATAGAAGAGGGTTTCGGTGCAAGCCTTAGGGAGCTGGGAGGCAGGCCTAAGGAAAGAGGAGCCATGAAATAACCGTAGTGAGTGAAAGTGCAAACCTAGCAGAGAAACACCAGTTCACACGGTTGACCATGGGGATCCCTCTAGGCAGGCTGAGGACCACCTCACCACACACTCTGGCCTTGGCCGACTGAACCAGGTGGCCAGCCAGTCCAGGGCTTGCTCTTCCAGGTCAGCCAGGACCTTTGAAATGTGTGGTTTTGCCCCATAAAGATAAGTTGGGGGGACTTGCCTGGCGGGCCAGTGGCAAAGACGCTGAGCTCCCAGTGCAGGGGGCCTGGGTTCGATTCCTGGTCAGGGAACTAGATCCCACATGCCACAACTAAGATCCAGTGCAAATAAATAAAAATATTAAATATATATTTAAAAGAAAAAACAAAGATAAAGGGCTTCCCCAGTGGTCCAGTGGGTGGCGACTCCACCTTGCAGTGCAAGGGGCGCCGGTTCAATCCCTGGCCTGGGAGGATCCCAAATGAAGTGGAGCAGCCAATCAGCCCCTATTTCAGAAATCTAAACTAAGAAACATGAAGAGACACTGAACCTGGAAAATTCTGCAGGTAAGGGCACCAGAGAAGCCATCTGAAGCCATGTGGAGGAGACAACACAGGTAGCTAAGCTGGGGAAAGAAGCAGGGAGCAGAGTGGGGCTTTCTGAGAGAGGGCAAGCAGGGAACTCTGACCTTTTTTCAGTACAGTCCCTGCAAGGCCCCACTCGATACAGGCTCCTGAGCTGAGTTATGTAGACATGTTTCTGAATCTTAGGATAGACACCTCTTTAAACTTGAGCTCTATCCAGTGGGTCTCATGAAGGAGCCATGGCTAAAATAATTACTGGTTTTACAAATGAGGAGACCAAAAAGGGAGTGGCAGAGCCCAACGTCAAACCCACATCAGTCTGACTCCAAAGCCTGACTTGCCACCATTTTTTCAGGAGCAAGCTGAGGGCACGAAAGGACAGCCCCACCTTTGAGAGAAGCAAGCTGGAATCCAATGCATGGTAAGGCAGAGAAATGGTACAGCAGGAGGCAGGTCGGAATGGCCTGGTGGGAAAGAGAGGAGCTTTCTCTTCTCAATGAAATAGAAGAGGGTTTCGGTGCAAGCCTTAGGGAGCTGGGAGGCAGGCCTAAGGAAAGAGGAGCCATGAAATAACCGTAGTGAGTGAAAGTGCAAACCTAGCAGAGAAACACCAGTTCACACGGTTGACCATGGGGATCCCTCTAGGCAGGCTGAGGACCACCTCACCACACACTCTGGCCTTGGCCGACTGAACCAGGTGGCCAGCCAGTCCAGGGCTTGCTCTTCCAGGTCAGCCAGGACCTTTGAAATGTGTGGTTTTGCCCCATAAAGATAAGTTGGGGGGACTTGCCTGGCGGGCCAGTGGCAAAGACGCTGAGCTCCCAGTGCAGGGGGCCTGGGTTCGATTCCTGGTCAGGGAACTAGATCCCACATGCCACAACTAAGATCCAGTGCAAATAAATAAAAATATTAAATATATATTTAAAAGAAAAAACAAAGATAAAGGGCTTCCCCAGTGGTCCAGTGGGTGGCGACTCCACCTTGCAGTGCAAGGGGCGCCGGTTCAATCCCTGGCCTGGGAGGATCCCAAATGAAGTGGAGCAGCCAATCAGCCCCTATTTCAGAAATCTAAACTAAGAAACATGAAGAGACACTGAACCTGGAAAATTCTGCAGGTAAGGGCACCAGAGAAGCCATCTGAAGCCATGTGGAGGAGACAACACAGGTAGCTAAGCTGGGGAAAGAAGCAGGGAGCAGAGTGGGGCTTTCTGAGAGAGGGCAAGCAGGGAACTCTGACCTTTTTTCAGTACAGTCCCTGCAAGGCCCCACTCGATACAGGCTCCTGAGCTGAGTTATGTAGACATGTTTCTGAATCTTAGGATAGACACCTCTTTAAACTTGAGCTCTATCCAGTGGGTCTCATGAAGGAGCCATGGCTAAAATAATTACTGGTTTTACAAATGAGGAGACCAAAAAGGGAGTGGCAGAGCCCAACGTCAAACCCACATCAGTCTGACTCCAAAGCCTGACTTGCCACCATTCTCTGGTGCCTTCCCAAGGTACCCGCTCAGCCCTTCTGGAGCCACATCACTGCTCACCAGCCTCTGCCAGAGAGGAAATCAAAGATGACGCTCACAAGGTGCTGTCTGCCTCTTTCTCAGCAAGCAGCCCAGGCAGGAGAGAGAGGCCACTAGCCGAGTTCCAGCTTCACAACCTAACCGTGACTGCCACCTGGCCAGCCCACTGCCTCAAGCTCCCTGTCCAAGGAAATGGAAGACATCACAAACACTTGAGTTCCACCAATGCTCCTCCCCCACCAACAAGTCCTCGGCAACTGATGGGCACTGGAATCAACTGGTTCCTAGTGTGGGTGGGTGGGTGGGAGGAGGGGTAGAGAGGAAGGGGAAATACGTCCTTTAGGTTAGAGTCATTTTATCACTTTTCACTAAGCTTTCCAGTCTTTTTTCTCTACTGCTGTTCAGTCCCTAAGTTATGTCTGACTGTTTGCAACCCCATGGACTCCAAGACACCAGGCTTCCCTGTCCTCCACCATCTCCTGGAGCTTGCTCAAACTCACGTCTATTGAGTCGGTTACACCATCTGACCATCTCGTCTTCTGCCACCCACTTCTCTTCCTGCCTTCTATTTGTCCCAGCATTTCCCAGTATTTTCCAATTAGTCGGCTCTTAGCATCAGGTGACCAAAGTACTGGACCTTCAGCTCAGTCCTTCCGATGAATATTCAGGGTTAATTTCCTCTAGGATTGACTGGTTTGATCTCCTGGCAGTCCAAGGGACTCTCATGAGTCTTCTCCAACACCACCATTCAAAAGCATCGTCACTCATTCAATATTGAACAAATGAATAAATGGACTGAGGATTTGAACTCAGACTTAATTCCAAGTCCACCCATCATCTCTGCATGATCCCACAGTGCCTCTCAGTCTCCCCACAATTAAGAATAGCACCTGTCACATACTGAAGGCTGACTTCCTTTTGGGCTACCACACTAATCCCTAGGTACACATGCGTGCTCAATTACTAAGTGGTGTCAGACTCTTTGTGCCCCTGTGGACTGTAGCCTGTCAGGCTCCTCTGTCCACACAATTTCCCAGGCAAGAATGCTGGAGTGGTTGCTTTTTCCTTCTCAGGGGATCTTCCCGAACCAGGGATTGAGCCCGGGTCTCCCTCATTGCAAGCAGATTCTTTTTTATTATTATTATTATTTTATTTTTTACTTTTACAGAGTTTTGTTGTTTACAGATATGTATGATCCCAGATTAGTTATATGTATATCCCCCCTATCCCACCCCTCCAGACCATCACACAGCACCCCTGCAGGATCTTCTTTTCTCACAGCACAATGACAATAGCTATTTTTTTCACTTATGATAGTATAGGTTTTCATGCTACTTCCTTTACGCCTCCCACCCACTGTTTATTTCCTGCGATGTCCATATGTCTACTGTCCACGTCTGTTTTTCCATTGCTTCACTGCATTACCATCCTACTAGATTCCACATATATGTGTTAGTATATTGTACTTGTCCTTCTCTTTTTGACTGACTTCACTTTTTATGATAGGTTCTAGATCCAGCCACCTCATTAGGACTGATTCTTCTGCATTTCTTTTTACAACTGTATAGTATTCCACTGTATATATGTACCAGAGGCAAGCAGATTCTTTACCACTAAGCTACCTGGGAAGCCCCCCTACATTCCTCTGGAAACATGCAAACCTTTACCCATTTTGCAGACAAGGGAACTGAGGCTTCGAGAAGAGCTGGGGGAGTAAGTCAGAGTACATCTGAGACTCAGCCCCAGCTCTATCTGCCTCTGGCCCACACAGCTGCCTCCAGGTGGCCGGGCCATCCCTTAGAAGCACACGCAGTGATAGGACACCGGGTCAAGGGGCCACAGCTGGTTCCTGCCCGTCAGCTTCACAGGCTGACGACGTGCGGAGGGAGGGAGTGTGAATAGGAGCACAGGCCCTCCGTGGCTTGTCTTACTTGGCAGCGGACATAGCCTGTTCCTGATTTGCCTCAAGTCCTGGAAGGCATCCTGCATGCCTGACCCAGGCTGGGCAGCCGTCCTGGGTTAAAGACACACCTGTCACATACTGAAGGCTGACTTCCTTTTGGGCTACCACACTAATCCCTAGGTACACATGCGTGCTCAATTACTAAGTGGTGTCAGACTCTTTGTGCCCCTGTGGACTGTAGCCTGTCAGGCTCCTCTGTCCACACAATTTCCCAGGCAAGAATGCTGGAGTGGTTGCTTTTTCCTTCTCAGGGGATCTTCCCGAACCAGGGATTGAGCCCGGGTCTCCCTCATTGCAAGCAGATTCTTTTTTATTATTATTATTATTTTATTTTTTACTTTTACAGAGTTTTGTTGTTTACAGATATGTATGATCCCAGATTAGTTATATGTATATCCCCCCTATCCCACCCCTCCAGACCATCACACAGCACCCCTGCAGGATCTTCTTTTCTCACAGCACAATGACAATAGCTATTTTTTTCACTTATGATAGTATAGGTTTTCATGCTACTTCCTTTACGCCTCCCACCCACTGTTTATTTCCTGCGATGTCCATATGTCTACTGTCCACGTCTGTTTTTCCATTGCTTCACTGCATTACCATCCTACTAGATTCCACATATATGTGTTAGTATATTGTACTTGTCCTTCTCTTTTTGACTGACTTCACTTTTTATGATAGGTTCTAGATCCAGCCACCTCATTAGGACTGATTCTTCTGCATTTCTTTTTACAACTGTATAGTATTCCACTGTATATATGTACCAGAGGCAAGCAGATTCTTTACCACTAAGCTACCTGGGAAGCCCCCCTACATTCCTCTGGAAACATGCAAACCTTTACCCATTTTGCAGACAAGGGAACTGAGGCTTCGAGAAGAGCTGGGGGAGTAAGTCAGAGTACATCTGAGACTCAGCCCCAGCTCTATCTGCCTCTGGCCCACACAGCTGCCTCCAGGTGGCCGGGCCATCCCTTAGAAGCACACGCAGTGATAGGACACAGGGTCAAGGGTCCACAGCTGGTTCCTGCCTGTCAGCTCCAGAGGCTGAGGACGTGGGGAGGGAGGGAGTGTGAATAGGAGCACAGGCCCTCCGTGGCTTGTCTTACTTGGCAGCGGACATAGCCTGTTCCTGATTTGCCTCAAGTCCTGGAAGGCATCCTGCATGCCTGACCCAGGCTGGGCAGCCGTCCTGGGTTTAAAGACACACTGCCTGCTGCTTGAACTCTTACTGTGGGTGCTTGGAAAGGCCCCCAGGATGCCCCAGGCTGTTGCGGGGGACTCCCGCTAAGAATATCATGTCCACGTAACAATGTTACGCAGCTGTGGGGCGTGTGGGCTGCACCCCTGCATTCCCACTGTTAACAGGAGGACAGAAACTGGACCCCAGGGAAGACCACTCGCAGGAATGGAGGCCAGAGACTGCCCACCCACTCTCCATGCTGTCCACCTTTTCAAAGCCCCTTGGATCTCCTGTCTCCAGGAAAGGCAGTGAAAGGCGCTCACTAGGAAAATGACTGCATGTTGCTCCTACTTCAAAACCAGGACTGCAAACAAATAAACAACACATAAAGAAGGGTGTGCAGGCTTCCCTGGTGGCCCAGTGGGTAAAGAGTCCTCCTTGCAGTACAAGGGGCACTAGTACAAGGGGCACTAGTTCGATCCCTAGCCTGGGAAGATGCCACATTGCTGTGGAGTTACTGGACCTGTGTGTCTAATTACAAGCCAGAGCTCTGGAGCGCATGCACCCAGAGCTGGTGCTCTGCAACAAGAGAGGCCACTGTAATGGGAGGCCCACAATGGCTGAAGAATAAAGATGGATGAAAACAAATAAATAAAAGAAAAGTCAATAAAAAGAAGCCAAAAATTAAAAAATAATAATAATAACTGAGTCTCCTGTGTCTCCTGCATTGGCAAGCGTATAAAAAAAGAAAAGAAAGAATCCACCTGCAATGCAGGAGACCCCAGTTAGATCCCTGGGTCAGGAAGATGCCCTGGAGAAGGGAATGGTAACCCATTCCAGTATTCTTGCTTGGTAAATTCCATAGACAAAGGAGCCTGGCAGGCTACAGTCCATGGGGTAGCCCAGACATGACTTAGCGACTAAACCACCACCACCAAGAAGGGTGCGTGTGTATATGGAGGTGGATCTCACCATTCTTCTCTTGGCTGCATCAGGAGGGCTGAACTGCTCCATGTTCTCTGCCACGAGCCCAGGGAAGCTGCCCTGAGTTCAGGGAAATGTAAAGTGGGCACTGACAGCTGCAGCTCTGTGGCTCATTGGAATGAGCTCCCTTCACGTTATGTCCTGGGAGTTAGCCACAGTGGGCCAGTGATCACCCTACTCCTGTCTGCTGGCAGGAAGGGGCGAGTTGGGGGGGCAGGCCATCAGGAGAATGGAGCAGGATGGGACTCCTGACACTCGCCAGGCACCTGCTGATAACCTAATGCCTTCTGTGGAACACACACGTGAGCAAACAGTAACAGCCTCGCACACAGGCTCCAGCACCCCGCTGCTGACCGGCCTGAGGCTGGGGAGTTCTCGACTGGCTGGCTGGCCCGTGGGAAGCATCAGAGCCTCAGACAGACAGAAGCTGACAGACACAAACACATGCACATGCTTCTCTCAGCCAGGGCAGATGAAAAATCAAATAGGTAATTGGAGGGTGGCAGAGTCAGCTCCTTCTAAATAAAAACCCGGGAACACAAAAGAACTTCGGGGTGAGTTGCTGAATAACATAGACCTAAAAAGGCATTCTTGATAAACTGGATGAATAACATTCCTGCAACATGCTGTCCTGCACAGCATTCATTTCCTCCACGTGGCAAACTCTGCATCTTATCTACTACTGTCCTTTTTAACAAGAAAAAGGAGCCTACAGAGCGATTTCATGGCTGGGTTTTCATTCCCAACCTGGCCCTTCTATGGTCTGAGACTCTGGGCAAGGAATTTAACCTCTTAGACCTTCAACGACTCTGTCTAAAACAGGGATAGAAACATCTAGCATTCAAATATATTTTAAGCATCTATTTTTTAAAAAATTTTGGCCTCTTTTATTGGTTTTTTGTTTATTCCTATACCTCTCCATTCCCTGGCCTTGAACATCTATTATATGTCAGGATCTATTATATGCTCCTGTTAGTTTACAGGGAATGTGGGAGACAACCAACGAATTAATAGACTATGTGTCAGATGATGCTACATGGATTAGAGCAAATAAAAATGGGGGGAACAGAGGCTGCAAATTTAGAGAAATCAATCAAGGAAGCTTTGTGAGAAAGTGACGCTGGACCAGACACTCTAGGAGGTGGGAAGTGACCTTGGCAAGACTGGGCCTCTGGAGGGTTCTGCATGTGCTGAGAAGAGCAGTGCTGGACCACTGGCTGCGGAGGGGCGAGAGCCAAGGCCAGGAAATCGATGAAGATGGTAGTGAGTTATCAAGAGGGACGTAGTGGCTTGGCCTGGTGAGGAGGAGCCATGGTAAAAAGTGGCCGGGTACTGGGTGCCCTTGGAAGGGAGTGCCCGCACGATTCACCAGCAGATTGGAATTGGAGTGTGAAAAACTGACACGACTCAAGGTTCTGGGGTCCAAGCAAGTATAGGAATGGAGGCACCACGCATGGGCATGGGCATGGGAAAGACGCAGGAGGGCGGCCAAGTCAGGCCTGACTGCCGTCCCCAGTGGAGACACTGAGCAAGCGGTGGGAGCATGAGCCTGTGCCTGGGGAGAGAGCTAGGCTGGAGACAGGAGCGAGGCAGGTGTCGGCACAGCAAGCCGCGAGGCTGGAGGGTTGAACGAGACAGAGACGCGCCAGTGCGGTCTAATGTTCTGATCTTGGCAGCGCTGAAGAGGAACCCGTAAGAGACTAAAAAGGTGTGAGGAAGAAAACCAGAAGCATATGCTGTCTTGGAAGGCAAGTGCAGAAAGTGTGCTAGGAAGAAGGAGCTGCCCATCAGGTGTGGTCACAGGTATCCCTGGTGACTCCTATGGTAAAGAATCCACCTACAGTGCAGGAGGCCTGGACCTCATCCCTGGGTCAGGAAGATCCCCTGGAGGAGGGCATGGCAACCCACTCCAGTATTCTTGCCTGGAGAATTCCATGGACAGAGGAGCCTGGCGGGCTACAGTCCACGGGGTTGCAAAGCGTCAGCCATGACTGAGTGACTAATACTTTCACTTTTTTTTTCCGCATATAATCGGTGACTTGAGGGGAGAATTTGGGGCATAAGGCGGTAAGGGGGCCCATGTCTGAGTAGGTCCCAGAGAGGGAGGGAGCAGACTGGAGGATGGAGACCATGGGTCAGCAATGCTTCCCCAGGCAGGACACGGGGGCTCAGTGTCAGGGCTGCAATCCCAGTGCTGCCATTCATCAGCCCCGGGGCCTCAGGCAAGTGCCTCTGTCTTTCTGTGCCTCTCACTTCTCATTTGAAAAATAGGGATAGCAGTCTCCTAATGAATTTATATGTGAGAAGAATGACTCATCTGCACTACATATGATATAAGAGTCCCCATCGTCATCATGACTGTAAAATAAAATCAGAATTAGACAGGGATATGAGGACCAGAGGTTTGTTCTGCTTGTTTTTAAGGCACTTATCAAATGTTTGTCTTACAGGGGAAAGTGAACCAGGAGGAGGGAGGAAAAAGAAGCACTGGCGAACCCTCCAGAGGGAGCTGGAGCTGCAGCAGGGCTGGCCCCGGATAGGCTGACATGACAGGGAGTCTGTGCAAGTCTTCCTATGGCCGCTGCTGGGTCTCAGTGACTGAGAAGAAGGTCATCAGCTTGGGAGGCAAGAAGAGGGAGATGCTGGAGTCTGCAGAGAGAGAAGCTATGAAACAGCAGTCAAGCCGGTCAAGGAGAACGGTGCAACAGAGGACTAGGGGTGGCCGCCAGCAGGCAGGACGCACCTGCAGTCAGAGCCTTGGACTTTAAAGCAAGGCTCTAAACATCCATCAGCAGGTACACGGATAGAGACACAAAGATGTGGTGCATATATACAAGGGACTATTACTCAGCCACAAAAAGGAATGAAATTGGGTCTTTGGTAGTGACGTGGATGAACCTAGAGGCTATTATTTAGAGTAAAGTCAGTCAGAAAGAGAAGGCAAATATTGTACATTAACACATATATATGAAATCTAGAAAAGTGGTACTGGTGAACCAACGTTCAGGAGAACAACAGTGATGCAGATGTGGAGAACAGACATGTAGACATGAGGGGAGGGCAGGGACGAGTGGGGCAAACTGGAAGAGAAGCACTGACATACACCTCACCACACGTACCATAGACCGCTTGCAGGAAGCTGCTGTAGAACACACAGAGCTCAACCCCGCGTGCTGTGAGGACCCAGAGGGTGGGCTAGGAAGCAGGTTCAAGAGGGAGGGGATACATGTAACCTTACAGCTGGTTCACTGCATTGTACAGCAGAAACAAATGCAGTAAAGCAGTTATTCTCCAGGCAAGAATGCTGGGGTGGGTTACCATGCCCTCCTCCAGGGGATCTTCCCAATACAGGGATCAAATACACCTCTCCTGCATTTCCTGCGTTGCAGGTGGATTCTTTACCCAGTGAGCCATCTGAGAAGCCCAATTATCCTCCAATTAAAAATAAAAAAAAAAAAAATTAAGCGAGGCGGTGGGGCTGGCACAGGGGCAGCTAGTGGGGAGGGAGCTGGGGGATGTTAGATCTAACCAGGACAGGACTTTGTTGGGCCACTTTGACACAGTGAGAGGAATGCAATGTGAGGATTGTGTGAGATTACAAAAGAAAAGCACCTGGACCAGGACTTGGCGTCTGAAGCACTGCCTGCCGTTGCTCAGAGTTTGAGTGGCCTGTCCAGGGACATGCCCTCCCTCCACCCTCCACATGTGCTTCCCAACCCCCAACATTTTATAAGTGAGCCCAAGGGACGGGCGGGGGGGGAAAATGCTGGAGTCTGCAGAGAGAGAAGCTATGAAACAGCAGTCAACCCAAAACGGTGCAACAGAGGACTAGGGGTGGCCGCCAGCAGGCAGGACGCACCTGCAGTCAGAGCCTTGGACTTTAAAGCAAGGCTCTAAACATCCATCAGCAGGTACACGGATAGAGACACAAAGATGTGGTGCATATATACAAGGGACTATTACTCAGCCACAAAAAGGAATGAAATTGGGTCTTTGGTAGTGACGTGGATGAACCTAGAGGCTATTATTTAGAGTAAAGTCAGTCAGAAAGAGAAGGCAAATATTGTACATTAACACATATATATGAAATCTAGAAAAGTGGTACTGGTGAACCAACGTTCAGGAGAACAACAGTGATGCAGATGTGGAGAACAGACATGTAGACATGAGGGGAGGGCAGGGACGAGTGGGGCAAACTGGAAGAGAAGCACTGACATACACCTCACCACACGTACCATAGACCGCTTGCAGGAAGCTGCTGTAGAACACACAGAGCTCAACCCCGCGTGCTGTGAGGACCCAGAGGGTGGGCTAGGAAGCAGGTTCAAGAGGGAGGGGATACATGTAACCTTACAGCTGGTTCACTGCATTGTACAGCAGAAACAAATGCAGTAAAGCAGTTATTCTCCAGGCAAGAATGCTGGGGTGGGTTACCATGCCCTCCTCCAGGGGATCTTCCCAATACAGGGATCAAATACACCTCTCCTGCATTTCCTGCGTTGCAGGTGGATTCTTTACCCAGTGAGCCATCTGAGAAGCCCAATTATCCTCCAATTAAAAAAAAAAAAAAAAATTAAGCGAGGCGGTGGGGCTGGCACAGGGGCAGCTAGTGGGGAGGGAGCTGGGGGATGTTAGATCTAACCAGGACAGGACTTTGTTGGGCCACTTTGACACAGTGAGAGGAATGCAATGTGAGGATTGTGTGAGATTACAAAAGAAAAGCACCTGGACCAGGACTTGGCGTCTGAAGCACTGCCTGCCGTTGCTCAGAGTTTGAGTGGCCTGTCCAGGGACATGCCCTCCCTCCACCCTCCACATGTGCTTCCCAACCCCCAACATTTTATAAGTGCCTTAAAGCAGAGCCCAGGAGCTGAAAACTCTGTGGGATCTTCAATTCTGCTCTTGCCAGTAAGCCATGCCCCTCCCTTTTCTGTTGAAGGTACTGTCCAGGCCTCTCCTATGTGTCTCAGAGAACAAAGAAGGCCAAGTGAGCGCAGACTGGTCCCCAATGCTTCTTCCAAGAACCAGTGGTGGAGGGGCTCTGCCAGCCTTGAGGAAGTACTAGCTTTCTAGGGCATGTCCCGAAATTCCACGGAACTCAACCACCAGCTCCTCTCACTGAAGACAGGTGTGCAAAGCAACAGATGCCAGGCCTTTGATGGATTTCATAATTTAATCCCAACAGCCCACTGCCCTCCTTCTGAAGACAAGTCGAAGACAAATCAGGGTTAAAGTCACAGCAATCAGCAACTTCAAACACAGCGATTTGCTTTAACTAGCAGACGTGAAGCAAACTCAGCCACAGAAAGGAAAAAGGAGATAACTAAACAGAAACGAAGGAATGTGTAATTCCTGTACGTGCGTGCTAAGTCGCTTTAGTCATGTCCGACTCTTTCTGACCCGATGGACTGCAGCCCGCCAGGCTCCTTTATCCATGGGATTCTTCAGGCAAGTAGATTGGCGTGAACTACCGTGCCCTCCTCCAGGGGATCTTCCTGACCCAGGGATCCCCATCTCTTAGGTCTTCTGCGCTGGCAGGCAGGTTCTTTACCACTGGCGCCACCTGGGAAGCCCTGAAATTCCTGTAAGGGAGTCTAAACCAAAGGCTTTTGAAACGGTTAAGATGCCCAGAAAACATACAGTTAACAGCAGCACACCCCGCACACACTAAAACCAAGGCTTTACGGTTGATATTAGTCATGACTTAGCACCTAAACAACAATGCAAGCTTATTATGTGTAGCACGCTCTGATAGTTTCTATTTTTTCATTTCATTAGAACGAAAGGCCAATTCAGTTCATGGAAAAGTGACTTGCAGTTGAAAAAACACTGGATGGAGGCCACCTCTCACCCCCACGAAGGGCTGGTAAAGGTTTCAATCCCACTCCCAGGAGAAGTCGCAGAAACACCCTGACAGTCTTTTCCACCCAGGTAAATACAAGACTCTTAGGAGAATGAAAGCGAAGTAACCCATGTGAAGCTACAAGCTCTTCTAGGTATTGTCATTCCTTAAATGGCAAGTCTTGATCCAAACCTGCAGGTTCCCTCAACCTCATCTGCTATTCAATTAGGTGCTTTTAGACAGCAGGTACTGAAAGTAAACATCACTAATTTATCACTTTGGTAATGACAGATCAACTCTGTGGCAGCTCAAGATGAAGGCGAGGTTGCAGGAAAATTCATGAAGCACGTAAACCAGCCAATGACATGGGCCGTTCTGGATCTTTTTGTTTTTTAAGGCCATGTTTTTCTAACTTTCTTTTCTAACTTTTCTTTTTTAAGGCCATCTCTAATATGGCCAAGGGGAGTAGATGATCATTCCTGGAGGCCAGGTCTGGGACAAAGCCACTGCAAGACTAAAATTGCAATTGTCTCCTCTTTTAAAATGTCAAGCAATCTTATATAACATTAGCTCTTGTTTACTTGGAATGTGCCTGGCACTGTGATAAGTGCCTGCTATGGATCTCACTGTGTCCCAGATTCCCATCTTGAGGTGAGAATTTTTTTTTTTTAATTTAGTTTTATTTACTTGGCTATGCCAGGTCTTAGTTGTGGGACATGGGATCTTCAACCTTTGATGTGGCATGCAGGATCTTTAGCTGTGTCATGTGAACTTAGCTGTAGCGTGTGAACTCCTAGTTGCGACGTTGTCGTTCAGTCGCTAAGTTATGTTTAACTCTTTGCAACCTCAAGGACTGCAGTACATCAGGCTTCCCTGTTCTTCACCATCTCCCAGAGTGTGTTCAAACTCATGTCCACTGAGTCAGTGATACCATCCAACCATCTCATCCTCTGTCACCACCTTCTCCTTCTGCCCTCAATCTTTCCCAGCATCAGGGTCTTTTCCAATGAGTCATTTCTTCGCATCAGGTGGCCAAAAAGTATTGGACCTTCAACTTCAGCATCAGTCCTTCCAATGAATATTCAGGGTTGATTTCCTTTAGGTTTAATTGGTTTGAGCTCCTTGCTGTCCAAGGAGCTCTCAAGAGTCTTCTCCAGCACCACAGTTTGAAAACATCAATTCTTTGGCGCTCAGTGTTCTTTGTGGCCCAACTCTCGCATCCGTACATGACTACTGGAAAATCCATAACTTTATCTTTTACAGACCTTTGCAACATATGGGATATAATCCCCAGACCTGGGCTCAAACCTGCGTCTCCTGCATTGGAAGCTTTGAGTTGTAGCCACTGGACCACCAGGATGCTCCGAGAAATGAGGTTTTGAGAGGTAATGTAACTTGCCCAGGACCGTGAAGCAAGGAAGTAGTGGGACAGATTCAAATATACCCAGTCTGGTTCCAGAACCCTGCAGTAACCACTAAGCTATCTGAGCTCTCCTCCAACAAACAGCCATATTTGTTTTAACACTGTTTAAATGTTTCCCACCCCACCACCAAACTTTGGGTAGAACAGGACCCACTCTCACTTGAGGAGAGTGAGCACCCTGGGTGTGCAGAGCCCGGAGTCCACCAGAACTCCTCTGGCCTCTGCACACTCAGTGGCTGGCCCTGGGCTGACAACCCTTCTCTCCGAGGCTCAGAACAACGTCCTCAAGTTCTCCTCCGCATGAACTTCATTAATAACCAACATATCACAAGCGCCAGTTGTTTGTGGCATCTTTAAAATAAAAACTCATCTCCAAGCTAAATTACAGCAAGTTAATTACAGCGCCTGGCTGATGGCAGACATCTGATGCTAATGCTGAGAGAGCATGAGGGATTGACTGAAACATCAAACACAAAGAACAACTTGACCACATGCACCCAAAACCTCATGCCTGGGCCCCAAACACAGACACTGGGCTAATCACACCCAGAGGGTCAATCTCAGAGAGGCTGACAGCAAGCTCTGTCGTCCATTCATCTATTCAACAGGTACTCGCCGGGCCCCTAAGCTCTGGGGACCAGCCAATGCCACGCAGTCATTCACTCACCAGTTCACTCCATCAAGCACTTGGCAGGTACCTACTGCATGCCAGGCCCTGCTCGTCGACGCATCTGCACATACAGACGGATGCACTGACCGGCCCCTCTCATCAGTGCCCTGATTCACTTGGATACATGAGGCACTTTCCTCGCTGTGGAGATGGAATCATGAACAACAGCAAATTCTGGCTCGGACAGAACACACATTCCAGGAAAGGGAGACAGACAAGAGGCAAAATCAATACTCAGAGTGTCAAGGAGTGAAGTGCTGTGGAGACAGACAAAGCAGCGTAAGGTGGCAGAGAGCAGGGGACGCACTGTAACACAGACAGCATCACAAGGGGCCGCATCTGACTAGAGAGCAGAGGCCTCGGGGAGAGATGGGAGTGAGTGTCAAGCAGAACCGGAGCAGGAGGACCCCTGAAGCCAGAGTGCCTCTGCAGGGCCTCGACGCGGGGCCCCGGGAGCCTGACAGCCGGTGAGAGAGAGGAGCAGAGAGAAGACCACCCCAGAGAGGTCACTCCACTTCACTGTTTGTTCCCACCCCACCACCAAACTTTGGGTAGAACAGGACCCACTCTCACTTGAGGAGAGTGAGCACCCTGGGTGTGCAGAGCCCGGAGTCCACCAGAACTCCTCTGGCCTCTGCACACTCAGTGGCTGGCCCTGGGCTGACAACCCTTCTCTCCGAGGCTCAGAACAACGTCCTCAAGTTCTCCTCCGCATGAACTTCATTAATAACCAACATATCACAAGCGCCAGTTGTTTGTGGCATCTTTAAAATAAAAACTCATCTCCAAGCTAAATTACAGCAAGTTAATTACAGCGCCTGGCTGATGGCAGACATCTGATGCTAATGCTGAGAGAGCATGAGGGATTGACTGAAACATCAAACACAAAGAACAACTTGACCACATGCACCCAAAACCTCATGCCTGGGCCCCAAACACAGACACTGGGCTAATCACACCCAGAGGGTCAATCTCAGAGAGGCTGACAGCAAGCTCTGTCGTCCATTCATCTATTCAACAGGTACTCGCCGGGCCCCTAAGCTCTGGGGACCAGCCAATGCCACGCAGTCATTCACTCACCAGTTCACTCCATCAAGCACTTGGCAGGTACCTACTGCATGCCAGGCCCTGCTCGTCGACGCATCTGCACATACAGACGGATGCACTGACCGGCCCCTCTCATCAGTGCCCTGATTCACTTGGATACATGAGGCACTTTCCTCGCTGTGGAGATGGAATCATGAACAACAGCAAATTCTGGCTCGGACAGAACACACATTCCAGGAAAGGGAGACAGACAAGAGGCAAAATCAATACTCAGAGTGTCAAGGAGTGAAGTGCTGTGGAGACAGACAAAGCAGCGTAAGGTGGCAGAGAGCAGGGGACGCACTGTAACACAGACAGCATCACAAGGGGCCGCATCTGACTAGAGAGCAGAGGCCTCGGGGAGAGATGGGAGTGAGTGTCAAGCAGAACCGGAGCAGGAGGACCCCTGAAGCCAGAGTGCCTCTGCAGGGCCTCGACGCGGGGCCCCGGGAGCCTGACAGCCGGTGAGAGAGAGGAGCAGAGAGAAGACCACCCCAGAGAGGTCACGACAGACATACAACAAAGTCTCAAGGTCCATCGTTTGTGCTTCATTGCAGGCCTTGACTGCTACCAAAATCCAAATATCCCGCAAAAGCCAGGTTTAAATGAGTGACGTGTCTGAGTGCTCCGGAGTCTGAGCAGGGTCGATGTCGGGTAGAGGGAGGACAGTGATCCCATCAATGAACTCGGGCTGCTGAAGCAGAGGGTTGCCACCCACAGTGTGATGCATGTTGGATCTTTAATTAGAAGGCTGTCTTATCTGCTGAACCTTAAACCACTTTACCAAACTGAAAAGTTGATGAGGACCGTTTGGGCAAAGGGCACAAAACAAGAGGCTTTGGAGCGCTGAAGACAAGCTCTGCTGATTTTGCCTGAAGCCCATCTGTGGGCTCCCCGGAGCACCCCTTCCAACCTCACGTTAGCAACGAGCTCGGTCTGCTGACTGTGGTGAGGCACTGCCTAAGGCAACCCCTTCCCTTCAGCTCTGCCTCCCTTGCCACCCCAAGCCCACTGTTTAACAGCTCACTGACTATTCTCTTCTGCCCTGACTCTAGATCCCACCCCAAACCCCACCTCCAAATGAAATCAAAGCCACACCCAGCCCCAGCACCCTCAAGCAGGGCCACACTGCCTCACCCGACTTGTCCTCTTGCCTCTAGCCTCCTGATTCCTCCATGCTCAGACAGAACAGTACCACCTAAACCGAGGTCCTCCAACTAACAAGCCTTTGGTGGCCGCTGTGCCAGCAACACATAGCGTGAACTTGGCCTGACCTTCCAGCCCCTGCATCTGGATCACAGCCTGGTCCCTATGTGGCGTTCAGCAGCTGCACTCTTGTCGCTTTGCATGTGACAACAGAACAAGCCCACATGGGCTCACACCCAGGGCATCTCATCTTGGCCTGCTTCACTCACTTACTACTGAGGAAACCTGTCTGATCCTTTAGTCAAAATCGAGTGCCCTTTCACCTACTTCTACATCTTTAAAATAGCCTTTCTTGGGCTTCACCTGTTTTTATTTTTCAAGAGTTCATCATTTTTGTCCACCTCCCCAACCAGAGGTTCAGTAAGTATTTGCTGAATGGTCTAAGCCTGTCCCTCTTACTAATGTCACCCAAAGCAGGTGTTCGGGGATTTTCTTGGATGTCTCCCCTTCCTCCTAATCCCTGAATCAAACTGTCCCCCAAGACCTATGTTAGGGAAACTAAAATGGAGGCAGTCTTGTTCAGGCTTCAGAAACAGGAGAGCAGACCTCTGACCTGCTTGGACACTGCCTGGATTCCGTGCCTGCCCGCAAGCACAAAGTCAGGTGGCACTTTAGATAAGGAAGGGAGTGGGTCTTGGGATTCTTGAGCCTCTGGAGGTCTGGCCAGTCCCCTGAGGTCTAGTGAAATCCTATGACTCACAAGCTGAAACAAACAGCATTGTAAAAAGGTTAAAGTAAACCAGAATTGCATTTTTGTGTGCAAACTGATGATGACATCAGTTTGCAGCCTGGGGTTACAAGTAGGAACCCCGAGAAGTACAACATAAAGTGTCACCTGTGGGGTAGACACATCAGCCTGGGGACCCTTTCCCAGCTGGGACTTCAGATTGCTGTTAAAGAGGGACTGACTCCCCCACACTGTTCAAGTCTGCACACAGGTCAGCCCAATTTGGTGATGTATATGCTGCTACTTCTATTGCTTCTATTTTTTTTTTTAATGAATGTATATTAAAATTAAGTCAAATCATTAAGTCAAATAAAAAATTAAGTCAAAAAAAAAATCAACACTGTGTGGTTTGTTAATAAAACTTTTGAACCTAAAACAAATGGAAAGCTTTCAGCAAAACAGACCTACAAATCCCTCTTCCTAAACATCTCTCAACACATTCTCCTGCTCCATCTCCACTACATAGGCCAGGCCCTTGTATGGTTCATGCTGATTTTTCCAACAGCCTACCCGAGGGGTGCCTGATCAGGGGTTTCAAGTAAAATCTCCAGGAAAATGTCAATCTAAGGTGGTCCAGATGCAGAGGAAGAGTTCGCAATTAAAAGACCAGAGAAGACAACCTATTTTAGGGAAACAATGACTCACTCAGTTCGCATCCTACTCTGAAGTCGATATGCCTCCTTCTGGACCAGGACCTGGTTTCCTATCAGGATGGGTCTATATTTTTCCAATTCTGCCACCAAAAGACAAATCAAAATGCATTTCAACAATCTGCTTTCTAATTAAAAGTTGAGCCATTTTTTAAAAAATCACATTTAACTAAACAATTGCACATGGCAATAAAGCACTGTGCTCGGCCGCCTTGATGCATGGCTCCATTTGCAATTATTTAGAGGAGAAGGCAAGAAAATCGTTAGATGCAGCCAGATTAAGCTGCTCCAATCCCTGTTAGTGTCTTCCTGTGCACTCCTAGAGTAAGACGGTGCAGCCTTCATGTAAACTAATTAAATTTCCTGCATTTAAATAAGCCCGATAAAAATAAAACTTAAGACTGAATGGAAACTCTCAGGAAGAAGAGATCTACTTTTTCAAGAAAGTGGCCTAGCTGGGGGTCAGGAAAACACCAGAATCAGACTGAGTCTTTCTACACAGGTCAAGGCTCACGCAGCTGAGAGGACACTGGAGTGGTTAAGACAGAGCCTGCCCCTCCCCCAGTTTTGACAATAGCAGTGACTTCCAAGGGGAATGAGCAAGATAGTGCCCGGGAAAGAAAAATCGGATACTGCTCCCATCAGCAATGCGGCCTCACACAGGATACCTAGATGCTCTGAGCCTGTTTCCAGGAATAGGAAGCTACCACTTGCCCCTGCCTGTTTCCTAGGAGTGGCAGGAGAAGGAACTCTGGTGCTATGTGTAGAAGCACTTTCTAGAAGGGTAGGAACTCCTCAAATATAAGACAACTGCTGCTTGTATCAGTTTACCTGATACAAGGCTGGGATGAGTCCTCTTTTAAGAGGGTAGTAACCAACAAAACAGATAGAATTAGTAAGGAAGGTCTTGGGGATATGCAGAAGGTGTCATAAAAGCATGGAAGAAAAGAAACCAACTAACTCAATGATGGAAAGCAAAAAATGGTTTGGAGCAGGGGGCTGGGTTCAGATGCAACTCTGTTGACTGAGGCAGCTTGGAAGATCATACGGATGGATGGATAGACGGATGAATGGGCAAATGGATGGATGGATGGAGGGATGGATGGATGGAGGGATGGACGAACGGAGGGATGGATGAACAGATGGACGGATGGACGGACAGATGGATGGATGTATGGACAGATGGATGGGCAGATGGATGGATGGATGGACAGAGATGGACAGATGGATGGATGGATGGATTGAGGTGTGGGTCAGTCATCCAGCAGATAAGAGAGGCCACAGTCACAGGCATGACCAAACCTCACCTCTCACAATCCCATTCAGCTCCAACCACAGGGATGTAGAATGGCATGGGGAGCTATGCTCCCAGGGTCACCAGTTCCCTGACCTGCCTGTCACCTCCCTTCAGCTTGAGCTTCTGGACCACTGCTCTTAACATGGACCCAAGTCATCCGTGAAAAAAAAAAAATTGCTTCATTTCACCAACAGCCAAAGCACAAAGGACACACACTGGAGAAGATTAAACATTTCTGTTGAATGCTCGAAGAACAGAATCGGTTTGGGAAGGATTTATAGTACAGGCCTACAAGGATGAAGTGGTGGAGGTTCAGGTGAATCCACAACCCAAGCTGACCATCTAGAATGGAGGCTGATTCACTGGTCATTCAATAAACATTTGTGAACCATCTGCTATGTCTGAGTCACAATTCAGATACGTCTTGAGGAAATGACTGGGGAAAACACACCAAGAGGCATCTATAATCAAGTGTGGAAGTGCTACAATGGGGTGAGGGTCACAGAGGAGCCCCTACATTCCACATGGCTATGGGAGGGCAGTAAGAGAAGGGCCACGAGCGGTAACGAGGAGTCCACTGGGATACATGTCAGTAAGAAGGAGATACTACAGAGAGGGTCCAAAAGCAGGAAACATCACCACCAGTCAGAGGAAAGGGGAAAAGCCTTCATTTCCAGGGAGGCAGCCATTGATAAAGGCCTTGAGGGATGGCTAAGGACTTGGCCAGGCAGAGGAAGGTAAACTATTACATACAGAGCTGGGTATGCTTGAGAAACAACAGGGACGGCCATCCCTCCAAATGCAGGCTTCCCTCTTAAGAGAATTTCAGTAGACACAAATTCGCTTCTGTTTACCTTTTCTTCAACTTCAGGAAATGCTGTTTCAACAGCTTCAGCAAATTGACTTCCAGGAAAGGTGATAGGCTATTCCTGTTGAGAAATCAGAAGAAGAGGTATAATAGGCTTGATGGGAATACTTTCTGCAGTTTCTTGTAACACCCTCACCAAGTCCCTGCTAAGAGGGCAGGGTTGTGGCTCCCCTCCCTTAACTGACTGGCTCCTTAACCAGCCACACTGCCCCACTCTCTCCCTCACTCACTTCTTTCCTCATTTGAGGATAAAGACATGCAAACTTAGGCAGGCAGTGGTGAGCCCCGATCCAGAAAAACACACACACGTGTGCACAAAGGACACCAGCAGGACTAGACAGCCCCAGAACCAGAAAAGCCTTCCTGCTCCCACACATGGGTCAGGGCATTCTCCGCAATCCTGAGGTTCCCACAGCAGATCCTCTGCTGACTTAAGCTGCGGAGAGAGCATTTCTGTGTCTTGCAACCAAAAATTACTTATTTAAAAATACAAGATCCAGGGTTGGGACTGAAAAAACAAACTCAAGTAGAGGGTGAAGAAATAAAGACTTCTGAAACAAAACCTCAGGAAAAAATAAAAGATGAGAGACAGTGACCTGAGCCTCTGATCTACTATCCCATAATATCTGAGGAGAAAGGAAGACAGCTGTGAAACCCAGAGAGTAGATGCAACAAATCATTCATAAAATCTCACCGGTATTGAATGTTAAAATGGAGATCCAGATATTGGGGAAAGGAGGCTCCTAATATGGATACTACCCATAACAAAATAAAAAAAAATTTTTTTTTCAATGAAAATACAAAGGTAGGACACTCTGAAAGTATCTACAGCACGTGAGGAATAACTGAGTAACCATGCATTGCCTATCATTACTAAAATGAGAAGTGAAATAACTCAAAGGTAAGTCTTGATTTACTGCGCTCTCCTTTTCAGTCTTAATAAACATTTTATTTACGCATGGTCGGCGGGCCAGCAATTAGTGCTGGGCTCAGCAGGATGGTTTTTCTTCTGGTCTTGCCTGGTTTACTCACGTGGCTACAAGCTCCTGTGGCTCAGCTGAGCCAGACAGTCGACCAGATGACTCAGTTCACATACTAGTCATTGGTTACTAGTTGTTTATGCTGTCTTTAGAATCTATTTTAGTAAAAGTGAACATTTTTTTTTCCTGAGATCCTGAAAGATTTATCACCACTATCCCTTTGACCTATTTTTCCATTGGTTCTTGACTTGGTCAACCATGAACTCACCTACTATAAGGCTTCAAAACCCTAGCCCCTCTACTAGGGAGCATGATTTTCATGAAGTTCAAAGACAGGGGTTAAGAAAGTAGGAGCTGGGAGGAAGGGCTGGAGAACAGACAGTTCTTCAGGGGTCAGAATGCCAACTGAAGTTACATGCATGCTCACTCACTCAGTGGTGTCCAACTCTGCGATGCCTCAGAATGTAACCTGCCAGGCTCCTCTGTCCATGGGATTTCCCAGGCAAGAATACTAGAGCGGACTGTCAATTCCTACTCCAGGGGATCTTCCCAACCCACAGATCAAATTCGCATACTCTGTGTCTCCTGCATTGGCAAGTGGATTCTTTACCACTGAGCCACCTGGGAAGCCCCAAGTTAAGCCAGATGGACTTTATTCAAGCAGTGTAAGAGTCAAGATGGCTGTGGTCTAATCCTATATTCTCTAAGATATAATTGCCACTCTGAAAATTTAGAATGTTAGAACTGGGCTACAGAGGGAAAATATGACCCAAAGCACGAAGATGAAAGCAGTCACTTAGAAATTAAGTCTACAGTAAGCTGTGACCTTTCCCCTTGACAGGGTACTTTGCCTGCTGCTGTTGGCTCATTAGCTGCAGCGACAGCTTCACAAGCATCTCCTGGCTTCTGGGCCTTTTCAGCAGCTCAGTGCTCCAGGGGCTCACTGGAGCATCAGCGTTCACTCTGTGGGGTCCAGAACAGTGACGTGGACACCAGCAGGCCTGCAAAACAGGTTGAAGGGCAGCCATCCTGTCTGCTCACTCCAGACCCGGCCCCCAGGAGGCCAGTGTCCATTCCCGTCTATGCATGGCAAGCAGCGGAGGCCCCTGTGCTCTGATCTTAGCCCCACTTTCTCCTCTCTGGGCTCCAGTTTCCTTGTCCACGAAACCAGGGAGGGAGACAGGACCCATGGCACTCACCTCTTTGCTGCTGGTTCACAACAAGATAAGTACAGAAATTAAGAGCAGCTCAAAAGCTTTACTGTTTCTGATACTACTACACAGCTGAGTCCACTCTTTCTGAACAGAGCACAGACCACTGTACAAGTAACCTGCAAATGCCATTAAAAAAAAAAAAACTACCACAAACTGAGGGGCATGACACAACAGAAATTTATCCTCTCAGAGTTCTGGGGGCCATAAGCCTGAAACTATGGTGCCGGGGGGCCACTTCCCCTCTAGAGACGTTAGGGGTGTGTCTGTTCTTTGCCTTTTCCAGCTTCTGGTGGCTGCTGGCATTCCTCAGCTTATGGCCACATCACTCCTCCATTTCACTGCCATCTCTGTGTGTGCATGTGTTTGTGTGTGTAAAATCTCTCTCTTCCTCTCTGAGGACACTTGTGGTCACAGTTAGGACTCACCTAGATATAAGCCAATCTTCCCAGGTAGCACCATGGTAAAGAACCCACCTGCCAATGCAAGCAACACAGGAGACACAGGTTTGATCTCTAGGTCAGAAAGATCCCCTGGAAAAACAAATGGCAACCCACTCCAATACTCTTGCCTGGAAAAATTCCATGGACAAGAGGACCCTGGTGGGCTACAATCCATGAGGCTGAAAGAGTCCAACACAACTGAGCACGCTCACACAGACCTAGATAACCCAGGGTGTGCATGTGTGTGTGTGTGTGTGAGTTGCTTAGTCATATCAGACTTTCTGCAACCGCATGGACTTTAGCCCTCCAGGCTTCTCTGTTCATGGGATTCTCCAGGCAAAAATACTGGAGTGGGTTTTCAAACTCTTTTCCAGGGATATTCCTGACCCAGAGATCAAACCTGCATTTCTTACGTTTACCTGCATTGGCAGATGGGCTCTTTACTGCTAGCGCCAACCTGAGAAACCCCAGCTACTACTAACATATCCTCCTCACTCCCACCCCCACCACACCCTGCCCTATGCATTTGAAATCACTCCGAAAGTTTCCAGGCTTCATAACAGGATGGAGGAGGCTCTTGGAAACTGGACAAAGCAAGGACTTAATTTCTCATTAGAAGTTTGCTTGCCTTGTAGGAGCACTCCTTGTCAAAGAAACCACAATTCTGAGTCCTTCTGCTATGTTACATTTCAGCCTTATAGGGTCAAAACACCTGAGAATGTTTACAACGACAACACTCAATTCAGATACGGCCATAGCAAAGGGGGTGCTCTCATCATTCAGCTACTGATATGAATATAAAAGGCACAATCTTTCTGGAAGCAATTTGGCAAATTCTTATTAAATGGCTTAAAGCTGTACACATCCTTTGATATTATAATTCCATTTTCAGAACTCTAAACTAGGGAATAAATCTGAAATGGGGATAAAACTTAATGCTCAAAGGTATCCATAGCAGGGCATCCCTGGTGGTCCAGTGGGTAAAGAGTCTCCCTTGCAGTGCAAGGGGCGCCGGTTCGATCCCTGGCCCAGGAAGATCCCACATGCCATGGAGCAGCTGGACCAGTGTGTCCAATTATGAGCCAGCGCCCTGGAGCACATGTGCCTAGAGCCAGTGCTCTGCAGCGAGAGGGGCCACTGTGATGGGAGGCCCATACAGGCCAAAGAATTAAGATAGATGAAAATAAATAAATGAAGGACCAATAAAAGAGGCCAAAATTAAAAAAAAAAAAAAAAAAAAGGTATCCATAGCAATGTCATACATGAAATTAAAAAAAAAATAGAAATAAATTTAATAGCCAACAAAAGGAAATGATTAGACAAATTATGGTCAACTTGTGAATAAAGTTTTATACAGACATGAAAAGGACATTTTACAAAGAATTGCTAATAAAAATAACAAACACAACAGCTACCCCTTACATGGGCCAGGCATTGTCTTGAGTTTGTCAGACGCTTTACATATAAAACCCTCCTAATCCTTAGGTTGACAATAGTATTATTCCCACTTTACAGATCAGAAAATGAAAGCATCAATAGTTAAGAAACTTTCTCAAGATCATCGTGCTAGTAAAAGACCACACAGGGATCTGAGCCCACGCAGTCGGCTTGAAAGTTCACGCTCTGAAATCCTCTCATAGTCTGAATAATGGCCCCCAAGGATAACAGGTCCTAACTCTGGAACCTGTAAATGCTACCTTCGATCGAAAACACATCTCTGTGACGAAGAATCTTAAGATGGAGAGGCATCCTTGATCATCAAGTGGGCACTAGATGCCACCACAAATGCTCTCTCTCTCTTTCTCACGCACACACACACACACACACACACACACAGAAAGACATGCGAAAACAGAGGCGGATATTGGAGAGATGGGGCCACATGCCAAGGAATGGCAGTAGCCACCAGAAGCTGAGGGTCAAGGGGTGCATTCTGCCCTAAAAGCTTCCAGGGAGCGCACAGTCCTCATACCCGGTTCAGACTTCTGACCAGGAGAACCCAGGGAATAAATTTCAATGCTCTTACGCCATCCAGCTTGTGGACATTTGCAGCTAGAGGAGACTAATACAAGTTTCCATGCTGTACTGCTCTCAATTCAAGACAAAACATCCACATGTTAAATGGGAAAAGTAGAAATCAAAATATATACACAATGATCTTAATTATGCATGTAAAATGCATGCAAATACAACAAAGCATTTTGTAGTGATTATCTCTGAATACTAGAATTATGGGTGGGTAATTTTCAGCATTATGCCTTTGATATTTTTTTCAAATTGCCAAAATTAATGTGAATTCCTTTTACAAAGAAATGAAAAAAAACACATTTTTTTAATTAGCAACTCATGATACTTCTGCGACTCTAACTCAATCACAAAAATTAGAAATCAAGAAAACTCCCTAAGCATTATTCTTTATTCAGTCTCAGAGCAACACTTGAAAAAAAAATCAGCTACCCAGATGCATTTCATTGTCTGAGTGTCTCTCCTCAACCCTTGGCCTCTCTAAAGTCAACCAGTTTTCAGGCTCCAGCAGGAACATGATGTGGTTGAAGAAGTTTCAGGCTTTGAAACAAGGGAGCAGTTGGAGCTATTGCATGTTTTCCTATCTATCTATCCACGTGTGGTAGCGGGGAGTGAGGAGCAGAGGGAGAACCTTACCCATCCCCAGAGCTCATCCAGATCAAACTGGTGTGGGCCACAAGCCAGGAACCAAGAGCACTGGCTAATGAACATGGAAATGTCTGCCTTCTCTTAGGTGCCTTCACAGAATGAAATATCACATTAAATACGGGCTTAATCTTACCAAAGTCCTAACTTCAAGCCCATTCTGTTGCAAAACCCTCCTGCTATCATCTGTCCAGGACACCACAGGACCAAAGGTCAATTTTACTGTATCAACATCACATCCTTTGATGAAATACTTTCATGTCAAGAGTGTGTTTTCCTCCAGTGTAAGGGCAGAACTAGATCAAAACAGAAAGGAGAGTATGCTTCATGTTTTGTTTCACACAGTGGAGAACAGTCGCTGGCTCCCTCCAACACAGGTCCACCAGAAGCTGAGGGTCAAGGTGCATTCTGCCCTAAAAGCTTCCAGGAGCGCACAGTCCTCATACCCGGTTCAGACTTCTGACCAGGAGAACCCAGGAATAAATTTCAATGCTCTTACGCCATCCAGCTTGTGGACATTTGCAGCTAGAGGAGACTAATACAAGTTTCCATGCTGTACTGCTCTCAATTCAAGACAAAACATCCACATGTTAAATGGGAAAAGTAGAAATCAAAATATATACACAATGATCTTAATTATGCATGTAAAATGCATGCAAATACAACAAAGCATTTTGTAGTGATTATCTCTGAATACTAGAATTATGGGTGGGTAATTTTCAGCATTATGCCTTTGATATTTTTTTCAAATTGCCAAAATTAATGTGAATTCCTTTTACAAAGAAATGAAAAACACATTTTTTTAATTAGCAACTCATGATACTTCTGCGACTCTAACTCAATCACAAAAATTAGAAATCAAGAAAACTCCCTAAGCATTATTCTTTATTCAGTCTCAGAGCAACACTTGAAAAAAAAATCAGCTACCCAGATGCATTTCATTGTCTGAGTGTCTCTCCTCAACCCTTGGCCTCTCTAAAGTCAACCAGTTTTCAGGCTCCAGCAGGAACATGATGTGGTTGAAGAAGTTTCAGGCTTTGAAACAAGGGAGCAGTTGGAGCTATTGCATGTTTTCCTATCTATCTATCCACGTGTGGTAGCGGGGAGTGAGGAGCAGAGGGAGAACCTTACCCATCCCCAGAGCTCATCCAGATCAAACTGGTGTGGGCCACAAGCCAGGAACCAAGAGCACTGGCTAATGAACATGGAAATGTCTGCCTTCTCTTAGGTGCCTTCACAGAATGAAATATCACATTAAATACGGGCTTAATCTTACCAAAGTCCTAACTTCAAGCCCATTCTGTTGCAAAACCCTCCTGCTATCATCTGTCCAGGACACCACAGGACCAAAGGTCAATTTTACTGTATCAACATCACATCCTTTGATGAAATACTTTCATGTCAAGAGTGTGTTTTCCTCCAGTGTAAGGGCAGAACTAGATCAAAACAGAAAGGAGAGTATGCTTCATGTTTTGTTTCACACAGTGGAGAACAGTCGCTGGCTCCCTCCAACACAGGCCAGGTCAGAGCCGGGGGTATGAGAAGCACGTGCTCGGCTGTACTCAGCCCACCCTGTAGGACGCAGCAAGCTCAGGCCCTGGGGTGACGGGACCACGACATGGAGTTTATCCTTAGCCTCTGAGCACATGTATTCACTCTCCATTCTGCCCATCAACATACACAAGCGCTTACTACATGCCATGCTACTCGCAGAGGACATAGCCAGAATGTTTCCAGAATGTTCCAAAAAGCAAAACAAATTTAGCACACACTGGCAACTATTTACATAGTGTTTACACTGTATTTATGACTATTTACATAGCATTTACACTACAAATAATCTAGAGATGATTTAAAGCATACAGGAGGATGTATACAGGTTATACACAAATACTAAGCTATTTTATCAAGGAACTTGAGCATCTGAGGACTCTGATACCTGCAGGAGTTTTGGGACCAATCCCTGATGGATATCAAGGGATAACCGTACCTTCCAACATACCATCAACATAACACTTGTAATTTGCAAGCATCAGTTGATGACACTTAAATCTCCCACTTGACCATCTAATCCACACAAGTAGTGTATTAATATTTTACCAAGTTCTTTTTTTGTTTTGTTAGCCATTGTATCCCTACATCTACCAGTATCTAGCTTTAAGAAGTACTCATTAAATGAGGTATAAATGAATGCATGAATAAACATGTGTAATCAATTTACTGATCTGTAAAAAATGGAAAAGGCAGTTTACACAATTATTTCCCAAAGAAAATTCCAAGGAACCTAATCCTATGAGACATGCCAAGAAAAGAAGGTTCATGTGTTATTCAACTGGTGAGAAATATTACATTCTGCAGCCTCCCATCCCGATAAATAATTCACAGTGCACACAATACAATGAAGAATATGGAAAAGCTTTCAACTAAATACCTTTTGAATTTCCCAAGTCAACTTAACCAAGGATGATGCCCTTTCACACTTAACACTTACTGATATCAGAGAACCAACATTTTAAGCAAACGCTGGGAAAATACTAACCCAAATTCTCCGTTTGTTCCAAAAATATTTATTAAGCCCTGCAAATGATAACCATATAAGGATGATAAAGACAGGCAACATTAAACAAGCTAATATTTAATAAGGATGGTACTTGGTGCAATGGCTACCTAGGATAAATGTGAAACCCGGCTCATAGCCTACTGTCTCCTGGATGAGACCCATGAACACATGGTGAGTATGACCAGTATTAACTGAAGCGACAGATACGTGCACATATATACATGCGTATGTACATATACGTATGTATACATATATGTATACACACACACATAGGAAGGGAGACAGTTTACCCAGGCAGATGAGAAGCAAGCACGTCCAGTGTGCACAGAGGAATGCAGACAGTTTGGTCTTATCCAGTGGTTTTCAAAATATGGTCCAAGATCCTCTTGGGGTGGGTGGGGGGTGCTGCCAGGTCAAGATTATCTTCCACTGTGTGACATTTCATGGTGCAAAAACAAAACAATGGTGGGGAAAACTGTTGGAGCCTTAGCCAGAAAAAAGGCAGTGGCGTCTGACTGTATTAGTACTTACTGTAATCTCCACTGCCACACTTTCACCATTAGAAAAAAAAGGTCCATTTCATATAAGAAAATTCTAATGAAGCAGTAAAAAATTATTAGTTTCATTAAATATTAACCTTGAGTACACATCGCTTTAATATCCCTGGTGACACAGCCCTCGTAAGGCTCTTCAGCTTCCAGCCAAAGTGTGGCAGTTCTTGGGGGGGAAAAGCACTCATGCAATCAAGCCACAAGCTGGATCGCCCACTCTTTTCCACCGAACACCATTTTAACTTGAAAGAATGACTGACAGACAAACGACTGGTGACTCAGATTTGGGTATTTTTAGAATGAAAAAAGGGAACTGGTTATTTCAAGGAAAACAGACAGTATTTGTTGCTAAAGAAAATTCTGAGCTTTCAAGCAAAAATTAAAATTTGGAAAAACACATATTGGCCACTACGCGCTTTAGAGTCTCTCAGTACTTAAAAGGCTTTTCAGAGGAGAGCAGTAGTGACATTAACAAATGTGATATTATCCAAATGACTCATGCACGATGGTACAAAATGCACAAAAGATCCTTTCAAAGGGCAAGACAGACTAAAAGATTTGAATGCAACAGAATGTGAGCGATTCGTTGATCTATGGTTTCAGATTCTATGCTGCACAAACCTCGAAGAAACTACCACTTGTCGAGTGCTGATGTCCTTCCAAAGATTATGCAAAACGAACAGAAAAGGTTATGAAAACATTCCTCCCCTTTTTCCCCCTACATACCCATGTAAGGCTAGATTTTCTTCATATATAAAACACAATAGGCTGGGCTCCCCTGGGGGTCCAGTGGATAAGGACACACCCTTGCAGTGCAAGCGGCGCCGGTTTGATCCCTGGCCTGGGAAGATCCCACCTGCCGCGGAGCGGCTGGACCCACGTGTCCAATTACCGAGCCAGAGCTCTGGGGTGCCCGCGCCCAGAACCAGTGCTCTGCGACAACAGAGGCCACTATGTTGGGAGGCCCACACGGGTCAAAGAACAAAGATGGATGAAACTGAATAAATGAAAGACCAATAGAAGTGGCCCGCCCGTCCCCCTTCCTCCTCAACCTGCCCCCACCAAAAAAAAACACAATAGGGCTTCCCTGGTGGTTCCGTGAAGACGAATCTGTCTGCTGATATAGGAGACACAGGTTCGAGCCCTGATCTAGAAATATCGCATATGCCACGGAGCAATGAAGTCCATTTGCCACAACTATCAAGCCTGTGCTCAGGAGTTCCAGAACCACAACTACTGAGCCCATGTGCCCCAACTACTAAAGCCCATGTGCTCCCAGAGCCCATATTCAGCAACAAAAGAAGCTACTGCATTTAGAAGCCTGTGCACTACAGCAAAGAGAAGCCCCTGCTCCCTACAACTAGCGAAAAGCCCACAGAGCAATGAGGACAGCACAGCCAAAAATAAATTAATTAAAGTTGTTTTGCCCCCCCAAGAACCCATACAAAAAATTTGTTGCTAAAGAAAATTCTGAGCTTTCAAGCAAAAATTAAAATTTGAAAACACATATTGGCCACTACGCGCTTTAGAGTCTCTCAGTACTTAAAAGGCTTTTCAGAGGAGAGCAGTAGTGACATTAACAAATGTGATATTATCCAAATGACTCATGCACGATGGTACAAAATGCACAAAAGATCCTTTCAAAGGGCAAGACAGACTAAAAGATTTGAATGCAACAGAATGTGAGCGATTCGTTGATCTATGGTTTCAGATTCTATGCTGCACAAACCTCGAAGAAACTACCACTTGTCGAGTGCTGATGTCCTTCCAAAGATTATGCAAAACGAACAGAAAAGGTTATGAAAACATTCCTCCCTTTTCCCACTACATACCCATGTAAGGCTAGATTTTCTTCATATATAAAACACAATAGGCTGGGCTTCCCTGGTGGTCCAGTGGGTAAGGACACCGCCTTGCAGTGCAAGGGGCGCCGGTTTGATCCCTGGCCTGGGAAGATCCCACGTGCCGCGGAGCGGCTGGACCCACGTGTCCAATTACCGAGCCGGAGCTCTGGAGCACATGCGCCCAGAACCAGTGCTCTGCGACAACAGAGGCCACTATGTTGGGAGGCCCACACGGGTCAAAGAACAAAGATGGATGAAAATGGATAAATGAAAGACCAAGTGGCCCACCCGCACCCCTCCCTCCCCACCCTGCCCCCACCAAAAAAAAACACAATAGGGCTTCCCTGGTGGTTCCGTGAAGACGAATCTGTCTGCTGATATAGGAGACACAGGTTCGAGCCCTGATCTAGAAATATCGCATATGCCACGGAGCAATGAAGTCCATTTGCCACAACTATCAAGCCTGTGCTCAGGAGTTCCAGAACCACAACTACTGAGCCCATGTGCCCCAACTACTAAAGCCCATGTGCTCCCAGAGCCCATATTCAGCAACAAAAGAAGCTACTGCATTTAGAAGCCTGTGCACTACAGCAAAGAGAAGCCCCTGCTCCCTACAACTAGCGAAAAGCCCACAGAGCAATGAGGACGCAGCACAGCCAAAAATAAATTAATTAAAGTTGTAAATATTCTTTAAAAAAAGAAACTAAAACCACAACATACTGCAACAGAATGAAGGCAAAAGCACTGATGAGAACCCAGCTGTCTTCCATTAAGGCAGCCATTAAAGATAACTGGAAAGAAGCAAAACAATGTAGCCCTTCTCAATGTTTTCTTCTTTGGAAATAGTTATTTTTCATTAAAAGTGTTATTTGTGCTATGCAATAGGTTTATTATGGCTATATTTAAACTAATTTAATGAACACTTTAAAATCTTTTCAACTTCAATTTCTAAGCTGGTAAATACTGCTAGATATAATCCACATAATTGAAAGCTCTTTGGGGATCTCATTAGTTTTTAAGAATTTTAAAAGGGGTCCTAAAATGAAAAGTTTGAGAACTGCTGGTTGTAGGGAGAGCGGAAGGGAGGGGAGAGTGAGGAGGAAGCCAGAGGCGGCCAGCAGTGGGCTCCCACACTGTGATGAGGGGCTCAGAGCCAATCTGACGAGAGCCAGCAGAGAGTAGAGCACCAAAGTGACACAACAGATATGCTGCCCAGAGACTGAGCAAGGACACCATAAAGCTGCCCTCTACTCAACGAACACACGATTCTAAATGCCAAGTCAGTCCGACAGGAAGTCAAATTGTAGGACACTGAAGGCCCATGACTACTACTACCTAAAAATATGAAATACAAATTTCTATATAAGAGTCCGGAACAAGAAAGTATTAAAATTTAACAACAGAAAGAAAAGAAGCAGGGTCTTACAAAACAGACTTGAGATCAACTAGAATTCTGCAAAAAGAAAGAAATCATCAGTAACAGAGTACAGAGCTTTAAAGATCTAAAGATACCAAAATCAAGATGCGTTTTGGGTCAGTCTGAAAAATAAAAATGAAGGAGCCGGTGAAGAGCAATAAACTGCAGAGGGAAATTAATGCAGTCAAGAGAAGACGACAGAAGCCTTAACAAATAAAAAGAAGAAGGGAGGAGAGGAATTCAGCTCCTATTTCCAGGGTATGAGCACCATCCACTCCACCTGGGGGTGGGGGGGGTGAGGCTGGTGGGGAGCAGGGAACAGAGAGGTCATGAAACACCTGCCCAAGAAGGAGACCCCTGCAGAGTCCATCACAGGCAGAGGCCTGGAAATCCTTACCTGGATAACCAGAGTCTCACCCAGGAAAAGATGGATCACACCAATCAAAAACCCAGACCAGGGCTTCCCCTGGTGGTCCAGTGGATAAGGACACCGCTTTGCAGTGCAAGGGGCGCCGGTTCCATCCCTGGCCTGGGAAGATCCCACGTGCCGCGGAGCGGCTGGACTGATGTGTCCAATCACCGAGCTGGAGCTCTGGAGCGCATGCGCCCAGAGCTGGCGCTCTGCGACAACAGACACCACCGCGATGGGAGGCCCGCAGGAGCCAAAGAACAAAGACGGATGAAAATAGAGAAATGAAACACCAATAGAAGTGGCCTGCCCGCTCCCCTCCCTCCCCAACCCGACCCCCGCCCAAAATAAATAAATAAATAAATCTTTAAAAAAAAAAAAAAAACAGACCACAGAGAATGGACAAAAGACAGGTATTAAAAATTGGCTCTCAAGGAGCTTACTGTCACTATTTTCTATTCATATAAACAAAATACAAAGGACTTCCTAGGCAGTCCAAGGATTAAGACTCTAGGTGAACAGGTTTGATCTCTGGCTGGGGAAGATCCCTCGTGCCTTGCAGTGTTGCAAAAAAAGACAAACAAACAACAAAACAAAGAAATCAATAGGATGGTTGTAACTAAAATGAGAATGGCATGCTCTAAAGAACTCAACTGAAAGAGTGTGGCAAGTTCCTCAAAACTTTGGTGCAACTGCAAATAAAAGTTTCTTCTTCTGCAAGACAGGGAGCCCACCACAGACTTTCCAAAGCTGGGAGGAAAGCGAATTGAGCAGGCAGCCAGCATGTGGTGGATGCTTGACAGACACAAGCTGTGATTGCTGTCACTGGAGTTAGGATTTCAGGGCCTGCGTAGAAGAGCAATGGTAATGCAGTCAAGAGAAGACGAGAGCCTTAACAAATAAAAAGAAGAAGGGAGGAGAGGAATTCAGCTCCTATTTCCAGGGTATGAGCACCATCCACTCCACCTGGGGGTGGGGGGGGTGAGGCTGGTGGGGAGCAGGGAACAGAGAGGTCATGAAACACCTGCCCAAGAAGGAGACCCCTGCAGAGTCCATCACAGGCAGAGGCCTGGAAATCCTTACCTGGATAACCAGAGTCTCACCCAGGAAAAGATGGATCACACCAATCAAAAACCCAGACCAGGGCTTCCCCTGGTGGTCCAGTGGATAAGGACACCGCTTTGCAGTGCAAGGGGCGCCGGTTCCATCCCTGGCCTGGGAAGATCCCACGTGCCGCGGAGCGGCTGGACTGATGTGTCCAATCACCGAGCTGGAGCTCTGGAGCGCATGCGCCCAGAGCTGGCGCTCTGCGACAACAGACACCACCGCGATGGGAGGCCCGCAGGAGCCAAAGAACAAAGACGGATGAAAATAGAGAAATGAAACACCAATAGAAGTGGCCCGCCCGCTCCCCTCCCTCCCCAACCCGACCCCCGCCCAAAATAAATAAATAAATAAATCTTTAAAAAAAAAAAAAAAACAGACCACAGAGAATGGACAAAAGACAGGTATTAAAAATTGGCTCTCAAGGAGCTTACTGTCACTATTTTCTATTCATATAAACAAAATACAAAGGACTTCCTAGGCAGTCCAAGGATTAAGACTCTAGGTGAACAGGTTTGATCTCTGGCTGGGGAAGATCCCTCGTGCCTTGCAGTGTTGCAAAAAAAGACAAACAAACAACAAAACAAAGAAATCAATAGGATGGTTGTAACTAAAATGAGAATGGCATGCTCTAAAGAACTCAACTGAAAGAGTGTGGCAAGTTCCTCAAAACTTTGGTGCAACTGCAAATAAAAGTTTCTTCTTCTGCAAGACAGGGAGCCCACCACAGACTTTCCAAAGCTGGGAGGAAAGCGAATTGAGCAGGCAGCCAGCATGTGGTGGATGCTTGACAGACACAAGCTGTGATTGCTGTCACTGGAGTTAGGATTTCAGGGCCTGCGTAGAAGAGACCTGTCACCGCACTACTCTAAGCCAGAAAGCTCTCAATGTCAAGAATCATGGCTGGAAAAATCACCACTAAGTAAGCTTAAACAGGAATTCAAATGGCTTTGGCCCAGAGCTACCCTCACTCAACCCAAGAGAGAACTGTCCTTGACCTGGTGGGTATGTTACCATGGGACCCAGAAGGCCTCTCGAATCACAAAGGGACATGTCAAGTGCAAGGAGACCCAAGTAAGAAGGGAGAAAAAGTCAAACCACCACCACCTTCCAGAACAGCCCACACCACTATCATGTAACTTACCTCCCTGGATAGCATGATCAGCCAGGATGTGGGTGGAGATGCTGTCATCACCCCCAAATTATGTCTCATGGCTGAACTGCAAAGAAGTGATACAGCCAGAACCCCCATCTCCTGGTGTGAGGCCAGGACTCTTTCCCTCGACCACACCACCCACCCCCACAGGGATCTGAAAGCTCACCCTACAGACGTGGGCCTACAGCTCTGGACAAGAGTCCACCTTTCCTCATCATACGTAGTTAATGGAACACCTAGTATGCATTCACTGAATGACATGCCAAGCACTGTTCTTGAGACTGGGGCTGCAAGCCAGCTTCTGAGCCCTTGGCCCCAAGACAGACATCAAGTGCGTAAAGAACTGTTTATTTATAGATATAGGAAGGGCCAGGAGGACTTCCCTGGTGGCTCAGTGGTAAAGAATCCACCTGCCAATGTAGGAGACAGAGGTTCCATCCCTGGGTCAGGAAGGGCCCCTGGAGAAGGGAATGGCAACCCACTCCAATATTCTTGCCTGGAGAATCTAACAGACAGAGGAACCTGGTGGGCTACAGTCCATAGGTTCACAAAACAGTTGGACGTGACTTAGCGACTAAACAACAACAGCAGTAGTGCTGGGAGCTCGCAGTCCAGAGTACCATGGGGGAAGGTCATGGAGGGCCGGAGTCTCAGAGGTCTCAGGAGCACAGGCTGGGGCCTCAGAGGGTCTCAAAGCCTTTGAGCCACGGGCTATGAGGCTCAGGAGGTCAGCAAGATCTGGTTTTACAGGCCCTGTGACCACATAGATTGCACCCCCTCCTAAAAGTGTGGGGCGCTCCTACAGAGGAGCAGGAGCATCCAATCTGCAGTGAAAGAGTCCCGTGGCTGCAGCTCGGAGAGAGGAAGAGGACAAAAATGCAGGTACAGAGGTCGGTCAAACAGAAACCTTCCAACTCTGTTTTCACCACAACTTGCAGAATGAGAAAGACACTTTACTTTGCAATCCAGTATGCACACACACACGTAGTCTCCAAGACGCCGGCTACCAGTCTGACCCTTGTCAGTTTCTCAGCTTCCCTGAATCTAGGTCCTCCCCTGTGAGTCAAGGACAGGAACAACAATACCACTACTTCAGTTGTCGTCGAGAGAAATAAGTCAGTGTATGTAAAACACTTCGCAGTGTTCATCTTATTCTGTAAAACTCATTGTACACAGCACAACTTTCACAAAATAAAACTCAACCTTACCAGGTGTATTCCACTCTGATGCTTTCCTTCCATTCTATTTCTTTTTTTTTTCATACTGGCAAAAGGTGAACGTGGCTCAGTCATGTTTGACTCTTTGGGACCCCATGGACAAGCCATGGAATTCTCCAGGCAAGAATACTGGAGTGGGCAGTGGTTCCCTTCTACAGGGGATCTTCCCAACCCAGGAATCGATCCAGGGTCTCCTGCATTGCAGACAGATTCTCTACCAGCTGAGCTGCTAGGGAAGTCCCAATACTGGAAAAGATCCTCTAAATTAATCTCAGAACATAGTTACCTGGGTTATGACCTCCAGTTGGAGACAACGGCTTGAACCTGGATGTTGGCAACAGAGGAGACACAGCTGAGAGTTTGGGGAAATGACTGGTTACAGGCACAGGGGGAAGTTTCAGGTGACTCTGAAGCCTCTGGGTTGATGAGATTGTTAGGGGAACAACTGACTGAAACCACCCACCCTGGCCAGGCACCACAGTAACCATGTGCATGAGTTACCTTAAACGGGAGGTTTCAGTAAGAAACAAGGGACTCACAAGTTATCACCAATCTAAAGAATTTGAGGAAGGTCAGCAAGACCTGGTTT
This sequence comes from Tragulus kanchil, assembly GCA_022376925.1. Lineage (NCBI taxonomy): Eukaryota > Metazoa > Chordata > Mammalia > Artiodactyla > Tragulidae > Tragulus > Tragulus kanchil. The sequence continues at coordinate 98,970,177 of JAIOJX010000006.1, forward strand.
TACAGGCCCTGTGACCACATAGATTGCACCCCCTCCTAAAAGTGTGGGGCGCTCCTACAGAGGAGCAGGAGCATCCAATCTGCAGTGAAAGAGTCCCGTGGCTGCAGCTCGGAGAGAGGAAGAGGACAAAAATGCAGGTACAGAGGTCGGTCAAACAGAAACCTTCCAACTCTGTTTTCACCACAACTTGCAGAATGAGAAAGACACTTTACTTTGCAATCCAGTATGCACACACACACGTAGTCTCCAAGACGCCGGCTACCAGTCTGACCCTTGTCAGTTTCTCAGCTTCCCTGAATCTAGGTCCTCCCCTGTGAGTCAAGGACAGGAACAACAATACCACTACTTCAGTTGTCGCGAGAGAAATAAGTCAGTGTATGTAAAACACTTCGCAGTGTTCATCTTATTCTGTAAAACTCATTGTACACAGCACAACTTTCACAAAATAAAACTCAACCTTACCAGGTGTATTCCACTCTGATGCTTTCCTTCCATTCTATTTCTTTTTTTTTTCATACTGGCAAAAGGTGAACGTGGCTCAGTCATGTTTGACTCTTTGGGACCCCATGGACAAGCCATGGAATTCTCCAGGCAAGAATACTGGAGTGGGCAGTGGTTCCCTTCTACAGGGGATCTTCCCAACCCAGGAATCGATCCAGGGTCTCCTGCATTGCAGACAGATTCTCTACCAGCTGAGCTGCTAGGGAAGTCCCAATACTGGAAAAGATCCTCTAAATTAATCTCAGAACATAGTTACCTGGGTTATGACCTCCAGTTGGAGACAACGGCTTGAACCTGGATGTTGGCAACAGAGGAGACACAGCTGAGAGTTTGGGGAAATGACTGGTTACAGGCACAGGGGGAAGTTTCAGGTGACTCTGAAGCCTCTGGGTTGATGAGATTGTTAGGGGAACAACTGACTGAAACCACCCACCCTGGCCAGGCACCACAGTAACCATGTGCATGAGTTACCTTAAACGGGAGGTTTCAGTAAGAAACAAGGGACTCACAAGTTATCACCAATCTAAAGAATTTGAGGAAGGTCAAAAGAAGAGAGGAGACAACAGTCCATATGTCCTACCAACCTCTCAGAATCGACCTAGCTGGAATCCATCTTGGCTGAGCAATGAATGCATGCACTACCAGGAAGGACCCTGAGTCAGAAATATTGGCCAGAGACAATCAAGAAATGAATTCCATCACCATAAACTCCGAGACTGTGAGCCATGTGGCAGAGCAGTCCTCCTGGGTTCCCTTGCCCCAGGGCCCCCCACCCAAGCACCCCTCCTCAATAAAGTCTCCTGCCTGGTCAGCATGTGTGCCTCCCGGGACAATGCATTGCCAAGTGTTAGACAAGAGCTCACTCTCAGATCCCCAAAGGGGTCCCCCTTCCCACTGCAACGCTGCCATCTGAGATGGGGAACCTAGGACGGCGAACAGGTGTGTGTCTGTGGGAAAAGAGGGAGAGATCAGAGTCCATGGGCTAAACTTCCTGCCAGGAGGATTGGTGAGGGGACCAAAGGAGCCTTCACTTTCCACCAAGCAGGGAACCCCAGAGAGAGATCTCACACCAGAAGGATAGCTACGGATCCAGAATGCATTTTTCCAGACCGTACTGGGGAGGTGGAGAGCCTTTGTGAACCATGCCCACAGTGAGTAAGTGATAGAGGACCTGGGGATTCAGGGTTCCCGCCAAATGTCTTTCCTTGTCTGACCAACATCAAGCACTCATCACATTTAATTAAAGCCCATCTGCCTAGCTGTTTCCTCTACTAAGCAAGCTGCTTCAGGGCAGGGACCACCCTGGTTCATCCATCTTTCTACTCCCCAGGCCTCCCCAGATGGCTGCCATGCCTACTGCCTCCGGTAGGTACTCAACTCAACGATTCAACGTGATAAAACTCCCGAAAAGGCCACTTACAGTTCAGGACACTAGGATAAGGCACAGCAGATTGGGATGGAGAACAATCTGCCAGGAGAATCCATGGTCACTTAAGGGTGTGGCCCAGCAGCAACAAAAGAAGTCTGCAAAAATGCCTAGGAGGGATCTTCATAAGGGATTAGCCAGGCACCACAGTAACCATGTGCATGAGTTACCAAATTCATCAGGGACTCACAAGTTATCACCAATCTAAAGAATTTGAGGAAGGTCAAAAGAAGAGAGGAGACAACAGTCCATATGTCCTACCAACCTCTCAGAATCGACCTAGCTGGAATCCATCTTGGCTGAGCAATGAATGCATGCACTACCAGGAAGGACCCTGAGTCAGAAATATTGGCCAGAGACAATCAAGAAATGAATTCCATCACCATAAACTCCGAGACTGTGAGCCATGTGGCAGAGCAGTCCTCCTGGGTTCCCTTGCCCCAGGGCCCCCCACCCAAGCACCCCTCCTCAATAAAGTCTCCTGCCTGGTCAGCATGTGTGCCTCCCGGGACAATGCATTGCCAAGTGTTAGACAAGAGCTCACTCTCAGATCCCCAAAGGGGTCCCCCTTCCCACTGCAACGCTGCCATCTGAGATGGGGAACCTAGGACGGCGAACAGGTGTGTGTCTGTGGGAAAAGAGGGAGAGATCAGAGTCCATGGGCTAAACTTCCTGCCAGGAGGATTGGTGAGGGGACCAAAGGAGCCTTCACTTTCCACCAAGCAGGGAACCCCAGAGAGAGATCTCACACCAGAAGGATAGCTACGTATCCAGAATGCATTTTTCCAGACCGTATTGGGAGGTGGAGAGCCTTTGTGAACCATGCCCACAGTGAGTAAGTGATAGAGGACCTGGGGATTCAGGGTTCCCGCCAAATGTCTTTCCTTGTCTGACCAACATCAAGCACTCATCACATTTAATTAAAGCCCATCTGCCTAGCTGTTTCCTCTACTAAGCAAGCTGCTTCAGGGCAGGGACCACCCTGGTTCATCCATCTTTCTACTCCCCAGGCCTCCCCAGATGGCTGCCATGCCTACTGCCTCCGGTAGGTACTCAACTCAACGATTCAACGTGATAAAACTCCCGAAAAGGCCACTTACAGTTCAGGACACTAGGATAAGGCACAGCAGATTGGGATGGAGAACAATCTGCCAGGAGAATCCATGGTCACTTAAGGGTGTGGCCCAGCAAAAAACCAACTGTTCACAGACAAAAGAAGTCTGCAAAAAAAATGTGAAGACTCTGGAATGTGAGACAGGTATGGATCTTCATCATAATGATTGGAAGTATTAAGCAGTTCCTGGAGGGAATCAGGAATTCAAAGGAAAAATAAAACAGGAAAAATGAGGCATAGGGGGCTTCCCTGGTGGTTCAGTGGGTAAGGACACTGCCTTGCAGTGCAAGGGGCGCTGGGTCGATCCCTGACCTGGGAAGATCCCACATGCCATGGAGCAGCTGGATCAATGTGTCCAACTACTGAGCCAGCACTCTGGAGCGCATGCGCCCAGAGCTGGTGCTCTGCAGCGAGAGAGGCCACTGCGATGGGAGGCCCACACAGGCTAAAGAACAAAGACAGAAATAAATGAAAGACCAATAGACATGGCCCCTCCAAAAAAGTATTAAAAAAATGAGGCATAATGTGTGTATATCATTTGACCTCTTCCAAAGATCACCCTAGTGGCTCAGATGGTAAAGAATCTGCCTGCAACACAGGAGACCTGGGTTCAGCCCCTAGATCGGGAAGATCCCCTGGAAAAAGAAACAGCAATCCACTCCAGCATTCCTGCCTGGAGAATTCCATGGACAGAGGAGCCTGGCAGGCCACAGGTCATGGGGTCAAAAAGAGCTGGACACGACTGAGCAACTAACACACACGAAGGTCACCTTGGATGTTGGCTTTTTCTACATCACTCCTCTTGCTCTATTTTCCATCAGCTCAAGGCCTTCCCCGAATGCCTCTCTGTTTTCAGTCCCCTGCCATCCTCTAAGCCTAGCTCCTTGGAGGTTGCCTACTTTTCCTACCTCTATATAACTTGTTCCCTCCACGGACTGGCATGATATTCCATACCTTATGCATCCACCACCACCCCTGCACAGACAAGGCACCCAACAGGAGTTGATTATCTGGTTTTTATACTGATTAAGTTATGTTTGCATTAAATACCAAATTCAGACTCATATTTTCTAGTCTTACCCCCGTTAGTTGCAGCTGTTCCTAAGGCTGTCATTTTCATAGTAACAGCTATACTTATTAAGCACCTGCCACATACAATGCACAGCAGAGGACCTTAAATACAGCATCTCCTACAATTCTCAGTCTGTGGGTTGGGATTATTATTTCCATTTTACAGATGACAAGACTGAGACTTAAAAGACAACACAGCTGAGTAAGTGGCACCACTGGAATTTCAACCCAAGGCTGCTTAACTCCAAAGCCAAATAAATACGCCCTCACTCTGACATTTCAGCCCTCCTCCCCTGGCACGGAGGCTGGAGAACTGCCCATTGGATGTGGAGTCCACAGCCAACACTCCCAAAGACCTAAGCAGGGCTCAACTCAGAGAAAGCCACTTGGTTCAACCAAGGCTTTTTAAGTCGCATGCGCCCAGAGCTGGTGCTCTGCAGCGAGAGGCCACTGCGATGGGAGGCCCACACAGGCTAAAGAACAAAGACAGAAATAAATGAAAGACCAATAGACATGGCCCCTCCAAAAAAGTATTAAAAAAATGAGGCATAATGTGTGTATATCATTTGACCTCTTCCAAAGATCACCCTAGTGGCTCAGATGGTAAAGAATCTGCCTGCAACACAGGAGACCTGGGTTCAGCCCCTAGATCGGGAAGATCCCCTGGAAAAAGAAACAGCAATCCACTCCAGCATTCCTGCCTGGAGAATTCCATGGACAGAGGAGCCTGGCAGGCCACAGGTCATGGGGTCAAAAAGAGCTGGACACGACTGAGCAACTAACACACACGAAGGTCACCTTGGATGTTGGCTTTTTCTACATCACTCCTCTTGCTCTATTTTCCATCAGCTCAAGGCCTTCCCTGAATGCCTCTCTGTTTTCAGTCCCCTGCCATCCTCTAAGCCTAGCTCCTTGGAGGTTGCCTACTTTTCCTACCTCTATATAACTTGTTCCCTCCACGGACTGGCATGATATTCCATACCTTATGCATCCACCACCACCCCTGCACAGACAAGGCACCCAACAGGAGTTGATTATCTGGTTTTTATACTGATTAAGTTATGTTTGCATTAAATACCAAATTCAGACTCATATTTTCTAGTCTTACCCCCGTTAGTTGCAGCTGTTCCTAAGGCTGTCATTTTCATAGTAACAGCTATACTTATTAAGCACCTGCCACATACAATGCACAGCAGAGGACCTTAAATACAGCATCTCCTACAATTCTCAGTCTGTGGGTTGGGATTATTATTTCCATTTTACAGATGACAAGACTGAGACTTAAAAAGACAACACAGCTGAGTAAGTGGCACCACTGGAATTTCAACCCAAGGCTGCTTAACTCCAAAGCCAAATAAATACGCCCTCACTCTGACATTTCAGCCCTCCTCCCCTGGCACGGAGGCTGGAGAACTGCCCATTGGATGTGGAGTCCACAGCCAACACTCCCAAAGACCTAAGCAGGGCTCAACTCAGAGAAAGCTTTTGTACACTTGAGAAGGGCACAATTTATCAAGACCTATTCATTCATTCCCTACAAGCACATAGGTCAAGTCAAGCTTATTTTTAACTCTGTAAAAATAACTCTAATGAAAAAAAAGGGGGGGGGGCTAATGGCATCATTTGTTTTTGATAGAACATTTAAGGAATTCCCTGAGGAACACAAGTCCTAACCCTGGACCCTCTACGCTTCCAATGAAGGTGGCCTAGGTTCGATCCCTGGTTGGGGAACTAAGATCCCACAAGCCGTTTGATGTGGCTAAAAATACATTGTAATTAAAAAAATTTTTTAAGACTGTTTAATTAAACGAAGAAGCCAATGACACTCAGAATAATCAAATTATTAGGACCAGCTAGTTAATAGTCACAAAACTCATAACAGCCTCCCTATCTGCTATGTTTCAGTGCCCCCAATGCTCTCACATACATTACTGCATTTGAACATCTCAGTAACTGTGAGGTGATATCGTTACCCTGCTGCACAGATAGGGGAAAAAAAACTAAGGCAAGTTCAGTGAGTCCTTGAAGGTCACAATGCCTACAGGAGCTTGGTATAAGCGACAAAGGAAAGCCCCTCTGAGGAGCACCGGCACAGGGATACAAGGAAGGCCCTGGGGCAGCTGGGTCTCTCAATGACCCCACTCCTCCCAGCCTCTCTGCCTGCAGCTTCCTCCCATCCCCCCCACCCCCGGCAGCCCAGATGTCTCCTCCAGACAGGAAACCAGCCCACCGGGAGGTCTGACCTCACACCCTCTGTCTCACCACCTCAGAGGAAAAGGCTTAGCCCTGGAGCTCAAAACTCCGGGAAGATGTATCTGAAAACACATCAGCTCTGCCCCCCTGCGCCCCAGCCGTAGGCTGTGTGGTGCAATGCGGGGATGGACGGAGCTTCCCTCCGTCACATCCTCTCCCCTCTCCACAGTCTGCACCCCTCCCCTTGATCTCCTTGATCTGGCTGAGGGGTCCACAAGAGGCAAAACCAGTTTTATGCTTTCCCTTTGTCATCTGAACACAGGGGGCTGCCTCGCCCTCATGGTGAGACAGCACAGCCCTGCACTGGCAGCCCCAGAGAAACAGAGGCAGGGACAAACCCCACTGTAAACATCCCATTACATGGTTACAATGACTGCCTTAGAGGGAGACAGCTGAGGCCTCATCATTAATTCTTTCCTTTTAATAAAAAAAAGAGAAAGAGAGACTCAAGGGGTCCCCTGACTGGCCCAAGTAGGTCAAGGGTCCACTGACAGCACAGGAACCAATCAAGAACCACTCCTGGCAGGTTCCATGGTCAGACAGAGAAGAAGCACTTCCCAAGAAGAAGGGGAAGGGTCTAGCAATTTCAAGCAAAGGAGGAAGGTTTATTCAGGGCAGACGAAATATTATAAAAATAAGTACTTAGAAACCCTGCACACACATCTGCTAAGCCATTGCTCTTCCCAGCCCAGGTCCAGTTATCTCACTCTACACCATAGCTGACATTATTTGAGCATTAAATTGTGAATCTGTAACAGTAAAGAACAACCAGGACAGAATAAGGTGCTAATTGTAAAGATGCTTAGAGCATACAGAATTAGAAAAGAGAGCAATCAACACACCTATATACATCCCGTATTTATCCTAAAACTAGAGATCTCCACGCCACAATTTTGTGCCAGGAAGAAACAGAAACTGTTTCTCCATCAATGAAAGCCAGACCTGCCTCCCACCTCCCTTCCGCCTCCTCCATACAGCTGAGCAAAGGGTCTCTCTCTTGGCCCACGTCTTCTTAGTCCTCCACTCTGCCCAGGTGACAACTAAAGGCCCTTCTGCTGAGGAAAGAAGTAGAAATCAGAAACACAAACCCAAGTCAACCAAGACGAAGGCGTTTGTCCAATCCTCTGCAGAGAACTGAAGGGGGAACACACAAGGCAGGCACCTCGGTGTGTGTGCTGCACCCAGAGGGGCCCCAGGGGGAGGGAAGGAAGTGGACCGGAGGCAGGGGCCCCGCGGCTGCCCCGTGAGCAGCACTACAACCCGCTAGGGGTTTTCCTCTCTAATCAAACACTCCTGTAGCTCTTGTTACTGCTTTACCAATGTTCTTTGCTCTGTAGCTGGCTCTACAGGCTGCACATGATTCTGATGACTTCTAAAAGGAACCTAAGAATTGGGAATTTTGATCCTTCTCTCAAAGGTCTAACCTAAACCTGAATGTCTGAAACTACCCCCATTTCTCTAGTTCCAGCATTTTGCTCCTCTCCCTGAGCTGAGGCCACATTGTCTCCCTCCACAGACCAGAGTGGCTCAGGTGGGAAAGAGTCTGCCTGTGATGCAGGAGACCAGGGTTTGATCCTTGGCTCAGGAAGATCCCCTGGAGAAGGGCATGGCAACCCACTCCAGTATTCTTGCCTGGAGAAGCGCATGGACAGAGAAGTCTGGCAAGCTACATTCCATGGGGTCACAAAAGAGTTAGACACAACTTCGTGACTAGACAACAACAAACAACATGGTAGTGCTATGTTTAATGTTTTGAGGACCCCTTTAACATATTGTGAAACTATGAAATGCTACAAAGAAAAGCCAGAGGACACTGAAAGCAAAATCCAAAACTTCAGTGAGATCAAAGAAGTTTAAACAAAAAAAGTTTTTCTAATCTGAACCCTTCTTTCAATAAACTCAAGCCTGGGAAGAAGGAACTCAAACAGTACACTCTTTTTAAAAAGACCAAGAGCGCTAGCAGAAGAGAGTTAAGACATGCAGCTCTTATTGTTCAATTCTAAGTCCTGTCTGACTCTCTGCGACTCACGGACTGCAGCACACCAAGCTTCCCTGTCCTTCACTATCTCCCGGAGTCTGCCCAAACTTATGTTCCAGTCATGACCCTTCCGCCTCCTCCATACAGCTGAGCAAAGGGTCTCTCTCTTGGCCCACGCTTCTTAGTCCTCCACTCTGCCCAGGTGACAACTAAAGGCCCTTCTGCTGAGGAAAGAAGTAGAAATCAGAAACACAAACCCAAGTCAACCAAGACGGGCGTTTGTCCAATCCTCTGCAGAGAACTGAAGGGGGAACACACAAGGCAGGCACCTCGGTGTGTGTGCTGCACCCAGAGGGGCCCCAGGGGGAGGGAAGGAAGTGGACCGGAGGCAGGGGCCCTTGGCTGCCCGTGAGCAGCACTACAACCCGCTAGGGGTTTTCCTCTCTAATCAAACACTCCTGTAGCTCTTGTTACTGCTTTACCAATGTTCTTTGCTCTGTAGCTGGCTCTACAGGCTGCACATGATTCTGATGACTTCTAAAAGGAACCTAAGAATTGGGAATTTTGATCCTTCTCTCAAAGGTCTAACCTAAACCTGAATGTCTGAAACTACCCCCATTTCTCTAGTTCCAGCATTTTGCTCCTCTCCCTGAGCTGAGGCCACATTGTCTCCCTCCACAGACCAGAGTGGCTCAGGTGGGAAAGAGTCTGCCTGTGATGCAGGAGACCAGGGTTTGATCCTTGGCTCAGGAAGATCCCCGGAGAAGGGCATGGCAACCCACTCCAGTATTCTTGCCTGGAGAAGCGCATGGACAGAGAAGTCTGGCAAGCTACATTCCATGGGGTCACAAAAGAGTTAGACACAACTTCGTGACTAGACAACAACAAACAACATGGTAGTGCTATGTTTAATGTTTTGAGGACCCCTTTAACATATTGTGAAACTATGAAATGCTACAAAGAAAAGCCAGAGGACACTGAAAGCAAAATCCAAAACTTCAGTGAGATCAAAGAAGTTTAAAAAAAAAAAGTTTTTCTAATCTGAACCCTTCTTTCAATAAACTCAAGCCTGGGAAGAAGGAACTCAAACAGTACACTCTTTTTAAAAAGACCAAGAGCGCTAGCAGAAGAGAGTTAAGACATGCAGCTCTTATTGTTCAATTCTAAGTCCTGTCTGACTCTCTGCGACTCACGGACTGCAGCACACCAAGCTTCCCTGTCCTTCACTATCTCCCGGAGTCTGCCCAAACTTATGTTCACTGAGTCAGTGATACCATCCAACCATCTCATCCTCTGTCGCCCCCTTCTCCACCTGTCCTCAATCTTGCCCAGCATCAAGGCCCTTTCCAATGAGTCACCTCTTTGCATCAAATGATCAAAGTATTGAGTTTCAGCTTCAGTATCAGTCCTTCCAATGAATATTCAGAGGTGATTTCCTTTAAGATTGACTGGTTTGAACTCCTTGCTGTACAAGGGAGTCTTATGCCAACTCTAACAAGGGTTGCTGTATTTCCACAATACTTTTAACAAAATCATTCCTAAGCTAGGGGTCCACTCAAAACCACGAGGCAGGCTCTGAGACTTCTGAATCAAAGAAAACAGCTGGGGAGACCGAGCACAGGCCATAAACTGGAACGGCTTTCTGTTATCATGGAAGACTGGCTTCTTTGCTCTGGTTCTCACTTTCAGTAAAACCATTTTTCTCTTTGGAAAGACAGAAGTCCCTGGTGTAAAAGAAAAAAAAAAAAAGAATAAAATAGCACTCCTTAAAAAACAACCTTGTCATGTCATTTGCATCAGGAAAAGTGCATATTAAAGCAAGAATGAAATGCCACTCCACACCTATTAAAACGGCCAAAATCCAAATACTGATAATAACACCAAATGCTAGCAAAAATGTGGACCAACAGGAATTCTCATTCTCTGCTGGTGGGAACACAAGGCATTTTTGCACTAGAAGACTGACGATATCTTGGCAGTTTCTTATAAAATTAAAAATACTAAATATACTATATTTTTAGTATACTAAAAATACTCTTATCATCAATCCAGAAATCATACTCCCTGGTGTTCACCCAAAAGACGTGAAAATATATGTCCACGTGAAACCTGCACTTGGATGCTCTATTCATGACTGCCAAAACCTGGAAGCAACCAAGATATCCTTCAGTCGTGAATGGATAAACTGTAACACAGTTTATCCAGACAATGGCCTATTATTCAGTTCTAAAAGGAAAGAAACTTTTCCCTAAAAAGAAATAAATCAAGCCATGAAGAGTCATGGAGGAACTTCAAATGCACATTACTAAGTGAAAGAAGTCAATCTCAGAAGGCTACACACTGTATATTCCAACCATACGCCATCGTGAGAAAGGTAAACCCATAGGGACAGTAGAAAGACCAGTGGCTGCCAAGGGTTGCTGGGGCAGGAAGAATGACCAGGCAGCGAACAGGATTTTCGGCAGAAAAGCTCTGTACAGTGCTGCGCTTAGTTGCTCCTTGTCCTACTCTTCCCAACCCCAAGGGTTGCTGTATTTCCACAATACTTTTAACAAAATCATTCCTAAGCTAGGGGTCCACTCAAAACCACGAGGCAGGCTCTGAGACTTCTGAATCAAAGAAAACAGCTGGGGAGACCGAGCACAGGCCATAAACTGGAACGGCTTTCTGTTATCATGGAAGACTGGCTTCTTTGCTCTGGTTCTCACTTTCAGTAAAACCATTTTTCTCTTTGGAAAGACAGAAGTCCCTGGTGTAAAAGAAAAAAAAAGAATAAAATAGCACTCCTTAAAAAACAACCTTGTCATGTCATTTGCATCAGGAAAAGTGCATATTAAAGCAAGAATGAAATGCCACTCCACACCTATTAAAACGGCCAAAATCCAAATACTGATAATAACACCAAATGCTAGCAAAAATGTGGACCAACAGGAATTCTCATTCTCTGCTGGTGGGAACACAAGGCATTTTTGCACTAGAAGACTGACGATATCTTGGCAGTTTCTTATAAAATTAAAAATACTAAATATACTATATTTTTAGTATACTAAAAATACTCTTATCATCAATCCAGAAATCATACTCCCTGGTGTTCACCCAAAAGACGTGAAAATATATGTCCACGTGAAACCTGCACTTGGATGCTCTATTCATGACTGCCAAAACCTGGAAGCAACCAAGATATCCTTCAGTACGTGAATGGATAAACTGTAACACAGTTTATCCAGACAATGGCCTATTATTCAGTTCTAAAAGGAAAGAAACTTTTCCCTAAAAAGAAATAAATCAAGCCATGAAGAGTCATGGAGGAACTTCAAATGCACATTACTAAGTGAAAGAAGTCAATCTCAGAAGGCTACACACTGTATATTCCAACCATACGCCATCGTGAGAAAGGTAAACCCATAGGGACAGTAGAAAGACCAGTGGCTGCCAAGGGTTGCTGGGGCAGGAAGAATGACCAGGCAGCGAACAGGATTTTCGGGGCAGCGAAAACGCTCTGTACAGTGCTGCGCTTAGTTGCTCCGTCTTGTCCTACTCTTCCCAACCCCATGGACTTGAAAGAGGTGACTAGGCAGATTTGATAAGGAGGCCAGTGGGTCCCAAGGAGGAGGGGGAAGAAAAGGAGGAAGAGAAAGAAAGATATGCATTTTCTAGCCTGAAATGTTTGTTATGATAAGGATCAACCCTGAAACTAAGCTTATCAGCTTATGCTAATGTTGTGGGCCTAGCAAGGCCTTTACATTGAAATATCTCACTTGTAGCCCTAGCCTGGAGACTATCCTCTAGCTAATCTCATGTTAATGCTGTGGGTATGGGCCTGCAGGGTCTTTACAACCTTAAGATATTCTTTTGATCTATTATTTTAATAACTGACTGAAAACTACAAATTGTCTTGCTAGAACTGGCTAAGGGGGTATTCTTCTATCCCCTTTCCAGTGTCTATGCTGGGAGCTTTCTCTATCCCTTTTTCCTTTAATCAACTTTTCACTGCAGGAAGCTCTGAGGGACCAACACCAAGTCTTTTTGATCCCAATGAGAATTCTTCTCCGTTGGAGATCAAGAATCCAACACCGTTCACTGTAACCTGTCTACTGTCATCTATCAGATTGCAGCCCACCAGGCCCTCTCTCCATGGGGATTCTCCAGGCAAGAATCCTGGAGTAGGTTGCCACGCCCTCCTCCAGGGCATCTTCCTAACTCTGGGATCCAACCCAGATCTCCCGCATTTCAGATGGATACTAATTTACCATCTGAAACACCAAGGAAGCCCAAGAATATTGGAGCAGGTAGCCTCTCTGTTCTCCATGGGATCTTCCCAACCCAGGAATTGAACCAGGGTCTCCTGCATTGCAGGCAGATTCTTTACCAGTTGAGCTACCAGGGAAGCCCTGAAAATACTCTATATGATACCTCAGTGATGGACACATGCCAAAACCTAGACAGGTACATCTGTCCAAACCTGTACAGCACCAAGAACGGACTCTAAGATAAACTATGGACTCTGGGCAATTATGATGTGTCAGCTGATGAGGTTCATCAGTTTTATGAACTATACCACTCTGGTGGGGAGGTTGACAATGGGGAAGGTTATGTACTTCGTGGGAATGGGCAGGTGGAATGTGGGAAATCTCTACCTTCTCCTCAAGAGTGCTATGAACTAGAAACTGTTCTAAAATGTAAAGTCTTAGTAAAAAAAAATTTATGTCCTATCCCTCAGAATAACATTTCTCATCAGTTCTAAACCATGGGCACCACTTTAAGAATGCATTGCTTGAAACTCAGTCTGGGACCAAGGGAGAGCAAAGCGAGATGAGAAGCAGCCCAGGGTGCACATACACCCTCTCTCCGTACATGCCTCCAGCAGCTTTTATGAGACTGATCATCGCCGATGATTTTAGAAAGGAGGACAGTGACAAGACGGGAACAGGGAGGGACTGCACGAAACAGGACACGCTGACACCTTTAAATTAAGCGAAGAAGAAAATAGCTCTCTGGAGGCACGGTGAGCTAACCACAAATGACAAAACTGACTCTTCTGACACAAGCAAGACTTCAACATGACAGGCGCGGCTGGCAAGTCAGGAAGCAGGCAGGCAGGCTGGCAACATTCGCTGGGCAGGTGTTCGATTAGGTGTTCAATCAGACAACAACTCAATTAGCCCACTGTGCATGCCTGTCCCAGAGAACACAAAGATACACCTGAAATACCAGCGGTGGGCCTGAGATTAACTCCACAGCCCCACTTCTGACAAAAGCAGAATCTAGCAAAGATGCACGTGCAAAAGATAAAATTACTCCCTGATTAGCTCTAGTAAGCTCTTTAAAGTTCAAACTAAAACCAAGGCCAGGAAGGAAACAAAGTGAGAAAGTAGCTTATTATGAACCAAAAAGTCATGCCTTTCTCATGAGTGTCTCTCCCTGGTCGCTTCAGATACAGGCAGCTCCAGAGCCTGCACTGGGGCATGTTAACAATGGCAAAGTGAAAATCACTCAGTCATGTCCAACTCTTTGTGACCCCATAGACTGTAGCCTGCCAGGCTCCTCTGTCCATGGAATTCTCCAGGAAAGAATACTGGAGTGGCCATGCCCTCCTCCAGGGGATCTTCCCCAACCCAGGGACTGAGCCCAGGTTTCCCGCACTACTGATGGATTCTTTGCCATTTGAGCCATCAGGGAGGCCAGGCCTATAATCCTGGTCCCCTGGAAGGCCCTCCACTAAACAATATTGATAATGATGGTGATGGTGGTGGTGGTAGTGACAGCATCCTTGTGCTGAAAAATTTACAAACACATTATAATGAGGGCTTTACATATACTATCCCATTCAATCCTCAACAAACTCTAAGGCAGTAGTACTATTACTGGGCTTCCTGGGTGGCGCTAATGGTAAAGAACCCACCTGCCAATGCAGGAGACATAAGAGACACAGGTTCGATCCTTGGGTCAGGAAGATTCCCGGCAGGAGGGAATGGCATCCCACTCCAGTACTCTTGCCTGGAGAATCCCAAGGACAGAGGAGCCTGCTGGGCTACAGTCCACAGGGTCACACAGAGTCAGACACAACTGAAGTGACTTAGCATGCACGTGGTACTATTATTAGCCCATTTCACAGGTGAGGTGCAGAGGGGTTAAGCTACTTGCCCAACGTCATACAGCCTGTTATAAACTCAAGGAGATATGCAACAGCAAAGATGAATGTGGAAAGCATTATGCTAAGTGAAATAAACCTGACACAAAAACAAATACTATATGCTCTCACTTTTATGTGGAATCTAAGAAAGCCATACTCATAGAGAAGCAGAACGGGGGTTGCTGGGAGGTGGGTGAAGTCAGGGAGACAACAGTCAAAGAGGACAAACTTTCATTAAAGCTTTAGTGAAATAACCTGACACAAAACAACATGAATCTAGCAAAGATGCACGTGCAAAAGATAAAATTACTCCCTGATTAGCTCTAGTAAGCTCTTTAAAGTTCAAACTAAAACCAAGGCCAGGAAGGAAACAAAGTGAGAAAGTAGCTTATTATGAACCAAAAAGTCATGCCTTTCTCATGAGTGTCTCTCCCTGGTCGCTTCAGATACAGGCAGCTCCAGAGCCTGCACTGGGGCATGTTAACAATGGCAAAGTGAAAATCACTCAGTCATGTCCAACTCTTTGTGACCCCATAGACTGTAGCCTGCCAGGCTCCTCTGTCCATGGAATTCTCCAGGAAAGAATACTGGAGTGGCCATGCCCTCCTCCAGGGGATCTTCCCCAACCCAGGGACTGAGCCCAGGTTTCCCGCACTACTGATGGATTCTTTGCCATTTGAGCCATCAGGGAGGCCAGGCCTATAATCCTGGTCCCCTGGAAGGCCCTCCACTAAACAATATTGATAATGATGGTGATGGTGGTGGTGGTAGTGACAGCATCCTTGTGCTGAAAAATTTACAAACACATTATAATGAGGGCTTTACATATACTATCCCATTCAATCCTCAACAAACTCTAAGGCAGTAGTACTATTACTGGGCTTCCTGGGTGGCGCTAATGGTAAAGAACCCACCTGCCAATGCAGGAGACATAAGAGACACAGGTTCGATCCTTGGGTCAGGAAGATTCCCGGCAGGAGGGAATGGCATCCCACTCCAGTACTCTTGCCTGGAGAATCCCAAGGACAGAGGAGCCTGCTGGGCTACAGTCCACAGGGTCACACAGAGTCAGACACAACTGAAGTGACTTAGCATGCACGTGGTACTATTATTAGCCCATTTCACAGGTGAGGTGCAGAGGGGTTAAGCTACTTGCCCAACGTCATACAGCCTGTTATAAACTCAAGGAGATATGCAACAGCAAAGATGAATGTGGAAAGCATTATGCTAAGTGAAATAAACCTGACACAAAAAAACAAATACTATATGCTCTCACTTTTATGTGGAATCTAAGAAAGCCATACTCATAGAGAAGCAGAACGGGGGTTGCTGGGAGGTGGGTGAAGTCAGGGAGACAACAGTCAAAGAGGACAAACTTTCACTTATGAAATGAATACATTATAGGGATGGACTAGACAACATGGTGGGCTTCCCTGGTGGTCCAATGGGTAAAGAGTCCACCTTGTAGTGCAAGGGCCACCAGTTTGATCCCTGGCCTGGGAAGATCCAACATGCCGTGCAGCAGCTGGACTGGTGTGTCCAACTGCAAGCCAGTGCTCTGGGGCGCATGTACCCAGTGCCAGTGCTCTGCAACGAGAGAGGCTTATGCAATGGGAGGTCCACACAGGACAAAGAATAAAGACAGATGAAAATACATAAATAGAAAAAACAATAAAAGAGGCCAAAGTTTAAATATATATATATATATACACACACATACAACATGGTGACTTTGGTTAATAATATCATACGCTTAAAATTTGTTCCAAGAGTAGATCTTAAGTGTTCTCACCACACATAACAGAAGTAACTATGTGAAGTGATGCATGTGTTAATTTACCTGACTGTGATCATCATTTCACAATGTGTATGTACATCAAATCATCTTACAGTATTCCTTAAAAATATATACTTTTATTTTTTATTTAATTTTAATTTTTAACAGAGTTTTGTTGTTAACTGCCACACATTAACCTGAATCCAAAAATATACACTTTTTATTTGTGACATATGCTTCGGTACAGCTGGGAAAAATCGCAGGGGAAAAATGCACAGGAAGGATGGAAACCTAGGTCTTGCTGAAATCTGTGCTGTCAACCCCTATATTAAACACTTGACTGTTTCCCAACAAGGCAGGAAGTCACATTTTCAACTAAAATGTCCACCAGAAACTTCCTATCACTGGATAATTTTTATTGCCTATCACCTTTCCCTCCATCACTAAAACAAAAAGCACTAAAGGGGATGTAAAGAACAAAAATACTTTAACTTTGTGGAAAAAGAAGGCTTAAGACTCTGGGCTTCCCCTGGTGGTCCAGTGGGTAAGGACACCGCCTTGCAGTGCAAGGGGCGCCGGTTCGAGCCCTGGCCTGGGAAGATCCACGTGCAGCGGAGCGGCTAGACTGATGTGTCCAATCACCGAGCCGGAGCTCTGGAGCGCATGCGCCCAGAGCCGGGGCTCTGCAACGACAGACGCCACCACGATGGAAGGCCCGCAGGAGCCAAAGAACGAAGAGGAATGAAAATAGACAAATGAAACACCAATAGAAGTGGCCCGCCCACTCCCCTCCCTCCCCAACCCGACCCCCGCCCAAAGTAGATAAATAAATAAATCTTAAATTAGGAAAAAAAAAAAAAAAAAAAAGACTCTCCAGCCCAGACAGCAGAGCCACAGAAGGGGTTAGACTCAGACCTGAAAAATAAACAGGCTGAAGCCAAAGCCACTGCCCCTTGGCATTTTGTCTGGCCCCTCGCACTTTCAACAAGTTCCATATTTATTTTCATGTAGTTAATTTTGACTCAATAGTGGTCCTGCCAAGCCCAGTTAGTGATTTCAGAAATCAGTTTGACTCACCAGATCTTGGCCTTCCACTCAAAACATCACCAAATCACCAGTTAATTCATAAGCACGGCTATGTTCCGTTTCCAAAAATAGTTACTTTTAAAAATTGTGGTTAGAAAATGACATTACAAAAACAAAAAATGACATTACATTGAAACTGATGCTTTCTGATTAAATAAAAAGCACCTGGTTTTTCTAAGAAATGCCATGTATATCCTCAGATACCGCAGCGATGGTGCCATCTCACTGTATATGGAAGAGGCTTTTTTTTCTAAACTGAAACCAGAATATCTCCCTGCACAGTCACCCGCGCCACTGCAATGCCCACGATCTTTCACAACCACACCCCAGGGTTGGGCTTCGAGTTTCGTTCAAGATCTACAACCTTCACAGAGCTGGAATTCTACAAGGGGCCCCATGCAGTAAGCCCAGCTGGACCAACCCAATGAATCACTGGATAATTTTATTGCCTATCACCTTTCCCTCCATCACTAAAACAAAAAGCACTAAAGGGGATGTAAAGAACAAAAATACTTTAACTTTGTGGAAAAAGAAGGCTTAAGACTCTGGGCTTCCCCTGGTGGTCCAGTGGGTAAGGACACCGCCTTGCAGTGCAAGGGGCGCCGGTTCGAGCCCTGGCCTGGGAAGATCCACGTGCAGCGGAGCGGCTAGACTGATGTGTCCAATCACCGAGCCGGAGCTCTGGAGCGCATGCGCCCAGAGCCGGGGCTCTGCAACGACAGACGCCACCACGATGGAAGGCCCGCAGGAGCCAAAGAACGAAGAGGAATGAAAATAGACAAATGAAACACCAATAGAAGTGGCCCGCCCACTCCCCTCCCTCCCCAACCCGACCCCCGCCCAAAGTAGATAAATAAATAAATCTTAAATTAGGAAAAAAAAAAAAAAAAAAAAGACTCTCCAGCCCAGACAGCAGAGCCACAGAAGGGGTTAGACTCAGACCTGAAAAATAAACAGGCTGAAGCCAAAGCCACTGCCCCTTGGCATTTTGTCTGGCCTCTCGCACTTTCAACAAGTTCCATATTTATTTTCATGTAGTTAATTTTGACTCAATAGTGGTCCTGCCAAGCCCAGTTAGTGATTTCAGAAATCAGTTTGACTCACCAGATCTTGGCCTTCCACTCAAAACATCACCAAATCACCAGTTAATTCATAAGCACGGCTATGTTCCGTTTCCAAAAATAGTTACTTTTAAAAATTGTGGTTAGAAAATGACATTACAAAAACAAAAAATGACATTACATTGAAACTGATGCTTTCTGATTAAATAAAAAGCACCTGGTTTTTCTAAGAAATGCCATGTATATCCTCAGATACCGCAGCGATGGTGCCATCTCACTGTATATGGAAGAGGCTTTTTTTTCTAAACTGAAACCAGAATATCTCCCTGCACAGTCACCCGCGCCACTGCAATGCCCACGATCTTTCACAACCACACCCCAGGGTTGGGCTTCGAGTTTCGTTCAAGATCTACAACCTTCACAGAGCTGGAATTCTACAAGGGGCCCCATGCAGTAAGCCCAGCAATGAGTCACTCAATCTCTCTTCATATGAATCATGAAGACGAGAGCAGCAGATAAGGATTCCCACTCGCTGATCGGATGCCAAGCACTATGCAAAAGGGCCCTAGCTCCAGTTTTCTCGTCATCCTTACCGTACTCTGCGGTAGGTGCCCTTGTTGCCCACAGCTTAAAGACGGAGAGAGTGGAGCTTAGTAGGACTGAGAGAGTTACCCGGGGCCACAGGACTGCACACACACAGTGCAAACCCGGGTCCCTCAGACCTCAGAGCCAAGTTCTTAGCCATCACATCCTGGGTGGCTCTCTGCTCTCCTCACACACAAAGCCAGGGAAGGACCACCTGTCGTCTCCTCTTGGGGACAGTGGAGGGCGGGGTCTGCTTCTTCCAGGCTGAAAGGAACACTCTGAGGAGCTCTCCCAGACTTACCAGTTGACTAGCTCTGTACCCAGCACTGAGTCAAAAAAGATGCAGGGAGCATGAAAAGAAAGAGAAAGCAGATCTCTGCCCCCAAGGACTTGACCCTGTAAACTACATGGACCTAAACAAATCCCTACGTCTCTAGGGCATTTTTGGCCATGAAACGTTATTTCCAGTCAGAAATGTATTTCCATCATGATCTGGGACACGTGCACACGTATGAAGCCTTCACCATGTCTGACACACTGATACTTTCTAATTCTTTCCTTCATTTTAAATCCAGGTATAGTTGATTTATAATATTACAGCAGTCTCAGGTGTACACCATAATGATTCAGCATTTTTATAGATTATATTCCATTGAAAATTATTATCAAATATTAACTATATTTTCACAGCTGTACAAGATATCCTTGCACGCTCAGTGGCTCAGTTGTGTCCAATGGTTTGCATCCCTGTGGACTATTGCCCACCAGGTTCCTCTGTCCATGGGATTTTCCAGGCAAGAATATCTGAGTGGGTTGCCATTTCCTCCTCCAGAGGATCTTCCCAACCTAAGAATCCAACCCCAGTCTCCTGCGTCTCCTGCACTGCAGGCGGATATTTTAACTGCTGAGCAATCAGGGAGCTCCCCCCACACACTATATATCCATGCTGCTTATTAATTTTATACATAGTAGTCTGTATCTCTTAATCCCATACTCTTATGTCCCTTTCCTTTATGATTTGTTTATTTATTTTTGCCACACCACACATGGCGTATGCAGGATCTAGGTTCCCCAACCAGGGATGGAACCTGTGTGCCCTGCATTGAGAGTGTAGAGTCTTAACCACTGGACCACCAAGGAGGTCCTTTTTTTTTTTTTTCCAGTCGATTCTGTAACTATGGATTCTGGATGACAGCTTGAAAAGCCCTGCTCTAGAATGTCCTAATTTTGTTCTAACATAAAAAATAAATAAAATAAGAAGGCAAAAAATATCAGGAAGCTATCCCTTCCATCTCATTGAAATGTCTTAGGCTGTCAAGTTACTTAAATGTGTAAGGCTGGGTTTGTCCCCAGGGCAGACGCAGCAGTGTATCAGGTTGGTTAGCGGCCTGAGATCTGGAATGGGCCGACCTGCATTCAGAGGCTGACTGACTCGTCTGCTCATTAGCTGGGTGACGCCTCCAGATCTTCAACTATAAAATAGGAGCTAATATCACTCACCCTTGGACTTGATACAAGGCCCCAGCCTAGCATCTGGTTCCATGTTCCTCAACAGAGGTGCTGGGGCCATAGGGTGGGAAGGGAGGCGGGCCTGTCTATGCGACAGGTGGGAACCTCCGAGGACTTTCAGCCTCCCAGGCCACACAGCTCCCAACGCCCCTGGTGGTTGAGAGCCAGTTCTGCAAATTACAGGTATAGTTGATTTATAATATTACAGCAGCCTCAGGTGTACACCATAATGATTCAGCATTTTTATAGATTATATTCCATTGAAAATTATTATCAAATATTAACTATATTTTCACAGCTGTACAAGATATCCTTGCACGCTCAGTGGCTCAGTTGTGTCCAATGGTTTGCATCCCTGTGGACTATTGCCCACCAGGTTCCTCTGTCCATGGGATTTTCCAGGCAAGAATATCTGAGTGGGTTGCCATTTCCTCCTCCAGAGGATCTTCCCAACCTAAGAATCCAACCCCAGTCTCCTGCGTCTCCTGCACTGCAGGCGGATATTTTAACTGCTGAGCAATCAGGGAGCTCCCCCCACACACTATATATCCATGCTGCTTATTAATTTTATACATAGTAGTCTGTATCTCTTAATCCCATACTCTTATGTCCCTTTCCTTTATGATTTGTTTATTTATTTTTGCCACACCACACATGGCGTATGCAGGATCTAGGTTCCCCAACCAGGGATGGAACCTGTGTGCCCTGCATTGAGAGTGTAGAGTCTTAACCACTGGACCACCAAGGAGGTCCTTTTTTTTTTTTCCAGTCGATTCTGTAACTATGGATTCTGGATGACAGCTTGAAAAGCCCTGCTCTAGAATGTCCTAATTTTGTTCTAACATAAAAAATAAATAAAATAAGAAGGCAAAAAATATCAGGAAGCTATCCCTTCCATCTCATTGAAATGTCTTAGGCTGTCAAGTTACTTAAATGTGTAAGGCTGGGTTTGTCCCCAGGGCAGACGCAGCAGTGTATCAGGTTGGTTAGCGGCCTGAGATCTGGAATGGGCCGACCTGCATTCAGAGGCTGACTGACTCGTCTGCTCATTAGCTGGGTGACGCCTCCAGATCTTCAACTATAAAATAGGAGCTAGTATCACTCACCCCTTGGACTTGATACAAGGCCCCAGCCTAGCACCTGGTTCCATGTTCCTCAACAGAGGTGCTGGGGCCATAGGGTGGGGAAGGGAGGCGGGCCTGTCTATGCGACAGGTGGGAACCTCCGAGGACTTTCAGCCTCCCAGGCCCCACACAGCTCCCAACGCCCCCTGGTGGTTGAGAGCCAGTTCTGCAAATTAAACGCTGTTGATGACTAGCCCCACAGCCTCTCCACGATGTCAAGTGACCCAAATGCCTTCACATCTTTGATAAAAGACCAATTCTTTTCCACATGAAAGTATGACATGTGATATGCCTAAGCTATTAAGGGGCCTAGGCCAAGTGCCTGCCCTCACAACTTGCCCTCAAGCTGGGCAGATGAACAGGTAAACAGGTGATCGTAACTCACTGTGCCAGGTGGTATAACTGAAACCTAGGAGCCCAGGGAGATAGAAGCTTATGCTGCCAAGGTCTGCTCCTTAATCCTATTTGTAATTATTTTAGTAGAAAAAAAACACAGCTCACAATTTGCTAGTGTATTAAGAATTAGAAACTACCACCACCAAGCCCCAAAGAAAAGCATCCTTGTCAGTTGCTGCTGTTTAGTCGCTCAGTCCTGTCCGACTCTGAGACCCCATGGGCTGTAGTTGCCAGGCTCCTCTGTCCATGGGGTTTCTCAGGCAAGAATACAGGAGTGGTGGCCATTTCCTCCTCCAAGGGATCTTCCTGACCCAGGGATCCAACCCACATCTTCTGCATTACAGGTGGGGTTCTTTACCAAGCCAGCAGGGAAGTCCATCCTTGGATGTAGTCATTGTACTATTAGGACTAGGACGAATCCAAAACAGTAAGTTTCCTGAGACTAGAAGTAAAAGGCGAATATCCCTTCCATCTCATTGAAATGTCTTAGGCTGTCAAGTTACTTAAATGTGTAAGGCTGGGTTTGTCCCCAGGGCAGACGCAGCAGTGTATCAGGTTGGTTAGCGGCCTGAGATCTGGAATGGGCCGACCTGCATTCAGAGGCTGACTGACTCGTCTGCTCATTAGCTGGGTGACGCCTCCAGATCTTCAACTATAAAATAGGAGCTAGTATCACTCACCCCTTGGACTTGATACAAGGCCCCAGCCTAGCACCTGGTTCCATGTTCCTCAACAGAGGTGCTGGGGCCATAGGGTGGGGAAGGGAGGCGGGCCTGTCTATGCGACAGGTGGGAACCTCCGAGGACTTTCAGCCTCCCAGGCCCCACACAGCTCCCAACGCCCCCTGGTGGTTGAGAGCCAGTTCTGCAAATTAAACGCTGTTGATGACTAGCCCCACAGCCTCTCCACGATGTCAAGTGACCCAAATGCCTTCACATCTTTGATAAAAGACCAATTCTTTTCCACATGAAAGTATGACATGTGATATGCCTAAGCTATTAAGGGGCCTAGGCCAAGTGCCTGCCCTCACAACTTGCCCTCAAGCTGGGCAGATGAACAGGTAAACAGGTGATCGTAACTCACTGTGCCAGGTGGTATAACTGAAACCTAGGAGCCCAGGGAGATAGAAGCTTATGCTGCCAAGGTCTGCTCCTTAATCCTATTTGTAATTATTTTAGTAGAAAAAAAACACAGCTCACAATTTGCTAGTGTATTAAGAATTAGAAACTACCACCACCAAGCCCCAAAGAAAAGCATCCTTGTCAGTTGCTGCTGTTTAGTCGCTCAGTCCTGTCCGACTCTGAGACCCCATGGGCTGTAGTTGCCAGGCTCCTCTGTCCATGGGGTTTCTCAGGCAAGAATACAGGAGTGGTGGCCATTTCCTCCTCCAAGGGATCTTCCTGACCCAGGGATCCAACCCACATCTTCTGCATTACAGGTGGGGTTCTTTACCAAGCCAGCAGGGAAGTCCATCCTTGGATGTAGTCATTGTACTATTAGGACTAGGACGAATCCAAAACAGTAAGTTTCCTGAGACTAGAAGTAAGGCGAATGTTCAAGGTCACATGACAAACATCCCAAAATTGGAATCTCTGACGATCAAAAATCACTGACTGCTTTTCCATTTCCTCTGGAACTTGCTCTATACTTCTCTAGAATCCAAATTACAAAAGGGAGGGAGGCTGGGTAGGATGAAAGGCCTCCCATGAAGTGGTCAAAAAAATCTAAGACTGAATCTGCTAGATGTTTAAGTAGGTCTTCTAAAAGACAAAGCCTCAAGTTTATACAGTAAAAGTCATCTCAAGATTATACAGTCATTGCATATGTGTTCACTAAAAGCAGTAATGCATCCAATGTGTACCTCTGAAATACTCAATATGATGTGACTTTAAAAATCTAAAAATACTGTTACCACATGATCCAGCAATCCTACCCCTGGGCATCTATCTGGGAAAAAATGAATACTCTAACTTGCCTTAGATACATGCACCCCAATATCCATAGAGGCACTGTGTACAACAGCCAAGAGAGGGAAGCAACCATGACAGATGAACGGATAAGAAGATGTGATACATACACACTGGGGAATAGTACTCAGTCATAAAAACAAATGAAATAATGCAGCAACATGGTTGGCTTAGAGATAATCCTACTAAATGAAGTCCGTTATACAGAGAAAGACAAACAGCATATGATTGCATGAACATGTGCAATCTAAACTACGACACAAATGAACTCATTGACAAAACAGAAACAGACTCACAGACACCGAAAATAAACACATGGTTACCAAAGGGGAAAGGGGAGGGGGGTGGGATAAATTAGGAGTTTGTGATGAACAAATATAGACTAATACCTATAAAATAGATAACCAACAAGGGACTGTTATTTGATATCTTATAATAACCTAGAGTGGAAAAGAATATGAAAATGTATATATATATATATATATATGTATGTATGTATGTATAACTGAATCATTTTGCTGCACACTGACACTAACACAACATTGTGAATCTACCATCAAGTGTGTGTGCACGTGTGTTCAGTCAAGTCAGACTCTGTGACCCCACGGACTGTTTCCTGCCAGGCTCCTCTGTCCATGGGATTTTCCAGGCAAGGATACTGGAGTAGGTTGTCATTTCCTTCTCCAGGGGATCTTTCCAACTCAGGGATTGAACCTGCATCTTCTACATCTTCTGCATTGAAGAAGGATTCTTTACCATTGAGCCATTGGGGAAGGCAAATTAACCACACTTCCATTTGAAAAGAAAAGAAAATATCTATTTCTAAAACTCTATTCTGGCCTTTCATTTTGTAAACTCCTGGGCTTGGGTACTTGAGGTTGGTTATGTGGTTAACAAGGACTCCCTGAGCGCCCTTGTCCCAGCAAATGAACCAAATGCCGGATACCCAACCCCAAAACCAGAAATCTTGGAAGATATCTAGCTAAAATTAGGCTTCCTATGCTTCATCCTCTCCCTCTTGCTGTGGAGGAGGGAGTTTACAGCAGAGGTCAGTTACCAAGGTTCCTGGGGCAGCGGGAGTTTCTCAGGCCTCTGCACCTATAGCTAAAGGTTTATGATATCTCCAAGTCATGGTGGTTTAAAATAAAGACAGAAAATAATACCCTGTTGGTTGAGTTCCAGGTGACTTCATGTACGCTGTCTCACTTACATCTCACCCAGGTCTTTAGATATTATTATTACACCCATCTTACTGGACACAGACTCAGGTTAAGTAAAAAGCCAGGACATGACTGGGAGGGACCCTAGGATGGGCCACGATGCTGCTGCCCCCAGACCCCACTGTGTCCCTGCCAGTGAGGGTAGCACTTGAAGGAGGCACACTTTCACTTCCAGAAGACAACTGATTTAAAAACTAATACCCACGTTGATGTTTTGTCTGAAACTTTCAGAAGAGGCTGTGAAGTAGGCCACCTTAAAGCCTCAGGTCTGTGAGGTCCCTTAAGAGCCCCTGTCTGAGGACTTCCCTGGCGGTCCATCCAGTGGTTAAGAATCCACCTGCCATAACAGGGGACAAAGGTTCGATCCCTGGTCCAGGAAGATTCTACAGGCTATAGCGCAACTAAGCCCGCGTGCCACAACTTCTGAGCCTGTGCTCTGGAGCCCGTGCTACGCAAAAAGAGAAGTCACTGGAGTGAGAAACCTGCACACTGCAACTAGCGCATGGCCCAGCTCTCCGTCAGCTGAGAAAGCCCATGTGCAGCAACAAAGATTTAGTGCAACCAATACATACCTAAATAAAATTTGTAAAAAAATAGAAAAGACAAAGAACCACTGTGAACTGGGGGAGATGATGGCTTGCTGGGAGCACTGGGTGAGGCAAGCCTGCACAAAGCACCAAAGAACTCAACACACCTGCAAATATAAACAAGCAGGAGCAGCGCAGTACTGCCAGGACTCTGTATGTAGCTTAGCGGGGAAGAAACTGCAGAGAAAAAGGCAAAGCAATCACCCCTCCCCACCGAAGCTGGTGTTTACTCCTCAAAAACGCAGGGGACGCACAGAGTGTTGAAGACAGAGCGTGGGCAGCCCAGGTCCGCAGAGCAGGAGGCTGAACTGAGTCCATCAGCCCCATGTTTGTCTCTCCATGGACCTCACCACCTCACTGCACACCCAAGCTTTTAGGCAGGAACACCTAGAGAGAAAGAGGGAAACGGGAGAAGAATCCAACCAAGAGTAAAAATCCTAAAGATTCTGCGGTCCACTGAGACCAGAGAGGTAGCCTAAAATGTAACTCCATTGACAAACAGAAGCCTTTCTGAGTTGGGGGAGCTGCATCCCCAACACCCACATCTGTTCCGTCCTGGGAGGAAGGTCACAGCTCACCTCATAACAGGCCAAGAGCTGCTACCAGGCTCCCCACGCCCAGCCGGGGCTGTCTTCCGTTCTCAGGGAACCCAAGACCAAGTGGAACAAGAGGCCATACTCTGGTCAGAAGAGATTTTGGGTTCATCTGCTCAATGTTGAGGCAGTCTGGGGGTTGGGAAAGGGAGTATTGGTTGAGTTAAGATCCACTGCCTTTAAACAAAAGTTGGGAACAGAAGAGGCTGTGAAGTAGGCCACCTTAAAGCCTCAGGTCTGTGAGGTCCCTTAAGAGCCCCTGTCTGAGGACTTCCCTGGCGGTCCATCCAGTGGTTAAGAATCCACCTGCCATAACAGGGGACAAAGGTTCGATCCCTGGTCCAGGAAGATTCTACAGGCTATAGCGCAACTAAGCCCGCGTGCCACAACTTCTGAGCCTGTGCTCTGGAGCCCGTGCTACGCAAAAAGAGAAGTCACTGGAGTGAGAAACCTGCACACTGCAACTAGCGCATGGCCCAGCTCTCCGTCAGCTGAGAAAGCCCATGTGCAGCAACAAAGATTTAGTGCAACCAATACATACCTAAATAAAATTTGTAAAAAAATAGAAAAGACAAAGAACCACTGTGAACTGGGGGAGATGATGGCTTGCTGGGAGCACTGGGTGAGGCAAGCCTGCACAAAGCACCAAAGAACTCAACACACCTGCAAATATAAACAAGCAGGAGCAGCGAGTACTGCCAGGACTCTGTATGTAGCTTAGCGGGAAGAAACTGCAGAGAAAAAGGCAAAGCAATCACCCCTCCCACCAAGCTGGTGTTTACTCCTCAAAAACGCAGGGGACGCACAGAGTGTTGAAGACAGAGCGTGGGCAGCCCAGGTCCGCAGAGCAGGAGGCTGAACTGAGTCCATCAGCCCCATGTTTGTCTCTCCATGGACCTCACCACCTCACTGCACACCCAAGCTTTTAGGCAGGAACACCTAGAGAGAAAGAGGGAAACGGGAGAAGAATCCAACCAAGAGTAAAAATCCTAAAGATTCTGCGGTCCACTGAGACCAGAGAGGTAGCCTAAAATGTAACTCCATTGACAAACAGAAGCCTTTCTGAGTTGGGGGAGCTGCATCCCCAACACCCACATCTGTTCCGTCCTGGGAGGAAGGTCACAGCTCACCTCATAACAGGCCAAGAGCTGCTACCAGGCTCCCCACGCCCAGCCGGGGCTGTCTTCCGTTCTCAGGGAACCCAAGACCAAGTGGAACAAGAGGCCATACTCTGGTCAGAAGAGATTTTGGGTTCATCTGCTCAATGTTGCGAGGCAGTCTGGATGGGAGGGGAGTTTGGGGAAAAAGGGATGTAACTATAAGTATGGTTGCATTGCTGTGCACCTGAAGCTATCACAGCAGGCTTCATCAGCTACACTCCAACATAAAATAAAAAGGTTTTCAAAAATTAACAAAGAAGAACCTGGCTTCAAATCTCTGGCCCTGCAACTTACACACGAGGTCTGTTGGTATCACTCTGATTTTGTTTCTTGGCCTACAAAACAGGGACAGTAATTCCCTATTTTCCAAAGTTGTTTTGAGGATTACATGAAACAATGTATTTCAAAGGTTCGATCAGTAGCAAGTAGCTCTTACTAACCCTAAGCAGAAGCCAACCAGCTCTGGGTAATAACTAGATTTCATTCTTTAAAAGAGAAAGGGTTTGGCAAGTTACAGAGGACTGACCCTTTCCAGAAAAATCAAGGCAGCAGAGGTGGGAAAACTACACTCCTCCACCTTCCGGAAGGATTCAGAAACCTCTCCAACACCAGCGCCCCTAATGGAAGACGTGGCTGGCACGTTTCCTTACCTCCAGACTCTTCGCACTTTATAAATATACCACATGACCGACAAGAGAGTGCTCGCTGCCAACCTCCTGGGCAACAAGTTCAACAATATTTGATCCGGAAATTAAATGTCCAGGCAGCCCGGCCATACTCAGTTCAAAATAGATCCCTGTGACCTACTTAGTCTTCCTGTACCATTCCCAAAGCCAGACCCAAGGGGGCAGGTGGGGCCCCTGACTTCCGCAGGGCCCTGCACAGAACCTTTGGCTTTCCTGTCATTCAAAACATGCCCTGAGGGCTTCCCCTGGTGGTCCAGCGGGTAAGGACACCGCCTTGCAGTGCAAGGGGCGCCGGTTCGAGCCCTGGCCTGGGAAGATCCCACGTGCCGCGGAGCGGCTGGACCGATGAGCCAGAGCTCTGGAGCGCATGTGCCCAGAGCCGGTGCTCTTCTACGACAGAGGCCACCGCGATGGGAGGCCCACAGGAGCCAAAGAACAAAGACAGATGAAAATACAGAAATGAAAGACTAATAGAAGTGGTCCGCCTGTCCCCTCGCTCCCCAACCCGACCCCCGCCCAAAATAAATAAATAAATCTTTAAAAAAAAAAAAAAAAAAAAAAAAACATGCCCTGAAACAGTGATGGCTCAAGAAATTATCTTGCGAGTAGCCAGGCTGAAACTTTAGCTTTAAAACAGATAATTCAAATGGCTGTTAAAAAGCAAAGTCTCAAATTCACGCCAACAGTCCCCATGATGTATTTTCATTCATGCAGACAACAAGCTACTGCTCCTCTTGGAGGACCATTTTCAAGCTACCTATCCCTCACCTCATAGCTGTTTCTGGAGTATCTATATCTCGCCCAGGACACAGTAAGCTTTTTGAGATCTTGTCTTCTTTATCATGATATTCCAGAATCTTGCACAGCACGGTGTCTTACTGCAGAAAGAAGCAAGCACGGTGTCCACCCTGGGATGGTGACAGCCTTCCCTCACCAGCAAGTCCCCCAGGCCCAGCCCACTCCTGTGCTTTCTCTCTTCAAGATGAGGGCAGAGAAGCAGACTTTACTTGCTCTTAAGATGAGGAAGGCAGACAAGACCAGGGAAAGTGGCTATAGCTTCAACCACCAGGTAGCCACAAAATGACCTCCTCTACTACAATTCATTTCTCTAGGAAGAGAGTCCTGGGGCGAAAGAGGGTGGAATGGGCCAAAGCCAAGGACCTTGGCAGAGACATAGGCCAGTAAAATCTCAGCGCATTCCAACAGACAGTACTAGGTAGACAATGAAACACTCTATTTCACCAACTAAGCAATGGTAGACAAAGCAAGCCAAAGCCAAAGGGAAGAAGTGGAAGCAAACCTGCTGTCCTTCTTGACCAAATCCACCCTCCTCAGATCTCCAGGCTCAGCTGCAAAGACTCCCCTCCCCACCACCAAGCACTCAAATTCCCATCCTAGAGATTTACTCGGTAGGCCTTTAGTTTACTTAGCACTTTTTCCCATCAAGATGTTCATCTTACTTATTTTTTAAAAATTTTGGCCTCTTTTATTGTTCTTTATTGATTGATTATTCTTTGGCCTGTGTGGGCTTTCCATTACAGTGGCCTCTCTCGTTGCAGAGTACTAGCTCTGGTTGCATGCGCTCCAGGGCGCTGGCTGGTAATTGGACTGGTCCAGTCACTCTGTAGCACATGGTATCTTCCTGGCCAGGGATCAAACTGGTGCCCCTTGCACTGCAAAGCGGACTCCTTACCCACTGGACAATCCAGGAAGATCCACAACAAGATTATGTAATTCTCGGCAATCATGGCAGGCAAGCAGAACAAGCATTTTCATCACCCACCGAGAAATAAGGAAATTGAGGCCATACCACGTCTACCCCACGGTAAAAATCAGGGCTACAGCACAGACCTTCTAACTTCAAGTTCAATGCCTTTTGTCTGAAATCACCCCACACGGTACTCTCAGGCCTGAGAAAGCCAGGCATCTGAGCTCTAGGTCACTGGGCTTCCCACTGGTCCCCACAGCTGAGCACCTTCTAGAGACAGAACTCTAACACACAGGGCACACACATGCTTCCACCTGCTTAACAAAGATAAACAGGAGCAGAAAAATCATCAGTCCTGGTGCCACCAATATCAGCCACTCGTGCCCCAAGCCAGGCTGACCACCCACTTCCCTATAAATATGCAAAACCCTACTCTAGCACTTTTGAGAGATATGTACTAGACACACACTGGCTTTTTGCAATCACATGATGACCACGGGGCAGGGTAAGTAATCACAGATGCCAACAGCCACACACCAGAGATCCTAGACCTCCGAGTAGCAGCACCCTTTGGTCCACATCCTGTGCCTATGAGTGCTGAGTCACTCAGTCATAGGTGATCCCGTGGACTGCAGCCCACCAGCCTCCTCTGTCCATGAAATTCTCCAGGCAACAATACTGGAGTGGGTCACCATGCCCTCTTCCCAGAGGATTTTCCCAACCCAGGGACTGAACCCAGGTCTCCCACATTGCAGGCAGATTCTTTACCAACTGAGCTACCAGGGAAGCCCAAGAATCCTGGAGTGGGTAGCCTGTCCCTTCTCCAGGGGATCTTTCCAACCTAGGAGTTGAACCGGCGTCTCCTGCATTGCAGACTTTTTCCCATCAAGATGTTCATCTTACTTATTTTTTAAAAATTTTGGCCTCTTTTATTGTTCTTTATTGATTGATTATTCTTTGGCCTGTGTGGGCTTTCCATTACAGTGGCCTCTCTCGTTGCAGAGTACTAGCTCTGGTTGCATGCGCTCCAGGGCGCTGGCTGGTAATTGGACTGGTCCAGTCACTCTGTAGCACATGGTATCTTCCTGGCCAGGGATCAAACTGGTGCCCCTTGCACTGCAAAGCGGACTCCTTACCCACTGGACAATCCAGGAAGATCCACAACAAGATTATGTAATTCTCGGCAATCATGGCAGGCAAGCAGAACAAGCATTTTCATCACCCACCGAGAAATAAGGAAATTGAGGCCATACCACGTCTACCCCACGGTAAAAATCAGGGCTACAGCACAGACCTTCTAACTTCAAGTTCAATGCCTTTTGTCTGAAATCACCCCACACGGTACTCTCAGGCCTGAGAAAGCCAGGCATCTGAGCTCTAGGTCACTGGGCTTCCCACTGGTCCCCACAGCTGAGCACCTTCTAGAGACAGAACTCTAACACACAGGGCACACACATGCTTCCACCTGCTTAACAAAGATAAACAGGAGCAGAAAAATCATCAGTCCTGGTGCCACCAATATCAGCCACTCGTGCCCCAAGCCAGGCTGACCACCCACTTCCCTATAAATATGCAAAACCCTACTCTAGCACTTTTGAGAGATATGTACTAGACACACACTGGCTTTTTGCAATCACATGATGACCACGGGGCAGGGTAAGTAATCACAGATGCCAACAGCCACACACCAGAGATCCTAGACCTCCGAGTAGCAGCACCC
This sequence comes from Tragulus kanchil, assembly GCA_022376925.1. Classification (NCBI taxonomy): domain Eukaryota; kingdom Metazoa; phylum Chordata; class Mammalia; order Artiodactyla; family Tragulidae; genus Tragulus; species Tragulus kanchil. Next base: position 99,001,832 of record JAIOJX010000006.1, read on the forward strand.
TTTGGTCCACATCCTGTGCCTATGAGTGCTGAGTCACTCAGTCATAGGTGATCCCGTGGACTGCAGCCCACCAGCCTCCTCTGTCCATGAAATTCTCCAGGCAACAATACTGGAGTGGGTCACCATGCCCTCTTCCCAGAGGATTTTCCCAACCCAGGGACTGAACCCAGGTCTCCCACATGGCAGGCGGATTCTTTACCATCTGAGGTACCAGGGAAGCCCAAGAATCCTGGAGTGGGTAGCCTATCCCTTCTCCAGGGGATCTTTCCAACCTAGGAGTTGAACCGGCGTCTCCTGCATTGCAGACAGATTCTTTACCAGTCTCTGGGACTCTTCACTCTCTGTGACATTAAGCAGCTTTGTTTCTCTAAACCTCAGCTTCCTCATTTCTAAAATAAGGAGTTCAAAAAAAGGATCTCACGGTGAATGTACTTCATGCCACAGAACTTACAAACGGCTAAAAAGGTAAGTTCTATATATTTCACCACGATAAAATAAAACAGGCTAGCATTTATATTGTTAGAGAAGCTCACAGGTTCATAACGAGGATTAAATAACAGTGTAATGCCGAGTTCTTACAGTGTGTAGCACACACTAAATCCTAGTAAACAGCTGTTTATTATTTATAGTAATTTTAATATTAATAGCTTTTATTATCTAGGCAATGCGTGCTCAACATGGAAAATGCCAAAAAACAGAAAGACAAAAAGAATCTCCTATAATACCAAAATCCAGAGGTAACCACTGAAATAAAATTCTTTATGACATTTTTCCAAAGCATAGACATTTCGTGAATTTGGAATGTACCAATATATCACAAACAAAATATATCATGATCCTGCAGAAACAACTCTCACTACCACATCCAGAAATAAAGCGACTTTGTTCAGGGAAAGGATCAAAAGTTGCATGAAACTTGAGACAGGAACAAGGAGCTCTTGCTGAACAGCTGGAGACACCTGCCCCCACAGCCAGGAGGAGGGTTTACATCAACCCCCCACCACCTGTTGCTCCTTCCCCTTGCTCACCCTGAAGGTCTTGCTCACCCAGAAATCAAGACCCTGGGGGTCTGGCCAAGCAGGACAAGGGCAGCAGGGGAGATCATGGAAGCTCTGTGTGTGCCAGACTCCCACTGCCCGCAGGAAGCTCTGCAGTGGCAGGGGAGTCGCTGCAGGCAAACCATCCCAGGGCCTGTGCCAAGGGCTTTGGAGCGCATAAGGAAGGACACACACGTGACAACCATTTCATCCAACCCCCAGGTTAAGGAAGAGACGACCCAGGCCCAGGGAGTCAGGTGACTGCCCAAGGCTGCAGGGAGGAGGCCAGTCCCTGGGCGGGAAGACTGAACTCTCAGTCCTGAGCTAACTCACAGGTGTACACACACACACACACACACAATAAAAAGAAAAAGGGCTTTTCTGGTGGTCCAGTGGGTAAGGACACCGCCTTGCAATGCAAGGGCCACCAGTTTGATCCCTGGCCTGGGAAGATCCCAAGTGCCGCAGAATGGCTGGACCGATGTGTCCAATTACCAAGCCAGAGCTCTGGAGTGCATGCACCCGGAGCCGGTGCTCTGCGAAAATGGAGGCCACCGCGATGGGAGGCCCACAAGGGCCAAAGAACAAAGATGGATGAAAATAGATAAATGAAAGACCAATAGAAGTGGCCAGCCTGCCCCCCTCGCTCCCCAACACGCTCCCCCTCAAAAAAAAGAAAAGAAGCCCTCAGGGCCTGTGTCCAGTATGTATGAACAAGTCCGTATTCACTAAGTGCTTGAGGGGCAGCCCAGATCGTTCAGTGGTAACGAATCTTCCTGCCAAAGCAGATGTGGGTCAGATCCTTGGGTCAGGAAGATGCCCTGGAAAAGGGAATGGAAGCCCACCCCAGTCTTCTTGCCTGGAGAATCCCACCGAGAGAGGAGCCTGGTGGGCTACAGTCCATGGGGTCGCAGAGTGGGACACAACTGAGCACACTTGCCTCTGAGCACAGAGACAATGGCCACGTGGGCACAGGACAAGAAGCCTGTTTGACGGGGACCCTCGGGGCTGTGCCTGGCCCCCACTCTTGGGCAAGGCTCATCTCTGTCTCTGCGTCTAATGCGGAAACGAGGCCAGACTCCAGATTCCTGGGGACGTACGTGAGTCAAAGCTTCCTGGAGCGTCTGGCAAAGAAGGAAGTTCTGTGGCTGTGCTTGGGGAGCATCCCCAGAAACAACTCTGGAGAAGCACCCACGATCCCACAAAACACACTTTAAGGCTCCATCCAGAGCGAGGCACAGTCCTCCCCACTTTCATTTCGGATGGGCCTGTGTCTCATTGGGAAGTAGCAGTAGTGAGTGAGTGGCACCCGCAAGGCAGTTCCTGAAATCCTACAGCGGAACAGCTGCTCAGGGCGCTGGGGAATTCTATTTCCATCTCCGCTTACAGGTAATTATCTTCTAAAGCGGTGCTCCCTAGAGGGCGGGTGGCGCCCCCAGCCCCAGATCACCTCCCTGGACCAGCTGCTCCTGCACCAGCCTCGCAAGGGGAGGCCTGGAAGATGGCCCTAAAGCAGGAACACCCATGGCCCACTTCTCCGGAGCCCCGATTACGAACGTGCCAGGCCCCTTCCTTTGGAGGCGCAGAGAGGAAATTAAACGGGAGCGAGATAAGGAGATTTCCTTCAGCTGCGACGCTAAGGAACCCAAAGTTATGGCTCCCCTGGGGCCAAGCAAACCAAACTGGCACAGGCTCCAGCCCATCAGGCCACCGATGGCCGGTCATGCCAGGATCGCCTTCTTCTCATTAATGACTGGGCTCAGATCACAGGCCTGAGTGTTTTTAGAGCAAATATGAACAACAGTGTAGAACTCCATGGGCCGATGGCAATGTGGGCAGCAGAGACGTCCTGGCTTTACTGCCACGACCATGAGCCAGGTCCCCAGTCTCTCTTCCACGTCCCTCTCTGCCCTGTTATTTTGAAGGCCAGGTGAGGCTGCTGCCTGAGGTGGCTGACTCGACTCTTTTCACGGCATAGTGACTTGATCCACAGGAGGACGTGGGGAGCTGAGCGCACTGATCTCACATGGACCTCAGTCAGCAGTTTCTAAATCTGCCGAGGCGAGGAGCACACTGTCCCCGTGGGTGCAGCATTCCCAGGGGCGCCCGGGCCGGCAGGAAGGAGCAGTCCCGCCACCCCCAGTCTTGTTGACTTTCTCTTCTTCTTGCTTGTGGTTTACGTGTGGGGAAGCAGGTGGTGAAAAGGCATGTAAGAGGAGAGATAATAGACAAGAAAGGGCGGCAGATCGAGGGTCGACAGAGCACCGACACTGCGAGAAGAAAGGCAGAGGAACGACTGCTGCTACACATCTAGGCGCCTGGAGGTGGCGCTACAACTGCTGTCTAAGCCTGGAAAAATCGCAGGCTGGCTCAAAGGCTACAGGGTCTCATTGGGGAAGTAGCAGTAGTGAGTGGCACCCGCAAGGCAGTTCCTGAAATCCTACAGCGGAACAGCTGCTCAGGGCGCTGGGGAATTCTATTTCCATCTCCGCTTACAGGTAATTATCTTCTAAAGCGGTGCTCCCTAGAGGGCGGGTGGCGCCCCCAGCCCCAGATCACCTCCCTGGACCAGCTGCTCCTGCACCAGCCTCGCAAGGGGAGGCCTGGAAGATGGCCCTAAAGCAGGAACACCCATGGCCCACTTCTCCGGAGCCCCGATTACGAACGTGCCAGGCCCCTTCCTTTGGAGGCGCAGAGAGGAAATTAAACGGGAGCGAGATAAGGAGATTTCCTTCAGCTGCGACGCTAAGGAACCCAAAGTTATGGCTCCCCTGGGGCCAAGCAAACCAAACTGGCACAGGCTCCAGCCCATCAGGCCACCGATGGCCGGTCATGCCAGGATCGCCTTCTTCTCATTAATGACTGGGCTCAGATCACAGGCCTGAGTGTTTTTAGAGCAAATATGAACAACAGTGTAGAACTCCATGGGCCGATGGCAATGTGGGCAGCAGAGACGTCCTGGCTTTACTGCCACGACCATGAGCCAGGTCCCCAGTCTCTCTTCCACGTCCCTCTCTGCCCTGTTATTTTGAAGGCCAGGTGAGGCTGCTGCCTGAGGTGGCTGACTCGACTCTTTTCACGGCATAGTGACTTGATCCACAGGAGGACGTGGGGAGCTGAGCGCACTGATCTCACATGGACCTCAGTCAGCAGTTTCTAAATCTGCCGAGGCGAGGAGCACACTGTCCCCGTGGGTGCAGCATTCCCAGGGGCGCCCGGGCCGGCAGGAAGGAGCAGTCCCGCCACCCCCAGTCTTGTTGACTTTCTCTTCTTCTTGCTTGTGGTTTACGTGTGGGGAAGCAGGTGGTGAAAAGGCATGTAAGAGGAGAGATAATAGACAAGAAAGGGCGGCAGATCGAGGGTCGACAGAGCACCGACACTGCGAGAAGAAAGGCAGAGGAACGACTGCTGCTACACATCTAGGCGCCTGGAGGTGGCGCTACAACTGCTGTCTAAGCCTGGAAAAATCCCGGCTGGCTCACCTGCCATCGATGCTCTTCCTGTGCTTGCAGACTCAACATGGATCCCCAGCTCACCCAGGCAAAAGGCCAAAGCCCCTCCACTTCCAAACACACACACACACTCACACACACACAACTTCCATTTCACACAAGCCTGGCAGGTGCACATTTTCCACATCAAGGCCTCCGTGTCTGCTGTTCCCTCGGCCTGGACTGCGTCCCCTCCTCTTCCCCCAACCCCTCCTCCAAGTGGAGGTTCAAACACGCTCAGCAAGACCTGCCTGGACCACCTTTCAGCACCTCACAACCCCCTGCCCCAGGTTCCCTGCCTTTTCGGCAACCATCCATGCCTCACATACCGTTCTGGGCCAAACAATGTCCCCTCAAACCCATGTACACCTGGAACCTCTGAACAGGACCTCCTCTGGAGAGGGCCTTCCCAGATGTACAGTTAAGCAGAGGTCACACTGGAGGAGGGGGGTCCCCGCATACAAGAAGAGGGGCCACAGAGGCAGGAGGCTGTGGGAGAGCAGAGAGCAGAGCCAGTCACAGGTTCATGGCTCCAAGGATGAGCGCTCCCCCAGAAGCCGGGCAAGCAGTGAACAGGTCCTCCCTCAGGGCCCCAGGGCTGCGGGGGAACGAAGGCCTGGTGTTTAAGCCATCTGGTTTACAGCCCTTTGTTACAGCGCCCTCGGAAACTAGGACATGTACCATGAATTGTAACCAGCTATTTATTGTGTGTTACCCCTCAAGAGAAAATAGGCCCCAAGAGAACAGGATTTTGACCTCTTTTGCTCAGTGCAAAATGCCCAGTGCATAGAATAGCATCCAGCTGACCCAATGCATTTGCTTAATAGACTCTGATATGCCTAGAAGAAAGGCAAGAGTGCTCTGCCCACTCTACAGAGGGTGAAACTGAGGGGCCAGCACCCCAGCTCTGCTCAGAGACAGAGAAGCCAGGACCAGAACTGCACTGAGACCTTGCTCATCCATTTGAGAAGTAACTCTGAGATCCTCCTGGGGCCAAGTGAACAGCAACTACCTGCAGTGACCACACATGTGGAGTGGAGAGAAGGGCAGGCTCCAGGCTCGCCTCGCCTCGGCAGGGCTGTGACCCTGAGCCAGGCAGCTCACCCCGGGGCGCAGTGTTCTCCCCTGCAAACGGAAGGGGGATCGGAGGCCGAGTCGACCTGCTTGTGAAGAAGCAAGCAAGGACCGTTTTCATTGAGGGTGCTTCTGCAAGGCCCTCAGAGGCCTGGGGAGCTAGGGGACAGCTCTGTTCCGCTAGCTTACATTTAGGGCAGCACCTCTGGCACTCACTGAGCACTATGCTGAAATTCCTCTCCCACCACAGGCCACTCTTATCTTGCTTGCACGCTTCACTGTCTCTCTCTCACACTCACACACAGACACACACACCTGGACTCACGGCACGGGCCTCCACACCCGGTGCTCTGTAAGCCCTGACGTCTACCCGGGCCCTGCCTGTGTCCTCCCTGTGGGATGACTCTGGTCCTCCCAGGCCCACAACGCCAGGTTCCTCCACCAAACTCCACTCAAGGACTGAGCTTCCCTTCTGCCCTCCCAGGACCTAGGCGGCCTGGACTCCCCTGGAGGCCTGCCTGGGCACAGCTCTCCCCACACTCGGCCCTCAGGTCTCTCCAGTTTGGGGGAACCATCAGCAGACCCAGCAGGGACCCGAGAGGAGCGGGCCGTCACACTCGTATGCCTTGCACCCACACGTGGTCGGGGTAGGGGACCCGGGCAGACAGCAACCCAGGGCCAGCCCTGCTGGGCATGTAACCCCACAGAAAGTCAAGCATGAGCTCTGGAACCAGCAAACCCGAGTGTGAGCCCCAGCCCTCCCCACGGTGACACTTCCTTTTCCTCCCTGCACATCAGCAACCTCAGCTCCATGGGGCCTCTGGGGCAGCAGACGGCAGACTCTGCAGAGTGCCCCAGAACACCGCCTGGGTCTCTTCCCACACCTGGAAGCAGACAGCACATGGCCCATTTACCGTGAGTGGAGAGCAGGGTAAAGGGCCTCAGCCCTCAGACAGGAGGGAGACTTGGCCCTACATCCACTCTGAACTGTCAGGCCCAGAGCTGGACCTTCCCTCTCTGGGCCTCCTCCAAAACAAAAGGGGGAGGCCATAGGAAGGATCCCCAGCATGGGGTCAGCCTGAGCAAAGGGGAGGCCTCTGTGCTGGCATCCCACAGCAGGACCATCGTAAGAAGAGAATCCTAACATGCTCTCCTGCAAACCTGCCACCTTCACCCCGCTTCCCTCCACAGCCCCACCCGACCCGAGTCAACCTGTGTCCTCCTTGATGTTACTAGATGAGGTGCATTTCTACATTTACCAAATGTAGCACTCTTTCATGCATTTAAACACTTATTAAGGAAAGGGGGCTTTCCGGATGGCTCAGCAGTAAAGAATCTGCCTGTAAAAGAATCTCCATGGGCTTCCCCTGGTGGTCCAGTGGATAAGGACACCGCCTTGCAGTGCAAGGGGCGCCGGTTCGATCCCTGGCCTGGGAAGATCCCACGTGCCGCGGAGCGGCTGGACCAATGTGTCCAATTACCGAGCCGGAGCTCTGGCGCGCATGCGCCCAGAGCCGGTGCTCTGCAACAACAGACGCCACCGCCATGGAAGGCCCGCAGGAGCCAAAGAACGAAGAGGAATGAAAATAGACAAATGAAACACCAATAGAAGTGGCCTGCCCGCTCCCCTTCCTCCCCAACCCGACCCCCGCCCAAAAATAAATAAATAAATAAATCTTTAAAAAAAAAAAAAAAAAACAAGAATCTCCATGCAGGAGACATGGGTTTGATCTCTGGGTCGGGAAGATTCCCTGAAGAAGGAAATGGCTACCCACTCCAGTATTCTTGCCTGGGAAATCCCATGGACAGGGGAGACTGCGGGACACCAAGAGTTGCGGACACAACTGAGCGACGAAACCAGCACCACCATTAAGGAGAGGAAATCACAAACAAGCGTAGCAGCTGCTTACAACTGCTGAGCACTTGATAGGTAATGTACTCAGAGCTTCACAACCACGACTCTGAATCCCCACATCAGCTCTGTGGGGCAGGTGCTGATATCATTCCTGGTTGACAGATGAGGACACTGAGGCCCAGGGAGCAAGCATAACTTTGCTTAAGTCACACAGCCATACACGATGGAGGAGGGGCTAGAAATGGACTCTCTTCCCCACCCAGGGCTGCCCCTCCAGTATGCCTTCTTCTGGGTCTTCTTTGAACAGCAGGGGACGCACGTTGTCACTCAGTAAGACAGAGCCTCCCAAATCCCACTGGGCTGCTCAGCCTGCAGGGAGAGCCCAGGTGAGGGCCTCCAGATGCGTCCTCTACCAGTTCAGGCCTCTGGAGCACCATCTAAGAAGCCCGGCTTGGGGACAAACTGTCACAATATTCCCATGACAAACCAAGAGACAGAGGAGGAATCCCCACACGGGTGGAAGGATAGCCCAGTCGCGTGCCGCATCGTGCTTCATTACACGCACAGAGGCTATTCCAGAAGCCAAAGCGTCTGATTTTCTGGCGTGCCATCTCCATGTGTTCCCCCAGCTCAGTTCCCCTGCCTGGCAACTCTGCCTTGGCTGTGCAGAAGAGAACCGGTGTCCACATGCTGCTTCTAAGCCTTTGCTTCCTTGGGGAGAGGCTCGCAGAAAGACTCCGGCAGCTCACGCCAAAATTAAAATGTGCTATCACAGTACCCAGCCTCTGGGAAAAGCAGAGAGAACGTGAAACCCGGAGCACGGGCTCACACTGCCACGCCGCCACCCCCGTTGGCAGGACACCGTGAACGGAGCTTCCCATCCTCCATGGTTATGATGCACCCTCTTCCCAACTAAGATCTGGAAGTCAAATGAGTCTGATAGTCACACCAGTGAGGGTGAGATGTCTACTAAACACCGTCCATTTCTATCATCTAGCAGGACGGCACCCCTTGGGGAAGGGGGCAGGCTCATACACTATCAGTAGTTTAAACTAGTACAGACCTCAAGAGCACAGTGTGGGAATCTGCCGTAACAGTTTAAACACGCAGAACCTGAGGCACACTGCCTCCACTCCTAAAGAAACACACGCTTGTGTGCATAACAGTACATATGTATGAAGGTATCACAGCAAAACTAACGAGTCCCCTTATATGTCTACCAACGGGGGACTGACTCATAAGTTATAATATGGATATACTATGAAATATTGTATAGACAAACAAGAGAAGAGTTATACACACATGAAAAGATCTATAAGATCCACTACATGAAGAGATAAAATAGTAAAACAATATATATATGATGTAATCTGATTTATGCTTACAGAAAAAACTGTATGTATCTGTGTCCATACGGGCTGATGGAAGTTACAGTCGGCTACTGCTGAGGGGTCAGCAGGGAGAGGCCACAAGGAGGAGGGGCGCCAGGGAAGGAGGACTCTATTTGCTGGACTTCTCCACTATTTGGAGGGGTGGGGTGCCAGAGTATAACATATTCATCCATCACTTGAATGAACAAACTGGTTGAAAAATACCACCACTTCCACCAAAACAGGGTGCATGTCCCAACATGAAGCTGCCACAGCAAGCTGAACACGTTTTGGTGCCATACTCCAAGGTCTTTGCAAGAATGAATAATAAGTTTCAGGTACAAGTACAATCGCTAAGCCACAGATGACGGACTGGATGAGGGTCGGCAGGGAAGAAGGGAAACGTGGGAGGCAAGGAAAACTCAGGGTCAGCTCTGTGGAAGCTGCACCTGTCCTGGCCCGAACCCACTGGACCCCAGGACGCACACTACTCGGAGACTCTCCTCCCTCTCACCCTCATAGAATAAGAAGAGAAAGAAAGCCAGGATGAAGAGAGAATTCCATTTCCCACAGGAGAGGGGAGGTCACCCACTGTCACCAGCAGAGCTGCTCCCAAGTGAAGCCAAAGAAAAAGTCAAAGTACGAGTTGCTAAGTAAGTCATGTAAGGCTCTCTGCAGCCCCAAGGACCACAGCCCGCCAGGCTCCTCTGTCTGTGGGATTCTCCAAGTAATAATATGGGAGTGGGTAGCCGTGTCCTTCTCCAGGGTATCTTCCCGACCCTGGGATCAAACTTGGGTCTCCTGCAGTGCAGGGGGATTCTTTATCGTCTGAGCCACTTTCCTGCCAGGCTCATGGGGCTGCAAGGACAGCCAGGCTGGCCGTCCAAAGCCCACCCATTCGACTCCCTGCAGGCCTCCTTTCACATTCGGCACTAAAACTGAACCAGTCTGCAAATCAGAGGGCTCTGCCAACAAAACAAGAACAATGTGGAATAAGGAGCGATCAATCAGTGGTATCCTGGATAAACATACAGTTACTCTTTCTGCCTGTCCGTAGTAAGACATCTATCAATCTAAAGATTTGATAAAAATATTTTTTGCTTCCTAATCATAATGAAAACACACACCCAAACACACACACACACACAGCTAAACATAGCGCAAAAAGGAAAACAGACGGAGGGGCTTTGCTTAGGACCCGATGTTCCAGATAGGCTCATAGCTGACATCTCCAGGTGAAAAACTTTCCTCCCATTTAAAGAGGTACCCTGTTTGTGCACCAAACACCTCGGGCACTGTAACAGCCCATAGCTAGGGGCTTACCCTCAGGACAAGGAAAGGAAGTCACATCTTGGAGGGAACGGGTGACCATACCACAGCAGGCAAGCAGGGACCCTGTATGCGACTCACCACAGCGACGGCCGAAACTGTGGATACCAGGAAGCAGGCAGGCCAATCGAATGACTCTCAGCCTCCTCACAATGAGGACGCGGCCCAAGCAAAGCCGGAATCTGACCAACTGGCCACAGCCCAGCAAGAACTAACTAACTGAACGGCATGGGTGTTATGCAATCTGGAAAATGGGAAAAGCCTCTTACAGTCTGGCACTGACTAAGGGAAAGGGCATGGGACCAGCACATTTCTGACGTGGCAATGGTGCATCCTATCATGAAGACACACAGACCCTAGCAAAGAGAACCAAGCATGTCCCCTGCCTCTGGTTCCACGTCTCCCAAGCATGGCCCGGCTCCCTACCGAGGCTGCACCCTTCAGGGGAGGGTGGTCTCACCTCCTTGCAAGGCTGGCCACCCCTAAGAACTCACCCATGACCAGTGATCCCAACTAGCCCCTGCATGCCTGGGGATCACAAGCCACCCCCACCTCAAGGCAGTTGAGACCCTGGGGACCAGCCTGAACTGAGGACCACAGTCTGAGCCACTTTCCTGCCAGGCTCATGGGGCTGCAAGGACAGCCAGGCTGGCCGTCCAAAGCCCACCCATTCGACTCCCTGCAGGCCTCCTTTCACATTCGGCACTAAAACTGAACCAGTCTGCAAATCAGAGGGCTCTGCCAACAAAACAAGAACAATGTGGAATAAGGAGCGATCAATCAGTGGTATCCTGGATAAACATACAGTTACTCTTTCTGCCTGTCCGTAGTAAGACATCTATCAATCTAAAGATTTGATAAAAATATTTTTTGCTTCCTAATCATAATGAAAACACACACCCAAACACACACACACACACAGCTAAACATAGCGCAAAAAGGAAAACAGACGGAGGGGCTTTGCTTAGGACCCGATGTTCCAGATAGGCTCATAGCTGACATCTCCAGGTGAAAAACTTTCCTCCCATTTAAAGAGGTACCCTGTTTGTGCACCAAACACCTCGGGCACTGTAACAGCCCATAGCTAGGGGCTTACCCTCAGGACAAGGAAAGGAAGTCACATCTTGGAGGGAACGGGTGACCATACCACAGCAGGCAAGCAGGGACCCTGTATGCGACTCACCACAGCGACGGCCGAAACTGTGGATACCAGGAAGCAGGCAGGCCAATCGAATGACTCTCAGCCTCCTCACAATGAGGACGCGGCCCAAGCAAAGCCGGAATCTGACCAACTGGCCACAGCCCAGCAAGAACTAACTAACTGAACGGCATGGGTGTTATGCAATCTGGAAAATGGGAAAAGCCTCTTACAGTCTGGCACTGACTAAGGGAAAGGGCATGGGACCAGCACATTTCTGACGTGGCAATGGTGCATCCTATCATGAAGACACACAGACCCTAGCAAAGAGAACCAAGCATGTCCCCTGCCTCTGGTTCCACGTCTCCCAAGCATGGCCCGGCTCCCTACCGAGGCTGCACCCTTCAGGGGAGGGTGGTCTCACCTCCTTGCAAGGCTGGCCACCCCTAAGAACTCACCCATGACCAGTGATCCCAACTAGCCCCTGCATGCCTGGGGATCACAAGCCACCCCCACCTCAAGGCAGTTGAGACCCTGGGGACCAGCCTGAACTGAGGACCACAGTCAGGCCAGTCCACTGGGTCCACCAAAGAGGAGGGTCCTGACTGCACCCCAGGGAGACCTCCTCCACCGGGGGCTTTTCCCCTTCAACACTTTCACTTTAAATTTCCACGTTCAAACCAGCACTTTCCTAACTAACTGGGGTCTGAGAACCGGAATTCCATCCCAAGATGCTCTAGGAAAGGGAGAGACTAAACCCTGGGTAGGTGAAGACAGGGGAGGCGCTTTGGGGTTTTATTCTGGCCCCTATCTTCAGCTTGAGGGACCAAGGGGGCAACTGTCATTTCTAGAGAGAGGCTTTCAGTCTGCACCTAGCACCACCAATACCCAGCCTGCAGGCATGATGGGCAGTGAGGAGCAGTGAGGAGCTCAAAGGGCCATGGGATTTGACTCTTTCATCTCTCAACCCCAGTCCAGAGGGCTGAGCACCACCACCACGGCCACCATCTCAGCATCCTGAGTTCAAGCCCTCATCCTCTCTCGTGCCAACTTCCCAGAAGGCCTCATTTCTCTACTGCTCCTTTCAGACGCCACACCGTCCACAGGGCCACCCTTCTAAACCACAGCCATGACCCCTCTCCGTTAATACAGCCTCAGTCTGCAGGACGGAGTCCAACCTCGGCAGGGCGGGCATGACCTCTGCCTGCCCAGGCTGGGATCATGGCTGCTGCTCAGGTTAATACCCAGCTCTCAGCTACATGGTGCACGAGGTTCTGTGCCCATTGCCTTATCTGTAAAACGAATAGCACGATCGACCTCCAGAGCCTCTGTGGGGATTAATCCGAGCGGAGGAGGGTCTGGCTCTCCAAAAAGGACCACAGGGCTCTCTGTCCCCAGAGTCTCTGCTATTCACCGCTTCACTGTGCTCCTTCCTCAGAGTGAATGAACACGGGTAAGCTCAGAAAAAAAGGCACATTTGAGATCTAAAAATTAAGGGTCATAGACATAAAAATTAGGCTCCCAAGATATGAAAGACACTAAAATTAACTCATTATCAAAATAATGTGAGAGGAGGGAAGAGACGGAAAGAGAAGAAAAACACTTCGACCAGTGATCCCAACTAGCCCCTGCATGCCTGGGGATCACAAGCCACCCCCACCTCAAGGCAGTTGAGACCCTGGGGACCAGCCTGAACTGAGGACCACAGTCAGGCCAGTCCACTGGGTCCACCAAAGAGGAGGGTCCTGACTGCACCCCAGGGAGACCTCCTCCACCGGGGGCTTTTCCCCTTCAACACTTTCACTTTAAATTTCCACGTTCAAACCAGCACTTTCCTAACTAACTGGGGTCTGAGAACCGGAATTCCATCCCAAGATGCTCTAGGAAAGGGAGAGACTAAACCCTGGGTAGGTGAAGACAGGGGAGGCGCTTTGGGGTTTTATTCTGGCCCCTATCTTCAGCTTGAGGGACCAAGGGGGCAACTGTCATTTCTAGAGAGAGGCTTTCAGTCTGCACCTAGCACCACCAATACCCAGCCTGCAGGCATGATGGGCAGTGAGGAGCAGTGAGGAGCTCAAAGGGCCATGGGATTTGACTCTTTCATCTCTCAACCCCAGTCCAGAGGGCTGAGCACCACCACCACGGCCACCATCTCAGCATCCTGAGTTCAAGCCCTCATCCTCTCTCGTGCCAACTTCCCAGAAGGCCTCATTTCTCTACTGCTCCTTTCAGACGCCACACCGTCCACAGGGCCACCCTTCTAAACCACAGCCATGACCCCTCTCCGTTAATACAGCCTCAGTCTGCAGGACGGAGTCCAACCTCGGCAGGGCGGGCATGACCTCTGCCTGCCCAGGCTGGGATCATGGCTGCTGCTCAGGTTAATACCCAGCTCTCAGCTACATGGTGCACGAGGTTCTGTGCCCATTGCCTTATCTGTAAAACGAATAGCACGATCGACCTCCAGAGCCTCTGTGGGGATTAATCCGAGCGGAGGAGGGTCTGGCTCTCCAAAAAGGACCACAGGGCTCTCTGTCCCCAGAGTCTCTGCTATTCACCGCTTCACTGTGCTCCTTCCTCAGAGTGAATGAACACGGGTAAGCTCAGAAAAAAAGGCACATTTGAGATCTAAAAATTAAGGGTCATAGACATAAAAATTAGGCTCCCAAGATATGAAAGACACTAAAATTAACTCATTATCAAAATAATGTGAGAGGAGGGAAGAGACGGAAAGAGAAGAAAAACACTTCTTTGGAGGAACTGCTTTTAAAATATATAGCTCTGTGGTGGTTTTTTTTAAGACTTCATTTTTCCCAAAGATTTAGGAAGATTACCTTTCAAAACCTCACAAAGGAGACATTTCTGGGGTTTTTTTAAAAAACTGTTTCTTAATTAATATCTTCAGAGAACTAAGAAGTACTTTCACAGACTGACTGAATCTTAATAAAATTCTCAGAGAAATTCTGGCAACAGTCACAACAAACACCCTGTTGGAATTTAATTTCCTTTTCTGCATACAACTTACTATGGAAACTCATTTATGATACCGCCACCAACAGTCAAAATCTGCCTGGAGCAGAGAAACTTCAAAGTCCCACAGGAGCGCCCACAGGACTTGATGGAAATTGGTCCCATATTTAGCCAAATCCTCATCTAACAGAGAATTCCCCCGTGCCAAACTGTCCAGCCCTAAAGAAGGAAATAACAACCCACTCCAGTACTCTTGCCTATGGAAGTCCACAGACAGAGGAGCCTGGCGGGCTACAGCCCACGGGGTTGCAAAGAGTGAGACATGACTAAGCAACTAACCCACACAAACTGTCCAGATTTTACTGTCAAAGTCAACTCTTTCATCTCCTTCCCAGCCCATGGCGGCCCTACCCTCTCGCTGTACACTATAAGCTCTAATAATGCCTCCTTCCAGCTAGAAGTCCCCAGATACAGCTTCTTTCCCGTTTGGCACAAAAGAAAATGAACTCTAGCCATCTTCAGCCCCCTACCAAAGGGTGTCCCTTCTGGCTTCTAGTTTGGTTAAAAGTCCATCCTCTTGGGTGCTGTGTGACGGCCTGGAGGGGTGGGATGGGGGGGGATATACATATGACTAATCTGGGATCATACATATCTGTAAACAACAAAACTCTGTAAAAGTAAAATAAAAATTAAAAAGAAGTCCCTCCTCTTTTTTTTGTTTTTTATTTATTTTATTTTATTTTTGGCCACTTCTATTAATCTTTCATTTATTTATTTCCATCCATCGTTGTTCTTTGGCCCGTGTGGGCCTCCCATCACAGTGGCCTCTCTCGCTGCAGAACACTGGCTCTGGGCTCATGCGCTCCAGAGCTCCAGCTCGATAATTGGACATATCGGTCCAGCCACTCCGCGGCACGCGGGATCTTCCCAGGCCAGGGAACCGGCGCCCCCTGCACTGCAAGGCAGTGTCCTTACCCACTGGACCACTGGGGAAGCCCTTTTTAAAATTTTTATTTGAAGTACAGCTGACTCACAATGCTGTGCCAGTCTCAGCAATTCCCTCCTTTTAGATGATGGTAAGACCCAGACTATTCACTGCATGTGTTGAGGGTGGAGTGGGAAGCCAAAAGCTAAAAGAATTATTTATAAGTACAAAAATGTACATTAAAAGCCTTTTTCCCTAGAGGACAATTCCTACTGGAAGACTTAATCAATCCCATTATCCCAAGTGCCCACAGGCAAGGGGAGAGAAACGGGTGGATGCTAACTATCACTGAGCACTCGCTGCAACTCACAAGTGCATTAATGCAAGGCAGATACTGTGATCCTATTTGTACATCTGTGGAAATCAGGCTCAGGGATCGGGTGATGGGCTCAGCCTACACCAGGCCCACCAGACACTGAGCATCATGGACTCATAAGCCTGCAGTATCCCCAGGTGCTTAGGGTAAAATACTGCCCTGGGGTGGAGGGCACTTCACTGTTTATACATTGCTTTCCACATATATGATCCCATTTAATATCTCAATCCTGTAAGATAGCTAAGAATTACTTTTCCACGGGAGAGGAGTTTGGAGGAGAACGGATACATGCATATGTATGGCTGAGTCCCTTCGCTGTTCACCTGAAACTATCCAAATACTGTTAATCGGTTATACCCCAAAACAAAATAAAAAGTTAAAAAAAAAAAAATTACTCTTCCACTATTATAAAACATTGCATGTGTCAGTTCTGACCCTTTGTGACCCTGTGGACTATAGCCCACCAGGTTCCTCTGTCCACACCAGAGTGGGTTGCCATGCCCTTCTCCAAGGGATCTTCCTGATCCAGGGACTGACCTGTGACTCCACATCACGGGCAGATTTTTTACCGCTGAGCCACTGTATCTTCTTCCTGATACATGGTAGGGACTCAAATGACAACTGTTACTAGCACCAGGAATTCTATTAATTTAATAGCTCTCAGTTAAAGTAAAATTTATACACACTCATACTATAGACATTTTAAAGATTCAACTTAATTGCATGCTGGAGAAGACATAATTTTACCACTACGGCAAACTCAGAGATAACTGCTAACTTTAACTTCCAAGAAACTGACAGAAAAGGAGGCTTAGTCAAAATGATATGGTCAAACCTAGTATGGATTTTGCAAATTACTAATGGAAGAGAATACAAAGACAGGAACACTCATTTATGATAAATAGACACACACACACACACACACACGAATCCTCCCCACCCTCTAGCACCATGGCCTCATCATGAATGCACCGTTTGACCCAGCCACTCATTTCAACTCTGACCCAGCTGCGCACTTCAGCTCCTTAGCATCCAGAATAAGAAGGCCGGCAAATGCCTCTGGAGTTTTTGTTGCCCAGGGGGGTCTAAGGAATAGAATTGGAGCAGACTCATTATTACATCTGTGGAAATCAGGCTCAGGGATCGGGTGATGGGCTCAGCCTACACCAGGCCCACCAGACACTGAGCATCATGGACTCATAAGCCTGCAGTATCCCCAGGTGCTTAGGGTAAAATACTGCCCTGGGGTGGAGGGCACTTCACTGTTTATACATTGCTTTCCACATATATGATCCCATTTAATCTCTCAATCCTGTAAGATAGCTAAGGATTACTGTTCCACGAGAGAGGAGTTTGGAGGAGAACGGATACATGCATATGTATGGCTGAGTCCCTTCGCTGTTCACCTGAAACTATCCAAATACTGTTAATCGGTTATACCCCAAAACAAAATAAAAAGTTAAAAAAAAAAAAATTACTCTTCCACTATTATAAAACATTGCATGTGTCAGTTCTGACCCTTTGTGACCCTGTGGACTATAGCCCACCAGGTTCCTCTGTCCACACCAGAGTGGGTTGCCATGCCCTTCTCCAAGGGATCTTCCTGATCCAGGGACTGACCTGTGACTCCACATCACGGGCAGATTTTTTACCGCTGAGCCACTGTATCTTCTTCCTGATACATGGTAGGGACTCAAATGACAACTGTTACTAGCACCAGGAATTCTATTAATTTAATAGCTCTCAGTTAAAGTAAAATTTATACACACTCATACTATAGACATTTTAAAGATTCAACTTAATTGCATGCTGGAGAAGACATAATTTTACCACTACGGCAAACTCAGAGATAACTGCTAACTTTAACTTCCAAGAAACTGACAGAAAAGGAGGCTTAGTCAAAATGATATGGTCAAACCTAGTATGGATTTTGCAAATTACTAATGGAAGAGAATACAAAGACAGGAACACTCATTTATGATAAATAGACACACACACACACACACGAATCCTCCCCACCCTCTAGCACCATGGCCTCATCATGAATGCACCGTTTGACCCAGCCACTCATTTCAACTCTGACCCAGCTGCGCACTTCAGCTCCTTAGCATCCAGAATAAGAAGGCCGGCAAATGCCTCTGGAGTTTTTGTTGCCCAGGGGGGTCTAAGGAATAGAATTGGAGCAGACTCATTATTACCTACATTTAAAATTCTGCTATTTTTAATGTGCTATATCTAATGCATTTACCTGCCTATTAATTTCACTCACTTGAAATCTGGGAGGTTCAGAAATGCCAGATGCAACAGGAGTCAGCTCCCCACTTCTCAAGGCAGAACAGATGACAGAACTGTGTTGGTACAAGGAGGGCAGCATTCGTCAGACAGAAGGAAATTTAGGGTGCTATGGCAAGAAGAGGGGCTTCCCGGGTGGCTCAGCAGTGCAGCATCAGCCTGTGGTACAGGAGATCAAAGCTGAGTCAGTGGGTCAGGAAGATCCCCTGGAGAAGGGCATGGCAACCCACTCCAGTATTCTTGCAGGAAAATCCATGAACAGGGGGGCCCTGGTGGGCGACAGTTATGGGGTCACAAAGAGACAGATATGACTGAGCACACGTGCAAGGCAATGAGAGATACTGGGAATGTTCTTTGAGAAAGGCTGTACCAAGCCCCACCCACTGCACATCCACTCCAGGGTTGAAGGTTCAAATAAAAGAAAAAATTCAGGTCCACCAATGACACACACATAATTTTCAAAGGACAGGTAAGAACTTTATGGTAATGATAGCTGAATGGCCATATGCACTAATTGCCTGCGTAAGAACAGCCTCCCTACTGTAAATCCAGTACCAATTACTATTACTTTTTGATTTTGACCTTATGCAGCCTCTCTTGCTCTTAGTTTTATGAAGGCCACCTTAATTTCTTTAATAAGCTGAGGTTGACTTCGTGTGGCTGATCTAGCTTCACAAGGAAAAAGAGCTCAGTCTCCCTCAGACACCTACTCCTGCCCATTAGACTGTCTAGCTCTTTATTTATAACCCATTTCCCAGATAAGGAAACTGAGTTCCAGAGAAGGGGAAGCGATGCATCCGAGGCCATAATCCTTGCTCATACATCTAGGACTAGCACAGGGGCTCCAGGCCTACAGTGGGTCTCCAACTCTGTCACTGTTGCAAATGACCCGGTACACTAGTGTCTGGAATACGAAGTTTATTTGAAGGAGGAACAACAACAACAAAAAAAAGCTAATATGAGTCATCTTCATCGTCAAGGGGCACGACACAGATTATTCTAATAAAGCATCTCCGGAACCACTTGTTTCTGAAATAGCCAGTCTCAACCCCAGAGAATAAAAGGCCAGGTCTTTATGCCCTTTCAGAATAACCACGACTCTGTGAAGAGATGGGCTGCTAGGCTCTGCGGATCAGTAGCCGAACCCAGGGAATACAGACCTTGCTGGTACTGGAGAAGGGAATGGGCGTGGGTGGCTGGGGGTTGGAGGAGGTCAGAGTTGCGTTTTCTCCTGGCGGCGGTTATGATCTCATGCATCCCAGTCCTACTCCCTGTGGGACCCCTAAATGTCCCATCCACTCAGGGATCCCGCCTCAACTTCCCCAGGACAAAAGCACTGCAGTCGAGGAGGTGAATCTAGCAGATGAGGAGGGGCGGGTATTTGGCCCAAGCGGTAGAGGAAGCACCGCTCCGCTCCCTTCTCCACCAGTTACAGGAACTCCCCACCGGGTCTTCAGACGCCTAGAAGCGTCCCCAACTCTGAGCCCGACCCCTCTCAGCGTCTGCCTCAGCCGAGGCGAGCACGAGGCAAAGTCCACTCCCCATCGCTACACCCCGCCATCTGCTCGCCTCCGGCCCCCCCAGTGGCCGCCCCCCGAGGGCCTTCCTCCCTCCTCGCCCTCCCGGCACTTGCCCGCTCCAGCCCGAGACCCTGAGCGCACCCCCTTTCTCTCCGCCCGCAGAGGACCCGCGTCTGCCGCCTTCGGCCGGGCCCCCATCTCCCCGCGTCCCTCCGTCCCCCCGAGTCCGCCGCGCGCCCAATTCCCGCCCGGCCCGTGCGGGCTCACGGTCCGCCCCAACTTTTCCCGGCCGCGGCCCCGGCCCCGCAGCGCCGGGGATCCCAGGGTCCCGCGCAGAAACTGGCAGGCGGGCTCGCGTCCCTTCGGCCCCCGCCCGCCCGACCGCCCGGCACGAGTTGCGCTCCGGACTCGCTCGGCGCCCGGGCCTCGGCGGTCCGCCCGGCGCAGAGGCGGAGCCGGCGTGGCGGGAACAGCGCTGTCCCGGGGCCGGCACCCCCAGCCCGGCGCCCGGCGCCCGCCCCCGCCGCTCCCTGCCCACCTGCCCGCCCGCGCCGCTGCAGCCGCTCACCTTCTCCCGCGCCGCCGCCGCCACTGCCGGGAAGACGTGGCAGTGGCCGCCGCTCTCGCTCCCCGCCTCGCCTCTCCTCTCGGCGCCCGCGCGGGCGGCTCCGGCGCGCCGGACCGCAGCGCCAGGCGCCCTCTGCCGCCGGGAAGCCGAATCCTCGCGCCCTAACCCTAACGCGCCGGCCGCCCCGCCCGGGCCAGGCCCCGGCCCCGGTCCGCCCCGCCCCGCCTCCGCCCCGCCGCGGCGCTCCCTCCCCACCCGGCTCTGCTCCGCCGGAGACCCTCCTGCTAGCCGGCCGCAAGCCCTTCGCCGCCTCCGGGGAGCCTGCCCTGACCAGCCAGCGTCTCGGCGCCGTGGCTCCGGCGCCCGCACAGCCGGTGCGGGTCGTGCCCCACTCGGGTAGAGGATTTTCTGCTTCCTTGAATCTGAATGTCTTCCCCTCGGGGAAGTAAAATCACGTTGAGGGGCAAACGCCACGTCTCTCAGGTTCGTCATTCTCTCTCCTAGGAGTAGGTGAGCGCTCTGCCTGCAATACCCAAGTGCGCAACAAATACTTCTTAAGGGATCGAAAGAGTGAATGGATGAGTAGAGGTTTTGGCGGCTCTCCACCCACGTAGGCGTTTAAACCACCAGAGGACAGACATCCGGATGGGGATTTGTCTTTTTCTTTTTCCCCTTTTTTTGTAAATTACATACACAGACAAGTGCGCAGCGTTGCATGAGTGAATAAGATTCACAATTCCCCACCTCAAAGCAGCACCAAGCGGCACAGGGCCTACAGCTCCGTTATTCAGGGCTTTTACTCAAACAGACTTAGGTTTTAGATCTACCACTTAAAAGCTGGAAACTCTTGGGAAAGCTAATCTCTCTGGGCAGTTCTCATCTATAAACTAAGAATAACAAAATCTACTTCGCAGGGTTGTTGTGAGGATTAATTGAGATCATGCATTGTATGTGAAGTGCTTTGCTCCACTTCTCCACCCCATCCATGCTGCGGTAGCTGATGGTAGCAGCTGTTAGTATTATTATTGATCTTGTAGGTAGCGACTGTCAGTATTATTACTTATCTAGTAGGTAATCAATGACTGTAGGCAAAATATAAAATAATGGCCACCTTTGCGTCTGAAGACATCTCTTGTGCATGAGGTATTGCCGCCTATTCAACAGAGCCTTTCCAGTCCCTCGGCTTCCCCACCCCCAGGAATTAACTAACTGATCCTGAGTTTTTGTAAGAGCTGTAGAACTGGCTCTCCTACTGGTTTTCCACCAGTGGTTTCCGCGGCCAGCCTGTTAATGAACAAGTGTTTATTTTATTGCAAAGGCAGTGAATACTTAAGGGCCCCTCCAATCTTCTCCTCCAATTGTTTTCTCCTTGCCCCTCTCTCAACAACTTAAGGCCCTCTTTTCATTGTTGATCGTCTGTTTCCTGCTCTGCATGGAAAACAGCAGGGGTGCAATGAAGTTGCATCACAGCCGGTGCGGGTCGTGCCCCACTCGGGTAGAGGATTTTCTGCTTCCTTGAATCTGAATGTCTTCCCCTCGGGGAAGTAAAATCACGTTGAGGGGCAAACGCCACGTCTCTCAGGTTCGTCATTCTCTCTCCTAGGAGTAGGTGAGCGCTCTGCCTGCAATACCCAAGTGCGCAACAAATACTTCTTAAGGGATCGAAAGAGTGAATGGATGAGTAGAGGTTTTGGCGGCTCTCCACCCACGTAGGCGTTTAAACCACCAGAGGACAGACATCCGGATGGGGATTTGTCTTTTTCTTTTTCCCCTTTTTTTGTAAATTACATACACAGACAAGTGCGCAGCGTTGCATGAGTGAATAAGATTCACAATTCCCCACCTCAAAGCAGCACCAAGCGGCACAGGGCCTACAGCTCCGTTATTCAGGGCTTTTACTCAAACAGACTTAGGTTTTAGATCTACCACTTAAAAGCTGGAAACTCTTGGGAAAGCTAATCTCTCTGGGCAGTTCTCATCTATAAACTAAGAATAACAAAATCTACTTCGCAGGGTTGTTGTGAGGATTAATTGAGATCATGCATTGTATGTGAAGTGCTTTGCTCCACTTCTCCACCCCATCCATGCTGCGGTAGCTGATGGTAGCAGCTGTTAGTATTATTATTGATCTTGTAGGTAGCGACTGTCAGTATTATTACTTATCTAGTAGGTAATCAATGACTGTAGGCAAAATATAAAATAATGGCCACCTTTGCGTCTGAAGACATCTCTTGTGCATGAGGTATTGCCGCCTATTCAACAGAGCCTTTCCAGTCCCTCGGCTTCCCCACCCCCAGGAATTAACTAACTGATCCTGAGTTTTTGTAAGAGCTGTAGAACTGGCTCTCCTACTGGTTTTCCACCAGTGGTTTCCGCGGCCAGCCTGTTAATGAACAAGTGTTTATTTTATTGCAAAGGCAGTGAATACTTAAGGGCCCCTCCAATCTTCTCCTCCAATTGTTTTCTCCTTGCCCCTCTCTCAACAACTTAAGGCCCTCTTTTCATTGTTGATCGTCTGTTTCCTGCTCTGCATGGAAAACAGCAGGGGTGCAATGAAGTTGCATCAGGCGGAACTAGGCTGGAAACCCAGCCTGTTCACCTTGGGCTTTCAACAGCTCAGTCCTCTCAATTGTAAACTGTGGGGAATGACATTTTATCTGTGCCATTGAGAGATTGGTGATCCAGTCTGTGAGTAAAGTGCCTGGACATAAAGGTGTTTAATAAAAGGCAACTGTAGATCTGTTTATTTAACAAGCATTTAGGGAGCATCCCAGGTGGTGCTACGTGTAAAGGATCTGCCTGCCAATGCAGGAGATGCAGGTTCAATCCCTGGGTCAGGAAGATCCCTTGGAAAAGGAAATGGCAACCCACTCCAGTATTCTTGCTGGGATTCTCCAGGTGGACAGGGGAGCCTGGTGGGCTACAGCCCATGGAGTCGCAAAGAGTCAGACTTGACTGAGCATAGCATAGCACAGCACAGGGAGCATCCACTGACTGTCAAACGTGCTGGAAGAGTGAGTGAGGAAAACAAACGGGTGAGGTAGGATTCCTGCCCTCAAAGGAGTCTGCGGTCTACTCGAGAAGGGCACCCACCTACTAGGGCAGAGGGGTTGGGAGTACATAGACACTGCTCAGATGAAATTAGCAAACCTTAGTTCCAAACTGGGGCAGTGGTACTGCAGTGTCGATTGCTTCAATTCATTATAATTGTAAATGTTATTTTCCTGTAAATATGTACATAACTTTCCAAGGCCACTGCAAAAATTAATGAATAATTTTATGAGGCAGACAGAACCACTTGATGTAGGATTCAGTCCCTTAATAAGGTGACTCCAAATGCTTCCTTATACTAGTAATAACATGTACATTGTGTCTTTGTGAAAGCGCCATAATTTATAGGTTAAAGTTGCGTATCTTGCAATGCGTATTTGAGAGGGGAGGTTCACACACTCTTCCCCTAATGGCCTCTGATGAATCACACCTCATGTCCTTGGTATGGCATCCTGGGGTTGGCCACATAGCATGCTTTGGCCACTGGGACATTAGCAGACACAGCGAGCGTGGGGTTGTTTGATGAGCACTTGTGCCTTGCTCCTTGCCTTCTCCAAATGCTGTGAAGAAAGTGAAAAAAGGTTGGTGCAATCTCCTTAAAAATGAAAGACTCAGGCAGAGAAAGGCTTGCCATCTCAGCTGTAGCAGTTGCCCAGCCAACCTGCCAGCTGAATACAGCCCTATGAGTGAGCCCAGGTAAGACTAGCCAAAATGACCCAGCCAAGCCAAGAGTCGTGAGAAATAAAATGGTGGTTACTTTAAGCCACTGAGTGTTGGCAGCAATAGATAGAAACATGGGAACGACTGAGGGCAGGAGGGAGAGAGCAACAAAGGATGAGATGGTTGGATGGCATCACTGGCTTACTGGACATGAGTTTGCACAAGCTCTGGGAGATGGTGAAGGACAAGGAAGTCTGGTGTGCTGCTGTCCATGGCGTCACAAAGAATCAGACATGACATAGCAACTGAACAACAACAGACACATCACACATAACCATTTCCACAGTTGGAAGGTCTTTGTGAAAGTCAGCCAAGAGTCAATACTTTCACTAGTGTTTTCTGTCATGAAGATTCAATTGAAATAACGGTGTCTCCGCTTAACAGAGTATCGCAGTTTACATAAGGCCTTTTCTCAATGTTCTTTACTGAATGACTACTGAGCCTAAGACTGGTTAAAATCTTTCTGCGCCCAACAAGACAATGAGCTGGCAAAACCAGCCTGAAAACCACTTTAAACATAGTAACTCCTTGGAACCCAACAGGAGTTATAGAGGTTGGGTGTTTATCTCTCCCATTTTGTTACAAACTTCTTGATGATGGACACCTTCCTCTATTTGACAAGTTTCTCTATAGATCATGAAACATCAATGAAGGAAAGGAAGTTAAAGATCAGCTAGTCTCCCACCTCATTTTACAGATGAAGGCACTGAGGCTCGGAGAGATTAGAAGAGCCCTACAGATCCTGAGGGTCCTGAAGCTAGCTTAGAGCCGAGCTGAAATGACCAAAGATCTTTACACTGCTCATTAGACTGGATTGTTTGTTGGGTTTTTTCCTTGGTGACACTGGGGTTGCTACTAAAAATAACCTCCCCATGTTCAAAATAGCTTTACAACTTTCCTTTGCATTTAGGATAAAAATCCAGATCCTTCATCTGGCCTCACGAGCTCTGGTGCAGCTAGCCCTCTGGAGGCATTGTTTTGGCTCTTTCCATCACTCAGCATACTCTGTCCACACGTTTTCTTCAGTCTTTGCATCACCCCACTCAAGATTCCAAGCACTGAATGAATGCCAGCTTGACCTGGCTTGGTCCCATGACCTAGCTTGATCACAACACTAACCCAATGGGACTTCCATTAAGAAAGCCCCCAAAGATAATTATCAGGTGTGTTTATCGAAAGAAGAGAAAGTGAACCAAAGTCATCCAATCCAGTGAATGTCTACCACGTTATCTTGGCCCTCAGCTTAGTTGCTGCTTTCTCAGGGGAGCTTCTCTTCCCTGGTATAGTTTTGTGAAAGACACACTGTGCTGGGTCCCAGTGACGTGACACTGTGAGGACAAGGACTTGCACTTAGAATAAGGGCGGAAACTCTACCTCGTCCATCAGAGATGTACCGTGTTACGCTGGGCTGTGCCAGTGTTTTTAAATTGTGTTTATTTATTTTTGGCCATGCTGGGCCTTGATGGCTGCATACAAACTTTCTCAAGCATCAGGCAGGGGCCACTCTTTATTACACTGTGTACGCTTCTCATCAGGGTGGCTTCTCTTGTTTCAGAGCACAGGCTCTAGGTATGTGGGCTTCGGGAGTTATGGCACCTAGGCTTACCTGCCCTCCACATGTGGGATCTTCCTGGACCAGCGATTGAATCCATGTTCCCTGCATTGGCAGGTGATTCTTAACCACCAGACCACTAGGGAAGTCCTGTGCCAGTCTTGGGGAATGAATTATGGAAGCAGTGGGGTAAGAAAGGGAGTTCTGGAATGGTGAAGGCTGCATGCCTCAGAGTATTTGCAGATAAGGACCCTCAAAACTGAAACTGGGGGCTTCCCTAGTAGCTCAGTGGTGAAAGAGTTCGCCTGCCAATGCAGGAGACATAGGTTCAATCCCTGATCCAGGAAAGTCCCACATGCTGTGGAGCAACTAAGCCTGTGAGCCACACCTATGGAGCCTGTGCTCTAGAACCTCGGAACTGCAACTATTGAGCCCATGTGCTGCGACCAATGAAGCCTGTGAGCCCTAGAGCCCGAGTTCCACAACAAAGGAAGTCACCACAACAAGAAACCTGCTTACTTCAACTAGAGAATAATGGGGACTCCCTGCAACTAGAGAAGAGCCTGTGGCAGTAGTGAAAACCCAGAATAGCCGAAAACAAACTTAAATTGGGTTCATGACCTAGCTGAGGCTCTCAGGAGCACAGGTCAGCCATGTATGTTCATAAAACCGCTCCCTCAGCCTCATCCATGCCTAGCTGTGTAGTCTCTACAGGAGGGCTCCGGGCTCACTGCTGATGGCTACAGGTCTATGGAGAGGTTTTTGCTACTCGGGGGCAAAATGAGATCTTACTAGAACAACATAAAGCTAAATGCATTCCATTTCTGTATCAATGACTATTATACTTGTGATGGCTTGGGGTTTTGTTTCCAGCCATTTTTCAGCATAGTAGAAAGTTGACCATCTCAGTATGCCCCTTCAATGGCATCATAATGTTACAAGGCCATGCAATCTGAAAGCTTTGAACATTACTGCCTAACAGTTTCAGAGACATGGGTGACCCCCGGAAAGGCTCAGCAGATTCAATAGACCATCACTCATTCGAATGTTATTGTTTGAATCATGCCTCAGTTTCCTTTTCTGCCTCTCACCTACAGGCAGACACATTAGCAGATTAGATCTGGACCTAAAGGCTTCCTGGACCAGCGATTGAATCCATGTCCCCTGCATTGGTAAGTGGATTCTTAACCACCAGACCACTAGGGAAGTCCTGTGCCAGTCTTGGGGAATGAATTATGGAAGCAGTGGGGTAAGAAAGGGAGTTCTGGAATGGTGAAGGCTGCATGCCTCAGAGTATTTGCAGATAAGGACCCTCAAAACTGAAACTGGGGCTTCCCTAGTAGCTCGGTGGTGAAAGAGTTCGCCTGCCAATGCAGGAGACATAGGTTCAATCCCTGATCCAGGAAAGTCCCACATGCTGTGGAGCAACTAAGCCTGTGAGCCACACCTATGGAGCCTGTGCTCTAGAACCTCGGAACTGCAACTATTGAGCCCATGTGCTGCGACCAATGAAGCCTGTGAGCCCTAGAGCCCGAGTTCCACAACAAAGGAAGTCACCACAACAAGAAACCTGCTTACTTCAACTAGAGAATAATGGGGACTCCTGCAACTAGAGAAGAGCCTGTGGCAGTAGTG
Organism: Tragulus kanchil; assembly: GCA_022376925.1. NCBI lineage: Eukaryota > Metazoa > Chordata > Mammalia > Artiodactyla > Tragulidae > Tragulus > Tragulus kanchil. The sequence goes on from JAIOJX010000006.1 coordinate 99,028,735, forward strand.
AAAACCCAGAATAGCCGAAAACAAACTTAAATTGGGTTCATGACCTAGCTGAGGCTCTCAGGAGCACAGGTCAGCCATGTATGTTCATAAAACCGCTCCCTCAGCCTCATCCATGCCTAGCTGTGTAGTCTCTACAGGAGGGCTCCGGGCTCACTGCTGATGGCTACAGGTCTATGGAGAGGTTTTTGCTACTCGGGGGCAAAATGAGATCTTACTAGAACAACATAAAGCTAAATGCATTCCATTTCTGTATCAATGACTATTATACTTGTGATGGCTTGGGGTTTTGTTTCCAGCCATTTTTCAGCATAGTAGAAAGTTGACCATCTCAGTATGCCCCTTCAATGGCATCATAATGTTACAAGGCCATGCAATCTGAAAGCTTTGAACATTACTGCCTAACAGTTTCAGAGACATGGGTGACCCCCGGAAAGGCTCAGCAGATTCAATAGACCATCACTCATTCGAATGTTATTGTTTGAATCATGCCTCAGTTTCCTTTTCTGCCTCTCACCTACAGGCAGACACATTAGCAGATTAGATCTGGACCCTAAAAGGCTTCACTCCCAGGACTTTGAGTGACCCTGGGACAGGAGGAAACTGGGGGTAGCTTTGGAGATGTCCATCAGGAGTGAGACTCTGGACTTGGGGTCTGGTCAAGGACAGACTATGTGCACATATGTGTGTGTGCACACGTGTATGCATGCATGCACAGAGGTGTGTGCTTGTGGCAGAGGGAGTTCTTCTTAGGTCACCAACACTGATCTACCAGAGCGGGGCTACTTAACCCTAAGAGGAGAGAATCTACCTGCCATGCAAAAGACCCAGGTTCAATCCCTGGGTCAGGAAAATCCCCTGGAAGAAGGAATGGCAACCCACTCCAGTATTCTTGCCAGGATAGTCCCATGGGCAGAGGAGACTGACAGGCTACAGTCCATGGGGTCACAAAGAGTCGGACACGATGGAAGCAACTTAGAGCTTCAAAAAGAAGAAAGGAAGACATTAACCCTGATCCCAGAGATAGATCATTTTGTGATTGCTCCAGTAAATCATGGTTCTCTCCTTTATTTCCTCTTTGTTCTCCAACCCTCTTCAACACATATACACCTGCCCAGGGTCCAGCGGAACCCCAGGCTTGCAAGGCCCACTCCCGCTAAAGAGGTTGATCCTAAAACTGGAATCACCGTGGAGACCCAGGCAGCCCCTGCAAAGGTTCAGCAGACTCAGTGGGCCATCACTCATTCAACTGTGATTGTTTGAATCATGCCTGTTTCCTTTTCAAAGGGGAAAACTGAGACCTAGCACATTTAAGTAATCCATCCAAGGCCCAGCTGAATACAGAGGTCAAACAGTTAACTCCTTTGGCAATGCCTCCCTCCACAGGTACTCAACTGGTGTTAAAGTTAAATCCAATATGAATTCCCAGAAGCTGGCATTCTGGAAAGACTCTTCTAGAACTAATAAAGGGGGTGAAATCTATCTTCCCTAAGCTGAGAGAGGAAAATATCCAACTTTTTGTGTTTTGCAAGTGTAACATAAAGTCCCATACATTTACATTCCCGCCAGAAGCAGCCTCCCCATTTCATACACTTAGCTGGAATTTGAATTCCTCAGAGAAAACTGCTACATAAGTATCAAGTATTACAATAAAAGTATCTTTTTTCTAACTGATAGTAATATCAGACATACATGCAAAAAAAATAAGACTTGAGTAATTATACCTACTCAATTCTACAGTAAAGGGAGGTTTGCCCATTTTCAAAAAAATTTTTAAGGGAGACTATGTGCCAACATATGTGTGTGGGGCACACGTGTATGCATGCATGCACAGAGGTGTGTGCTTGTGGCAGAGGGAGTTCTTCTTAGGTCACCAACACTGATCTACCAGAGCGGGGCTACTTAACCCTAAGAGGAGAGAATCTACCTGCCATGCAAAAGACCCAGGTTCAATCCCTGGGTCAGGAAAATCCCCTGGAAGAAGGAATGGCAACCCACTCCAGTATTCTTGCCAGGATAGTCCCATGGGCAGAGGAGACTGACAGGCTACAGTCCATGGGGTCACAAAGAGTCGGACACGATGGAAGCAACTTAGAGCTTCAAAAAGAAGAAAGGAAGACATTAACCCTGATCCCAGAGATAGATCATTTTGTGATTGCTCCAGTAAATCATGGTTCTCTCCTTTATTTCCTCTTTGTTCTCCAACCCTCTTCAACACATATACACCTGCCCAGGGTCCAGCGGAACCCCAGGCTTGCAAGGCCCACTCCCGCTAAAGAGGTTGATCCTAAAACTGGAATCACCGTGGAGACCCAGGCAGCCCCTGCAAAGGTTCAGCAGACTCAGTGGGCCATCACTCATTCAACTGTGATTGTTTGAATCATGCCTGTTTCCTTTTCAAAGGGGAAAACTGAGACCTAGCACATTTAAGTAATCCATCCAAGGCCCAGCTGAATACAGAGGTCAAACAGTTAACTCCTTTGGCAATGCCTCCCTCCACAGGTACTCAACTGGTGTTAAAGTTAAATCCAATATGAATTCCCAGAAGCTGGCATTCTGGAAAGACTCTTCTAGAACTAATAAAGGGGGTGAAATCTATCTTCCCTAAGCTGAGAGAGGAAAATATCCAACTTTTTGTGTTTTGCAAGTGTAACATAAAGTCCCATACATTTACATTCCCGCCAGAAGCAGCCTCCCCATTTCATACACTTAGCTGGAATTTGAATTCCTCAGAGAAAACTGCTACATAAGTATCAAGTATTACAATAAAAGTATCTTTTTTCTCACTGATAGTAATATCAGACATACATGCTTTAAAAAAAAAAAAACAAGTAAAGACTTTGAGTCAAATTATACCTACTCAATTCTACAGTAAAGGGAGGTTTGCCCATTTTCATAAAGCTCTAAAATCCCATATAAGGAAAGTTCCAGGATCTCTGCTTTCATTTGCACAAAGACATTGGGCTTCCCTGGTGGGGTTCAGACTGTAAAGAAACCACCTACTATGCAGGATATCAGGTTTGATCCCTGGATTGGGAAGATTCCCTGGAGAAGGGAATGGCAACCCACCTCCAGGCAAGTATACTTCATGGAAGTATACTTGAAGTGAATTTCATGGACAGAGGAGCCTGGTGGCCCACTATCCATAGGGTCATGAAGAGTTGGGCACGACTGGGTGACTGACTCACTCATTGCAGCAGTAATGAAAAGTTCAGCCAAGACCTTCATGCTCACCACCTCTGGTTTTCTGAAATTTAAGTCTTCAGCTAAAACATGCAAAGGAGTCCCTGCTTCACCCTGCTGCCAACAACCAAAGCAAACTCTCAAGCCAGGAACACCAGTGGATTCTTTCAACTTCACTTCTTCACAACTTTCTCCCTGCTAGCAAATGTTAAGTTTCTATTTCAAGAGAAACAAGAGTTTCATTAACTTGCCTGTCTTTGTAGTCATCTAATTCCTTTCAGAGTTTCTTTTTTTTTTTTTTTTTGGCTTGGGAAAATAAGACCACACTAACACACAACTCCCCAGAGTCCCATTAAAGGCAGAATAGTTGAAAGGATTGGCATGGATGGAACAGAGCAGAAGAGTCCCCCGTTTATTCCATAGGTTGTAAATACTTCATTACATGTTTTCAATTCCAAACTGGCATTCTGGAAAGACTCTTCTAGAACTAATAAAGGGGGTGAAATCTATCTTCCCTAAGCTGAGAGAGGAAAATATCCAACTTTTTGTGTTTTGCAAGTGTAACATAAAGTCCCATACATTTACATTCCCGCCAGAAGCAGCCTCCCCATTTCATACACTTAGCTGGAATTTGAATTCCTCAGAGAAAACTGCTACATAAGTATCAAGTATTACAATAAAAGTATCTTTTTTCTCACTGATAGTAATATCAGACATACATGCTTTAAAAAAAAAAAAACAAGTAAAGACTTTGAGTCAAATTATACCTACTCAATTCTACAGTAAAGGGAGGTTTGCCCATTTTCATAAAGCTCTAAAATCCCATATAAGGAAAGTTCCAGGATCTCTGCTTTCATTTGCACAAAGACATTGGGCTTCCCTGGTGGGGTTCAGACTGTAAAGAAACCACCTACTATGCAGGATATCAGGTTTGATCCCTGGATTGGGAAGATTCCCTGGAGAAGGGAATGGCAACCCACCTCCAGGCAAGTATACTTCATGGAAGTATACTTGAAGTGAATTTCATGGACAGAGGAGCCTGGTGGCCCACTATCCATAGGGTCATGAAGAGTTGGGCACGACTGGGTGACTGACTCACTCATTGCAGCAGTAATGAAAAGTTCAGCCAAGACCTTCATGCTCACCACCTCTGGTTTTCTGAAATTTAAGTCTTCAGCTAAAACATGCAAAGGAGTCCCTGCTTCACCCTGCTGCCAACAACCAAAGCAAACTCTCAAGCCAGGAACACCAGTGGATTCTTTCAACTTCACTTCTTCACAACTTTCTCCCTGCTAGCAAATGTTAAGTTTCTATTTCAAGAGAAACAAGAGTTTCATTAACTTGCCTGTCTTTGTAGTCATCTAATTCCTTTCAGAGTTTCTTTTTTTTTTTTTTTTTTTTTGGCTTGGGAAAATAAGACCACACTAACACACAACTCCCCAGAGTCCCATTAAAGGCAGAATAGTTGAAAGGATTGGCATGGATGGAACAGAGCAGAAGAGTCCCCCGTTTATTCCATAGGTTGTAAATACTTCATTACATGTTTTCAATTCCAAACTGAAAAGCAACGTTTCTTAATTACCTTAACTCTCAGATTCATAACCCTTAAGATCTGCCTCAATGACACATATACCAGCTGTCCCTTTGGTCTGGCACATTTTTAACATCAAATGGTGTTTCCTGTCAATGGTGTCCTTGTCCTCAAGTGAGCTACATAATTATCAGGAAACACTGATGTGGTTTCTGAAGTGCTAGTCACTCAATCATGTCCAACCCTTTGTGATCCTGTGAATTGTAGCCCACCAGGCTTCTCTGTCTGGGAATTCTCCAGGTAAGAATACTGGAGTGGGTGGCCATTCTTATCTCCAGGGTATCTTTTCTACCAAGGGATTGGGTCTCCTGCATTGCACGCAGATTCTTTACCACCTGAGCCACCAGGGAAGCCCATAATATATACTTAAATCTCTAATTACTCCACACATATTTCCTCAGCACTTCAAATATGCAAGCACCACACTGAGTTTTGTGAATTCAGAGGCAAGCAAAAAGACACAGTCTTTTCCTCCCCTAGAAAACCTCACAGACCAGTGGACAGAAAAATAAACATATAATGACAAATGATCTTAAGTGTTTAGAAGAAAAAGAACAAGGTACTACAAGAGAGTTTCATAACAAGATTTAGTTTTAAATTGAGAGATCTGGAAGGAGCCTTCTGGAAGCCACCTGAAAGCAGAAATCTGGGAGATGAATGCAAGGGGGATGGCGCTGTGAGGAGCCCAGGGGGTAGGTGGTCCTCCTCATCCAAAGATTCTGTATTTCTTGGATCATGATCAAGACAAGGAGTGCAACTTCTCAATGACTCATTTTTTTTCAGAGAGAGGTCCTGAGAGCCCTGTGTCCCAGACAGGCACAGACACAGAACAGGGATGCCCAAGGTCTTCCTTTGCTACTCAACCTATATTCTCCTCTCTCAACTCCTGACTCCCAGTAGCAACACATAAATGATCACCTACCCATAAAGCTTATGGCAGAAAATGAAAAGGGATTGATGAAGGTGAAAGAGATTGAAAAAGCTAATATAGGGCTTCCCTGGTGGCTCACTGGTGAAGAGTTCACCTGCCAATGTAGGAGGCACAGGTTCGATCCCTGATCCAGGAAGATCCCACATGCTGTGGAGCAGCTAAGCCTGTGAGCCACAATGACGGAGCCTGTGCTTTAGAGCCTCGGAGCCACAACTATGGAGCCCATGTGCTGCAACTACCAAAGCCCGTGTGACCTGTGTTTCCTGTCAATGGTGTCCTTGTCCTCAAGTGAGCTACATAATTATCAGGAAACACTGATGTGGTTTCTGAAGTGCTAGTCACTCAATCATGTCCAACCCTTTGTGATCCTGTGAATTGTAGCCCACCAGGCTTCTCTGTCTGGGAATTCTCCAGGTAAGAATACTGGAGTGGGTGGCCATTCTTATCTCCAGGGTATCTTTTCTACCAAGGGATTGGGTCTCCTGCATTGCACGCAGATTCTTTACCACCTGAGCCACCAGGGAAGCCCATAATATATACTTAAATCTCTAATTACTCCACACATATTTCCTCAGCACTTCAAATATGCAAGCACCACACTGAGTTTTGTGAATTCAGAGGCAAGCAAAAAGACACAGTCTTTTCCTCCCCTAGAAAACCTCACAGACCAGTGGACAGAAAAATAAACATATAATGACAAATGATCTTAAGTGTTTAGAAGAAAAAGAACAAGGTACTACAAGAGAGTTTCATAACAAGATTTAGTTTTAAATTGAGAGATCTGGAAGGAGCCTTCTGGAAGCCACCTGAAAGCAGAAATCTGGGAGATGAATGCAAGGGGGATGGCGCTGTGAGGAGCCCAGGGGGTAGGTGGTCCTCCTCATCCAAAGATTCTGTATTTCTTGGATCATGATCAAGACAAGGAGTGCAACTTCTCAATGACTCATTTTTTTTCAGAGAGAGGTCCTGAGAGCCCTGTGTCCCAGACAGGCACAGACACAGAACAGGGATGCCCAAGGTCTTCCTTTGCTACTCAACCTATATTCTCCTCTCTCAACTCCTGACTCCCAGTAGCAACACATAAATGATCACCTACCCATAAAGCTTATGGCAGAAAATGAAAAGGGATTGATGAAGGTGAAAGAGATTGAAAAAGCTAATATAGGGCTTCCCTGGTGGCTCACTGGTGAAGAGTTCACCTGCCAATGTAGGAGGCACAGGTTCGATCCCTGATCCAGGAAGATCCCACATGCTGTGGAGCAGCTAAGCCTGTGAGCCACAATGACGGAGCCTGTGCTTTAGAGCCTCGGAGCCACAACTATGGAGCCCATGTGCTGCAACTACCAAAGCCCGTGTGCCCTAGAACCTGAGTTCCACAATGAGAGAAATCACATCAAGAAGTCTGCTCCCCTCAACTAGAGAGTAGCCCCCACTCCCTGCAGCTAGAGAAGAGCCTGTGGCAGCAGTGAAAACCTAGAATAGCCAGGAAAAAAAAAAGATAAACAAAAAGCTAACATAAAACTGAACATGTGAAAAATAAAGATCATGGCATCTGCTCCCATCACTTCTGGCAAATAGATGGGCAAACAATGGAAATAATGACAGACTTTATTTTCTTGGGCTCCAAAATCACTGTGGATGGTAACTACAGCCATGAAATTAAAAGACGCTTTCTCCCTGGAACAAAACCTGTGACAAACCCAGACAGCATATTAAAAAACAGAGATATTACTTTGCCTACAAAGGTCCACATAGTCAAAGCTATGATTTTTCCAGTAGTCGTGTACGTATGTAAGAGCTGGACAGTAAAAAAGGCTGAGTGCTAAAGAATTGATGCCTTTGAACTGAGGTGTTGGAGAAGACTCTTGAGAGTCCCTTGGACAGCAAGGAGATCAAACCAGTCAATCCTAAAGGAAATCAATCCTGAATATTCATTGGAAGGACTGATGCTAAAGCTTAAACTCTAATACAGCCCCCTGATATGAAGAGCCGCCTCATTGGAAAAGACCCTAATGCTGGGAAAGACTGAAGGCAGGAGAAGGGAATGACAGAGGATGAGATAGTTGGATGTCATCATTGACTCAATGGACATGAGTTTGAGCAAACTCCTGGAGATGGTGAAGGACAGGGAAGTCTTGTGTGCTGCAGTCCATGAGTTTGAGAAGAGTCAGACACAAGTGAGCAATTGAACAACAAAATATGTATCACTCAGGTTACAGTCCCAAGAGTTGCTGGTTCCCAGTGTGTGCAGCCTCCACACCTAAGCCGTAAGCTCTTGGCGAGCAGGTGACTCTGCTTTATTCTCCTTGCCTGATATTCACAGTGCCTAGAAAATAGCTTGACTCATAGCTGCTGTTCAGAGGACACCTGCTTAATTGAATCAGGCTTCATCTCAGCGTTTCGTCGTGTGGTAAACATCTGATATGAAAGAAGAGCCAAATTAGACAAATAACGCGTACTTTAGAAGAGCAGAGATGATAAGAAAATAACATGAAGAGCATGGGAATGGAAGCATTTTCTGAAGCTTCAGGAAACATGGCATGTATGACTTTGATTGACTCTGTGGGGCCACAGTTCTACAATGCAGCTGTAAGATGCAACACTGATTTGATTTAACAGCAATTTACTTGTCTAGGCATAGGGAGGAGAGTGGGACTGCTTTCAGTGTGTGTGCATATTGAGAGCTATGTCCTCATTACACAAACATTCAAATGTCCCCAGAATGTATATCTTTAATAAATAATAATAATAAAACAGTACCCGTCGATGCTTTTCATGGTACTTAAAATATTATTTTCTCTTTTTTCTGTGAGATAGCCACAGTAATTTTTTTCTTTTCTGTTCTTTCTCTTTTTAATAATAGAACCTCAAATTCCTTCTGAGCAACCCTTCTTCTTCTTTAGATACAGCCTGTTGAGGTATTTGATGAGCAGGTGCCCAGTTCTCCTCTAGGGCAAAAATGAGCGCCTGACCCAAGAGAGGCCACTCAGATATTGGAACAATGATCGAGAGTCCAAAGTCTGGCCCAGATGGATCCTACTTATTCTAAATATGGAATGCAGATAAGACTGTCTAGAATTCTTCTGCCACAGAGTTCTTTTAAAACTGCCTGGCTCCAGAGTTAAGGTCTGTTATCTATAGCCAAGAAATGCTAAGTCATAGCATGCCCTTGATTGTTCATGCATGTAGGACAGAAGTTCTTCATCTCGGGTCCATGGGCTTGGAAATGATCTGTGGATGTGTATCAGGAGATCCACAAATAGGATGTAATTTTTGCACCTGTAGATAAATGCATTTGGGGGTCAAGGTGAGATGGCCTACTGATAGCTTTTGTTAGATTCTCAAAGAAACTCATAGCTGAAAATTGATTAGAAACCACTGATTCTGAAATAAGCATTCTTAAGCAATGTCTGTGGATGAACCTGGTTGGGGAAAAAGTACTACTTTTGTTCTCACTAGCTTCCATGCATGTTCCTTTCTATTATGAATATAAGTGACAAACCACAGTATTATTCGCAGTACCCGTGACTTTGCCACCAATAGAAGTCAGATATTTTCATATCACTTTATACTGTTACAGATATCTCCAAATAGAATTTACGCCTCTCACCACTTTCAGATTACAGTATTATTAAACCCACAGCTAGGTCTCCTTATTCAATGCGTTAATAAAGAACTATTAAATAAAACACGATCACCAAATACTTTAATATTTTATAACTGAATCTCAATATAATTAGCTTCCTTTGTAATCCTGTAAGCTTTATTTTATCCAAATCATTATCCTAAGAAGAGCTTCATCAGGCTGCCAAGGGGCTGGTCATACAAAAAGATTAACAGCCCCCCTCGGGAAAAACTTGGTAGGACTGTCAAAATAGCCTTACCTGTACTGGTTCCACAATCTTACCTGTTTAACTTCCTCTCTGCAATTCCTCTCCTTTCAGCAGCTTGACGTCTCTGAGTTCCTCCAAAGCAGCGGGTATTATTGCCTGTGTTCCAGAGAAACACACACGTCTATGAATCAAAAGACAGAAACAAAAGCAAAAAATTAATAACAAATTTTAAAAATAGAAGGATCTAGAATAGGTAAATCCATGGAGACAGAAAGCAGATGAATGGTTGCCAGGGGCTGGAGGGAGATGGGAGGGAGGGGGTGACTGCTCAGTGGATACAGGGCTTCCTTCTGGGGCAATGGAAATGTTACAGAGCTAGAAACGGATGATGGTGGCAGAGCATAGCTCTGTGAGTGTACCAAATGCCATTGTAGTGCCCACTGTAAAAGGGTGAGTTTTATGTTATGTGAATTCTATCTCAATGGGCTTGGAAATGATCTGTGGATGTGTATCAGGAGATCCACAAATAGGATGTAATTTTTGCACCTGTAGATAAATGCATTTGGGGGTCAAGGTGAGATGGCCTACTGATAGCTTTTGTTAGATTCTCAAAGAAACTCATAGCTGAAAATTGATTAGAAACCACTGATTCTGAAATAAGCATTCTTAAGCAATGTCTGTGGATGAACCTGGTTGGGGAAAAAGTACTACTTTTGTTCTCACTAGCTTCCATGCATGTTCCTTTCTATTATGAATATAAGTGACAAACCACAGTATTATTCGCAGTACCCGTGACTTTGCCACCAATAGAAGTCAGATATTTTCATATCACTTTATACTGTTACAGATATCTCCAAATAGAATTTACGCCTCTCACCACTTTCAGATTACAGTATTATTAAACCCACAGCTAGGTCTCCTTATTCAATGCGTTAATAAAGAACTATTAAATAAAACACGATCACCAAATACTTTAATATTTTATAACTGAATCTCAATATAATTAGCTTCCTTTGTAATCCTGTAAGCTTTATTTTATCCAAATCATTATCCTAAGAAGAGCTTCATCAGGCTGCCAAGGGGCTGGTCATACAAAAAGATTAACAGCCCCCCTCGGGAAAAACTTGGTAGGACTGTCAAAATAGCCTTACCTGTACTGGTTCCACAATCTTACCTGTTTAACTTCCTCTCTGCAATTCCTCTCCTTTCAGCAGCTTGACGTCTCTGAGTTCCTCCAAAGCAGCGGGTATTATTGCCTGTGTTCCAGAGAAACACACACACGTCTATGAATCAAAAGACAGAAACAAAAGCAAAAAATTAATAACAAATTTTAAAAATAGAAGGATCTAGAATAGGTAAATCCATGGAGACAGAAAGCAGATGAATGGTTGCCAGGGGCTGGAGGGAGATGGGAGGGAGGGGGTGACTGCTCAGTGGATACAGGGCTTCCTTCTGGGGCAATGGAAATGTTACAGAGCTAGAAACGGATGATGGTGGCAGAGCATAGCTCTGTGAGTGTACCAAATGCCATTGTAGTGCCCACTGTAAAAGGGTGAGTTTTATGTTATGTGAATTCTATCTCAATAAAACATTAGATACAGTAATCAATAACTAAGAAGAAGCTCCATCATAAAGTCACCTGGGAATTGAAGGCCCTACTTAGGGGAATAAAGAAAACGGATCCCAAAGTTTTATGCTATTCGGTTTTCTCTCCTCTCCCCCTCCACCCCTCGAGTTGCTCATGTACACTGCAATTTTAGATCACTTATGAAATTGCTAATGTGTACTTTAGCCTACACATTAAATTCTGGTTTGCACGTATGCATATTAAAACACACCACTAAATACTCCTCTGACAAGCTATATTTTAAACCTCAAACAAGGTTTTATTGTGCCTGGATGCATTTTAATATGCCTACTAAATTTTCGCTGGAGTGAAAAGTGGCTGACAGTGATGATTGATAAGGGAGGAAAGAGTCTCTCCTGTCCTGTCCCACACACTCTGCTTGTGCTCGGAGGAACTAGAAATTGGCAACCCCAACCTTCTGAGAGCTCTAGAGAGTTTCCAGGAAAGGTTTCCAACATGATCCGATAGCCTCAAACAGGGTTTGAGAGATCACTGGAAGGCTTCCCATTCCGGTAACTCTAGGACCTCAGTGTCAGCCACTAGAGTTCTCAGTCCCTGCCAGCCTTGGTCAGAGCAGACCCAGGGGATTAAGCTTCCACAAGCACCTCTCATATTCTGAATAATTCCCTTTCTGCCTGGGTTTTGAAATCCTGTCCCTGTTCACCAGCCCTCGTGACTCCACACAGCCTGTGGGGATAATGCCCAAGCATTTCAGGTTGAAACCATTTACCTCAGTTTGGAACTCGAACCCAGGCAACACCCAATGGCCTTCCAACTGAGATCACAGACCTGGTTTCAGGACCCAGTGAAGTTCAGGTTCTTGATGCTTCATCACAGAAAGGATTTAGTGAGAGACAAAACGATAGGTAAGAAATGAATTTTCAGTAAGCAACACACTCAGAGAATGGGCCATTGCAGAGGGCAAGTGCAGCCTCGAAATGTGGAGCAATTAGCTCTGTGAGTGTACCAAATGCCATTGTAGTGCCCACTGTAAAAGGGTGAGTTTTATGTTATGTGAATTCTATCTCAATAAAACATTAGATACAGTAATCAATAACTAAGAAGAAGCTCCATCATAAAGTCACCTGGGAATTGAAGGCCCTACTTAGGGGAATAAAGAAAACGGATCCCAAAGTTTTATGCTATTCGGTTTTCTCTCCTCTCCCCCTCCACCCCTCGAGTTGCTCATGTACACTGCAATTTTAGATCACTTATGAAATTGCTAATGTGTACTTTAGCCTACACATTAAATTCTGGTTTGCACGTATGCATATTAAAACACACCACTAAATACTCCTCTGACAAGCTATATTTTAAACCTCAAACAAGGTTTTATTGTGCCTGGATGCATTTTAATATGCCTACTAAATTTTCGCTGGAGTGAAAAGTGGCTGACAGTGATGATTGATAAGGGAGGAAAGAGTCTCTCCTGTCCTGTCCCACACACTCTGCTTGTGCTCGGAGGAACTAGAAATTGGCAACCCCAACCTTCTGAGAGCTCTAGAGAGTTTCCAGGAAAGGTTTCCAACATGATCCGATAGCCTCAAACAGGGTTTGAGAGATCACTGGAAGGCTTCCCATTCCGGTAACTCTAGGACCTCAGTGTCAGCCACTAGAGTTCTCAGTCCCTGCCAGCCTTGGTCAGAGCAGACCCAGGGGATTAAGCTTCCACAAGCACCTCTCATATTCTGAATAATTCCCTTTCTGCCTGGGTTTTGAAATCCTGTCCCTGTTCACCAGCCCTCGTGACTCCACACAGCCTGTGGGGATAATGCCCAAGCATTTCAGGTTGAAACCATTTACCTCAGTTTGGAACTCGAACCCAGGCAACACCCAATGGCCTTCCAACTGAGATCACAGACCTGGTTTCAGGACCCAGTGAAGTTCAGGTTCTTGATGCTTCATCACAGAAAGGATTTAGTGAGAGACAAAACGATAGGTAAGAAATGAATTTTTCAGTAAGCAACACACTTCAGAGAATGGGCCATTGCAGAGGGCAAGTGCAGCCTCGAAATGTGGAGCAATTAGCTTTTATGTTGTTGTTTAGCCGCTAAGTGGTGTCTGACTCATTGCGACCCCATGGACTGTAGCCTGCCAGGCTTCTCTGTCCATGGGATGTCCCAGGAAAGAATACTGGAATTGGTTGCCATTTCCTACTCCAGGGTATCTTCCTGGACCAGGGATTGAACCTGCACTTTCTGCATCTCTTGTATTGTAGATGGATTCTTTACCAATGTGATACAGGCATAGTAATTTCATAGGCTAATGAGTGGGAGGATTATTCCAACTATTTGAGGGCAGGAGTGAAAATCTCCAGGAATTGAACCACCACCCACTTTTCGGTTTTTGATGGTTGGCCTTGGAAGTATCATGGTGCCTCTGGTATGTCATTTAGCTTGCTGACGTGTTACAATGAGCATATACTGAGAATCAATCTCTAGTTGAAGTTGACTTGTCAGCCACCTTGAATCCATTTGATCCTAATCCGTTTATGTTGTATCCTCAGGCTATACTATTGTTAGAAAAGTTGGACCCTGAACCCTTCCCTCCTACTTCAAGTCCAGAACTGTCATTTTATGAGGGCCTGGACCCTTCCCTGGTGGCTCATATGGTATTTTGCCTGTAATGCAGGATACCTGGGTTCAAACCCTGGGTCAGGAAAATCTCTTGAAGAAGGACATGGCAACCCACTCCAGTATGCTCGCCTGAAGAATTCCATGGACCACAGTCCATGGGGTCGCAAAGAACCAGACAAAACTGAGCAACTAGCACTTGGACAGTGGTGAGGGCTGGATTAGGGTTTCCTATCCAGTGCCTTCAGAGGTGTTTATGAACATCCTGGTCTTTTCACTGCCACTTGAAAATGTGGAAATTAGTCTCGGGGTCATTCAAAGTCACACACTTGCGAAGCCCTCCTTGAAGTTCACTGCCACTTTCCTTTCCATCCTTTCTCTGCCATTCCTGTACTCAACTTCAGCCAGGTTTCTCCTCACCATCCCCGGACTGTGTCACAAGGAACCTGCACCCAGCATGCCTCTCCCCTGCACCTCACAGATGCCCTTGTTCCTCAGGATTTGGCTCTCCCTCTCCATGAAACTTTCTCAGCCCACAGTGCTCCAGTTTTCCTCTGAATCCACTTATTACACCACCTCTCACTGAAAGTGTGCCGAGAGGCTGTGTCTTGCCTCTCCACCCTCCCCTACCCACTTAAGCAAAATCCTCTCCAAGGACAGAGACCACCTCTTTTTCCTCTTTGTATTTACTGCAGTACCTGATACAATTGAGAGATGGAAACTGCTTGATTCTCTCCATCGGCAGAAGATTGATTTTTATTTTCCAGGTCAAAGCATTGAGCCTGTTTCCCAGGCTCCTTCCCTTTCCCTGGGGAAGACTGACAGGGTTCCAAGTCATTCTAAGCAGCCTGTCCCACACAGGTGAGCCCAATCTGGCTTAGGGCTTTTCCCCTGCTCCATCACCTCTTTCAGATGCAGCCTCTGTAGCTGGAAGATGAAAAGGGCTCTTTTCTCCCTTTGCATGACTAATGACATCATCCTTCTCAGGCAGGGACACTGGGAAATCCATGGCTAATGAAGTATGGCTGCTTATTCGGAGAATGAGCAGGTTGTGCCCTGTCTACCAGTGACTGAGGCTGCCAAGGGTGTGGTATATATGAGGCAGGAGATAGATGGGCCCCAGGTTGAACAGCTGGAGTTTGTCACCTATAGACAGATAGTCTAGGATGAAGATAACAGGAGGATAATAGGAGGGATTGAGCCCTGACCAAACAGTAATAGAGACCACATATTTCTCATTCTTCAGGTCAAGGAGACCTTCCCAACCATACGTGCACAGAAGAGCTCCTTGGAGGCCAAAAGGAAAGTGATGTCAACCTACCTCTGAGCCTCTTCGCTGGCATCCATCTTAGCTAAGAGACACGAGCGCACACATAGGAGGATCCTGAGATCGACCAAGTACAGACTCAGAATCAGACAAAGGAAGATAGTTTGGCCAAAGGAAATCTGGGAGAAATGGCCCTTATAAGTGATTCAAACTACCACGAGGGCACGATGCTCTCTTTGACTCTGCCTATCTGTCTATCAACACTTACTTTTTTCCTCCTAATAAACACTTTACTTGTTTCACTACTTCTGTCTTTGTGGGAATTCATTTGTGCAATGCCAAAGGGCCAGTGCCTTGTCATTGGCCACTGGTGCCTGGCGTGGTCTAATGGCTAGGATTCAGCCCTCTTATTGTCGCAGCTCGACTTCAGTCTCTGGGAGGGAACTGAAATCCTGCTTCAAGCCACTGCAGGCTGATGCCACCCACAATTATGTGGATTGTGCTGGCAGGAAGAAAGTGTTCTATGGCATTAAGCATCCATAGGAGGGGACGCTTGGGATGAGCTCAATGGGTGGAAGGCACAGCCGCATGAATCGTATGATTTTAGTGATGCTATTGATATCACAGGCTCTCCCACCGTGTTCCTTTGAGTTTGTGATGGGTTCTTCTTCTTTCTTTCCACCATGAATTAGGTTTTGAAAATTTCCCGTTAAATCAAGTCACTTAAACTCTCTAGGCACCTGTTTTGTTATCATATGTGACTTTTTAATGAAGAGTAGACCAGGTCACACATGTAGGAGCCTGACTTAGACAGCGCAATCGACAAGTTGATTTCTTTACATGGAATCAGAACCCAAACCAAAGTGAGCCTCACAGCAGGGTTAACTTGCAGTGGACCTGGGTTCCTTAGATCCCCCCTCAAGTCAGAAGTGAACCCAGAGCCAGGGCAGGGAGGACACCTGCAGGTGGAGGACAAGAAGTCTCAGTAGTAAGAGAAGGAAATCAACTCCCTCCTTGCCCTCCTGCCTTCCCCCAGCACATGTGCTTGAGGAATGAAGGTTCTAAGTCAGGGCACCAAGCACATGTATACCTCTGTTTCACAGCATCTCAGACCAGGAAAGTGATGTCAACCTACCTCTGAGCCTCTTCGCTGGCATCCATCTTAGCTAAGAGACACGGCACACATAGGAGGATCCTGAGATCGACCAAGTACAGACTCAGAATCAGACAAAGGAAGATAGTTTGGCCAAAGGAAATCTGGGAGAAATGGCCCTTATAAGTGATTCAAACTACCACGAGGGCACGATGCTCTCTTTGACTCTGCCTATCTGTCTATCAACACTTACTTTTTTCCTCCTAATAAACACTTTACTTGTTTCACTACTTCTGTCTTTGTGGGAATTCATTTGTGCAATGCCAAAGGGCCAGTGCCTTGTCATTGGCCACTGGTGCCTGGCGTGGTCTAATGGCTAGGATTCAGCCCTCTTATTGTCGCAGCTCGACTTCAGTCTCTGGGAGGGAACTGAAATCCTGCTTCAAGCCACTGCAGGCTGATGCCACCCACAATTATGTGGATTGTGCTGGCAGGAAGAAAGTGTTCTATGGCATTAAGCATCCATAGGAGGGGACGCTTGGGATGAGCTCAATGGGTGGAAGGCACAGCCGCATGAATCGTATGATTTTAGTGATGCTATTGATATCACAGGCTCTCCCACCGTGTTCCTTTGAGTTTGTGATGGGTTCTTCTTCTTTCTTTCCACCATGAATTAGGTTTTGAATTCCAGTTAAATCAAGTCACTTAAACTCTCTAGGCACCTGTTTTGTTATCATATGTGACTTTTTAATGAAGAGTAGACCAGGTCACACATGTAGGAGCCTGACTTAGACAGCGCAATCGACAAGTTGATTTCTTTACATGGAATCAGAACCCAAACCAAAGTGAGCCTCACAGCAGGGTTAACTTGCAGTGGACCTGGGTTCCTTAGATCCCCCCTCAAGTCAGAAGTGAACCCAGAGCCAGGGCAGGGAGGACACCTGCAGGTGGAGGACAAGAAGTCTCAGTAGTAAGAGAAGGAAATCAACTCCCTCCTTGCCCTCCTGCCTTCCCCCAGCACATGTGCTTGAGGAATGAAGGTTCTAAGTCAGGGCACCAAGCACATGTATACCTCTGTTTCACAGCATCTCAGACCAGTAAATATTGTGAGGAAACATCCCACACTTAAACTGTTAGATGTACCGCACATTTTGCCAGTGTTGGAGAGATAAGGCATGCACTGCCATCACACCCTGCTGTAGAAATAAGTACGCGTCAGGCTTATTTACAACTTTTGTTCAGATTATTCTATAGCATGCACTCACATTACATAAAGCTTGAGAAAAAAATAACACCTATCATTCCCTAAATCACAGTAATTACAGAAGTTTACACTTACGTTCATTGTGTGTGTGTGTTCTGTAACTGCAAATGGTGCTCTTATTGATGTCATAAAAAGCAACCTGAGAGGTGAGTTTAAATGCACTGAGTCTTCTGTGCTACAGGCACACAGAAGAGCTTACTTCACATTCATGAGTGACTGAGTCAATAGTCAGCCTAAGAGCACTGGCCTGAAGCTCTCAAGGTCCAGTGTGCATGCTCCCGTGGGGCCATGGACATGTCCCTTAATTGCTCAGAGCCTCAGTTTCCTCACTTGGGCAGTCCATTCACTCAGCAGCACTGTTCAAGAATCACAGGGAACCACCCACTGGGCCAGGCTCTAGGTCACAAAAATGAGTAAGACCTTCCCCTCCCACTCTCATATACTCACAAACCCACAGTCAAGCAGGGAATTAGCTAACACACTCGATATCTTACTACGTGTCAGGGGTTGTTCTTGCATTTCATACATATTATCTGACAAGATCCTTTCCACAACCCTACAAGTGGATAATATTATTTGTAATATTATTACCTTCATTTCACAAATGAGGAGACTGGAGCACAGGGGGTTCAGTAACTTTCCCAGCTAGTAAGCGGCCACTGTGCAGGCGTTACGGAAAACAGTATGAAAGTTCCTTCAAAAATGAACAACAGAACTACCACGTGATCCAGCCTTTCCACTTCTGCGTGTAGATCCAGAAAAAATAAGAACACTAATTCAAGAAAATTCATGCAGCATTATTTACAATAGCCAAGATACGGAAGCAGCCCAAGAACCCATCAACAGACAACTGGATTAAGAAGACATGGTATATATGTTGTTCTTCTTCTTGGTGGTCAGTCTCTAAGTCACGTCTGATTCTTTGTGACCCCGTAGACTGCAGCAAGCCAGGCCTCCCTGTCCCTCACCATCTCTTGGAGTTCACCCAAGTTCACAGCCACTGAATCATGATGCTATACAACTATCTCATCCTCTGCCACCCTCTTCTCTTTTTGCCTTCAATCCTTCCCAGCATAAGGATTTTTCCAATGAGTCAACCTTTCACATCAGGTGGCCAAAGTATTGGAGCTTCAGCTTCAGCATCAGTCCTTCCAATGAATATTCAGGGCTAATTTCCTTAGGATTGACTGTATAAATATACTACAGTGGAATATTACTCAGCCATATAAAGAAATGATATAACGCCCATTTGTAGCAATGTGGATGGACCTAGAGAAGATTATCTTTAGTGAAATGTCAGACAGAGAAAGGCAAATAGTGTATGATATCATTTCTATATGAAATCTAAAAATAATACAAATAAATGTATATGCAAAACAGACTCATAAATATAGAAAACAAATTTCTGGTTACCAAAGGGGAAAGGGCAAGGGGGGAGGCAAATTAGGAGCATGGGAGCAATAGATACAAACTATTATGTATAAAATAGGTAAGCAATAAAGGTTTATTGTATAGCATAGGGAATTATACCTCTTATCTTGTAATAATCTATAATGAAATACAATCTGCAAAAATACTGAATAACTATGCTGTGCATCTGAAAGTAACTGAATATCGTAAAAATATCAGCTAAACTTCAGTATTAAAAAAGAGTCCATCCTGTTACCACAGCGTGGGCCCTAGTGAGTATTCACGTAACAGACCTCAATGTAAATGACACAGAAACAAAAAGCAGGGCTACTGGTTTTATCTGAATGAATGTAAGGAAGGCTTGACTCTGTATTTTGCCCAAGAAAAATGAATAGGATTTCAGTCAGCAGGGACAGGGGAAAAAACCATCAGGAGCAAAACTCTGGAGGTGGCGCACACGGGACATAGTCAGGGCATGATACAAAAAGCATTCTTTACAATAGCCAAGATACGGAAGCAGCCCAAGAACCCATCAACAGACAACTGGATTAAGAAGACATGGTATATATGTTGTTCTTCTTCTTGGTGGTCAGTCTCTAAGTCACGTCTGATTCTTTGTGACCCCGTAGACTGCAGCAAGCCAGGCCTCCCTGTCCCTCACCATCTCTTGGAGTTCACCCAAGTTCACAGCCACTGAATCATGATGCTATACAACTATCTCATCCTCTGCCACCCTCTTCTCTTTTTGCCTTCAATCCTTCCCAGCATAAGGATTTTTCCAATGAGTCAACCTTTCACATCAGGTGGCCAAAGTATTGGAGCTTCAGCTTCAGCATCAGTCCTTCCAATGAATATTCAGGGCTAATTTCCTTAGGATTGACTGTATAAATATACTACAGTGGAATATTACTCAGCCATATAAAGAAATGATATAACGCCCATTTGTAGCAATGTGGATGGACCTAGAGAAGATTATCTTTAGTGAAATGTCAGACAGAGAAAGGCAAATAGTGTATGATATCATTTCTATATGAAATCTAAAAATAATACAAATAAATGTATATGCAAAACAGACTCATAAATATAGAAAACAAATTTCTGGTTACCAAAGGGGAAAGGGCAAGGGGGGAGGCAAATTAGGAGCATGGGAGCAATAGATACAAACTATTATGTATAAAATAGGTAAGCAATAAAGGTTTATTGTATAGCATAGGGAATTATACCTCTTATCTTGTAATAATCTATAATGAAATACAATCTGCAAAAATACTGAATAACTATGCTGTGCATCTGAAAGTAACTGAATATCGTAAAAATATCAGCTAAACTTCAGTATTAAAAAAGAGTCCATCCTGTTACCACAGCGTGGGCCCTAGTGAGTATTCACGTAACAGACCTCAATGTAAATGACACAGAAACAAAAAGCAGGGCTACTGGTTTTATCTGAATGAATGTAAGGAAGGCTTGACTCTGTATTTTGCCCAAGAAAAATGAATAGGATTTCAGTCAGCAGGGACAGGGGAAAAAACCATCAGGAGCAAAACTCTGGAGGTGGCGCACACGGGACATAGTCAGGGCATGATAAGAAAGCCCTGGTGAAAGCAACAAGGCCTCACACCTGAGAACAAGGAATAGGACACAGGTCCACTCTGAAGACCCTCCTCGTCCTTCATCCTGTGCCTTAACTCCAACCGTATCTACAATCCTTCATTCAGGGACATACAATGCTTGTCTATCACACTGGGGCAGGAAGTACCTACCTCTCACATTACTCAGATTTCCTTTAACCAGTTCATACCATGTGCTGTACATTTCATCATGCATATTTTGAATGTCTGCTATTTACTGAGCAAACATGTTAAGCATTCACTCAATGCCCAGCATCCTCTTGATTCTTGTTGTACCGTGGGGCTCATGTTGTGTCGCAGGCCCTCCTTTCTCCAATCCTTGTCCTTGTTCCTATGTGGCATGCATCTAATCACTCTGACTTCCTAAGCTCTTTCTCTTTCCACAGCCAACCACGGCTTCCAGTGCAAAGTCCGTCCTCTTTAGCATGGTATTTAGCACCTTTATCCATCATCTGTGGTCTAACCTTCAACCTCATCTCCTGCCACTGCTTACCCCTCCATCCTCACCCCACCTGCCTCAAGGCCAAAGAGCACACACCGGCTGCCTTTCTGACATCCCAGACAGCTACCACTCCTTCCGCCCACAGCTCTCTGCTCCTAAATACAGGGCAGTATCCACTTGATCATCCAGTTATATCTGAAACACGTAGATATGTTTCTCGCAGATTCTCCTGACCGGCTTTTCGTATGGTTACTCAGGCAAAAAATACATGCCCATCTAGTGATCATACAAATATCGGGCATGTTAATTTATAAATATTGGCATGGTTAGGTGGTCACTACTTACAAAAAATATAGAGGAATATTTTTAGAATTTATTACTTAGTATTTTTAGGACATCATTCGCCAAATACATCTTGAGCTTACCAGAGGGGAAGGGGAGAGGAATAAATGGGAAATTGAGACTGACATGCACACATGGCTATATATAAAATAAAATAACTAATAAGGACCTACTGTATAGCACAGAGAACTCTACTCAATATTCTGTAACAGCCTATATGGGAATAGAATCTAAAAAATATTGGACATATGTCTAACTGATTCACTATTCTGTACAGCAGAGAGCAAAAATATCGTAAAGCAACTATACTCCAATTAAAAAAAATGCCTCTGTTTCTTGAGCACACTATGTACCAGTGATAGAACAGTGGGCAAGAAGACTGAGAAAACCATGAAAAACTGACAGAATTTTCTAGGTAAAAAGACAGATGAACAAAACAGATAAACATGACCATAGCAGGCTCCAGTGAGTCCTCCTCATCAAGAAACAATGGGAGGGGGCTTCCCTGGTGGTCCAGTGGGTAAGGACACCGCCTTGCAGTGCAAGGGGTGCCGGTTCGATCCCTGGCCTGGGAAGATCCCATGTGCCTCAGAGCGGCTGGACCGATGTGTCAAATTACCGAGCCGGAGCTCTGGAGCTCATACGCCCAGAGCCTGTGCTCTGCGAAAACGGAGGCCACTGCGATGGAAGGCCCACACGGGCCAAAGAACAAAGATAGATGAAAATAGATAAATGAAAGACCAATAGAAGCGGCCCGCCTACCCTCTCCCTCCCCAATCCCCCCTCCCCCACCAAAAAAAAGAAGCAATTGAGGGGAGCTGCTTACAATAAGTCAAGGATTGCCTCTAGGAAGTGCACAGACTCCTGACTAGATGCACACAAGTCACCCAGGAGAACTGGTACAAGAGTATCCTGGGCCCAGGGGACAGCAAATGCCTAGGTCCAGAGGTGGGAAAGGGCTCTGCGAATATTTGGAACAAAAAGCAGCAGAGTGTGGCTGTTATGTAAATTTGAGAGCTGGAGAGAAAGCATGTAGAGCGCATCGTGGATTCTCAGTAAGTGCTGTCTGTTGTCCTGTGAGTCAGGGCATAGATCATGCAGGTCACTGCAGCCCATGGTAGGAAATCTGAGTTTTAATCTAAAAAAACAACTGCAAGCTCTTGATGAGGAGTTTGCTAGCAGGTGACATGGTCTGATTTATTGTTTTAAAAAGATCCAGGGCTGCTCAAGAGAGACAGATTCCCGGGGCAAGATGACTTACAAGGCCTTTAAACTAAAAAAAAAAGGACCTACTGTATAGCACAGAGAACTCTACTCAATATTCTGTAACAGCCTATATGGGAATAGAATCTAAAAAATATTGGACATATGTCTAACTGATTCACTATTCTGTACAGCAGAGAGCAAAAATATCGTAAAGCAACTATACTCCAATTAAAAAAAATGCCTCTGTTTCTTGAGCACACTATGTACCAGTGATAGAACAGTGGGCAAGAAGACTGAGAAAACCATGAAAAACTGACAGAATTTTCTAGGTAAAAAGACAGATGAACAAAACAGATAAACATGACCATAGCAGGCTCCAGTGAGTCCTCCTCATCAAGAAACAATGGGAGGGGGCTTCCTGGTGGTCCAGTGGGTAAGGACACCGCCTTGCAGTGCAAGGGGTGCCGGTTCGATCCCTGGCCTGGGAAGATCCCATGTGCCTCAGAGCGGCTGGACCGATGTGTCAAATTACCGAGCCGGAGCTCTGGAGCTCATACGCCCAGAGCCTGTGCTCTGCGAAAACGGAGGCCACTGCGATGGAAGGCCCACACGGGCCAAAGAACAAAGATAGATGAAAATAGATAAATGAAAGACCAATAGAAGCGGCCCGCCTACCCTCTCCTCCCCAATCCCCTCCCCACCAAAAAAAAGAAGCAATTGAGGGGAGCTGCTTACAATAAGTCAAGGATTGCCTCTAGGAAGTGCACAGACTCCTGACTAGATGCACACAAGTCACCCAGGAGAACTGGTACAAGAGTATCCTGGGCCCAGGGGACAGCAAATGCCTAGGTCCAGAGGTGGGAAAGGGCTCTGCGAATATTTGGAACAAAAAGCAGCAGAGTGTGGCTGTTATGTAAATTTGAGAGCTGGAGAGAAAGCATGTAGAGCGCATCGTGGATTCTCAGTAAGTGCTGTCTGTTGTCCTGTGAGTCAGGGCATAGATCATGCAGGTCACTGCAGCCCATGGTAGGAAATCTGAGTTTTAATCTAAAAAAACAACTGCAAGCTCTTGATGAGGAGTTTGCTAGCAGGTGACATGGTCTGATTTATTGTTTTAAAAAGATCCAGGGCTGCTCAAGAGAGACAGATTAGAGCAGGGCCAGGGTGGAAACAGGGAGATGACTTACAAGGCCTTTATAAGAAACTGGACACAAGATTATACAACATAAAGTGTCTGAACACCCATCTCTGATTTTGATCTTAATACTATTGAGAAAAATGCTTTTAAGTTGGTTATGCACTTTTGACAGAAATGTTTGTGTCTTCTGATGTTCATCATGTTTAATGATGGACAACTTTAGGCTGTTCTCTCAAGAATGCCATTGAGGTGTTTTCTAACACCAATGACAAATTCTGATACTCCAGGCACTGGCTGGGGGTCCTGAAGGTCGATTCAATTCTGACACTACCAACCTGGGGTTCACATCAGATCCCTAGTGGCTCAGTTGGTAGAGTATCTGCCTACGATACAGGAGACCAGGTTAGATTCCTGGAGAAGGAAATGGCTACCCCCCCAATATTCTTTCTTGGGAAATCCCATGGACAGAAAAGCCTGGCAGGCTATCGTCCTTGGGATCGCAAGACTTGGCACGACTTTAGCAACTAAATCATCACCACACACAAGTTGGAGGGCTCATTCCACAAGACTGACTCACTTCATATGCCAATCACAAGTCCTGGGCCATCTGTGCTTCTGAATGACAGGCCACAAGTTGGGAGTTCCCACCGCCCCTCAGTCAGGTTTGATAACTTGATCAAATGTCTCGTGGAACTCCTAAGACACTTAACTTACGATTGTCAATTTTTTATAAAGGATAGAACTTAGGAAGAGCCAAACAGACGAGATGCAGGAGGCCAGAAAGAGAAGGGCAGTGCATGAAGCTTTCGTTTCTTCTCTACGGATGTTTCCCAGTACCTCAGTGTCTTTGTTCATTGAACCGGAAGCTCTCCAAACCCTGTTTAAGGTATTGTTTTTCCTAGTGGTTTCATCATGTAGGCATGATGGAATATTAACTCAATCTCTAGCTTTTCTCCCCTCCCCAGAGGTAGAGGAATGAGGCTAAAAGTTCCAGGCTTCTCATCAAAATTTGCCACTTTCTGGCAACATGCCTGCATCCTGAAGCTATCTGGGGTCCCGCCAAGAGTACCTCATTAGAACAGAAAACATTCCTAGCATCCTTATCACTCAGGAAATTCCAAAGGATTTAGGAATTCTGTCTTAAGAACTGGAAATAAAGACCAAATATATATTTCCAATTATGCTACACCCATCATTGGACTAAAAAATCTGAGGATAACGTTCTTGTTCATTTCATCTAAGATAAAAAATATGTTACTAGTCTGTAACAACTGCTCAGATCTGCTAGAAAAATGGCTTTTAAGTTGGTTATGCACTTTTGACAGAAATGTTTGTGTCTTCTGATGTTCATCATGTTTAATGATGGACAACTTTAGGCTGTTCTCTCAAGAATGCCATTGAGGTGTTTTCTAACACCAATGACAAATTCTGATACTCCAGGCACTGGCTGGGGGTCCTGAAGGTCGATTCAATTCTGACACTACCAACCTGGGGTTCACATCAGATCCCTAGTGGCTCAGTTGGTAGAGTATCTGCCTACGATACAGGAGACCAGGTTAGATTCCTGGAGAAGGAAATGGCTACCCCCCCAATATTCTTTCTTGGGAAATCCCATGGACAGAAAAGCCTGGCAGGCTATCGTCCTTGGGATCGCAAGACTTGGCACGACTTTAGCAACTAAATCATCACCACACACAAGTTGGAGGGCTCATTCCACAAGACTGACTCACTTCATATGCCAATCACAAGTCCTGGGCCATCTGTGCTTCTGAATGACAGGCCACAAGTTGGGAGTTCCCACCCCCCCTCAGTCAGGTTTGATAACTTGATCAAATGTCTCGTGGAACTCCTAAGACACTTAACTTACGATTGTCAATTTTTTATAAAGGATAGAACTTAGGAAGAGCCAAACAGACGAGATGCAGGAGGCCAGAAAGAGAAGGGCAGTGCATGAAGCTTTCGTTTCTTCTCTACGGATGTTTCCCAGTACCTCAGTGTCTTTGTTCATTGAACCGGAAGCTCTCCAAACCCTGTTTAAGGTATTGTTTTTCCTAGTGGTTTCATCATGTAGGCATGATGGAATATTAACTCAATCTCTAGCTTTTCTCCCCTCCCCAGAGGTAGAGGAATGAGGCTAAAAGTTCCAGGCTTCTCATCAAAATTTGCCACTTTCTGGCAACATGCCTGCATCCTGAAGCTATCTGGGGTCCCGCCAAGAGTACCTCATTAGAACAGAAAACATTCCTAGCATCCTTATCACTCAGGAAATTCCAAAGGATTTAGGAATTCTGTCTTAAGAACTGGAAATAAAGACCAAATATATATTTCCAATTATGCTACACCCATCATTGGACTAAAAAATCTGAGGATAACGTTCTTGTTCATTTCATCTAAGATAAAAAATATGTTACTAGTCTGTAACAACTGCTCAGATCTGCTAGCATGGCATAGGTCATGCCAGGCAGACTTGGTTGTTTGTAATAACTCATCGACTTCCCTGGGTATTGCCCTTACAGCACTCATAAGACTATTAACTGTTCCCAGAGAAAGACCTGAGTATTTCTTTTGTCTTCGTCTTGGCAAATACTTAGCACTGTTCTTAGTACATAGTAGGTCCTCAATAAATATTTCCCAAATACACCAAGGAATACTATTCATTATGGACTGATACCTGAGTCCTCTTCCCAATTTGTATGTAGGAGAAATAGCGTGTGACATCTCTTATATGTGGCCTCTAAAAAGAAATGATACAAATGAACTTACTTAGAACACAGACTTAGAGGATGAACTTTAGGTTGCCAGTGGGAGAGATGAGGGAAAAGGATCTTTAAGGACTTTGCGATGGATACTCTGTCATATTTAAAATGAATAGCCAGCAAGGACCTACTGTATAGCACAGGGAACTCTGCTTAGTGTTAAGTGGCAGCCTGGATGGGAGTGGGGTGTAGGGGAGAATGGATATGTATGTATATATGGCTGAGCCCCTTTGCTGCTCACCTGAAACTATCACGACATTGTCAATCAGCTATACCACAATACAAAATAGAAAGTGAAAAGAAAAAGAACCCCTAACCCCCAATGTGATGGTGTGGAGTGAGGTGGTAGTGTCCTTGAGAGATGATACGGTCGTGATTAGGTGTCATCCCTCATGGATGGGATCGTGCCCTTATAAGAAGGGAGAGAGATCTCTCTCTACACCAAGGAAGGCTGTGTGAAGACATGACCAGGCTGGCACCCTGATCTCCAACCTCCAGCCTGAGAAATGAATGCGTGTTATATAAACCACTCACCTTGTGGTATTTGATGCAGCAATCCAAGGTGACAGATATATTCTAGAAGCAACTTGGTAAGATGGTTCCTTTCCTCAAGGAGTTTGTAAGACATTCAGGGAGAACAAAGAGACATGAACATTTATACAATTATCCTTTTTGCAACCCTCATGCAAGAGAGGTGCTGATATGTGGTCAAAGTTCTTAGACTTTGGGATTAACCTGGGTTCTAAGCCCATTTGCTGTGTGCCCCTTGGTGAGTTACTCCACCTCTCTGTGCTTTCTTGTCACTTTCCGCAAAGGGTGGCTGGGAGAAGTAGATAATCCACATAAAATGTTTAGATTAGTGCCTGGAACACAGAAATGCTGTCAATTTAAACCCGAGAGAAGGGAGAACGCTTGTGCTGAATAGCACAGATGTCAAGGCTAAAGTGTTTGTTTGGGTTAATAAGAAACAAGATTGGCAATGAGATCATTGAAATCATGTTTGATTTGGCATCCTGTGAACCCCAGAGGCTTAACCTCAACCCACACAGAGGTCTCTGGTCTTCAAAAGAGCAACTGGCGTTGGCAGCCTCCGCCAAGACGCTGGAACCTTGGCTGGGTCCTCCATGGGTCCCTCCTGTGGAGCGTCAGCTGGGGAACAATCCAGGCATGGCTGTGACTGAACCAGCTCCAAGAAACCACTCACTCTGCTTTTGGCTGGAGGGAGGTTTGGGTGGCCACAACTGCCAATTTTAGCTGGGCGCTGGCCATACGTTGGCAGCAAAGCTCTGGGAAAATGTGACCTCTTGTTTCATTCTATTCTGCACGGGCTCATCTCCAGAGCTGGCTTTCAGTTCCTGCCATAGAGTTGGTGCAGAGCAATGGAGCATTGGCTGCTTCTCAGGGAAAAGTTGATTCACCAGCCTGGGTTCTACACAGGTGATCAGTGACAAGGAGGCTACTTCTGCCCACCTGGCCTTTCAGTCGTACCTTCGCCGGGACATGGTGCCCTCCCAGCACTTTCCCTAGCTAATAGGGAGAATTTAAAACACTTCAGCAAGACTCAATGCCAAACGGGCATGCTGCTTCCTCACTCACCCCAATCTCTTCCAACATCACTCTCAAAGGTATGTCAGAAAACACAAAAGCAAAAAACAGCTCTTGGCATGTCAAATTCGGTAAGATGGTTCCTTTCCTCAAGGAGTTTGTAAGACATTCAGGGAGAACAAAGAGACATGAACATTTATACAATTATCCTTTTTGCAACCCTCATGCAAGAGAGGTGCTGATATGTGGTCAAAGTTCTTAGACTTTGGGATTAACCTGGGTTCTAAGCCCATTTGCTGTGTGCCCCTTGGTGAGTTACTCCACCTCTCTGTGCTTTCTTGTCACTTTCCGCAAAGGGTGGCTGGGAGAAGTAGATAATCCACATAAAATGTTTAGATTAGTGCCTGGAACACAGAAATGCTGTCAATTTAAACCCGAGAGAAGGGAGAACGCTTGTGCTGAATAGCACAGATGTCAAGGCTAAAGTGTTTGTTTGGGTTAATAAGAAACAAGATTGGCAATGAGATCTTTGGGAAATCATGTTTGATTTGGCATCCTGTGAACCCCAGAGGCTTAACCTCAACCCACACAGAGGTCTCTGGTCTTCAAAAGAGCAACTGGCGTTGGCAGCCTCCGCCAAGACGCTGGAACCTTGGCTGGGTCCTCCATGGGTCCCTCCTGTGGAGCGTCAGCTGGGGAACAATCCAGGCATGGCTGTGACTGAACCAGCTCCAAGAAACCACTCACTCTGCTTTTGGCTGGAGGGAGGTTTGGGTGGCCACAACTGCCAATTTTAGCTGGGCGCTGGCCATACGTTGGCAGCAAAGCTCTGGGAAAATGTGACCTCTTGTTTCATTCTATTCTGCACGGGCTCATCTCCAGAGCTGGCTTTCAGTTCCTGCCATAGAGTTGGTGCAGAGCAATGGAGCATTGGCTGCTTCTCAGGGAAAAGTTGATTCACCAGCCTGGGTTCTACACAGGTGATCAGTGACAAGGAGGCTACTTCTGCCCACCTGGCCTTTCAGTCGTACCTTCGCCGGGACATGGTGCCCTCCCAGCACTTTCCCTAGCTAATAGGGAGAATTTAAAACACTTCAGCAAGACTCAATGCCAAACGGGCATGCTGCTTCCTCACTCTCACCCCAATCTCTTCCAACATCACTCTCAAAGGTATGTCAGAAAACACAGATGGAGAAACCCAGCAGAAAATAAAGGTGATGGACCAAGCTCTTGGCATGTCAAATTCTTCACCCGCACTGAATATGATACTTGACACATTTCTAGAGTCTGACACTTGTACACACACCTGGGTATGATTATAGGGCCATGTCCCCATCTTCTCATGGTTTTCTTTGCTGCCCAGAATCTAGTTTAGTGACACAGTCTGCTGCTCTCCTCAGGACTGTCTTCTACTTCTTTTCTCTACTTCTACAACATATCATTTAAATTGGAATTTATTTGGAATTTAGCCTACATCTTATATTTATGAGAGGGAGGCAGAAGGTTATGGCAATGAAATCTGTTTAGGTTGGACTCTCAGCCTCACCACTTACTAACCCGTGACTGGACCGAGTCCCCTAGCCTCTCTCTTGCCTTGTTTGTAAAAATGGGGCTTTTATGAGGCGCAAATGTAAATCCCTTAAGAGGGGCACCTGAAAGGTAGGAAGCCCCCAGTGAATATTCCCCAGTAGCTGTGTCTTCCCAGAGCCTCTGGTCAGTCATTCCTATCATTAGTGCCTCTTTTCCCTCTTTAGCTCCACTGATTACAAGCATAAAAAGCATTTAGTTTATTCATGTATCAGGCTTTTTAATGGATTTTGATTTGTGATGATAAAATACATATTAAACAGCAGCAGTTAAATTTTAGTGTTTCCTGTGTGCTCTGTGAGTTCTATGCTCAGCTATTTATACACATCATCTCATTTAATCCTCATAATGAATGACTTCTAAAGGCTGGACATGGGCTAGTGCTGGTATGGAACTGAAATTGTCGTCAGTCTAAAATAAAGTCACTGGAAAACACGTTTATTCAAAGACAGGTTCATCGAAAGAAATTAACCCTTCCTACTCTTTTGGTTTAAAATGCTCTTATGGTGAGTGTAGATGACAGTTTATTTTTTGGAATATTCCCATCTGAAAAAATTAAAGATTAGCAACCAGTTCTTAGTCACTAGGCTGTTATTTTAGGCCCATTGAATCCAATCGTCTAAAATCTGTTTCTCACCACAATTCTGATTGGCTAGATATTACTCCCATTTTATAAAGAGGAAGATAGGGCTCAGAGAGGTCATGGGACTTGCCCAAGGCCACAGAGCTAGCAAAAGGCAGAACGATGCATCCTAGCTCCTAAGTCCTTAATAATAGCACTCATTGAGTACCTACCGCATGCAGGACACACATCTGATTTTACCGTCATAGCTGCTTGGTGAAGAAGTGTGATTGTCCATTTTACAGAATAAAGGCACTTGGGGAGTTGAGGAATTTGCCAAGGTCACAGGATCTGAAAATACAAGAGCAGGGTTGGAGCACAGAATTCTCTGGTTCCAACCGTGTGCCACTCACCCTGAAGCTCAACCTGTCGCAGATAGCTACGAAATGAGCTCCGGCCTCAGGGGGTTCACAGTCTCAGCAAGGAGACACTCGAACAACGCCTCACGGTGCCCTGAGAAGCACTGTGAAGGTGTATCTAAGAAACTTTGAGAACATAATAAGGGGAAACTTTATTTTGAGGCCTTTGGAAAATTTTCTGATAGTACTACAACACCTAGGCATGCTGTATTTTAAAGAATCCTTTAAAATGATTCCTTTTTCTGAACAGCTAACAGGATGTCTTTTTTCTTCACAAGCATATTTTTTTTTGTATTACTGGGTTAGCCAATAAGTACGGAAAACTCCAAACAAAATTTTTGGCCAACCCCCAAATTTTCTAGGATCCCATGGGATAATCCATTTAATTTTGAAGGTTAGAGACGATTTTTCTTAACAACAACAAAAAAATCAAACACTTTAAATTCTGTAGCCCTTGCCATATCCTGAAATGACAAAAACTTTAACTGTGCCAGTTTGGAACTTTGGCAAAAGACTAAAAAGAACTTGATTCTGCTCCCCTCCCCCAGCCCCAGCTCCACATTTATATTTTTATTAATAGTTTGTAAATAATGCAATAGCAAATACAACTCATAATTGAAGGTTGAATTGCACCAAGGCAAAAAAAAAAAAAAAGAAAAGTATAAAAGCTAAATTTCACTCTAAGCCCCAAAGAGGTAGGAGGTGAAATCTCTTCAGGCCAAATCCTTCCTCCAAATTGCACTGCAGAGTCTGAGTCAGATGCTCTGAGCCCAGGGAACTCCTGCTGACGTCACTGCATACTTGGCAAACAGGCTATTAAAGCTACAGGCAGGCAGACAGACGGCCCTGACAGCAAAGTCGTGCCCTTGGACTTTGTCTTTGAGGGTTAATGTATCACCAGGCTTTCAAAAGTGTGGCTGCCAGCTGGCTTCTGACAGGGTATCGGGAATTGCTAAATCCTAACCTTTGAAGAGAAATGTATTTTCTGGCCTAACAGGGTACATGCCTCCACAACTTACAATGTCCTTGAATTTTGTTCTTTCAAAGTCAAGACTTGCAAGTTGGGCTTGCATCATCCTATTCTGTTTTATTTTATCCATTTCCAGGTGCTTATTCATAATATTCTTTAACAAATGTTTATTGAAGGACTTGCTATGACACGTGGAAAAGGCAACAGAGACAAGCATGGTCTAAACTTTCATGAAGCGGAGAGTCTAGCTGAAAGCCAGACCCGAAATCAATCAAATCAATCACCCCAGTGAATGTGACATACTGAATCCACCGACTCAGGCGTGAAATGATATTCTTCAAGAGGGAGCAATCAGGGAACCCGAGCTAGATGGAGGAGTTAGGAGTGGGAAGGGTGAGGAAGAGATTTTCAAGTGAAGGCTAGGATGCAGGAGGGCCTGAGAGACTGGAGAGCAGAGGCAGCTTGATGGGAGGGGAGCTGAGAGCCAGGCAGGGCCTTCAGGGCCTAGTTGTACATTTGATCCTTATCCTAAGAATAAAGATGCCTTTGAAGCATTCTGAGATGAAGTTCATATCTGATCAGAGTGGACTTTTGAAAAGATACCCTGGCAGCTGTGTCGAGGAGAGAGGAGTCAGGGAGGTGGTCAGATGGCAATGTAGGAAGACCAGTTAGGATACTGTGGTGGTGATCCCTCCAAGCCCTGATGGTGCCTTGGCCAAGAAGGTGGTAATGAGGACGGAAAGGAGAAAAAAGATACTTAAGTTAAATGTGACAAGACTGAAGATGGTTGGAAATGAGCCTGAGGGAGAAGGTCTTAAGGATGGTGCTTGAGCATCTAGCTTTTGGAACTGAGTAGATCCTGGTGCCATTTAGTGAGATGTGTGTTAGTCACTTCAGTCATGTCTGACTTTTTGCAACCCTATGGACTGTAGCCAGTCAGGCTCCTCTGTCTGTGGGATTCTCCAGGCAAGAATACTGGAGTGGGTCGAGATCGGGGCCCTATAAAAGGACTAGATATTTAGATGGAAGGTCATGATTCAGTCATAGGCTGCAGTGGCTTGAGATAGCCTGGTCAGGATGACTATCTGACCATGGGATGGGAAACAGACAGGCCAGAGCTGGTGACAGAAACTTGGGGATTACCTGGTAGTCATGGACACGTAAGATATAAAGGAAATCCTCCAAACCAGGAGAGTACACAGCATTAGGAAAGAAAAGGGCTTGGGTGTGTCTCAGGGACTTGACCATTGGACTTAGCAGGAAAAAATGAATATAAAAAGGCCTAAGGTTGATTTGTCTCAGTTGTTTGTGCCTTTGTGCCTTTGTTTTGCTGAACATTACTCTGTTGTCTTCATATACCACATCTTATTTGTTCAGTCACTTGTTGAGGGATGGTTGTGTTGGTTTCAATTTGGAGCTATTACAAAAAACGCTGTTTCTTTGTGTGAAATGCGTTTTTAATTTCTCATCAGGGAAATAGCTAGGAGTAAATTGGTAAAGCATGTGGTAAATGTAAACTTAGCTTTACAAGAAAAACTGCTAAAGAGTTCTCCAAAGTCGTTGCACCATTTTGCATTCCCACCAGCATTATACATTGTTCCATGTCCTTGCCAACATTGGTATTGTTGGTCTTTTCAATAGTAGACATGCTTATGCACAAAGAATCTAACACAACTGAAGTGATTTAGCATACAGATATTTGGATATATAATGGCATTTTATGGTGGTTTTCATTTTCCTTTGACGACTAACAATGCTGAGTATTTTTTTCATGTGCTTGCCCATACTTTTTAAAGCACCTGTTTTGGGGGTTTTCCTGGTGGTCTAGTGGTTAAGAATCTGCCTTGCAGTGCAAGAGACACTGGTTTGATCCCAAAGGAGAAAAAAGATACTTAAGTTAAATGTGACAAGACTGAAGATGGTTGGAAATGAGCCTGAGGGAGAAGGTCTTAAGGATGGTGCTTGAGCATCTAGCTTTTGGAACTGAGTAGATCCTGGTGCCATTTAGTGAGATGTGTGTTAGTCACTTCAGTCATGTCTGACTCTTTGCAACCCTATGGACTATAGCCTCCTACCAGGTTCCTCTGTCTGTGGGATTCTCCAGGCAAGAATACTGGAGTGGGTCGAGATCGGGGCCCTATAAAAGGACTAGATATTTAGATGGAAGGTCATGATTCAGTCATAGGCTGCAGTGGCTTGAGATAGCCTGGTCAGGATGACTATCTGACCATGGGATGGGAAACAGACAGGCCAGAGCTGGTGACAGAAACTTGGGGATTACCTGGTAGTCATGGACACGTAAGATATAAAGGAAATCCTCCAAACCAGGAGAGTACACAGCATTAGGAAAGAAAAGGGCTTGGGTGTGTCTCAGGGACTTGACCATTGGACTTAGCAGGAAAAAATGAATATAAAAAGGCCTAAGGTTGATTTGTCTCAGTTGTTTGTGCCTTTGTGCCTTTGTTTTGCTGAACATTACTCTGTTGTCTTCATATACCACATCTTATTTGTTCAGTCACTTGTTGAGGGATGGTTGTGTTGGTTTCAATTTGGAGCTATTACAAAAAACGCTGTTTCTTTGTGTGAAATGCGTTTTTAATTTCTCATCAGGGAAATAGCTAGGAGTAAATTGGTAAAGCATGTGGTAAATGTAAACTTAGCTTTACAAGAAAAACTGCTAAAGAGTTCTCCAAAGTCGTTGCACCATTTTGCATTCCCACCAGCATTATACATTGTTCCATGTCCTTGCCAACATTGGTATTGTTGGTCTTTTCAATAGTAGACATGCTTATGCACAAAGAATCTAACACAACTGAAGTGATTTAGCATACAGATATTTGGATATATAATGGCATTTTATGGTGGTTTTCATTTTCCTTTGACGACTAACAATGCTGAGTATTTTTTTCATGTGCTTGCCCATACTTTTTAAAGCACCTGTTTTGGGGGTTTTCCTGGTGGTCTAGTGGTTAAGAATCTGCCTTGCAGTGCAAGAGACACTGGTTTGATCCCTGGTTCAGGAAGATTTCATATTGCCACAGAACAACTAAGCTCTGTGACCACAACTACTGAGCCAGTGCTCTAGAAACTGTGAGTCTCAGAACTGCTGAAGCCTGCATACCTAAAACCTGTGCTCTGCAACAAGAGGAACCACTGCAATGAAGAGTACCTCCCACTCACTACAGCTAGAGAAACTCTACGTGCAGCAACAAAGACCCACAGCAGTCAGAAAATAGTCATTTTAACTATATATATATATATATATATATATATATATATAATAGGGCATCTGTTCTATCTTTTGATTATAAGAGTTCTTTATACACCTTGAGAGTCTGGAAAAGTAGAGAAGGTATTTACTGAGATAGGGAGCAGTGGACAAAGAACTGGAAATCTTAAGCTCAAGAGAGAGGGATCCAAAAAGAGGGTGAATTTAAAGAACTAGATATTCATCTAACAGTGTTAAATGTCACCAAAAGTTCAAGTGAAAAAAAAGAACAGACTGAGCATATGCAGAGCAGCAGTAGAGAGGTGGACATGGAGAACAGTCTTATGGACGCTGGGGTGAGGGAGGGGAATATGCTGTGGGACTAGGGGATCTCAAACAGGGGCTCTGCAGTGACCTGGAGGGGTGGGAGGCGAAAGGTTATGGGAGGAGGCTCAGGACAGGGGGGGCAAACATATACCTATGGAAGATTTGGTTGATGTGTGACAGTAAACAACAACAAAAATAATAATAATAATAAAAAAAATAAATAAAATGTGTGAAATTAAAAAAAAAAAAAGACTGAAAAATGGATGGTTGGTTTTCAGCCATGGATTTTAAACTGTGGGTGACAAACTGTCAAAAGTCAATTTAGGAAAAAACAAGAAGTCAATTTAGTGGAGCTTCACAAGGATTTTTTTTTAATTAATGAATTTATTTATTTTTGGCTATTCTGGGTTTTCACTGCTGCCACAGGCTCTTCTCTAGTTGCAGGGAGTAGAGGCTACTCTCTAGTTGAGGTGAGCAGGCTTCTTGTTTCTGTGACTTCTCTTGTGAAACTTGGGCTCTAGGGCACATGGGCTTCAGTGATTGCAGCACATGGGCTCAACAGTTGCAGCACCAAGCCTCTAGAACATAGACTCAATAGTTGTGGCTGATGGGCTTAGTTGCTCCACGGCATGTGGGATTTTCCTGGATCAGGGATCAAACCCATGTCTCCTGCATTGGCAGGCGAACTCTTTATCACTGAGCTACCAGGGAAGCCCCACCAGGATTTATTTTTAATGAAATGGGTTGGAAAAATGCATTGCAGGTACTAAGGTTTAGTATAGTTTCATGAAACTTAGTGATATACGGTAATGGGTAACAATGAAAGACACTTCTTTGGTTTGGATGATGGTAGAAGAAAATCTTAGAAGAAGAGGGAAACCACACAAGTCCTTCCTAATGTTGTCTTCGTACAGGGTACAAGACCAAGGATATAAACTCAGCTGCTTCTGCTTTAAGCCCTGGTGTCTTCCTCTTTGTTGGTTCTTTGTGTAATCTTGAAAACTCTCTAATTTTGGCTTTCCTTAAGTATAAATTGGAAATAAGGATAATATTTACCCAGAGTGCTGTTGACAGAGTTACTTTTGTACACATGGGGGAGACCAGAGCATCTCCCTCAAGACAGACACAGCCAGTGGAATCTGGGCTGAGTTTTAGTCCCCAGCCCACTGCTGAAATGTCTGGTATAAGACTAACCTTTTGCCCTGTGAGGGCGAACTAAGGTTATACTCATAAACCTCTGTGCACAGTGCCTAGGACAGGGCAAGTTCTCCTTAATCATTGACTGTAGTCAACACTGGCTATTATTCTTGTCAGGGCAGAAGCCAAATCCCACTAGATTCAGGAGATGGAGATCATACATAGGGGCTAGCCTTAAAGAGTTTGGTTGATGGACAGGGAATATAGCCAGTGTAATATCTGGAATGGAAAGTGACCTTGTTCAGTTGCTGGAAACAACCGAACGTTCATCAACTAAAGAACACAGCAGGATACCATGGAACACTATTCAATCATATAAAAGAGTGAGGTACGAATCCATGCCATAAAGCGGAGGCAGCTGTTTGCAAAATGTCACAGACTGAGTAAGAAAACCATAGTGATAAAAAGGAGATTACTGGTTGCCAGGTGTTGGTGGGAAGAGGGAATGGGGTCCTTTAATGGTGAAGAGATTTCCTTTCGGGGTGATGAGAATCTCCTGACCCAGGTGGTGGTGATGCTTGCCCAGTATTGCGAATAAATGAGTGCCATTAAACTGTACACTTTAAAATGGTTAAAATGTTACTTTTCATATATATTTTAACATAACTTTTAAAGCGTTATTCCACTTAAGGATGCTTCATGACTCTTTTACCAAACAGTTTGGTTGGGAGCACGAGGAGAAAGATTAACTCAAGAAGAAAATTTCTGTGCAACTCTAAAGGCTTCTTAAGGAGCTGTGTTAACCTGCTGAGTGGTCCTTGGTGCCAACCCAGGATAATCTCCCTGCTAGAAGGACCAGAAATAGTGAGGTAGGCACAGACGATCCTTCCTGCCCTCATTAAATATGGAGCATATATTGTTGCTCTTCCTCAGAGAGAGGGGAATAATTGAATGGATAATTAATAGTGATCCCCCATGACTGTCTCTCTGGCAGGTGCATGGCTATGGCCCCAGGAGCTTAGAAGCTAAATAACTCTTTATTATAAACTGATTTCTCAGTGAATGGGACTATTTGTATTAATAATTAGAGTTAATTTACTATTATGTACATTACTGAGTGGTGCAACATCATGTATCATTTGGAAGGCAAGATGATTTTTTTAAGTGCTTGGCATTGTGTTCCAGGTAGTTGACTCCCCTTCAACACATTTTTTTTTTTTGGCCACTTCTCTTGGTCTTTCATTTATTTCCATCTTTGTTCTTTGGCCTGCGTGGGCCTCCCATTGCAGTGGCCTCTCTCGTTTCAGAGCACTGACTCTGGGCGCATGCGCTCCAGAGCACTGGCTCGGTAGTTGGGCACATCAGTCCAGCCACGCCACAGCACGTGGGATCTTCCCAGGCCAGGGATCAAACCGGTGCCTCTTGCACTGCAAGGCAGTGTCTTTACCCCCAGGCCACCAGGAAAGCCCAATACATTTACGTTTTTTAAAAATAATTAATTTATTTACTTTTGGCTGCCCTGAGTCTTGGTTGCTGTGCAAGAGCTTTCTCTAGTTGTGAGCAGGGGCTACTCTCTGGAAGCAGCGTAAGCACTTCTCATTGTGGTGCCTTTTCTTGTTGCAGAGCATGGGCTCTAGGCACACAGGCTTAAGTAGTTGTGGTATGTAGGCTCAGTATTTGTGGCTCTGGACTTAGTTGTGCTGTGGTCTGTGGAATCTTCCCTGACCAGGGACTGAACCCATGTCCCCTGCATTGCCAGGTGGATTCTTAACCACTGAACTGCCAGGAAAGTCTCACTGCATCTGCTTTTTTGATTATGTACGACTTGGGATAAGTTGAACATCCCTTTATGTTCCTAGAGGTGGATCATGCACACCTTTCTTCTGGTTTATTTTGTCCCTGACACAAGCATGGCATTCCCCAGTCTGAGAAATTTTAGCCTTAGGCTAAAACTGGTGCTATTTTCATTTTTAATTCTGTAAATAAAATTATTGAGAGTAGGATATATTACAGTAATCATGGCAGTAATTAATATGTCTCTGCCTAATCTGTCATAAAACATTTGGCAACATTTACTAGTCAATAATATTTAAATCTCCTTGTTAGTCATTCATTCAATTTTTCCACCACATGTAGCAGGTGCAGGAGATGCAGAAATAAATAAGATGTGATTATTATTCTCCAGGAACCGCTGGCATAGGAGAGGAAATAGGCATGAAACAAATATTCACTCCCAAATTTAATACATATAAGGAAAAAACAATCAATTCAACCTGGGATTCGGGTCTTCAGTGAAAGTACACATGACTGCTAAAAATATTGCCTCTCTGCAGCCCAAAGATATGATCCTGCTTTCATTTATGTAGATCCAACCCAATCTGAGATTAAAATTCACCTGTCTTCCGTGTGCCAAGACTGTCTGCTTTAAACTATTGCTGATATATTTGTTTTTTCATTTATTATTAGTTTTATTGCATCAAAAGTGTTGCTTTTATTGACACAGTCTAACCTCGCTCCATCAACCTAAAAGAATGACAGGCAATAAAAAGCTTAACCATTTTCCTGGCAAATGTCTCAGGCCTGAAGTTTATAAAACAAACAAAAAAAGGAGCTCTTGACCATCTGCAAGAAGACGGATGATGACATCCAGACTCCACTTATGGGTCCATGTGCTACCACCTCAGGCTTTTGAACTCTTTAATCAATAGAAATTAATAGTAGGCCAGGCGAAAATTGCAGGCAAGTCTTTATTGGGGCTCGGGCTACAGCACAAGGGAGCAAAAACAAGAAGCAGATGTTGCTCGCTCCCCAACTCCGGGTGGAAGTGAGCTGGTTCCTTTTTATTTTGCATTGGAGTATAGCTGATTGACAACAATGTCGCAGTTGTTTCAGGTGGACAGCAAAGGACTCAACCATCTGTTCTTCCTCTAACTGCCCTCCCATCCAAGCTGCCACATAACACTGAGCAGACAGAGTTCCTTGTGCTATGCAGTAAGACTCTGTTGGTTATCCATTTTAAATGTAGTAGAGTTACATGTGGATCCCAAACTCCCTATCTCTTCCCCAGATTCTCCCCTACCTCTCAACCATAAGTTTGTTCTCCAAGGATGTGAGTCTCTTTCTGTTTTGTAGATAAGTTCGTTTGTATCATTTCTTTTTAGATTCTGCATATAAAGGATGTCATAGGATGTTTCACCTTCTCTCTCTGACTCAGTTCACTCAGCAGGATAATCTCTAGATTCAGCTGGTTCCTTAAACGGGTGAGGACAGGGGTGGGTCCGTGGGTTGGGCAGGAGGTGTGGCTTAGATGGTCTTCCAGCCCTTGGTGATGCTGTTTGCAGGGATCATGCACAGTGCCCTGCTTTTCTTCCAGACACCTCAGAAATGGCAAGTCATCTGTGGCCTTTTGGTATCCTATTGTCCCGAACTGCCCCCAGCTGTGTATGCATGTAGTCATTTTTAGGTCCTTACAGTCCCTTTTTCTGAAGGAGACTTTTCCAGGTGTGAGCATTCTGGTAGAAAGTCCCAGGTCCCAGCCTGTGTGACATGGAGACTCATCTATGCAGGACTTCAGACATGGTGGATGGTGTGTGACATTTGCTCCTAGCTGATGAGCTGCCTCCCCCTGTCCCTGACCTGTCTCAGGGTAGTACAGTCCAGGTACTGTAGATTCAAGGCACTTAGAAGACTTTAGTGACTAAGACATTCGTAGGATGATAAGTGAGCATAATTTTCACCTTTCCCAGGCTTCTACATAGACATGGTGGATAGTATTCCACAGATTTTATTTCCTCTGGTTGAAGAGAAGTCTCTTAAACATTGTCCAAGTGAAAGGATAAAGAGGAAAAGGTAATTCCGTGGTTGGACTGGACCTTAAGGTCATCTCAGCTCAGCTGAGTTGTTCAGTCATTGATTTGTGCATCAACATTTAATGCATGCTTCCTATATGCTGGGCACTGCGTGTGGTGCTAGGAACAAAACACGAGATATAGGTAGGCTGATCTATGGCATTTACAGCCTAAGGGGGAGAAAGATAGGAAATAAGGAAACAAATAAATAAAACAATGATAGATCTCAGATCAGTGTGAGAGGTGGAGGAGGGGCGGCAGGCACCGTAAATAGGGTGGTAATAGCAATTAAGGCCAGGAGATTAAGGCCAGATATCCTCCAAATATGATTGGAAACTCTGGCGAAAGCCTATAAACAGGAGTTTCACTATTCCACAATAGTTCCGTAAGAAGACTCAAAAAGGAAGCTGAAGGATGTTCCTGGTAGGCCAGTAGCTACCTCATAGGCCAGCTGGAACTCTGCATGGCCAGCACAGAGGGCCCAGGTTGAATCCCTAGTTAGGGGAACTAGATCCCTCATGCTGCACCTAAGAGCCTGCACACCACAACAAAGACCCAGCGCAACCAAGTAAATAAATAATCATTTTTTTTAGAAAGGAAGCTGAGCCTGGAAAGAAAGAGGACCTAGCTTTCATTGATCATAGAATTGTAGATACTATGTAGCTGTTAGGAGCTGAATTATGTCCTCCCAATCCAAATTCCTATGTTGAGCCCCTAGCCTGAGTACTTCAGAATGTGCCTATATTTGGAGATAGGGCCTTTAAAGAAGTGATTAAGTAAAAATGAGGTCATTGGAGTGGGTCCTCTTCCCATTTGACTGAGATGTTTAAGAAGAGTTTAGGATACACAGAGAGACACCAGAAAAACAGTCCATGTTAACAACAAAAAGAAGGCACCGTTTGCAAGCCAATGTAAGAGATCTCGGGAGAAGCCAAGCCTGTCAATCACTTGATCTTAGGTTTCTATCCTGCAGAACTAAGAAACCATTCATCTCTGGCGTTTCAGCATTCAATCTGTAGTATTGTGTTATGGCAGCCCTACCAAACTAATACAGTAGCCCAGGGTCACTCATATCAAATGTTTACTAATAAGAAGAATATTGGATCCTGTTCTCCACTTCATTAAATAAAATTTTATGTGGGGAAAGGGGTATGTGTATGTGTGTGCTCAGTCATATTCGACTTTTTGTTTGTAGCCCACCAGGCTCCATTGTCCATGGACTTTGCCAGGCAAGAATACTGGAGTGGGTTGCCATTTTCTCCTTCAGAGGATCTTCCTGACCCAGGACTCGAACCTGAGTCTTCCGCCTTGGCAGGCAGATTCTTTACCACTGAGCCACCTGGGAAGCCAAGGGAAAAGGATAGACAGCTGGAATTTAAACAAGCACCCTCCCCACAACCAAAAAAAAAAAAAAACCACAATAATTATAAAATTTTTCATCTTCATTGAAATTTGAGAATTATTACAGTTAAGATCAACTTGCTTATTTTACAAAGGAGAAAGCTGGGGTCCAAAGAAGGAAAGCAAGTTGGGGAGCAGGACCTGACAGCCAGGTTTCCTGCTACGGAGCTTGCTGCCCTGTCCTCTGCCCCCACTGGGGTCAAATCACAGACTCAGTGAGGCCACCCAGCAATGCTGATGAGGCAGCTGGCAGGGGCAGCTCCAGCCATCTGTCCCACTGGAACTGAGACTCAGGTGTGGGTGTGGTGGGTAATGAGACCAACAGAAAGTAGCGTGAGAAGGTCCTTATCTCACAGCCATGCCCTGTGCTAACACAGCTCAGTCACCGGGTTCTTAATAATTCTGTAATGAGGTTCCATTACAGCCACTTGGTATTTCTTGCTGTAGCTGAAACCTATTCTTTTTTTCTCTTGACAAAGAAAAATATTGTTTATAATAACTTCTCCTATAATTAAAGGCACTGACTGGTAAATTTCTTCCTGTTTCCTGAATGAATAGCCATCTTTAACCTTTCAGCAGAGCTCATTTTTTAAATCTTTTTTATCAGTTCCTTTGTTTGTAGTCTTCCAAATGCTTACCATACTTGGGGACCCAAAATTCAAAATGTAGCCAAAATAAAAATGTAATCCATCACCACTGAATAATTGTATCAAGAATGAAGAAATGGCTTCCGTGGTGGTCCAGTGGGTAGAGAGTCCACCTTGCAGTGCAAGGGGCACCAGTTCAGTCCCTGGCCCTGGAAGATCCCACATGCGAGGAGTGGCTGGACCAGTGTGTCCAATTCTGAGCCAGTGCTCTGGAGCGCATGCGCCCAGAGCCGGTGCTTTGCAATGAGAGGTGCCACTGCAATGGGAGGCCCACACAGGCCAAAGAACAAAGATGGATGAAAATAAATGGATAGAAAGTCAGTAAAAGAGGCCAAAATTAAAAAAAAAAAAAAAGAATGAAGAAATGATTCTCTGTATTCCTCCTTCTTTCTAGGCCATGCTTGTGGTTTAAAAAAAAAAAAGTCTATAGAACAAAAAAGAACCCATGCATTTACTTACAGAAAAATCATTTCAAAATGTTAGCTTGTGAGAAATAAATGCTTAAGTCTTAACACTTAATTACTAGCTTGCACTGACCTGGCCTCTCACGGCTTTACTCGGTTCCTCAGATGTCATGTTCATTTCCTACCTTCTGATCACCTTGTCTTTTACCTCAATCTTATTCTGATCACCTTTCATTATAAAGCACTTTTTCTTCCTTTTAAATAATGAGAAAGTTGTTGTCATGGAAAACCTGAGTTCTGCTGTTTACTTAGCTGAAGCAGGGGCTCCCAGGCAGGGAGGAAGGGACCTTTAGGGACAGGAATAGATCCCAGGCACCTTAAAGCAGCCATGAAAACAAGCAAGAGCCTGAATCCAACCAGACTGGACCTACGGTTAAGAATTTAACAAAATACAATTGGTTCCGGTCACTCTCCTGCTCAAATATGTGCATGCATGTATGTATGTAGATATATAACACATACATGTGTGTTTAAGATGGATGTTGGTATAGACACATATTAAATACATGGTAGCAATTAATTATGAGCAAAGGAGGAAGAAGAAGAGGAGGAGGAAAACAAGAACGTTTTCCAGACTGGCAGAGTATGCTTTCAAAGGTATCAGAAAACTGTGTTAACAGACATGTCAGTAAGGGAGAAAATGCTTGATTGCAAGGTATAATACTTCTATGGGTCCTGAGCTGAATGAAACTTGAGGGGTGCATTCATCTAAACACCTGGTCCCTAGGATGAGGAAATCTGGAAGTAAATATAATCAAGCAGTGTCCTTCAAGCATCAGTTCTGTCCACAAAACCTGCCCGGCCGAATCTGTTACTAGCATCCCCATGCCAGGATCCAGGTCATAGACTCTCTGAGTTGGAAACGACTTTAGAAATCACTGCATGCAGTCTTCCACTGAGATATAATAAAGAGTACTACCTCATAAGATTGTCCTGAGAATTAGTGGATTAATATATGCAAAGCAATTGGAATAGAGTCTGACACATAGTAAAGCCTCTATGAGTGTCAGTTAAATGAATCAACACCCTTTGTTGACAGTCAAGTGCGGCACCAATCCAGGTGGTATTCACATGTTTTACTGTTCACCCCTCTCCCAGCCGCTACTCCGTTTCAAACACAAGGAAAGTCAGCAAGGTTAAGTGACTCATCTAACGCACAGGGAAGTGATGTTGCTGGAATTTCAACTGTGTGATTTCAAAGTCCACCTTGCTCTCACTGGAAACCATGACACTTCAGTGCCTTGGACCAGGAGTCCTCCCTAGACCTAGGAAGTTCTACAGACAGAGAACTCATACTTCAGAAAGCCCATTCTGTAGATAGAAATAGCTTGAGATTTCCCTGGTGGTCTAGTGGTCAAGAATCCACCTTCAGGGGCTTCCCTGGTGGTCCAGTGGGTAAAGAGTCTGCCTCACAGTGCAAGGGGCACCGGTTCAATTTCTGGCCCAGGAAGATCCCACGTGCCACGGAAAGGCTGGATTGGCAGGTCCAATTATGAGCCAGCATTCTGGAGTGCATGTGCCCAGAGCTAGTGCTCTGCAACGAGAGAGGCCACTGCAATGGGAGGTCCATATAGGCCAAAGAATAAAGATGGATGAAAATTTAACAAAAAAAAAAAAAAGAAATAGAAGAGGCCAAAATTAAAAAAAAAAAAAAAAAAAAAAAAAAGTCCACTTTCCAATGAAGGAGATGTGAGTTCAAGCTTTGGTTTGGGAACTAAGTTACCACATGCCACAAAGCAATGGAGCCCACATGCCTCAACTAGAGAGAAGCCTACATGCCACAACTAAGACCCAACACAGCCAAAAATAATTAAATAATTGTTTTTTGAAAAGCATACAATTAGTGTTAGACAGAAAGAAACTCAACTGTTAAAGAAATATTTTTTACATGGAGCTGAAATTGATTCTGATGGTTTCTTCTCATTGGGCTTCACAGTGAGCCTCCACAGACCTTTGGCTACACAGTGGCTCAGACTGTAAGGAATTTGCCTGCAATGTGGGAGGCCTAGGTTCAGTCCCTGGGTCAGGAAGATCCCCTGGAGAAAAATGGCAACCCACTCTAGTATTCTTTTTATTTTTAAACTTTTATTTTACTTTTAAATATTACAGAGTTTTATTGTTTACAGATATGTATGTTCCCAGATTAGTCATATGTATATCCTCCCCATCCCACCCCTCCAGACCATCACACAGCACCCATGCAGGATCCCCTTTTCTCACAGAGCAATGACTATAGCTATTTTCCTCACATATGATAGTATAGGTTTTCATGCTACTTCCTTTACTCCTCCTACCCACTGTTCATTCCCCACAATGTCCATATGTCTACTGTCCATATCTGTTTTTCCACCA
Source organism: Tragulus kanchil (assembly GCA_022376925.1). Classification (NCBI taxonomy): domain Eukaryota; kingdom Metazoa; phylum Chordata; class Mammalia; order Artiodactyla; family Tragulidae; genus Tragulus; species Tragulus kanchil. Next base: position 99,073,483 of record JAIOJX010000006.1, read on the forward strand.
TGACACTTCAGTGCCTTGGACCAGGAGTCCTCCCTAGACCTAGGAAGTTCTACAGACAGAGAACTCATACTTCAGAAAGCCCATTCTGTAGATAGAAATAGCTTGAGATTTCCCTGGTGGTCTAGTGGTCAAGAATCCACCTTCAGGGGCTTCCCTGGTGGTCCAGTGGGTAAAGAGTCTGCCTCACAGTGCAAGGGGCACCGGTTCAATTTCTGGCCCAGGAAGATCCCACGTGCCACGGAAAGGCTGGATTGGCAGGTCCAATTATGAGCCAGCATTCTGGAGTGCATGTGCCCAGAGCTAGTGCTCTGCAACGAGAGAGGCCACTGCAATGGGAGGTCCATATAGGCCAAAGAATAAAGATGGATGAAAATTTAACAAAAAAAAAAAAAAGAAATAGAAGAGGCCAAAATTAAAAAAAAAAAAAAAAAAAAAAAAGTCCACTTTCCAATGAAGGAGATGTGAGTTCAAGCTTTGGTTTGGGAACTAAGTTACCACATGCCACAAAGCAATGGAGCCCACATGCCTCAACTAGAGAGAAGCCTACATGCCACAACTAAGACCCAACACAGCCAAAAATAATTAAATAATTGTTTTTTGAAAAGCATACAATTAGTGTTAGACAGAAAGAAACTCAACTGTTAAAGAAATATTTTTGACATGGAGCTGAAATTGATTCTGATGGTTTCTTCTCATTGGGCTTCACAGTGAGCCTCCACAGACCTTTGGCTACACAGTGGCTCAGACTGTAAGGAATTTGCCTGCAATGTGGGAGGCCTAGGTTCAGTCCCTGGGTCAGGAAGATCCCCTGGAGAAAAATGGCAACCCACTCTAGTATTCTTTTTATTTTTAAACTTTTATTTTACTTTTAAATATTACAGAGTTTTATTGTTTACAGATATGTATGTTCCCAGATTAGTCATATGTATATCCTCCCCATCCCACCCCTCCAGACCATCACACAGCACCCATGCAGGATCCCCTTTTCTCACAGAGCAATGACTATAGCTATTTTCCTCACATATGATAGTATAGGTTTTCATGCTACTTCCTTTACTCCTCCTACCCACTGTTCATTCCCCACAATGTCCATATGTCTACTGTCCATATCTGTTTTTCCACCACTTCACTGCATGTGTTATCATTACCATCCTACTAGAGTCCATATATATGTGTTAGTATATTGTACTTGTCCTGCTCTTTTTGACTTACTTCACTTTTTAGAATAGGTTCTAGATCCAGCCACCTCATTAGGGCTGATTCTTCTGCATTTCTTTTTACAGCTGTATAGTATTCCATTGTATATATGTACAGGAGATTTTGTATCCATTCACTCATCGATGGGCATCTAGGTTGTTTCCATGTTCTAGCTATTGTATAGAGAGCTGAAATGAACATTGGGGTACAGATGCTTCTTTCAATTTTGATTTCATCAGGGTGTAAGCCTAAGAGTGGGATTGCTGGGTCATATGGTGCTTCTATTTTTAGTTTTCTAAGGAATCTCCAGACTGTCTTCCATAGAGGTTGTATCAATCTACATTCCCACCAGCAATGCAGGAGTGTTCCCTTTTCTCCACACCTTCTCCAGCATTTATTGTCTGTCAATTTGTTGATGACGGCCATTCTGACGGGTTTGAGGTGATATCTCATTGTAGTTTTGATTTGCATGTCTCTAATTATAAGTGAGGTTGAGCGTCATTTCATGTGTTTTTGGGCCATATGTGTGTCCCCTATGGAGAAGCGTCTGTTTAGGTCTTTTTTCCCATTTTTTAATTGGGTTGTTCATTTTTCCGATGTTGAGTTGTCTGAGTTGCTTGTAGATTTTGGAGATTAATTCTTTGTCTGTTGTTTCATTTGCTACGATTTTCTCCCATTCTGTGGATTGTCTGTTCAGCTTTTTTGTAGTTTCTTTTGCTGTACAAAAGCTTTTAAGATGGAGAGATAATCCATGTTCCTGGGTCGGAAGAATCAATCTTGTACAGATATGTATGTTCCCAGATTAGTCATATGTATATCCTCCCCATCCCACCCCTCCAGACCATCACACAGCACCCATGCAGGATCCCCTTTTCTCACAGAGCAATGACTATAGCTATTTTCCTCACATATGATAGTATAGGTTTTCATGCTACTTCCTTTACTCCTCCTACCCACTGTTCATTCCCCACAATGTCCATATGTCTACTGTCCATATCTGTTTTTCCACCACTTCACTGCATGTGTTATCATTACCATCCTACTAGAGTCCATATATATGTGTTAGTATATTGTACTTGTCCTGCTCTTTTTGACTTACTTCACTTTTTAGAATAGGTTCTAGATCCAGCCACCTCATTAGGGCTGATTCTTCTGCATTTCTTTTTACAGCTGTATAGTATTCCATTGTATATATGTACAGGAGATTTTGTATCCATTCACTCATCGATGGGCATCTAGGTTGTTTCCATGTTCTAGCTATTGTATAGAGAGCTGAAATGAACATTGGGGTACAGATGCTTCTTTCAATTTTGATTTCATCAGGGTGTAAGCCTAAGAGTGGGATTGCTGGGTCATATGGTGCTTCTATTTTTAGTTTTCTAAGGAATCTCCAGACTGTCTTCCATAGAGGTTGTATCAATCTACATTCCCACCAGCAATGCAGGAGTGTTCCCTTTTCTCCACACCTTCTCCAGCATTTATTGTCTGTCAATTTGTTGATGACGGCCATTCTGACGGGTTTGAGGTGATATCTCATTGTAGTTTTGATTTGCATGTCTCTAATTATAAGTGAGGTTGAGCGTCATTTCATGTGTTTTTGGGCCATATGTGTGTCCCCTATGGAGAAGCGTCTGTTTAGGTCTTTTTTCCCATTTTTTAATTGGGTTGTTCATTTTTCCGATGTTGAGTTGTCTGAGTTGCTTGTAGATTTTGGAGATTAATTCTTTGTCTGTTGTTTCATTTGCTACGATTTTCTCCCATTCTGTGGATTGTCTGTTCAGCTTTTTTGTAGTTTCTTTTGCTGTACAAAAGCTTTTAAGATGGAGAGATAATCCATGTTCCTGGGTCGGAAGAATCAATATTGTGAATACAACCATACTACCAAATGTCATCTATAGATTCAATGCAATCCCTATCAAACTTTCAATGACATTCTTCACAGAACTAGACCAAAGAATAACACAGTTCATATGGAAGCACAAAAGACCTTGAATAGCCAAAACAATCCTGAGGAAGAAGAATGGAGCTGCAGGGATCAGCCTCCCTAACTTCAGACTCTACTACAAAGCAACAGTCATCAAGACAGTATGGTACTGGCACAAAAACAGAAATATAGACCAATGGAACAAGATTGAGAACCCAGAGATAGGCCCACGCACCTATGGATACCTCATTTTTGACAAAGCAGGCAAAACTATAAAATGGGACAAAGACAGCCTCTTCAACAAATGGTGCTGGGAAAATTGGACAGCTACATGCAAAAAAATGAAGTTGGAACATTCCCTGACACCATACACTAAGATCAACTCAAAATGAATTAAAGACCTAAATGTAAGACCAGAAGCCATAAAACTCTTAGAGGAGAATATAGGCAAAACACTCAAGGACATAAATGAAAGCAAGATCTTCTCTGACCCACCTACAAGAATAGCGGAACTAAAAAGAAAAATGAACATGTGGGACCTAATGAAACTTAAAAGCTTTTGTACAGCAAAAGAAACCACTCCAGTATTCTTGCCTAGAGAATTTCATGGACAGAGGAGCCTGGCTGGCTACATCCATGGGGTCACAAAGAGTTAGACACAACCAAGCAACTAACTCACTTTTCAGTAACATGAGAACAGCTATCAGTAGAGGAAACAAATCAAAGCCTGAACATCACCTCAAACCAGTTTTGCTGCACTGTGTCTAAGTAATTAATCTGGGAATTGGGTCAAAACTGGAAGAGAAGGATCTGAATGCCAGACCCTGTGAACTTTCATGTCTGCTTTCTAGAGACTGGGTTTCGGCAGCTGTTAGACCTGTGGGCGGTCCCTCTGGACGGTTGCTTGTGTGCTACAATAGGGCAGGGGAGGGAATCACCTAAACTGTTTCAGCTATTTTCTCCCATTCTGTGGATTGTCTGTTCAGCTTTTTTGTAGTTTCTTTTGCTGTACAAAAGCTTTTAAGATGGAGAGATAATCCATGTTCCTGGGTCGGAAGAATCAATATTGTGAATACAACCATACTACCAAATGTCATCTATAGATTCAATGCAATCCCTATCAAACTTTCAATGACATTCTTCACAGAACTAGACCAAAGAATAACACAGTTCATATGGAAGCACAAAAGACCTTGAATAGCCAAAACAATCCTGAGGAAGAAGAATGGAGCTGCAGGGATCAGCCTCCCTAACTTCAGACTCTACTACAAAGCAACAGTCATCAAGACAGTATGGTACTGGCACAAAAACAGAAATATAGACCAATGGAACAAGATTGAGAACCCAGAGATAGGCCCACGCACCTATGGATACCTCATTTTTGACAAAGCAGGCAAAACTATAAAATGGGACAAAGACAGCCTCTTCAACAAATGGTGCTGGGAAAATTGGACAGCTACATGCAAAAAAATGAAGTTGGAACATTCCCTGACACCATACACTAAGATCAACTCAAAATGAATTAAAGACCTAAATGTAAGACCAGAAGCCATAAAACTCTTAGAGGAGAATATAGGCAAAACACTCAAGGACATAAATGAAAGCAAGATCTTCTCTGACCCACCTACAAGAATAGCGGAACTAAAAAGAAAAATGAACATGTGGGACCTAATGAAACTTAAAAGCTTTTGTACAGCAAAAGAAACCACTCCAGTATTCTTGCCTAGAGAATTTCATGGACAGAGGAGCCTGGCTGGCTACATCCATGGGGTCACAAAGAGTTAGACACAACCAAGCAACTAACTCACTTTTCAGTAACATGAGAACAGCTATCAGTAGAGGAAACAAATCAAAGCCTGAACATCACCTCAAACCAGTTTTGCTGCACTGTGTCTAAGTAATTAATCTGGGAATTGGGTCAAAACTGGAAGAGAAGGATCTGAATGCCAGACCCTGTGAACTTTCATGTCTGCTTTCTAGAGACTGGGTTTCGGCAGCTGTTAGACCTGTGGGCGGTCCCTCTGGACGGTTGCTTGTGTGCTACAATAGGGCAGGGGGAGGGGAATCACCTAGGAGCTGGTTCCTGCCAAGTTTCACGTGCCCCCGGCTTTAATGAAAGCCAGCCCTCAGCCGCCCAAGGCACTAGTGGTGCTCTTGTGTTGGTGTCCAGTAGGGGTCAGCAGAGAGGACCAGGAGGACAGTAGGCAAGCACTGTGTGCCTGTTATGTGTTCAGTCGCTCAGTCCAGTCTGACTCTTTGCAACTCCATGGATAGTAGCCCACCAGACTTCTTCTGCCCAAGGAATTTTCCAGGCATGACTACTGAAGTGGGTTGCCATTTCCTCCTCCAGAAGATCTTTCAGACCCAGGGACCGAACCTGTGTCTCCTACATTAGTAGGCAGATTCTCTACTATTGAGTCACCTGGGAAGCCCCAGGCAAGCATTGAGGACACTCAAAGAAATGAGAGAAAATAAGCTGGCATTGGCTGCAGGTAAGAGGTTACAAACCAGAGCTCTGGAGACTGACAGAGTAATCCCAAACACAGCTCTAGCATCTAAATAACTGTATGACCTCAGGCATCTCTCCCTCCCCTCCGCTTCCACTTTCCTCCTCTATATATCGGCCACTGCCGCTTTTAGGTGCTGGGGACACACTGGTGGCAGTGACATGGCAGTGTCAGGCTGGCCTATGCTGGCACTGCAGGAGAAGAAGGGCCTGATTTCTCAGCTGTGTGGTCAACATCACCTGGTGCAGTGAGGAGGGGAGGTCTCAACTAAAAAGAAAAATGAACATGTGGGACCTAATGAAACTTAAAAGCTTTTGTACAGCAAAAGAAACCACTCCAGTATTCTTGCCTAGAGAATTTCATGGACAGAGGAGCCTGGCTGGCTACATCCATGGGGTCACAAAGAGTTAGACACAACCAAGCAACTAACTCACTTTTCAGTAACATGAGAACAGCTATCAGTAGAGGAAACAAATCAAAGCCTGAACATCACCTCAAACCAGTTTTGCTGCACTGTGTCTAAGTAATTAATCTGGGAATTGGGTCAAAACTGGAAGAGAAGGATCTGAATGCCAGACCCTGTGAACTTTCATGTCTGCTTTCTAGAGACTGGGTTTCGGCAGCTGTTAGACCTGTGGGCGGTCCCTCTGGACGGTTGCTTGTGTGCTACAATAGGGCAGGGGGAGGGGAATCACCTAGGAGCTGGTTCCTGCCAAGTTTCACGTGCCCCCGGCTTTAATGAAAGCCAGCCCTCAGCCGCCCAAGGCACTAGTGGTGCTCTTGTGTTGGTGTCCAGTAGGGGTCAGCAGAGAGGACCAGGAGGACAGTAGGCAAGCACTGTGTGCCTGTTATGTGTTCAGTCGCTCAGTCCAGTCTGACTCTTTGCAACTCCATGGATAGTAGCCCACCAGACTTCTTCTGCCCAAGGAATTTTCCAGGCATGACTACTGAAGTGGGTTGCCATTTCCTCCTCCAGAAGATCTTTCAGACCCAGGGACCGAACCTGTGTCTCCTACATTAGTAGGCAGATTCTCTACTATTGAGTCACCTGGGAAGCCCCAGGCAAGCATTGAGGACACTCAAAGAAATGAGAGAAAATAAGCTGGCATTGGCTGCAGGTAAGAGGTTACAAACCAGAGCTCTGGAGACTGACAGAGTAATCCCAAACACAGCTCTAGCATCTAAATAACTGTATGACCTCAGGCATCTCTCCCTCCCCTCCGCTTCCACTTTCCTCCTCTATATATCGGCCCACTGCCGCTTTTAGGTGCTGGGGACACACTGGTGGCAGTGACATGGCAGTGTCAGGCTGGCCTATGCTGGCACTGCAGGAGAAGAAGGGCCTGATTTCTCAGCTGTGTGGTCAACATCACCTGGTGCAGTGAGGAGGGGGAGGTCTCAACTCAGCTGCACAGTGGGATTGTCAGGGAACTTCAGAAAGCCCACACTCACCCTCCAGCCCCAGGGATTCCGCCTCGCCAAGGCTGAGCCCTGGCACCGGGAATTTTTTCTAAATCCCCAGATGATTCCTGTATGGGACAACTTGGGATGCCCTGCAGCAGAGCCTTCCTAGATCCTGTGTGTGGGTTAATGGCCCAGGATCCTGGGAGTGAGTGATCCACTGAGAACTCTGGCCAGGCAGAGCCACACGTCCAGTGCCGGCTTCAAGCAGGCACGAGGCACTGGATCACCTCCTCCAAATCCAAAAGGCATCACCATCTCCCCAAACAGGCAAACTGAGGCACTTGGAGTAAACTGTCACCTGCCCCCTTTCCTCCTGGGGTAGGTCTCAGGTCCTTGAGTTGCAAATTCCATGCCCTTCAACTCTGAGTCCTGAACCTCTGCCAGCACCCAGCAAGGAAGGTCGGTTGAGGCTGCAGGAGCCTCTTCCCTGGAGTCCACGCCTCAGGACCAGGCCCCCGCAGGCCTCCACGCTGGTGGAGTCCCCAGCCCAGTCCTTCATTTCCTTGTCTTTAGACTCGTCATACTTGCTGCCTGCCATACTCTCCCCCACCTCTCTTTCTTCCCAGGAATCCACCCCCAAGTTTCCACCAATGCTCACTGCTCCCCCCTCACCCCACTTCCTATTGCCCAGCTGTGATCCCGCCTCCCTTTGGGTTCCTAATCCCACTCCAGCTTCCCCATCCTGCCTGGGGCCTTCTGGGGTGTCCTGGCACACGTCAGCCTTCCATAAGGATGGCACTCCTGACCTAATGCCAAGGTGCTCATTCTACTTGTATTTCCCAAGAAAGCAGGAAGATCTGGGCCCAGAGTTGGGGAGGAGATTCTCAACCCCACAGAATATGAATGGGGAGAGACCCAACAAAAGAGGTTCTTGTTCTCATATGCCCAAGGGACACAATGAGATGCAGAGATCCCCGTCCCTTTCCTGGGAACTCAGGGGAGTTCTTCATAGAGGACATGGGGGGTTTGTATGGGAAACATGCCCTAATCAAAGAGGAGGCTGGGGAGATGGGGATCCAAACAGGAGGAATGTCCAGGGGAACATCTGAGACCGGGGATGCTCTAGCCACAGGCGCTGGGCTGGACTTGGAGAGCATCTGAGCGAATGGGTCAGAGAGGCGACTCCGGGAGAGCAGAGGAGAGGGCAGAGCAGCTCAGGAACAGGGCCTGGCTCAGCCAGGCTGGCCCAGCCAAGCAGCTTCTCAGCCCAACCCCTGGGGTCAAGATCACCCCTCCCATGAGGAATTTCACCCTAGAGCCACTGATGAAATGACGCGTTCTATTGTTAACAACAAGATATTCCAAATAATCTACAGGCACGAGGCACTGGATCACCTCCTCCAAATCCAAAAGGCATCACCATCTCCCCAAACAGGCAAACTGAGGCACTTGGAGTAAACTGTCACCTGCCCCCTTTCCTCCTGGGGTAGGTCTCAGGTCCTTGAGTTGCAAATTCCATGCCCTTCAACTCTGAGTCCTGAACCTCTGCCAGCACCCAGCAAGGAAGGTCGGTTGAGGCTGCAGGAGCCTCTTCCCTGGAGTCCACGCCTCAGGACCAGGCCCCCGCAGGCCTCCACGCTGGTGGAGTCCCCAGCCCAGTCCTTCATTTCCTTGTCTTTAGACTCGTCATACTTGCTGCCTGCCATACTCTCCCCCACCTCTCTTTCTTCCCAGGAATCCACCCCCAAGTTTCCACCAATGCTCACTGCTCCCCCCTCACCCCACTTCCTATTGCCCAGCTGTGATCCCGCCTCCCTTTGGGTTCCTAATCCCACTCCAGCTTCCCCATCCTGCCTGGGGCCTTCTGGGGTGTCCTGGCACACGTCAGCCTTCCATAAGGATGGCACTCCTGACCTAATGCCAAGGTGCTCATTCTACTTGTATTTCCCAAGAAAGCAGGAAGATCTGGGCCCAGAGTTGGGGAGGAGATTCTCAACCCCACAGAATATGAATGGGGAGAGACCCAACAAAAGAGGTTCTTGTTCTCATATGCCCAAGGGACACAATGAGATGCAGAGATCCCCGTCCCTTTCCTGGGAACTCAGGGGAGTTCTTCATAGAGGACATGGGGGGTTTGTATGGGAAACATGCCCTAATCAAAGAGGAGGCTGGGGAGATGGGGATCCAAACAGGAGGAATGTCCAGGGGAACATCTGAGACCGGGGATGCTCTAGCCACAGGCGCTGGGCTGGACTTGGAGAGCATCTGAGCGAATGGGTCAGAGAGGCGACTCCGGGAGAGCAGAGGAGAGGGGCAGAGCAGCTCAGGAACAGGGCCTGGCTCAGCCAGGCTGGCCCAGCCAAGCAGCTTCTCAGCCCAACCCCTGGGGTCAAGATCACCCCCCTCCCATGAGGAATTTCACCCTAGAGCCACTGATGAAATGACGCCGTTCTATTGTTAACAACAAGATATTCCAAATAATCTACATGTCCAACAGGGAATCAGTTAAGTAAATCAACATCCAGCTATGTATGTGCACTATGTGGCCATAAAGAAAAAAATCAATTTGGAAATCAGACCACCTGAAATTACAGTGTTTCCTTAATGTCAATATCTCAGCCATATCAAATTTTGTTGAATGGATAAAAGTTGGGAGCAAGTAAATGAGTGAGGAAACGAATGAATGAAGTAAAAGAAAAATAGTGTTTTTTCTACCTCTATCATAAATGAAATATCACTTATCAAAACTTAAGGTGGAAGAGGGATAAACTGGGAGTTTAGGATTAACATATACACACTACTATATATAAAATAAACAACAAGGACCTACTGTATAGCACAGGAAACTATACTCAATATCTTGTAATAACCTATAATGGAAATGAATATAAATCAGAATATATATATATAAATATGTATAACTGAGCCACTTTGCTGTACACTCAAAACATAACATTGTTAATGAACTATATTTCAATAAAAATTTTAAAAAATAAAATTTAAATGCATTAGAAACTATACTCCAAAACATTTTGATATTTTGGATGTTTTTCCCACTTTAACATGAATTCAGTGAACATAAATTATTCTTTGCCTGATGACTCAGAGTCATGTTTCTCATGCTATAATGCAAAAATGTATGTAGGGATTCCTGACGCACTCTACCTTCTACGTCAGAGACTTTAGAGGGGCTGGTGGTGCGTCTGGACATCTGCTAGACACAGCGGGCCACAGCTCTTCCTTCTATTAGAGTCATAGCTGACACTACCAGCACCTTAGTGGAACAGGTTGCTTCTCATCTCTAGCTGACTAAGAAACCACTCAGGTGGGTTAAAATTGTGTCCACTATAAGAATAGAGAAAAAGAGTACAGATGAATCTAACAGCAAGGCAGAAATAGAGACATGGATGCATACATTAAATGCATGGACACCAAGAAGGGAAAGGGGGTGGGGTAAATTAGGAGGTTGGAATTGACGTATATACACTGCTGTGTATAAAATAGCTAGTGAGAACCGGCTCTATAGCACAGGGGGAAGAAAAGGAAAGCAAGAATGTGTTTCTAGGACATAGATTAAGTTAACCTTAAAAATGCATTCAAATATACATTAGGTGCAGACAAATACAGTTTGATTCCACTCATATGAGGTACCTAGACTAGTCAGATTCATGGAGTCAGAAAGTACATTGATAGGTGCCCAGGAGTGGGAGGTGGGAGAGGGCAATGTAGGGGAAGAGATGGGGTGGGAAAATAGGGAGTCAGTGTGTAAAGGGGACAGAGTTTCAGTTTAGGAAGGAGATGAAAATTCAGGAGATGGATGATGATAAAAATTGCACAACAATGTGAATGTAGTTAGTGCCACAGAACTGTACAGTCGAATATGGTTAAAATAGTATGTGTTAGATTATGTAACTTTAACCATTATTAAAAAAAAAAATCTTGGGAAAAAAGTATATTGATTCTGAGTAAAGAGTCAAGAAGTTCTACTATAAGAAAAGCTCATGAGTTTAAGTTTGCTGATTTGAGTCCATCTGTATTTGATTTTGCTTCAGGGTTTTCTGTTACTGTTTTTGAGAGAAACTGGTTTTTTGGTTGTTTTTCCCTTCTTTGTCTCTATTCCAGGTCATCTACTTTTTTTCAGTGAGTCAAGGGTGCTCCTTCGCTGACTCCTGGTTACTTTTCTGTCCCAAGACCCAACCCTAAGCTTTTCTGTGTCTTTTCAAGGTAGCGTATGTTGGTGTTAGATTATAACATTGGATTACAAGAATCCCTGGGCTGAGGTTTATAAGTCCTGGCTTCTACAAAACCACCTTAGTCAGGGTTTGGAACATGGTATAGCTTTAAAAAAAAATCTATTCATCCCTGAGACCGTGTTCTTATCACTATATTCAGAATTTATATGACATAGTGGCCTATAATGTGGTGATAACTTGCTGTTTTCTTTTCTCCTTCCCGGGTTAAAAATAAAATGGCTAAAAACATATGTACAATGTACACACGCGCACACACACACATACACACAAATAAAATCTTAATTAAGATCCCACTAAATTTGAATTCATGAGACATGACTAAAGCTTATTTCCAAAAGATTACTAGGATAAACAAAGTTGCAGGAAGAACATTGAGACTGAAAAACTGTGCCTAAGGACAGCCCTTTAGAAGCATCAACCTACTGCACATACACTCAGTTACTATGCTAATTACAAATCACTGGCAGCTCCAGTCAGGGATCTAGCCCTTCCAGGACACCTGTCTGGCAAAATGTGTACGTGGTTAGACTCATTATTTGCATTTAGGGGTATTCAAAGTGCATTTCTTTGAAAACATTCCATAAATTTGACAGTTCTTCTCCCCAGTTAGTCTCAATAAGCCAGGTTGGGCAGAGCAGTCTACAGAAAGCAAGTGAACCAGAGCAATGCTGAGTACGCACTTTCTTCATTTTTCCCTTTCATCTTACAAAAGGAGAGGACTTCTAATCTTTGGATTTGTTTGATGTATTTTGACAGCATGGACTTCTAGCTGCTCTTTCTCAAGATGCTGAGTCCCAGAACAGACCTCCAATACAGCCATCAGTTCTCTCCCCTACTCTCAAGCGTGGCATCCTCTGCAGATAATTATCCTTATATAAATAAGACAGGCTATATTTTAAGAATCTCTTATGTAGTTCAATCGACATAATGGGTCTACTGCAGGGGAGATGCATTTTAAAGTATTATTACCAGGAGAGTATTTCCCAAATCTCTAAGTCATAAGGATAGAGATAGCAATTTAGAAAGAGTGGAGCAGAACGTCTTTATATGTGCATTTCATAAAGTGGATTGGACTTCATGAATTTCAATGTGGCAGGATATTCACTCTGCTGTCCTGCCATTACCAAACAAGATGCTTGTTATAAAAAAGAAATACACACGACTGGTGAGGATGTTGCGTTATTAATGACTGTGTTCCGCTCTCTGTAAAATCCTTCATTGGAAGTTGTCACCTGCATTGAAAGATATGCACAAACTTTCTTACCTAAATTATCTTACCAAAGACATGCAGAATATGCTAACTCCACAAATCTCCAAATAAAAAGGCAGTTTAACAAGCCCCCACGTCCTTAGATTTAATGGAGGAATAAAATAGCAGAATCCTGGCATCTATGGATGACCCTTCTCTAGTGAGTTGCAAGATAGTTCTCTTTATTAATTGCTCCATGAAGTTAGTTGTAATATGCAAAAGCTGTGTAAAGCACCAAGTGACTTATATTTATAATTTGTGAATGTATGATTGGCTTATGGGGTACTGTTAGTAATAAAAATGCATGGTGCTCATTAGCCTGAGGATAATGGGCAGGACCTCTACAGAAGGCATCAGGATAACCTCTGCTGTGGGCAGGGGAGGGATGTGTATTTGTGAAAAGAGTACCTGTGTCTTCCTTTTGACAGTGACAGTAACCACTCCTTCCGCTGAGCTCTTGGTTCTGCCTTTCCAGGTTCTTTCAGGATATGATCCTTTTGAACATTGTCCCTCTCTCTTTTTTCTGTGGGTTCCTCCTTCTCTGAGAACAATTCTGCTCCAACCTGCCTTTGCTTGAGAAACCTTCGTTGGTTCGCCATGTGAGCCAGATGACTCTACTAGCCTACATCTGCATCCATCAGGTTTTTTTAACTGCTGCTCATTTCTTCATGTCCAAAGAGCTGGGTTCACCTCTGCCTCCTCTCAAAAATCACACTATGTAAAAACACATATGAGCTTTTTTTTTTTTTTTTAGATTTATTTATTTATTTTGGGCGGGGGTTGGGTTGGGGGGGGAGGGGAGCGGGCGGGCCACTTCTATTGGTCTTTCTCTATTTTCATCCGTCTTTGTTCTTTGGCTCCTGTGGGCCTCCCATCGCGGTGGTGTCTGTCGTCGCAGAGCGCCGGCTCTGGGCACATGCCCACCAGAGCTCCGGCTCAGTAATTGGACACATTGGTCCAGCCGCTCCGCGGCCCGTGGGATCTTCCCAGGCCAGGGATCGAACCGGCGCCCCTTGCGCTGCAAGGCGGTGTCCTTACCCACTGGCCCACCAGGGGAAGCCCCACATCTGAGCTTTTAATCCCAAGTGTAACAGCAGATGTGCTGTGTCTTTAATCTTGTGGCCTCTCTGGAGCAACCGTATGGCTGGTGTTTCTAAGGAAGGAGATAGACAGGCCATGGACAAACAGTTGAAGTTCATTCTCTGTGACAAAAATAATAGGACAATCGAGGGGGCAGGCTGAACCAAGACCAGATAAGAGACCACATATGCTTCCTTCTCGAAAGTTAGAAAAGTTCCTTGGAGATCAGAAAGGAAGGTTTTTTTGCTAAAAGTTGTAATATGCAAAAGCTGTGTAAAGCACCAAGTGACTTATATTTATAATTTGTGAATGTATGATTGGCTTATGGGGTACTGTTAGTAATAAAAATGCATGGTGCTCATTAGCCTGAGGATAATGGGCAGGACCTCTACAGAAGGCATCAGGATAACCTCTGCTGTGGGCAGGGGAGGGATGTGTATTTGTGAAAGAGTACCTGTGTCTTCCTTTTGACAGTGACAGTAACCACTCCTTCCGCTGAGCTCTTGGTTCTGCCTTTCCAGGTTCTTTCAGGATATGATCCTTTTGAACATTGTCCCTCTCTCTTTTTTCTGTGGGTTCCTCCTTCTCTGAGAACAATTCTGCTCCAACCTGCCTTTGCTTGAGAAACCTTCGTTGGTTCGCCATGTGAGCCAGATGACTCTACTAGCCTACATCTGCATCCATCAGGTTTTTTTAACTGCTGCTCATTTCTTCATGTCCAAAGAGCTGGGTTCACCTCTGCCTCCTCTCAAAAATCACACTATGTAAAAACACATATGAGCTTTTTTTTTTTTTTTTAGATTTATTTATTTATTTTGGGCAGGGGTTGGGTTGGGGAGGGAGGGGAGCGGGCGGGCCACTTCTGTTGGTCTTTCTCTATTTTCATCCGTCTTTGTTCTTTGGCTCCTGTGGGCCTCCCATCGCGGTGGTGTCTGTCGTCGCAGAGCGCCGGCTCTGGGCACATGCCCACCAGAGCTCCGGCTCAGTAATTGGACACATTGGTCCAGCCGCTCCGCGGCCCGTGGGATCTTCCCAGGCCAGGGATCGAACCGGCGCCCCTTGCGCTGCAAGGCGGTGTCCTTACCCACTGGCCCACCAGGGGAAGCCCCACATCTGAGCTTTTAATCCCAAGTGTAACAGCAGATGTGCTGTGTCTTTAATCTTGTGGCCTCTCTGGAGCAACCGTATGGCTGGTGTTTCTAAGGAAGGAGATAGACAGGCCATGGACAAACAGTTGAAGTTCATTCTCTGTGACAAAAATAATAGGACAATCGAGGGGGCAGGCTGAACCAAGACCAGATAAGAGACCACATATGCTTCCTTCTCGAAGTTAGGAGACCTCTCTGACTACACATGCTCAGAAAAGTTCCTTGGAGATCAGAAAGGAAGGGGTGCCACCCCATAGCAAGTGATGCTAACTACCCAAGGCCTCTTCAGTAGAATCCATCTAGGCTTCTAGATGCGTGCATACACGTGAAAGGATCCTGTGATATACCAAATACAGACTCAGAACCAGGCAAATCAAAATGATTGGCCAAAGGAAGCCCAGAGGAAATGTCCCATAACGGTGATTCAGACAACCACAAGGATACAACTCTTTCTCTCTGAGTCTACCTTTGTGTCTGTCCACACATGCTGTAATCTTTTTTCCCTCCTGATAAATAAACACTTGTTTCACTGCTTTCTATCTTTGTGGAAATTCTTCATCTGCAAAGCTGAAGAGCCAGGGCCTTGTCACTGATCACTGGTCTAGGGGCTAGGACTCAGTGCGCTCAGCACCACGACCCAACTTCAACCTCTGCCTGGGAACCCAAGCCCTGTTTCAAGCCACTACAGGCCGAGGCCAGGCAAGATCACTTCCTCCTTGAGACTCTACTTCCTCTGGCCCTTGGGGCTGTCTGTGATCTTGGTTCCCAGTTTCTTTCTATTTCAAAATGATCTTTATGTGACTTTGCTCTCAGAATCCCCCTAGATGTGGGCACAAGCCTAGATTAAGTCTTCTCTTCTCTTAAAATCCACCTATTCTCATGCTTTCCATAAATCCTTCTACATGCTGTTTTTCAGTCTCTCAGTTGTGTCTGACTCTTTGTGACCCCATGGACAGCATGCCAGGTTTCCCTATTCTCTAGTATCTCCTGGAGTTTGCTCAGACTTAATCCTCTCCCTATGTGGTTTCAGGTAAGACTTGATTAAAAGAAAAATGTGATGATCATGAGAATAAGATTCTTGGTTTTCTGGCTACAGGGAGTGCAACTAACTGCCTCCCAGGGTGATGTGCTGAAATCCATCACCACATAAGCATCCAGGTTTCACTTCCCATGGGCCACCCTCAAACAATGACTTGGCATGGCAGGAATACTAAAGCAGGCTCATATTTATGAGATGGAGCATTCCTCTGATGGACATGCCTCTGATTCTGCTTAAGGACTCCCAGTGGTTTTGCCAACCTCTCTTAGAACTATGCTGATCCACCCAACTTTCCATTCTTCCTTCTTTCCTTCATCCAGGACCAGATCTGCTTCATGGTCTGATGGCTCTTTCAGCCTCCCTCTGACCCTGGCTCTCTTTCTCCATTTTCCTTCAGAAATGGTTCCCTTAAAAAGTCTCCTGCAGGGCTTGCCTGGTGGTCCAGTGGGTAAAGAGTTCACCTTGCAATGCAAGGGCTACCAGTTCGATCCCTGGCCCGGGAAGATCCCACATGCTGCGGAGCAGCTGAACCAGTGTGTCCAATTATAGGCCAGCACTCTGGAGTGCGTGCATGGAGAGCTGGTGCTCTGCAGCAAGAGAGGCCACTGAGATGGGAGGCCCACAAAGGCCAGAGAATAAAGATGGATGAAAATAAATAAATAAAAAAACAATTTAGAAAAAGGTCAAAATTAAAAAAAAAAAAAGATCTCTTGCATCATTAACCCCATTTTGGCTTCTGTTTCCAAAAAAACCTAGAATAATTCAAAGAATCTGTGCAGGTTTTGAAATGTGGGGTGAATTACCAGTTATTGCCCTCTGAAGGTCATCATGAGAAGTGGAGATAGATAGTCGGAAAGGTGGAGGGGCATTCTTTCTAATCTGGACTGTCTTGCTCTTACCTACTAGATGATTAGCTTTCATTCCCACTGAATGGGAATGAAAGTGTTGGCTCTGACAACAAGCAGTAGCCCAGGCTCACTACCAGCCACATGGCTGCAGACCTAGAGAAACAGCAGCTACACAAAAGTGACAACTTCTTAGAATTTTCTACCACCTCTTCTTTGAGGTTCCACCCTAGAAGCTACACATACCTATCCTCCAAACTGAAGCTCCAGCTTTTCCACCCATACCAGTACTTCAGGTGGACTAGTAGTGACTTCTCTCAAATGTTCCAACTCTGCCTCTCAGACTCTTTCTTCCATGATTTCTCACATGATATTTAAGATCTTTATCTACAGCAAATTCTTATTCTCTATACTCAGAGTAGGTCTCCTTTCTAGATTGAACCTTGACTGATCCATCAGCCCACCAGTGCCTTTACTGTCAAGACTGATGCCACTGCAAGAGTGACCTAACTCTCTCTTTCCCATCAATGCTTCTTGACCACTGCTGCTAGACTCATCTTTATCATGACACTCAAAGGATGAATCGTAGCTCTTCATTGCCTACAAAATAAATCTGAACCGCCATCAAGATCCTCTCCAAAAGCTAACTTTCCAAGTTTATGTTCCTCATTCCCCCTCTACATGAATTTTTCTCCAGCCAAATTGATCTACTCCCGTCCTCCAGACACTCCTTGTTTTTACTCATTCTACTTATTCTTTGGCACCATGTCCTGTATTCTGTTTCTCTGATCCATTTCTGATATATTTATTCAAATCCAACACATCCTAGAGAAACCATTTCAAACCCGCTGAACCAGTGTGTCCAATTATAGGCCAGCACTCTGGAGTGCGTGCATGGAGAGCTGGTGCTCTGCAGCAAGAGAGGCCACTGAGATGGGAGGCCCACAAAGGCCAGAGAATAAAGATGGATGAAAATAAATAAATAAAAAAACAATTTAGAAAAAGGTCAAAATTAAAAAAAAAAAAAGATCTCTTGCATCATTAACCCCATTTTGGCTTCTGTTTCCAAAAAAACCTAGAATAATTCAAAGAATCTGTGCAGGTTCTGAAAAAGGAGGAGAATTACCAGTTATTGCCCTCTGAAGGTCATCATGAGAAGTGGAGATAGATAGTCGGAAAGGTGGAGGGGCATTCTTTCTAATCTGGACTGTCTTGCTCTTACCTACTAGATGATTAGCTTTCATTCCCACTGAATGGGAATGAAAGTGTTGGCTCTGACAACAAGCAGTAGCCCAGGCTCACTACCAGCCACATGGCTGCAGACCTAGAGAAACAGCAGCTACACAAAAGTGACAACTTCTTAGAATTTTCTACCACCTCTTCTTTGAGGTTCCACCCTAGAAGCTACACATACCTATCCTCCAAACTGAAGCTCCAGCTTTTCCACCCATACCAGTACTTCAGGTGGACTAGTAGTGACTTCTCTCAAATGTTCCAACTCTGCCTCTCAGACTCTTTCTTCCATGATTTCTCACATGATATTTAAGATCTTTATCTACAGCAAATTCTTATTCTCTATACTCAGAGTAGGTCTCCTTTCTAGATTGAACCTTGACTGATCCATCAGCCCACCAGTGCCTTTACTGTCAAGACTGATGCCACTGCAAGAGTGACCTAACTCTCTCTTTCCCATCAATGCTTCTTGACCACTGCTGCTAGACTCATCTTTATCATGACACTCAAAGGATGAATCGTAGCTCTTCATTGCCTACAAAATAAATCTGAACCGCCATCAAGATCCTCTCCAAAAGCTAACTTTCCAAGTTTATGTTCCTCATTCCCCCTCTACATGAATTTTTCTCTCCAGCCAAATTGATCTACTCCCGTCCTCCAGACACTCCTTGTTTTTACTCATTCTACTTATTCTTTGGCACCATGTCCTGTATTCTGTTTCTCTGATCCATTTCTGATATATTTATTCAAATCCAACACATCCTAGAGAAACCATTTCAAACCCCACTGCCCCTGCAAAGACTTGGCTGGATGTGATTGCTGTTTTTACTGAGCAACTTCTTAAAGCAATTAGGGCCTTCTCTTGACATTTCTCTTCTATCATATATGCTAGAAATTCTAATAAGGAATTTCATTTTTAATAGACCTCAGTCCCCAGTAAAAGGAAAGAACTATCATATATACTGTTGAAATATACATTTAAATCAAATAAAATGTATTTTTATATGAAGTTTTATAAGCCCTTATTTTATGCAATAAATTATATCCTTATTCAGTGCTGAGGATTCAGCTAACTACAGTCAGATAGGTCAGCAGGCCTAGTGTGGTCAGGTTGGTAGGGCTAAGAATGAAGAGACATCCGGCCTAATTAGGAGATTACTTACGTAGGGAGAGATGGAGAAAATAAATGAATATACTGATGTTGATGGGAGAGGGGAAGACTGGGATAAATACATGGTGACTGGTTAGAGATTAAAATACTGGTCTGAACTTGTATTTATATAAAGGTAGAAATAGGTGTGTGTGTGTGTGTGTTGCAGACTGAGTTCTCTGGGAACAAACAGTGAGATGAAGTTTGCAGTGTGGGATACTTATTAGGGGTCAAAATATGTGGAAGGAGATGGATAGGGCAGAAGGAGACCTTGAACTGCAATGCTGACCCAGGGCTGTTTTGGTCAGCTCCACTCTGGAGCACACACTCATGGCCTGTCAGAGTTGCTCCTCTTTGCACCAAAATGAGCAATCTTTATCCTCTTTCCTCAGTCATTAGATTAGGGCTGGCTGCCCAGAAGAGGTGTAATATTGGGCAAGGCATGTCTCTACAACAAGTCCTTCCTTGTAAGGGGATCTGAGTTGTACATTTTCACATCCATCACAATGCTGTGTGTATATATGTGTGTGTGTGTGTGTACATACATGTATTTCTTAGCTCTGAGAAGGTCTAAGAGCAATGAAACTCCAGAAAACTGAGAACATACAGATACCATTCTTTCAAAGGAACCAAGTCTCCTCAGAAAATGGTTAATTCCAGGGTTGGTGCAAGGGAAGTATAAGATACACCTGGAACATTTTGTACTATAAAGTAAGAAACTGACCAAGAATGATGAGTATCTGTCAAAAGAACTTACACACCATCTTAAAAGGGCTCAACATGACCAAATATGCAACATTTCAGCATCAAAGTAAATAAGGATAGTAACGAGTTATAATTTAGAATAAGACAGGGATCCATGCAACCACACTAATTAAAATAAAGAAATTAAGGGAAAAGGAAGGATTGCAAAACAAAATAAAATGTATTTTTATATGAAGTTTTATAAGCCCTTATTTTATGCAATAAATTATATCCTTATTCAGTGCTGAGGATTCAGCTAACTACAGTCAGATAGGTCAGCAGGCCTAGTGTGGTCAGGTTGGTAGGGCTAAGAATGAAGAGACATCCGGCCTAATTAGGAGATTACTTACGTAGGGAGAGATGGAGAAAATAAATGAATATACTGATGTTGATGGGAGAGGGGAAGACTGGGATAAATACATGGTGACTGGTTAGAGATTAAAATACTGGTCTGAACTTGTATTTATATAAAGGTAGAAATAGGTGTGTGTGTGTGTTTTGGGCAGACTGAGTTCTCTGGGAACAAACAGTGAGATGAAGTTTGCAGTGTGGGATACTTATTAGGGGTCAAAATATGTGGAAGGAGATGGATAGGGCAGAAGGAGACCTTGAACTGCAATGCTGACCCAGGGCTGTTTTGGTCAGCTCCACTCTGGAGCACACACTCATGGCCTGTCAGAGTTGCTCCTCTTTGCACCAAAATGAGCAATCTTTATCCTCTTTCCTCAGTCATTAGATTAGGGCTGGCTGCCCAGAAGAGGTGTAATATTGGGCAAGGCATGTCTCTACAACAAGTCCTTCCTTGTAAGGGGATCTGAGTTGTACATTTTCACATCCATCACAATGCTGTGTGTATATATGTGTGTGTGTGTGTGTACATACATGTATTTCTTAGCTCTGAGAAGGTCTAAGAGCAATGAAACTCCAGAAAACTGAGAACATACAGATACCATTCTTTCAAAGGAACCAAGTCTCCTCAGAAAATGGTTAATTCCAGGGTTGGTGCAAGGGAAGTATAAGATACACCTGGAACATTTTGTACTATAAAGTAAGAAACTGACCAAGAATGATGAGTATCTGTCAAAAGAACTTACACACCATCTTAAAAGGGCTCAACATGACCAAATATGCAACATTTCAGCATCAAAGTAAATAAGGATAGTAACGAGTTATAATTTAGAATAAGACAGGGATCCATGCAACCACACTAATTAAAATAAAGAAATTAAGGGAAAAGGAAGGATTGATCTCATTGTAGAATGACAATTAATAATTGTAAAGAGTATATGGAGCTAAACAATTTGGCAATCATAATGAAAATAATTGATCCAGCAAGATTCATCAACAGATGCTAAAACTGGTAGGTAAAAATCTCAGGAAGACATTTAAGGAGTTTCTCCCTATAAAATGCTTATTGGCAACTTATTACATAAGGTATAAAAGGCTTGTTGTTGTTTAGTCACTAACTTGTATCCAACTCTTTGCAATCCCATGAACTGCAACACACCAGGCTTCCCTGTCCTGCACTATCTCCCTGAGTTTGCTCAGATTCATGTCCATTCAACCAGTGATGCCATCCAGTCATCTCATCCTCTAGTATCCTCTTCTTTCGCCTTTTCCCAGAATCAGGGTCTTTTCCAATGAGTTGACTCTTCACATCAGGTGGCCAAAGTGTTGGAGCTTCAGCTTTAGCAGTCCTTCCAGTGAATATTCAGGGATGATTCCCTTTAGGATTGACTGGTTTGATCTCCTTGCTGTCCAAGGAACTCTCAAAAGTCTTTGCTAGGGCTTCCCCTGGTGGTCCAGTGGGTAAGGACACCACCTTGCAGTGCAACAGGTGCCGGTTCGATCCCTGGCCTGGGAAGATCCCACGTACCATGGAGCAGCTGGACCAATGTGTCCAATTACTGAGTGGGAGCCCTGAAGCGCATGCGCCCAGAGCCTGCGCTCTGCGACAACAGAGGCCACCGTGATGGGAGGCCCACAGGAGCCAAAGAACAAAGACGGATGAAAATAGAGAAATGAAAGACCAACAGAAGTGGCCCGCCCGTCCCCCTCCCTCCCCAACCCGACCCCTGCCCCAAAATAAATAAATAAATAAATAAATCTTTTTTTTTTTTTAAAAAAAAAAAAAGAAGTCTTTGCTAGCACTACAACTCAAAAGTATCACTTCTTCAGTTCTTCTTTATGGTCCAATTCTCAAATCTGTATATGACTACTGGAAAAACCATAACTTCGACTATACGGATCTTTATCTGCAAAAGGCTTACAGTTCATCTTCACAGTAGAGAAATCTGGTTAGACATTGTCTTAACACATGATTACAGAATGGAACATCTCTTTTATCATCTCTAGTGATCCGACAAATCACCATGACGTGCCTCTTGATATGAGACACTGAGAAGAATACAGCATCACATCTGTGGTATTCCTGCCACAAAGTGTATAAACTAAATCTAAGCATGACCAAGTATCAGACAAACCTCAAATGAAAGACATTCTAAAAAGTGACTGGCCTGTACTCTAAAAAAATTATGCCATAGTCATGAGATACAAAAAGAGAGGGGGGCTTCCCTGATGGATCAGTAGTATAGAATCCTCAGGCCAGTGCAGTAGACATGAGTTCAGTCCCTGTCTGGGAAGATCTCACATAAAACACAGCAAATAAGCCCTTGCACCACAGCTCCTGAGTCCAGGAACTCTGGAGCCTGTGAGCTCTGGAGTTCGCTGCAGCAGAATATTCACATGATGCAATGAAGATCCTACGTGCCACAACTAAGACCTGGTACAGCCAAATAAATAAAAAGCCGTATGGATAGAGAGCAAATGAGAAGGCAAATGTGGTAAAATGTTAATACTGGATTAGAGAATTTGGGATTAGAGAACAGGGTCTATGTAGGAGCTCTTTTACTATTCCTACCACTCTTCTGTAAATTTGAAATCATTTCCCTTAAATTATGTTGAAGAATTGTATTTTAATTGAATGATTTTAAGTCAGATTGTGGTTCCCCTTCTTTTCTGCTGGATCTACTGGGAGTTCAGCCCCTTGCACATTCCACAGGGTTGGGGAAATACTACTCTTCTGTCTCCTGCATTGACAGGCGGGCTCTCCACCACTAGCACCACCTGGAAAGTCCAAAGGAAAGACATGAATGGATAAACCTTCACTTGTGATACCATATAACTAAAGGTAATCTCCTCTGGACTCTTGCCCCCTCCTCCTATCTGGCAAGAAATGGAGGAGCTTCTTTTTTACACCTCTCCTCAGAGAGCTGAGCTTTTCCAGGGGAATACTTGGTAATGTAATGTCTGGACTTGCATCATTAGGAATTAAATGCTGTTTCTTTAAAATGACTAATCTGGGATTATACATATCAGTAAACAACAAAACTCTGTAAAAATAAAAAGTAAAAAATAAGATGCTGTCATTAGTTTTTTAAAAAATAAGCACTGAACCTCTAATAAATTAATCTTAAATAATTCAATTTAAAATGATCAAAGACCACTTGGAAAGCAATTTTTATTGCCTCATTTTTGGCACAAATGAGCTTATTTACAAACAGATTCACAGAACAAACTTATGGTTACCAGAGGGGAAAGGTCTGGAGGGGGGCAGGAATAATTAGTGAGTTTGGAATTGACATGTGCATACTGCTAGGTTTAAAATGAATAACCAACGAGGTCCTACTACACAGCACATGCAACTCTGCTCAATGTTATGTGGCTGCCTGGATGGGAGGGGAGTTTGGGGGAGAACGGATACGGGTATAGTTATGGCTGAGTCCCTTCACTGCTCACCTGAAATTATCACAGCATTGTAAATCAGATACATACCCTCAGTACAAAATAAAACCGCTTTAAAAACTAAATAAAATGAATAATCAACAAGGTCCTACTGTATAGCACAGGGAACTCTGCTCAATATTATGTAACAATCTAAGTGAGAAAAGAATTTCAAAAGGAATAGATACATGAATCACTTTGCTGTAACCTGAAACTAACACAATATTGTTAATTAGCTGTAGTGGAATATAAAACAAAAAGTTAAAAACAAAATGAAATTATCTCTTTTTTCTCTTCCTTCCTTCATTCTTTTCATCTTTTTATTTTCTTTTCTTTCCTCCTTCCCTTCCTTACTTCCTTTCTTCCTCTTCTTGGTGGCAAATCAGCACTGCATGTATATGTAATCTTCCCAGGCGGACAAGGTAGGAATTTGGCTTATGCCTTTGTTCCCCAGCAGTACCCACCAGCAGTTCTGGCCTTTACCATGGCTAGCCTTTTGAGACAACAGAGGTTACTGCCAATGCTGAAAAAGACAGTGAGTCCCTTGCAGTCTGTCATCTCAATTGTCACCATCTTTGATCTGAGAGTCAGGAAGGAACCAAATCCTAACCAAGAGCCCACGCTGCTCTGATGGGAGTAAAGTTCCTCTCTACCACTGCCAATGTCAAGAAGCAATTTGCAGTGGAAGTAGGGATCTGAGGGGCTGGCCGTGAAGCCATTTAGCCATACTTTTCTCTTGGGCTGTTCAGATTTGTCAAAGGCTCTCAGCCTGACATTTTCAAGGGCCCTGCTGTGTTTCTCTTTAGGAAAGATTAATAATGCCAATCAGGATTTTCCATGCTTGTTTACTTGTTGTCAGGTAAGTTCCATCTCTTGCTTAGCTCTACAAGAAGAAAGTTCGGGGCTGGTTATACGAGTAATATTTTAACAGGGTCTGCTGCAGCCTAAGTGCACTGGTGAGAAAACCACCCGTCAACTAAGGGGACCGGGAAGGCCTGTTGGACCTGGTTGCATACCCTCGGATTCTGTCAGTGCCTCTTCCCAGCTATGGGCCTTGACAAATGTGGACAACCAGGTGGCCTTGGGCATGAGCATCAGGGCTAGTGTTTCCAGCAACAACAAAACTCACACTAACCAAATATATGTGAACTATTTTAAACTCATAAATATATATATTAAATCAATTTAATTTTTTTTTCCATCTCTGAAATGAGATTTCTCTTCATTTGGGTAATTCCTTACTAACATTGCAACCGCAGTATTAGACAGATAAATGGGCCTGTTGCAAATGCTGCTCAGGGAGCAGGATGAAGCATTTTGTGGAGTCCCCTTTCCTTTGTCAATATTATTTCCTCCTCCACCAGGATACTGTACTCATATTGAGCAACAATAATACTTATGATTGAGGTATTTTATATATATATATACGGTAAAGTCAAGAATTTTAATTTTTAATTATTCATTGTATTAACTAAATAAATATTAAGTAAACAAATTCTATTTGCTAGAATTGATACATGTATCAATTTGATACTTTAATATTAAAGTATATGCATAAAAAGGGACAAATCCAGGCCTACTAGAATTTCCATCATTTTGTCATCTCAAAACCTTTCCTTAAAATGTATACACTTTAACTGGTAATTTTTTACAAATACAGTATACACTAAATCATCACTCTGTTTAAATAAGAAAGCAAAAATTGTGGCATATAACCCTCTCAGTGCACTCTTGGGATTTAATTTAAGTGTTTAGTCAGGTGTTTTACACCTCTTCGAAATGTGTCTAATTTTTTAAACACTCCTATATCAAGACTGTCCCCCTCTGTCACCTTTTTGAAGCTGGTTATGTTTAGTATAACCATTTAAAGCAACTTCTAATTACATACTGCCAATCAAACTCTTGGCATTATTGGCTATGCTTTAGACCCAGGGAAGACCAGTTTTTTTTATCAGGATTTTCCATCCTTGTCTCCTTGTTGTCAGGTAAGTTCCATCTCTTGCTTAGCTCTACAAGAAGAAAGTTCGGGGCTGGTTATACGAGTAATATTTTAACAGGGTCTGCTGCAGCCTAAGTGCACTGGTGAGAAAACCACCCGTCAACTAAGGGGACCGGGAAGGCCTGTTGGACCTGGTTGCATACCCTCGGATTCTGTCAGTGCCTCTTCCCAGCTATGGGCCTTGACAAATGTGGACAACCAGGTGGCCTTGGGCATGAGCATCAGGGCTAGTGTTTCCAGCAACAACAAAACTCACACTAACCAAATATATGTGAACTATTTTAAACTCATAAATATATATATTAAATCAATTTAATTTTTTTTTCCATCTCTGAAATGAGATTTCTCTTCATTTGGGTAATTCCTTACTAACATTGCAACCGCAGTATTAGACAGATAAATGGGCCTGTTGCAAATGCTGCTCAGGGAGCAGGATGAAGCATTTTGTGGAGTCCCCTTTCCTTTGTCAATATTATTTCCTCCTCCACCAGGATACTGTACTCATATTGAGCAACAATAATACTTATGATTGAGGTATTTTATATATATATATACGGTAAAGTCAAGAATTTTAATTTTTAATTATTCATTGTATTAACTAAATAAATATTAAGTAAACAAATTCTATTTGCTAGAATTGATACATGTATCAATTTGATACTTTAATATTAAAGTATATGCATAAAAAGGGACAAATCCAGGCCTACTAGAATTTCCATCATTTTGTCATCTCAAAACCTTTCCTTAAAATGTATACACTTTAACTGGTAATTTTTTACAAATACAGTATACACTAAATCATCACTCTGTTTAAATAAGAAAGCAAAAATTGTGGCATATAACCCTCTCAGTGCACTCTTGGGATTTAATTTAAGTGTTTAGTCAGGTGTTTTACACCTCTTCGAAATGTGTCTAATTTTTTAAACACTCCTATATCAAGACTGTCCCCCTCTGTCACCTTTTTGAAGCTGGTTATGTTTAGTATAACCATTTAAAGCAACTTCTAATTACATACTGCCAATCAAACTCTTGGCATTATTGGCTATGCTTTAGACCCAGGGAAGACCAGTCTTTAATTACTATTGCATTGTTTCTAATTCCACTTCCAAAGCATATCCTCATCCAGAGTGACAAGATGTAAAAAAAGAAAAAAACCCTGCGTTTCACATTTTGCACTTACCATCAAAACTGCGCAGGACACAATGGTAATCAGACTATATTGTTTCCATCCTAAATGTAAGAGTAGCAGGAGATGGGGCTCCTAATGGAAAGAATTAAGCATGGGCCTTTTTGATATTCATGGAAGGGGGAGATAATCTTGCTGCAGAGTGACATCCTTTTGAGGGAGCCCAGCCGCTGGCTGTGAAACCCATTCCTATGTGATTTCTTTCCAACACGCCAGAAAGCTGCTTTAATCTTTAAACACGAAGCATCGTGCTTACAGTATCAAAGGTAGCCAAGTTCTCCTACTGAGGTTCAAAAGCAGACAATAATAAGAACCTGGTTGTTAATGCCAGGCTGATGTCAGCTTTGAAATCACTTTTCACTTGACTGAGCCATTTTGTCTTCAGAATCACTTTGTTCTATTCAGTCAAATTTCTTCCAGCCCCTAAGAATGAGAAGCACATCCAACATGAGCTTTTCCCCCACGGGCTTCTTGTCAGAAGTGAGAGCCCAGCGCAACAGACATGTTATTTTATAGCCAAACTCGAACGGCCTTGGGACAGCCACTTAGTTCCTCTCCATGCAGCTCTAGGCTCACTTTTCCAGCTGCCCCACAAACCCTGACACTTCCCAGCCTTACGGCGGAGTGTGTCCACCTCTACCATACAGAGCCCCCTGCTGGCAAGACTTTCCTCTTCAGCTGAAAGAACCAGAAAGATCCTGAGTTTCAAAAAGATCTGCGTAATGTAGCTGTACCATTTGAGGAGCATCCAGTAAAACTCTCCTGTCCCAGCAAAGGTAGGTGAACCAGAGAAAACAGTTCTCAGAATGAAGTTCCATTAGGTCAAGACAGGGTTGAGAAAAACGAAAGCTTCCACAGACCTTTGTTGTTATTTTTCAGTAGCTCAGTCGTGTCCAACTCTCTGTGACCCCATGGACTGTAGCACGCCAGGCTTCCCAGCTCCCACAGTTTGCTCAAACTCAGGTCCATTGAGTCAATGATGCCATCCAACCATCTCATTTTTGTTGCTCCCTTCTCCTCCTGCCCTCAATCTTCCCCAGCAATCTAATGTTCTAGCACACACATGCAACAAATTTGAGACACTGTACAGTCTGAGGTATAGGGTGCAGTCCAAGTCTGGGGAAGTCCCCAGACTTCTCACATCAGTCCCAAATTCATTGGTTAATTTCTTTACCAATTAACATCTTTGGACCCAGTCAGTCAGTCTTGGATTATCTTCTGAAGCCCGGTTTTGAACCACAGTGGTAATCTCTAGACTTCCTGATTTGAGAAAGATTCTGGAAATCCCTGTAAATTCACCTTTCTACCTTTTTTATTTTTTGGAGCCATTGTTTGTCTTCAGAATCACTTTCGGTGTCTTACAGTATCAAAGGTAGCCAAGTTCTCCTACTGAGGTTCAAAAGCAGACAATAATAAGAACCTGGTTGTTAATGCCAGGCTGATGTCAGCTTTGAAATCACTTTTCACTTGACTGAGCCATTTTGTCTTCAGAATCACTTTGTTCTATTCAGTCAAATTTCTTCCAGCCCCTAAGAATGAGAAGCACATCCAACATGAGCTTTTCCCCCACGGGCTTCTTGTCAGAAGTGAGAGCCCAGCGCAACAGACATGTTATTTTATAGCCAAACTCGAACGGCCTTGGGACAGCCACTTAGTTCCTCTCCATGCAGCTCTAGGCTCACTTTTCCAGCTGCCCCACAAACCCTGACACTTCCCAGCCTTACGGCGGAGTGTGTCCACCTCTACCATACAGAGCCCCCTGCTGGCAAGACTTTCCTCTTCAGCTGAAAGAACCAGAAAGATCCTGAGTTTCAAAAAGATCTGCGTAATGTAGCTGTACCATTTGAGGAGCATCCAGTAAAACTCTCCTGTCCCAGCAAAGGTAGGTGAACCAGAGAAAACAGTTCTCAGAATGAAGTTCCATTAGGTCAAGACAGGGTTGAGAAAAACGAAAGCTTCCACAGACCTTTGTTGTTATTTTTCAGTAGCTCAGTCGTGTCCAACTCTCTGTGACCCCATGGACTGTAGCACGCCAGGCTTCCCAGCTCCCACAGTTTGCTCAAACTCAGGTCCATTGAGTCAATGATGCCATCCAACCATCTCATTTTTGTTGCTCCCTTCTCCTCCTGCCCTCAATCTTCCCCAGCAATCTAATGTTCTAGCACACACATGCAACAAATTTGAGACACTGTACAGTCTGAGGTATAGGGTGCAGTCCAAGTCTGGGGAAGTCCCCAGACTTCTCACATCAGTCCCAAATTCATTGGTTAATTTCTTTACCAATTAACATCTTTGGACCCAGTCAGTCAGTCTTGGATTATCTTCTGAAGCCCGGTTTTGAACCACAGTGGTAATCTCTAGACTTCCTGATTTGAGAAAGATTCTGGAAATCCCTGTAAATTCACCTTTCTATTCATTTTTTTTTCCTTCGGCCACTTCTGTTGGTCTTTCATTTGTTTATCTTTGTTCTTTGGCCTGTGTGGGCCTCCCATCACAGTGGCCTATCTCATCACAGAGCACTGGCTCTGGACGCGTGCGCCCCAGAGTTCCGGCTCCATAGTTGGACACATTGGTCCAGCCGCTCCATGGCACGTGAGATCTTCCCAGGCCAGGGATCGAACTGGCGCCTGTTGCACTGCAAGGCAGTGTCCTTACCCACTGGACCACCAGGGAAGCCCTCTATTCCCTTTTATCACTTAATCTCACTGCTTGAATTCATTTCCTAGGTTTTCATTTCCTATGTCCTAAAAAATGATGTCTAAAAACAGTAGAAATTTGTTCTCTCATAGTTCTGAAGTTTAGAAGCCCCCAGTCGAGGGGCTAGCAGGGCCACACTCCCTCCAGAAGCTCTTGGTGAGGATCTGTTCCTTGCTCGTCCAGCTTCTGGTGGCTGCTGGCATTCCTTGGCTTGTGGCTGCATCAGTGTAATCTGTGCCTCTGCAGCCGCCTTGCCTTCATTTCTTACCTGCGTCAAATCTCTCTCTGACTCTCTCTTATAAGGATTTAAGTGATTACATTTAGCACCCACCCAGATTATCCAGGGTCATCTTTCCATTTTGAGGTTCTTAATTTAATCCTGCCTGCAATGTTCTCTTTTCCCCCACTTTTTCGCTTTGTGCCAGATAAGGTAACATTCATAGTCTCCACAGATTAAAACAAGAATATCTTTTGGGAGGCCATTACTCAGTCTACCACATCACTACTGATTGCTAAAACGTGACTCATCTGTCACTTGAAGGCAGGGGTTGGCTAAGAGAGGAGAGTTGAGTATGAATACCAGTTTTGGACACCTTCTGGGGCATCCCGGGGCTTCCCAGGTAGCGCTAGTGGTCAAGAGCCCATCTGTCATCGAAGGACACGTAGAGAAGTTGGTTCTACCTGTTCACAGAGCAGTAATGGAGAAATGCAGACATAAAAGACTTAAAGACAGGGTAGGGGAGAGGGGGAGAAGGGGAGATGAATGGAGAGAGTAGCATGGAAGCATATACATTCACATATGTAAATAGATAGCCAATGGGAATTTTTCTAGACCTGTCCTGATTTGAGAAAGATTCTGGAAATCCCTGTAAATTCACCTTTCTATTCATTTTTTTCCTTCGGCCACTTCTGTTGGTCTTTCATTTGTTTATCTTTGTTCTTTGGCCTGTGTGGGCCTCCCATCACAGTGGCCTATCTCATCACAGAGCACTGGCTCTGGACGCGTGCGCCCCAGAGTTCCGGCTCCATAGTTGGACACATTGGTCCAGCCGCTCCATGGCACGTGAGATCTTCCCAGGCCAGGGATCGAACTGGCGCCTGTTGCACTGCAAGGCAGTGTCCTTACCCACTGGACCACCAGGGAAGCCCTCTATTCCCTTTTATCACTTAATCTCACTGCTTGAATTCATTTCCTAGGTTTTCATTTCCTATGTCCTAAAAAATGATGTCTAAAAACAGTAGAAATTTGTTCTCTCATAGTTCTGAAGTTTAGAAGCCCCCAGTCGAGGGGCTAGCAGGGCCACACTCCCTCCAGAAGCTCTTGGTGAGGATCTGTTCCTTGCTCGTCCAGCTTCTGGTGGCTGCTGGCATTCCTTGGCTTGTGGCTGCATCAGTGTAATCTGTGCCTCTGCAGCCGCCTTGCCTTCATTTCTTACCTGCGTCAAATCTCTCTCTGACTCTCTCTTATAAGGATTTAAGTGATTACATTTAGCACCCACCCAGATTATCCAGGGTCATCTTTCCATTTTGAGGTTCTTAATTTAATCCTGCCTGCAATGTTCTCTTTTCCCCCACTTTTTCGCTTTGTGCCAGATAAGGTAACATTCATAGTCTCCACAGATTAAAACAAGAATATCTTTTGGGAGGCCATTACTCAGTCTACCACATCACTACTGATTGCTAAAACGTGACTCATCTGTCACTTGAAGGCAGGGGTTGGCTAAGAGAGGAGAGTTGAGTATGAATACCAGTTTTGGACACCTTCTGGGGCATCCCGGGGCTTCCCAGGTAGCGCTAGTGGTCAAGAGCCCATCTGTCATCGAAGGACACGTAGAGAAGTTGGTTCTACCTGTTCACAGAGCAGTAATGGAGAAATGCAGACATAAAAGACTTAAAGACAGGGTAGGGGAGAGGGGGAGAAGGGGAGATGAATGGAGAGAGTAGCATGGAAGCATATACATTCACATATGTAAATAGATAGCCAATGGGAATTTGCTGTATGACTCAGGGAACTCAAATTGGGCCTCTGTAATAACCTAGAGGGATGGGAATAGATGGGAGGTGGAAGGAAGATTCAAGAAGGAGGGGACATATATACACCTATGGCTAATTCATATTGATGCATGACAGAAGGCAAACCAATATTGTAAAGCAGGTGTCAGTCGATTAAAAATAAATATATATCAAAAAGAAAAAATAAAGAGAAGCAGATTCAACCCCTGGGTCAGGAAGAGTCCCCTGGAGAAGGAAATGGCAACCCACTCAGGTATTCTTGCTTGGAGAATTCCATGGACAGAGGAGCCTTGTGGGCTACAGTCCACAGGGTCACAAAGAGTTGGACCTGACTGAAGCAACTTAGCATGCATGCACGCTTAGGGTATCCCAGAGTCCTAAAGCTCCCCCTGATTTAAACTACCAAATAAGACAGAATACTTATTCCAATTATGCTGAGAACCTCCAGAAAGTGGAAGTAAATTATAGGAGGCTTTTCAAGCTATCTTAAATTCCCTTTAAGAAGATCCATACATTTTAAATTTCATCTCTCTATGTTTGATAGAGAGGAGAGTTGAGTAACATCCTATGAACAGTGTTTATATCTAAGGTTGTACAGAAACTGTACCATATTATCTGATCACCCTTCAGGACATCCATTATTATGAGCAAATGGTCCATTGCACAGGACTTCAACAGCTTTTCAAGGACTAAACAGAGGTTAGTGACATTGGAATGTTTAGATCTGAGTCTTGAACCCTTTCTAGCATGACTTTCACCTAAAATCCACTCTGACCTAAATCACTCGGGTTGCTGGTCTGTGCCAGCCAAATATACCAGATAATAATGCAGCATTGGACTTTGTTTCAATTAAGTACACACATTTAACTTACCTAAGCAAGAGCAGAAATGCAACTAGGAAAACGAGAAGCACCAGACCCCAGCTCCAGTGCCAGATTTAATGGACACTGTAAGTAATAAGAAGGCAACACAAGAGAAATAAGAATGAGGGACCATGAAGCCCTGCTAGTTAGCTGGTGAAACACTGAAAGCTTTCTTCAAGAAATGTCCAGGTCTGCTGGTTTGGCTTACAATCTCGCCCCACCTTTCCCGCTAAGCAGTCAAGTTTACTCTGTAGCTACACTGTATGCATTCATACGGCAAAATGTTTGATAAAAACAGCGTCCCTTCTAATTGACTATGAAATGCTTTAAGAGTTTACGACAGAAGGAAGGTATAATTAGTTATTATTAGATCATGCAATTCATTAACTTCAAAGGGCAAACAAAATCTCAATGGCAAGTGTTTCCACATGCAGTGGAAAAAAAAAAAGAAACCAAATTTGTCAGACCACTATTCTCTGCTATTAGCAATGTTACCTCCTTACCAGAGGAAATGTGCGTATTTTTGTCACAATATGAAGTTCTGCAAATATTGTTGGGAGTAGAGATATAAGTGTTCATTTAGATAGGATGCTTCATCAAAAATACGATTTGGCCATCAGACCTACTAAACAGCTCTCAAACTCAAATGCTTTTAAAGTGTTTTACACAGTATATAGTTAAAAGCAAGAAGGAAATTCACAAGTACAACATTGTCAATCAAAAGTTACCTCTAATAGAACCTCCAGAAAGTGGAAGTAAATTATAGGAGGCTTTTCAAGCTATCTTAAATTCCCTTTAAGAAGATCCATACATTTTAAATTTCATCTCTCTATGTTTGATAGAGAGGAGAGTTGAGTAACATCCTATGAACAGTGTTTATATCTAAGGTTGTACAGAAACTGTACCATATTATCTGATCACCCTTCAGGACATCCATTATTATGAGCAAATGGTCCATTGCACAGGACTTCAACAGCTTTTCAAGGACTAAACAGAGGTTAGTGACATTGGAATGTTTAGATCTGAGTCTTGAACCCTTTCTAGCATGACTTTCACCTAAAATCCACTCTGACCTAAATCACTGGTTGCTGGTCTGTGCCAGCCAAATATACCAGATAATAATGCAGCATTGGACTTTGTTTCAATTAAGTACACACATTTAACTTACCTAAGCAAGAGCAGAAATGCAACTAGGAAAACGAGAAGCACCAGACCCCAGCTCCAGTGCCAGATTTAATGGACACTGTAAGTAATAAGAAGGCAACACAAGAGAAATAAGAATGAGGGACCATGAAGCCCTGCTAGTTAGCTGGTGAAACACTGAAAGCTTTCTTCAAGAAATGTCCAGGTCTGCTGGTTTGGCTTACAATCTCGCCCCACCTTTCCCGCTAAGCAGTCAAGTTTACTCTGTAGCTACACTGTATGCATTCATACGGCAAAATGTTTGATAAAAACAGCGTCCCTTCTAATTGACTATGAAATGCTTTAAGAGTTTACGACAGAAGGAAGGTATAATTAGTTATTATTAGATCATGCAATTCATTAACTTCAAAGGGCAAACAAAATCTCAATGGCAAGTGTTTCCACATGCAGTGGAAAAAAAAAAAGAAACCAAATTTGTCAGACCACTATTCTCTGCTATTAGCAATGTTACCTCCTTACCAGAGGAAATGTGCGTATTTTTGTCACAATATGAAGTTCTGCAAATATTGTTGGGAGTAGAGATATAAGTGTTCATTTAGATAGGATGCTTCATCAAAAATACGATTTGGCCATCAGACCTACTAAACAGCTCTCAAACTCAAATGCTTTTAAAGTGTTTTACACAGTATATAGTTAAAAGCAAGAAGGAAATTCACAAGTACAACATTGTCAGAAGCCCATCAAAAGAGCTCTACCTCTGTATATAGAAAAAAGATCTAATGTGAAAGGTTACTTTAAAGAGAAATATACAAATGGTACTTATATAATTTTTCCTGTATGAATTAGTATTAACATCATCCCCTTTTCTATATTCTGAAACATTTCCATCGTGAAAGGTACAGTATTTTCCTCTGTGAACCATCAGCCCATTAGGTATAGGTTAACTTGTGCTCTAATAGGTCTTGCTAAAAACTGGGGACCCATAAATTGAAAAGCAAGGAAATCTAACTTGGAAAGGAAGGAGATCAAACCCTGAATATCCATTGGAAGTACTGATGCTGAAGCTCTAAAACTTTGGCCACCTGATGTGAACAGCTGACACATTGGGAAAAACCCTGAAGCTAGGAATGATTGAAGGCAAGAGAGGAAGGTGGCAGGGATTGAGATGGCTCGACGGCATCACCGATTCAATCAACATGAATTTGAACAAACTCCAGGAGATGGTGAAGGACATGGAAGCCTGGGGTGCTGCAGTCCACAGGGTCACAAAGAGTTGGACACAAATTGGTGACACAAATAGAAAAGAGGGCTCCCCAGATGGTTCAGTGGTAAAGCATCTGGCTGCAATGCAGGAGATGTGGGTTTGATTCCTGGGCCGGGAAGATCTCCTGGAGAAGGAAATGGCAACCCACTCCAGTATTCTTGCCTGGGAAATCCCATGGACACAGAGCCTGGAGGGCTAGAGTCCAGGGGTGGCAAAAGAGACACAACTAAATGACTAAACAACAAGACAGCAAATTGAAAATGGTCTCCAAGAAACAAGTCTAGAAATTAAAATTTGGGGCCTGTGATTGGTTATCCTATTGATTAGACAGCGGGTTTGCTGAATGTGTTTCTATTCTATCTACTGGGGAATTATCTGGATTCTTGGCCAGTGCCAGTTGCCCAATTCCACCACCCTCAACTGTGAGATGGATCAGATTATATGTTCACGGGTGGAGCTGGTCTTAGGGTGCCTCATATGCAAGGACCCCATTGCTCTGCAGACTCTGACCCTCTAATCTGTTCTGCTCCTTTTTGCCTTTTGGCTTCATTTATTTTATTGCAGGTGAAATTTCTCCACACAACAGGGACATGACACAAGCTACCCTGGGCTCACAGCCTTCAGGCTTAATGATCTAAAGGAAGGAAGACTCTCTCAGATGGATTTGAAAAATTCCAGGTAAGGGCTCTGGTAGGCTTAGTTTGAGTTATATGACCCTACCTGGACAGTCTCTGAGGACAGAGGCATGGTGTATACAACTGATCCCCACCTAAGTCATGTGCTTATTATAGTCCCCATGAATGGTAGGGCCAGGTCTTTATTTTAAAACAAACAAATAAATAAATGAGTAATAATAATAAGGGAAAAATAGCACAGCTATAGCGACAGCCTCAGTCACCAAGGTAATTGTTGTGAGGTGACTACCACCCTTCCCCACCCTATTAGTACCTACTGTATCACCTTCACACACAGACAGGCATATATCCCAGTTTACAGTGCAAAGGGAATGGTCTTTGACATCAGACAAAACATCATTTGAATCATACCTCTAAATAGTTTCATGCATGCGTGATCAGTTGTGTCCAACTCTTTGCAACCCCATGAACTGTAGCCCACCAGGCTCCTCTGTTCATGGGATTTCCCAGGAAGGAATACTGCCATAGGTTGCCATGCCCTCCAGGGGATTAAACCCATGTCTCTTGTGTCTCCTGAATTGTTTCACCCGGGAATCCCTCCTGCTAAATAGCTGCATAACGTTAAATAGAATATTGACCCATTAAAACCCTTAGTTTTCTCATATTAAGAAAAATCAGGGGACTTCCCTGGTGGCTCAGTGGTTAAGAATCCACCTGCCAATGCAGGAGACATAGGTTTGATCCCTGGTCAGGGAACTAAGACCCAACACAGCCAAAAAAAAATTTTTTTAAATTGGGGATCATAATATCTGCTGTAGACCATGTGGTGATTAAATTAAATAATTCATGTAAAACAAGCATTAGGTACCCAATAACAATTTGCTGAATAAATGAGTATCAGGAAGAGATCAGACATGAGACTTAGGGGCAAAAAAATAAGATATAACCTCATTTCTGCCTTCAAGCAACCTGGTCAAAACTATCTCTGGTTGTGGACAAGACCTTGAACAGATGTGAGACCTCAGATCCTTCTGGTAATTTCAAACTGCATGTGACCCACCGTGACATTGTCCATAAGCTGGAACTGGATTTTAGCTCAGGTGGCCCAACTCTGGTAGACAGATCTCTATTCCCAACTCCAGGACCCTCATTTCTCACCAGAATGAACAGTTACTATGTTCCAGGTGTTGCTGTTTTAATGCTTTGTGTGCACTGTCTTCCTCCCAACTCTGTAAGGTGTCCCCACTCCAGAGGAAGGAGAATGGAAACCCAGAGAGACTGTCATTTGAACAGATGATATAGCCAGAAGGGAGCAGAGTCAGAACAAATAAATAAATGAGTAATAATAATAAGGGAAAAATAGCACAGCTATAGCGACAGCCTCAGTCACCAAGGTAATTGTTGTGAGGTGACTACCACCCTTCCCCACCCTATTAGTACCTACTGTATCACCTTCACACACAGACAGGCATATATCCCAGTTTACAGTGCAAAGGGAATGGTCTTTGACATCAGACAAAACATCATTTGAATCATACCTCTAAATAGTTTCATGCATGCGTGATCAGTTGTGTCCAACTCTTTGCAACCCCATGAACTGTAGCCCACCAGGCTCCTCTGTTCATGGGATTTCCCAGGAAGGAATACTGCCATAGGTTGCCATGCCCTCCAGGGGATTAAACCCATGTCTCTTGTGTCTCCTGAATTGTTTCACCCGGGAATCCCTCCTGCTAAATAGCTGCATAACGTTAAATAGAATATTGACCCATTAAAACCCTTAGTTTTCTCATATTAAGAAAAAACAGGGAACTTCCCTGGTGGCTCAGTGGTTAAGAATCCACCTGCCAATGCAGGAGACATAGGTTTGATCCCTGGTCAGGGAACTAAGACCCAACACAGCCAAAAAAATTTTTTAAATTGGGGATCATAATATCTGCTGTAGACCATGTGGTGATTAAATTAAATAATTCATGTAAAACAAGCATTAGGTACCCAATAACAATTTGCTGAATAAATGAGTATCAGGAAGAGATCAGACATGAGACTTAGGGGCAAAAAAATAAGATATAACCTCATTTCTGCCTTCAAGCAACCTGGTCAAAACTATCTCTGGTTGTGGACAAGACCTTGAACAGATGTGAGACCTCAGATCCTTCTGGTAATTTCAAACTGCATGTGACCCACCGTGACATTGTCCATAAGCTGGAACTGGATTTTAGCTCAGGTGGCCCAACTCTGGTAGACAGATCTCTATTCCCAACTCCAGGACCCTCATTTCTCACCAGAATGAACAGTTACTATGTTCCAGGTGTTGCTGTTTTAATGCTTTGTGTGCACTGTCTTCCTCCCAACTCTGTAAGGTGTCCCCACTCCAGAGGAAGGAGAATGGAAACCCAGAGAGACTGTCATTTGAACAGATGATATAGCCAGAAGGGAGCAGAGTCAGGGCTCAAGCCCACATCCCTCTGACTCCAGAGCCCACCTCTTCAACACTCCCTGATATGGCTTTCTAGCCCCTGAACCAACCTTCCCTGTTCCACCAGTTGTGCCTGCTTGCTCCTTCTCTGCTATTGCTCACCTCTCAGGACTGGCTCTTTGCCTCTTTCCTACCTGACAAAACTCCCAGTCCTGGTGCCCAGAGTACAACAGTCACCACCTGTGATGCCACACAAATACAAGACAAGTTTCTGTTACTTCTTGGTGTCGCATAACAGCCATGATTGGATCTTCCTGTTTTCAACCACTTGTTTTGGTCTGGAAGGGACTTCCTTAGTGATAGTCCTAGAATAAACTCCTGCTTCCCCTTCCATCTGAAGAATGCATTTTTCTTCAGTCAGAGCTTCTGTCGTGGGCCATAATGGAACACATCCCACTCCAACCCCTACCCCTCATCAGGATTCATGAGATGAAGTTGAATGCCCAGTACCTCAGAATGTGCCTACACTTGAAGATAGAGCCTTTAAATAAGTACTTACGTTTAAATGAGGTCGCCAGGATGGGGCTTAATCCAATATGACTAGTGTCCTTATAAGAAGAGGAAGATGTGGTCACAGGCATGGACAGAGGGAAGACCACGTGAAGACGCAGGGAGAAGATGGTCATCCACAAGCCAAAGGGAGAGACCTGGGACGAATCCTTCCCTCACATCTCTCGACAGGTACTAACCCATGGGACACCTTGATCTTGGACTCCCAGCCTCCAGAACCATGAGAAAATAAATTGTTCCTATTAAGCCACCCAGTCTGTGGGTACTTTGTTATGGCAGCCTTAGCAAACTAATATATCTTTCTACACTCACCCCTGTCACCAGCAAATGAGCTTCTCCCATCCTTTCCAAGGGAAGAGGAATCCTTTAAATCAACCTCCAGGACCCTCATTTCTCGCCAGAATGAACAGTTACTATGTTCCAGGTGTTGCTGTTTTAATGCTTTGTGTGCACTGTCTTCCTCCCAACTCTGTAAGGTGTCCCCACTCCAGAGGAAGGAGAATGGAAACCCAGAGAGACTGTCATTTGAACAGATGATATAGCCAGAAGGGAGCAGAGTCAGGGCTCAAGCCCACATCCCTCTGACTCCAGAGCCCACCTCTTCAACACTCCCTGATATGGCTTTCTAGCCCCTGAACCAACCTTCCCTGTTCCACCAGTTGTGCCTGCTTGCTCCTTCTCTGCTATTGCTCACCTCTCAGGACTGGCTCTTTGCCTCTTTCCTACCTGACAAAACTCCCAGTCCTGGTGCCCAGAGTACAACAGTCACCACCTGTGATGCCACACAAATACAAGACAAGTTTCTGTTACTTCTTGGTGTCGCATAACAGCCATGATTGGATCTTCCTGTTTTCAACCACTTGTTTTGGTCTGGAAGGGACTTCCTTAGTGATAGTCCTAGAATAAACTCCTGCTTCCCCTTCCATCTGAAGAATGCATTTTTCTTCAGTCAGAGCTTCTGTCGTGGGCCATAATGGAACACATCCCACTCCAACCCCTACCCTCATCAGGATTCATGAGATGAAGTTGAATGCCCAGTACCTCAGAATGTGCCTACACTTGAAGATAGAGCCTTTAAATAAGTACTTACGTTTAAATGAGGTCGCCAGGATGGGGCTTAATCCAATATGACTAGTGTCCTTATAAGAAGAGGAAGATGTGGTCACAGGCATGGACAGAGGGAAGACCACGTGAAGACGCAGGGAGAAGATGGTCATCCACAAGCCAAAGGGAGAGACCTGGGACGAATCCTTCCCTCACATCTCTCGACAGGTACTAACCCATGGGACACCTTGATCTTGGACTCCCAGCCTCCAGAACCATGAGAAAATAAATTGTTCCTATTAAGCCACCCAGTCTGTGGGTACTTTGTTATGGCAGCCTTAGCAAACTAATATATCTTTCTACACTCACCCCTGTCACCAGCAAATGAGCTTCTCCCATCCTTTCCAAGGGAAGAGGAATCCTTTAAATAGCCATTGTTGTGTAGGAGTCAGTAAGGCAACAGGCATTGTGCCGGCACAGGGGTTACACTGGGAAGGGAAAAGGTATCAGACAGTTTCACTGGCTAACATATTCAGGAACAGCAAATTCAAGGCATACGTATACAGATCATTACCCCTCATACTCTTCAGCAGGATCAAGGTTCATAATCAGTCATTGCACTCTACACACTGAGCCCAGATGGTTGTCTCAGAATCTTTTTTAACACAGTGCTCTAGGAAATCACCACAAATAACTTAAAATTGTCACTTGATAGGAAACTTACTTGCCCTGTGAGGCAGAAGCTGCTTACCCAATATATATTTTCT
The DNA here is from genome assembly GCA_022376925.1 of Tragulus kanchil. Taxonomy (NCBI): domain Eukaryota; kingdom Metazoa; phylum Chordata; class Mammalia; order Artiodactyla; family Tragulidae; genus Tragulus; species Tragulus kanchil. The sequence continues at coordinate 99,113,636 of JAIOJX010000006.1, forward strand.
ACTTAGACAGCCTTATTTTTATTCAATGAAAGCAATATATTTTTTACCCTCTCTTCTCTGTAATACTGGTCAGTGAGATATAATGGGAGATATTAGTTGGAAGATGCCCCATAACAAAGACAAGTACCTAGAGCAAGCTATTCTGCCACCCTTCCTGTTTTCTGCAATGAAATTGTGATGGCTGAAACTTCAGTAGCCATTTTGGTTTATGAGTTGACAATAAGGATAACAGCTAAAACTGATAGATGACAGTGGATACGTCACTGTGAACAGTGTCTGATTCTTGATCTCCAAAGGAGAAGATTTCACAATGTGATCAAAAAGTCTTGGCTTTGGTCACTCAGAACTTTGTGCAAAACTTTTAAGCCCAACCTAAATGGACTAGTAGCCGTTTAAATGAGGTCGCCAGGATGGGGCTTAATCCAATATGACTAGTGTCCTTATAAGAAGAGGAAGATGTGGTCACAGGCATGGACAGAGGGAAGACCACGTGAAGACGAGGGAGAAGATGGTCATCCACAAGCCAAAGGGAGAGACCTGGGACGAATCCTTCCCTCACATCTCTCGACAGGTACTAACCCATGGGACACCTTGATCTTGGACTCCCAGCCTCCAGAACCATGAGAAAATAAATTGTTCCTATTAAGCCACCCAGTCTGTGGGTACTTTGTTATGGCAGCCTTAGCAAACTAATATATCTTTCTACACTCACCCCTGTCACCAGCAAATGAGCTTCTCCCATCCTTTCCAAGGGAAGAGGAATCCTTTAAATAGCCATTGTTGTGTAGGAGTCAGTAAGGCAACAGGCATTGTGCCGGCACAGGGGTTACACTGGGAAGGGAAAAGGTATCAGACAGTTTCACTGGCTAACATATTCAGGAACAGCAAATTCAAGGCATACGTATACAGATCATTACCCCTCATACTCTTCAGCAGGATCAAGGTTCATAATCAGTCATTGCACTCTACACACTGAGCCCAGATGGTTGTCTCAGAATCTTTTTTAACACAGTGCTCTAGGAAATCACCACAAATAACTTAAAATTGTCACTTGATAGGAAACTTACTTGCCCTGTGAGGCAGAAGCTGCTTACCCAATATATATTTTCTACTTAGACAGCCTTATTTTTATTCAATGAAAGCAATATATTTTTTACCCTCTCTTCTCTGTAATACTGGTCAGTGAGATATAATGGGAGATATTAGTTGGAAGATGCCCCATAACAAAGACAAGTACCTAGAGCAAGCTATTCTGCCACCCTTCCTGTTTTCTGCAATGAAATTGTGATGGCTGAAACTTCAGTAGCCATTTTGGTTTATGAGTTGACAATAAGGATAACAGCTAAAACTGATAGATGACAGTGGATACGTCACTGTGAACAGTGTCTGATTCTTGATCTCCAAAGGAGAAGATTTCACAATGTGATCAAAAAGTCTTGGCTTTGGTCACTCAGAACTTTGTGCAGGAAAAGCTCATTAAAGAGAAAATGGATAAAGCTTCTAGCTAAAGGAATTGGAAGGGAGATAAAAGAGTACCCCTAGAGGAAAAGAACGATAAAAAGAACTTTTCCTTTTGATGAATATACCAGTTCTTGGTTGCCTACATCCAGACTCTTATGTGTTTAAACTATTATTTTTAGGGTCTTCCCTGGTGGTCCAGTGGGTTAAGAGTCTGCCTTGCAGTGCAAGGGGCACTGGTTCGATCCCTGGCCCAGGAAGATTCCACATGCTGCAGAGCAGCTGGACTGGTGTGTCCAATTACAAGCTAGTGCTCTGCAACAAGCTGCTGCAAATGGGAGGCCTGTACAGGCCAAAGAATAAAGATGGATGAAAATAAATAAATAAAAAACCAATAAAAGAGGCCAAATTAAAAAAAAAAAAAAACTATTAATTTTATTTTCTCAATGCATGCTGCTGAAAGGGTTTTACCTCAATTTGAGACTTAAACCCAGGGCCCAGACCTGATCAAACCCTGCTTGGGACTTGATCCCATGTGGCTGGAGCTCAAATTCCAGCCAAAACCCTGTTTGGGACTCGAACCCACAATCCCTGGCTTAGGACTTGAACCCAGTCAGAACTCTGTTTGGCACTTGAACCCACGCTGCTGGGACTTGAACCCAGCCAAAACCCAGTCTGGGACTTGAACCAATGTAACTAAGGCTCAACCGCAGCCAAAACCCTGCTTGGGACCTGAATCCACGTAGTCAGGACTCAATCCCAGCCAAAACCCTGTCTGGGACTTGAACCCACGCGGCCGGGACTTAATCCAACCTCTGGACCCACTGAGGCTCAGGTTCTTTGTGCCTCAACTCAGAAAGAATTCAGCCGAGAAGCAGAGTGACAGACAAGAAAAGGGTTTATTAGAGTAAAGTACCTGTAAGCGGTGCAAACGGACCGGCGGGAAAGCGCTGCTCTGCCCCCTGACTGAATGGGCAGCAATATATAAGGTGATAAAAGACCGCCCCCCTCAAGTAGACACAGCTGTAAGACATACATCGTTAATTCCTTCCTCAACAGCTCCTCCTTCATCAGCCGTCCATGCCCAGTCAAGTCTGCTTTACTGAACAAAGAGCAGCTCTCCTGAGTTACCATCAATTTACTGGCCTCCCAACCTTTCCCAGGTTTCACCCTTCTACCTATCGTCCCCCACTAGGACTCTACCTGTTCTACTCTATCCCTATTACTGCCAGTCCTAAAATTTGATCTAAAATAGTGGTATTTTAGAGGTATTGTAGAACTGTTCACTCAGCACCAATTATAAACTTCTTCGTATGTGTGTCCTCCTATTACGTTCTGTTTTAGAAGCTGGAAAGCTAAAAATATAAAGATCTATGTCACTTCCTTGCAGATGGGATGGCCATATGAAATTTAAGCCAGTTCTGACCATGAAAAATCTAAGTAGAAGTCTGTCGATGAATTTTTGAAAACATCTCTTCCTTTGTCCTCCCTCCTCTTTCTGTCCAGAATGCAAATATGTAGCTGATGGGCTCAGGAACCCGTTTCAACCATGAGGCAACAAGCATGAGGTCAAAAGATGCCAACAAGTTAGAGATGGTAGAGTGAAAATGTGGGAAGGGCCTGGGTCCCCTATAGCATGGGCAATTACACAGCCCTAGACTGCTTATTTCTGAATTTCTTGTTATGTGAAAACAAAGGAACCTTGTTTGCACCACTTTGGATGGAATTTTTTATTATTTGTAGCTGAACATGTTCCAAAAGCCATCTCTGTTCTAGCCCTTCAGTTCTCAGCTGAGACAGACCACTGGAATCATCCTAAGCCTATAGGTATATTTACTTCCTAGGACAGCTATAGCAAACTATCATAAACTGAGTGACCTAAACCAATATAAATTAATTTTGCCACAGTCCAGGAGGCCAGAAAATAGGAATGTCAGTGGGGTTGATTAATTCCCACTGATTCTTCTAGAGGCTGTGTAGGAGAAGCCCTCCCCCAGGCCTCTCTTCTAGCTTCTGGCTGCTCCTGGCAATCCTGATATTCCCTGGCTATAGCTGCATCGCTCTGTCTCTGCCTCTGTCTTCCCACGCCCTTCTTTCCTGTGTGTGTGTCTGTGTCTCTTCTCCTCTCCTTATAAGGACGTGAGCCATTGGATTTTAGGACTTACCTTAACCTAGTTTGATCTCATCTTGATTACATATGCAGAGGCCCTATTTCCAAATAAGGTCACAGTCACAAGTTCTGGGGGTTAGGGCATATCTCTCAGTGGGGCACAAACTCCAGCTTGCTTCCTTTCCTACTTTCCTCTAGAGTGGAAAACAGGCTCTAGCCACACAGGCCTCAGTAGTTGCAGCACATGGGCTCAGTAGTTGCGGGGCACAGGCTTAGTTGCTTTAAAGCAGGCAGAATCTTCCCAGATCAAGGATCAAACCCATATCTCTCCATTGGCAGGTGAATTCTTAACCACTGGACCACCAGGGAAGGCCTCCATACATATTATTTGCACTTGCTTTTTGCACTCACCGTGATTTTGAGATTATCCATGTTGCTACACCATATTCATGCCAATGGAAGCTATAAAGATCTATGTCACTTCCTTGCAGATGGGATGGCCATATGAAATTTAAGCCAGTTCTGACCATGAAAAATCTAAGTAGAAGTCTGTCGATGAATTTTTGAAAACATCTCTTCCTTTGTCCTCCCTCCTCTTTCTGTCCAGAATGCAAATATGTAGCTGATGGGCTCAGGAACCCGTTTCAACCATGAGGCAACAAGCATGAGGTCAAAAGATGCCAACAAGTTAGAGATGGTAGAGTGAAAATGTGGGAAGGGCCTGGGTCCCCTATAGCATGGGCAATTACACAGCCCTAGACTGCTTATTTCTGAATTTCTTGTTATGTGAAAACAAAGGAACCTTGTTTGCACCACTTTGGATGGAATTTTTTATTATTTGTAGCTGAACATGTTCCAAAAGCCATCTCTGTTCTAGCCCTTCAGTTCTCAGCTGAGACAGACCACTGGAATCATCCTAAGCCTATAGGTATATTTACTTCCTAGGACAGCTATAGCAAACTATCATAAACTGAGTGACCTAAACCAATATAAATTAATTTTGCCACAGTCCAGGAGGCCAGAAAATAGGAATGTCAGTGGGGTTGATTAATTCCCACTGATTCTTCTAGAGGCTGTGTAGGAGAAGCCCTCCCCCAGGCCTCTCTTCTAGCTTCTGGCTGCTCCTGGCAATCCTGATTTTCCCCTGGCTATAGCTGCATCGCTCTGTCTCTGCCTCTGTCTTCCCAGCCCTTCTTTCCTGTGTGTGTGTCTGTGTCTCTTCTCCTCTCCTTATAAGGACGTGAGCCATTGGATTTTAGGACTTACCTTAACCTAGTTTGATCTCATCTTGATTACATATGCAGAGGCCCTATTTCCAAATAAGGTCACAGTCACAAGTTCTGGGGGTTAGGGCATATCTCTCAGTGGGGCACAAACTCCAGCTTGCTTCCTTTCCTACTTTCCTCTAGAGTGGAAAACAGGCTCTAGCCACACAGGCCTCAGTAGTTGCAGCACATGGGCTCAGTAGTTGCGGGGCACAGGCTTAGTTGCTTTAAAGCAGGCAGAATCTTCCCAGATCAAGGATCAAACCCATATCTCTCCATTGGCAGGTGAATTCTTAACCACTGGACCACCAGGGAAGGCCTCCATACATATTATTTGCACTTGCTTTTTGCACTCACCGTGATTTTGAGATTTATCCATGTTGCTACACATAAATCTAGTTTATTCATTTTGACTGCTAATGTTATTATATTATATAAATAAACCACAATTTATTTTGCTACTCCCCTGCTGAGGAGCAATTAGACTGTTTCTAATTTTTTACATCACAGTGTTTCAGTGAACAACCTTGTATTCCTCCTCATGCCTACACAGGAGAGTTTCTCTAGATGTACCAGTAACCCAAAGAGCTGGGTTTGGGGTATATACATCTTCAATTTCACAGACATTCTAGGTATTAATGTCATTTGAATTAATCATCTTCTTCAATATGGTTTGAACTTTCATATCTTATTTAAGAAATCCTTTTCTACACTTAAGGCTCTATAAATAGTCACATCTTTTTTCCACCTGTTTACAAATCGGTCTTTAATCCACCTGGAATTTATTTTTGCCTTTGTTGTGAAGTAGGAATTTAATTTTGTACTTATCCATACAAACGGCTGGTTATCCAGCACCATTCTTTGAAGAGTTCATTTCTTCTTCATTGATTTATGCTCCACCTTATTGATATACTGTGTTTCTACGTGGGATTCTATGTATGCCTAGGGTTGAGCATCAGCTCTTTGCTCTGCTCCATCTGTCTACTTTGGCACTAACACTACATCTTCAAGTTAGTATAGCTTCATAAGTCTTACTAGCTACAGAGCAAGTACTTTTCTAAATTCTTCAAAAATCTCTTGACTCTTGTAAGTGCCTTTTTCAGAAAAAAAAAAAAAACTAAACTAGGTGAATCAAGGCTGACAATTTAAAGGAATAACATATTTGATAGAATAGGTTTAACTAAACACCCTTCAGCACCTTCTGTCACTGAGCATATAGCACATTTGGACAGAGTGTAATCACTCATGGCTTTAGACAGGGAAAGGAGGCAAGGTGTCTGGCTGGCCCAGGCTGGTGAAGAGCCAAAGTGGGCCATTCTGGAGTGAGGAGGGGAAGGGAGGGTGGCAAAGAGAGGCAGCAAGCTTCACTCAGCATCTTTCATGGCTTGTTGCCAGGAACCCCCATGTTACAGAGTCTCTAAGCCCCAGTTTCCTAATACATAAGATGGATATAGCAATACTGCCTTTTCAGAGTTGTTTTCTAGAAGATACAGATAATGTGCCTAATTCCCTGCCTACCATACATTAAAGGAGGTGTTTAATGAATAGTAGTGATACTTTTTATTATTATTCATTTCCATCTGTTTGTCCAGCACCCGTTCAGCAATACTGACAATCCTTAATTTCCCAGAATATGTTTTCAAGCCTCAGTTCAGGATGCATTTTATCATCGTAGTAGAATTTCCACAAGAAAGGTGCTCAGTCATGTCTGACTCTTTGTGACCTTGTGGACTGTGACCCTCCAGGCTCCTCTGTCCATGAGATTCTCCAGGCAAGAATACTGGAGTGGGTACCCATTCCTTTGTCCAGGAGATCTCCCTGACCCAGGGACTGAACCTGGGTCTCCTGCAGGCAGATTCTCTACCATCTGAGCCGCTTCAGAAGCCATGCCATCCCAATTGTGCAATGATACTTCTCCCACCAAGAGGCGGAGCCAGTTTCTCTTTACTTTGAATCTGGCCCGGCGTTGTCACTTGCCTGACCAACAGAATACAGTGGAAGTGACCCTGAGCCCGTGCTGGGCCTTTCCCTTAAGAGTTTAAAGGGTCTAGCCCTCTGCTTTCATGCTCTTGGAAGCCAGCAGCCTCATTGTAAGTCATTCCAGGCTGTCCTACTGGAGGATGAGACTGTGGAGGGACAGACCACTCAGAAGAGAACAAAGGTATTCCAGCTGACTGTCAGCACCCTGACCCGAGACAGGAGGGACAGGGGCCTGCATGGGCCTTCCATCAGCCTATCTGCCAGCTGAATGCATTTGTTGAGCGATCCATTGTGGGGCTGAAGAACTTTCTGGTCAGCCCACAGAATTGAGGAAAATAAGAAAACTTGGTTGTTTCAAGTTTTAGTAAGTTTTAGGGTGCTTTGTTACCCAACAATTTGTTGTTGTTCATTCACTAAGTCGTATCTGACTCTTTGCAACCCCATGGACTGCAGCTCATCAGGCTTCCCTGTCCTTCACCATCTCCAGAGCTTGCTCAAACTCATGTTCCTTGAGTCGGTGATACAGCAATAGATAACAAATAATTGTAGACACACAGCTTAAATATGATGGTTATAATCCCCCAAGACTAGTAGGAAAACCTGCTTAATCCATAAACATGATACATTTGCACTGAGAAATAATAGAAAATTGGACTTCTGACTCCAGAAAACCCAGAAAATCCGAGAGGGCCCTGGGTATTGACATGCAAATGAAGATACGAACTCCCCATCAGAATCAGAAAAACTAGAAAAGGACTTGCCCCGTCAACCTGAATTCCTATGCTTTCCCCTGGGGCAATCTGTTTTTTGAAAAGGAAAGAAGAGAGAAAGAATCATTAAAAAAAAAAAAAAACCTTCAGTTCCAATCACTCTTCAAACTTGGGTAGAACGACTTTCACAGCCTCAGTCAAGTTTGTCAAAAAGTAATTTTCTACCTAATTTACTTTCACAGGATGCAGAGCTTCTCTGAGATCGGAGGAAAAATCCCTTTCCGACAAGGGTGACAATGGAGCTCGATTTTGTCCAAGGTTCCCTTCCTTCTGGCTACTTTGCACGTGTCAGGGGTACCAAGGACAGGCCATGCTGAACCCAGCAGGTGCCTTGCTCTCAGGAAGCCTGGAGAATCCCACCCCTTCCGTGGCTGGATGGAGAGCCTAGTTTTGATTCCCTGCCATTGTTGATCTGTTAGCTCCATGGTCACGGTCAATTGGAACCAGAAATCCTGGTTTCTTGGGAACTGTTACATAGCTAAGAATACGAAGGAACCCGATGTGGTTTCTTGTTTACACAGAGGTCAAATAGAGGTGGAAGAAACTGAAAACCAATTTTGACTTCAGCTTTACTAAGTAATTTACAACAATGCAGGCAGATAAAAATCTTCCCAGAAAAAGAAAGCAGGCAGGTAAATTACTGTGGCTTTCTAAGTGATCTGTCATTTTTTGCTTATCTTCTCTCTCTGTCTTTTTCATTTTTTAAAAGCTGCTCCTTTGCCTCATTATTTCTGTATATAAATGAGAAGACTTTTTGTTAGTAAGTGGCCCTGAAGTGAATGACACCATTTCCCAGCACAGTATCTCTGTGTTTGGCGTTCCCACCCCATGCCCACATACCCTCAACCTTTTCCTTTGTGTCCCAAATCCAATTGCAGTCTGTCATGAAACATCAGTTACTTTTAATTACAGAATCTAATTACCAAGATAGAAATGATCATGCAGAGAATAATTCAGGGCAAGCATCAGCACTCTCCAACTATTCCACTGGACTTCTTCTGTGTATTCCTGGACTCCCTTATTTTCCATCAAGAAAGTTGCTGAATCCCCTTGCAACTTCTGGAATTAAGATGCATAAACCAAGGGTCCCTGTAATCAAAGCTAGTTTTCCCCATAGTCATGTATGGCTGTGAGAGTTGGACCATAAAGAACGCTGAGTGCCGAAGAATTGATGCTTTGAACAGCAGTGTTGGAGAAGATTCTTGAGAGTCCCTTGGACTGCAAGGAGTTCAAACCAGCCAATCTTAAAGGAAATCAATTCTGAATATTCATTGGAAGGACTGAACTGAAGCTGAAGCTCCAACTACTTTGGACACCTGATTGAAGAGCTGGGAAAAGACCCTAAGGCTGGGGAAGATTGAAGGTAGTAGGAGAAGCGGGTAGCAGAGGATGAGATGAGGAGGAATGGCATCCATGACTCAATAGACTTAAGTTTGAGCAAGCTCCAGGAGATGCAGTCCATGGGGTCGCAAAGTGTTAGACATGACTTAGTGACTGAACAACAACAAACTACGGGTAATTTTGACATAGCAGAGAAGGAGTGATCTTTGCCAGACTCTAAACTCAACCTGATCTTGGGAAGACTTGCTAAGTCCCAAGTGGGTCTTGCCACAAAGAAGAAACAAAGGAAGAGAATACTGGAGTTGAAAGGATGGAATGAGCCGCTGAACTACCTCTTGTTAGCACCTAGCATGGACTGAGCCGGACACTTTATACATATACTTTTCACCATTGGTTCTCACAACAGCTTTACTAAGTAATTTACAACAATGCAGGCAGATAAAAATCTTCCCAGAAAAAGAAAGCAGGCAGGTAAATTACTGTGGCTTTCTAAGTGATCTGTCATTTTTTGCTTATCTTCTCTCTCTGTCTTTTTCATTTTTTAAAAGCTGCTCCTTTGCCTCATTATTTCTGTATATAAATGAGAAGACTTTTTGTTAGTAAGTGGCCCTGAAGTGAATGACACCATTTCCCAGCACAGTATCTCTGTGTTTGGCGTTCCCACCCCATGCCCACATACCCTCAACCTTTTCCTTTGTGTCCCAAATCCAATTGCAGTCTGTCATGAAACATCAGTTACTTTTAATTACAGAATCTAATTACCAAGATAGAAATGATCATGCAGAGAATAATTCAGGGCAAGCATCAGCACTCTCCAACTATTCCACTGGACTTCTTCTGTGTATTCCTGGACTCCCTTATTTTCCATCAAGAAAGTTGCTGAATCCCCTTGCAACTTCTGGAATTAAGATGCATAAACCAAGGGTCCCTGTAATCAAAGCTAGTTTTCCCCATAGTCATGTATGGCTGTGAGAGTTGGACCATAAAGAACGCTGAGTGCCGAAGAATTGATGCTTTGAACAGCAGTGTTGGAGAAGATTCTTGAGAGTCCCTTGGACTGCAAGGAGTTCAAACCAGCCAATCTTAAAGGAAATCAATTCTGAATATTCATTGGAAGGACTGAACTGAAGCTGAAGCTCCAACTACTTTGGACACCTGATTGAAGAGCTGGGAAAAGACCCTAAGGCTGGGGAAGATTGAAGGTAGTAGGAGAAGCGGGTAGCAGAGGATGAGATGAGGAGGAATGGCATCCATGACTCAATAGACTTAAGTTTGAGCAAGCTCCAGGAGATGCAGTCCATGGGGTCGCAAAGTGTTAGACATGACTTAGTGACTGAACAACAACAAACTACGGGTAATTTTGACATAGCAGAGAAGGAGTGATCTTTGCCAGACTCTAAACTCAACCTGATCTTGGGAAGACTTGCTAAGTCCCAAGTGGGTCTTGCCACAAAGAAGAAACAAAGGAAGAGAATACTGGAGTTGAAAGGATGGAATGAGCCCGCTGAACTACCTCTTGTTAGCACCTAGCATGGACTGAGCCGGACACTTTATACATATACTTTTTCACCATTGGTTCTCACAACAGCTCCCTGAGTTAAGTGGTCCTAGTCCCATGTTATGGTTTATTGCACCTCCACCTGAAATGCACCGCTCCCTAACCATCTGGTTACCTTCTCTTTCTTCTTTGGGATCACTCAGTCATTACCTCTGAGCTCTTGCCTGATCTTTCCTCCCCTGAGCTCTGAACTCACCCAGCAGCCGGTGGTTAAAGTGTTTGCAATTGCTATTCTATTCTGTGTGCTAATCATTTGTTTACTTTCTGTCAGTCACAACTAGACCCCTGGAGGTAAGAATTTGATCTTACTCATCTTTAAGGCTCTCAAACTTAGCACCTTGCCTGGCTAATGGTCTGGAACGAACTGAATAAATTGCCCCTCCCACCCCCAACCCTCTTCACACCATTAGTAGGGCTTCCCCAGTGACTCAGTGTAAAGAATCTGCCTGCCAAAGCAAGAGACACAGGTTTGATTTCTGGGTTGGGAAGATGCCCTGGTGGAGAAAATAGCAGCCCACTCCAGTGTTCTTGCAGGGAACAGAGGGGCCTGGTGGGCTACAGTCCATGGGTTCGCAAAGCATCGGACACAACTGAGCCGGCTTGCACTAGACTCTTGTGTCGGGGTTGGAGCCTCTGAAATCCTTTTGATTCTAAAACCTTATCACAGTAGCTTCTATTCAAGACTTTTTATTAAGGAATCATAGTATGCAGAGCATTGTTTCAGAAAAAAAGAGAGAGGGGAAAACTCATTATCCAAGCTTAAATTGATGTTAAAGGTCATGAGGAATCTTCTGGCATTCTCAGAGGAGAGACATTCAGTGATATGCTGCGGGTAAGACAAGAGTTAGTCCTGCAGCATTGTGTAGAGTGAATTAGCTGTTTGTGTAGACCTCAGAGCAAGACCATCCCCTTTCCAACCCACCTGTTCTCCCAAGGATCACTAGGACTGGGGAAACCACAGTGCCTCCTGCTGCCTTCCTTCAGAATACAAAGATTTCAGAACATGCTGAAAAATACCCAGCCCAAGAATTGAATCTCATTCCCTGTTTTGAGAAAGATTGTGTCTCTTTACTAGATGCATGTATATGTGAGGCTGAGTCCCTTTGCTGTTTACCTGAAACTGTCACAACATTGTCAATCATATATAATCCAATACAAAATCAAAAGGTTGAAAATAAAACAGTAAAGGCAGCATGGTAACTAAAAAAAATAAATTAAAAAATTAATGATGATTAAAACAAACAAACAAAGTACAGCTATATGACATCTGGAAAAAACAAAACAATGACGACCATAAAAAAAAAAAATCAGAGGCTGCCAGGTGTTAGGGAGAAGGGAAGGAGACATAAATGAATCACAGAGGATTTTTACGGCAACAAATGGAACAACTCTGTAGGATACCATAGTGATGGATATACGTCATTGTACATCTGTCCAAACCCACATGATCTACAGAACTGAGAGTCATCTCCAGTGTAAACTATGGGTAATATTGGGTAAACTTTGGGTAATATTGATCTGTCAATACAGGTTCGTATAAGAAATGTGTCATTCTGGTGGAGGATGTTCACAGGGGAGGCTATGCATGTATTGGGGCAGAGGATACATGGGAAATTGCTATATCTTTTGGTCAATTTTGTTGTGAACCTAAAACTACTCCAAAAAATAAGATCTATTAGAAGAACAAAAACAGAATTGTGCCTCTGCCTCAACTCCCCACTCCCTGCCCCAGAATTCATACGTTGAAAACCTAACCTCCACTAGCCTCAAAGTGCAACAGTCTCTGGAGATGGCGGTCTTTAAAGCAACAATTAAGTAAACATGTGATCATATGAGCCAACCACGATCCAATATGGCTAGTGTCCTTGTCAGAAGAGACTAACATATGGATATGTTATGAAGCCAACCCGATGCTCATCACATACAAAATCCATCCTCACAAATGGTAGAAAGGAAGGTACATTTAACCAGAATGGCTAAGGGTGTCCCCCCAGAAATCCACACGAAGATGTTTGTGTAGACCTCAGAGCAAGACCATCCCCTTTCCAACCCACCTGTTCTCCCAAGGATCACTAGGACTGGGGAAACCACAGTGCCTCCTGCTGCCTTCCTTCAGAATACAAAGATTTCAGAACATGCTGAAAAATACCCAGCCCAAGAATTGAATCTCATTCCCTGTTTTGAGAAAGATTGTGTCTCTTTACTAGATGCATGTATATGTGAGGCTGAGTCCCTTTGCTGTTTACCTGAAACTGTCACAACATTGTCAATCATATATAATCCAATACAAAATCAAAAGGTTGAAAATAAAACAGTAAAGGCAGCATGGTAACTAAAAAAAATAAATTAAAAAATTAATGATGATTAAAACAAACAAACAAAGTACAGCTATATGACATCTGGAAAAAACAAAACAATGACGACCATAAAAAAAAAAAATCAGAGGCTGCCAGGTGTTAGGGAGAAGGGAAGGAGACATAAATGAATCACAGAGGATTTTTACGGCAACAAATGGAACAACTCTGTAGGATACCATAGTGATGGATATACGTCATTGTACATCTGTCCAAACCCACATGATCTACAGAACTGAGAGTCATCTCCAGTGTAAACTATGGGTAATATTGGGTAAACTTTGGGTAATATTGATCTGTCAATACAGGTTCGTATAAGAAATGTGTCATTCTGGTGGAGGATGTTCACAGGGGAGGCTATGCATGTATTGGGGCAGAGGATACATGGGAAATTGCTATATCTTTTGGTCAATTTTGTTGTGAACCTAAAACTACTCCAAAAAATAAGATCTATTAGAAGAACAAAAACAGAATTGTGCCTCTGCCTCAACTCCCCACTCCCTGCCCCAGAATTCATACGTTGAAAACCTAACCTCCACTAGCCTCAAAGTGCAACAGTCTCTGGAGATGGCGGTCTTTAAAGCAACAATTAAGTAAACATGTGATCATATGAGCCAACCACGATCCAATATGGCTAGTGTCCTTGTCAGAAGAGACTAACATATGGATATGTTATGAAGCCAACCCGATGCTCATCACATACAAAATCCATCCTCACAAATGGTAGAAAGGAAGGTACATTTAACCAGAATGCTGGCAATCAGGGGAGATGGTGGACTCAGCATCCCCCAGAAACCACCACCGAAGATTCTGTTTGGCCATGAAAGCTTTATTTTTTTAAATTTTGGCCTCTTTTATTGGTTTTTTATTTATTCTATTTTCATCCATCTTTATTCTTTGGCTTGTGTGGGCCTCTGATTTCGGTGGCATCTCTCCTTGCAGAGCACCGGCTCTGGGCACATGTGCTCCAGAGTGCTGGCTCATAACTGGACACACCAGTCCAGCTGCTCTGCAGCACATGGGATCTTCCTGGGCCAGATATCGAACCTGTGCCCCTTGCACTACAAGGCAGACTCTTTACCCACTGACCACCAGGGAAGCCTGCCATGAAAGCTGTTGAGGGGAAAAAGGGAAGTCATCTCAATTAATGGGGAGGGGGGTCAGACTCTTCATCCGCCACTGTGTGCAGCCATGCTGACTCCTGGTGATCTTCCTCTAGATATTATCTGGTTCCCAGTTTGGTTACACAGTTTCCTTGGGAGGTTCCTGAGGGGGAAGCTAGGAAAGAAATCTGTTCATCTGTTGATTGCTTATTCTTCATTCCTACTTCTCTAATCTGCAGAAAGGGTAAGTTAGGCACTGTACTGTGTGATTAGATCTGAAAGGTGCACTTGGGCAAGAGAAGAGTCAAGCATGGGAGTGTCTGATTTAAATGTTAGTTACAACATAGCTTTGCTAAAGTGGCAAGAAAAAGGGCTTCCTTGCTGAGTCCAGTTTCCTGTAGAGAGTTGCTTATAGGTGCACACAGAGGGAAGACAATGTGAAGACACAGAAGAAGACAGCCATCTGTAAGCCAACGAAGGCTACCTCAGAGGAAACCAATTCGGCTGACACCTTGATTGCAGACTTCCAGGATTCAAACTGTGAGAAAATCAGTTTCCATTGTTTAAGCCACCCTGCCTGTGGTACTTTGTTACGGCTGTCCTAGCAAACTAACGCATCCCCGAAAGTAAAAACTGAACGTGCATGCTCACTCACTCAGTCGTGTCCAACTCTTTGGGACTTCATGCTATAATCAATCTGGAATTCAGAGAAACTGACTGATTTGTGCAGGTCAGGTTGTTGGAAAATGGTAAGTCAGTCAGTCAGTTCAGTCGCTAAATCCAACTCTTTGTAACCCCATGGACTGCAGCACGACAAGCTTCCCCATCCTTCACCATCTCCCAGAGCTTGCTCAAACTCATGCACATTGACTCAGTGATGCCATCCAACCATCTCATCCTCTGTCATCCCCTTCTCCTTCTGCCTTCTAGTTTCCCAGAATTAGGTTCTTTTCCAATCAGTCATCTTTTTGCATCAGGTGGCCAAAGTATTGGATCTTCATCTTTAGCATCAGTCTGTCCAATGAACACTCAGGGTTAGTTTCCTTTAGGATTTACTGGTTTGATCTTCTTGCTTTCCAAATGACTCTCAAGAGTCTTCTCCAACACCACAAAATGATAAACTGGGTCTCAAATCCAGTCTTGTGACTTCACATTCCATACTCTTTAATAGTATATTAGAATTTATTGAGTGCCTACTATGTGCCAGGCTTCCCACTAAAAGTGTGGTTTATTATCTCATTAAATTGTGCACAATTTCTATTACAAACAGAACCTCAAGGTCACAGCCAAGATCAGCAACATTCAAACAGTGTGCCAGGGTAGCTCCCTATTCAGAATCTTCTTTTCTGACGGGTCAGGGAAAAGAAACCATGTTAATTATTGTGACTCCTGGGGTTCAAAAATCTGTTCTGGGCATAGTATCTTGAAGTTGAACTTGAGTCTAAACTTTAAATGTGTAGACAAGTGCTGTCCAAATGAGCTTTCTGTGATGATGGAAATGTCCTGTATCTGCAGTGTCCAATACAATAGCCCCTAGTTACATGTGCCATTGAGTAATTGTGATGTGGCCAGTGTGACTGAGGACCTAAATGCTTAAATTTCCTCTAGTATGTATTGCTTTAAATTTAAATAACCACGCATGACTAGTGGCTTCCATATTGGATAGCATAGGATTCTAGACAGTTAAAGCATGCAAACTTGGATCCAAATCACAAATCTGCATGTCATAACTTCTGTAAGCATCAGTACTCTAAACTGAGCATAACAAGATCTGTTTAATAGAGTAATGGATATAAAGTGTCCAGAGAAAGTCTGCCATCTAGCAAGTGCTTTTTATTTGTCAGTATGGCCATCTCTTGGTTAACGTCTCTAATCTCTGCCAGATGGTAAACGCTATGAGGGCAGTGACCCTATCTTATTAACATATTCATCCCTAGCAATTAGCACATCTTGAGATAATAAAAATATATATTGGTGTCTCCCTGGCTCCTGACTCAGGGTTCCTGAAACCCTTGTGATTTCCTAAATGACAAGAATCCTAGGAGCGTCTTTTGTTCTCATATTTGGTATTGGGCCTTGTCTTTAGCAGAGCTCCTAAACCCTTGTTAATTCCTAAGGTGAAGGATCGGAGCACTGTGGTCATATTTTGTTCTAATGAGGTGACTCTGGCTGGGTTTCCAATGGCTCCTGGCTGGGCACTGGGCACTAGAAAGGTCAAGTCATAATTATAGAAACTTGGAATTTTTAGTCTCTTCCCCTCTCTGGAGAGGGCAGAGGCCTGAAAATAATAGATCATGCCTACACGGAAGCTTCATTAAAAGTCAATGAATTGCATAATAGTGCAGAAACTTCCAGGCCAGCAAATGCATCCATACTATGAGGGTAACAAACTCCAACTCCATGGGGACAGAAGAACCTAGACTCAAGACCCTCCTAGACCTCATACCTCTTACTAGGTCACAGCCAAGATCAGCAACATTCAAACAGTGTGCCAGGGTAGCTCCTATTCAGAATCTTCTTTTCTGACGGGTCAGGGAAAAGAAACCATGTTAATTATTGTGACTCCTGGGGTTCAAAAATCTGTTCTGGGCATAGTATCTTGAAGTTGAACTTGAGTCTAAACTTTAAATGTGTAGACAAGTGCTGTCCAAATGAGCTTTCTGTGATGATGGAAATGTCCTGTATCTGCAGTGTCCAATACAATAG
The DNA here is from genome assembly GCA_022376925.1 of Tragulus kanchil. Taxonomy (NCBI): domain Eukaryota; kingdom Metazoa; phylum Chordata; class Mammalia; order Artiodactyla; family Tragulidae; genus Tragulus; species Tragulus kanchil. Next base: position 99,130,281 of record JAIOJX010000006.1, read on the forward strand.
CCCCTAGTTACATGTGCCATTGAGTAATTGTGATGTGGCCAGTGTGACTGAGGACCTAAATGCTTAAATTTCCTCTAGTATGTATTGCTTTAAATTTAAATAACCACGCATGACTAGTGGCTTCCATATTGGATAGCATAGGATTCTAGACAGTTAAAGCATGCAAACTTGGATCCAAATCACAAATCTGCATGTCATAACTTCTGTAAGCATCAGTACTCTAAACTGAGCATAACAAGATCTGTTTAATAGAGTAATGGATATAAAGTGTCCAGAGAAAGTCTGCCATCTAGCAAGTGCTTTTTATTTGTCAGTATGGCCATCTCTTGGTTAACGTCTCTAATCTCTGCCAGATGGTAAACGCTATGAGGGCAGTGACCCTATCTTATTAACATATTCATCCCTAGCAATTAGCACATCTTGAGATAATAAAAATATATATTGGTGTCTCCCCTGGCTCCTGACTCAGGGTTCCTGAAACCCTTGTGATTTCCTAAATGACAAGAATCCTAGGAGCGTCTTTTGTTCTCATATTTGGTATTGGGCCTTGTCTTTAGCAGAGCTCCTAAACCCTTGTTAATTCCTAAGGTGAAGGATCGGAGCACTGTGGTCATATTTTGTTCTAATGAGGTGACTCTGGCTGGGTTTCCAATGGCTCCTGGCTGGGCACTGGGCACTAGAAAGGTCAAGTCATAATTATAGAAACTTGGAATTTTTAGTCTCTTCCCCTCTCTCTGGAGAGGGCAGAGGGCCTGAAAATAATAGATCATGCCTACACGGGAAGCTTCATTAAAAGTCAATGAATTGCATAATAGTGCAGAAACTTCCAGGCCAGCAAATGCATCCATACTATGAGGGTAACAAACTCCAACTCCATGGGGACAGAAGAACCTAGACTCAAGACCCTCCTAGACCTCATCCTTTATACCTCTTCACCTAGCTGCTCAACTGCATCCTTTATCACAGGGAGTCCCCAACCTCCAGGCTCCACATGAGTATCTCCTGTCAGATTAGCAATAGACTTAGTTAAGAAATAAAATGCACAATAAATGTAATCCACTTGAATTCATCATCCGCCAACTTTCCCCTCCACCTCAGTCCATGAAAAAGCTGTTTTCCACAAAATCAGTCCATGGTGCCAAAAAGGTTGGGGAAAGCTGTTTTTTCATATCCTCTAATAAATTGATAAATGTGTTTCCCTGAATTCTGTGAGCTGCTCTAGCAAATTAATTGAACCTGAGGAAGAGGGCATAGGAACTTCCCATTAGTAACCAAGACAGGTGGAAGCTGTGGACAACCTGGGAACCTGCTTCTTGTAGTCAGCATCTGAAGGAAAATGGGAACATTCTTGTGGGACTGAGTCCTTAGCTTGTGGGATCTAACACCATCTCCAGATGGAGAGGATTAGATACTGAGTTAAACTGCGGGACACTCACCTGGTGTTGCAGAGAATCACGTGTTGAGGGGGAAACCCCACACATTTGGTGACCAGAAGAGCTAGTTGGGTGAAAGAAGGCTCACAGGAGAAGGGAAAATTGTACGCTTTTCCTACATACATACATGGTAGATTGGACTTCCCAGGTGGTGCTAGTGGTAAATAATCTGCCTGCTAATGCAGGAGACATAAGAGATGCAGGTTTGATCCCAGTGTCAGGAAGATGCCCTGGAGGAGGGCGTGGCAATCCACTCCAGTATTCTTACCTGGAGAATCCCATGGACAGAGAAGTCTGGTGGACTACAGTCCATAGGGTCACAAAAAGTCAGACATGCTCTGGCTGGGTTTCCAATGGCTCCTGGCTGGGCACTGGGCACTAGAAAGGTCAAGTCATAATTATAGAAACTTGGAATTTTAGTCTCTTCCCCTCTCTCTGGAGAGGGCAGAGGGCCTGAAAATAATAGATCATGCCTACACGGGAAGCTTCATTAAAAGTCAATGAATTGCATAATAGTGCAGAAACTTCCAGGCCAGCAAATGCATCCATACTATGAGGGTAACAAACTCCAACTCCATGGGGACAGAAGAACCTAGACTCAAGACCCTCCTAGACCTCATCCTTTATACCTCTTCACCTAGCTGCTCAACTGCATCCTTTATCACAGGGAGTCCCCAACCTCCAGGCTCCACATGAGTATCTCCTGTCAGATTAGCAATAGACTTAGTTAAGAAATAAAATGCACAATAAATGTAATCCACTTGAATTCATCATCCGCCAACTTTCCCCTCCACCTCAGTCCATGAAAAAGCTGTTTTCCACAAAATCAGTCCATGGTGCCAAAAAGGTTGGGGAAAGCTGTTTTTTCATATCCTCTAATAAATTGATAAATGTGTTTCCCTGAATTCTGTGAGCTGCTCTAGCAAATTAATTGAACCTGAGGAAGAGGGCATAGGAACTTCCCATTAGTAACCAAGACAGGTGGAAGCTGTGGACAACCTGGGAACCTGCTTCTTGTAGTCAGCATCTGAAGGAAAATGGGAACATTCTTGTGGGACTGAGTCCTTAGCTTGTGGGATCTAACACCATCTCCAGATGGAGAGGATTAGATACTGAGTTAAACTGCGGGACACTCACCTGGTGTTGCAGAGAATCACGTGTTGAGGGGGAAACCCCACACATTTGGTGACCAGAAGAGCTAGTTGGGTGAAAGAAGGCTCACAGGAGAAGGGAAAATTGTACGCTTTTCCTACATACATACATGGTAGATTGGACTTCCCAGGTGGTGCTAGTGGTAAATAATCTGCCTGCTAATGCAGGAGACATAAGAGATGCAGGTTTGATCCCAGTGTCAGGAAGATGCCCTGGAGGAGGGCGTGGCAATCCACTCCAGTATTCTTACCTGGAGAATCCCATGGACAGAGAAGTCTGGTGGACTACAGTCCATAGGGTCACAAAAAGTCAGACATGACTGAAGCAACTTAGTGCACACACACACACACACACATAGTAGATATCCAATAAATATACCTTGACAAAAATTGAACATAAGGCAGTAAACTGGACTGAGGCAAGGCCACGAAAGGGTGGTTGGTGCCCACTGTCTCCTTTGCCTTCAAAATGCATTCTTCCTGAGTTGCACTCAGAGGTAACACCATCTACCAGGATTGAAAGATGTTACAAGAAAATGATACTATAAAATTTGCATTCTGCTGTTGTAAAGATGCAGCTGAGGATGTTGTTCACTCTGTTAAACCCTGAAATTTTATGAGGATATTCAGGATAAATCTTTGGCTTAGAGTAGACTGTCATCATTTGAGTAGTTACATTCCCCTTCATCTCATGACACTCAACTATACAGTGATGAAATTTCCGTGTTCACATTGGTTACCACAGGGCGTCTGAAAAGTCTGGAAAAGTAGTATAAACTTATTTTTAAACAGTATGTTAGTTATTTTTAACTGATTAATACACTTACTAATACGAACATGTGTCCAACATAAATGCATCACAAATTTCAGATTGTTCATCTGAAAAAAAAGAACAAATACACTGTCTTTCCTACTTTTTAAAAAAAAAAAAATTTATAGCCAATTTTTAAATTTATTATATATTTTCATCCATCTTTATTCTTTAGCCTATGTGGGCCTCACATCACAGTGGTCTCTCTCGTTGTAGAGCACTTGCTCTGGGCACATGTGCTCCAAAGTGCTCATTGGGCTCACTGGGAGCAGCTCCATGGCACACAGGATCTCCCTGGACCAGGGATCGAACCGGTGCCCGCTATACTGCAAGGCAGAATCTTTACCCACTGGACCATCAGGGAAGACGTTCCCTATGTTTTTAACCATTTATTTTTGCCACTTTGGTTTATACTGATTACATATTTGTACGCTTTTCCTACATACATACATGGTAGATTGGACTTCCCAGGTGGTGCTAGTGGTAAATAATCTGCCTGCTAATGCAGGAGACATAAGAGATGCAGGTTTGATCCCAGTGTCAGGAAGATGCCCTGGAGGAGGCGTGGCAATCCACTCCAGTATTCTTACCTGGAGAATCCCATGGACAGAGAAGTCTGGTGGACTACAGTCCATAGGGTCACAAAAAGTCAGACATGACTGAAGCAACTTAGTGCACACACACACACACACATAGTAGATATCCAATAAATATACCTTGACAAAAATTGAACATAAGGCAGTAAACTGGACTGAGGCAAGGCCACGAAAGGGTGGTTGGTGCCCACTGTCTCCTTTGCCTTCAAAATGCATTCTTCCTGAGTTGCACTCAGAGGTAACACCATCTACCAGGATTGAAAGATGTTACAAGAAAATGATACTATAAAATTTGCATTCTGCTGTTGTAAAGATGCAGCTGAGGATGTTGTTCACTCTGTTAAACCCTGAAATTTTATGAGGATATTCAGGATAAATCTTTGGCTTAGAGTAGACTGTCATCATTTGAGTAGTTACATTCCCCTTCATCTCATGACACTCAACTATACAGTGATGAAATTTCCGTGTTCACATTGGTTACCACAGGGCGTCTGAAAAGTCTGGAAAAGTAGTATAAACTTATTTTTAAACAGTATGTTAGTTATTTTTAACTGATTAATACACTTACTAATACGAACATGTGTCCAACATAAATGCATCACAAATTTCAGATTGTTCATCTGAAAAAAAAGAACAAATACACTGTCTTTCCTACTTTTTAAAAAAAAAAAAATTTATAGCCAATTTTTAAATTTATTATATATTTTCATCCATCTTTATTCTTTAGCCTATGTGGGCCTCACATCACAGTGGTCTCTCTCGTTGTAGAGCACTTGCTCTGGGCACATGTGCTCCAAAGTGCTCATTGGGCTCACTGGCGCAGCAGCTCCATGGCACACAGGATCTTCCTGGACCAGGGATCGAACCGGTGCCCGCTATACTGCAAGGCAGAATCTTTACCCACTGGACCATCAGGGAAGACCTTCCCTATGTTTTTAACCATTTATTTTTGCCACTTTGGTTTATACTGATTACATATTTTTCAGATTAATAATTGGACACACTACTTATAAGTTAGAGGTATTTCATATATAAAGATGTCTGGAGCTTAAGCATATTACTTGAAAAAGTAGTTGATTTACTATATAAAAATAAACTTACTTTACATTTTCCAACTTTGAACTTCTTACAGGAACTGTGGGCTACCCATGTACCACAACTACGATAGCTCCTGCTTACAGAAACCAGAAAAATCCCACAGGCAGCAAACAAGACCCAGTGCAGTCAAAAAAATTAATTGATTGATTAATTAATTTTTAAAATAAAATACTGTGGTCTGGCTTTGTTAGGGATTTTGTTGTTGTTCCTGTAAAGAACAGAAAACACTCAAACTAATTTTTTTTATAAAATAAATAAAAATTAATATTTTATTATAACAAAATTAATTATTCATAAATAAATAAAATTTATAACAATTATAAATAAAATAAATAATGATGATAAATAATTTATTGTTTTGTATAAAATAAATAAATATCAACCCCATGAACTGTACCTTGCCAGGCCCCTCTGTCCATGGATTTCCCAGGCAAGAATACCGGAGTGAGGGGCCATCTCCTTCCCCAAGAAATCTTCCTAATCCAGGGATCAAACCCACATCTCCTGCATTTCAAGTGATCTCCTGCAGTGCAGGCAGATTCTTTACTGCTGAAACACTAGGGAAATCCATGTAAATAAAAATAATTGATAAAAGTAAAAATAAAAAATAAATAATAATAAATAATTTATTGTATTATAAAATAAATATCCACAGAATCCACTCAAACTAACTAAACCAAGAAAGGAGAGTTTCTAGAAGGATGTCATCACACTGACACTGAGAACTGTATCTCTCAAGAGAGAGTCTGATTAGCTCTGTCAGGCAACACTTGATCCAGCCCACGCCCCGATTCCTGGTCCAATCAGCAGTGACAGCAGAAGCGGGTCCACCACAGCACAATCTTGACTACAACAGGAAAAAAGGGAAGAAGCTACTGAGACAGATTTATCCTTAAGTGATGTCTCCTCCATTCGCTATGTTTTAGGCATCCTCGTAAGCTGTCTTCAATATTTTTGGGAAAAGATGGAAAAGAGAGGTGGCAGGGGGTACTGAGGATTTGGGGAAGCCATGATGCAATTATCGTTTATTTAACAAATACATATTGAATGCCTACAATATAAAACTGTATAAGACATGGTTCTAGCATAGCTGGGGGAAATATATTCTCAGTGCCAACTTTGGCACAGGTCAAAGGTTGCCAGAGCCTGCTCTTCATGCTTTATCATTTCAGGCCAAGTTGATAAAAGCCAACATTTGCAGTGATGACCCAGGCAGCCCAGGAACTTCTACCACAGCAGAAGGATGAAATTCTATGGTCATGGACAGAAAAATGGACTTGCTCATCTGGAAATATTTTCAACAAGATCTGGACAAAAGAGGGTCATAGTTACTTTTAAGTTAAGCTTCTAATAAACAGAGCATTCCATCCCCCATCTATGCCCTCTTTGTAAAAGATTCATACCAATGAGAGTAGATAGGCAGTTCAGTTCAACTCAGCTCAGTCCCTCAGCCACGTCCGACTCTTTGCAACTCCATGGACTGTAGCACCCCAGGCTTCCCTGTCCTTCACCATCTCCTAGAGCTTGTTCAAACTCATGTACATTGACTCAGTGATGCCATCCAACCATCTCATCCTCTGTTGTCCCCTTCTCCGTCTGCCTTCTATTTTTCCCAGCATCCAGGTCTTTTCCAATGAGTCATCTCTTTCCATCAGGTGGCCAAAGTATTGGAACTTCAGTTTCAGCATCAGTCCTTGCAGTGAATATTCAGGGCTGATTTCCTTTAGGACTGACTGGTTTGATTTCCTTGCAGTTCAAGAGACTCTCAAGAGTCTTCTCCAACACCACAGTTCAAAGGCATCAGTTCTCTGGTGTTCAGCCTTCATTATAGTTCAACTCTCACATGGGTCCTAAAACATTCGATGCATTCCTTGATTCCTTGCAGGAATTCTCCTGGGTAAGGGAGACACTGGAGAAGGCAAGATAGGTAAAGAGCTGGGAGAAAAAAACCCACAAAGGAACTCCATGGAGGAACATCATTTGATGGTAGATTTAATTTGAGAAAATGCTGCCTACATGGTCTGTAGATTCCTGAAAAGTGTGCAAAAGATTGTCAAAATTGGAAAACACCAAACTGAGCACACATCAGACTGAGTAATTTGGGAAAATTTTCCAAGGGACACTCAGGAAAAGAGAGGTGGCAGGGGGTACTGAGGATTTGGGGAAGCCATGATGCAATTATCGTTTATTTAACAAATACATATTGAATGCCTACAATATAAAACTGTATAAGACATGGTTCTAGCATAGCTGGGGGAAATATATTCTCAGTGCCAACTTTGGCACAGGTCAAAGGTTGCCAGAGCCTGCTCTTCATGCTTTATCATTTCAGGCCAAGTTGATAAAAGCCAACATTTGCAGTGATGACCCAGGCAGCCCAGGAACTTCTACCACAGCAGAAGGATGAAATTCTATGGTCATGGACAGAAAAATGGACTTGCTCATCTGGAAATATTTTCAACAAGATCTGGACAAAAGAGGGTCATAGTTACTTTTAAGTTAAGCTTCTAATAAACAGAGCATTCCATCCCCCATCTATGCCCTCTTTGTAAAAGATTCATACCAATGAGAGTAGATAGGCAGTTCAGTTCAACTCAGCTCAGTCCCTCAGCCACGTCCGACTCTTTGCAACTCCATGGACTGTAGCACCCCAGGCTTCCCTGTCCTTCACCATCTCCTAGAGCTTGTTCAAACTCATGTACATTGACTCAGTGATGCCATCCAACCATCTCATCCTCTGTTGTCCCCTTCTCCGTCTGCCTTCTATTTTTCCCAGCATCCAGGTCTTTTCCAATGAGTCATCTCTTTCCATCAGGTGGCCAAAGTATTGGAACTTCAGTTTCAGCATCAGTCCTTGCAGTGAATATTCAGGGCTGATTTCCTTTAGGACTGACTGGTTTGATTTCCTTGCAGTTCAAGAGACTCTCAAGAGTCTTCTCCAACACCACAGTTCAAAGGCATCAGTTCTCTGGTGTTCAGCCTTCATTATAGTTCAACTCTCACATGGGTCCTAAAACATTCGATGCATTCCTTGATTCCTTGCAGGAATTCTCCTGGGTAAGGGAGACACTGGAGAAGGCAAGATAGGTAAAGAGCTGGGAGAAAAAAACCCACAAAGGAACTCCATGGAGGAACATCATTTGATGGTAGATTTAATTTGAGAAAATGCTGCCTACATGGTCTGTAGATTCCTGAAAAGTGTGCAAAAGATTGTCAAAATTGGAAAACACCAAACTGAGCACACATCAGACTGAGTAATTTGGGAAAATTTTCAAGGGGCCACTGTTTGGTAATTATGACAGCTAACATGCCAGACACTACTAAGCTAGACACTCAGTTCACAGGATCTTATTTAAATAAGATAGACATACACAGGCACATGTATACACACGTATTCTTGTATATAACTCTGAGAACTAAGAGTTATGATCGGCCCCATTTTACAGAGGAGGACACTGAGTCTCAAAGAGGGAATAAAAGCCCTTTGATTACCCAACCCAGTCTGTTTTTAAGAACTTTTGTAACTTAACGTCTAAAGAGCAGACTATAACGTTGAAAGTATTTTAATTAGTCAATAGTTGTCCAAAGACCCAATCCAGATAATTCTGCCCTCGAAATAGATGCTGGCCCTAAATTAGTCATTGATCTAAATGTGTTTTAATTCTACAGTTTAAATCACCAAGAACTTCCATCCCCACTCATGCAGAGAAGTAACCACCACTTATAATAATCCACGAGGGGTCTGACTCATGAGTTTCACTGTGGAATGCAGCCAAGATGCTTTTCAACTCAAGCACACAAGTGGAGGGGTAGCATAATCACATTGAGTCAAGACCAAATCTGACAACGGGGAGGTCATCTATTACAGAAAATCATTCGCAGATCACAACAGAACTGCTTGTTAAAAATGATCGTAAACCATGGTGCAAATATTGATGTTTATTAACTTGTTTATTATTGTCATTTGAAGTGAATGGTTTAGCACACCATTTATTTGTTTGTTTGAGGGTGCCACAACTTGCTTCTAATAAGCTGACCTTCTAAAATTAGTGAAATCAACTTTGAAATGGTATATATTCATGGAGTATGAAAAAGTACGACACGTAACTGCTTTTAATGACCTAAAAATGGATGCTCAGTTGTGTAAATACTCTAATGAGACCTAGAAGGACCCATCATATGGTAAACTGCTTAGGATTATGAGCAACGTTCTTTTTTGGTTTTTGTGGGGTTTTTTTGGTTTCCTATTATGCATGTTAACTTTTAAGAAATGCGTTATTTTAAAAATCTTTAAAAACTAAAATAAATTAATGAAATCGGATCATGCTGTAAAAACTAGGGTTGAGCAGCGCTGTAAGGGCCTCTCCACAAAACCAACAGCAAAGGCTGTGTTATTGGACCAGGACACTGTCACGCGGAACGCAGAAGCAATAAAATCGCCTTCGGCAAGAATATGAGGTCGTTTGAAAGCAACAGGACAGGGAAAAGCACTTATGCTTTTAGTTTTGCAGTCACACTCCGTCCTCTGGTACGCCTTTACTTTCTTTTGGAGGTGGGGGTCGGGTTGGGGAGGGAGGGGCTGGGCGGGCCACTTCTATTAGTCTTTCATTTATCTATTTTCATCCATCTTTGTTCTTTGGCCGGCCCGTGTGGGCCTCCCATCGCAGTGGCCACTGTAGTCTCAGAGCACCGGCTCTGGGCGCTAGCGCTCCAGAGCTCCGGCTCGGACGCCTTTACTTTCTGTTTGAGCAACTCTTCCTTGGCCTTATAGGTCTTTACTCCAAGCTCTCAAACAGAAAGAAAGATTTCTTCCATTCTCTGCGCTGAACTCCAGAGCATGTTTTGCTTTTCTCTCTCCTAATGATACCACGTTAGCGTAATTTAGCATTATCTTGCTTCACTGCGGTCTGTCCACTAGTGGGCGCTCTGCTGCGCCCCCAACCCCGCCTTGCATCTTGTAGGATCCTACCGCTCCACGTTCTCATTGAATGCATCCCTATTTGTGAGCAACTGGCAGAGACATCATCGGACTCCTTATGACAGTCCTGGAAGTTCTCCCCCCAAAAGTATAAAAGAGAACATGTAAAGTTAGTTTTTAATGCAGCGTTAAAGGACAAGGGGATATTCTAAAACAGGTTTTCGTAGCCTAGAACATTTAGATGTTCTATGGGAATAAGTAAGAAAATTGTTGTCATGGTGGCCTCTGGGGAGGGGAACAGAGAGACTGGAAAGGGAAAGTATAAATCCTCTTACAGATTTTGGATCACTTTATTGAAATAGTTTTGTTTGTTTTTTTTTTTGAAGTATAGTTGATTTACAATGCTGGTTAATTTTAAGAAATGCGTTATTTTAAAAATCTTTAAAAACTAAAATAAATTAATGAAATCGGATCATGCTGTAAAAACTAGGGTTGAGCAGCGCTGTAAGGGCCTCTCCACAAAACCAACAGCAAAGGCTGTGTTATTGGACCAGGACACTGTCACGCGGAACGCAGAAGCAATAAAATCGCCTTCGGCAAGAATATGAGGTCGTTTGAAAGCAACAGGACAGGGAAAAGCACTTATGCTTTTAGTTTTGCAGTCACACTCCGTCCTCTGGTACGCCTTTACTTTCTTTTGGAGGTGGGGGTCGGGTTGGGGAGGGAGGGGCTGGGCGGGCCACTTCTATTAGTCTTTCATTTATCTATTTTCATCCATCTTTGTTCTTTGGCCGGCCCGTGTGGGCCTCCCATCGCAGTGGCCACTGTAGTCTCAGAGCACCGGCTCTGGGCGCTAGCGCTCCAGAGCTCCGGCTCGGACGCCTTTACTTTCTGTTTGAGCAACTCTTCCTTGGCCTTATAGGTCTTTACTCCAAGCTCTCAAACAGAAAGAAAGATTTCTTCCATTCTCTGCGCTGAACTCCAGAGCATGTTTTGCTTTCTCTCTCCTAATGATACCACGTTAGCGTAATTTAGCATTATCTTGCTTCACTGCGGTCTGTCCACTAGTGGGCGCTCTGCTGCGCCCCCAACCCCGCCTTGCATCTTGTAGGATCCTACCGCTCCACGTTCTCATTGAATGCATCCCTATTTGTGAGCAACTGGCAGAGACATCATCGGACTCCTTATGACAGTCCTGGAAGTTCTCCCCCCAAAAGTATAAAAGAGAACATGTAAAGTTAGTTTTTAATGCAGCGTTAAAGGACAAGGGGATATTCTAAAACAGGTTTTCGTAGCCTAGAACATTTAGATGTTCTATGGGAATAAGTAAGAAAATTGTTGTCATGGTGGCCTCTGGGGAGGGGAACAGAGAGACTGGAAAGGGAAAGTATAAATCCTCTTACAGATTTTGGATCACTTTATTGAAATAGTTTTGTTTGTTTTTTTTTTTGAAGTATAGTTGATTTACAATGCTGTGTTAATTTCAGGTGCACAGCACCTGATTCGGTTATACATATTTTTTCAGATTCTTCTCCATTATAGGTTATTACAACATATTGGATAGTTCCCTGTGCTGTACAATGGGTCTTCGTTTATTTTATAGGTAGTAGTGAGTACCTGTTATCTCAAATTAGAGGGTAGAGGGTAGTATCCCTCTACCTCTCTTCCCCTCTGGTAAACATTAGTTTTTTTCCTATGTCTGTGAGTCTGTTTCTATTTTGTATAATAAATAAGTTCACGTGTATCATTTTTTTAGATTCCACATATAAGTGATATCATATATTTGTCTTTCTCTGACTTCACTTGTAGAATAATCTCTAGGTTCATCCATGCTGCTGTCCATGGCAGTATTTCCATCTCTTTATGACTGAGTAATATTCCATTACATAAATGTACCACATCTTCTTTATCGTTCATCTCTCAATCTACACGTAGGTCACTCCCATATCTTCACTATTGTAAATAGCCTTGCGATGAACAATGAGGTGCGTGTATCTTTTCAAATTGGAGTTCTCTCCGGGTATATATGCCCAAGAGTGGGATTTCAGGATCATTTGGTAGTTTTATTTTTAGTTTTTTAAGGAACCTCTATTTTGTCCTCCATAATGGTTCTACCAATGTACATCCTCACCAACAGTGTAGGAGTGTTTCCTTTTCTCTGCACCCTCTCCAGCACTTATTTGTAGATTTAATAGGGCTTAAGGGACCTAGAGAGTCATCTAGTTGAAGAGGATATTTAGGCACGATTTTTCTAATGGAATCCTGTACAACTGTGTTATCTGGCTCGTCCACAGACCTTATTGAAATCCTCTGACTGGGAGGCGACCCATTCGCCTATTCTCATGCTTGTCCATAGACTGGTAAGGGAAACATCATCGGTCCATGAAATCTCCCCAAAAGTATAAAAGAGAACATGTAAAGTTAGTTTTTAATGCAGCGTTAAAGGACAAGGGGATATTCTAAAACAGGTTTTCGTAGCCTAGAACATTTAGATGTTCTATGGGAATAAGTAAGAAAATTGTTGTCATGGTGGCCTCTGGGGAGGGGAACAGAGAGACTGGAAAGGGAAAGTATAAATCCTCTTACAGATTTTGGATCACTTTATTGAAATAGTTTTGTTTGTTTTTTTTTTTGAAGTATAGTTGATTTACAATGCTGTGTTAATTTCAGGTGCACAGCACCTGATTCGGTTATACATATTTTTTCAGATTCTTCTCCATTATAGGTTATTACAACATATTGGATAGTTCCCTGTGCTGTACAATGGGTCTTCGTTTATTTTATAGGTAGTAGTGAGTACCTGTTATCTCAAATTAGAGGGTAGAGGGTAGTATCCCTCTACCTCTCTTCCCCTCTGGTAAACATTAGTTTTTTTCCTATGTCTGTGAGTCTGTTTCTATTTTGTATAATAAATAAGTTCACGTGTATCATTTTTTTAGATTCCACATATAAGTGATATCATATATTTGTCTTTCTCTGACTTCACTTGTAGAATAATCTCTAGGTTCATCCATGCTGCTGTCCATGGCAGTATTTCCATCTCTTTATGACTGAGTAATATTCCATTACATAAATGTACCACATCTTCTTTATGCGTTCATCTCTCAATCTACACGTAGGTCACTCCCATATCTTCACTATTGTAAATAGCCTTGCGATGAACAATGAGGTGCGTGTATCTTTTCAAATTGGAGTTCTCTCCGGGTATATATGCCCAAGAGTGGGATTTCAGGATCATTTGGTAGTTTTATTTTTAGTTTTTTAAGGAACCTCTATTTTGTCCTCCATAATGGTTCTACCAATGTACATCCTCACCAACAGTGTAGGAGTGTTTCCTTTTCTCTGCACCCTCTCCAGCACTTATTTGTAGATTTAATAGGGCTTAAGGGACCTAGAGAGTCATCTAGTTGAAGAGGATATTTAGGCACGATTTTTCTAATGGAATCCTGTACAACTGTGTTATCTGGCTCGTCCACAGACCTTATTGAAATCCTCTGACTGGGAGGCGACCCATTCGCCTATTCTCATGCTTGTCCATAGACTGGTAGCAGAGAGGAAGAGGACACATGGGGGTCAGTATTCTTCACCCTTCTTCTGAATCGTGGCTCATGTGCCTTTAAATGAAAGCCACTCCTTCAAAGCTCCTGCCCTCCAAGTAGTGAACACGAATAATATCTACCTTTTTTGAGCTTTTACTAAACGTATAATGTTATAACTGCTTTGAATACAGAATCTAGTTTTGCCTCGTTTACAGATGTTAGTGCTGTAATAAGAGAAGCCAAGTGGCTACAGGGCTGCCATGCGCTAACCCTTGGATTCAGATCTAGATTTCTGTCTGAAGCCTACACTCGTAATCCCACCCCACCACTCCCCGGTCCCTCCTCCTCCTCCATGTGTCACCTCTACCTCCTCTAAGCAGTTTTCCATATGACATGGTACTTGTAGTCTCTCTTTGCCTCGCCTTAATTCTGGAGCTAAAGAGGGAAGCAAAGGAGGACAGCTAGAGAAGGTTATGAGATCTTGCTGGGGCTTCCCTGGTAGTCCAGTGATTAAGAATCTGCCTTGAAATGCAATGGACACCAGTTCGATCCCTGGCCTGGGAAGATCCCACATACCACAGAGCAACTAGTTTGGTGTGTCTCAATCATGAGCCAGTGCTCTAGAGGCCATAAGCCATAACTGCTGAAGCCCAAGTGCCCAGAGCCTGTGCTCTGCAACAAGAGAAGCCGCTGCAATAAGTCCACACACAGCAAGGAAGAATACCTCCCCTCTTGCCTCAACTAGAAAAAGCCTGAGGGCAGCAATAAAGACCCCACCACTGCCAAAAATAAATAAATAAATCTTTAAAAAGAAAGAAAGAAAGAAAAGAGAAGAAGGACAGGAAGGGAAGGTTGGAAGATCACTCTGGGGTCCAGTGATTAAGAATTTGCCTTGCAATGCAAGGGACACCTGTTCAATCCCTGGTCTAGGAAGATGCCACATGCTGTGGGGCAACTAAGCCCACACCTGTAAGTAGAGAGTAGACCTCGCTTGCTGCAGCTAGAGAAAAGTCCACATAGCAATGAAGCACAGCCAAAAATAAATAAAATAAATATAAATTTCAGGAAAAAAAGAAAATGTCACTCTGGGTGGGGCAGGGGGTAGAATTTAAACCCTCAAGAAGATCCAAGCACTGACTCCTCCTCATTCTTTGTTACTCCACCTCCCCTGACACACAGACATGCACACGTCTAAGCACAAACACACACACTAATGCTCTGACAGTCATGGATCCCACTGTTGAGAATTTTGCTTCTTGTCTTCCTAGGACCTTGGGTTTTGGCTTTTTATTTCATCTTTTGTTAGGAGCATCAATAAAAGAGTCACCAAAAGGGAAATCAGAAGGATCTGCTGAGTGGGTGCCTGCTGAGTCGACAGAAGAGAAAAGTTCTCTGTGGTGGGGAAGCGCAGTTCCTGGCGGCACAGGGCCTGGAACTGGGCCTCAAGGGCCAGACACCAGACGGCGGAGACGGCTGAGATCCTGGAAGCTCAGGAAGACAGACCTGAAAAAGGACCATTTTTTATTCTTTCTTCGAAATTTACAAAGCAATCATAGAAATAAGAAAGTTAATCATCTCCATTCCTTCGCCCCTGACTGATCGATGGCTTGAAAATAAATGACTGCATTACTGTCCTCTGCACCATCCCCCTAAGCTATCACAGTGAAAAAAATCAACTACAGGCAGAGCCTGTGCTCGGGGAGAAAAAAAAAAAAAGAGAGAATTCATGGGGATTCTCAGAAGTAACTGCCATAGTCCTACTAACGGAAAGACACATACACATGCACACAGAGCACACACATCCTAAATAAGAAAGGAATCTATTAATAAGCAGGCATCTTTGTGTCTTTGCAGTTTCCTACAGCTTGTATTCCATGTAGAAAAGATGCTGTTTCAAGTTCTGACAGGGGACTGGCTTGAAAGAGAAACACTGAAGGATGTATACCACTTTCCAAATAAGGCAGAATTCAAACTGCCAACAAGATGCATATTATCTTTTTTCTTATGTTCTCTCACTCTTTTTCTATTTTTTCCTTTTGTTTTTCTCCCTGATGCACCCTCATGAAGTAGAGCACTGTAACTAAGCCCACACCTGTAAGTAGAGAGTAGACCTCGCTTGCTGCAGCTAGAGAAAAGTCCACATAGCAATGAAGCACAGCCAAAAATAAATAAAATAAATATAAATTTCAGGAAAAAAAGAAAATGTCACTCTGGGTGGGGCAGGGGGTAGAATTTAAACCCTCAAGAAGATCCAAGCACTGACTCCTCCTCATTCTTTGTTACTCCACCTCCCCTGACACACAGACATGCACACGTCTAAGCACAAACACACACACTAATGCTCTGACAGTCATGGATCCCACTGTTGAGAATTTTGCTTCTTGTCTTCCTAGGACCTTGGGTTTTGGCTTTTTATTTCATCTTTTGTTAGGAGCATCAATAAAAGAGTCACCAAAAGGGAAATCAGAAGGATCTGCTGAGTGGGTGCCTGCTGAGTCGACAGAAGAGAAAAGTTCTCTGTGGTGGGGAAGCGCAGTTCCTGGCGGCACAGGGCCTGGAACTGGGCCTCAAGGGCCAGACACCAGACGGCGGAGACGGCTGAGATCCTGGAAGCTCAGGAAGACAGACCTGAAAAAGGACCATTTTTTATTCTTTCTTCGAAATTTACAAAGCAATCATAGAAATAAGAAAGTTAATCATCTCCATTCCTTCGCCCCTGACTGATCGATGGCTTGAAAATAAATGACTGCATTACTGTCCTCTGCACCATCCCCCTAAGCTATCACAGTGAAAAATCAACTACAGGCAGAGCCTGTGCTCGGGGAGAAAAAAAAAAAAAGAGAGAATTCATGGGGATTCTCAGAAGTAACTGCCATAGTCCTACTAACGGAAAGACACATACACATGCACACAGAGCACACACATCCTAAATAAGAAAGGAATCTATTAATAAGCAGGCATCTTTGTGTCTTTGCAGTTTCCTACAGCTTGTATTCCATGTAGAAAAGATGCTGTTTCAAGTTCTGACAGGGGACTGGCTTGAAAGAGAAACACTGAAGGATGTATACCACTTTCCAAATAAGGCAGAATTCAAACTGCCAACAAGATGCATATTATCTTTTTTCTTATGTTCTCTCACTCTTTTTCTATTTTTTCCTTTTGTTTTTCTCCCTGATGCACCCTCAATCTTTTTCTTTTTTTTTCTGTCCTCGCTCCCTTTTTTCCCTTCTTCACAAAAACTATAAAGACAGAGCAGTCAATAAGAGCGCTTTCGATGTATCACAGCAGTTAGGGAATTAGGAAGAATAGATGTCATGCCTCATTGGAAGACTGATAGCCCAGAAAAAAAAAAAAAAAAACCAAGTAAGAGGCCTGGAGCAGAATACCAGGTGCTGCCAGAGAAGAGTTCATAACCAGCAGGATGAGAAGAGATGCTCCCGTGGGGCTGCTTTTACACTGCCTTGATGGTATTCACTGAAGCCAGCACCATAAGCCCAAGGTCACGCCTGCCTGAGGGCTCAGTAAATGTTTCACTAGGATATTTCGGTGTAACATATCAGCAAAGTCTCTAGCATTGTGCACTGCTTTGCAAGCCAGTGTGACTCTTGCGTCAGAGACACGGTGGCAAAAATACCTGGGTCTGTGCGACAGCCTGGAGTGGTGGGATGAGGGGGATATACATATGACTAATCTGAGATCATACGTATCTATAAACAACAAAACTCTGTAAAAGTAAAAAGTAAAATAATTAAAAAAAAAATACCTGGGTCATTGTAGAGACGTCATTTCTATGTGTTTGAGCATCCATGTGGACACCTCTGGGGGTCAGCAAAGAACTTTGCACTAGGAGTCAGATAAAGCAAATAACACCTACTCTATGTCAAAACTATGTAAGCAAGCTTGTAGCTCCTGCCCTGGAAGCCTCCACATCTGCTGGGCATGTCACATGGGAAAAAAAAAATATATATATGTATATATATGCACAGAGAGAGAGAGAGAGACAGAGAGAAAGACAAATCCAACAATAAGGCTAAGAATATATATATGGAAGGATTTAATAAGTAGAAACAGCTTCCTAAGAACCTATAGCCTCTACTTTCCTCTCCCTAATCTGTTACTTTCTCTTCTCACCTGTCAGCTCCCATCTAGGCTCATGGGCGTGAGGGCTCAGTGGCTTCAGTCGTGTCCAACTCTTTGCGACTGCATGGACTGTAGCCCGACAGCGCCTCTGTTCATGGGATTCTCCAGGCAAGAATACCAGAGTGGCTGTCATTTCCTCCTCCAGGGGATCTTCCCAACCCAGGAATCAAACACATGTTTCCTGCCTTGCAGGATTCTTTACCACTTGGGAGGTTACTTGGGAAACCCATTTGGTTCACACACTCAACCCAAATGTTGACCCAAATGTCCTATCCAGATAGCTTCCAGGCAATAGAAAAACAGACACAGAGAACAGACTTATGGACACAGCAGAGGAGAGGGAGGGAGGAAGAAGAGGGTGAGATGTATGGTCCTCAGGCACAAGTTCTCAAGAATGGCTTGACATGTAAACTTAAAAGACTAGATTTCCTGTTCTAAAAAATGTTCTCTGTGGAATGAAAGTCTATCTAACCTCCTAACTTGGGGTGGAGGAATGGGGAGAGATGCTTGTAGATGGATGTAGGCCTTCCTCAATACCTTTCAAGTTCAACACATATAGTCTGAGCACTTTGGAAATGCAGAATAGTGCCAGGCAGTGACGCTCAGCCTTGACCACCCACTAGTGTCTCCTGAGAGGCTTTTGAAATATACCGAGGTCTGGCCCTTCCACCAATCTAGCTAATCAGACCTTCAGCCAGGGGTTTTTTTGTGATTTTTTTGTTTGTTTTTGTTTTTGCTTAGTCATTTTATGTTCTTTTCCATTATGGTTTATTACAGGACATTGGGGGCTTCTCAGGTGGCACTAGTAATAAAGAACCTGCCTGCCAATGTAGAGGATGTAAGAGGCCTGAGTTTAGTCCCTAGGGTGGGAAGATCCCCTGAAGGAAATCATGGCAATTCACTGCAGTACTCTTGCCTGGAGAATCCCATGGACAGAGGAGTCTGGTGGCCTACAATCCATAGGGTCACAAAGAGTCAGACACAACTGAAGTGACTTAGCACATGTGCACTGACAGATACAGGTTCAGGTCCCAGTCCTGATACTTGCAAGCTGTATGATTTTGCAAGAATTTCTTAACTTTGGTATGTCTCAGTACCTTCCTTTGTCAAATGCTGTAGTATTAGTAACACAAATCTCACTGAGGTGTAAGGCAGTTAAATGACCAACAGAAGGATACTGTACCTTTGGTTTCTTACCACCAGGCCTTGAACGGGGTGCCAGAAATTGCACACACAAAGAACCAAGTACTACGACAATGCCTAGCCCTTCATAAACTGATACCTCACTTTGACAAACAAAAAAAATTCTTCTAAGCTGTTTCTAAAACTTCTTCCTAAGAAGTGATTTCTCATTTTTGTAGACACATTAGAATCACTCAGAATTTTTTTAATGCAGATGAATTTTGGTTCCATCCCAAATATTCTGATTCAGTTGATCTGGGATAGGACCTAGGCATAAGTATTTTTTAAATCTTCTAATGTGAGTATAGGATTGAAGAGATGTTTTTCTAGAACAAAGATAGATATATTATTGTGGAAAGAGCAATAAATAAATGGTCAAAAGATGGTTTTGCCTTCAAGCTCTGCCATTGCCACTTTCAGCATGACCTTGAACATATCACATAAATTCTCCAAAATTAAAAATGAAGATAATATTATCTGGCTTAAAGGAGAGTCATAAGGATCGAATAAGCTAATGTAAGATGAAGGTGCTTTTCAAGCCATAAGGCACTGTGCAATTTTGGCTCATCATTCTGAAGAAGACAAAGCCTAGGGTTAGCAACATGGTCGGTCTACAATCCTTCCTAAGATTTTCCAGTGCCTAGGGGTGAGATGGTTGAAATTAAACCGTTTCAAATGAGAAAAGAGAACGTTAATTTTGCCCATATGGTTTATTACAGGACATTGGGGGCTTCTCAGGTGGCACTAGTAATAAAGAACCTGCCTGCCAATGTAGAGGATGTAAGAGGCCTGAGTTTAGTCCCTAGGGTGGGAAGATCCCCTGAAGGAAATCATGGCAATTCACTGCAGTACTCTTGCCTGGAGAATCCCATGGACAGAGGAGTCTGGTGGCCTACAATCCATAGGGTCACAAAGAGTCAGACACAACTGAAGTGACTTAGCACATGTGCACTGACAGATACAGGTTCAGGTCCCAGTCCTGATACTTGCAAGCTGTATGATTTTGCAAGAATTTCTTAACTTTGGTATGTCTCAGTACCTTCCTTTGTCAAATGCTGTAGTATTAGTAACACAAATCTCACTGAGGTGTAAGGCAGTTAAATGACCAACAGAAGGATACTGTACCTTTGGTTTCTTACCACCAGGCCTTGAACGGGGTGCCAGAAATTGCACACACAAAGAACCAAGTACTACGACAATGCCTAGCCCTTCATAAACTGATACCTCACTTTGACAAACAAAAAAAATTCTTCTAAGCTGTTTCTAAAACTTCTTCCTAAGAAGTGATTTCTCATTTTTGTAGACACATTAGAATCACTCAGAATTTTTTTAATGCAGATGAATTTTGGTTCCATCCCAAATATTCTGATTCAGTTGATCTGGGATAGGACCTAGGCATAAGTATTTTTTAAATCTTCTAATGTGAGTATAGGATTGAAGAGATGTTTTTCTAGAACAAAGATAGATATATTATTGTGGAAAGAGCAATAAATAAATGGTCAAAAGATGGTTTTGCCTTCAAGCTCTGCCATTGCCACTTTCAGCATGACCTTGAACATATCACATAAATTCTCCAAAATTAAAAATGAAGATAATATTATCTGGCTTAAAGGAGAGTCATAAGGATCGAATAAGCTAATGTAAGATGAAGGTGCTTTTCAAGCCATAAGGCACTGTGCAATTTTGGCTCATCATTCTGAAGAAGACAAAGCCTAGGGTTAGCAACATGGTCGGTCTACAATCCTTCCTAAGATTTTCCAGTGCCTAGGGGTGAGATGGTGAATTACTAAGAAATATGGTATTGACCATAACAAGACTTTGCCTGCTTCCTCCAAATGAGAAAAGAGAACGTTTATCTCTAGGCGAAAATCCATAAAACTTTAAGGCAAATTGAAACAGCAAAATTCTCACCATCCCAAATAACAGTTTATCTGAGATGTAAACAGTTGGTGGGATTTTTTAAAACTTTTTATTTTGTATTGAGGTATAGCCAAAAAACAATGTTGTGACAATTTCAGGTGAACAGTGAGGGGGCCCAGCCATACATTCACATGTATCCATTCTCCCCCAAACTCCTCTACCATCCAGCCCTCCACACAACACTGAGCAGAGTTCCATGCACTGTGCAGTAGGTCTTTGTCAGCTATTTGTTTTAAGTACAGCAGTGTGTACATGTTGATCCCAAACTCTGTAACCACCCCTTCTCCCCATCCCTGGCCCTGGCAACAATAAGTTCATTCTCCAAGTCTGTGAGTCTTTCTATTTTGTACATGTAAAAGATGTCATATCAAATTTCTCCTTCTCTGCCTGACTTATTTAACTCATATGACAATCTCTAGATCCATCTATATTGCTGCAAATTGTATTATTTCATTCTTTTTGACGGCTGTGTAATATTCCATTGCATACATGTACCACCACATCTTTGTCCATCCCTCTGTTGATGGACATTTAGGCTGCTTCCATGTCTTGGCTATTGTAAACAGTCCTACAATTAATTCTGGGTTGCATGCATCCTTTCAGACCATGTTTCTCCCCAGATACATGCCCAGGTGTGGGACAGTAGGGTCATAAGTTACCTCTGTTTCTAGTTTTTCAAGGAGCCTTCATGCTGTTCATCATAGCAGCTATACTAATTTACATTCCGTGGGATTTATTTTTGAAATACAGTTACCACTTCCCAAACTTGTCTTCTTCCTTCTCCTACAATACTTTGGTACTGACAGGTCTTCCAGATAGATTGAAATAGTTCATTATTCTAATCACGCAGGTCCTGGGCCCTGAGTTTAATTTAGCTGTTTGTGCAGTAGGACGCTAGGATATGGTCAAACCCTCAGCCCCTGGCACTGTAAATCAGTCTCAGTGTCAGCGAAGGGAAGTACTATGGTGTGAGTTAACCTTGTGTCCACAACTACCAATCGTGGTTTCTGTAATAAGAAAATATAAAAAATAAACACTGTCTTTAAACATTGCTTTGTGGCAGGACTTAAAATATGAATCAGAGAAGTTTTACAAATGCTTTTCTGATTCCCTCTCCCTTCAATGTTTGGACATTCCTGTGGCTGTGGCCACGTGCTGGCCCAATATTTCTTTAGACAGTGGTTCTCAGCCTGGGTCCCATTGTTTGAGAGTTTGGGAGAAATAAGCTTCTCAGTCCCCAATTCAGGCTTAGTGATTCAGAATCCACGTTTTCAGGGGTCTTTCCCACAGGTGATGGTTACACATATTAAAGTCTGAGAAGCCCCATCTGACAGATCACCCCATCACATCCTCCCAAATCAAAGTGGCTACTATTATGTCCCCATCATCTGGATAAAGTAGCTGAGACTCAGAGGGAAGCAACTGCACGACTAGCTCAGGATACAAAAGACAGCTGAGACTCACCACATTCTTTGTCCAATAAGTTCATTCTCCATCTGTGATCTTATTTGATGGACATATAATTCTCCTTCTCTGCCTGACTTATTTAACTCATATGACAATCTCTAGATCCATCTATATTGCTGCAAATTGTATTATTTCATTCTTTTTGACGGCTGTGTAATATTCCATTGCATACATGTACCACCACATCTTTGTCCATCCCTCTGTTGATGGACATTTAGGCTGCTTCCATGTCTTGGCTATTGTAAACAGTCCTACAATTAATTCTGGGTTGCATGCATCCTTTCAGACCATGTTTCTCCCCAGATACATGCCCAGGTGTGGGACAGTAGGGTCATAAGTTACCTCTGTTTCTAGTTTTTCAAGGAGCCTTCATGCTGTTCATCATAGCAGCTATACTAATTTACATTCCGTGGGATTTATTTTTGAAATACAGTTACCACTTCCCAAACTTGTCTTCTTCCTTCTCCTACAATACTTTGGTACTGACAGGTCTTCCAGATAGATTGAAATAGTTCATTATTCTAATCACGCAGGTCCTGGGCCCTGAGTTTAATTTAGCTGTTTGTGCAGTAGGACGCTAGGATATGGTCAAACCCTCAGCCCCTGGCACTGTAAATCAGTCTCAGTGTCAGCGAAGGGAAGTACTATGGTGTGAGTTAACCTTGTGTCCACAACTACCAATCGTGGTTTCTGTAATAAGAAAATATAAAAAATAAACACTGTCTTTAAACATTGCTTTGTGGCAGGACTTAAAATATGAATCAGAGAAGTTTTACAAATGCTTTTCTGATTCCCTCTCCCTTCAATGTTTGGACATTCCTGTGGCTGTGGCCACGTGCTGGCCCAATATTTCTTTAGACAGTGGTTCTCAGCCTGGGTCCCATTGTTTGAGAGTTTGGGAGAAATAAGCTTCTCAGTCCCCAATTCAGGCTTAGTGATTCAGAATCCACGTTTTCAGGGGTCTTTCCCACAGGTGATGGTTACACATATTAAAGTCTGAGAAGCCCCATCTGACAGATCACCCCATCACATCCTCCCAAATCAAAGTGGCTACTATTATGTCCCCATCATCTGGATAAAGTAGCTGAGACTCAGAGGGAAGCAACTGCACGACTAGCTCAGGATCACACAGCTAGTTACTGAGAGACAGAAACTCACCCTGCTCTGTGGATTCCAAGAGCAGACCACCTGCCCACCACTCCATGACATTGGCCTCGCTGTAAGAGTTGTTGGCTTTTTTTTTTTTCACACTTTTTTTTTTTTGGCCACTTCTATTGGTCTTTCATTTATCTATTTTCATCCGTCTTTGTTCTCTGGCCAGTGTGGGCCTCCCATCTCCCGCTACAGAGCACCAGCTCTGGGCACATGCGCTCCAAAGCTCCAGCTCAGTAGTTGGACACATCAATGCAGCTGCTCTGCGGCACGTGGGATCTTCCCAGGCCAGGAATCGAACCGGCGCCCCCTTGCACTGCAAGGCGGTGTCCTTACTCACTGGACCACCAGAGAAGCCCTGGCTTTTCTTTTTTAACCATCACTGAGGACACAGAGTCTTTTATTTATTTTACATTCTCTTCTGTACTAAGCAGCTTCTCAGGGATTATTCTTAACAAATTAATTGCAAGGATAACTAAAACAGAAAAGTTGTGAGTGACACACCATCCAGAAAACAAAGCAGAGAAAAGTCAGATTTCCACTGACAGGGACTTTTACATGAAAGCCGGAGAAAGGCTTCAATCTATGGATTTCTGGTAACCCTGGAAACCTGCACCTCTATAGAACAGGGATAAAAATCCTCAAAGGACTGGGATGAAGATTAGTAACATAATTAGGTAGAAGGCAGATGGAACCCTTTGAGAAGGAAATCAATATGCACACAGACGCAGAATACCAATATAGAAAACTGTCTTTGTCCCTCCACTCCACCCTATCCCCACCCCACCCCCACCCCC
Organism: Tragulus kanchil; assembly: GCA_022376925.1. Classification (NCBI taxonomy): domain Eukaryota; kingdom Metazoa; phylum Chordata; class Mammalia; order Artiodactyla; family Tragulidae; genus Tragulus; species Tragulus kanchil. Next base: position 99,154,485 of record JAIOJX010000006.1, read on the forward strand.
AGCTGCTGAACTGGAGGAGGTGGGGCTGAACATCCGGGGCTTTGATGACTGATGACATCATCCCCTACCGTCCTGCTCTTTTGCTCTGCCTGATCCAAACTCCAAGTGCCTGCAGTCCAGGCAGTACCAGAGGTTAACAGAGCAGTACCATATGAAGGAAATGCAGTGAAATAAGTATGGGGAGACTAACTAGCTGTGTGACCTTAGGTAAGTCACTTAACGTTGCTCAACCTCAGATCCTGCATCCATGACATGGGAATAACAAGTTGACCTGCCCCCATCAAGGACTTGTTAAGGTTTAACTGTGTTAATCCATGGGCTTCCCAGGTGGCTCACTGGGAATCCATCTGCCAATGCAGGAGATGTGGATTTGATCCCTGGATCTGGAAGACCCCTGGAGAGGAAAATGGCAACCCACTCCAGTATTCTTGCCTGGGAAATCCCATGGACAGAGGAGCCTGGCGGGCTACTGCCCATGGGGTCGCAAAGAGACAGGCTTGACTTAGCAACTAAGATGTTAATCCATATGAAAGTGTTTAGGAGTTCATGATCTTCTTGTCATGAAGCCTGATGTTATGTATGGTGTTATAACTACTAGTTTCTTCCTGGCCATGACACTTGAAATTCACATAGTCTGGCTGAAAGTGGCCCAGTACTAATGGGCCATCAGCGTCTGGCCTGCTTGAATTCAATATGTTAAGCTGGCTGCCAACTATGAGGGTGTGATAAACACAGGTTGTTTAGAACAGACTGTGAATAATCCAGAAAAGGCCCCCTAACAAAAGAGGACCCCCACTGGCAAGCCACACTGCCTCGTATTCCACTATTATGACAGTACTTGTTTAGTCAAAGCATTGTCCTGGGAAAGCTTTGAAATGCAAATATTTCTGGAAAAGGTTAACATATTAACAGTCTCTTATACTTTGGTTCGAATTAGTCTATTTACAAATTTCCTTGGACTTCCCAGGTGGCACAGTGGTAAAGAATCTACCTGCCTAATATAGGAGATGCAAGAGACATGGGCTTGATCCCTGGGTCACAAAGATTCCTTGAAGGAGGAAATGGCAACCCATCCCAGTATTCTTGCTGGGAAATCCCATGGACAGAGGAGCCTGGTGGGCTACTGCCCATGGGGTCGCAAAGAGACAGGCTTGACTTAGCAACTAAGATGTTAATCCATATGAAAGTGTTTAGGAGTTCATGATCTTCTTGTCATGAAGCCTGATGTTATGTATGGTGTTATAACTACTAGTTTCTTCCTGGCCATGACACTTGAAATTCACATAGTCTGGCTGAAAGTGGCCCAGTACTAATGGGCCATCAGCGTCTGGCCTGCTTGAATTCAATATGTTAAGCTGGCTGCCAACTATGAGGGTGTGATAAACACAGGTTGTTTAGAACAGACTGTGAATAATCCAGAAAAGGCCCCCTAACAAAAGAGGACCCCCACTGGCAAGCCACACTGCCTCGTATTCCACTATTATGACAGTACTTGTTTAGTCAAAGCATTGTCCTGGGAAAGCTTTGAAATGCAAATATTTCTGGAAAAGGTTAACATATTAACAGTCTCTTATACTTTGGTTCGAATTAGTCTATTTACAAATTTCCTTGGACTTCCCAGGTGGCACAGTGGTAAAGAATCTACCTGCCTAATATAGGAGATGCAAGAGACATGGGCTTGATCCCTGGGTCACAAAGATTCCTTGAAGGAGGAAATGGCAACCCATCCCATTATTATTGCCTTGAAAATTCCATAGACAGAGGAGCCTGGTGGGCTACAGTTCATGGGGTCGCAAGAAGTTGGACACAACTGACTGAGTACATATACATACAGATTCCTCACCTGTTGCTCCTAATCAAAGTCCCCAAACAAGGGAAATTAATGGAAATTCTGATAATAAAAAAGACAGAATTTTGGAGAATGAGGCCTGAGCTTCAGAGGCTCTACCCTGGTCAACTCTACCCAAGCAGGTCTGAGTCGAGAGTTTCAGGGTGATGCAAGAGGGCACTGAGTGAGGGGGTGAGGAGAAGGGAGTAAAAGTCCAAACTAACAAGATTAACACTAAATAAAGGAATGGTACACAGTACTAAATCAAGCTCATTTCTACATTTTCTCACAGTATAAAAGGGCAAGAATTGGATCCTGTTTTTCTTTCTCTGATCTGACCTCCCTCTTTGCCTTTTCTTCTTTGAGCAGAGTATACCTTGCTTTTGCTCCAGGTAATGGGAAAGCAAAGTTAACTTAATCGTGACTACAGCTTATTATAAATTATTATTTATCACAGACAAGTTACTGTCTGCAAGGCTCTCCTAACTGCACCATCCTTCCTGGTGGCTCAGATGGTAAAGAATCTACCCGCAATGCGGGAGGCCCAGGGTTTGTTCCCTAAGTTGGAAAGATCCTCTGGAGAAGAAAATGGTAACCCACCCCAGTTTTCTTGCCTGGAGAATCCCATGGACAGAGGAGCCTGGCGGGCTACAAAGATTCAGACACAACTGAGTGACCGACACTTTTACTTTATCAAAAACTCTTTAAAAGTGCATTGGAACTCATTATGTTGCTGCTAACATAATGTATAAAGAAAAAAAGCGGGGCTTTCCTGGTGGTCCAGTTGGTAAGGACACTGCCTTGCAGCGCAAGGGGTGCTGGTTCGACCCTGGCCTGGGAAGCTCTCACGTGCTGCGGAGCGGCTGGACAGGTATGTCCAACTACCGAGCCGGAGCTCTAGAGCGCATGAGCCCAGAGCCGGTGCTCTGCAGGGAGGCCACTGTGATAGGAGGCCCACACAGGCCAAAGAACAAAGGTAAATGAAGAGGACCCATCCCATTATTTTGCCTTGAAAATTCCATAGACAGAGGAGCCTGGTGGGCTACAGTTCATGGGGTCGCAAGAAGTTGGACACAACTGACTGAGTACATATACATACAGATTCCTCACCTGTTGCTCCTAATCAAAGTCCCCAAACAAGGGAAATTAATGGAAATTCTGATAATAAAAAAGACAGAATTTTGGAGAATGAGGCCTGAGCTTCAGAGGCTCTACCCTGGTCAACTCTACCCAAGCAGGTCTGAGTCGAGAGTTTCAGGGTGATGCAAGAGGGCACTGAGTGAGGGGGTGAGGAGAAGGGAGTAAAAGTCCAAACTAACAAGATTAACACTAAATAAAGGAATGGTACACAGTACTAAATCAAGCTCATTTCTACATTTTCTCACAGTATAAAAGGGCAAGAATTGGATCCTGTTTTTCTTTCTCTGATCTGACCTCCCTCTTTGCCTTTTCTTCTTTGAGCAGAGTATACCTTGCTTTTGCTCCAGGTAATGGGAAAGCAAAGTTAACTTAATCGTGACTACAGCTTATTATAAATTATTATTTATCACAGACAAGTTACTGTCTGCAAGGCTCTCCTAACTGCACCATCCTTCCTGGTGGCTCAGATGGTAAAGAATCTACCCGCAATGCGGGAGGCCCAGGGTTTGTTCCCTAAGTTGGAAAGATCCTCTGGAGAAGAAAATGGTAACCCACCCCAGTTTTCTTGCCTGGAGAATCCCATGGACAGAGGAGCCTGGCGGGCTACAAAGATTCAGACACAACTGAGTGACCGACACTTTTACTTTATCAAAAACTCTTTAAAAGTGCATTGGAACTCATTATGTTGCTGCTAACATAATGTATAAAGAAAAAAAGCGGGGCTTTCCTGGTGGTCCAGTTGGTAAGGACACTGCCTTGCAGCGCAAGGGGTGCTGGTTCGACCCCTGGCCTGGGAAGCTCTCACGTGCTGCGGAGCGGCTGGACAGGTATGTCCAACTACCGAGCCGGAGCTCTAGAGCGCATGAGCCCAGAGCCGGTGCTCTGCAACGAGGGAGGCCACTGTGATAGGAGGCCCACACAGGCCAAAGAACAAAGGTAAATGAATGAAAGAGCAATATAAGTAGCCAAAAAAGAAAGAAAAGCATTTAAAGTTGTAAAAAGTATCCTCTAAGGCTGTAGACAAGGGACATGTTCTAGAACCCATCGTTAGTGGAACAGCCCGCTGCCTCAGTTCCTCCAGAGTGATTGTTGCCTACAGAGCTGAAGACAAGACAATATGAGGACAACTCTGCTCCAGTCCAGCAAATCAGATAGCTCACACTGTGTGGATTAACCCAAATGAATTCTGTTCCCTAAGCCTGCACATTGATGAACCTTTACACCACCCAGTCCATGTCCCAGCTAGTCACCAATCAGTGAATGAACACCACCTAAGGTGGCCATAGCAATCACCATGGGTCCACCCTTATCCTGAATTCTTGTGTTCCTTCAGCTTGGGTGGAGTCTAGCCTCACTGGTCTTCCCTTCTAATTCTGCCTCCATTTTTATCCATTGCATACAACTTCTGAATTTAGACCCAAATATGTTCCTCGGAACTCTTGACTCATCATAGTGGACTGCTTTACTCATCACCAAGTATTCTGCCCCTCCTCCCTGAGAGTGGATTATACAAGTCTGCCCTGTTGGGCTTCAGAGTAGCCATGGGCCCACTTGGCTGATGGAAAGTGGGCAGAAGAGACACTAAGAACGTGGTTTGCCATCTTCCTTTCCCTCTTCCTCCATGACAGGAAATATTCCCTGGAGAGCCTACTCCAAAAAACTCCATGTTCCCTGGAGAACCTGGTTTCGGTATGGAGTTGCAGCAGCTGATGCATTTAGGGACATAGGAGTGAGAAACAAGCCTTATTATCATAAATGTTGAGATTTGGGAGTCTTACCTATTACTGTACCAGTACTAAACCATAACTGATTCATGTATACTTGGATTTCTACCACTTTCAGCAACTTCAGACAGACTGTTAAATTTAATTCCAGCCCCAACATACCCTGATGTTCAGAGTAGGGGAATAGATCCAAGAGCCAAGGAAATGCAACAAACCTGGGTGTTCTATGACAACACAGTACCTTGAGAGAGGGGTGTAGTCTTCTGAGTCCCTTGGTTTCATCCATGTTTCTGGGTTTAAGACTCTTAACAAAAGCTCATCGCAGAATTTAGCCTCGTAGGGACTTCTCTGGTGGTGCAATGGTTAAGAAGCCATATTTCCAATGCAGGGGGCACAGGTTCGATTTCTGGTTGGGGAACTAACATTCCAGCATGGACAATAAGTAAAAATTGAAAATAACCACCCCTCACCAAAAAAAAAAAAAGCACAGAAAAACAAATCTAACATCCTACATGATACCAGAGTCTCCTTTGGATAAACTAAGCGTCAGGATTTGAGAAGACTGAGGTGGAATCTCATTACAGGCTCTCTTCAGGCCTTGTGAAAAGGAATCACGTCTGGCCTTGCCCAGGCTATCTACTCATCTAGAAAGTTACTAAACTTTATCCAATACTATAGAATTGAATTTCTAAAACCTCAGCAGCAATCGTTAGAGGTGTTGCTTCCTCTGTCAAACTTTCTTCACGTATGGATTTTCCTTCCTTCTCTTTATCACCTTCTCAACCATGGAAATAAAGTCTCAAGGTCGAAAGAGTCCTGCTCTCAGGTCTGATGAATGTATTGATAGGTCCTGATTGCTCCGTGTCCCACCCACGCCACGCCACCCTGGGGTAGCCTGAGGCACACTCGTAGGGTCCTGGAGTTTGCCCTTCTGGTCTGTGCATCTGCAATAACCATGCAGAGATGACATGGCTGGGAAGGTGGCTGACAGCGAGGGAGTAGCCCTTCTCCAGATTGTGGCTGCTCACTGTTAGCACGTTTTCCAAAGCCTGGATTTCTTCCTTACTGATGACATATTCATTCCAGAGAGATATATGTGAGGCCAGCATTTCCTTCATTGAGTGAATGTGCTAAAACTGCACATTTCTGTTTTTCCTCCTGTCCTCCACCACTCCTCCCAGAGACTGTGGTGCCTTGAGGATGGAAGTCATGATAGACTCCGGTACCTACTAAATGATCTGACCTGTGATACATGTCCAATACAGGCTGTTAAATAAAATAATGATTGACTGGACTTAAAATTGGGAGTCAGAGAAAAACAAACATCATATCATATCACTTTTACATGGAGTCTTAAAAAATGATACAGATGGGGCTTCCCTGGTGGTCCAGTGGGTAGGGACACCACCTTGCAGTGCAAGGGGCGCCGGTTCAATCCCTGGCCTGGGAGGATCCCACGTGCCACAGTGCGGCTGGACGGATGTGTCCAACTCCCAAGCTGAAGCTCTCGAGCGCATGTGCCCAGAGCTGGCGCTCTGCGGTGAGAGAGGCCGCTGTGATGGGAGGCCCACACAGGCCAAAAAACAAACGTAAATGAATGAAAGATCAATAGAAGTGGCCAAAACAACAACAACAAAAAAGGATACAAATAAGCTTATTTACAATTCAGACTCACGGACTTTGAAAACAACTTATGGTTACCAAAGGGAGGGTAGATAAATTAGGAGTTTGAGATGAACAGAAATGAACTGCTATTTATAAATTCAATTAGCCACAAGGTCCTACTGTATAGCACAGGGAGGTCTACTCAGTATTTTGTAATAACCTATATGGGAAGAGAACCTGAAAAAGAAAGGCTATACTTTGCCATATACCTGAAACTAACACAATGTTGTCAATCAACTATACTCCCATATAAAATAAAAATTAAATTAAGAAAAATTTTAATGGAGAGTGTAATACACATTTCACTACTATTTATTCTTTCCACTTCCATCTCCTGTTCATGCATCAATCCTACATTCACTTGTAGCAGTCATCAAATAACAGGAAGGTGACTATGCGTGTGTGTGTATTACACCCTGAGCTCTATGGAAGAAGAGTGTAAGTCAAAAACACACTTGTGTTCAAAAATGAGCTCTGTGAGATCTGTTGCAGCTTATGGCTAGTTATTTGTTCATCGTTCTTTAACTCTGCCATGCCCCAAATGGACCCCAGAAGAAGTCAGAGTTCGATGCTAAAACTGCACATTTCTGTTTTTCCTCCTGTCCTCCACCACTCCTCCCAGAGACTGTGGTGCCTTGAGGATGGAAGTCATGATAGACTCCGGTACCTACTAAATGATCTGACCTGTGATACATGTCCAATACAGGCTGTTAAATAAAATAATGATTGACTGGACTTAAAATTGGGAGTCAGAGAAAAACAAACATCATATCATATCACTTTTACATGGAGTCTTAAAAAATGATACAGATGGGGCTTCCCTGGTGGTCCAGTGGGTAGGGACACCACCTTGCAGTGCAAGGGGCGCCGGTTCAATCCCTGGCCTGGGAGGATCCCACGTGCCACAGTGCGGCTGGACGGATGTGTCCAACTCCCAAGCTGAAGCTCTCGAGCGCATGTGCCCAGAGCTGGCGCTCTGCGGTGAGAGAGGCCGCTGTGATGGGAGGCCCACACAGGCCAAAAAACAAACGTAAATGAATGAAAGATCAATAGAAGTGGCCAAAACAACAACAACAAAAAAGGATACAAATAAGCTTATTTACAATTCAGACTCACGGACTTTGAAAACAACTTATGGTTACCAAAGGGAGGGTAGATAAATTAGGAGTTTGAGATGAACAGAAATGAACTGCTATTTATAAATTCAATTAGCCACAAGGTCCTACTGTATAGCACAGGGAGGTCTACTCAGTATTTTGTAATAACCTATATGGGAAGAGAACCTGAAAAAGAAAGGCTATACTTTGCCATATACCTGAAACTAACACAATGTTGTCAATCAACTATACTCCCATATAAAATAAAAATTAAATTAAGAAAAATTTTAATGGAGAGTGTAATACACATTTCACTACTATTTATTCTTTCCACTTCCATCTCCTGTTCATGCATCAATCCTACATTCACTTGTAGCAGTCATCAAATAACAGGAAGGTGACTATGCGTGTGTGTGTATTACACCCTGAGCTCTATGGAAGAAGAGTGTAAGTCAAAAACACACTTGTGTTCAAAAATGAGCTCTGTGAGATCTGTTGCAGCTTATGGCTAGTTATTTGTTCATCGTTCTTTAACTCTGCCATGCCCCAAAGGGTTCCGCAATGAACCTACCGATTCTGCTATGCTAGCTGATTTTTATCATGTTCAGAGTGGACACAATATATTAGCAAGAGTTACAGCCATCCAGTGATCTAAATTATACATGAAATCATAATAAAAATTTAAAAAGGTATCCAACTTCCCTGCCTGCATCCCATTTTGTAGATGGTGAAAAATAACAAGCTTTTGGTTTCCTTCTTAAATAGATCCAGGCTCTTTTCCCTACCTGGTCTCAGAACCTGTCTGGTACTCAATCAGCCTATGGTGAGACTCCTTCATTCTGTCTCCCAGAGCTTGGAATGGGTTCCAGGGGACCTGGGCCCAGAGAGATCGGGAAAGTCTTTATCACTATCAGCCAAGCCTGCATTTTGAAGTGCTTTGGAAATATGGGTAATTTCCTCCCCTAAAAGCACACTGAGAAATTACAGTAAAAAAATAAATAAATAATAAATTTTAAAATAAAAAAGTATAGTAAAATGCTAGTGCTTTGCTAATTGTGTTCTGTGACTACTTGCCTCGAAATTCCCTAGATGGCTGGGCTAAAATGTTGATCTCTGGATCTTAACACAGATGGGCTGCTGGTATGAATGTAAATTGGTGCCATCACTATGGAAAACAGTATGGAGATTCCTCAAAAAATTAAAAATAGAACTACCATATATTGTGCAAGTTATGGGTGTTTACCCAGAGAAAACGAAATATTAGTTCCAAAAGATATATGTACCCTTGCCAAAGAATTGGCTCTTTATTTTAAGAGAGGGAGGAATGTGGTGTCCCACAGAGGAAAGAACAGGCAAAGGAGGAGGGTCTTGGAATGCAGGAACAGATAAACCAGATCCTTACAGTCCTTCCCTCCCCTATGCTGTGACCATTACTCTTTCCCCGCCCAGTACATTGTACCTCATCCAATCAGCAAATGACCTGTAAGACCCTTATCCCCTTGGACTCGGGCTATAAAAATGGATCGGAGACTTGTGTTCAACAGCAGCGCTCTCTTGAGCCGGCCTGTTGTTCTAACAGCAACTCCCACTCTAATAAATTTTATTCTCCTCTAAAAAAATTAAAAAGATGGGCTTCCTCTGGTGGTCCAGTGGGTAAGGACACTGCCTTGCAGTGCAAGGGGCGCCGGTTCAATCCCTGGCCTGGGAAGATCCCACGTGCCGCCGAGCGGCTGGACTGATGTGTCCAATCACCAAGCCAGAGCTCTGGAGCGCATGCGCCCAGAGCCGGCGCTCTGCAACGACAGACGCCACCGCAATGGGAGGCCCACAGGAGCCAAAGAACGAAGACGGATGAACATAGAGAAACGAAAGACCAATAGAAGTGGCCCGCCTGCTCCCCTCCCTCCCCAACCCGACCCCCGCCCAATAAATAAATAAATAAATAAATCTTTAAAAAAAAAAATTTAAAAGATATATGCACCCTTGAGATCATTACAGCATTATTTACAGTAGCTAAGATATGGAAGCAACCTAAGTGCCCATCAATAGATGAATGGGTAAAGAAGATGTGTGGACAGTGAACTATTAACCATAAAAAGAAAGAAATCTTGCCATTTGCAACAACATGGATGATCCAAGAGGGTATTGTGCTAAGTGAAGTAAGTCAGACAGAAAAGGATACTGTATGACTTCATTTATACATGGAATCTAAAAAATAATGCAAATGAATAAACATAACAAAACAGAAAGTCATAAATATAGAGACAAACAGGTGGTTGCCTGAGGGGAGGGGTAAAGGGAAAGGAAACAAATAGGTGAGGGGATTAATATGTACAAACCTCCATTTGCAAAATATATGAGCCCCAGATATTAAATGTACAGCATGGGAAATACAGTCAATAGCTGTGTAATATCTTTGTATAGGGACATATTGTAACTAGATATCCTGGTAATCATTTTGAAATGTACAGAAATATTGAATACTACATTGTGCAACAAGAACTAATAATATATCATTGCAGGTCAATTATACTTCAAAAACAAACAAACTCATAGATTTTGTGGTTACCAGGGGTGAGGTAAAGGGGAAGAGGGAATTGGATGGAAGAAGTCAAAAGGTATAAACTTTCAGTTATAAGTACTAGGGGTGTAATGCTCAATGTGATAAATAAATATAATTGACATTGCTGTATGTTATGTATAAAAACTGTCAAGAAAGCAGGTCCTTAGTTCTCATCGCAAAGGAATATATAATTTTTTCTATTTCTTTAACTTTGTATCTATACAAATATTCGCTAAATTTATTGTGATAGTTGGCATGAATGGAAATGGAAATAGCCACTATCGAAAACAATATGGAGATTCCTTAAAAGACTAAAAATAGAACTACCATATGACCCAGCAATCCCACTATTGGACATACACCCAGAGAAAATCATAATTCAAGAGGACCTGTACACCCCAGTGTTCATAGCAGCACTATTTACAGTAGCCAAGACATGGCAGCAACCTCAATGTCCGCCAACAGAGGAATGGATAAAGAAGATGTGAATGATTTCCTGGGTGTACCCGTGGTTAAGAATCTGCCTTGCAACACAGAGGGCAAAGGTTCAATCCCTGGTGGGGAAACTAAGATCCCACATGCTGTGGAGCAACTAACCCCACATGCTACAACCAGAAAGCCCATGTGCCACAATGAAAGATCCTATCTGCTGCAATTAAGACCCACCACAGCCAAATAATAAATAAATACATAATTTTTAAAAAAGAAGATGTGGTACGTATACATAATGAAGTATTACTCAGCCATAAAAAGCAATGACATTGGATCATTTGTAGAGGTGTGGATGAACTTAGACAGTGTTATACAGAGTGATGTAAGTCACAAAGAGAAAACAAACATCATTAACATGGATGTGTGGAATCTTGAAAAAAAAGAAAGATATAAATGAATTTATTTGCAAAGCAGGAATAGAGACACAGCGACAGGGAACAAATGTACAGATGCCAAGGCGGAAAGGGACGGGGTGGGAGGAATCAGGAGGCTGGGACTGACACATGTACATTACTGATTGTTGCTATCCAGTTGCTAAATTGCATCCAACTCTTTGTGGACCTTATGGACAATGATACTATGTATAAAATAGATAACTTATAGGAACATACTGTAAACAACAGGAAACTCTCCTTATGCACTATGGTGACCTAAATAGGAGGGAAATCCAAAAGGCAGAGGATATATGTATATGTGTGACTGATTCATACATGCAGCAGAAGCTACATTGTAGAGCAACTATAAGCTAATAAAATTAATCATAAATTTATTGTGATCATCATTTCCTGATGCATGTAAGTCAAATCATTATGCAGTACACCTTATACACTGCTATAAATTACTCAGTACTGTATGTTAAATATATCTCAATAAAGCTAGAAGAAAAAACTGGCTTGGAAAGAGCAGAAAGATGGAGAGAGGAGGGGATTTTTTAAAATCCTGATTATCCATTATAATCACTTATGAAAGTGTGAAAGTTTTAGTTGCTCAGTCATGTCTGACTCTTTGTAACTCCGTGGTCTGTAGCCCACCAGGCTCCAGGTCTCTCACACTGCAGGCAGATTCTTTTCTTCTGAGCCATCATGGGAGCCCATTATAATCACCTATGGTACTTCAAAAAATGCAGATGGCCTGGGCGCCCGTGTCCAAAGATTGTGATTTCAGTATCTTCATAACAGAGCCCAGGAACTTATGTTTTTCAAGTCCCCAAAGTGAGACAAGGTTGAAAGCCATTGGATCTAGAGTAATTAATATCTTGGATGAAAGTTATTTTTACACCCACAGAGAAAATGTCAAAATGGATCCCTAGTATGAAACTCTTTATCACCATTGATGGTAAGTGAATATTTGTGTCTTCCTCAGATTCATAATCCCTGAGGTGATGGGTTTTGGATGTGGGCCTTTGGGAGATGATTGGGTCATGTGGATGGAGCTCTCATAAACAGGATTAGTGCCCTGGAAAAAGAGGCCCCAGAGAGCTCCTTTGCCCCCTTCCACAGTGTGAGAACAGAGCAAAAGGACAGCCATCTACGGAGCAGGAGAGAAGCTCACCAGATACCAGATCTAGCTTTATCTTGGACTCACCAGACTCCAGAACCGTGAGAAATAAAAATCTTGTTTATAAGCCACCTGTTGTTGTTCAGTCTCTCAGTCATGTCTGACACTTTGTGACCCCATGGACGGCAGCACACCAGGCTTCCCTGTCCTTCGCTATCTCAAACTCATGTCCATTAAGTCGGTGATGCCATCCAACCATCTCACCCTCTGCTGTCTCCTCCTCCTCCTGCCTTCAATCTTTCCCAACATCAGGGTCTTTTCCAATGAGTCACCTCTTCAAATCAGGTGGCCAAAGCATTGGAGCATCAGCATCAATCCTTCTGATGAATATTCAGGACTAATTTCAGCCACGTAACATTTGATATTCTATTAGAGCATCCTGAACAGACTGAAGTGTATTACCTGAGTCATGGCCATCAGGAAAAAAAAAGAGAGAAAACTTTGGTCTTAGCTCCTGGACTATTCTAACCGTTCATTGTGGGGCTAGGCTCAGTTGCTCTTCTGTTTCCACTGCACAAAGAAAGAAGGGTTTCAAGAGGCGAACACCATGGGGACCCAGCTCCATCACTTATTACCTCTAGGATCTCAGGCAAGATGTTTTAACTCCCTGCTCCTCAAGTGCCTCAGCTGTAAAATGGGGATAATGTCTAGCCCACCTATCTCATAAGCTTGTTATGAGAGTCAAATGAATACTCTAAAACCTTGATACTCACACTGTTGTCCATAGACCAGCAGTGTCAGTATCACCTGAGAGTTTGATGAAAAGCAGAATCTCAGAACCACTGAATAAGAATCTGTCTTTTAGCAAGACACCTGTTCCCACCATCCACCCAATGATCCCTATACAAAATTTTCAAAACACTACTTTATGGCACTAAAAAAAATAGTAAGGAAGTGTCATAAGGTGAAATAACCTTTGTCATTTAGAATCCTACAGTCTCACTGGAAAGGAGCAAGCCTTGTATTACACATGAGCTGTTAGAGATGGGAACAAAGCCAACAACAAAAAAATCAGGTGCAAGTCGTGTCCACAATTTTCCATTCAAAAATAACAGCAGCAGTAACAGTATTATTTGACATTATTTCTAACTCTGATTGTAATAATCAGTGCTCTCTAAATGTTTCCACAATAAAAAATGATATTTATACATCTCATTTATTATAATAGAGAATAGAATGTTCAAATCCAGAGTCCATTGTTGGGGGCACAGCTGCTGAGAGTTAAATGAACAATCACCTGGACATCTTGCATATTCTGAGATGAGTACTGAAATTCTGTGTTTCTAACAAGCTTCCAAAAGATCCTTGTCCACAGACAATGATATGAGGCACAAGAGTTGAGGGTTCAGCATCTCAAACTCATGTCCATTAAGTCGGTGATGCCATCCAACCATCTCACCCTCTGCTGTCTCCTCCTCCTCCTGCCTTCAATCTTTCCCAACATCAGGGTCTTTTCCAATGAGTCACCTCTTCAAATCAGGTGGCCAAAGCATTGGAGCATCAGCATCAATCCTTCTGATGAATATTCAGGACTAATTTCAGCCACGTAACATTTGATATTCTATTAGAGCATCCTGAACAGACTGAAGTGTATTACCTGAGTCATGGCCATCAGGAAAAAAAAAGAGAGAAAACTTTGGTCTTAGCTCCTGGACTATTCTAACCGTTCATTGTGGGGCTAGGCTCAGTTGCTCTTCTGTTTCCACTGCACAAAGAAAGAAGGGTTTCAAGAGGCGAACACCATGGGGACCCAGCTCCATCACTTATTACCTCTAGGATCTCAGGCAAGATGTTTTAACTCCCTGCTCCTCAAGTGCCTCAGCTGTAAAATGGGGATAATGTCTAGCCCACCTATCTCATAAGCTTGTTATGAGAGTCAAATGAATACTCTAAAACCTTGATACTCACACTGTTGTCCATAGACCAGCAGTGTCAGTATCACCTGAGAGTTTGATGAAAAGCAGAATCTCAGAACCACTGAATAAGAATCTGTCTTTTAGCAAGACACCTGTTCCCACCATCCACCCAATGATCCCTATACAAAATTTTCAAAACACTACTTTATGGCACTAAAAAAAATAGTAAGGAAGTGTCATAAGGTGAAATAACCTTTGTCATTTAGAATCCTACAGTCTCACTGGAAAGGAGCAAGCCTTGTATTACACATGAGCTGTTAGAGATGGGAACAAAGCCAACAACAAAAAAATCAGGTGCAAGTCGTGTCCACAATTTTCCATTCAAAAATAACAGCAGCAGTAACAGTATTATTTGACATTATTTCTAACTCTGATTGTAATAATCAGTGCTCTCTAAATGTTTCCACAATAAAAAATGATATTTATACATCTCATTTATTATAATAGAGAATAGAATGTTCAAATCCAGAGTCCATTGTTGGGGGCACAGCTGCTGAGAGTTAAATGAACAATCACCTGGACATCTTGCATATTCTGAGATGAGTACTGAAATTCTGTGTTTCTAACAAGCTTCCAAAAGATCCTTGTCCACAGACAATGATATGAGGCACAAGAGTTGAGGGTTCAGGCCACCCAGGTTCTGTGCCAGCAGCCTGGAGGACCAGAGAGGAATAAATATCTCAGGACAGTTCAACACATATGCAGCACAACGAATGGGAAGAGCCATCCTCACCCACGCTCAGTGAACTCTCATCGTTTATATTGGAACCAGTGTTGTTTCTGCACCTGGGGACGTCTAGTGCCTGATGCACATAGGGTGAGGGTGGATGGGAAAACACCTGCCTCTGTGTATAAACATAGCTTCACTTCATGTCGAGACATGTGTCAGCCAATACCGCTGACAAGGCAAGGGAAATAGCTGGTGATGATATGGTTCTGCAAGCGGGGAAACCTGTCAAAGAAAACCTTTCTGAATCTCCAAAACTGTGTAATTCTGTTCCTTTGCATGTCTCTCCTTGGAACAGAACTATGTGAGTTCACAGTTTCCAGGAGCTATACAATATTCTCTCTCTGGCACTTGCTTTACGATATGTGTTTAATAGCTGTAGGCAGCTCGCCCTTCCGTGAACTTCCCAGGGGATTGATTTTGCAGCATTTTGCTTTGATGTAAGTATTCCTACACACCCATGCCCAGATTCCTGGAACTATATGTTTGATGGGCCAGGTGATCCTCAGACACTTCCTTTTATCTGGACCCACCGATATAATACTCTAGGGGGAAATCTACCCACAAGAAAAGGATATACTTAGTAGACATTTCCAAGAAAGCCTGAGCAAGCTCAATGTAACAATGTTGTTACTGGAGAAATAAGAAATCACCAGAGGAAAATGAATAAATTTGACTGCATAATACATTTTTTATTCTTTTTCACAAAAACACCAAAATGAGGTTGAAAGACAAATGAAAAACCGGAAAAAATATTGGCAATTTAAGCAAAGGTTGATTACACAAAGAACAGATCAATAAGAGAAATAACCATAACAGAAAAGTAGACAAAGAGTTTAATCTAGGGATCCACACAAATAATGCATGTACAAACAGTCAATAAGTCTATTCACAAAAAAACAAGCAAATAACCCCAAAATGCAGATGAAAAGAAAATGTTTTGCCTGTAAGATTGCTAAAGATGAAAAGTATTGACAAAACCCCTTTTGGTGAGCCTTGGTCAATGGTGTTGTCATATATGCTGCTGACGGGAATATAAATTGTCAAATGTGTCAAATATGTCTTTAAAATTCATAAGCTGGGAGTCAGCAATCCCACTCCTAGCAATCTACCTGGAGGAGATCATTGCTCCAGAAGATGGATATTCATTCATTCAACAGATTTGTATTGAGCCCTTGTAGGGGTCAAGCATTAGATTGAGAGTTAGGGGTATGACTGAGAACAAAACAGGTAAAATGCTTGCCTTCACAGAATATACATTATAGTCATGGGGGGAGAGAAGTGACAAATAAATTGTTTGTGTGTGTGTGCATGTGTGTGCACACACATGCATTGATCATGATAAGGAAAATTCTGGGTGAGGGCAAGAGAAAATGAAATGTGCTGTTACTAACATGGTGAATAGGAAAGAGACACTGAGCAGGAATTTGAAGGAAGCAGGAAAGCAGGGCCCAGGACACCAAATGATTCCAGGCAGAGGGAAGAGCAGGTCCAGAGGTGAGGTCAGGAAAGAGACCAGTGAGACTGAGCAGGGCATGGGGTTGAGTGAAACGGTGGAAGCCCAGGGGTTGGTGTTCTGAGACCACACAGGACCTTGTCAATCACGGTAAAGCCATTGGGTCTGGCCATCAATGAAACAGGCAGAACCCGAGGGCTTTGAGCAGAGCCGTGGTGGTCCACGACTTGAGTCTGTAGAAACTCTCTGGCTGCTGGGTGGAGAATATACTGGAAATGGGCAAGAGTGTGAGCAGGAAGACCACTTGGAGTGAGATTATAATAACCTAGATGAGATCTGATGGGGGAGGGGGACAGCGGAAGTGGTTGAAAGTCGCTGAGTTCTAGACAGGTTTTGAAGGTAGAGCCAGTAGGATTTCCTGTCGAGCAGATGTGAGCTGTAAGAAATATAAAGGAATCAAGGATGGCTGACATTGGGGAGCGAGAAACATGATACTCACTGGGGTGAGGAAGTTTACAGGAGGAGGATGAAGTGAGGTCAGAGAAATCAAGGCTGTTAACTTGTCGGGTTTAAGATGTCTATTAGACATCAAAGTAGCACTTTCAGGAAGGCACTTAGATATGACTCTGGAGTTCAAGAGGAAGTCTGGGCATACAGATAGTGTTTAGTCCTGAGACCAGATGAGAGAGAAGAGGTTTGAGATCTGAATATTGGGATGTTCCAAAAATTTGGAGATCAGGAAGACAAGGAGTAATAAACAAAAGGGACCATGGCCAATGAAATAGGAGAAATCCCAAGAAAGTGGTTTCCTGGAAGGCAAGTGAAGAATTCTGAAAAAGAAAGGAATGGCCAGTATGTCAAATGCTGCAAGAAAGAGGAAGATGGAGGATGACCATTGAGTGTGACATCGCGACAGTCACAGCAGCCTTGACAAGAACTGTGAATGAAAACTTGACTGGAAAGAAAGCAGAAAGAGAGAAAGTAAGACTGAGGAGTCTAAACAACTCTTTCAAGAATTTTAGGTGTTTGGAGGGAACAAAGGAAATGGGCTACGGCTGGAGATTGAGTGACATCAGGGAAGATTTTATTTTTAAGATGGGGGCTATTATCCAGTATATTTGCTAAAGAAATGGTATACAAAAAAGGAAAAAAAAATGAAAAAAGAGCTTAGCAAGATGAGAGATGGGATCCAGTTAACAAAAGAGAGGGTGCTTTGGAGAGAATCAAACAAAAAGAATTTGCTACACAATTGTTCTAATGGTAAAAAAAAAAAAACCTTAAAAATTAATGAAAAGTTTATCAGTAGGAACTGGATAAGTGATTTAAGTGTTCTAAGTATAATAGAATAAAACACAGTCATTGGGCTTCCCTGGTGGTTCAGTGGGTAAGGACACCGCCTCGTAGTGCAGGGGGCACCGGTTTGATCCCTGGCCTGGGAAGATCCCACGTGCTGCGGAGCGGCTGGACCAATGTGTCCAATTACCGAGCCGGAGTTCTGGAGCGCATGAACCCAGAGCCAGTGGAGGCCACCGTGATGGGAGGCCCACACGGACCAAGGAACAAAGATGGATGAAAATGGACAAATGAAAGACCAATAGAAGTGGCCCGCCTGCTCGCCTCCCTCCCCACCCTACCCCCACCAAGTGAGGTCAGAGAAATCAAGGCTGTTAACTTGTCGGGTTTAAGATGTCTATTAGACATCAAAGTAGCACTTTCAGGAAGGCACTTAGATATGACTCTGGAGTTCAAGAGGAAGTCTGGGCATACAGATAGTGTTTAGTCCTGAGACCAGATGAGAGAGAAGAGGTTTGAGATCTGAATATTGGGATGTTCCAAAAATTTGGAGATCAGGAAGACAAGGAGTAATAAACAAAAGGGACCATGGCCAATGAAATAGGAGAAATCCCAAGAAAGTGGTTTCCTGGAAGGCAAGTGAAGAATTCTGAAAAAGAAAGGAATGGCCAGTATGTCAAATGCTGCAAGAAAGAGGAAGATGGAGGATGACCATTGAGTGTGACATCGCGACAGTCACAGCAGCCTTGACAAGAACTGTGAATGAAAACTTGACTGGAAAGAAAGCAGAAAGAGAGAAAGTAAGACTGAGGAGTCTAAACAACTCTTTCAAGAATTTTAGGTGTTTGGAGGGAACAAAGGAAATGGGCTACGGCTGGAGATTGAGTGACATCAGGGAAGATTTTATTTTTAAGATGGGGGCTATTATCCAGTATATTTGCTAAAGAAATGGTATAGCAAAAAGGAAAAAAAAATGAAAAAAGAGCTTAGCAAGATGAGAGATGGGATCCAGTTAACAAAAGAGAGGGTGCTTTGGAGAGAATCAAACAAAAAGAATTTGCTACACAATTGTTCTAATGGTAAAAAAAAAAAAACCTTAAAAATTAATGAAAAGTTTATCAGTAGGAACTGGATAAGTGATTTAAGTGTTCTAAGTATAATAGAATAAAACACAGTCATTGGGCTTCCCTGGTGGTTCAGTGGGTAAGGACACCGCCTCGTAGTGCAGGGGGCACCGGTTTGATCCCTGGCCTGGGAAGATCCCACGTGCTGCGGAGCGGCTGGACCAATGTGTCCAATTACCGAGCCGGAGTTCTGGAGCGCATGAACCCAGAGCCAGTGGAGGCCACCGTGATGGGAGGCCCACACGGACCAAGGAACAAAGATGGATGAAAATGGACAAATGAAAGACCAATAGAAGTGGCCCGCCTGCTCGCCTCCCTCCCCACCCTACCCCCACCAAAATAAATAAATAAATAAATCTTTACAAAAAAAAATAAACACAGTCATTAAAAGTGATAGTGAAGGGCTTCCCCTGGTGGTCCAGTGGGTAAGGACACCGCCTTGCAGTGCAAGGGAAGCCGGTTGGATCCCTGGCCTGGGAAGATCCCACGTGCTGCGGAGCGGCTGGACCCATGTGCGCAATTGCCGAATCCGGAGCTCTGGAGCGCATGCGCCCAGAGCCGGTGCTCTGCGGACGCTGCGATGGGAGGCCCACACCGGCCAAAGAACAAAGATGGTTGAAAATTGACAAATGAAAGTGGCCCGCCTGCCCCTCTCCCTCCCCAACCCGCCCTCCCCTCAAAAAAAACTTAAAAAAAATCAAAGGAGCCTAACTAAATATGGCTGAAATGCTTTGTCTAGATGATAAGATTTGGAAGTAGTTTTTGCTTTTTTTAGATATTCGGTGTTAATTTGTTTTTTAGAGTGAATATACGTAATTTATTTAAAGCTATTTTCTCCACTTACAGCAGTTAAAGGGATTTTGTCTACTTTCAGTTAGCATAGGACAGTGCCCAGCCTAGAAGCCCTCTTAGAGGCTTAGAAAGATAATTCACCACTTAATTTCAGGACTTTTCAAGATCCCTCTTTTCCCATCGATTCCCTCTTTCACAAACATCAATTCAAACTCGATATCTGTCACTCATTACTTATTTGCTTTTGAGCAATATATTTAACAAGCTTGCCTCTTCACCTGTGATGATCTTAAAATTTTGCCTCAGAAGGCCGTTGTGAAGATCAGAGCAGATGCTGTAGGTAAAATGCCTAGGAAGGTGCCTGGTATATAACTGACACTAAATACTAAGCCGTTGGTATCCGAATGTGCTCCCTGTTTGCTTCCCTAGGGCCAGTCTAGTTTGCCCTACACACAGAGAAGATGAAGAGGATCCGCTCTTATCAAGTGCAATGGCGTTGTCTTTGCTATTTCTGGAGACTCTGGTCTCTGTTCTCTTGTCTAAAGGGGGCGTCGGGGGATGGGTGCAGGCAGAGAGTGAAGGCAACGTGAACCAAAAAAATTCCCACAGCTTCTCAGTGGTCCGCAAACATTGCAAATTTTGACTAATCTGCCCTCTAGTGGTAGACAAAATAATCCACTCCTTTCTCCCAACTGGAGTTGAAATAGAAAATACCCGTAAAGGCCTACAGGACATCTTCTGAAGTGTTGCCTCGCCTCTCACTACCGGTCCCGTCGCCACCATGGAAAGAGACGAAAGTGCCTAAAAGGAGCCCATCGCTCACTTCCTTATGTTAAGGCTTTGAAAGTCCTTCTGAAAACGGATATCTGTGCCCATGCCTAGGAGGAAGGATCTGCCTGAGAATCCCTTTTTGTCGCTCACTTGTTCAGTTGTGAGAATCCTTTAGCTTCAACAAAGTCAGCCAGGTGAATAATACTCAGATGTATGAGGTTAGGAAATTCCATGGGAACTAAGCCAAAATGTGGGTCATAAAGGAGTCCCTTGGCTATTCCAAATGTGAAGGGCAGAAGACAAGATGTGAAATACCAGGCACGCTATTTAGTCTTTCTGAGCATGAGCTTTCCCATCTGTAGCATGGGCACGATGGTAGTAATTCTCCTCTCAGTAAAATACTCACTAAACCTTAGATCACGTGATGGTTTTGGTATTTTAAGTCTCGCTGAACACAGTATGTTGGAACTGGTATTGAAGGTGAAAATGGGGTGTATACTTGAAAAAGACACCCTTTTTCTGACCTGGGCTTGATGACATCAGGGGATGGGTTATGAAGTCATTAGGTTCTTTAGTAAAAGCCTCAGAGAGAGAGCACAGGATGAGTAGATCCCTGTTGGAAGGTTGTGGAGTTTTAATAGTGAAGTCTAGGCAGCAAAGGTGTGAGAGAAGGGAAAGAAAATGGGGGAGGGGTGACTAGAGCAGAAACTTGAAACCTGGGAGAGGCTATTGGAAATGAAAGGCTTAACTCACAGAGATAGGACTAAATTTTTGGTGTTGTTGACCTTTAAAAGTCTTCCTAAGGGTCGTCTTGTCATTGCTTTATTTCTGGAGACTCTGGTCTCTGTTCTCTTGTCTAAAGGGGGCGTCGGGGGATGGGTGCAGGCAGAGAGTGAAGGCAACGTGAACCAAAAAAATTCCCACAGCTTCTCAGTGGTCCGCAAACATTGCAAATTTTGACTAATCTGCCCTCTAGTGGTAGACAAAATAATCCACTCCTTTCTCCCAACTGGAGTTGAAATAGAAAATACCCGTAAAGGCCTACAGGACATCTTCTGAAGTGTTGCCTCGCCTCTCACTACCGGTCCCGTCGCCACCATGGAAAGAGACGAAAGTGCCTAAAAGGAGCCCATCGCTCACTTCCTTATGTTAAGGCTTTGAAAGTCCTTCTGAAAACGGATATCTGTGCCCATGCCTAGGAGGAAGGATCTGCCTGAGAATCCCTTTTTGTCGCTCACTTGTTCAGTTGTGAGAATCCTTTAGCTTCAACAAAGTCAGCCAGGTGAATAATACTCAGATGTATGAGGTTAGGAAATTCCATGGGAACTAAGCCAAAATGTGGGTCATAAAGGAGTCCCTTGGCTATTCCAAATGTGAAGGGCAGAAGACAAGATGTGAAATACCAGGCACGCTATTTAGTCTTTCTGAGCATGAGCTTTCCCATCTGTAGCATGGGCACGATGGTAGTAATTCTCCTCTCAGTAAAATACTCACTAAACCTTAGATCACGTGATGGTTTTGGTATTTTAAGTCTCGCTGAACACAGTATGTTGGAACTGGTATTGAAGGTGAAAATGGGGTGTATACTTGAAAAAGACACCCTTTTTCTGACCTGGGCTTGATGACATCAGGGGATGGGTTATGAAGTCATTAGGTTCTTTAGTAAAAGCCTCAGAGAGAGAGCACAGGATGAGTAGATCCCTGTTGGAAGGTTGTGGAGTTTTAATAGTGAAGTCTAGGCAGCAAAGGTGTGAGAGAAGGGAAAGAAAATGGGGGAGGGGTGACTAGAGCAGAAACTTGAAACCTGGGAGAGGCTATTGGAAATGAAAGGCTTAACTCACAGAGATAGGACAGGCCTAAGATTTTTTGGTGTTGTTGACCATTTAAAAAGTCTTCCCTAAATTTGTTACAATATTGCTTCTGTTTTATGTTTATTGGTTTTTGGCCCCAAAGCATGTGGGATCTTAGTTCTCTGACCAAGGGTCAAACCCATGCCCCCTGCATTGAAAGGCAAAGTCTTTAACTGCTAGACCATCAGAGAAGTCCCCAAAGGGGCTTTTTCTAAAGGAGAAGTGTCAACAAGAGCCAAACTGTGGAACCCACCCCCAAGACCTGATCACCTCCCAAAGTTCCCACCTCTAAATACAACCATAGTGGAGGTTAGAAATTAATATATGAATTTTGACAGGACTCAAACATTCAGTCTATAGCTAAACTGTCTACTTTGTTATCTGACCATAGATGGGCTCTGTGTCCTGTATCTTTATTCTCATAGTCTAAATCCCCTGGAGGAGGGCATGGCAACCCACTTCAGTATTCTTGCCTGCAGAATCCCATGGACAGAGGCGCCTGGCAGGTTACAGTCCAAAGGGTGGCAAACAGTAGGACATGACTGCAGTGACAACACACACAAAAGAAACAACCTGGTCATAGCAGGTGTTCATTTAAGGTTCAATTAATGCACCCAGGATAGTACAATCATCTCATGAAATAATAAACAAATAGCTAATGGCCATGTGTGACATGGCTCTAGGTATAACATTCCACAGGTAGGAGAAAAGCAAGGGAAAAGACTTCATGAATGAGATAGGACATGCGCTAGAACAGGAAGACATGGTAAGGTATGAAAAGCACTGCTACAACAGTGCCAGGAGTGATGTGACATGCCAAGCACATTCTAAGGGCTTTGCCCAGGAGTTCACTTAAATCCTCACTACAGCCTCGAGAACAAGTACTGTTAATATCCAAACCCCAAGTAGCCTGTTCTCAGGGTCTGCTCTTTCCCCCACCATACTGGGGACTCGCATAAGCACCAACTCAGAGCCAAGAGTGATCACAGCACATTGTGGTCCAGTTAAAGAGCAGAAACTTGAAACCTGGGAGAGGCTATTGGAAATGAAAGGCTTAACTCACAGAGATAGGACAGGCCTAAGATTTTTTGGTGTTGTTGACCATTTAAAAAGTCTTCCCTAAATTTGTTACAATATTGCTTCTGTTTTATGTTTATTGGTTTTTGGCCCCAAAGCATGTGGGATCTTAGTTCTCTGACCAAGGGTCAAACCCATGCCCCCTGCATTGAAAGGCAAAGTCTTTAACTGCTAGACCATCAGAGAAGTCCCCAAAGGGGCTTTTTCTAAAGGAGAAGTGTCAACAAGAGCCAAACTGTGGAACCCACCCCCAAGACCTGATCACCTCCCAAAGTTCCCACCTCTAAATACAACCATAGTGGAGGTTAGAAATTAATATATGAATTTTGACAGGACTCAAACATTCAGTCTATAGCTAAACTGTCTACTTTGTTATCTGACCATAGATGGGCTCTGTGTCCTGTATCTTTATTCTCATAGTCTAAATCCCCTGGAGGAGGGCATGGCAACCCACTTCAGTATTCTTGCCTGCAGAATCCCATGGACAGAGGCGCCTGGCAGGTTACAGTCCAAAGGGTGGCAAACAGTAGGACATGACTGCAGTGACAACACACAAAAGAAACAACCTGGTCATAGCAGGTGTTCATTTAAGGTTCAATTAATGCACCCAGGATAGTACAATCATCTCATGAAATAATAAACAAATAGCTAATGGCCATGTGTGACATGGCTCTAGGTATAACATTCCACAGGTAGGAGAAAAGCAAGGGAAAAGACTTCATGAATGAGATAGGACATGCGCTAGAACAGGAAGACATGGTAAGGTATGAAAAGCACTGCTACAACAGTGCCAGGAGTGATGTGACATGCCAAGCACATTCTAAGGGCTTTGCCCAGGAGTTCACTTAAATCCTCACTACAGCCTCGAGAACAAGTACTGTTAATATCCAAACCCCAAGTAGCCTGTTCTCAGGGTCTGCTCTTTCCCCCACCATACTGGGGACTCGCATAAGCACCAACTCAGAGCCAAGAGTGATCACAGCACATTGTGGTCCAGTTAAAGAGCAGTGTGAAGGATGACATGAAATACTGTTGGATGGAAAAAAGCACCAACATAATAGTCACATTTGTGCAGTAACACGACATTGGTGGTTTGCAAAGTGCTGTCAGATCATTATTTTGTTCGACACCAACATAGTCCTGTGAGTTTGGCATCGGAGATATTATTATTTCTATTTTACAAATCAAGAAACCAAGGCACAAAGCTATTAATGATAAACTCAATCCCTGAGCTCTGCTCTCTTTAGTGCCATATTTTGGAAGTTCTGAAGCGCTAGTAGGAGACATTAGGATTGGCGTATTATGTAAAGAGAATCACTGTAGGTTTCAAGCAGGGCAGGAATGCTCCAAGAAAGCTGAAAGATTTTATGGCTGAAAGATTGTCCCATGTCACTACTTTCTGGAATGTTGAGGAAAACCACAAGGCCAAATATACCGAGATTGAAGCAAGCATAGATTTATTCTCTCAGCTGTGCTTGGCAGTATCAGAAGCACAGAATTCCCTTCAATATGCCTGTTTCACCACATTACAAGCATTTACATAAATTTTTTACTTCATCAACACACAGTGACACCATATGCATTATATTATCAATACACTGCTCCCTTTAAATTTACTAGACTACCTTAGATCCCCACCTGTCTTCTTCCTGGTGCCAAAGATTTATAGCCGGGGTTCCTCCTTTCTGGGAAACAGAGGGTTTACTATGTGTTAGATCTCTGGGATAGCAGACACATCTCCTCAATCATCATTACGTCCTTCTTTCTGCTAATTTGAGCCTTCAGGAAACCCATGGACTTCTGATGGCCACCCACTAGTCCACCAGTTACGTGGCACTTCCACTCTTGGCTCAAACAGAGCACTGACTGGGAATGATAGCATGCAAGGAACGAACAGGCTGTTGCACTTAACGTGAAGTATTGTGAGAGCCTGTTCACATGGCTGCACCGCCTTCTTGAGGGTAGGATCATGTCTGTTTTTTCCCTTGTTTTAGCTATTGGCTTAGAACAAGTACTGTTAATATCCAAACCCCAAGTAGCCTGTTCTCAGGGTCTGCTCTTTCCCCCACCATACTGGGGACTCGCATAAGCACCAACTCAGAGCCAAGAGTGATCACAGCACATTGTGGTCCAGTTAAAGAGCAGTGTGAAGGATGACATGAAATACTGTTGGATGGAAAAAAGCACCAACATAATAGTCACATTTGTGCAGTAACACGACATTGGTGGTTTGCAAAGTGCTGTCAGATCATTATTTTGTTCGACACCAACATAGTCCTGTGAGTTTGGCATCGGAGATATTATTATTTCTATTTTACAAATCAAGAAACCAAGGCACAAAGCTATTAATGATAAACTCAATCCCTGAGCTCTGCTCTCTTTAGTGCCATATTTTGGAAGTTCTGAAGCGCTAGTAGGAGACATTAGGATTGGCGTATTATGTAAAGAGAATCACTGTAGGTTTCAAGCAGGGCAGGAATGCTCCAAGAAAGCTGAAAGATTTTATGGCTGAAAGATTGTCCCATGTCACTACTTTCTGGAATGTTGAGGAAAACCACAAGGCCAAATATACCGAGATTGAAGCAAGCATAGATTTATTCTCTCAGCTGTGCTTGGCAGTATCAGAAGCACAGAATTCCCTTCAATATGCCTGTTTCACCACATTACAAGCATTTACATAAATTTTTTACTTCATCAACACACAGTGACACCATATGCATTATATTATCAATACACTGCTCCCTTTAAATTTACTAGACTACCTTAGATCCCCACCTGTCTTCTTCCTGGTGCCAAAGATTTATAGCCGGGGTTCCTCCTTTCTGGGAAACAGAGGGTTTACTATGTGTTAGATCTCTGGGATAGCAGACACATCTCCTCAATCATCATTACGTCCTTCTTTCTGCTAATTTGAGCCTTCAGGAAACCCATGGACTTCTGATGGCCACCCACTAGTCCACCAGTTACGTGGCACTTCCACTCTTGGCTCAAACAGAGCACTGACTGGGAATGATAGCATGCAAGGAACGAACAGGCTGTTGCACTTAACGTGAAGTATTGTGAGAGCCTGTTCACATGGCTGCACCGCCTTCTTGAGGGTAGGATCATGTCTGTCTTGTGCATTTGTTATATCCTCCATATGTGGTTTATCACTTTATCCTCAGCTACTTGGCTGGCACTTAGTAGCTCCTCCATGAATAGTCAATGAATGAATGAATACAATAAAGACAAAATGCTTATACGTGGATAATTACCATCTTAGGGGGGTGTACCTGGCACCATATGGGATCTTAGTTCCCTCACCAATCCCTTACACTGAAAGGCTGATTCTTCATCACTGAATCACTAGGAAGTCCTCAGACTTTCCTGTCTTTTTAAGCATGTAACTTACGATCTCTACCCTCATAGCTTAATAAATATTAGTAATATTAATAAAAATCATATTAGCTGGAAAAGATTTAAAAGATGAAGCAAAATCAATTAATCTTCCTAATCTCTCCTCTCAGTTCCCACTCTCCTTAAATAGATGGCCCAACTCCTCCCTGCCCCTGAATCTATCCACACACATTTTTTAAAAATATTTATAGATTTTAAAAGCCTTTTCCAGCCCATCTTTCCTTTCCTTTTGGGCACTCTTAATCTCGCTACTGTTAGCAGCTGTAAATTATCCTGAGATCCTATCACTGTTAAGTTCTGGTAGTGTTTATGCCAGAGAGAAAGGCCAGTTGGCAGTTGGTCAGATGGAGATCTAATTACTTCTGTTCTTGCAAGGATTCCCTTTCTTCTGAACTTTATACAGGAGAATGAATGAGGTCCCCCAACCCAACCTGAATGACAATTTCTCATACTGCATGTGGATAAAGATGAAAGGAACTCAGATTTTGTTCCCCATCAGAGACACATGTTGAGTTGCTGCAATCCTGAATGGCTTCTGTTGCACAGAAGGGGCAGCATTGCAGAGCGACCAGTCAACAGGACTGTTGTTACGGTCTAGGGGCAACTCTTCCTCCTGATCATTGCTTGTTAATGTTCATTCCTAGTTGGGTGACAACACTAGAGGCTAAACCTATACAACTAGCCCTAGGCCAATAAAGTGCAAAAGGACCAAAATAAAAATTAAACCCTGAACACCAATATACACATGTAAAAGGTGGATTTTTTTATTTGTTTTGGTTTTGTCTCCTGTAGTCTGAAGTGAATGTATTAAAATACAAGCCACAAAAGACATCATGTATGGCATGCTTTCGGTTAAGCATTACGAACTTTAAACCTCATAACCTTTTGAACACTTTTACTACATCCCTTTTTAAGATAAGGAAACTGACTTCTCAGGAGGTTGAGGAACTCACTCAAAGTCACAGAGTTTCTAAGCCTGAAATTTAAGTCCAGGTAGTTGGACTGTTGGTCCAATATTTTAACTTTTATTCAGTACTATTTCCCAAGATACCCAGATACTGTTTGCCTGTGAAAATTTAAATGTAAATCTACAGGCTCTTCTACTTTGCAAAAAGCAGCTTAAATAAAAGGTGAAGGGGAACTTAATAGTTCCTCTCAGTAAGCTTTTCCCAGGTGGTGCAGTGGTAAACAATCCTCCTGCTGCCTCAATTAATCTTAATCTTCCTAATCTCTCCTCTCAGTTCCCACTCTCCTTAAATAGATGGCCCAACTCCTCCCTGCCCCTGAATCTATCCACACACATTTTTTAAAAATATTTATAGATTTTAAAAGCCTTTTCCAGCCCATCTTTCCTTTCCTTTTGGGCACTCTTAATCTCGCTACTGTTAGCAGCTGTAAATTATCCTGAGATCCTATCACTGTTAAGTTCTGGTAGTGTTTATGCCAGAGAGAAAGGCCAGTTGGCAGTTGGTCAGATGGAGATCTAATTACTTCTGTTCTTGCAAGGATTCCCTTTCTTCTGAACTTTATACAGGAGAATGAATGAGGTCCCCCAACCCAACCTGAATGACAATTTCTCATACTGCATGTGGATAAAGATGAAAGGAACTCAGATTTTGTTCCCCATCAGAGACACATGTTGAGTTGCTGCAATCCTGAATGGCTTCTGTTGCACAGAAGGGGCAGCATTGCAGAGCGACCAGTCAACAGGACTGTTGTTACGGTCTAGGGGCAACTCTTCCTCCTGATCATTGCTTGTTAATGTTCATTCCTAGTTGGGTGACAACACTAGAGGCTAAACCTATACAACTAGCCCTAGGCCAATAAAGTGCAAAAGGACCAAAATAAAAATTAAACCCTGAACACCAATATACACATGTAAAAGGTGGATTTTTTTATTTGTTTTGGTTTTGTCTCCTGTAGTCTGAAGTGAATGTATTAAAATACAAGCCACAAAAGACATCATGTATGGCATGCTTTCGGTTAAGCATTACGAACTTTAAACCTCATAACCTTTTGAACACTTTTACTACATCCCTTTTTAAGATAAGGAAACTGACTTCTCAGGAGGTTGAGGAACTCACTCAAAGTCACAGAGTTTCTAAGCCTGAAATTTAAGTCCAGGTAGTTGGACTGTTGGTCCAATATTTTAACTTTTATTCAGTACTATTTCCCAAGATACCCAGATACTGTTTGCCTGTGAAAATTTAAATGTAAATCTACAGGCTCTTCTACTTTGCAAAAAGCAGCTTAAATAAAAGGTGAAGGGGAACTTAATAGTTCCTCTCAGTAAGCTTTTCCCAGGTGGTGCAGTGGTAAAAAAAATCCTCCTGCTGCCAATGCAGGAAACACAGGAGACTCTGCTTTGATCCTTGGAGCAGGAAATGGCAACCCATTCCAGTATTCTTGCTTGGAAAATACCATGCAAAGAGGAGCCTAGCAGACTACAGTCTACGGGATCTCAAAGAGTTGAACACTACTGAGCACAATGTACACATTATCAGTAACCTTTATAAAGAGCTCACCCCAGGAATAACTGGATCTAGGCAGGTGACAACTGTCAGAATACTCTCTCTGTGTCCCTGGTGAAGTGTCAGATTTATTCTTTCAGACCAGCTTGTGGTGGGGCATCTTCTTGGAGAATCTCCATCAAAACATGAGCCTGCTGGCTCCAGAAAGAAAAATTCCTGTGAAAGACTCTGACTCAATTTAGAGTATGTTTCTATCCTTGGGTCAATCTCAATGGTGAAACAGAGAACTGTGATTTGCCCAGTCCAGGTCACATGCTTACCCTTGTGACCTGGAGGGCTGGGTCTGTATAAGGAGAGAAAGGTACTTATATGATAAAATAGCTTGTAATAGGTACCTAATAATAAAATAGCTGCTAATGTATCTAGTGTTCTTTATGATTCATGACTTGGGGTCTCACAACCGGCCTGTGAAGAGGGCAGGTCAAGTGTTACTATAGGAAACAGTGGTGAATTAGAGATGGCCACAAATTCTTTGTCACTTCTTTGGAGATGGCTCTTGTTTCCCCTTCAACTGAACTTGGGCTAGCCCTATGATACTTAAGACAGTGTGGTGGAACTTACTATTTCTCAGCCTTGCCTTTAAAAGGACTTGCAGCTTTCATATTCTTGTCCTGGAAAGACTCATTCTTGAAACTCAGTAAGAAGTTCAACCCACATCGAGAGGCCACTTGAACGCGCTGCAATAGGCCTAGGGCCTGGGACCCTTTGCTGCTATATCTGTACCTGGACAAATGTCTCCCTGAGCAACAAAATAAAAAGAAACTGTATGGACTAAAAATGTATACAAAACTATGGACAAATGATACGAAGAAACAAAGAAACTCAACTGACACTTTTTAAAAGATATTTATTCATTTATTTTTATTCATTTGGCTCCAATGGGTCTTAGCTGTAGCCCATGGAAAGTTTGATCTTTGAAGCAGCACGTGGGATCTAGTTCCCTGACCAGGGATCGAACCGAGGCCTACTGTATTGGGACCACAGACTGGACCCCACATACACTCCTACCCTCACCCTCACATAAGGAACAAACTCACCTCACCTTGGGGAGAGGAGCAAGCAAAGGAATCTGTTGTTCCTTCTCACTCCAACCTGGTGCAAAAGGAGCCCCAGAAGAGCCTTGCCTGAATTTTCTGTCTGGTCTCTGATCATTTCTATTGATTAAGGAGGAGGCCAAGAACCCTGGTTGGTGACAGCCTTTCAGTCAATAGTTGCAGCAAAGTTTCAGCTGACTATTAGAATCAAATGCCAGTCATAATGTGTGAGCCAATCTGGACGTTCTGAGGTGGTTTGGTTGGCAATAACAGAGAAACAAAGCAGAAACTAAGGCTCACTGGCTTCATGTCCTTCAGTCGGAAAGTCTCAGAGTTGTGACACTAGACCAGATACTCTGATTCAAAGCCCACTGGGTTTTCTTTGATTCCTCACTGCCTCCTATCAAAAAAAAAAAAAAAAAAATCAGGCGTTAATTCAAAATCTCCAACTGTAATATTTCTGCCCAGGATGCAGATTGGGGAAGTGATGCAGATAATTCATTTATTTATTCAACAAACACTTGAGAAGCTCTATGTGGCAAGCAACTGAACAAGGTGCACTCTGGTTCTTGAGGAATTCAGTCTAGTCAACAAAGAGCCTAATAAGCAGGTCATTTCAATAAGAATTGATAAATACCATGATCGGGAATGGCAGGGTGCTTTTGGAAAACATGGTGGGCAGTAAAACTAGCCCAAGGTGTGAAATAATGGGCACATCTCTTGTTGGCTGTGAGAGAGTACCTATGAGTCTGTGTTGAGGATGTTGAAGAGGTACATTTAGACTAAATACAATTATTAAGAAAAATGAAATGGAAATAGGTAGGGAAGCATGAAGGAATAAGCCCAGTATTGGGGATAAATACAAGCATTCTAGTCCTGATCTCACCCTTCTGTTACATGTGCTCTTGGTCAAGTTACCAAATATCTCTGTAATTCAGCTACCTTGTCTGTAAGACCTTGTCTGTCTTGTTCAGTTGCTAAGTCCCATCTGACTCTCTGCAATCCCATGGACTGCACCACACCAGGCTCCCCTGCCCTGCCCATCTCCCTTTCCTCAAATTCATGTCCATTGAGTCTGTGATGCCATCCAACCATCTTAACCAAGGTGGGTCACCCTGTTTGTTCTTGGTGTACTTGACAGTTTCTTTCTCCAATTCCTTTAAGTTCTGGTGGTCTTTCGAGTCTAGTCCTTAGCTCATTGTTCTTCTAGCTCTGCAAATTCTCCCTAAGTGAGTTCATCCACTCCAATATGGAAATGAAACCCAAGGCTACACACTAGCCCAGTTCTGTGGGCTGTCTACCATTGTATTTCTCTGCTTACCACACATCCTTCTGCAGGCACATGAAGTCAAACATGTCCAGAGCTGAGTTCATCACTTGCCCACTAAACACTCCCTTTTCCGATTTCTCCCTTGGTTATTGGCACCATCCCTGACAGGCCAATGGTCTGAGAAGTTAATTTCACTCTCCCTTTTCCTTCAACCTTACAAGCAATTGTTTGTCAACTACTGCTAATTTTGCCTCCTAAATGTTTCTGGAATTTGTTTCTTTGTCAAAATATCCCAGAAACAGCTCAAATTTAAAATAGTCAAAGTTTCACTCATGACTTTCCCCTTGCAAGCCTGATCCTCTTTTTGTATATTCTAGGAGAATGGTATCCTCATCCATTTCGTTTCCAAATATGGAGCCTGAGCTGCACCATTTATTTCTCCCTTTTTTTTTTTTTTTTTTGCCTTCCATAAGCAGATAAACATCAACTCCCAATTTGCCTCTTAAATCTACCCACTTTTCTCCATTCTTGTGATCATCTTTCATTTCCCACATCAGAATCCTAATGGGCCTACAATATTAACCTTGCCATCTCCACAATGAACCCAGAAATACGATCATTAAGAAAAATGAAATGGAAATAGGTAGGGAAGCATGAAGGAATAAGCCCAGTATTGGGGATAAATACAAGCATTCTAGTCCTGATCTCACCCTTCTGTTACATGTGCTCTTGGTCAAGTTACCAAATATCTCTGTAATTCAGCTACCTTGTCTGTAAGACCTTGTCTGTCTTGTTCAGTTGCTAAGTCCCATCTGACTCTCTGCAATCCCATGGACTGCACCACACCAGGCTCCCCTGCCCTGCCCATCTCCCTTTCCTCAAATTCATGTCCATTGAGTCTGTGATGCCATCCAACCATCTTAACCAAGGTGGGTCACCCTGTTTGTTCTTGGTGTACTTGACAGTTTCTTTCTCCAATTCCTTTAAGTTCTGGTGGTCTTTCGAGTCTAGTCCTTAGCTCATTGTTCTTCTAGCTCTGCAAATTCTCCCTAAGTGAGTTCATCCACTCCAATATGGAAATGAAACCCAAGGCTACACACTAGCCCAGTTCTGTGGGCTGTCTACCATTGTATTTCTCTGCTTACCACACATCCTTCTGCAGGCACATGAAGTCAAACATGTCCAGAGCTGAGTTCATCACTTGCCCACTAAACACTCCCTTTTCCGATTTCTCCCTTGGTTATTGGCACCATCCCTGACAGGCCAATGGTCTGAGAAGTTAATTTCACTCTCCCTTTTCCTTCAACCTTACAAGCAATTGTTTGTCAACTACTGCTAATTTTGCCTCCTAAATGTTTCTGGAATTTGTTTCTTTGTCAAAATATCCCAGAAACAGCTCAAATTTAAAATAGTCAAAGTTTCACTCATGACTTTCCCCTTGCAAGCCTGATCCTCTTTTTGTATATTCTAGGAGAATGGTATCCTCATCCATTTCGTTTCCAAATATGGAGCCTGAGCTGCACCATTTATTTCTCCCTTTTTTTTTTTTTTTTTTGCCTTCCATAAGCAGATAAACATCAACTCCCAATTTGCCTCTTAAATCTACCCACTTTTCTCCATTCTTGTGATCATCTTTCATTTCCCACATCAGAATCCTAATGGGCCTACAATATTAACTTCCTCTGACCTCATCTCCACAATGAACCCAGAGTTAATCCTATCAGTAACTTCCCTCTCCCCACCCACTCGCCATTTTGTAATCCTTTGATTCCTGGTATATTTCACCCTGTAGACCAGGAGTTCCCAACCTTTTGGGCACCAGAGATTGGTTTCCCAGAAGACATGTTTCCACAGATGGAGAGGAAACCATGAATGGTTTCAGGAGAATTCAAGTGGTTCCTATGAGACTAATCCAGGGCTGACAAGAGCTGGAGCTCAGGCAGTAATGGGAGTGATGAGGGGCTGCCATAAATACAGATGAAGCTTTCCTCCCTCACCTGCTGCTCACTTCCTGCTGTGCAGTCTGGTCCCTAACAGGCAACAGACAAGTTGGAGACCCCTGCTCTAGACTATAACATTTACGGTAGAGCTATAATCCATTCACCCTGGTTTCCCCCTACACCTAGCACTTGGCACATCATAGATGCTCAGTAAATACAAACGTGCACCCCTCCCCTTTCTGACTATAGGCTATTTACAGCAGACACACCCTTAATATGTTCTAGGTGTGGCAGACCTCTGGGGCCAAAGAGGATCATGATACGGTTCATTGTAAGGGTTGAAAGCTATCAGAAAATAACTGAAGGATGAGAACGGTACCAAACGAATTGTGTACTCAGTAAACAAAAGGATGCAACTCCCTAGGCATCTTCATACTAGCGTTTAAGAATAAAGTTACTCCCATCGGCAAATATCTTCCCACTTCTGGATCCCTGTCCCGGAATCTGGAAAACGAGGTTGTTGGTAGGCGTAAAGGAAAACTTGTGAGCCGCGTCAGGTACGAGAAATAATGGGCCCTACGTAGGGCCGGCGCATGCGCACATTAGGCCCGGGAGCTGGCTTTCTGGCGCCGCAGTCCCGGCGGCCCTAGTGGGGCGAGGGAGGCGGGACTAGGCGGGTTCCCGCGGTTCGGCCCCGCCATTGGCGGGCGGTTTGAATGACGGAAGTGACGGGGACTCAGCCATGGCTGCCACGCCTAAACGGCTCCGGGGAGGCTGATGTGTGGCAGCCGCCTGGGCCTACTGTGTCTGGGCCGCGGTTCCTGAATCCGGGCTCCCGTCTTCCAGGTGAGTGACGGATGCATTGGGTTCCCCACGGCCTTGGGCTTGCACTTCTCCCTGAGACCCGGGAGCCGAGAGTATACTCCGAAGGAAGGAGGTGCCGCGCACGCCGGCCTCGAAGGCCGCGGGCCTCCGTCTGGGATCGGCCAGGGGGCCGGGAGGAGCGCCGGGCCAGAGGGCGCGCGCGTCCAGCACAGACTCGCCTGCTTCGTGCGAGAGGCCGCTCCGGGACTTTTGGCGCAGGTGGCACAGCGCGTCCTTCTGGGGTCGGGTCTCGCGGGGTCCCTGAGCTTCCAAGGCGGGGCATCCGAAAGGGTCTTCAGGGTCGGAACTGCAGACGTTCCTGAGTGCGTCCTGCCCCCACGTCCCCCGCAGAGCGACCTCACTCCTGGTAGCAGTTCCTGGAATCGTTTCATGCACAGAACGTGCCTTTTTTTTTTTTTTTTTCGTGTCTCTTCCCTTTAAATTCTTAGGTATTAAGTTCTGCCACAAACCTCAGCTTTATGAAACAATGGGGAACGTTTGAGTCTTTAATATTTAGAAAGTATCTGGCAGTTTATATTTACCAAGACACGTAATCATCAGAACAACGTGTTGGAGAAGATACTAAGATTTCCCCTTATAAAGGAAGCGAGACCAGAGTTACTTTTAAATGTCCTTCTGCTTTAAGAGGTGTTGGGCCTTGAACCCAACACCGCTTCTTAGTATATGTGATTAAAAAGTGCCCGTTGCCATTTAATCCTCAGGACAAAGTCTTGCAAAATAAGTAATATCATCTCTATTATTGGCCAGGAACAGTACATAGAATTCGAACATCCATATTGATGTGAATAAATACTAAATTGAGGGAATGGGAGAAACTTCGTTACAGTAGGATTCCAGTTGGTAAGTGTAGAAGGAATAATTAAAGTAGAAAAGACAGTAATTGTTTCAGGCACTCGTCAGTGGATACTAAATTTAGTTGGTAAATATGGTGAGAAACATGATACTTAGGTAGCCTCAATTACCTCTCTACAACAAATACTTGAGAAAGGAATAGTATCTACAGCCGATAAACCTGTCACGCATCTCCGTAATCAAGTGATCAAAATTCATCCTGGTGTCATGCACTGAGAAGGGCGTCTCATGAATTCCATGGTGCTCGTGCCCAAAATGCATAACCTCAGTCTGACCACAAGGGGTTAAACTCATCCACATAAGGCACATTCTGCACAGTCACCGACTGGCATCTTTTTAGAATGTTACTCTGGGTGGATAGGGACTGAGGAAAGTCTCAGAGGAGTTGAAGGAGACCAAGCTAGCCATTAGAAGGTAATTCACAGGCCCTCAGCCACTGTGTTCTTAAGTCTGTTAACACGGATGCCGCCCACGGGCTGCTCCTACTAAGGACTGAGCATGGCGTGGATGGGAAGGCAGGCCTGTTCCTGAGACACTAGGGATTTTGGCTTAAGGACTCCCCAGAAGTCTTGCTGAAACGTTCTTAGATTGTGTGCCAGTCTTTAAGAGGCATCAGCTCAACTTTCCCTTCCTCCTTCACCCAGTGGCAGATTTGCCTGGATGTCTGAGATGCTCCCAGCTTTTACCAGCTCCCTCCCCATTTTCCCCTTATAAAATCTCCGTCGGTTTCATCCCACCTTGGTATCTACTCCTTGGAGGACCCAAAGTGACACAACAGTCAAAGCATGTGTTTCCCTGGACTTACATCCTGGTCCAGAAAACAGACATTTGGGGATAACTGATGAAATTTGAATAAGGTCTGCAGATTAGTGACAAGTATTGTGCTAGTGTTACTTCCTAGTTTTGGCGACTGTACTTGGTTGAGATGTAGAGAAGCTGGGAACTCTAAATCAGATTATTTCCAAACAAGTTTAAAAATTGAGAAAACAATATACAATTATTCTGTCATATCTTAGAAGTAAAAATAATATGTATGTGGGTCTTCCTGTAATCCTCTAGGAAAGGAAATAGATGGATAAATACCCGAAACACTGAACAGTTATTATTTTTCTTTTTCGCTGAAGCATAGCTTAGAATTAAATACACAAACCCAAGTGTACTGTTTGAGGAATTCGCACCTATGTATGCATCTGTTGAATTGTGGAAAGCCATCATGAGGATTAAAATATGGGATATTTCAATACCCCAGCAGTCTCCTTTGTGCCTCCTCCTCCTCAATTATCTCCTGAAAGGAGACTGACTCTTATTTTAACCTCTTTGCACCATGGATTATTCTCGCTGATTTTTTAATTACATTGTAAATGGAATTTTATATCTCTTTTTTGTTTCTTTTCCTTTGGTACTATGTCTAATGTGATTTATTAGAAATTAGTTTCAATAGTTTGAATATGAGTGCTTTTTCAGAGAGCTTCCAACAAATGAATAAAGATGCATTGTGAAGACTAAATGTAATCTTGCTCAATTTTTTCTTCTCACTTTTCAGTCCACTTTTGCAAAAAACACTGGCTTAAACAAAATTTTCCTCACTCCATGTATTTTAGCATTTCACGAAGTAAGAAATATATATAAGAAAACCAGATTCTTTCCTTGGCTCTGCCAATAGATATTGTCACTTAGGTCAAGTCCTTTAAGCAGAGAGGTTTTTTGGGCTTAAGGACTCCAGAAGTCTTGCTGAAACGTTCTTAGATTGTGTGCCAGTCTTTAAGAGGCATCAGCTCAACTTTCCCTTCCTCCTTCACCCAGTGGCAGATTTGCCTGGATGTCTGAGATGCTCCCAGCTTTTACCAGCTCCCTCCCCATTTTCCCCTTATAAAATCTCCGTCGGTTTCATCCCACCTTGGTATCTACTCCTTGGAGGACCCAAAGTGACACAACAGTCAAAGCATGTGTTTCCCTGGACTTACATCCTGGTCCAGAAAACAGACATTTGGGGATAACTGATGAAATTTGAATAAGGTCTGCAGATTAGTGACAAGTATTGTGCTAGTGTTACTTCCTAGTTTTGGCGACTGTACTTGGTTGAGATGTAGAGAAGCTGGGAACTCTAAATCAGATTATTTCCAAACAAGTTTAAAAATTGAGAAAACAATATACAATTATTCTGTCATATCTTAGAAGTAAAAATAATATGTATGTGGGTCTTCCTGTAATCCTCTAGGAAAGGAAATAGATGGATAAATACCCGAAACACTGAACAGTTATTATTTTTCTTTTTCGCTGAAGCATAGCTTAGAATTAAATACACAAACCCAAGTGTACTGTTTGAGGAATTCGCACCTATGTATGCATCTGTTGAATTGTGGAAAGCCATCATGAGGATTAAAATATGGGATATTTCAATACCCCAGCAGTCTCCTTTGTGCCTCCTCCTCCTCAATTATCTCCTGAAAGGAGACTGACTCTTATTTTAACCTCTTTGCACCATGGATTATTCTCGCTGATTTTTTAATTACATTGTAAATGGAATTTTATATCTCTTTTTTGTTTCTTTTCCTTTGGTACTATGTCTAATGTGATTTATTAGAAATTAGTTTCAATAGTTTGAATATGAGTGCTTTTTCAGAGAGCTTCCAACAAATGAATAAAGATGCATTGTGAAGACTAAATGTAATCTTGCTCAATTTTTTCTTCTCACTTTTCAGTCCACTTTTGCAAAAAACACTGGCTTAAACAAAATTTTCCTCACTCCATGTATTTTAGCATTTCACGAAGTAAGAAATATATATAAGAAAACCAGATTCTTTCCTTGGCTCTGCCAATAGATATTGTCACTTAGGTCAAGTCCTTTAAGCAGAGAGTCCTTTGTTTCTTGTCTGAAGTAAGGAGAGCAATTGGCACTTTCACAAAGTTTTGTAAATACACTACCAAAGCCTTGTACTCACGGTTGCACTAGAAAAGATTTTCACACATTAGCAATTATTACGTTTTGTCATCAGGTTGTAACAGTGACCACATATGCGTGTGTAGCACTTTATATGAATTCAGTCATTGAGCAAGTCATTCATTCGTTCAGTCAACACACTGAAGGACCTACTTAGGAACAAAGCACTGTTTTTAGGCTATGCACCTAAAACTGTGAGTCAGATCATCCCTGCCTTCATTTTGAAGAAGGATTCAAAGTTTTAGTTCCTACTGTTGTTCAGTCACTAAGTCAGGTCCAACTATTTTGTGACCCCATGGACTGTAGCCTGCCAGGCTCCTCTGTCCATGGGAATTTCTAGTCAAGGATAGCAAGAATACTGGAGTGGATTGCCATTTCCTTCTCCAGGGGATTTTCCCAGCCCACAGATCAAACCCACGTCTTTGCCTTGGTGGGTAGATTCTTTGCCACTGAGCCACCAGGGAGGCACTTAGTTCCTGTTAGATAACCCCAAATTATTCTGGCTGCTGTTTTTATACCTGCGTGAAAACAGCATCTGTCCTTAGTGTATGAAATACTGCCTGGTACTTGTTAATCATAGTTAATTTGGATATTAAAAAAAAAAACCTCTAGAGCTTCTGCTTTTTAATTATTAGGAATCTAACTAGAAAGGGCACATGTATTGATGAAAAAGTAGAGACAAGTAATACCAAGACAGCATAAGGTTAGTCCCCGTATGAATGTGAAGATAGTATTTCTTACAGGCAGGCAAGTCAGGAATGAGTGTTCCGTGGGTACAGCAAGAGTCACTGGAGGGCAGCTTCACGGAGAAGTGGTGTAAGACTTACTGTGAGATGCAGCTGTGGAGTTACTGTATTTGCCAGCCTGGTCACTGTGACAAGATCCGAGAAATACTGACTGATCTCAGATGAAATCATGGTCTTGTACTGATACGCAGTGTCTCATTTTTGAAAGTGGCAGTGATGTGAACAAGCAGATACAGAAAATCACTTCGGGAGAGTTTTCAAATTATAGAAACTATAGATTCTTAAGTTCTTTCCTTTTCTCTCCACCAGACTTCCCCAAATTGGGACATGTTATGATCTAGAGAGGAGATTGATAACAGCTGAGTGTAAATAGGAGCAATAGAAGACTAGATCGAGGAATCTACACTTGACTGATCCTTACAACAGAATTGTTCTAAGAGGTTTTTTTTTTTTCATGATTTTACTTAGAAATTACACCACCGATGACTGAAAAGTTGTTTTATTGTAGAGAGTTCGGTTTGTTGCCGTAAGACGCAGTGACATTTTGGTCGTCATGTTATGTGTCACAGACTAGGAGCTGAAATGAGCACCAGGACCATTTTCAGTTATAGCAGTCTTGCTGGTTAGGAACAGGCTATCAAACTTCCAGTGTTTAATTGTAATTATGAAGCATTTATTCTGTGCTGACACTTTTATAATCTTTGTGGTTGTTTTACATTTAAGGTAGGTAA
Source organism: Tragulus kanchil (assembly GCA_022376925.1). Classification (NCBI taxonomy): domain Eukaryota; kingdom Metazoa; phylum Chordata; class Mammalia; order Artiodactyla; family Tragulidae; genus Tragulus; species Tragulus kanchil. The sequence goes on from JAIOJX010000006.1 coordinate 99,193,883, forward strand.
ACTGAAAATTTCAAAGAATGTCAGGTCCTGGATATTCTAGGTAAACAATCTGCCATAGGTGAGGGAAATTTTTTCAAGTAGCTCTGATTTACTACCACTAAATTCCTTCTTACCTGTCTGAGAACCACCAATTTAAGTCCTGAATTAATAATTGCTGTTTATAAATAAGTTGAACTTAGTTTACCCAAGTCATTTTATTTGCATGTACACAGCCCTTTAAATGTTAAAAGTATTAATATAAATTTTTAAAATTCTAACCTTTACTGCCTTATTTTATTATATATATTTTAAATTCAGAACCTTCCTATTTAAAGTACTATATGAAAATGAAAAGAAAGGGAATGAGTGCTGGCAAGCTGAGATTGAGTCCCAATGAGGAAGCCTTCATTTTAAAGGAAGATTATGAAAGAAGACGAAAACTAAGATTGCTACAGGTGAGATTTATTTCAAACATAGTGTTAAATTCTTTGTCTTCCCCAAATTACTATATATTTTTTTCCATTGTTCTTGTTCAGTTGCTAAATCGTAGGCTGCCAGGCTTCTATGTCCATGGAGGGTTTTCCAGGCAGGGGTACTGGAGTGGGTTGCCATTTCTCTTCAGAGCAAGAACTCTGGTTCTTGTGTATGAACTAGTTTTGGAACACTTGAAAAGTATACTGAAGTGATAAATAAATTGAAGAAGAGTTTCAGGATAAAGATTCTTTGACTCTAATTATTATAAAGCAAGTTCTTTTTTGTGATTATTAAATGTTTGCCAATATTTTTTATTTATTCTCTCTGTATATAATATATGTGATATTTATTTCCTAAGATCCTCCCTCAAATAAATTCACAAAGTACATCATCTGGCTCAATGGACATGAGTTTGAGCAACTCCAGAAAATAATGAAGGACAGGGAAGCCTGGCGTACTGCAAGGGTTGCAAAGTCAGACATGACTGAGTGACCCTTGAACATCATCATCTGGCATAAATTTTGTTGTATCATGCTGACCAGTTTAGCCTCTTGTATGTTAGAATGATAATGGCAGTCCCTTTAGATCTCTGGGGAAGAAGCTTAAAGACTTATCAGGGAACTTTACATGTATCTTGAGATCTTGGTTTTTCCTTCATCACTTGGATTTTCTGCTTTAAATAGGCCTTACCTTATCTGAATATTCAGGAGAATTGATACATCTGACACCTGAATAGAATTCGTTTAGGTTTCTATTTCCAAGTAGGTTTTCAAAAAAGTTGAAGTTCAAGTCTCTCTTCATATAATATTTATCTTTCAGGTTCGAGAGCAAGAAAGAGATATTGCTTCACAGATAAGAGAAGGTGTAAAACAGAGGAGAAATCAGCAGTTCACTCGTTTGGCAGAGGAACTAAGGGCAGAATGGGAGGAAGCACAAACTCAGAAAATAAAGAACTTGGAAAAACTGTATTTGGCAAGTTTAAGACACATGGGGGAGGGGCACCAACAAGCCAAAGAAAATGTAAGTCGGCACTTATTTGACTCCCTGTCAGTGGCAGTGATACTTGTTAAAAGTAGATTAGCATTATTAGACACTGATAAAACTGTTTTCGTGTATAGAATTTGCTATGGGCAGCCTGAACTTTTTTAAAAATTTAATATAACTTAAGAATCCTGCTAGGTTCATTTCCTAATAATAGGCATGTCAATAAAATCTATTTCCTGTGATGTTTAAATTACATTACCCTCTAACAAAATTATGGTTACCAAAGGTAGTGGGAGGGATGGTAAATTAGGAGGTTGGGATTGACATACATACTACTGTATATAAGATAGATAACCAACAGTGATTTGCTGCAGAGCACAGGAAACTATACTCAATATTTTATAATAATCTGTAAAGGAAAAGAATCCCAATAAGAATAGATACATATGTGTGTATGCATAATTGAATCACTGTGTTGTATACTTGCAACTGACACAGCATTGTAAATCAAACTATACTTCATTTAAAAAAATACAAGCATTATTCTTTTCTAGGCCTTCACATCTAGGTAAATAGTAACCTTCAGAATTAGCAGTTGTTATTCATTTCAGGCATTTTGAACATATTCGGTGAAATGAATTCAGATTTCTGGTTTCATTTTCATTATTACTCATTATTCCTTCTACCTCCAAATAATGTAGTTGAATGTGCATTCACTTGCATTCACTCACAGACAGTAAAAGTTCTTTGATGACTTTCACAAAGGCAAAGGAGAACCTAATCAGTATTTAAGACTGCTACCTGACCTTATTTTGTTTATTGTGATTTATGGTTGAAAATCCTAGATTGTGGTCCCAGAGAGTCACGCAAAATAAACAAGCTAGGTTCCAAACAAGACATGTCTTTGTTACTAAAATTCTAGTGAGGAAGCGAACTCTTTAAAGAATGTGTGAATCAAAATATTCTTGGTCTCTGGTTTTAGTTTGTGTTTTTAGTAATAGCCTTAAGTTCCAACATCAGATTTTGTAGCTTTATTTATACCATCATTAATTTTGTGCTTCAGTACAGTATTTGATTCAAATACACCTTTGTGATTTTTGCCCTGACAGGGTACCATCCATATTATTATATACTTGGCATTTTAGTCTTATTTAATATGACATTTTAAGTAGTATTTGTTTTTAGGAACCCGATTTAAATGCTCTGGCACACCGGGCAGCAGAAAGGAAAAGGAAAGCAGAAATGAGGCATAAAGAGGCCCTGAAAGTACAGAAAAATCAAAAAGAAATGTTCATGAAACAAAAATCCTGGTAAAGTATACTGATTTTTACCGTATTCTCCACTGAAACTGATATGACTGGAAGTAAAGGGAGCATTGGATACTTTTTAAGTCGTATCATATATCTATTGTGCTTGTTAAACTTGTTTTAAAATAAGGCAATGGGAGAGTGGTTTGCTTAGATGAACATACCAACAAGTAAGCTTTCTCTTCTATTCCAACCAAGTGAACTTTCTCTTCTGTTCTGACTTTAGCAACAATTACTAAGTTTTTGAAGAAATATATTACTAGTTTAGAGTGCAAGTTAACCAAAATCTGTCTACCTTTGATATAAAAGGGAAAAAATCAGTGTACTTTTGAACATTAAAAAGAGGTTGCAGACTCTTTGCAAGTCATTGATGAGATTTTTGCATGTTGGAAAAATGTGTCGCTCGCTAGTCAGCAGTGGTTGTTTTATACAGGGGCTCATGTTTATCATTTCTGTTTTTTTACTGTAAATTATTCTGATCTAAAGAACATTAGATGTTGGGTCAGTACACCTTGTGAAGCTTTGTATCTTTAGCTATACCTCTTTCACTTAGTAACATTTTCTTACATGTATATAGACTCTATTAAATAGCATGTTGAACCTATGGGATCAGACTGGAAGATTTCTTCAGATTGTAATGGCTTTTATATTTTTAGCCCTAAGAGTTGTACTGTAATATTATCTGAGAGATTAACTGAGGATATCTTTCGTTCTTTAAGGCACATAAAAGCTCGAAAAGAAGCTCTGCTCATGGAAAAAGAGAGATCTGCCAAAATTGCGAGTCTGCCACCTCCTCCTCCATCTCTGTTCGAGGTAAATTACTTGGAGTATAGTACTCAGGTTATAATAATTCTTCTTTACTGTTAGAATTCAGTGCAGATCCAAATGCCATTTGTTACACTTAAGTTTTTAACTGTGCGGCTAGCACATAGCTGGAATATTTAAAAATAATTCTAGATATCATTTTACCCATGAATACTTTAGTGTGTATCTCTGATGTATAAGGATAATAAGATACTCTTTAAAGCACAATACTAATATAATATTGTTCCAGGTATAACCTAATATCCAGTCTGTCTTCAGTTTTCCCCAGTTATCTCAAAACATTTTATTTTTGGTTTGAAAAACTGTAACACTTTTCATTTTTTGGGGAAAGAAAAGGATTATTTGCCTAAAGACTTGCCCACATTTAAGATTTGACTACTGCAAATAATTACCATTTTACAGTTAAAGAAATAAGGTCCAGATAAGTTAGTAAATTTGTGTGGGATTATCTAAAGTGATGTTTGTTGGGTCTGTTTCTTTATGGGAGTAAAATGTGTGATCTGAAGTTGTTTTTTTTTTTATTATTAAACAGAAACTAATTTTGAGAGGTATTGCTTCTGTTCAGATTATTCTGTGATTATTAACTTGTCTAGTTTGGATGATTATCAAAATTACGTAGGTTTTTTTTCTTTTTTATGTAGGTATTTTTATGTAAAGTTAAAATAGAAGTTAAAAAAAACCCCAACAGGATATATTGTTTAGTTGAATAGACAAATATATTTTATGTATGTGTGATCAGCATCAGTACCAGATACTCTTGTCTTGAGCCTCTGATTTTGTCAGCCTTCCTACTTTTATGTTGAGCCATCTGCCATGTGACATTTGATCCAACAAAAGCCAAATGCAAAATTTAGATTTCAGCCACTCCCTCAGTACTTTGTTTAAAAAAAGCAGGCAGTATTTTACCCATTTTTTAAAATTATTACTTTTGTCATAATTCCTAATGTTCCTAACAAGCCAGGGTCAAAAATTTAAATCGAAGGAAACATTGTGTAAGTGATTTGGCAAATATGAATTATATGTAAAACTGGTTGTACTTTTTTCCCATCTTTTTATTGTGAAAATTTTAAAATACAAAGAGCACAAGGAATAGCTTGTGTGTAGATATCATTTTGCACTGTGTGTAGATTTCAAATGATTGTGTGTATATTGAATACATAAATGTATATATTTGAATGCAGATTTATAGGTTACATTTCAACCTGTATACTTCAATGTACCTCTGCTAAGAAAAGGACATTCTCTTACTCTCTTATTTTAAAATGAAGCTTTAGGTTGATTTTTTTCTTTTTTAATTTATTTGTTTTATCTTTGGCTGTGCTGGGTCTTTATTGCAGTGCACGGGCTTCTCATTATGGTGGCTTCTCTTGTTTCAGAGCACAGGCTCTAGGCACATGGGCTTCAGTAGTTGCTGCGTTTGGGCTCAGTAGTCACAGCTCTCGGGCTCTAGAGCGCAGGCTCAGTGGTTGGTCCACGGGCTTAGTTGCTCTGTGGCATGTGGAATTTTCCCAGGTCAGGAGTCAAATGTGTCCCCAGCATTAACAGGCAGATTCTTATCTGCTCTATCACCAGGGTAGTCCAGCACATTCTCTTAAGCAGCCATAGTATCACACTAAAAAATTAACCAGAATCAAGTCAAGGTTTACCTGTTGTTTCTGGTTGCTTTTCTCTTGGTCCCTTTCAAAGCAAAACATTCTCTCCCCAGCCCTAGCCAACTTTTTTATTTCAGAATTTTTGAATGAGCTAGTTTCTTATATTCTGTATCTGTCTGATAAGGTTATGTGACTACAAGAGATCTCCATTTATAAAGGTGTATTTTTCTCCTTTCAATTGTCAGGTAATCTGAGAGATGATACTTGGCATCAAGCAAGTATCTATCCTTCTACATTTACTCATTGGCCTACTTCTGTTAGACAGAAGAAAAGAGGACTTTTCTCTTATCAGTGTTTAAGAACCACCATAACTGAATGATCAAACTTAGAATCAGTAATAGAGGCACACATTGCCATTATGTGACTCCTGATGTCATTCATACAGTAAACTATACAGCATCACCTATTCTGTATTCTTATTGAAACATAATCTGGCTTTTAAACCTAAACTCCAGCTTAGTGCAAAGACAGTGCATGATCTCATGAAAGAAAAAAATAAGGAATAACTGATTAAAATACAAAATTGCATTTTTCATTGGATCCTACTTTAAATGAAAAATAATTCATCCTTTTAACCGAACAGTCTGTTTTCTGTTTTGTTTTTCAGAATGTTGAAGTAAAGAAAACTTGTAATGTGAAAACGGTAGTTCTACCTACCATCATCTTTGTACTTTTGTGAATAGGAGGTGGACATAAACCTGATTCTCTTATTTTATTAAATGAAGCTTTAGGTTGATTTTTTTCTTTTTTAATTTATTTGTTTTATCTTTGGCTGTGCTGGGTCTTTATTGCAGTGCACGGGCTTCTCATTATGGTGGCTTCTCTTGTTTCAGAGCACAGGCTCTAGGCACATGGGCTTCAGTAGTTGCTGCGTTTGGGCTCAGTAGTCACAGCTCTCGGGCTCTAGAGCGCAGGCTCAGTGGTTGGTCCACGGGCTTAGTTGCTCTGTGGCATGTGGAATTTTCCCAGGTCAGGAGTCAAATGTGTCCCCAGCATTAACAGGCAGATTCTTATCTGCTCTATCACCAGGGTAGTCCAGCACATTCTCTTAAGCAGCCATAGTATCACACTAAAAAATTAACCAGAATCAAGTCAAGGTTTACCTGTTGTTTCTGGTTGCTTTTCTCTTGGTCCCTTTCAAAGCAAAACATTCTCTCCCCAGCCCTAGCCAACTTTTTTATTTCAGAATTTTGAATGAGCTAGTTTCTTATATTCTGTATCTGTCTGATAAGGTTATGTGACTACAAGAGATCTCCATTTATAAAGGTGTATTTTTCTCCTTTCAATTGTCAGGTAATCTGAGAGATGATACTTGGCATCAAGCAAGTATCTATCCTTCTACATTTACTCATTGGCCTACTTCTGTTAGACAGAAGAAAAGAGGACTTTTCTCTTATCAGTGTTTAAGAACCACCATAACTGAATGATCAAACTTAGAATCAGTAATAGAGGCACACATTGCCATTATGTGACTCCTGATGTCATTCATACAGTAAACTATACAGCATCACCTATTCTGTATTCTTATTGAAACATAATCTGGCTTTTAAACCTAAACTCCAGCTTAGTGCAAAGACAGTGCATGATCTCATGAAAGAAAAAAATAAGGAATAACTGATTAAAATACAAAATTGCATTTTTCATTGGATCCTACTTTAAATGAAAAATAATTCATCCTTTTAACCGAACAGTCTGTTTTCTGTTTTGTTTTTCAGAATGTTGAAGTAAAGAAAACTTGTAATGTGAAAACCGGTAGTTCTACCTACCATCATCTTTGTACTTTTGTGAATAGGGAGGTGGACATAAAGCAGGTGACTGACCTTTTTCATGACTCTCACTTTATTATTTCTCTGTCCATTGAGTTAAGTTATACATTCGTCCTACATATATTATTCTCAGATATCAAAATTTGAACAACTCAAAAAAAAATTGAACATCTCTACTAGCTATCTTAGGATAATAATGATTAAAAGTGGATTTTTCATCCTAGAAATACTTTTCTAGATCTAGACAATCAGATCTAGACAATGATATTGTTTGCTGTGAAATCTGGAAATGTCAGCAGACAAGCAGAAAAGATTTCCGTCCGTATGTCTAGGGTAGAACATGCAGAAGTAGCATATTTGATAATCACTGTTTTGTGCACTGCAGATTACAGTTCATGGGAAAGATTTTTAGAAACATGTTTTCTAAGTAGTCATCCTTGGGATTTCCAGTTTTTGTAAATTTCACATATCTTTTGAGTTCAGCTGTTAAAAATGAGATCTAGCAATTATTTCAACCAGATAATTTGTTTAAATTTTTTAGTTGCATTGACACAAATTTTAACCTTCTAAAATCTTGTTTTGACATTGAGCAGTCAGGTTAAATGGTAAAAAAAAAACCATCTGCCAATTCAGGAGATATGGATTTGATCTCTAGGTGGAGAAGATCCTCTGGAGAAGAAAATGGCAACCCACTCTAGTATTCTTGCCTAGAAAATTCCATGGACAGAGGAGCCTAGCAGGCTACAGTGCATGGGATTGCAAAGAGTTGGGCATGACTTAGTGATTAAACAGCAGTAGCAGCCATCAGATTAAAACTTGCTTGGCATGCCTAGTTTTTCTCTCTTTATTTTCTTGATATTTTTCATGTACCTCATTATATCTGGACTGAGTATTTATTATACACGTTGTGTGTTTTGAATTTTTTTCCTTCCTTTCAAATTTTAGTTTATCACAGTTGACATTACAGCTTTTAATTCATGATGTAAAGGGAATTTCTCTGGGGGCTCAGCTTGATCCAGGGGTCAGGAAGATCCCTGGAAAAGGAAATAGCAACCCACTCTAGTATTCTTGCCTAGGAAATTCCATAGTTAGAGGACCTTGGTGAGTACAGTCCATAGGGTCACAAAGAGTTGGACGCAATTGAGCATGCATGCATAATGTATGTGAGGAATTCCCAAATAACTTTTTTTTTCCCTAAAAACCTCATGACATAAATGAAATGTTGCTCCTAAAAATACTTTTTATTTTATACATTTTAATACACTAGATAACTTTATAGAGATTATAATTTGATTTAATCTGACTCTTATTTAGATTGCATAAATATTTATTAGCTCAAAATGGATGTGATATTTTTCATACATTTGTTTGGCCAGTGCACTCTCTCTCTTTTTTTTTTTTTTGCTGCACCGAGTGGCTTGTAGGATCTTAGGTCAATGACCAGGGACCCAGCCTACATCCCCTGCCAGTGGACTGCCAGAGAAGTCCCTACTTTTCCTCAGTTTGTTAACTGTCTGTCTCTTTACCTATTTATCTCACTATTTGAGAGTTATAAATATTTAAACTACATGGTTAATAGCTTTCATGGTGATTGTTTCATTGACTAATAGGGTATCAACATATAAAATATGTAAGATTTTTACTTAAAGAGTTATGTTTGAAATGCTTACCTGTATTTGAAAGTGAATATTTAGGTGTAATAGTAAGTCCAGGTTGTGTGCCCCTAGCACACAACACACACATTTTATATTTTTATGTTAATAAAATGGTGGCTCACTGTATACCACATAATCATGGATTATGTGCAAGTTCTAGGAAGCCAGAATTAAAGTAGGTGTTTTGGTGATTTGGCCTTCCTGAGGCTCAAGTCAAACAGCAGATTTTGGCTGAAAACCAAAGGCAAATCTTAGTGCTAATGGCTTTCGTGACCTTTGATGTTTGTGGTTTCTCAATTGCTAGCTTTACCTTTCAACACCGTTGTTTTAGTGGAATTTCTAACAAAATGTGATGGAGGAATGTATTTGGATGAGTAGAGTGTACTGTCCTTTAAAATGAACAACTAAAAGTAAAATAAAATAAAATAAAATGAACAACTTGTAAAACTTTCTGCTAAGTTTGCCTTTTTTGTACGTACGTGTTGTTGATAATTGTGGACATTTAAAAATATAACTTGAAACATATATATAACTGGTTCTCATTTAATTTCATATAAGTAGAAAAACATGATTTTAAGGTTGTTCTGTTTTTTAATTATCACTTTGTTTCATACTGTATTTAATTGTCGGAAATGTTATTGACTGACTGCTAGCCAGATCCTCATTTGGCTGCTGAAGAAGAAGCTAAAAGACTGGAAGAACTACAGAGACAAGCAACACAAGAGAAGATTGTACAGAGTGAGAAGGCACATGCACGGGGTTTCCAAGCAATGAAAAAGATCCATTTGGCTCAAGTAAGCATTTAATTCTGGCTGTGACCACTTGACTGATGGCCTTCATGCTGGCACTGTACAACTGAACCGATTGTGAACAATGTCAAAGGACAGAGAAAATATGGTCTCTGATTCTTGTCATTGCAAGTTTTCCAACTTGGTTTTACCTCCCTGTTTCAAATTCAGTTCCGGTGAAGCTGTTTTCATGTTTCTTCTAAAATTTGGACCGATGAGTATATTAAAATTTAATATTTTAATCAGCCTAAAAAGCCCAGGAAGAAATTAGTCACTTTTCTAATTTAATTATTTCAATTACATTTGTGCTCCATAGATTATAAGATTTGGTTCATTTAATATTTATTGAGCAAAGCACTTGTTGACTTTGCAGGATATTGATTCAAAACTAGTCACAATTCTTGCTGTCAAGGCGTTTTGACTTTGTTGGCAAAGGAAGGCTTTAGTGAATATTTAGTGTTAATAAAATGGTGGCTCACTGTATACCACATAATCATGGATTATGTGCAAGTTCTAGGAAGCCAGAATTAAAGTAGGTGTTTTGGTGATTTGGCCTTCCTGAGGCTCAAGTCAAACAGCAGATTTTGGCTGAAAACCAAAGGCAAATCTTAGTGCTAATGGCTTTCGTGACCTTTGATGTTTGTGGTTTCTCAATTGCTAGCTTTACCTTTCAACACCGTTGTTTTAGTGGAATTTCTAACAAAATGTGATGGAGGAATGTATTTGGATGAGTAGAGTGTACTGTCCTTTAAAATGAACAACTAAAAGTAAAATAAAATAAAATAAAATGAACAACTTGTAAAACTTTCTGCTAAGTTTGCCTTTTTTGTACGTACGTGTTGTTGATAATTGTGGACATTTAAAAATATAACTTGAAACATATATATAACTGGTTCTCATTTAATTTCATATAAGTAGAAAAACATGATTTTAAGGTTGTTCTGTTTTTTAATTATCACTTTGTTTCATACTGTATTTAATTGTCGGAAATGTTATTGACTGACTGCTAGCCAGATCCTCATTTGGCTGCTGAAGAAGAAGCTAAAAGACTGGAAGAACTACAGAGACAAGCAACACAAGAGAAGATTGTACAGAGTGAGAAGGCACATGCACGGGGTTTCCAAGCAATGAAAAAGATCCATTTGGCTCAAGTAAGCATTTAATTCTGGCTGTGACCACTTGACTGATGGCCTTCATGCTGGCACTGTACAACTGAACCGATTGTGAACAATGTCAAAGGACAGAGAAAATATGGTCTCTGATTCTTGTCATTGCAAGTTTTCCAACTTGGTTTTACCTCCCTGTTTCAAATTCAGTTCCGGTGAAGCTGTTTTCATGTTTCTTCTAAAATTTGGACCGATGAGTATATTAAAAATTTAATATTTTAATCAGCCTAAAAAGCCCAGGAAGAAATTAGTCACTTTTCTAATTTAATTATTTCAATTACATTTGTGCTCCATAGATTATAAGATTTGGTTCATTTAATATTTATTGAGCAAAGCACTTGTTGACTTTGCAGGATATTGATTCAAAACTAGTCACAATTCTTGCTGTCAAGGCGTTTTGACTTTGTTGCAGAGCTGTAAAATATGTATGGTGAAAACTGGCTTTGTAGTTATATCTGTCATGCTTATTGTTCAGTACTTACTCTTTTTATATATATATATATATAATATATATATATATAAAATATATATTATATATAAATATATATATAATATATAATATATATATATATATATATATGTATATACCCTTTATTTATTTACTTATTTGCCTGAACCGGGTCTTAATTGCATGTAAACTGTTAGTTGTGGCTTGTAGGGTCTAGTTCCTTGACCAAGGATTGACCCCAGGCCCCTTCCATTGGGAGCCAGAGTCTTAACTACTAGACTACCAGGGAAGTCCCCAGTTGTTTTTTATTGAAACAGCATAAAAATGATTCCTCTTCTTAGAAGTCTGAACTTTATTTTCTGAATTTGACTAATGCAGTTGGATGTTTTAAACACTATCTGAAGAATGAGTTTTTATGCACTTCTATGGGAGGAAATGGCAAGCTGCTCATCTTCTTGCCTGGAAAATTCCACCGACAGATGAGCCTGGCATGCTGCAGTCCATGAGGTCACAAAGAGTCGGACACGACCGAGTGATTGAGCACTGTGGGAATTAGATGCCTTAAAGTGTGTTAGTATAGTTTGAACTGAATTATGACCTTCTCCCTTAAATGTTTACTTTTTATAAACTGGGGCTTCCCTGGTGTCTCAGACAGTAAAGAATCTGCCTGTAGTGTGGGAGACCTAGGTCGAGAAGATTCAGAGAAGGGAATGGCAACCCACTCCAGTATTCATGCCTGGAGAATTCCATGGCCAGAGGCTATGGTCAGGTTATGGTTATAATAAGTGATAGTCATAACTTACCTGTAGTTTATAAAAACTAAAAAATGAAAATTAGGGGTAATAATTCAGACATTCAGTACTGTCTGTCTGAATTATTAACCCTAATTTTCATCTAAGTTTTAAGCCTACAAGGAAAAAAAAAAACATGAGAAGTAATTGTGAACTGAGCACATTCTTCCATACATCAGTAGTGTTTGGTGGTTAAGAAAGTGGAGTCCGTGGTCAGTCTTCTGGGGATTTTCCTCCCTTTTTCGCTACTTAGCAGTTTGGTCACAGGCATAGTGTGGCCTAACAGGAAATAGTTGTTAATATTGTGCTTGAACAAACAGTAAAATAGGGGATGCAACTGCAGTCCCTGTCTTCATGGTTTCTCCACTTTCCCTCCCTGTTAATGTTACAATCCAAAGTGCGTGACGCAGATGTTAATTAGTTCCCTCTGTTGTTTAAGAATCAAGAGAAACTAATGAGAGAGCTCCAGCAACTCCAGCAAGAGGACCTGGCGCGCAGGAGACAGATGGTGGCACGGATGCCACCACAGTTAGCTGAGCTTCCATACAGACGCAGTGAGATGAGAGAAGACTGGCAGAGAGAGCTAGAATTCGCCTTTGAAGACATGTACAATGCAGGCAGGAGTAAGATCTTTTCAGTAAACTTTCAACAATGCTATTAAACATTTTGGTTGAAAAATAAAAATTTGTCTTAATGAAGCAGTTTTAATTTTAAAATGAGTTCTCAAGTTGAAAGAGGCTCTCATATTTTAGACTTAAAACTGATGATCTTTAAGATTTTATGCTCTAGTTCTTTTTAGTCATTTTGGAATGGAAACATGTCTGTGTATTTCTTTATTGAGAGGTGAAAGGAGACCTGATTTTGCACCTTGAACCAGAGCCTCTGCCTGCTGTGACTGATCAGATCCAGGATGAAGAACTGGACCTTTCAATGGAACAAGAAAGTTCAGGGGAGACTGAACATCTTCCAGTGACGGAAGCTGAAACAATACATTCTAGTGAAACAGATGGTAAAAACTTCTGGCCTGAATATTGGCCATATTTCATGGGAAAAATTGTTAATTGTCAGAAGTTAGGAAAGTCTGGTCTAATTTAAGTGCAGACAATGCTAATACTAGTGGGAGTGAAGAGGGGAACAAACCTCAGGTTTTCATCACGAAAGATCATTTTCATATGCACAGGAGGAATGTCATACATAGATACAGATACAGACATATAATATGAACATTTTTAGATTACTTAAGCTACTGAGAAGTAATTGTGAACTGAGCACATTCTTCCATACATCAGTAGTGTTTGGTGGTTAAGAAAGTGGAGTCCGTGGTCAGTCTTCTGGGATTTTCCTCCTTTTTCGCTACTTAGCAGTTTGGTCACAGGCATAGTGTGGCCTAACAGGAAATAGTTGTTAATATTGTGCTTGAACAAACAGTAAAATAGGGGATGCAACTGCAGTCCCTGTCTTCATGGTTTCTCCACTTTCCCTCCCTGTTAATGTTACAATCCAAAGTGCGTGAAGATGTTAATTAGTTCCTCTGTTGTTTAAGAATCAAGAGAAACTAATGAGAGAGCTCCAGCAACTCCAGCAAGAGGACCTGGCGCGCAGGGAGACAGATGGTGGCACGGATGCCACCACAGTTAGCTGAGCTTCCATACAGACGCAGTGAGATGAGAGAAGACTGGCAGAGAGAGCTAGAATTCGCCTTTGAAGACATGTACAATGCAGGCAGGAGTAAGATCTTTTCAGTAAACTTTCAACAATGCTATTAAACATTTTGGTTGAAAAATAAAAATTTGTCTTAATGAAGCAGTTTTAATTTTAAAATGAGTTCTCAAGTTGAAAGAGGCTCTCATATTTTAGACTTAAAACTGATGATCTTTAAGATTTTATGCTCTAGTTCTTTTTAGTCATTTTGGAATGGAAACATGTCTGTGTATTTCTTTATTGAGAGGTGAAAGGAGACCTGATTTTGCACCTTGAACCAGAGCCTCTGCCTGCTGTGACTGATCAGATCCAGGATGAAGAACTGGACCTTTCAATGGAACAAGAAAGTTCAGGGGAGACTGAACATCTTCCAGTGACGGAAGCTGAAACAATACATTCTAGTGAAACAGATGGTAAAAACTTCTGGCCTGAATATTGGCCATATTTCATGGGAAAAATTGTTAATTGTCAGAAGTTAGGAAAGTCTGGTCTAATTTAAGTGCAGACAATGCTAATACTAGTGGGAGTGAAGAGGGGAACAAACCTCAGGTTTTCATCACGAAAGATCATTTTCATATGCACAGGAGGAATGTCATACATAGATACAGATACAGACATATAATATGAACATTTTTAGATTACTTAAGTTAGATGGCCAACTTTGAATTTATTTAAAAGGTCAACGTTTTGTTCTTGTTGTTTTGGACTATGATCAAATCACAAAAAATATCCTGTTGTGCTGCTAGGCACTTCATGTATAATGATGGACAACACAAACACAGGTCTCTTCTAAACTTCATCGCTGTCTCCACCTTCTGAATTTTTTCACTTGACATTGACTCACAATACGTTTTTCATCTTCTCTTGCCTACTGAAACCTTGTCCTTCTGTCTCCGTCATGTAAGTGATGATACCACATCTGTAGTAATCCAGGCCAGAGCCATGAGAGTATCAATACCTCTAAAAAGAATAGAAGTGTCTCTTACTCCACATCTCCTTAAAGACCAAATCCTGTTCCTTTTGACTTTTCTCCCTATACCTGTGAGTATTGCCTATGTTCAGACCACTCAGGCTTTTCATCTGCACCACACACTGTGGATAGGTAGTTCTTGGGGTCCCAGTTTTATGTGGGTCTCCTCTGAGACTCCTTGGGTGAGGGTTCTAGGCATTATCTCTGTCTCCGGTGTCCACACTGCTGTCTGAACAAAGTATAAGGTTGCTACGGTTTTGCATAAACTTCAGAAAATGGATTCAGAGCTAGAATGCCATAAATTCTGCTTTAAACTTCATTTCTGGCCTCTGCAGAATCTTATTTTCTTGCCAACCATATAGCACATGTTTTGAATGCTAGTCTTGCCCACAGATTAAGAAATATGCATTTTGTCATCATTTAGCAAGTGGAATAAACATCTTCCTGATACATTTTTAAGCTTATTGCATGCCTATCATTGAAAAATACAGTTGATCCATGAACAGTAAGAGTTTAGGGCCGCTGACCCGCTATGCAGTCCAAATTCTGCATATAACTTACAGTTGGCCCTCAGTTTGTAATAGGTGCTGAATAAGCATTGTTTTGTGTTTTTTTCCTTTTAGTTCCCTCAACAATAAAGACCCACCAGATTCCTTCAAAAATTCTTTTTAAAAAATTACTAAATAAGATCCGAAGCCAAAAAACTCTCTGGACAATTAAATCCATGTCTGAAGAGGAAAGTGAAACGACTACAGCTGTCAGTGAAACTGAAAGTAAAGCCTTGACAGTTGAATCAGGAGCAACTCTGAGTGAAGACAGGACATTATCCTCTGGGCAGGAACAAGGTAGTGCTCTCCAGTCTCATTTATAGAGGTCAAAAGGAAGAAAACGTTTTAAAGCCTAGAATGCTGCCACTTAAAGGCAATAAATGTTAGCAACTTTAGTGAATCTCCTTCCAAGGTATTTTCATTGTAGTCAGAATTATTCATGTATGTTCATGTGTGTGTGTGTTTCCCAATGAAACTGATGAACCAGAACTAACCACTTCTTTATGTTGAGGTGTTCAGGCTGTTTCTAATGTTTCTTCTTATTTTTCTGTGCTCTAATGTGCATCTTATTAGCAAAGTCTTTGTCCACATCTTTACTTATTTCCTTAGGAACAAAGGAAAAGAATTCCTAAAAGCATGTGAACATGGTAACAGCTTAGTATAATATTGTGTGTTTATTTTACATTCCCACGAGAGATTTGGTTTCTTGTTAATTTTTTAAAAATGTAGTTTTGATAGATAAATAGGCTAACTATATTTTCTTCTAGAAGTTACAAAAATCAAACCAATAATATTTCCTTAAATTATATACTAACAAATGGGAATCATGATTTAACTCTTTTTTTGATTTGTTCTGTTTCTTAAAGCTTCATGTTCTGGATTTTTTTTTTTTTAACTTGATTTTCCAGTTTATTTCATTTTTTCTTCTTCTGGGTTTTTTTTTTCTTTCTTTTTTTTTTTTAAATTTTGACCTCTTTTATTGGTCTTTATTTATTTTCATCTGTGTTTGTTCTTTGACTTGTGTGGGCCTCACATTGCAGTGGCCTCTTTCGTTGCAGAGCAACGGCCCTGGGCGCATGAGCTCCAGAGCACTGGCTTGTAATTGGACACACCGGTCCAGCCGTTTTGCGGCACATGGGATCTTCGCAGGCCAGGGATCGAATTGGCACCCCTTGCACTGCAAGGCAGACTCTTTACCCACCGAACCACCAGGGAAGCCCCTCTTCTGGATTTTTTTAAGAAAAAAATGTAATCAGATTTGTGTGGAAGTGTTTAACTGCCAGAAGTGACTTGTAGTTCTTATTTAAATATTTAAATCTTGGATTTGATCCTAAGTACTGCAGGAATCCTTCTGGAAATCCTGTCTTCGCTTGACCTCTTGCCACTGCTGTCTCTTGGTTTTCCTACTTCACTGACTCCTTCATGGTTTTCTTTGCTGCCTGTTTTCACCCCTACGACTACTAGTTATTGCCATCAGAACTTTATTTCTCAAATCTCATCTCTTTATTTATATTCATTATTTCTTTATTTGTATTTATTATATTCATCTCTTTATTTCTCATCTCATTTATTTCTCATCGCTTTATTTCTGAAATCTCAGTTAACGTTTGTTGAGTTAACTGACTACCTTAAAGCATAGAGGGGAAAGTTTGGAAGTCAGACATACATATGGTATTCAAACACAGGCATGGAAGAACTCTTAGTGGAAAGAATTTTGTGAACAAAGGGCTTATAAGACATCTGAGGGACTCCAGCATCTAGAAGATGGCTGGAGAAGGGGCAAAGAGTAAAAAGGAGTGAGAAGTAGGAAGGAGAGTATGGCATTGGCGTTTCATTCAAGGGAACACTTTCATTTTTAATCCATAAACAAGTTACTTTGGAAAGGCACTGTGTGATTAGGCTTTCTCTAGCCTTACTGGACTGCGTTCTTTCCCTTATCTGAACCAAGTGTTTTTTTAATCCTCACAGGGTCTTCAATACAGCTGATACATTTGGAAACATCTCCTGTAATTTCCCACTCTTTACCTGGTTGATTCCTCCTTACCTTGCAAATGTCCACTTAAATGCCATTTCCTAAGAGAAATCTCATCTGAGCTCTTAGTCTAATTCAGATTTATCTGAAATGCTCTTAACTATATAACCCCTTTTCTCTTATGTAGTACTTAGCACTGTTTCTAATTTTATAATTTTTTTCTAGGATAATTATATAATGTTCTGTCTGCCACCTACCCTGTAAAACCTCATCTGAGGCCTTTTCTTGTTGACCATGGTGCCTGTGCATGTATAGATAACTAGGTGCTGAATGGAGGAGTGTGTGACTGCTCCATGCAGAGCTTCTAGCTACCCTGATTTGACCAGAGTGTACTGCTTTAATTACCTTCTCTGCTCTGGTTTCATAAATAATAAAAATCCTAACATCCAAGTATGCCAGACATACACTTAAATTTCTTTAGCTTCTCTTTTTACCCTTTGGTGCCTTATCTACTCTATGCTTTTCTCCCTTTTAAGTCAGTTGTTCTTTGTTTTTTCCTTTTTGTTTACAATTTTAGCTTTACATCTTCTTGTATCTTCTCATGTTATGTTTTTGTACTAGGCTCGAGTTTACTAAATAAAATATGTGGTCATCTGGAAGGTGTCTAGATCTTAACTGAGACATTTAAGTGGACCAGTGTTAATCTGAATGTAAGTTTTTGTTACATTGTTCAGTTTTAATTTGACAATGATAATATGTTCATAATAATATATCTGTTACAGTTGTTGAAAGTGACATGCTGACAGTTGACTCTGGACCACTTACTAGTGAAGACAAACCACTTTCATTCAATACAGACTCTACAAAGGAACAAGGTGTATCTTTTTATCACATTTCTCAAATTAAACTTGCTTAATTCTTCATGTTTTTCCTAATAAAATTACATGTAATAAATGAACAACGGACATTATAATTGTGTCAAATTCTAAATTATGAAACTAATTTTTGCTTTAGTGGTTCTCTCAGAAATGAAAACCACTCAGCCTACCACAGCAGTGCCGAAGAGCTCAATTCTACTTCATCCTCAGGAAGAAGCAGTCAGAATTAGAATGGCAGCAAGGCAGAAACAGGTAATTTGAAATGTTTTTATTTTTAAAAGTCTTTTTTCCTGAGTACTATAATTTTGTTTGACCAGTGGGGTTTGTCTTAAAGTCTGGCTATTTTTGATACGATTTCTTCTACTCTATCTTACACATTCATTTGGTAAAGGCAGAGATTGTCTTTAATAAAAAGTCAAGGGCTTCCCTGGTGGTCCAGTGGGTAAAGAGTCTGCTTTGCAGTGCAAGTGGCGCCGGTTTGACCCCTGTTCTGGGAAGATCCCACGTGCCACAGAGCGATTGGGCTGGTGTGTCCAATTACGAGCCAGCGCTCTGGAGCTCATACGCCCAGAGCCGTTGCTCTGCAATGAGAGAGGCCACTGCAGTGGGAGGCTCATGCCAAAGAATAAAGGTGGATGAAAAATAAATAAATAAAAACCAATAAAGAGGTTAAAATAAAAAAAAAAATTTTTAATAAAATTTTTTTTTTAAGTCAATATACCCTACATACTTTCTTGCACAATGCCTTATACATAGTAAGTACTCAATATATATTTGTTGAATAAATGAATCCCTGTTATAATATTAAATATTTGAGCTTTGTGATCCCAGAAGTGTTTTTTGAAAAGCTGTATTTCAAAGAGAAATTTAAAATTCAAAGTCTGTATGTATAACATTGTTCAGTTTTAATTTGACAATGATAATATGTTCATAATAATATATCTGTTACAGTTGTTGAAAGTGACATGCTGACAGTTGACTCTGGACCACTTACTAGTGAAGACAAACCACTTTCATTCAATACAGACTCTACAAAGGAACAAGGTGTATCTTTTTATCACATTTCTCAAATTAAACTTGCTTAATTCTTCATGTTTTTCCTAATAAAATTACATGTAATAAATGAACAACGGACATTATAATTGTGTCAAATTCTAAATTATGAAACTAATTTTTGCTTTAGTGGTTCTCTCAGAAATGAAAACCACTCAGCCTACCACAGCAGTGCCGAAGAGCTCAATTCTACTTCATCCTCAGGAAGAAGCAGTCAGAATTAGAATGGCAGCAAGGCAGAAACAGGTAATTTGAAATGTTTTTATTTTTAAAAGTCTTTTTTCCTGAGTACTATAATTTTGTTTGACCAGTGGGGTTTGTCTTAAAGTCTGGCTATTTTTGATACGATTTCTTCTACTCTATCTTACACATTCATTTGGTAAAGGCAGAGATTGTCTTTAATAAAAAGTCAAGGGCTTCCCTGGTGGTCCAGTGGGTAAAGAGTCTGCTTTGCAGTGCAAGTGGCGCCGGTTTGACCCCTGTTCTGGGAAGATCCCACGTGCCACAGAGCGATTGGGCTGGTGTGTCCAATTACGAGCCAGCGCTCTGGAGCTCATACGCCCAGAGCCGTTGCTCTGCAATGAGAGAGGCCACTGCAGTGGGAGGCTCATGCCAAAGAATAAAGGTGGATGAAAAATAAATAAATAAAAACCAATAAAAGAGGCCAAAAATAAAAAAAAAAATTTTTAATAAAATTTTTTTTTTAAGTCAATATACCCTACATACTTTCTTGCACAATGCCTTATACATAGTAAGTACTCAATATATATTTGTTGAATAAATGAATCCCTGTTATAATATTAAATATTTGAGCTTTGTGATCCCAGAAGTGTTTTTTGAAAAGCTGTATTTCAAAGAGAAATTTAAAATTCAAAGTCTGTATGTATAACATTGGTCATTTGTATACTTTAATGAAAAATTTTTCTTAACACAAGTTACCTCTAAAGAGACTAATTGTTAACTGATCCCATCAGTGTATAGTCAGTCATAGCTTTTACAAAAATATAGCTGAGGGATGACAATCTTATGAGCCAGTATTTCTTCTCAGACAAATGTTTTCTAATCTGTGTTACAAAGCAGTATCATTTAATGGATTTTCCACAGTAATGGAAATGTTCCGTATTCATATCTAGTATGGTAACTGCTACCTCTGTGGGCTGGTGAATATTTGAAATATGAGTAGCACAACTGAAAAACTGAATTTTAAATTTTGTTTTGGGTTGATTTAAGCATTAATAGTCATATGTAGCTAGTGACTACTATATAGAAGAAAGATAACGATGGAAACTCAGCTGTAGCCACTCTTGGCTAATCAGGAATAGGTAGCATCGTAGTGAGACATTTTTAATTTTGAAAATTAGATCATTCTTCATTATTTCTACTACAAGTGTGCCTCTTTTTTTTTTTTTTTTTTTAAATTTTGGCCTCTTTTATTGCTCTTTCATTTATTTATTTTCATCCATCTTCATTCCTCAGCCTGTGTGGGCCTCCCATTGCTGTGGCCTCTCTTGTTGCAGAGCACTGACTCTGGGCGCATGCGCTCCAGAGCGCCGGCTCATAACTGGACACACAGATCCAGCCACTTTGTGGCACGTGGGATCTTCCCGGGCCAGGGATCGAACCAGTGACCCCGGCACTGCAAGGCGGACTCTTTACCCACTGGACCACCAGGGAAGCCCACAAGTGTGCCTCTTAAACTTCACATAGATTTCCTTTTCTGTTTATCAGTGTTTCTTGTGTATGTTTCAAGACTACTAGGGTTGAATTTAACAGGCAAAATCTTTCAGTTACTTTAACTTATGTTTTTATTTCTTGGCGGGGGGGGTCTGTGTGTGTGTTGGTATAATTTTAGAGTTTGTCATCCCTCTTGCATTGTTGTCTGTTTCATGCCTGACAGCAAAGAGTGAGTGTTGCTCACTGTACTACTGTTTAGCTTCTAGATAACTGCATCCTTTTATGAATATACCTAAGAAATGAAAGTGTTGTGGGAGGTCTTGGTATTTAATAACTTAGGCATCATTCTTACCGAGAACAAGGTAGAATTAAAGATGTGAACACAGAATTTGCTACTTCTCTGGAGGTGGTGCGTGCTTTAGTGGTAATCAAGGTTTCCCTGTACTCCCAGGAAACAGAAATAGTTAATATATTTATTTTTCTTTCTCTCCCTCTTCCCATCTCTCACTCCCTTTCTCCCTTTGGCAGTGGCAGTAACATAAAATATCATCACTGTTCTTCTTGGATAATTGGTAGTGTTGGAGATACGACCTATTTCTTTTCATTGTAATGCATATAAAGTTTTCTTTTGGTATTAGTTTGTTGTTAATAGATCAATAGTATTTTTGTTACTTAGATAATGGAAATAGAAGAACAGAAGCAAAAACAGTTGGATTTACTTGAACAAATTGAACAACAAAAGTTAAGATTAGAAACTGATTGCTTTAGAGCCCAGCTGGAAGAAGAAAAAAGAAAAAAAACTCAACAGACTCAGGTAGGATGCAAAAAATCTCATCCCTGTATATGCTGTTGGGGGATAAGAACAATCTTAGCATTCAGAAAGGTAAAATGCATTTCTATTTTGTATTTTTTTTAAAATAATTTGTATATATAGATGTACATTATATATAGAGAGAGATAAGTTTATACAAACCTAATGACTTTCATCTTTCAGTTCTAGACAGTGCTAATACAAGTGCCCATGACTTGTATGTAGTGTGTAGGTTGAGCTCTTGGACTTACTTGACACTCTTACACGAAGAGTGATAGATTACCTCATTGCTTAACAATGGAAGTGCCAGTCTTTTTTATAAAAAATAAATAAAGCTGTGTGGAAGTTTATAGACTAGAGCTTATGTAAAATAACTGTAATGCTTATTTCTGGAATTGCCTTTTCATTAGTGGCTTTGTCTTGGACCAGGTCAGCACTGCTCCAGCACCATGCATCATACGTTCTGATGACGACAGTCACAGGCAGATGATTCGTATTTATCAACAACAGCTATTACAGCAAAACAGGTACTGCTCGGGATACAGGTTATATGTGATACTGTGTGGCTACATTTTCAGGGTTTATTATTTGGTTTATATGAAGATCTTACCAGGATTCCCTTTAGAACTATGGCATATAGATTTCTCAGAGGGCAATGTTAATAACATGTTTCCATTTCTGCCTTGATTATGGCCACCCCTAGATTGAATGTAATGTGTAAACATTTGAGAATATGGGGCATTTTTGTTTTCACCCAAAAAGAATAACACTTGTTTGTTTTGGGTAGGTTTCACAAGCAGTCTGTTGAAACAGCCAGGAAGCGATTACTCGAATATCAGACAATGTTAAAAGAAAAGTACCCATCCATGTCAGCTACAACAGTGACACCTGGTTCTGTTCCATCAGTGCCACCACAGAAATCTGAAAGACCCGGTGTTACATCAGAATATGAGGATCAAGGTCAGAGACCCACGTTGAGTCCTAACAAACAACCTATACAACCCATACAGATCTCCAAAGTAGAGCAAGATTTTCAGGTTTCAAGACAAAATCGCTTCCCGCAAAGACAGGTAGAAGCCACTGAAACATTAATCACTTCAGATGTTTTAGCCAAGCAAGCTTTGGAATCACAAGAACAGCCAGAGCCACTCTCACAGGCTGAAGTACAGCAGAGAGACTACAGATTGGTCGCTAAAGACTCTCAGGCGCCTTTGAGGGCTTCGTCACATGATAAGCCACTGATAGCACAGGATGCTAGAGAGAGAGCAGAAGCATCTGGGGCCACAACTTTTCAAACTTTAGACTCTGAGCAAATGTTCTCAGAGAACAAAGAAAATGTATCTTCTAAGTTAATTGAACCTTCTTCATTCCTACCATTGGTAGCTGAGCATTCTTTTAGTTCTCTGCCTACTGAAGTTGAGTCTGGAAAAATCCAGGAACCCTTTTCAACTCTGAGCAAAGGTGTAGTTTCTGTAAGTCATTCTGTAGTGGGCCAAACACAGCATAAGTCTTTGCCATTCTCAGAAAATATCATAGCCCAGCAAAGTAATTTGAAGGCTCTCCAAGAACAGTTAGACCTACAGAAGGAAGTTCTTCGGACAAGAAAGAAAGCTCAGGAACAGTTGCTTCTGTGCAAACAGAGAGAGTTGGAAGGGCAAACTGGCCTTTCTATATTCCTTCCATTAGTATCTCTGGATTCACTTGCTTCACTGCCTACAGCCCAGGCTGAGTCAAGGAGAATCCAGGAATCTTCTCCAACCAGGAAAGAGACTGCAGTTTCCTCAGGCCTTCCTGGAATCCCACAACTTCAGGATAGGCTTAATTATTTTAAATTTCTCCAAGAACAGTTAAATATTCAGAGGGACAGCCTTCAGGCTAGGCGGGAAGCCCAGGAAGTATTATGTGTACATAAACAGAATAAATTGGATGGGAGAGAATGGGCTGTACAGCCTGAGTGCCCTTCTCTCCCCCAAGTAGCTCCGCATTCCTTTACTTCACTACTTTCCTCTGGTCCTCAGTGCCACCACAGAAATCTGAAAGACCGGTGTTACATCAGAATATGAGGATCAAGGTCAGAGACCCACGTTGAGTCCTAACAAACAACCTATACAACCCATACAGATCTCCAAAGTAGAGCAAGATTTTCAGGTTTCAAGACAAAATCGCTTCCCGCAAAGACAGGTAGAAGCCACTGAAACATTAATCACTTCAGATGTTTTAGCCAAGCAAGCTTTGGAATCACAAGAACAGCCAGAGCCACTCTCACAGGCTGAAGTACAGCAGAGAGACTACAGATTGGTCGCTAAAGACTCTCAGGCGCCTTTGAGGGCTTCGTCACATGATAAGCCACTGATAGCACAGGATGCTAGAGAGAGAGCAGAAGCATCTGGGGCCACAACTTTTCAAACTTTAGACTCTGAGCAAATGTTCTCAGAGAACAAAGAAAATGTATCTTCTAAGTTAATTGAACCTTCTTCATTCCTACCATTGGTAGCTGAGCATTCTTTTAGTTCTCTGCCTACTGAAGTTGAGTCTGGAAAAATCCAGGAACCCTTTTCAACTCTGAGCAAAGGTGTAGTTTCTGTAAGTCATTCTGTAGTGGGCCAAACACAGCATAA
The DNA here is from genome assembly GCA_022376925.1 of Tragulus kanchil. NCBI lineage: Eukaryota > Metazoa > Chordata > Mammalia > Artiodactyla > Tragulidae > Tragulus > Tragulus kanchil. The sequence goes on from JAIOJX010000006.1 coordinate 99,217,943, forward strand.
GTCTTTGCCATTCTCAGAAAATATCATAGCCCAGCAAAGTAATTTGAAGGCTCTCCAAGAACAGTTAGACCTACAGAAGGAAGTTCTTCGGACAAGAAAGAAAGCTCAGGAACAGTTGCTTCTGTGCAAACAGAGAGAGTTGGAAGGGCAAACTGGCCTTTCTATATTCCTTCCATTAGTATCTCTGGATTCACTTGCTTCACTGCCTACAGCCCAGGCTGAGTCAAGGAGAATCCAGGAATCTTCTCCAACCAGGAAAGAGACTGCAGTTTCCTCAGGCCTTCCTGGAATCCCACAACTTCAGGATAGGCTTAATTATTTTAAATTTCTCCAAGAACAGTTAAATATTCAGAGGGACAGCCTTCAGGCTAGGCGGGAAGCCCAGGAAGTATTATGTGTACATAAACAGAATAAATTGGATGGGAGAGAATGGGCTGTACAGCCTGAGTGCCCTTCTCTCCCCCAAGTAGCTCCGCATTCCTTTACTTCACTACTTTCCTCTGGTCCTCAGTCTGGAAAAATCCAGGAGCAATATTCATCTGAGACTGAGAAGGAACTTTTCTCTATCCAGTCTGAAATCACCACACCTCAGCATGGGTTTTCAAGTTTCCCACAGCAGTTCCAACCTTTGCACAATCATTTGAAGCTGCTCCAAGAACAGCTGATTACACAGAGGGATGCTATCCAGGCCAGGCATGAAGCCCAGGCGGAACTACTGTCACACAGACAAAGGGATTTGGAAGATGCTAAGTCCGTGCAGATGAGTTCTTCATTCCCACCAGTGGTCCTTCAGCATTCAGTTGCCTCCCAAGTTCCTCCTAAAACTGAGCCTAGAAAAATTCAGAACTTTAATTTCTCTGAGGATAATAGTACTCCCTCAAGTCGTTTGGTAATGCCGGCATTTCAGGATGAGTCTCTTAGTTTCCCACAGTGTAGTCTGCCACAGCAGGAACATACAACAGCCCTCCAAGGTCAGTCACACATGCAGAGGATAATACTTGGCGATAAACAAGAAAGTCAGGAATTTGTACACAAACAAAGTGAATTAGAAAAACTTTTTCCTTCTGATCAGACTGGCACCTCTTTGTCTCAGGGAGCTGAATCTGAAAGATGCCAGGAATACATGTCATTCAGGAGTGACAGTACAGTTCCCTTGAGCCATTGGAAGATCCCACAATCTCAGGGAGGACTTCTAGGATTTTTACAACACACACAATCTCTACATGGTAATTTGGAAGGACGGCAAGAATGGTTGGACAGAGAAGAGGAGGCCCTTCGATTCAGCCAGAAAACCCAAGGGAATGTGTCTTCTGAACAGACTGGCCCCTCGTTCACACCTCAGTTAGGAGAGCTCTCTCTTACTTCATTGCCTTCTACTGAATCTCGGGAACTTCTTTCAGCAGAGACTGAGGGTAGACCTCCTTCAGGCCATTTTCAGATCCCAGCATTGCAGGATAGGCTTTGGAAGATATCCCAGCTTATCCAACCTCAGCAAGATAACCTAAAGGCACTCCAAGAACAGTTAGCTACACAGAGGGAAGCCATCATTCAGTCTCGACAGGAAGCTGAGCAAGGATTTCTTTTGCACAAACAGGGTGAGTGGAAGGGAAGAGTGTCTCCTGAGCAGGTTGGCACCTCTTCCTTCCTACCACAAGTAGTACAGCCTTTTGCTCCGTTACCTCTTGGTGAAGCTTATAGACTCCAAGAACCTTGTTCAACTAAGAGTGATAATACAGTCTCCTCAGGTGTTTCTGACTTACCAAGGTTCCCTGATAGGCTTTTAGGTTTACCACAAACTGTTTTATCACAGCAGGTTTATCCAGTCACATTTCAGCAGGAACACTTGCATGCACAGACAGATTGCCTTCCATGTAGCGAGAAAACCCAGAAAGAGTTGGCTTTGCTCAAACAATATGAATTTGAGGGAAAGTCATCTGAGCATGTTCTCCGACCTCACCATGGTGATTTGAAGGCATATCAACAGCAGTTAGATACACAGAGGGAAGTCCGGCAAGAATTGCCTTTGCAAACACTAAATAAATTGGAGAAAGGGGTCTCAGCTGAGCAAACTAGTGCCTCTTCATCCTTATTGCACATGGCACCGCCTGTTGCTAACTCTGAAGGAATCCTCAAGTCCTTTCCAGCCAGAGATGACCAGGCTGTTTCCTCAAGTCATCCTGAGAGCCCAAGATCTCAGGAGGAGCTTTTGAGTTTATCCCAGGCTGTTCTGCCTCAGCAAGACCTTGTGTCAGCACAAGGCTTGCAGACAGTCTTCTAGGATTTTTACAACACACACAATCTCTACATGGTAATTTGGAAGGACGGCAAGAATGGTTGGACAGAGAAGAGGAGGCCCTTCGATTCAGCCAGAAAACCCAAGGGAATGTGTCTTCTGAACAGACTGGCCCCTCGTTCACACCTCAGTTAGGAGAGCTCTCTCTTACTTCATTGCCTTCTACTGAATCTCGGGAACTTCTTTCAGCAGAGACTGAGGGTAGACCTCCTTCAGGCCATTTTCAGATCCCAGCATTGCAGGATAGGCTTTGGAAGATATCCCAGCTTATCCAACCTCAGCAAGATAACCTAAAGGCACTCCAAGAACAGTTAGCTACACAGAGGGAAGCCATCATTCAGTCTCGACAGGAAGCTGAGCAAGGATTTCTTTTGCACAAACAGGGTGAGTGGAAGGGAAGAGTGTCTCCTGAGCAGGTTGGCACCTCTTCCTTCCTACCACAAGTAGTACAGCCTTTTGCTCCGTTACCTCTTGGTGAAGCTTATAGACTCCAAGAACCTTGTTCAACTAAGAGTGATAATACAGTCTCCTCAGGTGTTTCTGACTTACCAAGGTTCCCTGATAGGCTTTTAGGTTTACCACAAACTGTTTTATCACAGCAGGTTTATCCAGTCACATTTCAGCAGGAACACTTGCATGCACAGACAGATTGCCTTCCATGTAGCGAGAAAACCCAGAAAGAGTTGGCTTTGCTCAAACAATATGAATTTGAGGGAAAGTCATCTGAGCATGTTCTCCGACCTCACCATGGTGATTTGAAGGCATATCAACAGCAGTTAGATACACAGAGGGAAGTCCGGCAAGAATTGCCTTTGCAAACACTAAATAAATTGGAGAAAGGGGTCTCAGCTGAGCAAACTAGTGCCTCTTCATCCTTATTGCACATGGCACCGCCTGTTGCTAACTCTGAAGGAATCCTCAAGTCCTTTCCAGCCAGAGATGACCAGGCTGTTTCCTCAAGTCATCCTGAGAGCCCAAGATCTCAGGAGGAGCTTTTGAGTTTATCCCAGGCTGTTCTGCCTCAGCAAGACCTTGTGTCAGCACAGTTAGGCTTGCAGAGGGAAGTGCTACATTTCCGTGAAAAAGCCCAGGAAGAACTGCCTGTGAGCAAGCAAACAAAGCTGAGTGCAGGTGACTCTTCTGAGCAGCCTGTTCTCTCTCGGTGTCTACCCAAGGAAAGAGAACGTTCGCTTATTCTACTGCCTTCTGAAGTAAAATCTCAAAACATTTCTGAATTGTATTCAGGCAGGAGTGAACATGCAGCTCCCTCAAGTGCTTCTGTGAGCCCAAGACTTCAAGATAGAATTTTGAGTTTTTCACAGCCCTACTTAGTTCAGCAAGATAATCTGGAAGCAGTTCAGAAGCAGTTGGAGCTACAAAAAGAAGTTCTGCATTTTAGTCAGAAAGCCCAAGAAGTATTGCTTGTACAGAGACAAACAGCACTGCAGCAGCAGATAGAGAAACATCAGGAGACTTTGAAGGATTTCTTCAAAGACGGTCAGGTGTGTATTAAACTTGAGTAAATATCGGCAGTAACCCAGTGCCTTGGGTGACTCAGCAAAGCTATTATTTGTCTTAATCCTGGGTGGAAATAAGTTTTCATTTACTAAGAATAAGTGGTTTGACTTTAACTGTGCTTTAATTTTCTACCATAAGCTAAGTGGAAATTAAAACAAAGATCGATCTGCCTTGCATGGTATGTATGGGGTTACTTGAAACCCAGCTAATTTTAGCCAGTAGTTTGATACAACCAAATGCAAACATCATTAAAAGTGTAGGCTGTGTTTTGAAAGTCATCTGAGCATGTTCTCCGACCTCACCATGGTGATTTGAAGGCATATCAACAGCAGTTAGATACACAGAGGGAAGTCCGGCAAGAATTGCCTTTGCAAACACTAAATAAATTGGAGAAAGGGGTCTCAGCTGAGCAAACTAGTGCCTCTTCATCCTTATTGCACATGGCACCGCCTGTTGCTAACTCTGAAGGAATCCTCAAGTCCTTTCCAGCCAGAGATGACCAGGCTGTTTCCTCAAGTCATCCTGAGAGCCCAAGATCTCAGGAGGAGCTTTTGAGTTTATCCCAGGCTGTTCTGCCTCAGCAAGACCTTGTGTCAGCACAGTTAGGCTTGCAGAGGGAAGTGCTACATTTCCGTGAAAAAGCCCAGGAAGAACTGCCTGTGAGCAAGCAAACAAAGCTGAGTGCAGGTGACTCTTCTGAGCAGCCTGTTCTCTCTCGGTGTCTACCCAAGGAAAGAGAACGTTCGCTTATTCTACTGCCTTCTGAAGTAAAATCTCAAAACATTTCTGAATTGTATTCAGGCAGGAGTGAACATGCAGCTCCCTCAAGTGCTTCTGTGAGCCCAAGACTTCAAGATAGAATTTTGAGTTTTTCACAGCCCTACTTAGTTCAGCAAGATAATCTGGAAGCAGTTCAGAAGCAGTTGGAGCTACAAAAAGAAGTTCTGCATTTTAGTCAGAAAGCCCAAGAAGTATTGCTTGTACAGAGACAAACAGCACTGCAGCAGCAGATAGAAAACATCAGGAGACTTTGAAGGATTTCTTCAAAGACGGTCAGGTGTGTATTAAACTTGAGTAAATATCGGCAGTAACCCAGTGCCTTGGGTGACTCAGCAAAGCTATTATTTGTCTTAATCCTGGGTGGAAATAAGTTTTCATTTACTAAGAATAAGTGGTTTGACTTTAACTGTGCTTTAATTTTCTACCATAAGCTAAGTGGAAATTAAAACAAAGATCGATCTGCCTTGCATGGTATGTATGGGGTTACTTGAAACCCAGCTAATTTTAGCCAGTAGTTTGATACAACCAAATGCAAACATCATTAAAAGTGTAGGCTGTGTTTTGATGTTTTGTTATAAAGAATTTTGAGCTTACCATAAGATTCAGCTGTAAAATAACTAGTTGGCAGAATTTCTCTTGTGCTTTCTCTGTAGCTTTGTTGACATTTGTATAGAATCAAAATGAGTACCTTCTGTTTGCTCAAGTGATAGTTACAACACCTGTTATAAAAGTGGTGTGATTTTGGGCTAATGGACAGCTGGACCTGCTGTTAAGAGACTGTTGAGAGGACTCTGGGGTGGTCATTCAGATGATTCTTCATAGTTTTCCTGTATAAGAGACAGTATATTCCCCTATGTATGAATGTGTCCATTTTATTTTAAAGACCATTTTCTAAATTTATGAATTAGCCTGAACAGAATTCTATAAAACCTCTGATGCTCGGAAGAAACTTGAGTTAAGTTCATGAGAATTTGAGTTCTGGGGATGCTCAATTACAATAATCTCAAAAGGTGCAGTGGAGGCTGTTTTTAAGGTTCAAGGCTGTGGCTGGTTGTACTTTTCAGTGGAATTATTTCCCTTTCAGTATTAGAAGTACTCATTTTTTTATCTATAGATAAAATTGTAATAATGTGGTTGATGGAGCTGTTCGCTTGAGGGTGCAGTTGAAGAGAGATAAAAATCTGACAGCTTCTTCCCATCATCCTTCATCCCGTGTCATTCTCATCCTCATCTACTTTTTTAGACAAGTAAATGCACAGATGAAAATGATTTTGAAACGCAGAAGTTCAGAGAATGGCTTCCTCATCTCCAAGATCAAGCCAAACACGATCAGAAAAACCTTGGTCCTGCAGACAAGAGCAGCTGGGGTGATCATCAGCTTCTTTCAGAAGGTAGTCATTCCAAGCCAAGTGGAGATTTATTAATTGCATTCTGTTGTACTCATTATCCTGATAATGTTTCTTTCCTTTCACCTGCAAATTGGCTAGTTGAAGTTTGTTGTGTTAACAGATTTGTATTGTGCCTGACTTTGACTTGATAGGTATACATCTGGACAAAGAACTGGATAGGAAATCCTCAAAACCACCTGTAGCCAAAGTCAGAGGTGGATTGGACTTGAACCAACATGAACTTAGTGCCATCCAAGAGGTAGAGTCACCAACAAGTGGCAGAACTTCTATATTAGGTAAGCAGATAGTTTGATAAAATATGATTTCTCTTGTGCTTTCTCTGTACATTTGTATAGAATCAAAATGAGTACCTTCTGTTTGCTCAAGTGATAGTTACAACACCTGTTATAAAAGTGGTGTGATTTTGGGCTAATGGACAGCTGGACCTGCTGTTAAGAGACTGTTGAGAGGACTCTGGGGTGGTCATTCAGATGATTCTTCATAGTTTTCCTGTATAAGAGACAGTATATTCCCCTATGTATGAATGTGTCCATTTTATTTTAAAGACCATTTTCTAAATTTATGAATTAGCCTGAACAGAATTCTATAAAACCTCTGATGCTCGGAAGAAACTTGAGTTAAGTTCATGAGAATTTGAGTTCTGGGGATGCTCAATTACAATAATCTCAAAAGGTGCAGTGGAGGCTGTTTTTAAGGTTCAAGGCTGTGGCTGGTTGTACTTTTCAGTGGAATTATTTCCCTTTCAGTATTAGAAGTACTCATTTTTTTATCTATAGATAAAATTGTAATAATGTGGTTGATGGAGCTGTTCGCTTGAGGGTGCAGTTGAAGAGAGATAAAAATCTGACAGCTTCTTCCCATCATCCTTCATCCCGTGTCATTCTCATCCTCATCTACTTTTTTAGACAAGTAAATGCACAGATGAAAATGATTTTGAAACGCAGAAGTTCAGAGAATGGCTTCCTCATCTCCAAGATCAAGCCAAACACGATCAGAAAAACCTTGGTCCTGCAGACAAGAGCAGCTGGGGTGATCATCAGCTTCTTTCAGAAGGTAGTCATTCCAAGCCAAGTGGAGATTTATTAATTGCATTCTGTTGTACTCATTATCCTGATAATGTTTCTTTCCTTTCACCTGCAAATTGGCTAGTTGAAGTTTGTTGTGTTAACAGATTTGTATTGTGCCTGACTTTGACTTGATAGGTATACATCTGGACAAAGAACTGGATAGGAAATCCTCAAAACCACCTGTAGCCAAAGTCAGAGGTGGATTGGACTTGAACCAACATGAACTTAGTGCCATCCAAGAGGTAGAGTCACCAACAAGTGGCAGAACTTCTATATTAGGTAAGCAGATAGTTTGATAAAATATGATTTTTTCACAGTTTGCCAGTTTTCTACAGTTTTTTCAGGATGCTAAATATTCTGTGGCTGTTGAAGAAATTGAAAACTGTGAGTACTCATGAAGGGGGAAAAGTGGTTTATATAAACAGTATTTAAAATGTGGACTTAAAAGAAATACGTCATTAGGTAACTAGTTTCTTTGTATATGGGGAAAAGCAACTTATGGTAGACAGAAGTCTTTTGCTCTCCTTACTCTGACACTCTTGCTTCCCTGTTTCCTCCCTAAACCTGTTTCTTTAGGATGTAACTCATTTTTTTCTCTTTTCCTGTGTTGCTCTTTCCCCTCAGTACCTTCACTACTCTTTTCTAGTATCTTTCAAAGGATAATTATGGTACGTAAAATCTTGGCTATAAGAACTGTTAGAACATGTATATTTCCTCACTGTACTTCTTCCAAGATCCAGTTATCTAGAAAAATTTCTTCTGGTGATCCTTAATTAAAGCCCTATTTTCATTTTATAATGAAATATAGGAGCCTGAAAGAACAGAAACCTAAAATATTCAGTATAGGTACTATTTTGCATCTGCGAAAGAAGAGCAAGATGCTTTGAAAAGAAACTCTGAGTTATACTGTTCTTCCAATTTTCTTATATGTAGTTTCTTTTGGCTTTATGTTATGAGAGCATTTTCTCAGCCTTTTCTTCCAACATTTCTTAGGAATTTGTATTTGGATCACAAAGTGCAGTTTCTAAAAGCTTCCCCTCTTTTCTGGTTTTTTTTCCTTGCATAGAATCTTGCTCTTGTTTCATGGATGCAAAATAACTACCTACACTGAATATTTATAGGTTTTTGTTTGTTCAGGTTCCCGTATTTTCTCTGTCTAGGTTTTTCTCTTTTTTTTCTTTTTTCCTCTGAAGTTTTAGAATTTTTAAAGTCTAAAATCTTGAATATTGAGTGGAACACTGAATGGCTAATTGGAATTCTATAGGTAGGGACTTTTGAGGGGGAGGGCAGGTTGGGGAGGGAGGGGCTGGGCGGGCCACTTCTATTGATCTTTCATTTATCTATTTTCATCCATCTTTTTTCTTTGGCCCGTGTGGGCCTCTGTTGTCGCAGAGCGCTGGCTGTGGGCACATGCGCTCCAGAGCTCTGGCTCAGTAATTGGACACCGGTCCAGCCGCTCCGCCGCACGTGGGACCTTCCCAGGCCAGGGATCGAACCGGTGCCCCTTGCACTGCAAGGCAGTGTCCTTACCCACTGGACCACCAGGGAAGCCCAGATGGGGACTTTTATTTACTTTTGAATTTCATTGGGAAAGGTGGCTTTTCATTGAGGACCCTCAGCTTAGTACCTATGGTTCTTTTCCTTGACCAGTTTACAGTTTAATTTCTTCAAAGAGACATCCTCCAAGTTTGATACAAACCTAGCTGTTGGTGCTGTGGAGGCAGACCTGAGGGATCTGAGTCAAGGGTGCAGACTTTAACACCCCTGATTTCCTTGTGGCATTCTTTCTCTTCCCTCCATCCTTGCCCGTTTCTGTGCCTGATCCCCCTAAGTTCAAAGTGTAATTGTAGCCAAGTGGTTAAGTGGACAGTTTAGAAATCCATTGGGATTTCCCCACACAGGTTTGAATCCTGTCAGCTATGGCACCTTTCGCCTTGAATCCTTTGACACTTTTCCAGTTTGAGAATCTGCCATAAATTTGATCGCAGAATGTATAGGATTCCATTTCTCCAGAGAATAAACCTTTAGTCTTCTCTGGGAATGAAAGACAGGCATCCCAAGTGATGGGGGGAGGGGTCTTTTCCAAGTACATGTTTTTAAACATTGTTTTCAGTTCCCTGATACCTTCATTTTGTAAATACATTTTGCCTCTGATTCCCACGTTTTTCTGGAGTTGCGCAAATAAATTAGCTTCTGCTTCTGAATATCTCCCCCTCTTTGATCCTAAGTGTTTATTTTACTTATGAAAATAAATACTTTGAAAATCACCCTCAGGTAAGCACTGTCCAGATCAGGAACTGGAATGTTAGAGAGCTTCATTAACTCTTCCTTTATACCCTGAGATGAACTCTTCTCCCTCCTCTCCCCAGGGTAAATGCCTGTCTTGGTCTCTTACACCACAGATCAGCTATGACTGTTTTTGAACTGTATATATATATATTTTTTTTTTTTTTTTTTTTAAAGATTTATTTATTTATTTACTTTGGGCGGGGGTCGTGTTGGGGAGGGAGGGAGTGGCGGGCCACTTCCACTGGTCCTTCATTTCTCTATTTTCATTAGTCTTCGTTGTTTGGCTCCTGTGGGCCTCCCATCGCGGTGGCCTCTGTTGTCGCAGAGCACCGGCTCTGGGCGCATGAGCTTCAGAGCTCCAGCTCGGTGATTGGACACATCAGTCCAGCCGCTCCGCGGCACGTGGGATCTTCCCAGGCCAGGGATCGAACCGGCGCCCCTTGCACTGCAAGGCGGTGTCCTTACCCACTGGACCACCAGGGGAAGCCCTGAACTGTATATTATACCTTACAATACTTGATAGTTTTTAAGTTCTCCAGACATATTTTTCCTGTGGTTAGTAGGTGCTGAAGCATTTTCTGATGTTAGAAAGTAGGAGTGGTATTAAATAAAGGTTTGTGAAAGTTACTGTTTTTGCCCGTTTCTGTGCCTATCGCAAAGTGTAATTGTAGCCAAGTGGTTAAGTGGACAGTAAAACCATTGGGATTTCCCCACAGGTTTGAATCCTGTCAGCTATGGCACCTTTCGCCTTGAATCCTTTGACACTTTTCCAGTTTGAGAATCTGCCATAAATTTGATCGCAGAATGTATAGGATTCCATTTCTCCAGAGAATAAACCTTTAGTCTTCTCTGGGAATGAAAGACAGGCATCCCAAGTGATGGGGGGAGGGGTCTTTTCCAAGTACATGTTTTTAAACATTGTTTTCAGTTCCCTGATACCTTCATTTTGTAAATACATTTTGCCTCTGATTCCCACGTTTTTCTGGAGTTGCGCAAATAAATTAGCTTCTGCTTCTGAATATCTCCCCCTCTTTGATCCTAAGTGTTTATTTTACTTATGAAAATAAATACTTTGAAAATCACCCTCAGGTAAGCACTGTCCAGATCAGGAACTGGAATGTTAGAGAGCTTCATTAACTCTTCCTTTATACCCTGAGATGAACTCTTCTCCCTCCTCTCCCCAGGGTAAATGCCTGTCTTGGTCTCTTACACCACAGATCAGCTATGACTGTTTTTGAACTGTATATATATATATATTTTTTTTTTTTTTTTTTAAAGATTTATTTATTTATTTACTTTGGGCGGGGGTCGGGTTGGGGAGGGAGGGGAGTGGGCGGGCCACTTCCACTGGTCCTTCATTTCTCTATTTTCATTAGTCTTCGTTGTTTGGCTCCTGTGGGCCTCCCATCGCGGTGGCCTCTGTTGTCGCAGAGCACCGGCTCTGGGCGCATGAGCTTCAGAGCTCCAGCTCGGTGATTGGACACATCAGTCCAGCCGCTCCGCGGCACGTGGGATCTTCCCAGGCCAGGGATCGAACCGGCGCCCCTTGCACTGCAAGGCGGTGTCCTTACCCACTGGACCACCAGGGGAAGCCCTGAACTGTATATTATACCTTACAATACTTGATAGTTTTTAAGTTCTCCAGACATATTTTTCCTGTGGTTAGTAGGTGCTGAAGCATTTTCTGATGTTAGAAAGTAGGAGTGGTATTAAATAAAGGCTTTGTGAAAGTTACTGTTTTTTGCTACACTGATCAAGTCTTTTCTAAGAATTTAGATTTTTACCCATAATCTGAATAGCTTCTTTAGTTTTAAGTAGAAACTTTAAGTGGAAATCCAGTTAAGTCCATTTTTTTCCTTCCCAGGTAAACCAGATTTTTGTCAAGACAGAGACCCCCTGAGGGTCTCAGTAAGCCGAGAACAAAGCCCCCTGGAACATGATCCATTTGGTCATCTTCATCCAGTTTCCCAGAAGAACATCTGTGGTGATGACTCTGAGAAAGCAGGTGAGAGAGAAAGAAATCAAAAATGGAATTTCTGTGCACAAGGGTATGTGAACAAAAGACAGTTATTGTGGTGTTACTTGTAATGAAAAATGGTAAATAACGCCAGTGAAACTGTGGAGTTTTGTGAAGGTGTTAAATGAGGAAAGTCGGTGTTCATGCATTTGAAACCTGTCATAAGTAAGAATCACCAAAGTGTTGGTACAGGTTAACCCTTGTTTAATTTGGGGTTTCACTATTTCCTGTGTTTACATACTGTAAAAATTTTTTCCGTAAGAAGCCTATATTATTTCCATATGCAAAAAGTTGAATGAGGGAAGTGAAGTTTATTTAGAGAGTAAGTTATTTCACTTGTAAATTGTTTCACTGAATAAGTAAATGCTTGTGGGAAGTATGTGAGGGTATGAGGTTTTTACAGTTGGAATCCTCTACAAATTTTATGCTTAAGCCTATTTATAACTATCCACATTTAACTAAATACTACTAAATACTATCTTAAAAAGAATTCTATCTGTGGCATTCTAAGTGAGCTGTTTTATGTTTAGTTTTAAATGTTAGGAACGTATTAAAGGACAAGTTACAAGGAAAAAACTGTAAATGACTTTATTCTGCCACCCAGAGACTACTGATACTAATTTTCTTGCTTTTGAATTTATGCATATTTATAACAGGCTGATTTTTATGTGTTATATTGACCCTACAAAGCATAGTTCCAATACTGGTTCATTAGTTCTAAAGTATCTTTTAAAAAGTTGCCTTTTCTAACCAGATTTTATATTTTAGCTATCAGACATTTGGATAATTATTATCTTAGTTTTATCTGGAGTCTAATAGAATGACAGAGGAGTGAGACCTATATTCTTTATGAGAAACTGACTTTTTTAAAAGCATGTCTTTTTTAAATTGGAGATTTGAAATAGCTACAAGATATAATTTCCAATGAATTAATAGTTTTTGAAATTTTAAAATGAGACCACTACGTTGTTTTAGATTTATCAGATGAATACTTGGATTCCTTTTTATTCATCTGTCAATGCCCTCTAGCCAAAGACTACCAAACAACACACTATACACAAGAAAGCTGTGTGCCTTGACTTGTTGCAGTGAAAGAGAATGCACACCGTGGGGAACCATAATTATCGAGAGGGTATTAGAAAGGACTTACTATAAGATTTGGGCTTTTATTAGGTGATTTTTAGGGGGGTTCAAGGAAATGGGGCTTTGTTTACTAGTACTGGATATTATCAGGCAGCAAATGTGATTCTGTTATTGGATACCTACAAAATTCCTTTCTAGGAGGTAGGAATAATGGAGGTAGGCTGAGTAAACCTGTAATTGGTTATGCAGCAGTCACTTATGTTAGCCAGGATAAAAGGATGGTTGGTTTTGTGGTTTGGACAGTATTCATGGTTTTGTCCATGTGCAGACATGAGAACTGATGGTCTGACTTTTGCCTTAACCCATCATAGTCACAGAGTGACCTTCACTGATATTTGTGTTTTGTAATATTGTTCATGTTTACCAGAACTCCAGATAGTGCCAGGTCTACTCCTGGCTTGTCTCTCTTCTAATCGTCATGAGGTCATATTGTTTCTACCTTAGAAGGGAGGGTCTTAAGTTTTGTTACTCTCTATTCCCTCCCTACCACTTAATTCAGGTCACCTCACCTTGGTTTCTCAGTAGCTTTCTAGGTGGTATCACTCGATTCACACTTAATATGTGTGCTTTGCTTTTATAGGAAAGCAGGAAATGGTGCTTTTCTTCCTTATCACACAAATGCTACCCTGGCCTCCCTCCTTTGGGGGAATCTTTGGTTTATTACAGATAAAAGCAGTTATAGAATTGTGATTCTGAAATGAAAACCCTTAACTTCTCAATTATTAGTTCCCTAAAGTATCTTTTAAAAACTTGCCTTTCCTAACCAGATTTTATATTTTAGCTATCAGACATTTGGATAATTATTATCTTAGTTTTATCTGGAGTCTAATAGAATGACAGAGGAGTGAGACCTATATTCTTTATGAGAAACTGACTTTTTTAAAAGCATGTCTTTTTTAAATTGGAGATTTGAAATAGCTACAAGATATAATTTCCAATGAATTAATAGTTTTTGAAATTTTAAAATGAGACCACTACGTTGTTTTAGATTTATCAGATGAATACTTGGATTCCTTTTTATTCATCTGTCAATGCCCTCTAGCCAAAGACTACCAAACAACACACTATACACAAGAAAGCTGTGTGCCTTGACTTGTTGCAGTGAAAGAGAATGCACACCGTGGGGAACCATAATTATCGAGAGGGTATTAGAAAGGACTTACTATAAGATTTGGGCTTTTATTAGGTGATTTTTAGGGGGGTTCAAGGAAATGGGGCTTTGTTTACTAGTACTGGATATTATCAGGCAGCAAATGTGATTCTGTTATTGGATACCTACAAAATTCCTTTCTAGGAGGTAGGAATAATGGAGGTAGGCTGAGTAAACCTGTAATTGGTTATGCAGCAGTCACTTATGTTAGCCAGGATAAAAGGATGGTTGGTTTTGTGGTTTGGACAGTATTCATGGTTTTGTCCATGTGCAGACATGAGAACTGATGGTCTGACTTTTGCCTTAACCCATCATAGTCACAGAGTGACCTTCACTGATATTTGTGTTTTGTAATATTGTTCATGTTTACCAGAACTCCAGATAGTGCCAGGTCTACTCCTGGCTTGTCTCTCTTCTAATCGTCATGAGGTCATATTGTTTCTACCTTAGAAGGGAGGGTCTTAAGTTTTGTTACTCTCTATTCCCTCCCTACCACTTAATTCAGGTCACCTCACCTTGGTTTCTCAGTAGCTTTCTAGGTGGTATCACTCGATTCACACTTAATATGTGTGCTTTGCTTTTATAGGAAAGCAGGAAATGGTGCTTTTCTTCCTTATCACACAAATGCTACCCTGGCCTCCCTCCTTTGGGGGAATCTTTGGTTTATTACAGATAAAAGCAGTTATAGAATTGTGATTCTGAAATGAAAACCCCTTAACTTCTCATCTCACAACTAGCTTTTGATAACTCTCTCCATCTCTTGCTTTCTTCACTTAAAATCTTAGTGTATATAGAAGCAACCAAATAAAGTTTAACAGTTAAATTATGTCACCATAGTGTTAACTGAACTAGAAGTCAAAAAATGTATTTAAAAACAAATTATAAAAAGATTATATTTAAATACAATATTTGCCGTTATTTTTACTTAATTTTCCATAATGTAGATATCACTTTATGAATAAATATATGTCTACAGATATATAGATGCATATATGTGTGTGCATTGGTGACCTCTTTGAAAACATTTCTTACATAGACATTTAAACATTTAATTTGCACATCTCTTTTAATATGGTAATAATGAGGCAGAAATTTTAGTTTATATTTGGTGGAGCAGTTATAATTTTACTGTTTCAGAGCCACAGATGACCACGCTTTGGCCAGCTTTCTCACAAATGTTGGCTATTGAGAGTAAGAGAAAAACTAACTCAAAATACCTGAATTACTAATAATGAGTTAAGTGTAATTTGTACTTTTAATATGTCAAATGTACTTTTAATATGTCAAATGTAATTAGGAATGGTAATTCATAATAAAAGCAGTACATGCTCACTGTGAGTTTAGACAGCACTGCAAGTTACAAGTCAAATTACTCCTTTTCATACCACTGGTTGCACTTTTGTGTTTTATGTGCACAGAGTGACCTTCACTGATATTTGTGTTTTGTAATATTGTTCATGTTTACCAGAACTCCAGATAGTGCCAGGTCTACTCCTGGCTTGTCTCTCTTCTAATCGTCATGAGGTCATATTGTTTCTACCTTAGAAGGGAGGGTCTTAAGTTTTGTTACTCTCTATTCCCTCCCTACCACTTAATTCAGGTCACCTCACCTTGGTTTCTCAGTAGCTTTCTAGGTGGTATCACTCGATTCACACTTAATATGTGTGCTTTGCTTTTATAGGAAAGCAGGAAATGGTGCTTTTCTTCCTTATCACACAAATGCTACCCTGGCCTCCCTCCTTTGGGGGAATCTTTGGTTTATTACAGATAAAAGCAGTTATAGAATTGTGATTCTGAAATGAAAACCCCTTAACTTCTCATCTCACAACTAGCTTTTGATAACTCTCTCCATCTCTTGCTTTCTTCACTTAAAATCTTAGTGTATATAGAAGCAACCAAATAAAGTTTAACAGTTAAATTATGTCACCATAGTGTTAACTGAACTAGAAGTCAAAAAATGTATTTAAAAACAAATTATAAAAAGATTATATTTAAATACAATATTTGCCGTTATTTTTACTTAATTTTCCATAATGTAGATATCACTTTATGAATAAATATATGTCTACAGATATATAGATGCATATATGTGTGTGCATTGGTGACCTCTTTGAAAACATTTCTTACATAGACATTTAAACATTTAATTTGCACATCTCTTTTAATATGGTAATAATGAGGCAGAAATTTTAGTTTATATTTGGTGGAGCAGTTATAATTTTACTGTTTCAGAGCCACAGATGACCACGCTTTGGCCAGCTTTCTCACAAATGTTGGCTATTGAGAGTAAGAGAAAAACTAACTCAAAATACCTGAATTACTAATAATGAGTTAAGTGTAATTTGTACTTTTAATATGTCAAATGTACTTTTAATATGTCAAATGTAATTAGGAATGGTAATTCATAATAAAAGCAGTACATGCTCACTGTGAGTTTAGACAGCACTGCAAGTTACAAGTCAAATTACTCCTTTTCATACCACTGGTTGCACTTTTGTCTTTTTATGTGCATTTTTCTCAACATTGATATCATACTGTACTTATGATTGAATATTCTTGCTTCTTCTGAAATGATGACAGAAGTATTATGATGACAGAAGTATTTCCAATCACACTGGTTCTTTTCTTTTTTTTTTTTTTAAAGATTTATTTATTTATTTATTTTTAGGGCAGGGGACAGGTTAGGGAGGGAGAGGAGTGGGCGGGTCACTTCTATTGGTCTTTCATTTCTCTATTTTCATCCGTCCTTGCTCTTTGGCTCCTGTGGGCCTCCCATTGCGGTGGCATCTGTCGTCTCAGAGCACTGGCTCTGGGCGCATGCGCTCCAGAGCTCCAGCTCGGTGATTGGACACACCAGTCCAGCCGCTCCACAGCACGTGGGATCTTCCCAGGCCAGGGCTCGAACTGGCGCTCCTTGCACTGCAAGGCAGTGTCCTTACCCACTGGACCACCAGGGGAAGCCCACACTGGTTCTTTTTTACAGGGTTTTATCCATAGATAATAATGACAATTATGGTTTTCCATGAAAACATATATTATACTAACTATAAATATTAATGAATAATAACATGAATTATTTTTTTCTTCTTAGTCTAACTATAAGAGAGAATTGTAGGAAAGCAGGAAATTATGCCCTCTGTTGCTAAGAATTTGATTTGTCATTCAAACCTTTCTCCTCCTTCCCGCTGTAGTCAAGGTCCAGGAAGCTATGGATGAGAATCATGCAGTATTAAGTTATGCTGTAGAGAGAGAAGGCCATTCATATCTAGGTCCACATGTGAAGTCAGATGATAAGGTTAGTAATGTCTTGTGTGCTGCATTGTTAGAGCTGCTTGGCTTCATCTGTATTCTCTGAGATCTACTCTTACTGAAGTGGATCAATGATGAAAATAGCCAAATCTGAGCATCAGAAGACCTCCCAGTCTACCTGGTGCATGATCTCTATAGTTCTGAGAAGCAAAAGAATAATGTTAAGTGTGTGTGTGTCTGTGTGTGTGTGTAAAGATGACAGTGGATAACTGAGAGCTTGGATGACTGGATGAGAGCTGGCTGTGGGTGTGTGTGTAGCAAAGGCTGATTACTTCTGAGCAATGATGAATAGGTTTTACTATGAATCTTTATAACTATGAAAGTTTCTACACTTGATCTGAGCTCAGAATTAGTAACTGCTAATGTTGGTGATTTGGGTTTTTTCTAGCTATTCTTACATAGTGGCCTAATGTTCTGCTTAATTTTTAGGCTGAAACAGAAGAAATTTATCATGAGCCGTTATCTTCAATAACTGTTTCCACTGGAAGCTTTTTAAGTTACATAAACATAGATTTGAGCCTTACAGAACCAGGTATGAATATCCAAACATTCATAAATAAATTGAAAGACAAGCACCAGTTGAGTTGCAGTGCAGTGGTGAGAACCAACATTATTTTTCACAGTGCGCTGAGAAGGATTGGTCTTTAAATCTCAAAAATAAAGTAATCATGCCTTTGAATATTGGATAGTATGATATTCTAAACATGTTCGGAAGTCACAGAGACCCTCTGTCCATCGCTAGGAGCACACTGAGCAAGGGTCTGCTAATGTTAGTGGGAACTACCAAACACAGTTCTTGGTTGTACTGATTGCTTATCAGTATGTATTCCTATGTCTCTCTGCTAAAATCTGATTCAAAGGAAGTACTCGACCATTAAATATTTTCATTAAATCCTATTTTCAGAGTCATTCACAGAGCATGTGGACCATAGGGAACAAGAATCTTTCCACTGGTAAAGAAGAGGAAATAAACATTTTAAGTTCTAGAGTTCTTTCAATACAAGTTCTTTGTGTTCATAAACCTTTATGTGTGGTAGAAACATTAACATATGGTCAGGCACATATTGAGCAGATGACAGACAAGAACATAAATGAAGCAAATTTGATGACTGAAAAAACAGACTTATGGAGTAAAACTATGTTTAAATAAGTACTTTTATGTAAATGAAGTGTTCTTAACTTTTAACCAATCATCCTTTTTGGAAATAGTGATTGATTGAACTTTTGTGTTCTGGTGGCTTGCTGTAGCAAATGTAACATGGAAAACACTGAGCACTCTGAATGAGTGAGGAGCTCTGGAACAGACTGAAGACCATGTAGAAGAGATAAGCAGGCCTTCCTTTACCACTGGAAAATTACCTGTAGCAGTTGAGGCAGTACTGCCAGTACTGAACACAAGATCTCAAGTCAGTACTCTTCTATAGATGGAGGGGTGTTGGAGATAATACACATCAAGTACAATGTCTGGCCTGTGGTAACATTCAGTACAGTGAGCTTTTCTTCTTTCTTAATTGATCCTGAAATTAACTGAGAACAAAGCTTATTTTAGCAAAGCAGTGACTCTAATGACATCTTATTCCTAATTTAACCCCGTAAAGAGTTTGACTCTAGTAGAAATGGAAACTTAAGTTTGTCAGAAGTTTTGGAAAAACCGCTCCCTCCCAACTTTAGTACCAGAAATAATGTAGGTCTTAATTTTAAAGCATCTGTTAGTAATAAAAGAAACGGAAATAATTTTAACTGCAGTTAACTTAAAATAACTTTTAGGAATATGTTCTTAATAATAATTTTCTAGGCTTTATTATTGTTTTTTTCTTAAAATTCCACCAGTTGATTTTGACTTTCCAGAACTGGAGCAGAGTTTTCCAAATTTGCATCATCAGCTATTTAAACCCTTAGAACCACATCCAGATTTTGATGTGTTGTCGTCTTTATCAGGGATTTCTCAAGACAGCAAAGACTTTCACCAGGTAAAGAAGAGGAAATAAACATTTTAAGTTCTAGAGTTCTTTCAATACAAGTTCTTTGTGTTCATAAACCTTTATGTGTGGTAGAAACATTAACATATGGTCAGGCACATATTGAGCAGATGACAGACAAGAACATAAATGAAGCAAATTTGATGACTGAAAAAACAGACTTATGGAGTAAAACTATGTTTAAATAAGTACTTTTATGTAAATGAAGTGTTCTTAACTTTTAACCAATCATCCTTTTTGGAAATAGTGATTGATTGAACTTTTGTGTTCTGGTGGCTTGCTGTAGCAAATGTAACATGGAAAACACTGAGCACTCTGAATGAGTGAGGAGCTCTGGAACAGACTGAAGACCATGTAGAAGAGATAAGCAGGCCTTCCTTTACCACTGGAAAATTACCTGTAGCAGTTGAGGCAGTACTGCCAGTACTGAACACAAGATCTCAAGTCAGTACTCTTCTATAGATGGAGGGGTGTTGGAGATAATACACATCAAGTACAATGTCTGGCCTGTGGTAACATTCAGTACAGTGAGCTTTTCTTCTTTCTTAATTGATCCTGAAATTAACTGAGAACAAAGCTTATTTTAGCAAAGCAGTGACTCTAATGACATCTTATTCCTAATTTAACCCCGTAAAGAGTTTGACTCTAGTAGAAATGGAAACTTAAGTTTGTCAGAAGTTTTGGAAAAACCGCTCCCTCCCAACTTTAGTACCAGAAATAATGTAGGTCTTAATTTTAAAGCATCTGTTAGTAATAAAAGAAACGGAAATAATTTTAACTGCAGTTAACTTAAAATAACTTTTAGGAATATGTTCTTAATAATAATTTTCTAGGCTTTATTATTGTTTTTTTCTTAAAATTCCACCAGTTGATTTTGACTTTCCAGAACTGGAGCAGAGTTTTCCAAATTTGCATCATCAGCTATTTAAACCCTTAGAACCACATCCAGATTTTGATGTGTTGTCGTCTTTATCAGGGATTTCTCAAGACAGCAAAGACTTTCACCAGGTAAAGTAGAAGCTCCTTTGCAGTGAATTTCAAAAGTCTCATCTCTTCTTTCGTTATAGAATGATTCTTAGCCTTGGCTGGGGAATGGTCAGATTATGTATTACAGTGTAGAACCAAAAAGTAAAAATAGGCACATTAGAAATAGGTCCTAACAGCTTTATTTCTGGTGACGATGACCCATAAAAACTTGAGAACATTTTCATCATTAGGGTTTTGGAAGTGAGGGGTTACTTGAATGGAATTTAGTCTTAAATAGGTAAATAGAACTTAGCCAAATTTACAAAGTCTCTTTCTATATAGTAAAAGAGCTAAGACTCAAAACGTGGGTCTTTTTGTTTCCAGACAGCTTTGCATAGTTCCTTCTTATCAGGAAATGATTCAGTCATGTTCTGAACTCTTATCTTTTCAGTTAACTCACAATTTGTTTTCTAAATAAATAAAAGAATTGGGTTTGAATAAGCTGTTAATGTAATACTAAAATGGTAATTAAGGAAGAGTAATAGCAAAGGAACAGGATTTGTTGATCCATCTGGTAACATAGCCTCTCCCTGTTGTTTTCCGTCAGAAGTCAGGTTCTTCCCCTGAAAGCCTCTGTGCTACCCCATCACCCCAAAGTACGGCTTCTTTTGCAGCACTGAGAGCCAGCCTGCCCCAGCAGCCTGACCCTAGCTTGGCTTGTGATGCAGCTCGGAGTTTTGCTACAGAAAATACTGAGGGTATGCAGAAGTTTGGAAAAGCTAAGCTTCCTACTTATGTCTGTGTACATTACTTTTCCTGAAATTTTAAGTAGCCAGATTTTATTTGTAATTTTCTCGGAAATTAAGAGACTGTATCCAAGTTTACAACATCTAATTATGATACACTGATCTCTTACAGGGTCTGATCAGTCTTTTCAACAGCTTCTACCAGAATATTCTTCACAGGAAGGGAGCCAACATTCTGATCTGCCAAGCATTTTTAGTACTGAAGCAAGAGCTTCTGCCCAAGGTGTGGAAAATCAGAACTATTCCTCTGAACAGAATGAACTTAAAAAAATGCCCAGCTCTTTTTGATGTGTTGTCGTCTTAAAGGGGACAGCCAAAGACTTTCACCAGGTAAAGTAGAAGCTCCTTTGCAGTGAATTTCAAAGTCTCATCTCTTCTTTCGTTATAGAATGATTCTTAGCCTTGGCTGGGAATGGTCAGATTATGTATTACAGCGTAGACCCACAACGTACAAATAGGCACATTAGAAATAGGTCCCAACAGCTTTATTTCTGGTGACGATGACCCATAAAAACTTGAGAACATTTTCATCATTAGGGTTTTGGAAGTGAGGGGTTACTTGAATGGAATTTAGTCTTAAATAGGTAAATAGAACTTAGCCAAATTTACAAAGTCTCTTTCTATATAGTAAAAGAGCTAAGACTCAAAACGTGGGTCTTTTTGTTTCCAGACAGCTTTGCATAGTTCCTTCTTATCAGGAAATGATTCAGTCATGTTCTGAACTCTTATCTTTTCAGTTAACTCACAATTTGTTTTCTAAATAAATAAAAGAATTGGGTTTGAATAAGCTGTTAATGTAATACTAAAATGGTAATTAAGGAAGAGTAATAGCAAAGGAACAGGATTTGTTGATCCATCTGGTAACATAGCCTCTCCCTGTTGTTTTCCGTCAGAAGTCAGGTTCTTCCCGTGAAAGCCTCTGTGCTACCCCATCACCCCAAAGTACGGCTTCTTTTGCAGCACTGAGAGCCAGCCTGCCCCAGCAGCCTGACCCTAGCTTGGCTTGTGATGCAGCTCGGAGTTTTGCTACAGAAAATACTGAGGGTATGCAGAAGTTTGGAAAAGCTAAGCTTCCTACTTATGTCTGTGTACATTACTTTTCCTGAAATTTTAAGTAGCCAGATTTTATTTGTAATTTTCTCGGAAATTAAGAGACTGTATCCAAGTTTACAACATCTAATTATGATACACTGATCTCTTACAGGGTCTGATCAGTCTTTTCAACAGCTTCTACCAGAATATTCTTCACAGGAAGGGAGCCAACATTCTGATCTGCCAAGCATTTTTAGTACTGAAGCAAGAGCTTCTGCCCAAGGTGTGGAAAATCAGAACTATTCCTCTGAACAGAATGAACTATTACAAAACAAGCCAAAAAGTGTACATTTCCACGTTTCTGTAGGAAATCTGCAAAATTCAGTCTTCAATTCATGTGATGAGGCTAATGTATTTCATCAGTTAAATCTACACCACAGTATACCATGTGGTTCTACCTCTAGTGAGTGGTCAATAAAAGACCAACCAGAAGGCAGAGAAGAAAGGCTGGACTTTGAAGAACTATCAAAAAGAGTTGAAACAGCATTACAAGGCCAAGGAATCACTGCTGATAAAAAAGAAACCTATGATTTAAATCCACATGTAAAAGAAACTGGCTCTCCTCTATGTGTAAGGACAGCAGAGATGGGAACTTCAATTCAGACACCATATTCACTGACTGTTCAGAATGAAAAGTTTCTTCAAGATTCAACTATGGCAGAAATTCCAACAGTCACAGGAAAGCAGTCTCAACTAGCACCGACAGAGATCTTTGTAAATTCTGGGTCACTTTCGTTACACAAGTCCATTCCAATCTGGGTACGTGAAGGCTGTATATAACTTGAATTCATTTTCAGGAAAGACTTTGAAAACAAAATTGCAGTAGCAAAGATACTTGTTCATGTTCCTATCTGAGATAGTCTCATAGTCACAAGAATCTCCAGCCAAATGCAGAAATGACAAATTTTTGAACTTGACCTCCCTCTGAACTTTGTAGGTCTTTTTGATTTGCACCTCTTCTCCAACTTTCCTTAAAAAATGATGGCTCAGCCAGTCACCTGAACATGGATTTTACTTTCTAGTTGTCTTGCCAAATAAGTGTATTGTCACCATTTGGATTTTCTTGTATTCTTGTGAAGTATTCAAAGGTCATTCTCTTAAAAGGGGTCTAGCGGTAGTGATCTTATTTGGCTGCAGCCCTATAACCAGCCCCTACTCAACTGTTCTTCCTCCATTATCTACCCCCTTCTGAATGCTTTTTCCTCTCATTACACAGGAGACAGAATCTGGCCATGGTATAATGGAAGAACCAGAACTCACATTGAGAAGCACCAGTGATACCAGTATTGCTGAAATGGATCTTGCAAACTTAACCCTAGAGGAAAAGAGAGAAAATGAGACAAAGAGCTGTTTTCAGGTAAATTTCACAGCTCTCATTAATAAATCACCTCATTTATATAGCACCCCAAATTTCAAAACTAGAGGGTAACAGTACTTAGGCTCATTCTATGAATGGGCTCATAGTAAAACTAGTGACAGTAGATAAGCTGTGGATAAGTCCTAACAATGTCTAAGTGGTATTTGTAAATTTTCTTAATTGGCTGCATATTCTTTGTGCTTTCATTCTTGTTTGACTCACTCTTTGTTTTAGAAGATGGAATGGGCTTGCCTGGTGGTCCAGAGGGGTAAAGACACCGCCTTGCAGTGCATGGGGCACAGATTCAATCCCTGGCCTGGGAAGATCCCACATGCCACAGAGCGGCTAGACCAATGTGTCCAACTACAGCGCTGGAGCTCTGGAGCGCATGCGCCCAGAGCCGGTGCTCTCTGATGAGAGGCCATTGCAATGGGAGGCCCAAGTGGCCAAAAAATAAAATAAAATAAAATACAAAAAAGGTAGCCGGCTGCATTTAATTCTTTAGGACTGAATTTTCTAGAAAGGTAGTTCCACAAGGACAAGGGTCAAGTTTAGAGCCTTTGCTCCAAGTCTGTACAGTGAAGTAAGGTGGTAAAGTCTTCTGTGACTTTCTTGCAATTAGGTGAGTGAATTTCTGCCTATTCTGTCAGAAACAGAAAACTCAGATTATCCAGCTGTGTCTGAATGTCCTCTGGAGAAACCACAAACTGTGTGCACAGGTGTGTATGCCTTGAGCGTCAGACTAGTGTACCCATACCTCTAACTCAGCTAGAGAACTTGAATTCCCCATGCTGACATAAATTTTTTTTTTTTAAAAAAATAACACAGAAACCCTTTTAGGATGTACAGCTACACCAGGAAGCTTACAAGAAGCATTCATGAAAAGAAAAAGGCATTTATAGAGAGATCCTCACAGAGACAGAAGGAGATAAAGAACAAACTTCGGGTCTCTGAAAATTCTCAAACCAGACTAGTAAAGGAGAAAACCGCAGGTATACTTTCCACATCTACTAGTTATCAAAGGGAATTTGGCATTACGTATTTACTTAAGAGACTTGTCCTCCACCCAGGTTCATGTCACCTAAAGGTTGTGAGTAAAGTTAGACTGTCTCTTCCTGAAGATAAGAAGACTGCACAAGCCCATGCACACCAAAGGACACTAAGGTATGTATGTGGATATATGAGATCTGATGGAAGAGGAAATGGCAACCCACTCCAGTATTATTGCCTGGGAAATCCCATGGACAGAGCCTAAGCAGCAATGCGTGAAGTACTTTTTCCATATAAATTTCTTACAGATTATACCATCAGTTAGCTGAAGTGAAAAAGCAAAAGGAAGAGACAGCAAAGCAAGATGCATATACAAAACAGGGCAAGGGCAAAAGAATTTTGAAGGAATGGGCTTGCCTGGTGGTCCAGACGGGTAAAGACACCGCCTTGCAGTGCATGGGGCACAGATTCAATCCCTGGCCTGGGAAGATCCCACATGCCACAGAGCTGCTAGACCAATGTGTCCAACTACAGCGCTGGAGCTCTGGAGCGCATGCGCCCAGAGCCGGTGCTCTCTGATGAGAGGCCATTGCAATGGGAGGCCCAAGTGGCCAAAAAATAAAATAAAATAAAATACAAAAAAGGTAGCCGGCTGCATTTAATTCTTTAGGACTGAATTTTCTAGAAAGGTAGTTCCACAAGGACAAGGGTCAAGTTTAGAGCCTTTGCTCCAAGTCTGTACAGTGAAGTAAGGTGGTAAAGTCTTCTGTGACTTTCTTGCAATTAGGTGAGTGAATTTCTGCCTATTCTGTCAGAAACAGAAAACTCAGATTATCCAGCTGTGTCTGAATGTCCTCTGGAGAAACCACAAACTGTGTGCACAGGTGTGTATGCCTTGAGCGTCAGACTAGTGTACCCATACCTCTAACTCAGCTAGAGAACTTGAATTCCCCATGCTGACATAAATTTTTTTTTTTTAAAAAAATAACACAGAAACCCTTTTAGGATGTACAGCTACACCAGGAAGCTTACAAGAAGCATTCATGAAAAGAAAAAAGGCATTTATAGAGAGATCCTCACAGAGACAGAAGGAGATAAAGAACAAACTTCGGGTCTCTGAAAATTCTCAAACCAGACTAGTAAAGGAGAAAACCGCAGGTATACTTTCCACATCTACTAGTTATCAAAGGGAATTTGGCATTACGTATTTACTTAAGAGACTTGTCCTCCACCCAGGTTCATGTCACCTAAAGGTTGTGAGTAAAGTTAGACTGTCTCTTCCTGAAGATAAGAAGACTGCACAAGCCCATGCACACCAAAGGACACTAAGGTATGTATGTGGATATATGAGATCTGATGGAAGAGGAAATGGCAACCCACTCCAGTATTATTGCCTGGGAAATCCCATGGACAGAGCCTAAGCAGCAATGCGTGAAGTACTTTTTCCATATAAATTTCTTACAGATTATACCATCAGTTAGCTGAAGTGAAAAAGCAAAAGGAAGAGACAGCAAAGCAAGATGCATATGCACAAAACAGGGCAAGGGCAAAAGAATTTCATAAGGTAAGCAAGCAACCTCTCACACATACCAATTTTTAATGTCTAATGCACATCAGATCAATAACTGATGTTATTCCTTCCACAGAAAACATTAGAGAAACTTCGAGCCAAAAATGTATGCTGACTTTCTGCAAAGTGTAAAAGGTTTCTTTTATTGTGTAACATAGGCAAAGTTATTTAAATCAATAAATTTTTAAGGAATTTCACGTTCTGATTCTTTCCACTGCCAATCACCTTAGTTCATCCAGTCATAATCTTCAAGACTGCCCTAAAGAGAACAGACACTGGTTAAGTTTGGAAGATGTTTAACATTTCGCACATCACCAGTCATGGTTATGAGTGGTTTGTATCTCCATAGGAAAACACAGCACTATCAAGTGACTATTTTATCCAATGGAGAACTCAATCTTTGGTCACAGCGTTAAGAGCCCCGGGATTTGGTCCCACCAGCCCTCTTTGAAATGACCTACAAAATTCTTTTCACTAATGTGTACGTACCTTTCAAAGAAGTTCTGCTTAATCCTCAAGCTGCCGTGCCTATCTGCCCTGTATAACAAATATAAAAAAGTCCCAAACCAGCTTCCTCATAATGTAATAAACTGGAAAACAATACAGTAGTCACTAGCAATGCCTAAGTATTAGAAAAATGCTTGTCAGACTTCCCTGGTGGCTAAGTGATAAAGAGTTTGCCTGTCAATGCAGGGGACAGAGATCCCAAGGGCTGCAGAGCAACTAAACTAAGCCCGTGTGCTACAACTACTGAAGCCCGTGTGCCCTCGAGCCCACAACAAAAGTCACTGCAACAAGAAGCCTGCTCACCACAACTAGAGAGTAGCCCCCACTCCCTACAATTAGAGAAGAGCCTGCAGCAGAAGTGAAAGCCCAAAATAGCCAAAAATAAGACTTGTAGGAAAAAAGAAAAATGGCTTGTCTTATTTATACTGGGACACTGCTAACCTAGGCAACGGAAATACAACAAGCAGTGAAGGATTTTAAAATGTTCCCAATAGGCTGAATGCTAACAAAGTAGCACAGATAAAAACCTAGTGGGAATTTTTTTATGGTCATGTCCACAGCAAATGAGAAACTGCGTTCTAAAAGCCTTGGTAATGACCAAACCTGGCAATTTGGCATAGGAAAGCACACAAGTTTACTCGCCACGATTGTTTTAGTTGTACCTCTTTCATCTCCAATGGAATACACTTTCCCACCTACGGAAAGGAAAAAGACTTTAATGGTAACTGGAACTGATTAGGTTCTATCTTCATTCATATAGAAATTTAGTTTCAAAACATAAATGTTTTCACACAAATTTTATCTTAGAGCTTTCATGTTTTATAATATAGTTTAAGACAGATGTTCAGAAAGGCTCTTTTCACTCAGCCCATTCAGAGCAGTTGAACATTTTGCCCATCATCATAACATCACTGAAGGAAACAGTAAAACACCTAATGGCCTGTTTAACATCTAGTCTTTTTTCATTAAACACAGAAAAAAATGAAAATCTTACCTGTAATCTTGGAGATCCAATTTCCTCAAGCAGTTTACCATAGAACCCTAGAAGTTAAACATAACAAGTTCATTAGTGTTTATTCCTTCATCTTTCCTATTAAAAAGCCATGTTGCATTTGACTTTTACTCATGAGTCTAGCAAAAAATGTTACAGGTGTCATTGTCACCACTGAAACAAGATTACAGCGATGGAAGCAAAACCTGTGTCCTCAATGTAGCCACATTAACAGTTTCATGGACACCATGAACAAGTGCCCATTCTGAGTAGAATGAGGCTTTCTCAAGCTTAAAAATACAATATGGGGGTTTCCCTGGTGGTCCAGTGGGTAGAGTCCACCTCCCAGTGCAAGGCACCTGTTCAATTCCTGGCCCAAGAAGATCTCACATGCCAAGAACTGCTGGGCGGGTGTGTCAATTACAAGCCAGCTCTGAGCTGTTCAGAGCCAGTACTCTTGAGGCCCACACAGGCCAAAGGATAATAAAGACTAATAAAGGAAGCCAAAATTTTATAAAATACGAGAAAACTGTCTGGGACACTGCTAACCTAGGAAGAAATACAAAGATGAAGGATTTTAAAATGTTCCAAACAATGCTAACAAAGTAGCACAGATAAAAACCTAGTGGGAATTTTTTTATGGTCATGTCCACAGCAAATGAGAAACTGCGTTCTAAAAGCCTTGGTAATGACCAAACCTGGCAATTTGGCATAGGAAAGCACACAAGTTTACTCGCCACGATTGTTTTAGTTGTACCTCTTTCATCTCCAATGGAATACACTTTCCCACCTACGGAAAGGAAAAAGACTTTAATGGTAACTGGAACTGATTAGGTTCTATCTTCATTCATATAGAAATTTAGTTTCAAAACATAAATGTTTTCACACAAATTTTATCTTAGAGCTTTCATGTTTTATAATATAGTTTAAGACAGATGTTCAGAAAGGCTCTTTTCACTCAGCCCATTCAGAGCAGTTGAACATTTTGCCCATCATCATAACATCACTGAAGGAAACAGTAAAACACCTAATGGCCTGTTTAACATCTAGTCTTTTTTCATTAAACACAGAAAAAAATGAAAATCTTACCTGTAATCTTGGAGATCCAATTTCCTCAAGCAGTTTACCATAGAACCCTAGAAGTTAAACATAACAAGTTCATTAGTGTTTATTCCTTCATCTTTCCTATTAAAAAGCCATGTTGCATTTGACTTTTACTCATGAGTCTAGCAAAAAATGTTACAGGTGTCATTGTCACCACTGAAACAAGATTACAGCGATGGAAGCAAAACCTGTGTCCTCAATGTAGCCACATTAACAGTTTCATGGACACCATGAACAAGTGCCCATTCTGAGTAGAATGAGGCTTTCTCAAGCTTAAAAATACAATATGGGGGTTTCCCTGGTGGTCCAGTGGGTAGAGTCCACCTCCCAGTGCAAGGGGCACCTGTTCAATTCCTGGCCCAAGAAGATCTCACATGCCAAGAACTGCTGGGCGGGTGTGTCCAATTACAAGCCAGCGCTCTGAGCTGTTCAGAGCCAGTACTCTTGAGGCCCACACAGGCCAAAGGATAATAAAGACTAATAAAGGAAGCCAAAATTTTATAAAATACGAGAAAAAAGCTTCTTCTGCACTTGTACAGAAGTTCTGCTGGTTTGGTACTAACAATGCTATCCAAAAAAAGCTGCCTAAAAGCAAAAGAAAGAGGAAAGCCTTACACATTTAGGGTCAGGAGATGGATCTGCCTATTTCTTTTTAACATCCTAGAAAAGACATACTAGTTACTATTAAAGAATATGTCAAAATGAACAGTATGTGAAACTAAAGGAATACTGTACCAGTAGAAATACCAGGTCTAATACGCACAAAGCAAAGAAAACCAACGATGCCAGATACTGAATTTATATCGCACTGTCCTTTGAACACCCAGCAGGAACAAACTGCTGAACGCAGATACCATGCAGTGCAATTATAACTGAACTAGAACACCCCAACCTCCATTTGTAATACTAAGAAACTTCACATTCACATTCTACAAGTTTTTGTAACATGTACATTTCCTGTGAGACAACTACATTAACTCTAAACTTAAGTCACCTTTACCCTCTCTACACCTATAAAACTTACATAGGAAGATATCCAATTATACATGCTTACATACTGATTTAATTAAGTGTGCAAGAAACCAGGGTATTTTCATGCCCTACACATGCTGTCTCTTCATTTTTTTCCTAATCTGTAAGTACAAATACAGCAGTTTTGGCCAAAATCTTGTTTTGTAACTACATGTAGTCACAACAGTAACAGAATGCTACACTCAAATTTTACGCTGTTTTCAGAACTTTTAAATTTTATTATATTCCACTTACCTCTACAATGTAGTAGGTTCAAATCATATTCCTTCCTGCAAATACCAAAAGATTATAGGTGACTTACGTGATTAAAGATCAAAACCTAAATATTACCAAAATGTTTTAAGCTCTAGTCAGCTCTATCAGAATTAACTTTTAGGTCATATCTGTATCATTCAGCAGTTGAACATTAAATTCATCATCTGAACTGGAATGGTAACCACCCCCCCTTCAAATATAGTCATTAATTTAAGACTTACCAATGTTTATCACATCATATAATAGGACAGAGCATTAGCATATGCCAATACCTAAGATTAAGGAAAATTTGTTAGGTTTTACATAATTTAATTGGCAGTTTTGTCTTGTAGTTCTTTCCCACAGATCTAACAAGTAGTTCTATGAGTAAAGGAAACCACATAGTTACTCTATGAGGCGTTTCCAACGATGTAGGTTTATAGAAAAAGCCCCATCGGGATAGACCTCAACCACTGTGTGACTGATTTTAAACTAAGAAATTTAAAGAAATCATTCCATGAACTAATCACATGACATGTATTTTTTTTTTTTAACCAGTGCTTAGAAAAGATAGTATTAAGTAGCTATTATAGATGAACCAAAGAATTCCACATAAAAATTTAAGCTTGATTTTAAGAACTTCATTACTGCAGTATATTAAGCTATACACAAAATGCCTAGATCACTGGAAATCTTTTGGCTTAAGAACTATATAAAATATTCTCATTAACAGATACCAATTATAAAAATACAGAAAAATGTCAATATAGCTGATGTTCTGACCATTTGGGAATCACTGAGCACAAACTGGGCGTTTGTAATTAAACTTTGTATCATTTGGATTTATGAAATATTCTGTGTAGTCATTTCTAGCATTACACTATTAAATTACTTCATTTTAGATTATGCATTCGTTAAAATATATTGTAGGAATTCCCTGGTGGCCTAGAGGTTACGACTCAGCACTTCCACTGCCGGGGTGTGGGTTCCATGCTCAAAATCACTATTAGAGAAAGGAAATCAAAAACTACAATGAAGTACCATCTTACACTGGTCAGAATAGCCATCATTTAAAAGTCCACAAATAATAAATACCAAAGACAGTGCAGGAGAAAAAGGAGCCCTCTCCTAAACTGTTAGTAGGAATGTAAACTGGTAGTCACTATAGAAAACAGTATGTAAGTTCCTCAGAAAACCTAAAAATCAACCTACCATGATTCATCTAGCAATTCCACTCCTGGGCATATATGTAAAGAAAAACATGGTTTGAAGGGAACATGCACCCATGTTCACTGCAGTTCTGTTTACAGTAATAGCCAAGACATGGAACTCACATGTCCACTGAGAGAGCTTTTTTGGAAAATTTGTAAAAAGACTTACCAATGTTTATCACATCATATAATAGGACAGAGCATTAGCATATGCCAATACCTAAGATTAAGGAAAATTTGTTAGGTTTTACATAATTTAATTGGCAGTTTTGTCTTGTAGTTCTTTCCCACAGATCTAACAAGTAGTTCTATGAGTAAAGGAAACCACATAGTTACTCTATGAGGCGTTTCCAACGATGTAGGTTTATAGAAAAAGCCCCATCGGGATAGACCTCAACCACTGTGTGACTGATTTTAAACTAAGAAATTTAAAGAAATCATTCCATGAACTAATCACATGACATGTATTTTTTTTTTTTAACCAGTGCTTAGAAAAGATAGTATTAAGTAGCTATTATAGATGAACCAAAGAATTCCACATAAAAATTTAAGCTTGATTTTAAGAACTTCATTACTGCAGTATATTAAGCTATACACAAAATGCCTAGATCACTGGAAATCTTTTGGCTTAAGAACTATATAAAATATTCTCATTAACAGATACCAATTATAAAAATACAGAAAAATGTCAATATAGCTGATGTTCTGACCATTTGGGAATCACTGAGCACAAACTGGGCGTTTGTAATTAAACTTTGTATCATTTGGATTTATGAAATATTCTGTGTAGTCATTTCTAGCATTACACTATTAAATTACTTCATTTTAGATTATGCATTCGTTAAAATATATTGTAGGAATTCCCTGGTGGCCTAGAGGTTACGACTCAGCACTTCCACTGCCGGGGTGTGGGTTCCATGCTCAAAATCACTATTAGAGAAAGGAAATCAAAAACTACAATGAAGTACCATCTTACACTGGTCAGAATAGCCATCATTTAAAAGTCCACAAATAATAAATACCAAAGACAGTGCAGGAGAAAAAGGAGCCCTCTCCTAAACTGTTAGTAGGAATGTAAACTGGTAGTCACTATAGAAAACAGTATGTAAGTTCCTCAAAAAAACCTAAAAATCAACCTACCATGATTCATCTAGCAATTCCACTCCTGGGCATATATGTAAAGAAAAACATGGTTTGAAGGGAACATGCACCCATGTTCACTGCAGTTCTGTTTACAGTAATAGCCAAGACATGGAACTCACATGTCCACTGAGAGACCAGTTGATAAAGATGTGGGTGTGTTCAGCTATTAAAAAAGTATTAAGCTGCCATTTACAGCAACATAGATGAACCTAGAGATATGCTAAGCAAACTAATTCATAATAGAAACTGCTTGTATGTGGAAATCTATAATACCACACAAATTAACCCATCTATGACTTGTGGTCAGACAGGAGGGTTGCACAGGAGAGATGGAATGGGAGTTTTGGATTAGTGGGTGCAAACTATAACACAGGATAAAAAAGGGCCTACTGTGTAACACAGGGTACTACTATATTTAATAGTCATAAATTATAATAGAAATTTGTAAGTCATGTTGCTGTTCAGCAGAAATTAGCATTGTAAAAAGATAAATTGTACAGTGGATAACAGGAAATTAAAAAACGTACAGTCTTGGGGCTTACCTGGTAGCCCAGTGGGTGAAGAGTCCACCTTGCAGTGCAAGGGGCACCAGTTCAATCCCTGGCCTGGGAACGTCCCACATGCCACGGAGCGACTGGACCAGTGTGTCCAATTATGAGCCAACCCTCTAAAGTGTGTGTGCCCAGAGCAGGTGCTCTGCAGTGGGAGGCCCACACAGGCCAAAGAGTAAAGACGGATGGAAATAAATAAATGAAAAACCAATAAGAGGTCAAAAAAAAGAAAACTACTAAAGAAAAAAAACCTTATAGTCTTGAAAAGGGACTATGGAAGATTTTGATTTTTTTTTTAAAGATTTATTTATTTATTTATTTTGGTGGAGGTGGGGTGGGGAGGGAGGGGAGCAGGCGGGCCATTTCTATTGGTCTTTCATTTATCTGTTTTCATCCATCTTTGTTCTTTGGCCCGTGTGGGCCTCCCATCGCAGTGGCCTCTGTTGTCGCAGAGCACTGGCTCTGGGCGCATGCCCGCCAGAGCTCCTGCTCAGTAATTGGACACATCGGTCCAGCCGCTCCGCGGCACGTGGGACCTTCCCACGCCAGGGCTCGAACCGGCACCCCTTGCACTGCAAGGCGGTGTCCTTACCCACTGGACCACCAGGGAAGCCCGATTTTGATTTTAATATCCTAAATTACACTCCTGGGACCCTTTCCTGCAAAGTGAAGCTGACACAATGTCACTATAAAACATGTCAGTCCTGAGTTTCATTTTCTGAAATTATATCAGATCGAGCTATTAAAAAGTATTAAGCTGCCATTTACAGCAACATAGATGATAGGTGCTAAGCAAACTAATTCATAATAGAAACTGCTTGTATGTGAAATCTATAATACCACAAATTAACCCATCTATGACTTGTGGTCAGACAGGAGGGTTGCACAGGAGAGATGGAATGGGAGTTTTGGATTAGTGGGTGCAAACTATAACACAGGATAAAAAAGGGCCTACTGTGTAACACAGGGTACTACTATATTTAATAGTCATAAATTATAATAGAAATTTGTAAGTCATGTTGCTGTTCAGCAGAAATTAGCATTGTAAAAAGATAAATTGTACAGTGGATAACAGGAAATTAAAAAACGTACAGTCTTGGGGCTTACCTGGTAGCCCAGTGGGTGAAGAGTCCACCTTGCAGTGCAAGGGGCACCAGTTCAATCCCTGGCCTGGGAACGTCCCACATGCCACGGAGCGACTGGACCAGTGTGTCCAATTATGAGCCAACCCTCTAAAGTGTGTGTGCCCAGAGCAGGTGCTCTGCAGTGGGAGGCCCACACAGGCCAAAGAGTAAAGACGGATGGAAATAAATAAATGAAAAACCAATAAGAGGTCAAAAAAAAGAAAACTACTAAAGAAAAAAAACCTTATAGTCTTGAAAAGGGACTATGGAAGATTTTGATTTTTTTTTTAAAGATTTATTTATTTATTTATTTTGGTGGAGGTGGGGTGGGAGGGAGGGAGCAGGCGGGCCATTTCTATTGGTCTTTCATTTATCTGTTTTCATCCATCTTTGTTCTTTGGCCCGTGTGGGCCTCCCATCGCAGTGGCCTCTGTTGTCGCAGAGCACTGGCTCTGGGCGCATGCCCGCCAGAGCTCCTGCTCAGTAATTGGACACATCGGTCCAGCCGCTCCGCGGCACGTGGGACCTTCCCACGCCAGGGCTCGAACCGGCACCCCTTGCACTGCAAGGCGGTGTCCTTACCCACTGGACCACCAGGGAAGCCCGATTTTGATTTTAATATCCTAAATTACACTCCTGGGACCCTTTCCTGCAAAGTGAAGCTGACACAATGTCACTATAAAACATGTCAGTCCTGAGTTTCATTTTCTGAAATTATATCATGAACAGAAATTTTAAATTGGCAAAAATGCCCTTTAACAATGAAACCTATGGAGACTAATTCCTGGCAATATGTCACAATTAGACAAATTTGAACCAAACTCACCTAAAGCGTACGACACTGGTTTTAAAAATCCAGACACTGTGTTCCCAAGATAAAACCCTAAAAAAGAAGCCATCTTTGTTTTATATCAACATTAAACACTGAGTACTAGATCAATACAGCTGATAATTTTTTTAAACCAACTTTTATTTATTTTTGGCTGTGCTGGGTCTTTGTTGATATGTGGGTTTAGGTGCTCTGTGGTATGTGGGATCTTCCCGGATCAGGGCTCGAACCTGTGTCTCCTGCATTTGCAGATGGGTTCTTATCCACTGAGCCACAAGGGAAGCCCTACAGCTGATAATTTTAAGCTGAGAAAAGTATCCCCTCTATAGCCCTGGAAACAATCTTGTTCACCAATACATACCTGTCTTAGCTGTTTAATCTATCATGTTCCTTCTTATCTGTATCAAAACTCATACTGAACAATGAGTTCTGGGTTGCAAAAGAGGATTTATTTTTGCACCTGTCTATAAGTCTTTGTCTACAAATTAAACAAAAACAAACACAAGTGCTACTGTAAAATATGGAGTGGACATCTGCAATACGCTGATGATGAAAATAACTGAAATATAGGTAGTTAGGAAAGACAACTTATTACAATATTGAGTATTTCAGACTAAATTTGTCTTATTAAATAAAACAAAAACTGGGAAGTTGCAGGTACCCTAAGGAGTGTAGCTGGTTGTCAGAGCATGCTCGGGCGCATGCCCGCCAGAGCTCCTGCTCAGTAATTGGACACATCGGTCCAGCCGCTCCGCGGCACGTGGGACCTTCCCACGCCAGGGCTCGAACCGGCACCCCTTGCACTGCAAGGCGGTGTCCTTACCCACTGGACCACCAGGGAAGCCCGATTTTGATTTTAATATCCTAAATTACACTCCTGGGACCCTTTCCTGCAAAGTGAAGCTGACACAATGTCACTATAAAACATGTCAGTCCTGAGTTTCATTTTCTGAAATTATATCATGAACAGAAATTTTAAATTGGCAAAAATGCCCTTTAACAATGAAACCTATGGAGACTAATTCCTGGCAATATGTCACAATTAGACAAATTTGAACCAAACTCACCTAAAGCGTACGACACTGGTTTTAAAAATCCAGACACTGTGTTCCCAAGATAAAACCCTAAAAAAGAAGCCATCTTTGTTTTATATCAACATTAAACACTGAGTACTAGATCAATACAGCTGATAATTTTTTTTTAAACCAACTTTTATTTATTTTTGGCTGTGCTGGGTCTTTGTTGATATGTGGGTTTAGGTGCTCTGTGGTATGTGGGATCTTCCCGGATCAGGGCTCGAACCTGTGTCTCCTGCATTTGCAGATGGGTTCTTATCCACTGAGCCACAAGGGAAGCCCTACAGCTGATAATTTTAAGCTGAGAAAAGTATCCCCTCTATAGCCCTGGAAACAATCTTGTTCACCAATACATACCTGTCTTAGCTGTTTAATCTATCATGTTCCTTCTTATCTGTATCAAAACTCATACTGAACAATGAGTTCTGGGTTGCAAAAGAGGATTTATTTTTGCACCTGTCTATAAGTCTTTGTCTACAAATTAAACAAAAACAAACACAAGTGCTACTGTAAAATATGGAGTGGACATCTGCAATACGCTGATGATGAAAATAACTGAAATATAGGTAGTTAGGAAAGACAACTTATTACAATATTGAGTATTTCAGACTAAATTTGTCTTATTAAATAAAACAAAAACTGGGAAGTTGCAGGTACCCTAAGGAGTGTAGCTGGTTGTCAATCATTAGTTGTTATTTCAACTAATATTTTCAAGTTTACAATCCATTATACGATTCAATGCTCAAATGTTACCCTTTAATTCTCTTACCTAGAAATAAACCACCATAGGGAAAACCAGTAGGACTTTTATTTGTCAAGTTATCTGCTGTAGTAGTCTCGAATTTTTCTACAGATTTTTTCTTAGAATTACTACTTTAGGAGTTTAACCTAACACTGGAATATATATTTACATTTATCATCTTTACTTACTATAAAAAGTTGCTTTTATTCTGTTTACTTTGTTATTTATAATTCTGTCTCTTTTCAAGCCATTTTGTGTTTTTTGGATTTTGATGTTCTCTTTTCAGGCAAAGCAACTTCTTCAGTATATTCCTCTTGTTCCAAATATACATTCCCCTTCTTTGGAAATTCAGAACTTATTATGAAATAATTATCCTCCTGCATAAGAAATACCAGTATTAAGAAATGAAACTTTACTGCACTAGTAATTAGATATAGCTGAACTCTAGGTTACTTAAAATAGCCTGGAGATTACATCCAGGTGTTTCTCATCTTATATACTAGTAACAATGCCACACATTAAAACTTACAATAGTGTTGCCACTTTTTGTGACAGTACTGATAACTGATGTTCTATAAAATTTTTACCTTCATTCTTAAATTTTCTGCACCAGGGATGTTTCTAAAACTTGACAGAAAACACTAAAGGATAAAATTCTCCTTTGTCAACTGTTGCCCTCCCAAAATGAAAGGTTGCCACTTACCACCAATTTAATTTCTATCATGTTCCTTCTTATCTGTATCAAAACTCATACTGAACAATGAGTTCTGGGTTGCAAAAGAGGATTTATTTTTGCACCTGTCTATAAGTCTTTGTCTACAAATTAAACAAAAACAAACACAAGTGCTACTGTAAAATATGGAGTGGACATCTGCAATACGCTGATGATGAAAATAACTGAAATATAGGTAGTTAGGAAAGACAACTTATTACAATATTGAGTATTTCAGACTAAATTTGTCTTATTAAATAAAACAAAAACTGGGAAGTTGCAGGTACCCTAAGGAGTGTAGCTGGTTGTCAATCATTAGTTGTTATTTCAACTAATATTTTCAAGTTTACAATCCATTATACGATTCAATGCTCAAATGTTACCCTTTAATTCTCTTACCTAGAAATAAACCACCATAGGGAAAACCAGTAGGACTTTTATTTGTCAAGTTATCTGCTGTAGTAGTCTCGAATTTTTCTACAGATTTTTTCTTAGAATTACTACTTTAGGAGTTTAACCTAACACTGGAATATATATTTACATTTA
Source organism: Tragulus kanchil (assembly GCA_022376925.1). Taxonomy (NCBI): domain Eukaryota; kingdom Metazoa; phylum Chordata; class Mammalia; order Artiodactyla; family Tragulidae; genus Tragulus; species Tragulus kanchil. Next base: position 99,255,480 of record JAIOJX010000006.1, read on the forward strand.
TCATCTTTACTTACTATAAAAAGTTGCTTTTATTCTGTTTACTTTGTTATTTATAATTCTGTCTCTTTTCAAGCCATTTTGTGTTTTTTGGATTTTGATGTTCTCTTTTCAGGCAAAGCAACTTCTTCAGTATATTCCTCTTGTTCCAAATATACATTCCCCTTCTTTGGAAATTCAGAACTTATTATGAAATAATTATCCTCCTGCATAAGAAATACCAGTATTAAGAAATGAAACTTTACTGCACTAGTAATTAGATATAGCTGAACTCTAGGTTACTTAAAATAGCCTGGAGATTACATCCAGGTGTTTCTCATCTTATATACTAGTAACAATGCCACACATTAAAACTTACAATAGTGTTGCCACTTTTTGTGACAGTACTGATAACTGATGTTCTATAAAATTTTTACCTTCATTCTTAAATTTTCTGCACCAGGGATGTTTCTAAAACTTGACAGAAAACACTAAAGGATAAAATTCTCCTTTGTCAACTGTTGCCCTCCCAAAATGAAAGGGAATAAAAATGCCACTTACCACCAATTTAATATCACATTCATCATGGTCAAGATTTGTTGCAGTCTCCTCCTCTGTCCTGTAATATTGAACACATTATTACTCAGATAACAAAATCTTCCAAAACACAATAGTACATACCATCATGACATACAACTGGACCAGCTACACCAGTTACATGACTATTAAATATAAAGTCAAAATACAAAGACATTGGGCTTCCCTGGTGATCCAGTGTATAAGGATACCGCCTGGCAGTGCCAGGGGTGCAGGTTCAATCCCTGGCCTGGGAAGATCCCACGTGCCAGAGCAGCTGGACCAATGTGTCCAACTAGAGCCAGAGCTCTGGAGCGCATGCGCGCAGAGCTGGTGCTGTGCGATGGGAGAGGCCACTGTTTTGGGAGGCCCACACAGGCCAAAGAACAAAAATAAATGAAAGATCAATAGAAGTGGCCAAAAAAAAAATTAAGAAAGAAATAAAGACATTGATAATATTATATGGAACATTGTAAAAATTTTCACAATTTAAAAGAATAATGTCCACGATTATTCCCATGACTGAACTTACTCTTCAATAGGAGAGAGAGATCCATCATCATCCAAGTATCTGTATCTTCGACTATCAAGGTCTTCTTTTTCTAAATCTTCACCAACATTCATCTGTTTCAAGGATTCCTTGAGGTGGTATTCATACTTCAGTTTTTCAAGGTAATTAAAAAATCCTCTTGCCACTGCTTGCTATATACCAAAACACCATATTTTAAGTCACAGACTTAAAAAGAACTTTCTGCGACATCTTCTAAAAGGATAAGGATCTGCTAAGAAAAAGTTCTTTCGCCTTATGGCGATCACCTCTATCAAATACTACTTATAAAAATTCACTGTTCTACCTAGCAAGCTATCAAAGTTGGTACACCAAGGAAAACAAAGCACCCATCTTGTATAGTTTGGGCACTACTAAACACTTTGAATGCAGAGAGAAACGTCTGTTTAAGTCACTTTCAAACATAAAAGATTCAAGAGTATTAACCCTTTTCAATAATCATATTCTAAAACAAGTGACAAATATGCAGTCACTTAACTCAAATATTTGAGAGTCAACTGCTATGAACTGGCTTATTTGTCAAGTGATTGTCAGAAAATGAAACATCGTTAAAGAAACAAAAATGTACTAAAGGCACTGAGAAAGTGTAGGTCTGACTTAGGTTATGAACAATTGGGGATTGAGCTTTAGGAATGACGCTTGAAACATGTTACAGTTAAGAGCAAGGTATAAAAATGCCCTTGGAGCTCTTTACATGTAGATACACCCACGCAATATACCAGTGATTCCATCCAGAAACCCAAGTCAACTGTGAAGTATGGAGGTGGCATATTAAGTGGCAATATACTAGAAGTTGTTCAGTAGTGTCCTACTCTTTGCCCAGAGCAGGGCCCTGGGACCAATGTGTCCAACTAGAGCCAGAGCTCTGGGCGCATGCGCAGAGCTGTTTTGGGAGGCCCACCACAGGCCAAAGAACAAAAATAAATGAAAGACCAATAGAAGTGGCCAAAAAAAAAATTAAGAAAGAAATAAAGACATTGATAATATTATATGGAACATTGTAAAAATTTTCACAATTTAAAAGAATAATGTCCACGATTATTCCCATGACTGAACTTACTCTTCAATAGGAGAGAGAGATCCATCATCATCCAAGTATCTGTATCTTCGACTATCAAGGTCTTCTTTTTCTAAATCTTCACCAACATTCATCTGTTTCAAGGATTCCTTGAGGTGGTATTCATACTTCAGTTTTTCAATGTAATTAAAAAATCCTCTTTCCACTGCTTGCTATATACCAAAACACCATATTTTAAGTCACAGATTTAAAAAAGAACTTTCTGACATCTTCTAAAAGGATAAGGATCTGCTAAGAAAAAGTTCTTTCGCCTTATGGCGATCACCTCTATCAAATACTACTTATAAAAATTCACTGTTCTACCTAGCAAGCTATCAAAGTTGGTACACCAAGGAAAACAAAGCACCCATCTTGTATAGTTTGGGCACTACTAAACACTTTGAATGCAGAGAGAAACGTCTGTTTAAGTCACTTTCAAACATAAAAGATTCAAGAGTATTAACCCTTTTCAATAATCATATTCTAAAACAAGTGACAAATATGCAGTCACTTAACTCAAATATTTGAGAGTCAACTGCTATGAACTGGCTTATTTGTCAAGTGATTGTCAGAAAATGAAACATCGTTAAAGAAACAAAAATGTACTAAAGGCACTGAGAAAGTGTAGGTCTGACTTAGGTTATGAACAATTGGGGATTGAGCTTTAGGAATGACGCTTGAAACATGTTACAGTTAAGAGCAAGGTATAAAAATGCCCTTGGAGCTCTTTACATGTAGATACACCCACGCAATATACCAGTGATTCCATCCAGAAACCCAAGTCAACTGTGAAGTATGGAGGTGGCATATTAAGTGGCAATATACTAGAAGTTGTTCAGTAGTGTCCTACTCTTTGCAACCACATGGACTGTAGCCTGGCAGGTTCCTCAGTCCATGGAATTCTCTAGTCCAGAATATACTATAATGCATTGCCATTCCCTTCTCCAGGGGCTCTTCCTGACTCAGAGATCAAACCCAGATCTCCTGCATTGCAGACCTCTACCATTTGAACCACCCAAAAAACCCCAAATGGTAGTGTAGTCAGTATTAAAAAAAGTATGATCAATGTTGCAAGTTGTATGTTCCAGGTGTTACCTAAATTCTAAAAGTGACCAACAACTCATTCCACACTTAAGCTTATGTGTATAAGCATATGTAAAAAATGACTCACCTCAAAGGTTAAAATTTTCCTCCAAGGTAATGGTTTTCTTCCATTTTCTGCTTCTAAAAATGGGAAACCAAATCTTTTGTCTTTAAACTGTTCCTCACTTATTTGTGAGCGTCTTGTGTTTTTGCTTCCTTTTGGTCTTCCACTTGATCTTCCTGTTGGCTTGTATTTCTTTTTACGTTTACGTTTCTTATTTTTGAATCTTTCAAAAATAGCTTTTAAAGTCAATGGTCTTGGCTCTATAGATGAGTCACTGGATGAATCTCTTGCGTGAGTACTTTCAGGTATGTGAATGAATTTTCTCTTAGTGTTTCTTTGTCTCCGTTTAGGTGGGACTGGAACACACTGAGTTTTAAATAAGCTGCTACCAGAGGAAGAGTTATCACTAGAAAACAGGTAAAGATTAATTGCACTTTCCTTTTACAAATCCAAGTAGGAAACATCCTCAGGCTAATTCTTTAAAAGGTGGGCTCAGTACTAGCCAACTGCTCTTAACTCTTTTGAGGCTGTATTTTGTCAAGTGATTGTCAGAAAATGAAACATCGTTAAAGAAACAAAAGAATTGTACTAAAGGCACTGAGAAAGTGTAGGTCTGACTTAGGTTATGAACAATTGGGGATTGAGCTTTAGGAATGACGCTTGAAACATGTTACAGTTAAGAGCAAGGTATAAAAATGCCCTTGGAGCTCTTTACATGTAGATACACCCACGCAATATACCAGTGATTCCATCCAGAAACCCAAGTCAACTGTGAAGTATGGAGGTGGCATATTAAGTGGCAATATACTAGAAGTTGTTCAGTAGTGTCCTACTCTTTGCAACCACATGGACTGTAGCCTGGCAGGTTCCTCAGTCCATGGAATTCTCTAGTCCAGAATATACTATAATGCATTGCCATTCCCTTCTCCAGGGGCTCTTCCTGACTCAGAGATCAAACCCAGATCTCCTGCATTGCAGACCTCTACCATTTGAACCACCCGCAAAACCCAAGTGGTAGTGTAGTCAGTATTAAAAAAAGTATGATCAATGTTGCAAGTTGTATGTTCCAGGTGTTACCTAAATTCTAAAAGTGACCAACAACTCATTCCACACTTAAGCTTATGTGTATAAGCATATGTAAAAAATGACTCACCTCAAAGGTTAAAATTTTCCTCCAAGGTAATGGTTTTCTTCCATTTTCTGCTTCTAAAAATGGGAAACCAAATCTTTTGTCTTTAAACTGTTCCTCACTTATTTGTGAGCGTCTTGTGTTTTTGCTTCCTTTTGGTCTTCCACTTGATCTTCCTGTTGGCTTGTATTTCTTTTTACGTTTACGTTTCTTATTTTTGAATCTTTCAAAAATAGCTTTTAAAGTCAATGGTCTTGGCTCTATAGATGAGTCACTGGATGAATCTCTTGCGTGAGTACTTTCAGGTATGTGAATGAATTTTCTCTTAGTGTTTCTTTGTCTCCGTTTAGGTGGGACTGGAACACACTGAGTTTTAAATAAGCTGCTACCAGAGGAAGAGTTATCACTAGAAAACAGGTAAAGATTAATTGCACTTTCCTTTTACAAATCCAAGTAGGGAAACATCCTCAGGCTAATTCTTTAAAAGGTGGGCTCAGTACTAGCCAACTGCTCAATTTTGACTACATCAAGTGGCCCATAATGCCACTGCCACGGCCATCTTCCTTTAAGTTCCACAAAGATAGCCTTGTTAGATCCTAAATAAGACAAAGCCTCCTCTAAATAAAACAAGCGTATAATAGATTATCTGATGTAAATATACTAGAAATGCTCATTTAATTAATTTCCCAATGAAATCAAGGATTTGGTCTAGATACCTCTCATCATACATATAGTAAGCATCCTTGATAATGTGAAATAGGAGAACAAGTTGATTTTAATGCAAGATTCACTAATACCCTTCTTATAAAATTAGGACAATTTAATTAGGAAGATCAGTTTGGCCCCAAGTTATAATGTGTTCCAGTTTTAGGTAGTTAAAACTTCAAAGGCAAAAAAAAAAAAAAAAAAAAAAAAACTTCAAAGGCCTGTGAAAATTTAAGTTTTCCTATTGTGTCCTATTTCTTGAAAATTATCTTTGTCCTTCAGTATCTACAATGATTTATGCCCTTCCAGTAACTCAAATACAGTTAACATTGCTAACTAGTCTCTCTTGCAGGGAAAATCTGGTGTTACTTTTTTATAAAGGTACTTTACCTTTGATTCTCAATTTGCACAGCTGAATCAGATGTCATATAGCTGAGAGAATCCATTCTTAAAATGTATCCCCCATCTTCTTCTCAAACTTGTCAATTATCCTTGGGTTTCAACTGATTTCTAACCATATAAAGTTCGGTTAATTTGATGTAGCAGTTTCCCTGAAGGAATTAATGTCAACAATTAGTATCAGAGTAATGCAAATATTCATGTAGTGGAGACAATTATGTAAATATATAAATTAAGGCCATATCACCTAAAAGGCCTTTAATATTTTCTTATGGGAACTATTTTTCAGATCAATTCTTTAAATTATTTTCTGGATGAATCTCTTGCGTGAGTACTTTCAGGTATGTGAATGAATTTTCTCTTAGTGTTTCTTTGTCTCCGTTTAGGTGGGACTGGAACACACTGAGTTTTAAATAAGCTGCTACCAGAGGAAGAGTTATCACTAGAAAACAGGTAAAGATTAATTGCACTTTCCTTTTACAAATCCAAGTAGGGAAACATCCTCAGGCTAATTCTTTAAAAGGTGGGCTCAGTACTAGCCAACTGCTCAATTTTGACTACATCAAGTGGCCCATAATGCCACTGCCACGGCCATCTTCCTTTAAGTTCCACAAAGATAGCCTTGTTAGATCCTAAATAAGACAAAGCCTCCTCTAAATAAAACAAGCGTATAATAGATTATCTGATGTAAATATACTAGAAATGCTCATTTAATTAATTTCCCAATGAAATCAAGGATTTGGTCTAGATACCTCTCATCATACATATAGTAAGCATCCTTGATAATGTGAAATAGGAGAACAAGTTGATTTTAATGCAAGATTCACTAATACCCTTCTTATAAAATTAGGACAATTTAATTAGGAAGATCAGTTTGGCCCCAAGTTATAATGTGTTCCAGTTTTAGGTAGTTAAAACTTCAAAGGCAAAAAAAAAAAAAAAAAAAAAAACTTCAAAGGCCTGTGAAAATTTAAGTTTTCCTATTGTGTCCTATTTCTTGAAAATTATCTTTGTCCTTCAGTATCTACAATGATTTATGCCCTTCCAGTAACTCAAATACAGTTAACATTGCTAACTAGTCTCTCTTGCAGGGAAAATCTGGTGTTACTTTTTTATAAAGGTACTTTACCTTTGATTCTCAATTTGCACAGCTGAATCAGATGTCATATAGCTGAGAGAATCCATTCTTAAAATGTATCCCCCATCTTCTTCTCAAACTTGTCAATTATCCTTGGGTTTCAACTGATTTCTAACCATATAAAGTTCGGTTAATTTGATGTAGCAGTTTCCCTGAAGGAATTAATGTCAACAATTAGTATCAGAGTAATGCAAATATTCATGTAGTGGAGACAATTATGTAAATATATAAATTAAGGCCATATCACCTAAAAGGCCTTTAATATTTTCTTATGGGAACTATTTTTCAGATCAATTCTAAAATCTAGAGATTTGATTCTTGGGTTCTTTTAGTGTTGGGAGAAGATTCTACAGGAGTATTTTCCAACAAGTATCAAGCAACTTTTCCAACAGGAAAAGATGTAATTTGACCCTTTGCCATAGCAATCTGCGATGAAGAGTATCAACGTTCAACTAATGGCCAAAAGCCATTTTTCAACAGCAGGTGGAAACCATGTATGACCTTAGTATGCCAGGGGAAACAATCACTAGGACTTACTACCTCAACCCAAACTCCTGGTCTGCGATTTGCTATTAGGCTATTAGTTCTAAATACGAATCAATGAAAGGCTTACAAAATAATAGTGCCCTTTATTATTTCTAAGTATAATTATACATTATTTTGGATAAACCTTAAATGTCAGGCAATGCCTTACCTTACTTTTCCATCTCCCTCACTGGGGATGCCATCATTCTACCATTAGTCTATATATTGTTCTTAGTTTCTAGCATTCGAAGAGCAATGTATTTCAAACATAAGGAAATAACAGGTCACAGAGATCTCAGACCCGCAAATGTCCAACAGACTCGTGGTAATCTCATGGTATGTAGTTTTCTAAAATGCAAAATCTAAGTCACTTCATGACTGTCCCAACAGAAATTCAAGAAAAAGTGGATCCAGTGGCTCTGAGAGTATACGTGAGTGCAGTGTCAAATTTAAAGTTAACTCAAAATCTTTTCCGGAAACTAGAAACCAGTCCTTGTTAAGGGTCGCTTCCTATTCCAAGATTCTGCTAGGAGGGGCCACGTGGCTATAGTGCACGTTCGGGCGCCAGTATCTCCCCTTCAAGCCCTTTGTGCGACACCGTTGCGAGCATCTCCATGAAACGCCTCATAACCTCGTGCCAAGTGAGTGGCGTCAGCCATGGTTACCTCGTACTCAACCTCTTTAATTCGGAAAACTAGTCTAGACTCCATTTTAACATCTGGGGCCACGGACCACACCCACGGCACGACCTGATCGTGGTCGACCACAATCCAGCCCTCGGCCCTGAGTCCACGACCACCGCGAGCCCTCCGCCCTCAGGGCCCGACGAACGCGCCTGAACCCCGCCAAGCCCCGCAGCACCCGGGAGAAGCCACTAGAGCGCCCACGTTCTCTTTCCTAGAGGCCCAGAGGCTGACGGCGTGCCCCGACCAGCGCCGGCAAGGCACGGGCCTCGGCTGCGTACTCTTTACCCGCCGCCCCCGCCTCCAATGTCCGCACGAGGCAACCTACCGACCACAGCACTGAAAGCGCCGACCTCCACCCCTGCGCGGGAGAAAAGGCTGGGCGGGCCGCGCCCCAGCTAATACTGGAGCCGAAGTCTCGCGACAACTTGACTCCGGGAAGAAGCAGCTAAGGAGACCACGAGACCTTCATTTTTATCTCCACGAGGGGAGGAGCGATTTCGAGCGGGCGGGGCCTGGACGCCCACCCCCGGAAGAGGAGTTATTATTTCTAAGTATAATTATACATTATTTTGGATAAACCTTAAATGTCAGGCAATGCCTTACCTTACTTTTCCATCTCCCTCACTGGGGATGCCATCATTCTACCATTAGTCTATATATTGTTCTTAGTTTCTAGCATTCGAAGAGCAATGTATTTCAAACATAAGGAAATAACAGGTCACAGAGATCTCAGACCCGCAAATGTCCAACAGACTCGTGGTAATCTCATGGTATGTAGTTTTCTAAAATGCAAAATCTAAGTCACTTCATGACTGTCCCAACAGAAATTCAAGAAAAAGTGGATCCAGTGGCTCTGAGAGTATACGTGAGTGCAGTGTCAAATTTAAAGTTAACTCAAAATCTTTTCCGGAAACTAGAAACCAGTCCTTGTTAAGGGTCGCTTCCTATTCCAAGATTCTGCTAGGAGGGGCCACGTGGCTATAGTGCACGTTCGGGCGCCAGTATCTCCCCTTCAAGCCCTTTGTGCGACACCGTTGCGAGCATCTCCATGAAACGCCTCATAACCTCGTGCCAAGTGAGTGGCGTCAGCCATGGTTACCTCGTACTCAACCTCTTTAATTCGGAAAACTAGTCTAGACTCCATTTTAACATCTGGGGCCACGGACCACACCCACGGCACGACCTGATCGTGGTCGACCACAATCCAGCCCTCGGCCCTGAGTCCACGACCACCGCGAGCCCTCCGCCCTCAGGGCCCGACGAACGCGCCTGAACCCCGCCAAGCCCCGCAGCACCCGGGAGAAGCCACTAGAGCGCCCACGTTCTCTTTCCTAGAGGCCCAGAGGCTGACGGCGTGCCCCGACCAGCGCCGGCAAGGCACGGGCCTCGGCTGCGTACTCTTTACCCGCCGCCCCCGCCTCCAATGTCCGCACGAGGCAACCTACCGACCACAGCACTGAAAGCGCCGACCTCCACCCCTGCGCGGGAGAAAAGGCTGGGCGGGCCGCGCGCCCCAGCTAATACTGGAGCCGAAGTCTCGCGACAACTTGACTCCGGGAAGAAGCAGCTAAGGAGACCACGAGACCTTCATTTTTATCTCCACGAGGGGAGGAGCGATTTCGAGCGGGCGGGGCCTGGACGCCCACCCCCGGAAGAGGAGGAGTGGACTGAGGCAAGATCTGGCTTCAGGTGTAGGCTTCTCGGTCTGAATAGGTAAGTGGGTTAGCCTAGAACGTTTTGGCAAACGTTTCAAAAGTAAGTTGTGGCGTCAGGTGGATGGAATGCATAGAAACGGCAGGTAAGCAGGCACTCCACCTGATTTGCTCCCAGTGGTCTCACCCTTGCTGAGGTATCCTGTAACTTTACGAAGCCTAATCTTGGGTTTGGTGGTAGGGGGCGGGGCGGGAGTTAGGTGCCAGGCGTGTTTTATTGTCTTGTATCTTCTACCTTTGCCTTCAGAAATCGCTTCTCCGTTAAATTGACAGGATCATGCTTTGACCGGAACTCAAAACGTGTAATCTTTGTACTGGAAGTCTGTTACCCTCAGCACACTCAGTTCCCTTCTCCATTACCTTCGGACTTGTTTTGTTAAATACGTTCAGTCAGAACTAAGGGTCAGCCTCCCAGGAGTTAGTTAACAGATCACAAGAGAGACCAGCAGCGAATTTTTCGTGTTTATTCTTTTTCTCCCACAGTTCCCTGAATAGGTCGTTTGTTAAAAGTTTAAACTAGTTTAGTTTCGGTGTTCCACCCTGCCCTCCTCGCCCCCCCCCCCCCCCACCCCGAAGTATTTACAAAAAGGAATGAGCTTGCTGGACCTGTCCACTTTCAGACCACTGGTGTTCAGTTATTTCTGACTCTTTGCAACCCCGTGGACTGTAACCCACCGGGCTCTTCTGTCCATGGGATTCTCCAGGCTAGAATACTGGAGTGGATTGCATTTCCTCCACCAGAGGATCTTCCTGACCGAAGGATTGAACCCTCAGCCTCACGATCATATAATAAAGCCCGGAAAGCCGCCTACTCTTATTTTGTGGATGGTGTCATCTCAGGATTGGACAGACCTGGAAGGTATCTAGTCTCTTTACTCAATTTTGCTCAAAATGTGGAACAATCCCAGGCACAAACAGTCTAGCGGGCCGCGCCCAGCAAACTGGAGCCGAAGTCTCGCGACAACTTGACTCCGGGAAGAAGCAGCTAAGACCACGAGACCTTCATTTTATCTCCACGAGGAGGAGCGATTTCGAGCGGGCGGGGCCTGGACGCCCACCCCCGGAAGAGGAGGAGTGGACTGAGGCAAGATCTGGCTTCAGGTGTAGGCTTCTCGGTCTGAATAGGTAAGTGGGTTAGCCTAGAACGTTTTGGCAAACGTTTCAAAAGTAAGTTGTGGCGTCAGGTGGATGGAATGCATAGAAACGGCAGGTAAGCAGGCACTCCACCTGATTTGCTCCCAGTGGTCTCACCCTTGCTGAGGTATCCTGTAACTTTACGAAGCCTAATCTTGGGTGTGGTGGTAGGGGCGGGCGGGGGCGGGAGTTAGGTGCCAGGCGTGTTTTATTGTCTTGTATCTTCTACCTTTGCCTTCAGAAATCGCTTCTCCGTTAAATTGACAGGATCATGCTTTGACCGGAACTCAAAACGTGTAATCTTTGTACTGGAAGTCTGTTACCCTCAGCACACTCAGTTCCCTTCTCCATTACCTTCGGACTTGTTTTGTTAAATACGTTCAGTCAGAACTAAGGGTCAGCCTCCCAGGAGTTAGTTAACAGATCACAAGAGAGACCAGCAGCGAATTTTTCGTGTTTATTCTTTTTCTCCCACAGTTCCCTGAATAGGTCGTTTGTTAAAAGTTTAAACTAGTTTAGTTTCGGTGTTCCACCCTGCACTCCTCGCCGCCCCCCCCCCCCACCCCGAAGTATTTACAAAAAGGAATGAGCTTGCTGGACCTGTCCACTTTCAGACCACTGGTGTTCAGTTATTTCTGACTCTTTGCAACCCCGTGGACTGTAACCCACCGGGCTCTTCTGTCCATGGGATTCTCCAGGCTAGAATACTGGAGTGGATTGCATTTCCTCCACCAGAGGATCTTCCTGACCGAAGGATTGAACCCTCAGCCTCACGATCATATAATAAAGCCCGGAAAGCCGCCTACTCTTATTTTGTGGATGGTGTCATCTCAGGATTGGACAGACCTGGAAGGTATCTAGTCTCTTTACTCAATTTTGCTCAAAATGTGGAACAATCCCAGGCACAAACAGTCTAGTCTTGTAGACTTTGTGAATACGGTAAGTTCCAGAAACAGGAATGGCATGCCTTATCTCCTGCCATATTCCAGGAGTGCACTTACCTCTGTAATTTGTGCGGCTCCCTACAAAATGAAAATGAAGTGCCCCTTGTTCAAAACGCAGTGGGAAAGTGCCCGTTAAATCTAAGATATAAGCTGTCTTCTTTCTTCTATAGTACCTTTCTACATGTCATTATGCAAGTTAATACCATTAAGTTGTTGTTATCAATGACATTAATCAAACTATTTTATTATTATTAATTAATCACTATTATTAATAGCATTCATTTGCTCTTTGTCACTGGAAGAAAAATTAAAAGGTTAAGTCATTAGTAGATTTGCCCTTCATTAGATTGTGCAATACCAGTTTTAAATACAAACCTAAGATATAGCTCGGATGCACAATGAAATTTCACAGTTCCTATTGTGTAGTTCATACATGCCTGTGTATTTTGATCTTACTCTAACACTGGATACTGCACAAAACTAACACCTCTGTAATTATTTTTACTTCTGGGTGACACCTCTGTATTTTACTTCTTGATGTGTGCATTCTATCGACTGCATTGAATCCAGGGAATTTGACTCTCAGTGAATTCTCCTGGATTATGGGTCCGACAGCCTCCTACATTCACAGGACTTAAATGACTTAGGTGAATAGGAAGCAAGAATTTGTTGCCAGAATCTTGACTTTCTGTGCACTGATGCCGAACAGAAATACAGAGACAAGAGTTATGGCGGAGTAAAGGGTGGCTTTGTTTCTTTGCCAGGCAAAGAGGGAACACAGTAGGCCAGTAGGGACTCAAGAACTGTGGTCTGGGGGCTTCCCCTGGTGGTCCGGTGGGTAAGGACGCCACCTTGCAGTGCAAGGGGAGCCGGTTCGATCCCTGGCCTGGGAAGATCCCACGTGCCGCGGAGCGGCTGGACTGATGTGTCCAATTACCGAGCCGGAGCTCAGGAGCGCATGCGCCCAGAGCCGGTGCTCAGTGACGACAGACGCCACCGCGATGGGAGGCCCACGCGGGCCAAAGAACAAAGACGGATGAAAATAGAGAAAATAGAGAAATGGAAGACCAGTAGAAGTGTCCGGCCCGTCCCCTCCCTCCTCACCCCACTACCCAAAAAGATAAATAAATAAAATAAATATTAAGAACTGTGGTCTGGGCTTCCCTGGTGGTCCAGTGGGTAAAGAGTCCGCCTTGCAGTGCAAGGGGCACCCGTTCGATCCCTGACCTGGGAAGATCCCACGTGCCGCGGAGTGGCTGGGCCAGTGTGTCCAATTATGAGCCAGTGCTCTAGAGCACGAGTGCCCAGAGCCAGTGCTCTGCAACTAGAGGCCACTGCAATGGGAGACCCACAGAGGCCAAAGAATTAAAAATGGGTGAAAATAAATTTTAAAATAAAAAAAGAGGCATGATGAAGAAAAAAAAAAAGTTATGCCATCAGTGCACGGTGGTACTCAAAAAAATAAATAGAAAAGAACTGCGGTCCTCTCACTGGGTAGTAGGCAGAGGTTATCAAGATCCCTTGCAGAAAGCAATGGCTACCCACTGCAGTATTTTTGCCTGGAGAGTTCCATGGACAGAGGAGCCTCTGGGCCTCTTGGAGTCGCAGAGAGTTGGACAGCACTGAGTGACTGACACAGAATACAGTCAAGTCAGGGGTGAGTGATAGGATCAAGGCAAAAAGCCTTGCATTCTTTCTTCTGCAGTTTCAAAAAGGGTAGGGTTCCTGACAAGATTAGGATGTATGACCCAACTCATCCAAATAAATCAATGTTATAGAAAAACTACAAATAAAATGGCATTTGCTTTCCATTTTAGAATAAATATTTTAACTCTATATGGTAGCCATTTCTTTTAAGTATTATCACCAAGGAAACTGCTCCTGGATACAAAGAATTAAAGTTTTAACTATTATCTGGTATATAGTCATAATTTAATAATGCTTAAGTTCCTAAATACAATTACAATATTTAAATGTCAGTATATCTTGCTTCCAAGTATGTGTAAGTGTGTTAATATGTACATATAAATATTCTATACTGTAAAAGAAAAAGTTAAAAACTAAATGATGGGCAAGGAGAAAAAGCAAAACCAAAGAAAGACAAAAATTTTTTTCTAAAAAATATAAAATGATGGGGCTTCCCTGGAGTTCCAGTGGTTAAGAGTTCATGCTTCCACTGTAGGATTGAACCCTGGTCAGGGAACTAAGATTTTGCATGCTGTGAGGAGCAGTTAATGAAAAGAAAATATAGAATGTTAACATTTGGAAAATCTGCATGTGTATATAAGATTATTTGTATATGTTTTCCTCTTTTTGTATGTATTTTCTGTCCATCTGAAATTATTTCAAAAGTTAAAATGGCTCATTCCTAAACAATTGTAATTTATTCAATTTGAAAATATATTTGAGGGAATTCCATGGAGGTCCACCAGCTTCACAGGTGGCGCCTGTGAAGAATCCACCTGCCAATGCAGGACACATCAGAGGTTCAAGTTTGATCCCTGCAGGGATTGGGGCGATTCCCCTGGAGGAGGAAATGGCAGCCCACTCCAGTATTCTTGCATGGGAAATCCCGTGGACAGAAGAGCCTGGCAAGCTACAGTCCATGGGTCACAAAGAGTTGGACACAACTGTGCATACACGTACCCACCCACCACCCTGGAGGTCTATTGGTTAGGACTCCGAGCCTTGTTTCACTGCTGAGGGCACAGGTTTGATCCCCTAGAAACTAAGATTCTAAAAGTGGCATGTTCCCACCAAAAAGAAAATATATTTCAGATAAGTAAAATATGATACAGGGTTTGGGGCCCATTATCAAAGAGTTTGCATTTTATTGGGGAGGCCAAATTAAGCATGTTAAGTAAATAAAAGGCTTCCCTGGTGGCTGAGATGGTAAAGCATCTGCTTGGAATGTGGGAGACCTGGGTTTGATCCCTGGGTCAGGAAGATCCCCTGGAGGAGGGAATGGCAACCCACTACAGTATTCTTGCCTGGAGAATCCCATGGACAGAGGAGCAGGGTAATAAATTTTGGTATTTGATAAAGTACTAAAGAAGTGTAGCGTCTTAAATGTATGTGAAGTATGTGTTGTTTGAAATTACTGTCAAAATTAAAAATCCAGTTTCTAAGAAAATTTTGACTCTTTGGAAAATTAAAATTAAATTTGGAAGAGTATTTCTAGTGATACCAAAGGATCACCTTTCACTTACTAAGTAATTATATGTCACAGATTATTCAGATTAATGATGTGAAGTGAAAGTCACTCAGTTGTGTCCGACTCTTTGTGATCCCATGGGCTGTAGCCCACCAGGCTTCTCTGTCCATGGAATTCTCCAGCCAAGAATACTAGAGTCCCTTGCCATTTCCTTCTGCAAGGGATCTTCCTGACTCAAGATTTGATCCCTGGTTTTCTGCACTGCAGGAAGAGTATCATCTGAGACACCAGGGAAGGTGATTAATGAGGCATTCATTAACTATTTTAATGAGAAGTCAAACCTTAAGGGTGTTCTTAGTTTTGTCTTTGTTCCTCGCTGTGATAGGCCTAGAGTTGGATTTCTCCACCCATCTATTATTACTTTTGTTTGGGCTTTTTAGCTCACGTTTTATTTTACTCTCTGTTTCCACACCTCTTCACCTGCACACTTGAGGTAAGATACTAATCTCTGTGCATAAATGTCTATTTATTGTAAAATATACCTAGCATATATTTTTTAAAAATCAAAATTATAGGTGATTAGGTTATTGGAATAATTGAACATTAAACTTGTTTACCAAGAAAATACATTTTGGGATTTTTTTTTTTTCGTGCATCAAAAGTTTTATTAAAGAAAAAAGGGATAGGGGCTTCTTGGTGGTCCAGTGGGTAAGGACACTGCCTTGCAGTGCAAGGGGCGCCCGTTCAAGCCCTGGCCTGGGAAGATCCCACATGCCGTGGAGCGGCTGGACCGATGTGTCCAACTACCGAGCCGGAGCTCTGGAGCTCTGGAGCTCATGCACCCGGAGCCAGTGCTCTGCGGCGACAGAGGCCACTGCAATGGGAGGCCCATGCAGGCCAGAGAACAAAGATGGATGAAAACAGATAAATGAAAGACCAATAGAAGTGGCTAAAAAAAATGGGGGGGGGGGGGCGCGGTGCGGATAAAGAAAGCTTCCAGCAATGGACACTGGAAGGGGGTCGGAGAGTAAGTGCCCCAAGAAGCTAGTTTAGGCAGGACATTATGAACTTTTTCAATTGGTTATTGACAATATTTGTAAATGAAATGATAATGTCAAAAGCTAATCATTTGTAGAAGTTTCCAGTTCTCTTAGTAATTTAAATTTTCTCTTGTAAAATAGTCTTAAGAAACTCATTTAATTTTTAGCTCAAATGTCAAATATAGAAAACAAAAATAGAAATGATCTATTATATAAGTACCTGAGCATCCTACAACCGATAGCTACAAACCATTTAAAGACTTATTCACAAACCTTCTAACTACCTTTTGTTTCATGATCTTCCTTAAACCATTAGAAAGCTGCATGTTCAGCTTTGACTGGAGAAAATCATTTGCCCTCTTGGTCTGGTATCCTTTTTGTCTACTTTAAATGTCAGCTATTTAAGGTGTTAAAGAGGCTGCCTGGGCACTTCTGACTTGGAATATTAAATACTAAAAGCTGTGGTTGCCTTTCTGTGAGAACAGACACCTAACCGCTGTTTTGCCTTCCTCATGTAACTTAACTCTTTCATTTCCAGAGCAGCAGTTGTTTGGTGCACTGTGAGCCTTTGCAGTAATTAGCCTACAGTTGCTTTAATTTGTACCTCTTCATGAAGTCTCACAACTCTGGTTGGGATTAGCCCACAGGCTGGGACTCCACATCAGCCCAAACTCAGATTGGGACTAGATTTCTTGTCTTCTGAGGTCACACACTCAGGACTTAATGAAGTTCAAGTTCTTTGGGTGTCATCGCAGAAAGTATTCAGTGAGAAACGAAGTAGGTAGGAAGTAGGTTTATTTAGAGGACATATTTCATAGACAGAATATGGTCTGTCTCAAAAGGCAAGATGGCCTTGAAAGAAATACACTACACAGTGTGAGCCTGCTCAGAAGGCTTGAGGCCCCAAAATGTGGTAGTTTCATAGGCTAACAAGTGGGAGGATTATTCCAACTATTTTGGGGAAGGGGCAGAGATTTTCAGGAACTGGGCTACGATCCACTCTTCAGCCTCTTATGGTTGTGGTGCTTATGGGTGTGTCATTTTGATGCTAATGATTTACAGTGATCATATAATGAGGCTTGAGGTCTACTGAAAGTGGAATCTTCTGGCATCTTGAACTTATTTTGGTTCAAATCAGTTTTTCCCCAACAGCTATGTCATTCTTTTAAAGGTTGTGTCTTGTCCCTGAGGAAGAAAGAAGATGGCTTGTGCTGAGTATTCTTTTCATGTGCCAAGTCTAGAGGAACTTGTTGCAGGTAAGTAAAATAGCAAATTTTTTTTTTTTTTTTAATCCCAAGGAAAAAAAATAAGAACATTCTAAGATATGAAAATTGAAAACTCTGCCCCTTCAAAAAAAGGAAAACTAAATTCATCATTCAGAGATTCTTGATGAGATACTAACGTTACAGAATGAGCATGAACATGATAATCCAAGATTTAAATGTGTGTGGTGCCGAAAGAGTTGCACAGTTTTGCTTTATTAACTTTTTACCAGTTTCAGTAATCTTGAGATAGTCTACTGTGGTATATTAATCATGTCCCCAATCTACTACTTTTCCCCCTTCTCCTAATATGACCAGATTGCCTGTGAACTTACTTAGGTTTCTCTGTCTGCATATAATTTTTGGTATTTCACCTAATTTGAACACGAATTTAAGGCAGCTTCACAGGATTAATTCAAAGGAAGGGATCTCCTTTGAATAGATAAGTAAAAGAAAGTGAACCCAGGAGAGAGAATATATATATATAATTAAACTCAGATTGGGACTAGATTTCTTGTCTTCTGAGGTCACACACTCAGGACTTAATGAAGTTCAAGTTCTTTGGGTGTCATCGCAGAAAGTATTCAGTGAGAAACGAAGTAGGTAGGAAGTAGGTTTATTTAGAGGACATATTTCATAGACAGAATATGGTCTGTCTCAAAAGGCAAGATGGCCTTGAAAGAAATACACTACACAGTGTGAGCCTGCTCAGAAGGCTTGAGGCCCCAAAATGTGGTAGTTTCATAGGCTAACAAGTGGGAGGATTATTCCAACTATTTTGGGGAAGGGGCAGAGATTTTCAGGAACTGGGCTACGATCCACTCTTCAGCCTCTTATGGTTGTGGTGCTTATGGGTGTGTCATTTTGATGCTAATGATTTACAGTGATCATATAATGAGGCTTGAGGTCTACTGAAAGTGGAATCTTCTGGCATCTTGAACTTATTTTGGTTCAAATCAGTTTTTCCCCAACAGCTATGTCATTCTTTTAAAGGTTGTGTCTTGTCCCTGAGGAAGAAAGAAGATGGCTTGTGCTGAGTATTCTTTTCATGTGCCAAGTCTAGAGGAACTTGTTGCAGGTAAGTAAAATAGCAAATTTTTTTTTTTTTTTTAATCCCAAGGAAAAAAAATAAGAACATTCTAAGATATGAAAATTGAAAACTCTGCCCCTTCAAAAAAAGGAAAACTAAATTCATCATTCAGAGATTCTTGATGAGATACTAACGTTACAGAATGAGCATGAACATGATAATCCAAGATTTAAATGTGTGTGGTGCCGAAAGAGTTGCACAGTTTTGCTTTATTAACTTTTTACCAGTTTCAGTAATCTTGAGATAGTCTACTGTGGTATATTAATCATGTCCCCAATCTACTACTTTTCCCCCTTCTCCTAATATGACCAGATTGCCTGTGAACTTACTTAGGTTTCTCTGTCTGCATATAATTTTTGGTATTTCACCTAATTTGAACACGAATTTAAGGCAGCTTCACAGGATTAATTCAAAGGAAGGGATCTCCTTTGAATAGATAAGTAAAAGAAAGTGAACCCAGGAGAGAGAATATATATATATAATTATGACTGATTCGAGTTTACATATGGCAGAAACCAACACAACCATGTAAAGCAATTTTCTTCAAATTGAAAAATAGTTAAATAGATCCTGCATGCCTCAACTGAGACCTGGTGCAACCAAAAAAAAAGACCGTGCTTCCAAGGCAAGGTACACAGATCCCTGTTCGGGGAACTAAGATCCCACATGCCACCCAGCCCAGCCAAAAATTAGTTTTTGGGTTTTTTTTGTTTTTTGTTTTTAAATACAAATCGGGCTTTCCCTGGTGGTCCAGTGGGTAAGGAGAGACTGCCTTGCAGTGCAAGGGGCGCCGATTCGATCCCTGGCCTGGGAAGATCCCACGTGCCCCGGAGCGGCTGGACCGATGTGTCCAATCACCGGTGTGTCCGCCCGGAGCCGGCGCTCTGCGACGACAGACGCCACCGGGTGGGAGGCCCACAGGAGCCAAAGAACAAAGACGGATGAAAATAGAGAAAGGAAAGACTAATAGAAGTGGTCCGCCTGCTCCCTTCCCTCCCCAACCCGACCCCCGCCCAAAATAAATAAATAAATAAATCTTTAAAAAAAAAAAAAAAAAGTTACCCTAGAAGACTCCTTCACTTCCTTAGTCAATATCTCTTCCCCAAGAGGTAACCACTGTTACGACTTCTGTGATCTTCCTTAGATTAGTTGCCTTTCTTTGAAATACACATAAGTGAAGTCATACAGCACATACTTTTGTCTTCTTTTGCTACACATTTTGTCTGTAAATATTAATGAAAGTGTTGCAAGTAATTTCTTACTTTCTAAAAGTTTTAACTAGTTGTATTTCAATACCTGGAATCCTTTCCCTAAAAGAGAGTTCAGTGTTTATCTCAGTGGTTTATAATCAACTAGATCTTACAGTGGTATTTATGGAAGTACTGATGTATCTTGGTGTACATATCTTGTGATTAATTATGTGTCTAGTATCTACATAAGTTGATTAATAAGATTATTTCCCCCTCTTTTTTTTTTGGCCACACAGCACTGGGGGAGCATGCCCTTCAGTGGCAGCATGGACCGCCTGGGTCCTTTTAAATTAGGGACTTCTTGACAGTCCAGGGGTTAAGATTCTCGCTGCCACTGCAGGTGGCAAAGATTCCATTCTGGGAACTAAAATCCCACATGCTGGGCAGTGTAACCAAAAGTTTAAAACAACAACAACAAAAATTACACAAGTTTAGGCTGGAAATATGACACACAAAACAGCTGTGTGGGAAGACTTGATATGTGATGGCAAGTTTTTACCTAATGTTTAACCCCTTTTCTTGTCTTTATTAGTTCTGCAGAAGGGGCTAACAGATAACTTTGCTGAAGTCCAGGTCTCTGTAGTTGACTGCCCTGATTTAACTAAGGAGCCATTTACCTTTCCTGTAAAAGGTAAGCAGTCTTTGCAATTAGCGCTTGTTTGTCAGACCTTATCTTTTCCTGAAATCAGAATTATCTTGAAGGATTATCTTAAATTCTCTCCAAATAAAGGCTATTGCCCCAACTTTTAAATTGTGCTTAATTTCTGTGTTTTCTAATACTGGTCAAATTTCACTTTATACTCTTGTAAAAAAAAACCTTATGTTTTATGTACTTTCATAATATTCACAGGTTATGTCATAAATATTCAATAGGCTAGAATCCTGAATATCACATGGAAGTTTTATCTTAAATTGTTCAAGTGACTGTTATGGAAACTATTATAATTTTTTGTTGTATTTATTTATTCAAGATCAGAAGGGATCTTAAAAACTTTGTATTAATTTGAATCATCTATCAAATATTTATATCCCTTCAACAGATTTGTCAAGTGATTACCAATGTTTAAAGTGAGAAAGGAAATTAATATTGATTCTAAAACAGCCTCTGTGCAGCAGCATCGGATTGACTCACAGAGACAAGAGTTTTTGGTGAAGTAGAAAAGAATAGCTTTATTGCTTTGCCAGGCAAAGGTGGACATAGCTGACTAATGCTCTCAAACCTACGGGTCCGGGTTTCCCTGGTGGCCCAGTGGGTAAAGAGCCTACCTTGCAGTGCAAGGGGCACCAGTTCAATCCCTGGCCCGGGAGGATCCCACGTGCCGCGGAGCAGCTGGACTGTTGTGTCCAATTGAGAGCCAGCACTCTGGAGCACATGTGCCCAGAGCTGGTGCTCTGCAAGGAGAGGGGCCACTGCAATGGGAGGCCCACACGGGCCAAAGAATAAAGATGGATGAAAATGAAAAAATAAAACACCAAAATTAAAAAAAAAAAAAAAACCACGGGTCCCAAACTATAGTGGAGGTTATGGGGAGTCTTACAGTCAATGGGAGGGGTTTCTCATGAGGATCAGAGTGCTCACATGGCTTGCATTCCTTCAATTTAGAGATCATCTCAGGTGGTCATGTGACCTGGTGGTTCTCAAAATTATTGAACTGTAACCCTCTCTGGAATGAAAAATATTTCATCAAGTTGTTAACATCTTCCATTTGGTGGGGTTTTAGTTCTGCAGAAGAGCTCAAGAATATTGTTCTGTATTTCCCTTAAGGAGGAACCTGCCCCAAAGCTACACTATTTATTTTGGCTGTTCTGGGTCTTAGTTGCAGCTCATGGGATCTTCCTTATGGCATGGGGACTCTGTTGTGGCACATGGGATCTATTTCCCTGACTGAAGACTGAACCCTGCATTGGAAGTGCGGAGTCTTAACCAGTGGACCACCAGGGAAGTCCCCTTAAAATATAATTTTAGCTAAAGCCCTCCACCACCACCACCCCAAAAAAGATTTTTAAAGGAATAAGTCATTATAGACTAATTCTAGAATTCTCACCCAATCCAAATGTTGGCCCCAGTTCTAGCCCTTGCCCATCATCAACTCCCCTGCCTTTATGCTACTATTTTAAGTCCTGCTTGCTATGACAGTTTTAGAAACATAAGTAGGGAACTCCTTGTCAATCCAGTGGTTAGTACTACTAGCTTTTCACTGCCAGGGCCAGGCTCAATCCATTGTCAGGGAACTAAGATCCCACAAGCCACATGGCACAGCCAAAAACAACATAAAAGAAAATAACAACAACAACAAAAAGAAAAAACACAGGAAGTTAGAATAGAACAGGGGTCCTAACTATTTATTCAGCTGGCCAAAAGGTTGATTAGGTATTTTCTGTAAGATGGCTATAGTAGCACTTAGTTGACTTCAGCTTCATTCAAAACAATTTTGTTAGATTATATTGTGAGAGCTGTCATACCAGCATACATTTTTTATAGAAATTATCAAAATTGGTGAGTTTTTATGTAGCCATATTAATATTGAAGATGGAAGGGAATAAAGCAACATTTTTTAGCATTTTATGCTTTATTATTTGAAGAGAGGTAAAAATGCAACTCAACTACAAAGAAAGATTTGTGCAGTGTATGGAGAAAGTACTGTGACTGATCAAATATGTCTAAGATGGTTTATGAAGTTTTCTGCTAGAGATTTGCATGTGCCTATGGAGAAGTTGGGGGATCAGAGTCTCAAGATCCTTCAATTTAGAGATCATCTCAGGTGGTCATGTGACCTGGTGGTTCTCAAAATTATTGAACTGTAACCCTCTCTGGAATGAAAAATATTTCATCAAGTTGTTAACATCTTCCATTTGGTGGGGTTTTAGTTCTGCAGAAGAGCTCAAGAATATTGTTCTGTATTTCCCTTAAGGAGGAACCTGCCCCAAAGCTACACTATTTATTTTGGCTGTTCTGGGTCTTAGTTGCAGCTCATGGGATCTTCCTTATGGCATGGGGACTCTGTTGTGGCACATGGGATCTATTTCCCTGACTGAAGACTGAACCCTGCATTGGAAGTGCGGAGTCTTAACCAGTGGACCACCAGGGAAGTCCCCTTAAAATATAATTTTAGCTAAAGCCTCCACCACCACCACCCCAAAAAAGATTTTTAAAGGAATAAGTCATTATAGACTAATTCTAGAATTCTCACCCAATCCAAATGTTGGCCCCAGTTCTAGCCCTTGCCCATCATCAACTCCCCTGCCTTTATGCTACTATTTTAAGTCCTGCTTGCTATGACAGTTTTAGAAACATAAGTAGGGAACTCCTTGTCAATCCAGTGGTTAGTACTACTAGCTTTTCACTGCCAGGGCCAGGCTCAATCCATTGTCAGGGAACTAAGATCCCACAAGCCACATGGCACAGCCAAAAACAACATAAAAGAAAATAACAACAACAACAAAAAGAAAAAACACAGGAAGTTAGAATAGAACAGGGGTCCTAACTATTTATTCAGCTGGCCAAAAGGTTGATTAGGTATTTTCTGTAAGATGGCTATAGTAGCACTTAGTTGACTTCAGCTTCATTCAAAACAATTTTGTTAGATTATATTGTGAGAGCTGTCATACCAGCATACATTTTTTATAGAAATTATCAAAATTGGTGAGTTTTTATGTAGCCATATTAATATTGAAGATGGAAGGGAATAAAGCAACATTTTTTAGCATTTTATGCTTTATTATTTGAAGAGAGGTAAAAATGCAACTCAACTACAAAGAAAGATTTGTGCAGTGTATGGAGAAAGTACTGTGACTGATCAAATATGTCTAAGATGGTTTATGAAGTTTTCTGCTAGAGATTTCTTGCTGGATGATGGCCCATAGTCAGGCAGACCAGTTGCAATTGATAGCTATCAAATCAAGACATTAACTGAGAACTTACACCATGCAGGATATAGCCAACACACTCAAAATATCCAGATCAAGTGCTGAAAAATCCTTTGCCCAGTTTGGTTATATCCATTGCTTTGATGTTTGGGTTTCACATAAGTTAAATGAAAAAAAAAAATTCTTGACTACATTTCCACATGCAATTCTCTACTTAACTTCATGACATGAAATTATTGGGTTTTTTTTCTATTAATTGTGATGGACTATGAAAAGTGGATACTGTACAATAATGTGGAATGGAAAAGATGGTAGGGCAAGTGAAATGAACGATCAAAGGCCAGTCTTTGTGCAAAGAAGGTGAAACTGTGCATATGGTAGGATTGGAAGGGAGTCCTCTGTTTTGAACACTTTCTGGAAAATCAAACTGTTAATTTCAAAAAGTACTGTTCCCAGTTAGAACAACTGAAAGCAACACTTGACAAAAAGCATCCAGAATTAGTCACCAGAAAATCCATAATCCTCCATAACACAAGACCACATGTTTCTTTGATGACCAGGGAAAAACTTGACTGGGAAGTTCTAATTCATCTGCCTTATTTACCAGATACTGCACTTTCTGATGTCCAGCTATTTCATTCTTTACAAAATTTTCTTCATGGGAAAGATTTCAGTTCCCTAAAAGACTATAAAAGCACTGGGAACAGTTCTTTGCTCAAAAAGATAAAAAGTTTTGGGAAGATGGAATTATGCAGTTGCCTGAAAAATGGCAGAAGGCAGTGGAATAAAATGGTGAATATGTTGTTCAGTAAAGTTCAGTGAAAATGAAAAATGTGTCTTTTTAACTTAAAAACTGAAGGAAATTTTTGGTCAACCCAATACATCTTCCAACCTCTGCTATTTCTAAAATGATGAAATATACCTTTTTTTTTTTAATTGAATTGTAGCTGATTTACAATGTTGTGGCAATCTCTGCTGTACAGCAGAGTGACTCAGTGATACATATATATGCCTTCTTTTTTTATATTTTCCATTATGGTTTATCATAGAATATTGAGTAAAATTTGTATACTCTTTTAAAATAATAATTTATTTATTCATTCATTCATTTATTTGGCTGTGCCGGGTCTTAGCTGTGGCATGCATAATCTTTAGTTGCAGCATATGGGATCTAGTTCCCTGGTCACAGATTAAACTCAGGCCCCCTGGGCTGGGAGCTCAGTCTCAGCCACTGGACCACCAGGCAAACCCCAAAAGTGGTTCAGCTGCTCAGTCATGTCTGACTCTTTGCAACCCCATGGACTGCAGCATACCAGGCTTCCTTGTCCTTCACTATCTCCCAGTATTTGCTCAGACTGATGTCCATTGAGTTGATGATGCCATCCAACCTGCCATCCTCTGCCATCCCCTTCTCCTGCCTTAAATCTTTCCCAGCATCAGGGTCTTTTCCAGTGAGTCGGCTCTTCACGTTAAGTGGCCATAGTATTGGAGCTTCAGCTTCAGCATCAGTCTTTCCAATCAATATTCAGGGTTGATTTCCTTTAAAATTGACTGATTTTTATCTCCTTGCTGCCCAAGGGATTCTCAAGAGTCTTCTCCAGCACCAGTTTGAAAGCATCAATTCTTCTAAAAGATACATACTCTTAATAAGTGTCTTCTAGGATTTTATACTTAAATTTAGATGTTCACCTATTTTTAAGGTGTATTTTCTTTTTTTTTTTTTTTTAAGGCATCTGTGGGAAAACTAGAATTGCAGACGTAGGAGGTGTGCCTTACTTATTGCCTCTTGTAAATCAAAAAAAAGTAAGTGTATTTTTATTTTCACATTCACAGGAAGATTATGGAAATTGGGTTGATTCCTCTTTTTATTCTTAGAAAATCCACTGATTAATGTGACAAGCATATGTTCGTGGACTCAGTAATAAAAAGTAAACTTGGGAATTTACACAAGTCAGATTTAAATAATACGCTTTTCCTCTTGCATAGGTTTATGATCTAAATAAGATTGCAAAAGACATCCAGCTTCCTGGAGCTTTTATTCTCGGAGCAGGAGCAGGCCCATTTCAGTCTCTTGGATTCAATTCCGAGGTCAGCATATTATATTATGTATTAACATAATATATAACATTATATATTAAGATAATTATTTTATTGATTTGACACTTAGCTGGCTTTTTTCCCTTTTACTGCTCTATCAGAAATTCTGTCCTCTGAGTGAATTGTAAGTGGCTGGTGTCATACCTCTCTACAGATCTGATACTATTTGCAGATTTATTTATTTATTTATTTATTTATTTTGGGCGGGGGTCGGGTTGGGGAGGGAGGGGAGCGGGCGGGCCACTGCTATTGGTCTTTCATTTCTGTATTTTCATCCGTCTTTTGTTCTTTGGCTCCTGTGGGCCTCCCACCGCAGTGGCGTCTGTCGTTGCAGAACGCCGGCTCTGGGCCCACGTGCTCCAGAGCTCCGACTCGGTAACTGGACACATTGGTCCAGCCGCTCCTCAGCACGTGGGATCTTCCCAGGCCAGGGATCGAACCGGGTGCCCCCTGCACTGCAAGGCGGTGTCCTTACCCACTGGACCACCAGGGGAAGCCCCTGATACTATTTGATACTGATGTAGAGTATAGCACATGCTCCAGATGGTCAAACTGAAATGGAGCACTAAGCTCTAATTTAAGTTTTCTTAAAACATACACTCAGTTATAGGGAATCTATCAAAGTTCCTACTATGGTTTGCTGAGGACTCTGAACTGTGAAAGATTTCAATCCTTGCACATCAGAGGATTCCTAGTTTCTCTATGATCTTTGCTAGTACAAGGGCAGCTTTCAGTCAGAAGATGCATTAAATATTTAGTGATCTAGTCAACTCCCTCTTTCAGACGAATAATAGAGTTCTAGCTAAGGAGTATTATTGTTTTTTATAAAAGGTAATACCAATCACCATATTTGTCAACACATTTCCCACGTAAAAATATCAGTGCTTCTTCTCATCTCATGAACAGAGTGAGTAACCTCCTCAGTTTGTACCTTCTCTCATAGCCTCTTACAGATGTGACCATTAATCTATAATCACACAAGTCCTTTAATAGAAACTTTAATATAAATTGCCTAGTGTTCAAGCTAGAAAAATTTAAAATGAGAAGTTTTAAAGCAAATGTCACAATTGTATAGAAACACTATCATACTGTAAACTTTTTATAACATTTTTTCCAGGTTTTTTCAGCTTTTTGATATTTGTAAATCTTTAACGTTTTGACTCTAACATTTAATATTTTATTTTTCATGTTTCATTGTTAGATCTTGAAATAAAATGTCTTCTTACAAAGTCTAGACCAAAATATTTAGTCACATTATTTGATATATCCTGTTTGCATAGAGATACTAGGATGGACTAATTACCTAATTTACTTTTCTTTTCAGTTTATGCCAGTTGTTCAAACAGAAAGTGAACACAAGCCTCCTGTGAATGGAAGTTATATTGCTCGTGTTAACCCTGCAGACGGAGGGTGCCTACTAGAAAAATACAGTGAGAAATATCATGACTTTGGGTGTGCATTATTGGCTAATCTTTTTGCCAGTGAAGGCCAACCTGGGAAGGTGATTTTGTTCATAAAAATGCAATATTCTAGTTCTCAACAGCTAAAAATCTGAATGCTCATTGCTACTACTGTAGTTTTCTTAAGAAAATTCAATGAGATAACTAATTCAGCCACTTTGAGAAATGAGGTAGTCAAGCAAAAATACCAAATAAAGTGGAGGTAACAGAAGTCCAGAATTTTAAAAGGAAATGAGAAACCATAATCATTTCTCCTCTCCAGTTATGAAAAGTTAATCCCTAGAAATCAAAGAATTCTCAATCTTTTACCACATTGACATATAAAAATGTCTAGAGTTCAGTGTAGAATTTAGCCATAAATTTATAAAATTCAGCTATAATTCTCTAAGCCTAAGAATGCACAAATAGGATGTTATTAGAGTAACTTATATACCTCATATATGTATTATACTATACACACTATTAAGACTTAGACAATTGAGACACTTCTGCTCGTATCTGGGTGCTTGAAGCAAGCAAGTATTTGTTTGATGGCAATGAATTCTTTAATGTTTCACTTTGTTACTTATTTACATAATATTTTGCAGCTTAGGACAATATATATATATATATACATATTTATGTATATGTATGTATAATTTATGTCCTCTCTAGGTCATTGAGGTGAAAGCCGAAAGAAGAACTGGAAAACTTAACTTTGTGACTTGTATGAGACAGACTCTGGAAAAACATTATGGAGATAAGCCTGTAGGAATGGGAGGTGCTTTCATAATTCAGAAGGGAAAAGTGAAGACTCACATTATGGTAAAGGCCTATGCACATGTGTGTCTGTTTCTCTGTGTGTGCATGTGCTTAAGATCATGGGAGATTTTAATATATATTGATAAGTTAACCTTTAAAGATGCTCTGAACAAATCCTTTTACTATGATCATATTACCTTAAAATTTAAATGAGAAACAATACTGTAAAGCATATTTATTGTAGGATAAGGTCCTGCTAGAGTCCTTTTTTCATGTTAATAATCTCAGAACTTTCTTCTCAATTTGTTTGTTTCAAATATCAAGATAGATGTGAGTATAAGCCTTAGAAACTGATTATCTTCATTGCAAGAATACCAACCTTAGTATATAGACTTTACTGTTAAGAGAGTTGTAGGGGGCTTCCCCTGGTGGTCCAGTGGGTAAGGACACCGCCTTGCAGTGCAAGGGGCGCCGGTTCGAGACCTGGCCTGGGAAGATCCCATGTGTCGCGGAGCGGCTGGACTAATGTGTCCAATCACCGAGCCGGAGCTCTGGAGCGCATGCGCCCAGAGCCGGTGCTCTGCAACGACAGACGCCACCGCGATGGGAGGCCCACAGGAGCCAAAGAACAAGAAGGATGAAAATAGAGAAATGAAAAAAACAAAACCAATAGAAGTGGCCCGCCCACTCCCCTCCCTCCCCAACCCGACCCCCGCCCAAAAATAAATAAATAAATGAATCTTTAAGAGAGTTGTGGTTTTAGGGAAAGAACTCATTATGAAAATTATAATCTTATGGGATAACTATAGTAAGTTTATAAAACATGATGACAGAATACCATATACGGACAAAATACATATCTAGGACTTTTAAAATAGTTTTTGGTAGGTGAGTGAATGAATGAATAAATGAATCAAGTGTCATCCTTGTTCAGTCCATAAGTCATGGCAGACTCTTTGCGACCCCATGGACTGCAAGACACTAGGCTTCTCTGTCACTCACTATCTCCTGAAATTTGCTCAAATTCATTTTCATTGAGTCTGTGATGAATAACATGTAAAACTATTACAATTTAATGTTTTGTTTTAACAATGAAGCCATCAGAAAATATAGTTTTAAAGTTTTTTAGCCTGATAATTTTAAATGGCAAACCAGCTGATCTCACATAGAAAGACATATTGTCAAACTAGTCAATTACTTTTCCAAAGTACTTAAAATAAAATCATAGGTAATCTATTTGTAAATACCAAATTATTATAGGATTTTTGAAAAATCAAATAAATAATACTTCATTAACTATAGTTATCATGGTGTACATTAGATCTCTAGAACTTACTCACCTTATAAATGGAAAGTTGTGCCCTTTGATCAACATCTCATTTCACTCCCATCCCACATCAGCCTCTGGCAACCACCACTCTACTGTTTCTCTAAACTAGACTTCAGATTCCACATGTAAGTAATATCACCCAGTATTTGTCTGTGACTGGCTTATTTCACTCAGTACCTCCAAGTCCATTTACACTGTTACAAATGGCAGGATTCCTGCTTTTAAAGCCTGAGTTAGTATTTCATATATATCAAAACTGATTTTTCTAGACTGGCCTGGAACCTGAATGTGTCCAATCACCGAGCCGGAGCTCTGGAGCGCATGCGCCCAGAGCCGGTGCTCTGCAACGACAGACGCCACCGCGATGGGAGGCCCACAGGAGCCAAAGAACAAGAAGGATGAAAATAGAGAAATGAAAAAAACAAAACCAATAGAAGTGGCCCGCCCACTCCCCTCCCTCCCCAACCCGACCCCCGCCCAAAAATAAATAAATAAATGAATCTTTAAGAGAGTTGTGGTTTTAGGGAAAGAACTCATTATGAAAATTATAATCTTATGGGATAACTATAGTAAGTTTATAAAACATGATGACAGAATACCATATACGGACAAAATACATATCTAGGACTTTTAAAATAGTTTTTGGTAGGTGAGTGAATGAATGAATAAATGAATCAAGTGTCATCCTTGTTCAGTCCATAAGTCATGGCAGACTCTTTGCGACCCCATGGACTGCAAGACACTAGGCTTCTCTGTCACTCACTATCTCCTGAAATTTGCTCAAATTCATTTTCATTGAGTCTGTGATGAATAACATGTAAAACTATTACAATTTAATGTTTTGTTTTAACAATGAAGCCATCAGAAAATATAGTTTTAAAGTTTTTTAGCCTGATAATTTTAAATGGCAAACCAGCTGATCTCACATAGAAAGACATATTGTCAAACTAGTCAATTACTTTTCCAAAGTACTTAAAATAAAATCATAGGTAATCTATTTGTAAATACCAAATTATTATAGGATTTTTGAAAAATCAAATAAATAATACTTCATTAACTATAGTTATCATGGTGTACATTAGATCTCTAGAACTTACTCACCTTATAAATGGAAAGTTGTGCCCTTTGATCAACATCTCATTTCACTCCCATCCCACATCAGCCTCTGGCAACCACCACTCTACTGTTTCTCTAAACTAGACTTCAGATTCCACATGTAAGTAATATCACCCAGTATTTGTCTGTGACTGGCTTATTTCACTCAGTACCTCCAAGTCCATTTACACTGTTACAAATGGCAGGATTCCTGCTTTTAAAGCCTGAGTTAGTATTTCATATATATCAAAACTAGAAAGATAACAATTTATCCATTCATTCATTGTTGTCATTATAGTTCAGTTGCTACATTGTGTCCCAACTCTTTGCAACCCCATGGACTGCAGCATACCAGGCTCCTCTGTTCTAGCTTCCAGAGCTTGCTCAAATTCATGTCTAGTGAAGTAGGTGATGCCATTCAACCACCTCAGTTATCTGTCACCCCATTCTCCTGCCCTCAGTCTTTCTCAGCATCAGGGTCTTTCTTTTTCAGAGTTGTCTCCACATCAGGTGGCCAAAGTATTGATTTCTTTTAGGACTGACTAGTTTGATCTCCTTGGAATCCAAGGGACTCTCAAGAGTCTTCTCCATCACCACTATTTGAAAGCATCAGTCCTTCAGTGCTCAGCCTTCTTTATTGTTCGACTCTCACATCCATAGATTACTACTGGAAAAACCATAGCTTTGACTATACAGACCTTTGTCGACATTGTCTCTGCCTTTTAATATGCTATCTAGGTTTGTCATAGCCTTTCTTCCAAGGAACAAACATCTTTTAATTTCATGGCTTTTCCATTGATGGACACTTAGGCTGTTTCCTAATCTTGGCTATCATAAATAATGCTGTAGTAAACATAGGAGTGTAGACATCTCTCCAAAATAATGATTTCATATTCTTTGGCTATATACCTAGACATAGAATCACTACATTATATGAGTTTAATTTTTTGAGGAACTTCCATAATGCCTGTACCAGTTTACATTCCCACTAGCAGTGTACAAGGGTTCTCTTTTCTCTATATCTTCACCAACACTTTTTATTTCTTGTCTTTCTGACAAGTCATCTTTATGAGAGTGAGGTGGTATCTCATGGTTTTGATTTACATTTACTGAATGAATAGTGTTGACTGCTTTTTCATATACCTGTTGGCCATTTGTAAGTCTTTAGAAAAAAGTCTAAAACATTCATTTTTTATTGTTTTTTTAAAGCAAATTCCTTATACATTTTTATATTAACTTTTATTAGATATATGTAGTTAGCAGATATTTTCTCTCATTCCATAGGTTGTCTTTTCATTTTGTTAACCGTTTTCTTTGCTATGCAAAGGCTTTTTAGCTTAACATAACCCCACTGATTTTGTTACCTGTACTGTTTTTTCAAACCTAGAAAGATAACAATTTATCCATTCATTCATTGTTGTCATTATAGTTCAGTTGCTACATTGTGTCCCAACTCTTTGCAACCCCATGGACTGCAGTCGTTTCTCCAGCCAATTCATGTCTAGTGAAGTAGGTGATGCCATTCAACCACCTCAGTTATCTGTCACCCCATTCTCCTGCCCTCAGTCTTTCTCAGCATCAGGGTCTTTCTTTTTCAGAGTTGTCTCCACATCAGGTGGCCAAAGTATTGATTTCTTTTAGGACTGACTAGTTTGATCTCCTTGGAATCCAAGGGACTCTCAAGAGTCTTCTCCATCACCACTATTTGAAAGCATCAGTCCTTCAGTGCTCAGCCTTCTTTATTGTTCGACTCTCACATCCATAGATTACTACTGGAAAAACCATAGCTTTGACTATACAGACCTTTGTCGACATTGTCTCTGCCTTTTAATATGCTATCTAGGTTTGTCATAGCCTTTCTTCCAAGGAACAAACATCTTTTAATTTCATGGCTTTTCCATTGATGGACACTTAGGCTGTTTCCTAATCTTGGCTATCATAAATAATGCTGTAGTAAACATAGGAGTGTAGACATCTCTCCAAAATAATGATTTCATATTCTTTGGCTATATACCTAGACATAGAATCACTACATTATATGAGTTTAATTTTTTGAGGAACTTCCATAATGCCTGTACCAGTTTACATTCCCACTAGCAGTGTACAAGGGTTCTCTTTTCTCTATATCTTCACCAACACTTTTTATTTCTTGTCTTTCTGACAAGTCATCTTTATGAGAGTGAGGTGGTATCTCATGGTTTTGATTTACATTTACTGAATGAATAGTGTTGACTGCTTTTTCATATACCTGTTGGCCATTTGTAAGTCTTTAGAAAAAAGTCTAAAACATTCATTTTTTATTGTTTTTTTAAAGCAAATTCCTTATACATTTTTATATTAACTTTTATTAGATATATGTAGTTAGCAGATATTTTCTCTCATTCCATAGGTTGTCTTTTCATTTTGTTAACCGTTTTCTTTGCTATGCAAAGGCTTTTTAGCTTAACATAACCCCACTGATTTTGTTACCTGTACTTTTTTTTTTTAAAAGATTTATTTATTTATTTTGGGCGGGGGTCGGATTGGGGAGGGAGGGGAGTGGGCAGGCCACTTCTATTGGTCTTTCATTCCTCTATCTTCATCCGTCTTTGTTCTTTGGCCCCTGTGGGCCTCCCATCACGGTGGCATCTGTCGCTGAAGAGCTCCAGCTCTGGGCGCATGCGCTTCAGAGCTCCAGCTCGGTAATTGGACACATCGGTCCAGCCGCTCCGCGGCACGTGGGATCTTCCCAGGCCAGGGATCGAACCGGCGCCCCTTGCACTGCAAGGCGATGTCCTTATCCACTGGACCACCAGGGGAAGCCCTTACCTGTACTTTTGATGCTATGTCTAAAAAGTCAAATTCATTTTCTTGAAACTTTCCCCTGTTTGCTTCTAAGAGTCTTTATATCTTTAGCTCTTATATTTAGGTGTTTAATCCACTTTTAGTTTTTGTATCTGGTATAAACTAAGGGTCTAACTGCATTTTTTTGTTTGTTTGTTTGCATGTGGACATCAGTTTTCCTAGCTCTATTTGTTAAAAAGACAGCCCTTTCTCCACTGAATGGTCAAAAACTATTTGACCATACATGCAAAGGTTTATTTCGGGGATCTCTATTCTGTTCCACTGATCTGTATGCCTGTCTTTATGCTGATATCACACTGTCTTGATTACTACAACTTTGTTGTAAGCTTGATATCAAGAAGTGTGAGACTTCCAGACCTTCTTTGTTTTCAATATTATTTTGACAGTTTGGGGCCTCTTGAAATTCCACATGAATTTTAGAGTAGATTTTTCTACTTCTGCAAAAACAGCATTGGGATTTTGATAGGAATTACAGTGAATCTCTAGACCACATTTGATAGTATTGACTAGTATTCCAGTCCATGGAAACAAGATGCCTTTCCATTTATTAGAGTCTTTTAAAAATCATTTTGGCAATGCTTTCTGCTTTTCAGTGTACAAGTCTTTTGCCTCCTTAAGTGTATTCCTGAGTATTTTATTCTTTCTGATGCTTCTACTCCACTTTCAATGCCTTGCCTTTTCTTTTTTTTTTAATCTAGCAGTAGTAATAATAACATTTAAGACTGGGATGAGGATATACACATAGGAAAACAGAGAGGCTATGAAAAATAAAAATACAGCAATAAACAGTTTATTCACTCATATCTTTTAGTGTATACAAATTCATTGGTGGTCCTTTTTTTTTTTTTTAAGATTTATTTATTTATTTACTTTTGGGCAGGGGTCAGGTTGGGGAAGGAGGGGAGCGGGTGGGCCGCTTCTATTGGTCTTTCATTTCTCTATTTTCGTCCGTCTTTGTTCTTTGGCTCCTATGGGCCTCCTATCGCGGTGGCCTCTGTTGTCGCAGAGCCCCATCTCTGGGCGCATGTGCTCCAGAGCTCCGGCTCGGTGATTGGACACATCAGTCCAGCCGCTCTGCGGCACATGGGATCTTCCCAGGCCAGGGATTGAACCGGCGCCCCTTGCACTGCAAGGCGGTGTCCTTACCCACTGGACCACCAGGGGAAGCCCCATTGGTGGTCCTTTTGAGAACTAAGGTGTATAAATTTCCTGGTGCCAAAAAAAGCAGTAGAATCTAAAAGAAAGTTTAGAGGTTTTAACAATGAAATTATATATAAATTTTTAGTTCAATAATACTCAATATGTTTACCTGTTTAATGTTCTTTTATTGTAGCCTGCAGAATTTTCTTCCTGTCCATTGAACTCTGATGAAGATGTGAATAAATGGTTGCATTTTTATGAGATGAAGGCTCCTTTGGTTTGTCTGCCAGTTTTTGTCTCCAGAGATCCAGTAAGTCTGTCTTTTATATTTCAAATATTTTACAATGATAATGTTTGATTTTTAGAGTATTCTTATAGAATAATTAGGTACTTTTAAGTGTTCCTATTTAAGAACTAGGGTGGTCTGTAGAATTACCTGAAAGATAAGGAAGCAAGTGACTGCCTACCTAAGATTTAGACAAAGTAGATTTTACTTTGGAGAACTGAAGGCACAGGCATTTTAAATAACATCCAAAGTTAAGGTATTAAATCATAAAATCAGGACAGGACTCAGATCTCTTATCTGCTGTTCTTTATACTATTCATTATATTCTAATATTCTACCCTAGAAAAGTAATAATACAGACTAATTCAAAGCAAATATCTACTGCCATACTGATTAGTTACACATTTTGATAGAGTGAATATATGTCTAGGAATTAATCATTAAATATAGATTTACATGATGAAATGATCAGTGAAAACAGTTATTCATGACAGCATTGCTATAATAGTAGAAGAAATGGAAATAACCTGTTAATTGGAAAATGGCATATACATACAAGAGAATATTATGCAGATATAAAAGAATTAAGAAGCTCTTTTATGATCTGACACACAAAGATCTGAAAGTTCTATTATTAAATGAAGAAAAACAACATATTCTGGTGCAAAATAGTACCATATGAATAGTAAAAAAAAACCATAAATCATTCTGGAAGGACATAGAGGAAACTTCTTACTGTGACTGCCTTCAAGGAAAGGAAGTGAATGGTGAAGGTAGGAGATGGAAAGATACATTTTACTGAATATAAACTTTTGCACCTTCTAAATTTTGAATCTTATGACTGTATTACCTACCAAAAAATAAATTATTATAGCCTAAATTAGAAAGGTCTCCCATCCCCTTAGTTCTATGCAAAATAACTGGAAGACTAACAGACAGCTTCTTTGCTGTCCTAGGGGTTTGATTTGCGGTTGGAGCACACTCACTGTTTCAGTCATCACGGAGAAGGTGGACACTACCATTATGACACCACACCGGATACAGTGGAGTATCTTGGATACTTCTTACCTGCCGAGTTTCTCTATCGCATTGAGATGTGAATAAATGGTTGCATTTTTATGAGATGAAGGCTCCTTTGGTTTGTCTGCCAGTTTTTGTCTCCAGAGATCCAGTAAGTCTGTCTTTTATATTTCAAATATTTTACAATGATAATGTTTGATTTTTAGAGTATTCTTATAGAATAATTAGGTACTTTTAAGTGTTCCTATTTAAGAACTAGGGTGGTCTGTAGAATTACCTGAAAGATAAGGAAGCAAGTGACTGCCTACCTAAGATTTAGACAAAGTAGATTTTACTTTGGAGAACTGAAGGCACAGGCATTTTAAATAACATCCAAAGTTAAGGTATTAAATCATAAAATCAGGACAGGACTCAGATCTCTTATCTGCTGTTCTTTATACTATTCATTATATTCTAATATTCTACCCTAGAAAAGTAATAATACAGACTAATTCAAAGCAAATATCTACTGCCATACTGATTAGTTACACATTTTGATAGAGTGAATATATGTCTAGGAATTAATCATTAAATATAGATTTACATGATGAAATGATCAGTGAAAACAGTTATTCATGACAGCATTGCTATAATAGTAGAAGAAATGGAAATAACCTGTTAATTGGAAAATGGCATATACATACAAGAGAATATTATGCAGATATAAAAGAATTAAGAAGCTCTTTTATGATCTGACACACAAAGATCTGAAAGTTCTATTATTAAATGAAGAAAAACAACATATTCTGGTGCAAAATAGTACCATATGAATAGTAAAAAAAAACCATAAATCATTCTGGAAGGACATAGAGGAAACTTCTTACTGTGACTGCCTTCAAGGAAAGGAAGTGAATGGTGAAGGTAGGAGATGGAAAGATACATTTTACTGAATATAAACTTTTGCACCTTCTAAATTTTGAATCTTATGACTGTATTACCTACCAAAAAATAAATTATTATAGCCTAAATTAGAAAGGTCTCCCATCCCCTTAGTTCTATGCAAAATAACTGGAAGACTAACAGACAGCTTCTTTGCTGTCCTAGGGGTTTGATTTGCGGTTGGAGCACACTCACTGTTTCAGTCATCACGGAGAAGGTGGACACTACCATTATGACACCACACCGGATACAGTGGAGTATCTTGGATACTTCTTACCTGCCGAGTTTCTCTATCGCATTGATCAACCAAAGGAGACCCATTCAGTTGGGCGTGATTAAATCAGCTGGTGCTTGTTTGGAAGAGGTAATAATTACCTAAGGTTAATTGATTAGCTCACTGATACTAATATAAAAGTCCAGTAGACATGGTCTCAGTACTTAGGCGCTATTTGGGGGCGGGGGAGCTTCAAATGAAAGGTACTATTGATCTATCTGAAAGGGACTATTGGGCACAAAGACACAATGGAGATGTTCCTCATTATTTTTATTCTAAAAATGTCTTATGTTTATAATTAAGAATGATTATGAATCAAGTGATTATTCCTACTAGTTAATAGCAATTTACATTTGTATAGCATTATTCAGTTTTTCAAATTAGTCTCATAATTGCTAAGTGAATGTTTCTGAGTTTTAGAAAAATCAGTTTTGACATGCTGATTATTGTTAAACATTTCTACTGAATTTTAAAAATCCATTTTAGAGATCAGAGTACATTTTTTTTCATGGAATAAGATAGTCAGAGGGAGAAACTGTTTTCCTTTTGGTGAAGTTGAACCCTACTCAGAAGTGTGCAATTTGCCTTTCACAAATATTTGCAACTAGATGGTTAGCCGTGATTCCCCTCCTTTGTCTGGACTGTCAGTTGGAAGCAGTTTGTATCTTGTTGATTATTTGAAAGAAAAGAAGGGAGAAGAAATAGTATCAAAATACAACCTTGAAGGGAGTATACTTTAATTTACAAGAGAGGCTACTGCTAAATATGACTACTATCCTTCCTGAAGTATAAAATTATACTTTACCAATTATAATGGTTGAGATTTTCCTCAATGTTTTTCTATAATAATCATTTGCCAAAACAGCACTCTAATCTTGTAATACCAGTACTGTGCAGATTTAGGAGCTTTTTAGTACTAAGCATATAATAAATCATCAGGAAATATATTTTAATTATCTTTGGAAATTACATAATATGTCTTATGAGTATAAATTCCTAAGTATTACTTTTAAGTAAACACTACTTTGTATCAAAAATTAATAAAAATTTATATTCATAATATGATACTCGTTTCCATTTAATTTTTATTTATTTAGTTGTGTTGAGTCTTCGTTGAAGCACATGAGATCTTCAGTCTTTATTGTGGCATGGGAGACCTTTCGTTGCAGCATGTGAACTCTTAGTTGTGGCATGTGGAATCTAGTTCCCCCACCAGGGGTGAAACGCAAGCCCCCTGCATTGGGAGCATGGAGTCTTAGCCACTGGACTACCAGGGAAGTCCCTGTGTTTCTTATCTTACCTCCAGACAAAAGTAATACTAGTATTCCTTCATTTAACAAATACACACTGAATGAACAACCTACCCTATCCTCTGAAAAAGTAACCTCCATGACAAGGGCTTTGATTACCACTACAATACTAATGTCTTTAACAGAATCTGGCCAAAGTAGGAACTCCATAAATATTTGTTGAACAAATGAATGGATGAATGATTTTGACAGATGCTTCACTATATGCTGGGATCTGTCATTCAGTCATTTATATGGTAGGGGAAGGCAAACAATAAGCAAATACATACTATTTGCAGCAACATGATAGACTTAAAGAATATGTGAAGTAAATCAGACAGAGAAAGACATATTATCACTTAAATGTGGAATCTAAAAATTACTACAAATAAATCTGTATACAAAAGAGGAACAGACTCACATAAAAAAAACAAATAGTTATCCAATGGGAAAGGGAGCAGGGGTGGGGGCAGAGGGGATAAATTAGGAGTGTGGGATTAACAGATACACACTACTATACATAAAATAAGATAAGCAACGAGGATTTATTGTATAACCTAGGGAACTGTAATGGAAAATTATCTGAGAAAAAAATGTATACAATTGAAATCACTTTGCTGTACACCTGAAACTAATACAATATCGTAACTATACTTCAACTTTAAAAATCCTAAGTTTAAAAATCAATATAGAATAATGAGTTGTATTTCTGAATACTAACACACAAAAAAACGTCAGAAACGTAAATTTGGAAGACATTCCCTGGCGGTCCAGTGTTTGGTATCCTGTGCTTTCAATACCAAGGACCCAGGTTTGATACCTAGTTCGGGAACTAAGATCTTGCAGCGGTGCAGCCACAAAAAAAAGTAAATTTGAAAAACATACAAATTACAATGTTACTAAAACTACACAGCAGTATTTTTTTTAGATAATTAACTATGCATTATAATTTTTACAGTCGTGCTGTAAGCACAATTCATTGTTTTCCTCAAAGTACGCCCTTATTTTACAACCCTTGAGACTTGTTTGAAGAGATCTGACAAGTCCTCGGACTCGTTTTCTCTACTATAGGGGTTAAGCCCTCAATCTGCGTGTTCTGAGGGCCTATTCATCTTTTCCCTACTCCTTTCCGGCCGCCTTCTTCTTTCCTCCATCCCTTTCCAACAAGCAACACTTAAAACGTAGGCGGACACCAGGGGCTCGCCTCCCTAAGCCCTCAGCACCCGGACCCCTCGCTCCCAGGGCCGGCCATACCTTTCACAGACCGGAAAGCTCTTCACGACGCTGCACCGAGATTCGGCCGAAGCTGTCACCCGGAAGCGCTGCACTCTCTTGCCCGGAAGCGCTGAACTCCTTTGCCGGAAGTGCGTAACTCCAGCGCCCTCGCGTTTCCTCCCGCGAGACTCCAAGAGGGGCCGGCGGGGAGAGCAGAGGGTCTGCAGTGCATTCTGGGAAAGTGTCTGCGCTTTGTCCTTTTGTTTCCGGACCTAGAGCAGTGTCAGGTTTCCCCAGGCTTCTTCGAGGCGCCCCTACTTCCTCCCTCGGGTTTCGGCTGGCGCGGGGTTCCTGTCAACGCCGCCAGCATGTCTGGGGTGCGTGCTGTGCGGATCAGCATCGAGTCGGCCTGCGAGAAGCAGGTCCAGGAGGTGGGCCTGGATGGCACTGAGACGTACCTGCAGCCTCTGTCCATGTCGCAGAATCTGGCGCGTCTGGCCCAGCGGATCGACTTCAGCCAGGGTTCCGGCTCCGAGGAGGAGGAGTCGGCGGGGGCCGACAGCGACGCGCAGGAGTGGGCAGGCGCGGGGTCCAGCGCGGACCAGGACGACGAGGAAGGTAAGGCCCGTGTCCATGGCTCGAGTCCGCAGGGCCGGTCTGGGGTCAGCCTCTCCTGTGCCAGGTGAGACGCTGTGCGTGGGAGTTCTTTGAACATAGCCGCGCGAAACCGTGGTTGTATTCAACGTCGTCTGGACAATTTAGGGCACTGCTCGACTCTTAATATTCCTTACTCTTCTGCAAGCTTCCTTGCGAGACAGCATTTGAGAGACACTGTCACTGGTAAAGCGTTTCTGTTTTTTGATAGAGCGTCTCTCATGTGGCACACTGACATGTATTAGCTTAGTAGTTGCTTCGTTTCCCTGTGCAGGGTGGATGATGTTGGTAACACCTACTGAAAGGAGGTTCATACCGACAGGAGTTTGTGAAAAGGTCTAAGAAGTAGGGTGAGGCCAAATCACATAGAGCCAGTCGGCCAGGATAAACGTTTGGCTTTTATCAGGACAGCTGAAAGCTTTTGAAGGATTTTAAGTAGACAGATGATTTTGTTTACGAAAGATTACTCTAGATGCTATATGGTAAATGAATTATAGGGGAAATAAAACTAGTTAGGAGAGAGTTATAGAAAAAAGTGTGAGTGGTTTTGGGGTTCTTCTTGTCAAGAATAAAAAAAATTAGTAACAGTTCTTCATTTAGTTATGTGAATGAACCCTGTGTAAACTGAAATTTAAAGATGGCATGTCAAGCCAACGATGTTGGGACAATTAGGGATCCATTTGGGAATAAAAGGTAACTACTGCCTCAAGACTCACACAGAAATATTTCCACAAGGATTGAAATGTAGATGAATAAAATAAAATATTGGAAAGAAGTTATAATCATATAACTTTGGGGATCAGAGAGACCTTCTTTTTTTCCCCCAATGTTTATTTACTTATTTAGCTGCCTTGGATCTTAGTTGCAGGCATATGGAATCTAGTTCCCTGACTACAGATCGAACCCCAGCCCCCTGCATTGGGAGTTCAGAGTCTTAGCCACCGGACCCCCAGGGAAGTCCCAGGAGACGCCTTTGTAATAAGTAAGATAGGAAACACAGAAGTTTAAAGGAAAAGATAGTTGTGTTAATTATATCAGATGTAAAAATAGTAATAGAAAAGATGCCACAAAGTAAAGAAATAAAGGACAGGCTGGGGAAAGTATATGCAACACATATGACACGCAAGTGGTTGTTGCCCTTAATATTCGGAGTCACTTCAAAATGAAAAGAAAAAGACAGTTCACTGGAAAAATAAGCCAAAGAGATAGACAGTCAGCCCACAGAGGAAAGACTTCTGATCTAGCTGGTAGGGAAAAGCAAATGAAAACCTCATTAAGAGAAACTTCCTTGGTGGTCCAGTGGCTAAGACTCTGAGCTCCTAATGCAGAGGTCCAGGTTTCATCCCTGGTCAGGGAACTAGATCCCACTTACCACAACCAAGAGTTTCATGCATAAGATTAGTAGAAATTTAAAAGATTGTTAATATTCTGTGTTGGGAATGTGAGATATTTTTAGAGCAAGTTTAGCAGTTCAGTATGTGTCAAACTCTTTAAATGTGTATTTTTTTTTATGTGTATCTCTTTTAAACCACTAATTCATGGCCACGAATTTAACAGAAAAAAGTTTAACTTACATATACACAGAAATGTGTGTGTTCAAGATGTTTACCACTACTGGCATTGTTGGAGCATGTCTACATGCCCAGTACACAGAAATGGTTGAACTTATGTACTTCATTCATTTATTATTATTATTATTATTTGTCTGCATCACACAGCTTGCAAGGATCTTAGTTCCCTGACCCGGGATCAGACCCAGGCCCCCTACAGTGGAAGAGCAGAGTCCTAACCCTGGACAACCAGGGAATTCTCAGATGTTTTATAATCTCTGCTCCAGACCCAACAGAGAGACGGGGCCCACATTACATGCTCCAGAGTATCTTATAGGGCAAAAAGAGTGAAGATCTGTAGTGCTGATGTGAAGGGTCTTTCCCATTTGGGTGGGGGCGCTCCAGCAGTTGTTAGTGATTGCCCCTCAGGAGGGGAGAGGATTAGGGGTGAGCAACAAAGGAAAACTTTCACTTTTACCTCTCTAACTCGGTTGTTTGAACTCTAGACAATGAGCATCTATACATGAAATTTAATTCTTCAAAGTGATTAAGAGGTTGGAAGATAATGTTAATAGTGTTTACTATCAGAAGTTTAATTTTAGAAAAAAGATGCCACAAAGTAAAGAAATAAAGGACAGGCTGGGGAAAGTATATGCAACACATATGACACGCAAGTGGTTGTTGCCCTTAATATTCGGAGTCACTTCAAAATGAAAAGAAAAGACAGTTCACTGGAAAAATAAGCCAAAGAGATAGACAGTCAGCCCACAGAGGAAAGACTTCTGATCTAGCTGGTAGGGAAAAGCAAATGAAAACCTCATTAAGAGAAACTTCCTTGGTGGTCCAGTGGCTAAGACTCTGAGCTCCTAATGCAGAGGTCCAGGTTTCATCCCTGGTCAGGGAACTAGATCCCACTTACCACAACCAAGAGTTTCATGCATAAGATTAGTAGAAATTTAAAAGATTGTTAATATTCTGTGTTGGGAATGTGAGATATTTTTAGAGCAAGTTTAGCAGTTCAGTATGTGTCAAACTCTTTAAATGTGTATTTTTTTTTATGTGTATCTCTTTTAAACCACTAATTCATGGCCACGAATTTAACAGAAAAAAGTTTAACTTACATATACACAGAAATGTGTGTGTTCAAGATGTTTACCACTACTGGCATTGTTGGAGCATGTCTACATGCCCAGTACACAGAAATGGTTGAACTTATGTACTTCATTCATTTATTATTATTATTATTATTTGTCTGCATCACACAGCTTGCAAGGATCTTAGTTCCCTGACCCGGGATCAGACCCAGGCCCCCTACAGTGGAAGAGCAGAGTCCTAACCCTGGACAACCAGGGAATTCTCAGATGTTTTATAATCTCTGCTCCAGACCCAACAGAGAGACGGGGCCCACATTACATGCTCAGAGTATCTTATAGGGCAAAAAGAGTGAAGATCTGTAGTGCTGATGTGAAGGGTCTTTCCCATTTGGGTGGGGGCGCTCCAGCAGTTGTTAGTGATTGCCCCTCAGGAGGGGAGAGGATTAGGGGTGAGCAACAAAGGAAAACTTTCACTTTTACCTCTCTAACTCGGTTGTTTGAACTCTAGACAATGAGCATCTATACATGAAATTTAATTCTTCAAAGTGATTAAGAGGTTGGAAGATAATGTTAATAGTGTTTACTATCAGAATGTTACCGCGATAGGTCATTTTTATTTTTGTACTTTTCTGTGTATTGGAAACTCTCAACAATTACTTATTCAGCTTCTAAAAGCTAGAAGAAAAAGGTTATTAAGAAGGCTTGCATAGATTTTAAAAGATATTTGAATGCTTACTATCACGCTGTAATGTTAGATTTGGCTTAGGAAATTAGATCCCATATTTGTAGGAACACTAACTTAAATGTTAACAAAGATGCAGAAAATGGTAGAGTGAATGAGGTAAAAGAGGGGACAGTTTGAAATAGAATTCATTTTTTCTTTTAGTACTTTTTCTTTTTTAGTACTTTTAACTTCTCAATTTTTTATAACTAATACCTGGGTATTCTTTTTTTTTGTTTCTTTTTAGGATTGGTGAAATTTCAGCCTTCCCTTTGGCCTTGGGATTCAGTGAGGAACAATTTGAGAAGTGCCTTGACAGAGATGTGCGTTCTCTATGATGTTCTCAGCATTGTGAAGGATAAAAAATTTATGACTCTTGATCCTGTCTCTCAGGATGCACTTCCTCCAAAACAGGTATTTGTGGGCTTTGATTCTACAGTGGTGCCATTTTATTAAGTCTCAGGACCATCTTTTAAAAAGGCTGTTTATTGTTTCCTTTCCCATAAATGCAAAATTAAGTCCAGATGAAGTTTTAAAGACAGTCTTGAACTCTCCAAAAACTCAACATTAGGTTTGGTAATGTGAAAAAAATAGTGACGTTTTTATGAAATTTCATTATTTTGACTTTATCCAGCCAGAACACTTAGAATTAAACTTGGCTTTTTAGAAGTAGTTTGCATGAATTAATGGTGATACTGGATAGCTTTGCATGTGTATATAATACATCGGTTTGACTTCTCTTCAGTCCTACAGTAATAGACTTTGCTCTGAAGTCCAGGCAGTGCCTCAGCAGGGTGTGGCGTGTGGGTGAGGTGGAGAGTGGCGTACGTAAAGGGAGGAGTGGCGGTGCAGAGAGGGGAACCCAACCTAGGCTGGACAGGTTCATGCAGTGTTCAGTTCTCATTGACAGTCCACTGCTGTATTTCTGTTTAACATAAATCTTTTGTCAAGTTCACCAAAGAAATAGCTTATTTTTTTTTCTTTTCCCCATCATGCCCCTTT
Source organism: Tragulus kanchil (assembly GCA_022376925.1). NCBI lineage: Eukaryota > Metazoa > Chordata > Mammalia > Artiodactyla > Tragulidae > Tragulus > Tragulus kanchil. Next base: position 99,299,569 of record JAIOJX010000006.1, read on the forward strand.
TTTATTTATATTTATTTTCATCCATCTTTTTATTCTTTGGCCTGTGTGGGCCTCCCATTGCAGTGGCCTCTCTCACTGCAGAGCACCCGCCATGGGTGCATGCACTCCAGAGCTCTGGCTCATCATTAGGCACACCGGCCCAGCCACTCTGCAGCATGTCAGATCTTCCTGGGTCAGGGAGCCAACCGGTGCCCCTTACACTACAAGGCGGACTCTACCCACTGGACCACTAGGGAAGCCCAGCGTATTTTTTTAAGACATTATTGTGTGTTTTTCTCCCTTCTCCTTGCTTTTCTTTAATTTTTAAATTTTTCTTTGAGTAGGTGTTTTATTATTGAGTAAATGTGTCATTTATAAAAATGGTTTTAAAATAGTAACGGAAAAAAATAATACAGAGCTACACTTTTGGATTGTTTCTGATAGAATCCTCAGACGTTGCAGCTAATATCTAAAAAGAAGTCACTTGCTGGAGCAGCACAGATCCTACTGAAGGGGGCTGAGAGACTCACAAAATCAGTCACTGAAAACCAAGAAAACAAACTGCAAAGAGACTTCAACTCCGAACTTTTGAGATTGAGGCAACACTGGAAACTTAGAAAAGTTGGAGATAAAATTCTTGGTGATCTGAGCTACAGAAGTGCAGGTATAGATAATTGTTAAAAACGCTTGCTTTTTAACTATAGCTTGTTAAAAACTATAAAGGTAGATTCTTCTATAATAATATTCTCAAATTGCATTTTAAAGTTTTAATTTCTGTGCACATAAGCCTGAAAAAGCTACAGTTACTCTTTTTTTTTTTTTTGGCCACTTCTATTGGTCCCTCATTTATCTGTTTTCATCCATCTTTGTTCTTTGGCCTGTGTGGGCCTCCCATCGCAGTGGCCTCTGTTGTCGCAGAGCGCCGGCTCTGGGCGTATGCGCTCCAGAGCTCCAGCTCGGTAGCTGGACACATCATTCCAGCCGCTCCGCGGCACGTGGGATCTTCTCAGGCCAGGGATCAAACCAGCGCCCTTTGCGCTGCAAGGCAGTGTGTCCTTACCCACTGGACTACCAGGGAAGCCCAAAACTACAGTTAATTCTTACCATACCCTTGTATGTGTGTGCATGCTCAGTTGTATCCGACTCTTTGTGACCCTGTGGACTGTAACCACCAGGCTCCTCTTTCCACGGAATTTTCCAGGCAAGAATACTAAAGTGGGTTGCTATTTCTTATTCTAGGGGATTTTCTCAACCCAGGATCAAACCTCGTTTCCTGTGCCTCCTGCATTGGCAGATGGATTCTTTACCACTGGCACCACCAGGAGGCCAAACCGGGCCCAACGGCGGACTCTACCCACTGGACCACTAGGGAAGCCCAGCGTATTTTTTTAAGACATTATTGTGTGTTTTTCTCCCTTCTCCTTGCTTTTCTTTAATTTTTAAATTTTTCTTTGAGTAGGTGTTTTATTATTGAGTAAATGTGTCATTTATAAAAATGGTTTTAAAATAGTAACGGAAAAAAATAATACAGAGCTACACTTTTGGATTGTTTCTGATAGAATCCTCAGACGTTGCAGCTAATATCTAAAAGAAGTCACTTGCTGGAGCAGCACAGATCCTACTGAAGGGGGCTGAGAGACTCACAAAATCAGTCACTGAAAACCAAGAAAACAAACTGCAAAGAGACTTCAACTCCGAACTTTTGAGATTGAGGCAACACTGGAAACTTAGAAAAGTTGGAGATAAAATTCTTGGTGATCTGAGCTACAGAAGTGCAGGTATAGATAATTGTTAAAAACGCTTGCTTTTTAACTATAGCTTGTTAAAAACTATAAAGGTAGATTCTTCTATAATAATATTCTCAAATTGCATTTTAAAGTTTTAATTTCTGTGCACATAAGCCTGAAAAAGCTACAGTTACTCTTTTTTTTTTTTTTGGCCACTTCTATTGGTCCCTCATTTATCTGTTTTCATCCATCTTTGTTCTTTGGCCTGTGTGGGCCTCCCATCGCAGTGGCCTCTGTTGTCGCAGAGCGCCGGCTCTGGGCGTATGCGCTCCAGAGCTCCAGCTCGGTAGCTGGACACATCATTCCAGCCGCTCCGCGGCACGTGGGATCTTCTCAGGCCAGGGATCAAACCAGCGCCCTTTGCGCTGCAAGGCAGTGTGTCCTTACCCACTGGACTACCAGGGAAGCCCAAAACTACAGTTAATTCTTACCATACCCTTGTATGTGTGTGCATGCTCAGTTGTATCCGACTCTTTGTGACCCTGTGGACTGTAACCACCAGGCTCCTCTTTCCACGGAATTTTCCAGGCAAGAATACTAAAGTGGGTTGCTATTTCTTATTCTAGGGGATTTTCTCAACCCAGGGATCAAACCTGCGTTTCCTGTGCCTCCTGCATTGGCAGATGGATTCTTTACCACTGGCACCACCAGGGAGGCCAACCTTATATGAAAATCTATATAAATAATTGAATTTGAAAACATTTTAGGTTCATTTAACAGAAATTTCAGAGATAAGGTTTATGTGCTAACATGCTGTGAACCATAATTGACATTTTAGTCAAAGATAAGGAAGTGGGACTGGACTCCTCTGAGTATAAAAGGAGAAAAGAAATATTTCTATTCTTCCTTATTCTGTTTTTCTCCCTTAAGTCTAGTAAGCTGTTTTTGACTCCTTGGTGAAGAAATACAATGGGGAAACAATTCTGCTTCCTTCTTCCCATTCAGCCAAGACTGCAACCCTAATCTAGGGCATATACTTTGTTGGAGAATATATCAAAGTTGGATATCTTGACTTCACGTCTTCTGGTATAATTCTTTGTTGTTGAGCTATAATGTGTAATAGTAGCTTTCTCAAGGCAGTTACGGTAGTTTGTTTAAGCTGCTAATGTGTATTCAGAGGAGCTATACAGTAAAAGTTTATCAGATTTACTGCTCAATGGGATAAAAACTGTGACTGTTAAGAGATACGAAAGCAAGGAGCCCTGGCTGTGATCACTGGGATAACAGTGGTGATATTTTTAAAGGATTCATTCACAAGTGTAAGCCATCATTATATTCAGAGTAAAGGAATGTAACTTGCAGTGGTTACCTCAAATCTGCATGCCTCAGCATTGATGTGACTTGGGACATTTTGAATTCTAAAGGTAAAGTTCCATCACAGAGATGAACTTAAAATGGCAAAGACATTTTTGCATTTTAATAGATAGTCTGTAGAAGCTTTCTGGCTCTGGACATTGGAAACACTTTCCAGCAAATAGCTATGTTTACCTAAATCAGTCCCTGTGTTATAACGATTTGATGACATTCTGTTTTTAATTCCAAAAACATCTTGAACGTGTTTCCTTGTTAGAAAACAGGAATTACATTTATCTACCCACTCCTCAGGTAATTCAGCGGCCCAGGGCAACTATCTCAAACATGTGCACTACATAGAAAGACTTCACCTAAAACTCTAGGAGTTGGTTGACAGAAGGGTGATGAATACACTATCCTTTTGTCCTCTTGTTGAATTCAGAACCCTTCAATTGCAGAAGTATTTAATCTCCAGAGTTTAAATCTGTGTAAGTATGTTCTAGAATGATATTCATTTTATCAAAACTCTATTGGAATAAAAGTTTGGATAGCCCGTGGAGTTCTTATTAAAATGATACCATTAGACTAAGAGGTGTTATCTTTTCTAAGGAAAATAGCTCTTTTCTCCTGCTCCCTTTCTTGTTGCTTACCATGCCATGCTCTTCCCCCAAAGAGCATGGGGGAACTTTTTGGTGGGAACTTAATACATGCTTTACTGAGAATATATGTGAGATACTATTATATACTCAGTAATTTGTGTTAAAAAAAACATGTTAACTGCTTTGATTTTCCTGTTTTTACTACCCCATTAGGATCTCTGTTTCCCCATCATGGTACATTTGAAGTAATAAAGAATACAGATATTGATCTGGACAAGAAGATACCTGAAGATTACTGTCCCCTTGATGTCCAAATTCCTAGTGATTTAGAGGGGTCTGCATATATCAAGGTACTTGTCTAAGTATTTTTCAATTTATCTCTTATTAATATCCCAGAAGCTAATTTGCTAACATTCTGTGTGTTTGTGTTTATGATCACATAGGTTTCAATTCAGAAACAGGCTCCAGACATAGGTGATCTTGGCACAGTTAACCTTTTCAGACGACCTTTGCCTAAATCCAAACCAGGTATAGTTCTGTTCTGTAACTTCTGCTCTTGTCTGAGCTGATATTTACAAATAAACTAAAGATAAATACAGATAGGAAAAATAGGTACTTTGAAGCTTTCTGGCTCTGGACATTGGAAACACTTTCCAGCAAATAGCTATGTTTACCTAAATCAGTCCCTGTGTTATAACGATTTGATGACATTCTGTTTTTAATTCCAAAAACATCTTGAACGTGTTTCCTTGTTAGAAAACAGGAATTACATTTATCTACCCACTCCTCAGGTAATTCAGCGGCCCAGGGCAACTATCTCAAACATGTGCACTACATAGAAAGACTTCACCTAAAACTCTAGGAGTTGGTTGACAGAAGGGTGATGAATACACTATCCTTTTGTCCTCTTGTTGAATTCAGAACCCTTCAATTGCAGAAGTATTTAATCTCCAGAGTTTAAATCTGTGTAAGTATGTTCTAGAATGATATTCATTTTATCAAAACTCTATTGGAATAAAAGTTTGGATAGCCCGTGGAGTTCTTATTAAAATGATACCATTAGACTAAGAGGTGTTATCTTTTCTAAGGAAAATAGCTCTTTTCTCCTGCTCCCTTTCTTGTTGCTTACCATGCCATGCTCTTCCCCCAAAGAGCATGGGGGAACTTTTTGGTGGGAACTTAATACATGCTTTACTGAGAATATATGTGAGATACTATTATATACTCAGTAATTTGTGTTAAAAAAAACATGTTAACTGCTTTGATTTTCCTGTTTTTACTACCCCATTAGGATCTCTGTTTCCCCATCATGGTACATTTGAAGTAATAAAGAATACAGATATTGATCTGGACAAGAAGATACCTGAAGATTACTGTCCCCTTGATGTCCAAATTCCTAGTGATTTAGAGGGGTCTGCATATATCAAGGTACTTGTCTAAGTATTTTTCAATTTATCTCTTATTAATATCCCAGAAGCTAATTTGCTAACATTCTGTGTGTTTGTGTTTATGATCACATAGGTTTCAATTCAGAAACAGGCTCCAGACATAGGTGATCTTGGCACAGTTAACCTTTTCAGACGACCTTTGCCTAAATCCAAACCAGGTATAGTTCTGTTCTGTAACTTCTGCTCTTGTCTGAGCTGATATTTACAAATAAACTAAAGATAAATACAGATAGGAAAAATAGGTACTTTGAAGTAAGAGCAATCAGAAATATAAATATTTATAATTTTTTAATTATTAGAGAATAGCTGTGCAGTTTCTTTTTTTTTTCCCCTGCCATGCCATGCAGCTTATGGGATTTTAGTTCCTGACCAGTGGTCGAACCCAGGCCCTGGACAGTAAGAGCACGGAGTCCTAGCACTGGACCACCAGCGAATATCCTGTGTAATCTTGAAAGGTTGAACCTATTTACCAGTTTTCTCTGTATAGAAGTAAAAAGGTTTTGATTTGGGGAAGGATATGCTGTAATGCAGTGTTTTCTGAACTTTTGCTGTATGTATTTAGATCATCATTTAAGTTAGTGTCTAGTGTAATTAGATAATTAAGGGACTTCCATTGTGGTCCAGTGGTTGGGAGTCTGCCTTCCAGTGTGGGGGACATGGGTTCAATCCCTGGTCAAGGAACTAGAATCCCACATGACACAGGGCAGCTAGGCCCAAGAGCTGCAATAAACACGTATTGAAACGAAAATTAATAATAGTAGTAACTGGGTAATTAGCATATACATGTATTCCCTGTCTTTCAGGTTCCCCACACTGGCAGACAAAATTAGAAGCAGCACAGAATGTTCTTTTATGCAAAGAAATTTTTGCACAGCTCTCCCGGGAAGCTGTTCAAATTAAATCACAGATCCCTCACATTGTGGTAAAAAACCAGATCATCTCTCAGCCTTTCCCAAGTAAGTGCAGCCTACCCTTTGGAGTTATAATGAGGACTTTGTGGTTTTGGGGCTGGGACAAAGAGGTAGGTGTTTGGGTGTGTTGAAGGAACTAACAGGAGAAGGTCGTGTGCGGTCCTTTGTAACAGCCATGAGAGCCAGAAAAGCGGGCAGCCCAGGCTGCACCACTGAGTCTGCTCTGTGTCCCCAATCGTGTCACTCTTGGGCTTTGAACAGAATGTGCTAAAGTTCACCCTGGCTCAGCTGTTACTAGGTAACAGTTGCTTTGAGGTGTCCACACAGCTTTACTTGTGAAAGAACTCCTAAGGTTCCTCTTGATGTCCAGAGGAGACATCAATTAGAAAATGCTGTACTATGATATGTGAAGAAAATAGCTATAGTCATTGCTCTGTGAGAAGAGCAGATCCTTCAGGGGTGCTGTATGAGACGGTCTGGAGGGGTGGGATGGGGGGGGATATACATATGACTGATTTGAGAACGTACATATCTGTAAACAACAAAACTCTGTAAAAGTTAAAGGAAAATAAAAGTTTAAAAAAATAAAGTATAATGACCTGCAACACTATGCCATTTTCTGGTACACAATATAGACATTCAATATTTCTATCAATTTCAAAATGATCGCCCTAATAATTCTAGTTGTCTTCTGTCCGTATTCCTGTAAATCTGTTTGATGAGTATGTAAATGGCTTCGTTTATTGTTTCCTACTGAGCTGATTAAAACTCATATCAATAAAAAATAAAGAGACCCAAAAAAAAGAAAATGCTTAAATTTTTTATTGAGGTATAGTTGATGTGTAATATGATGTACATTCCAGGTGTGCAACATGGTTATGCATAATTTTAAAGGTTATATTCTGTTTATAGTTATTATAAAATATTGACTATTCTGTATGCTCAATAGTACATCCTTATAATTTATTTATACATACTTGTTTGAAAATTTGTTTTTAGGTTTTTAAAAGAACATTTATTTCTTAAAAATTAATGTGTGTGTAATAAGAAACCAAAAATCATAAGAAGCAAAAAACAAAGTCGTTTATAATCACAAGCAGTTTACTGTTTGATGTGTCCTTCTAGGTCTCTCATTTGTGAATTCTTAATCCTCTACCCCTCCCTCTTCCCTCTCCCCACTAGTAACCACTAGTTTGTTCTCAGTATCTATGTGTCTATTTCCTTTTTGTTATATTCACTAGTTTGTTTTGTTTTTTAGAATCCATATGTAAGTGATACCATACAGTATTTGTCTTTCTCTAATTTCACTTAGCATAATACTCTCCAGAGCATCCATGAGGTTGCATATGGCAAAATGTAATTTTTTATGGCTTGAGTAGTACTCCATCGTGTAGATACATTTTTCAAAAGCAGTTAGACTCTAGAGATAAATTTCTAATTAGCTGCACCCTGGCTCAGCTGTTACTAGGTAACAGTTGCTTTGAGGTGTCCACACAGCTTTACTTGTGAAAGAACTCCTAAGGTTCCTCTTGATGTCAAAACTATGTTTACTGTGAAGAAAATAGCTATAGTCATTGCTCTGTGAGAAGAGCAGATCCTTCAGGGTGCTGTATGAGACGGTCTGGAGGGGTGGGATGAAGGAGATATACATATGACTGATTTGAGAACGTACATATCTGTAAACAACAAAACTCTGTAAAAGTTAAAGGAAAATAAAAGTTTAAAAAAATAAAGTATAATGACCTGCAACACTATGCCATTTTCTGGTACACAATATAGACATTCAATATTTCTATCAATTTCAAAATGATCGCCCTAATAATTCTAGTTGTCTTCTGTCCGTATTCCTGTAAATCTGTTTGATGAGTATGTAAATGGCTTCGTTTATTGTTTCCTACTGAGCTGATTAAAACTCATATCAATAAAAAATAAAGAGACCCAAAAAAAAGAAAATGCTTAAATTTTTTATTGAGGTATAGTTGATGTGTAATATGATGTACATTCCAGGTGTGCAACATGGTTATGCATAATTTTAAAGGTTATATTCTGTTTATAGTTATTATAAAATATTGACTATTCTGTATGCTCAATAGTACATCCTTATAATTTATTTATACATACTTGTTTGAAAATTTGTTTTTAGGTTTTTAAAAGAACATTTATTTCTTAAAAATTAATGTGTGTGTAATAAGAAACCAAAAATCATAAGAAGCAAAAAACAAAGTCGTTTATAATCACAAGCAGTTTACTGTTTGATGTGTCCTTCTAGGTCTCTCATTTGTGAATTCTTAATCCTCTACCCCTCCCTCTTCCCTCTCCCCACTAGTAACCACTAGTTTGTTCTCAGTATCTATGTGTCTATTTCCTTTTTGTTATATTCACTAGTTTGTTTTGTTTTTTAGAATCCATATGTAAGTGATACCATACAGTATTTGTCTTTCTCTAATTTCACTTAGCATAATACTCTCCAGAGCATCCATGAGGTTGCATATGGCAAAATGTAATTTTTTATGGCTTGAGTAGTACTCCATCGTGTAGATACATTTTTTTTTCAAAAGCAGTTAGATTGACTCTAGAGATAAATTTCTAATTAGCTGCACTTGTTTTTTATATATGTTCTGAGTACTTCTTAGAACTTGTCAGGGGAATGGCTTTCAGGATTGAAAAATTTCACCCTGATTCTCATGGGAACACAAAAGGATGTCTCCTAGTCAGTAACAGCTGATATGAACTGTGTGTTTTGTTTTTAATTTAAAATCTAGAAGTAACACATTAACATATAGTTTCTTCTCACCTGTCTTCAGCCACATTGTAGGTCAGCAGAATTTGAATTGTTAAAATACATTGTAGTTTTTTATACTCCTGAGTCATTTTGTTGTAAAAATGTTAATCGCGAAAGCCTCCTCTTTGAGTTCAGAATGGATCTTTTGAAAACCAGCTGTGGTTATACTTTATGAAAACAGTTTGTGCCTTTCCATCTTACAGGTTATTCCTATCTGTCCTGCTTATTTTTGTCAATAGGCTTGCAGTTATCTATTTCTTTGTGCCATTCTTCAAATGATAAGAAATCCCAAAAATCTGCCACTGAGAAGCAAAGTCCAGAGGACCATCTTTATGTCCTAGAGCATAATTTGCATCTGCTGATCAGAGAGGTAATGAAGTAAATGTTCTTTGCATTGTGGTGAGCGAACCCACAGCCATGAATATACATGCCCGCCCCACTGCTGAGTCCTCATTGTGCATGCAGCGAGGGTACTCACTAGCTGTGCTGTGCAGGAGCCTACTGTGGGCTCAGGGAATACAGATGTAATCAGAAGGCAGTCTCCATGGGCAAGCATAGCTTCTAGTGGCAGAGACTCACCACAGGTTTTATACAGAGGTATAAGAAATGCACACTAAAGGCTGATTCTGATTAGGGAATCAGAAAATGTCTTGCCAGAGCCTATGAACAGGATTACTTGAGTTGTTTCAGAATATATTCTACTCACAGGTCATCTAGAACTGTCCTGAGAACCTTTTAATAGGAATACATATTCCAGCCTCCCCCGTCTCACTGCCAGATCTGGTCTAGTTATTTGTGGTGATTCAGTGATCAGTATTTTTTAATGTTCCTCAGGTGGTTCTTTCTGTTGTGGCCAGGTTTGGGAACCTCTGACTTAGGGTGTGGTGAAGTAACTGTCTGCTGGTTGGTGTATTCTGTCAGTGGGTCTTACTGAAGAACATTTGGTTTTGTACTTTATAGAAGTTTTAAAAATGACAGCTCGAGAGAGACCCTTCTCCTCATAAACTCACATTTAGCATAACCTAGGAGATGGTAACAGGTGTCTGTGTGCCAAGACTGCCTTTATATGTGGTTCTGATCCATTGCTTTCATATTCCAAAATGTGAACCATATTGTGATTGTCAGACATTGTGTAGTTAATATATGGGTACTGGCTGTTTGAAATGGCTGCTCTTGTTACAGTTTCATAAGCAGACCTTGAGTTCCATTATGATGCCGCATCCAGCAAGTGCACCTTTCGGCCACAAGAGAATGAGACTTTCGGGTCCTCAGGCATTTGATAAAAATGAAATTAATTCAATACAGTCAAGTGAAGGACTTCTGGAAAAAATAATTAAACAGGCAAAGCATATATTCCTGAGGAGTAGGTAAGGACAGAGTTACTATCTTTCTTTGAAAATTCAGTCCTTTTGCCTTGTTACCTCATGTACATTGTTTTTGATAATGCTTTAATCTTTTTTTCCAGGGAGTGGGAGGTGACCACAGTATAAGAGTTTATGATCGTCGATTGCCCTTAGGTTTGGGAAAGACTTGGATCCATTACCCATGTAGCTTTATTTTATTGTTTCAAACACTGGCACTAAAATTTTGAAAGACAGCTAAGAACGTGCCATAAAACACCAAACTTCCTGCAGCAACCTGTCCATGAGACATGCTTTTCCTGAACTGACTTAAGCCTTTCTTGAAGCTTTCTGTATTTTCGGTTATTGCACATTTCAGGAAGTTGGAAGGCACTTTCCCTGTATGTAGATTTATTTCATCTTTAGCTCTGGGGCAGGTCCTGTAAGATTAGGGTTAGAAGAAGTTGTGCAACTTGCTCAAGGTTACACAGCTCAAAGGTTAGCAAAATCAGGATTTATGCCCAGGTCTGTGTAACTCCAAAGCTCATTTTCTTCTTTTATACACATCATCTACAAAATAATTTGGCATAATTGGACCCAAATAAAGTCTCTTTTCCAAATGCCACAGGGTGCTCTTCTGTTTCATTATTGGTGCTTAGTGAAGGGGTCTGTTTTTACTTTGTCCGTGATTGTGCCTTTATGGTACCCAACAGGTGTGGGCGGACTGTTTTTGTGGATAACATTTTATTTGGGGTTTCAATTTTGTTTCCTGTTAATGTATTCATGGTTTTATATTAGTCTTCAGTCTCAGAATGGAAACTTTCAGTAAAATGAATTAGGAGGACGTGTTAGAGACAACAACATGATTTAACAGTGAAAAGAGCAAGAAACGTAGGATAAAAGATGCATTTAAGCCAGGGCTCAACCACTTGCTGAATAATTTTGGGCAAGTTACTTAATGTCTGTGGGCATTCATCTAAGCCTCTGTCAATTGCGGGTATAGGAGTCTGGTCAAATTGAGTAATGCATACAGAAGTTCCTTATAAACCATAGAAATATTATGTTAGATTACTACTGTTACTTTCCATTTGTACCCTGGAGGTATTGTATCCTGGTAAAATCTTCTGAGTGACAGAAAACAGGTAGAGTTAAAAGGATATAAGTGTGCCTGAGAAAGTGTCATGATGTGAAGCTGAAAACCAGTACAGGGGCTTCCACTGGCGCTAGTAGTAAAGAACCTGCCTGCCAGTGCAGGAGACATAAGAGACACAGGTTCGATCCGCAGGGTTCAGTCCCTAGGTCAGGAAGATCCCCTGGAGGAGGGCATAGCAACCAGTACATCAGAGCTACATCTGACTTTTCTTTGCTTTTCAAGTGGTGGCATTTTCAAAAAGTAACCATCTGCTTTCACATATCCATAAAACTGATAAGCAACTTAGCACCTTATTATATGGTGATTCTGTAAAAATTTTAACGTCTTTTCTTTAAAAGGACTGCTGCAACCATTGACAGCTTAGCAAGTCGTATTGAGGATCCTCAGATACAGGCTCATTGGTCAAATATTAATGATGTCTATGAGTCTAGTGTCAAAGTCTTAATCACATCACAAGGCTATGAACAGATCTGCAAGTAAGTATTGAGAAGTTGTTCAATGTGTTAAGTTGCTTTCTTTGTATTAGTATGTATTTTATGTATTGTTTAAGAGTGATTATATCAAAGGGTGCTCTTCTGTTTCATTATTGGTGCTTAGTGAAGGGTCTGTTTTACTTTGTCCGTGATTGTGCCTTTATGGTACCCAACAGGTGTGGGCGGACTGTTTTTGTGGATAACATTTTATTTGGGGTTTCAATTTTGTTTCCTGTTAATGTATTCATGGTTTTATATTAGTCTTCAGTCTCAGAATGGAAACTTTCAGTAAAATGAATTAGGAGGGCGTGTTAGAGACAACAACATGATTTAACAGTGAAAAGAGCAAGAAACGTAGGATAAAAGATGCATTTAAGCCAGGGCTCAACCACTTGCTGAATAATTTTGGGCAAGTTACTTAATGTCTGTGGGCATTCATCTAAGCCTCTGTCAATTGCGGGTATAGGAGTCTGGTCAAATTGAGTAATGCATACAGAAGTTCCTTATAAACCATAGAAATATTATGTTAGATTACTACTGTTACTTTCCATTTGTACCCTGGAGGTATTGTATCCTGGTAAAATCTTCTGAGTGACAGAAAACAGGTAGAGTTAAAAGGATATAAGTGTGCCTGAGAAAGTGTCATGATGTGAAGCTGAAAACCAGTACAGGGGCTTCCACTGGCGCTAGTAGTAAAGAACCTGCCTGCCAGTGCAGGAGACATAAGAGACACAGGTTCGATCCGCAGGGTTCAGTCCCTAGGTCAGGAAGATCCCCTGGAGGAGGGCATAGCAACCAGTACATCAGAGCTACATCTGACTTTTCTTTGCTTTTCAAGTGGTGGCATTTTCAAAAAGTAACCATCTGCTTTCACATATCCATAAAACTGATAAGCAACTTAGCACCTTATTATATGGTGATTCTGTAAAAATTTTAACGTCTTTTCTTTAAAAGGACTGCTGCAACCATTGACAGCTTAGCAAGTCGTATTGAGGATCCTCAGATACAGGCTCATTGGTCAAATATTAATGATGTCTATGAGTCTAGTGTCAAAGTCTTAATCACATCACAAGGCTATGAACAGATCTGCAAGTAAGTATTGAGAAGTTGTTCAATGTGTTAAGTTGCTTTCTTTGTATTAGTATGTATTTTATGTATTGTTTGAAGAGTGATTATATCAAGATTCTGGTTTTTATTTGCTAGGGAAGCACAACATTCCAGTAAATTATATCAGCTGTAGGATGTTTTTAAGAATGAGAGGTAAGGACTTCCCTGTTGATCCAGTGGTTAAGACTCTGCTTTTACCACGTGGATCGTGGGTTCTGTCCTTGGCCAGAGAAGATTCCACATTCTGCATGGTGAGGCCAAAATATAAAGGGGGAAAAAAAATGAGAGTTAAGAATGTCGAAAAGAGTCTCTATTACGTAAATGACGCATATTTGAGCTGTGGCAGGAGTGAAGCCCAGCACCGAGCAGAAAGCTGCCATGCTTCCTCAGACTCCAGTCCGCTTCACTTCTTAGACAGAGGCCATGGCCAGTGTGAGGTATTTGAGGTGAGGAGGGGCGTTTATATTAGAGCCCATACTTTTTTCCCATAGTGTGCCTAAAACAACCCCTGTGTCGATTTCACTTCATGATTATGCCCTTAATGATTTGTCCCCAGCATTCCTGGAGACACAGTCTACTTGATTTATGTTCATAAATCACAGGTTACTACATGGATAGTAGACTGGTGGTTTCCAGTAGTGGGATGTTGCTGAAGGTGGTCAAAAAGTATAAACTTTCAGCACAAAGGAGAGGAAAGGAAAAAACTGATCAGCATTGAATTATTTACATCTGCAGCTAAGGCCAAACAACTGTGAGATTGTGGGCATCGAATCCACTGTAGCTGTGTTAAACTTCTTGAAGAGAGGTTAGTGTCAGGATAGGAGAGGAAGTAGAAGGAAGTGTAGAACGTCCTTTACCCATCTTCTGTTGCTGGTAGGGTTATCTTATGCTTTTTAAAATTGAAAGTAATTCACTTTCTTAGAACTCCCCAACTTAAATTGTTGAATGTTTTGTTTTAGTTGGATGCCAAAACAATCATTTGTAACTCTGGAATCATACCTATAGGATAAAGTCCTCCAAGTGTAATGCTGTATCAAAACATAAGGACATTTGAGATTTTAATTAATGTTACCAATTTCATTTTCTTTTTCCTTTTTAAAAATATTTATTTGTGGTGGATCTTAGTTGTGGCACTTGGAATCTTTGTGCAGCATGCAGGATCATTTTTTTTGTTGTGTTGGTAGTGGTGTACAGGATTCTCTCTAGCTGTGTGTGTGGACTTAGTTGCCCTGTAGCATGTGGGATTTTAGTTCCCTGACCAAAAATTGAACCCAAGTCCCCTACATTGGAGGACAGGTCTTAACTACTGGACCACTAGGGAAGGTCCCCTGTTTGCTTTTCAGAGTAGTTGCCGTGAGTATGCTCCCACGAATAGTGACACAAACTTCTTTCTCCTTACACCTTAGTTTAAAAAAGGAGAATTAAAAAATGTGATTAGATTCATGTCATTTTTTTCCTTTAAGACTTCTGAATTTTGTGGGTTTTTTTCTTAGACATACATAAATTTTAATTCATAAAAACTAGTTTTCTATAGATAGTTACCAAAATGTTTTATTCTTAAATATTTACTATAAAAGCAAAGTTATGAAAAAGGAGGTTCTGTCAGATGTGAAAAGCTATAATGATTTTTTTTTGCATTTGTTCATCTAGATTATTTGATCTGTGGAGTTTTGTGTTTCTTATACATGTCATATGCTAAAAATTAATAAATTGGCTTGGAAGAGATTTGTGACCTGTATGTATATTCACTGACCATTTTATGAGTTTCTTTGACCTAAGCTGAGTTAATAGAGCATACATATTTTGACTTGTTTGCTGATTATTTCAGAAGAAAGTGAAAAGTTAACAAACCTTTTTTCTTTTCTTTGTGAGAATTTGACCTTTGGTTAACTCTTGTCTCACTAGTTGCCTAGTAACTTGATAGGGAAAGATGCCATGAGTGTTAGTAGGCAACACTGCTTATGGCAAAAATGATTCCCAATTGGTAAAGTGGTCTGGACTGGGAGCAACTGTCAGTCCTTGTTGGGGTGGCATTGGATGTCCCACAGTGGGATGACTTCTCTCAGTGGGCAGAGTCTCTTGTGAGGACCCTGGAAACTGTGCCTGTGGAGCTGTTACAAGAGCGTGTGGCTTCTGCGAGGAACCAGGTTTCCACGTCAGGGCAGGTCCCCCACATTCTCAGTGCAGATTTCGTTTCACTGGCCCAAAAGTGTATGGCTGCTGTGTGGACAGCTCCGGGGCCTGCAGTGGAAGAGAAGCAGATGCTGTTGGCTGGGAAGCCGTGCTTCCTCCCCTCCCCTACTCATCCTTCTGAGTAGACTGGTGTTCAGTGGCCTGAAGTGTCAATAGTTGAGTGAGAGTTTGATAGTTTTCATTGAACTTAAGAAAACTCCTCCACGGATATTGGTGTAGGTTACCAAAACTGTTACATTCTTTTTCTTTGATGTTAAGATTATTGACATCTGTATAAGGTAATTTTGAACATCTCTGATTTTTAGTATATGTGTCCGTAAAGGTCCATTCAGCTGCAGTTGAATATTGGAGTTGAGCAGATTCGAGTTGTGCACAGAGATGGAAGAGTGATTACCCTTTCTCATCAGGAGGAGGAGCTGCAAGACTTTCTTCTGTCCCAGGTAACAGCTGCAACCTACAGGTCCTAAGCCCCTTCACCTCTAACCATTGAAAGAACAAAGCAGACAAAAAGTAAAATTATTTTTAAAAAGCCATTTCTTCCTGCCAGCTAATTTCTAGTGCAGAGCTTCCCAGGTCGTTCAGTGGTAGAGAATCCACGTGCCAGTGCAGGAGACACAGGTTCGATTTCCTGGTTGGGGAGGTCCCCTGAAGAAGGAAATGACAACCTACTCCAGTATTCTAGCCTGGAGAATCCCATGGACAGAGGACCCTGGTAGGCTACAGTCTGTGGGGTTACAAAGAGTCAGACACAACTTAGTGACTACACAACAATTTCTAGTGCACATTTTACAACTTGTTGACTAATTGCAAATATTGATGTACTGTCCTAGATTTGTTTCTGCTCTTAGATTGTATTTAAGATGCAGGACCAGTTTTGAGACTGTCAAACTTTTTTTATTTCTCTTGTTAGCCAAGATTTACATTCCCTCCAGGAACACATGGAAGTCAAGTGTTAATCCAAGAAAGCCAGAGAAAGGGAAACCAAATATGGAACTATAGTATCCATTCTCCATAATGATAAATAGAATGCCTTACACTTTAAGAAAGCGTTCCTCATAATAAGGGACGATACGGAAGTGCTGAGTTCTGGTACAAGCTGTAACACAAACTTGCTTTGTGACAGGGGACAAATTTTTGGACGTTTTTTCATCTTTAAAATAAGAACAGTATTTTTCCCACCTTCTTCATGGAGTTGCAGTGATCCATTGAAATTCCGAGTTATGGGGTAAAGGATAGGTTTTGAAATGATAATATCTTTCAAATAAAACACATATTTACATTTCACATAAATTAAAAGAAAAAATACTGATACTCTGCATCCTAAAAACAATAATCTTTTATATTGATTTGCTTATGTGGTGCCGAGTAAATAAAATGCATTTGTGAAATATGGCAGTTCTTGGTTGATTATACCAAAAATGGCTTTGGTTAGCTTAAGCACACACACAGAAATGTATTGAAAGGCTATTAAGAGAACTTCCAGAATTGAGGAGAAGTTAGAGAATAAGGCTTGCAAACGGTTCAGGATCAAAGGAAGCTAGGTGGTGAGAGCCACAGCCAGGGCAGTGCCATCACAGTTGCCATCCCTACACTGCCACCTTCATCGCTGGTGGCAGTTGCACTCTGCATTGCCCTGTAGATCCATCTGGGTCTTTCAGAATAATTTCAGGAGTATCTCTAAGGACCTAGTTACAAAAGCAGTTTGTGTAACAGCCTACCAGGATAAAGTCAGGTGGAGAGTGAACTTGAGGGGCATCCGTGGAAGATCCTCAGCTCCACACGCTGCTACTACTTACTGTTGTTCCATATTCAGTGATCCAGGTGGGAGGCTCAGTTGGCCAAGTTCAGGCCATGGGCTGTGTTCCAGCTGCCAGTGGATAGGAAAGCAAGTATCAGGCTCTTAACTTTTGCGGTGGAAGGGTGAGATCTTGTTCCTTGCCCACACACAGGAGACTTAACTCAAACACAGGCTGGGGTTCCTGTTCGAGAAAGTGAAAACTCCAACAAAAGTTCACTTCATCAAGTTTTTTACTGTCAGGAACACATGGAAGTCAAGTGTTACTCCAAGAAAGCCAGAGAAAGGGAAACCAAATATGGAACTATAGTATCCATTCTCCATAATGATAAATAGAATGCCTTACACTTTAAGAAAGCGTTCCTCATAATAAGGGACGATACGGAAGTGCTGAGTTCTGGTACAAGCTGTAACACAAACTTGCTTTGTGACAGGGGACAAATTTTTGGACGTTTTTTCATCTTTAAAATAAGAACAGTATTTTTCCCACCTTCTTCATGGAGTTGCAGTGATCCATTGAAATTCCGAGTTATGGGGTAAAGGATAGGTTTTGAAATGATAATATCTTTCAAATAAAACACATATTTACATTTCACATAAATTAAAAGAAAAAATACTGATACTCTGCATCCTAAAAACAATAATCTTTTATATTGATTTGCTTATGTGGTGCCGAGTAAATAAAATGCATTTGTGAAATATGGCAGTTCTTGGTTGATTATACCAAAAATGGCTTTGGTTAGCTTAAGCACACACACAGAAATGTATTGAAAGGCTATTAAGAGAACTTCCAGAATTGAGGAGAAGTTAGAGAATAAGGCTTGCAAACGGTTCAGGATCAAAGGAAGCTAGGTGGTGAGAGCCACAGCCAGGGCAGTGCCATCACAGTTGCCATCCCTACACTGCCACCTTCATCGCTGGTGGCAGTTGCACTCTGCATTGCCCTGTAGATCCATCTGGGTCTTTCAGAATAATTTCAGGAGTATCTCTAAGGACCTAGTTACAAAAGCAGTTTGTGTAACAGCCTACCAGGATAAAGTCAGGTGGAGAGTGAACTTGAGGGGCATCCGTGGAAGATCCTCAGCTCCACACGCTGCTACTACTTACTGTTGTTCCATATTCAGTGATCCAGGTGGGAGGCTCAGTTGGCCAAGTTCAGGCCATGGGCTGTGTTCCAGCTGCCAGTGGATAGGAAAGCAAGTATCAGGCTCTTAACTTTTGCGGTGGAAGGGTGAGATCTTGTTCCCTTGCCCCACACACAGGAGACTTAACTCAAACACAGGCTGGGGTTCCTGTTCGAGAAAGTGAAAACTCCAACAAAAGTTCACTTCACGGTCATTACATCAAGTCACTGTCAAGTGAATACCCGTGCTGACTGTCATTGAGGTTTCCTTTTTTATTCACAGATGTCACAGCATCAGGTGCATGCCGTTCAGCAGCTAGCCAAGGTTATGGGCTGGCAGGTCCTGAGCTTCAGTAATCACGTGGGACTGGGGCCCATAGAGAGCATTGGCAATGCCTCCGCCATAACCGTGGCCTCCCCGAATGGTGACTATGCTATCTCAGGTACTTTCTGCTTCTCTGAATGTGAAAAGACCTGTGGGAGTTTGGCCTTACCATTTAGCTTTAGTAGTTACTGTACTTAAGAGTAATTTACCTCTGCAATAGGTGAGTTCATTAATTAAGCAGTGTTTATCTCATCATAGCTGATGTTCAGAGCAGCAGGTTATTGTGTCTTTTTCTAGTACTTATAAAAAATGCTTTGCTGGTCAACACATTTTCCTAGGAGATTATCTGAAAAATGCCATCAGCATGGTTGCTCCAAGTTCAGAACTTTCAGTGGACAGATGCTTTTTAAAAGTATTCTCCTGGGTGGTCCAGTGGTTAGGACTCACGTCACTGCTGTGGACCCAGGTTCAGTCCCTGGTCAGGGAACTAAGATCCCACATGCTGCATAGTACAGCCTATTTTTTTTTTTTTAATTAATAAAGTATACTACTGCAAATGTGTAATAATATCTGATCCTAAAAAGGGTTAAGGGATAGAACAGAGAGGCATTTTGTGAAGCACCTACTATGAGTAGGGCACTTTGATAGGCATGTATATGTTTTATCTAGTTTAAAGTTGTATCTCATTTCAACATAATCTTAATACCTTCTCTAAATATTTGAAACAGCAGGTAGTTAGAAATTCTTCCCCCAGGATCACAGCTTGTGAATCTGTAGGCTTGATCATTGTGAGGCCTTTATTGATAAGAATTTCTAAGTACCCTTTCTTCTTGCCTGTGTTATGAAACCTCATTAAGACCTGAGATTCATATCAGAATAATCTTCATCTTTCCCTTCCAGTTCTGATTTTGATGAGTTTCATCACTTCTGGGTATATATTAACAGAGTTGTTAAATAAGTGAGTTATCAGTTATGTTAGGAAAGAAATAAGTTAATGGTATTCTAAAAATACATAGAACATTTGATTTTCCCAAACCAGCGTTCATCTTTGCCAGACTTTTCTAGTACAGATGTTATTAATTCATGAATATCTATACCATCCTAGTATCTATAAGGGGCTTTCCAGGTGGCACAATGGTAAAGAACCCATCTGCCAATGTAGGAAGTGCAGAGACTCAGGTTCGATTCCTGGGTCGGGTAGATCCCCTAGAGTAGGAAATGGCAACCCACTCCAGTATTCTTGCCTGGAGACTCCCATGGACAGAGGAGCCTGGCGGTCTGCAATCCATGGGGTCGCAAAGAGTCAAACACAAGTGAGCCTGCACATACACAAACAGTATCTATAAATGAGTAAATTTTATTTTAGCATATTGAACCTGAAACTCGCTTTTTAAAAAGCACTTCTAAGTTGATAGACAAACAAGGCCTTCATCCTCATGAAAAATGAAGTTGTGTGGTCTTCGATGTTTCTGGTTTGGAAAATGAGTATATTGATATTTTGGTTTTGTTCCACAGTTCGTAATGGCCCTGAGAGTGGCAGCAAGATTATGGTTCAGTTTCCCCGTAACCAGTGTAAAGACCTTGCCAAAAGTGATGTTTTACAAGATAGCAAGTGGAATCATCTTCGTGGACCTTACAAAGAAGTTCAGTGGAATAAAATGGAAGGCCGAAACTTTGTTTATAAAATGGAGCTGCTTATGTCTGCACTTAGCCCTTGTCTACTGTGACTTTTTCCAGACCAGTTTCCAGATTTTTTTTCCAGAGAAGTTTGCAGAAACTTTGAGAAATGTTGGCAGGTCAGCAGTAAGCACAAGGAAGAGGAGTCTTCTGAAGGAGTATTATTTTTTTGAAGTAATAAATAGCAAATGTTTGCTTAGCATTTTGAAACCTTTCACTTTATAAGTGACAAGTACTTTAAAATACAAACGTTTATGTACAGTTGTAGGTATGCAAATACGGAGGATATACTTTTTTTATGCAGCTCACTTGAAATATGACTAACTTATGAACATGAATTTGCTTTTTAAAATATCCCTTTGATGTTGACATCAAATAAAGTATATGGTTAAAAATTCCAGACATTCTGAACTCTTAACCTAAATGAATTATATCATTCCATTGTTTGTTATTGCTGAAGAATATTTAAACACTCTTTTAAGACCCAGCTTTCATACAAGAATTCCCTCACAACTAAAGAAGCAGATCCTTTCTCCTAAGTGCAACAAAGTACTTTCCAACCAATGGAACCTGTCCTCCACTCCTAACCAGAGCTATGGAAGGGAGCTGCTGTGTTAGTAGATAAAGTAACTCTTCCTCTGATTGTCTTTGTTACACATGGCTGGGTCTCAGGTGTTTGAGAGATTCATTAAAGCTCCAGCTGTAGGCTTAGAAGGCAGATAGTATCGTATTTTTAATGTTTCCTCAAATTCCCCATTGGTCTCTTTTCCCACTGGAACGACCTCACTGGCCTTATCACACTCCCGCGTCACCCTCACCCTGGCAGTCTCCAGCCTCAGCCAACAACTCTGGACTGCTTCTTTTGATTAAAGATTTGTTCTGTTTTATTCCATTAGCTCTCTGCATTTTTCCAGAGAAAATACTAATGGATTAATGGAATACATTTTGCAAAGAACAAGTAATACGAATTTGGAAATAGTGCCCCAGCCCTAAAATGTGTTTGTGGAACTTCACTTAAGAAAATTGGGCTTATGGGCCTTTTGGTGCCACTATAAATAATCTGCAAGTAATCTGTAATTGCCTTATGAGGAAGGCTTTCAATTATTAAGATATGGGTATCTTAATAATTAATGACTGAAGTAACTTTTTATTATTATTTGGCCATTTCTATTGGTATTTATTTTCATCCATTTTTGTTCTTTGGCCCGCGTGGGCCTCCCATCGCAGTGGCCTCTGTTGTCGCAGAGCACCGGCTCTGGGCGCATGCGCTCCAGAGCTCCAGCTGGGCAGTTGGACACATGGGTCCAGCTGCTCCGCGGCACATGGGATCTTCCCAAGCCAGGGATCAAACAGGCGTCCCTTGCTCTGCAAGGCAGTGTCCTTACCCAGCGGACCACCAGGGAAGCCCCTGACGTAACTTTTTAAGAGACCTTTGTATTTCTCTTTTTTTTCTTTTAAAAGAAAAATGGAGCTTGTAAGCCATAAGATGCCATAACATCTTTGTGTCTTGGCTTGCTTAACTCTGATTAAGGTTCTGCATCTTTCTAACATGGCAATTAGAAGATTGATATAAATCTGCAAGTATTTTAAAATTTTTCAGTACTTCCTAAGTTAGTGTCTCAAAAGTTGCTTCACTTAATTTTACTAAGCTAATCTCTACACCTCTACTCACTAGGAGTCTTACAAAGGCTCACACTGCAGTGCAGTGAATCTCAAGTTTTCACCAAAGGACTAGTTTTCTTTTTTTTTTAATTTCCATTCTTTGCAGATTGATGCTTTGGTAAAATACAGTAACGTGAATTACTAGAGGAACTTCCCCGGTGGTCCAATGGTTAAGAATCTTTCAGGGGATGTGGGTTTGATCCCTTGTCAGGGAACTAAGATTCCCACTTACCTTGGGGCAGCTAAGTCTACATGTCTCAACTACTGAATCCATGCGCCCCAGCTGAGCCAGTGTGATCTACAGCCCACGTACCACAGTAAGAAAAATGCATGTGTTGCAACTAGAGAGAAGCCTGTGAGCTCCAACAAGGACCCAGTGCAGCCCCCCAAAATTATAATATTCATTAAAATAATTACTAGGCAACTCTAAAAAGATACAAAATGAACGCCTCTTGTTTATTATGATAGACATAAAATGATTCTCAAATATAAAGTGTTTTTGATTTCTGCTTCTATGGTGATCTTGTCATATACCAGGAAGAGGACCTACCTTTGAGGAGAACTGAACAGAGGCACAGACATTCCCACCCACTGACATACACTTCATCTGAGTGGAGTAACTGAAGACCAGCATGATTAAAAAAAAAAGGGGGGGTTTGGCCCGTGGGCCTCCCATCGCAGTGGCCTCTGTTGTCGCAGAGCACCGGCTCTGGGCGCATGCGCTCCAGAGCTCCAGCTGGGCAGTTGGACACATGGGTCCAGCTGCTCCGCGGCACATGGGATCTTCCCAAGCCAGGGATCAAACAGGCGTCCCTTGCTCTGCAAGGCAGTGTCCTTACCCAGCGGACCACCAGGGAAGCCCCTGACGTAACTTTTTAAGAGACCTTTGTATTTCTCTTTTTTTTCTTTTAAAAGAAAAATGGAGCTTGTAAGCCATAAGATGCCATAACATCTTTGTGTCTTGGCTTGCTTAACTCTGATTAAGGTTCTGCATCTTTCTAACATGGCAATTAGAAGATTGATATAAATCTGCAAGTATTTTAAAATTTTTCAGTACTTCCTAAGTTAGTGTCTCAAAAGTTGCTTCACTTAATTTTACTAAGCTAATCTCTACACCTCTACTCACTAGGAGTCTTACAAAGGCTCACACTGCAGTGCAGTGAATCTCAAGTTTTCACCAAAGGACTAGTTTTCTTTTTTTTTTAATTTCCATTCTTTGCAGATTGATGCTTTGGTAAAATACAGTAACGTGAATTACTAGAGGAACTTCCCCGGTGGTCCAATGGTTAAGAATCTTTCAGGGGATGTGGGTTTGATCCCTTGTCAGGGAACTAAGATTCCCACTTACCTTGGGGCAGCTAAGTCTACATGTCTCAACTACTGAATCCATGCGCCCCAGCTGAGCCAGTGTGATCTACAGCCCACGTACCACAGTAAGAAAAATGCATGTGTTGCAACTAGAGAGAAGCCTGTGAGCTCCAACAAGGACCCAGTGCAGCCCCCCAAAATTATAATATTCATTAAAATAATTACTAGGCAACTCTAAAAAGATACAAAATGAACGCCTCTTGTTTATTATGATAGACATAAAATGATTCTCAAATATAAAGTGTTTTTGATTTCTGCTTCTATGGTGATCTTGTCATATACCAGGAAGAGGACCTACCTTTGAGGAGAACTGAACAGAGGCACAGACATTCCCACCCACTGACATACACTTCATCTGAGTGGAGAGGGTAACTGAAGACCAGCATGATCTTCACAGGCCTTCCTGTCCCCGTTTACTTTCAGTCATCTTTAGAGAAGAATCACTTCCCACCCAAAGATCAGTCGAAACTCAGGTAACCTTGGGGGAAATGGCAGGCAGCTCGCTTGCTGTGGCAGCATCTCTACGTTTTCCAACTCAGTGTTTTAGCCTGTATTACCTGCATTGGAAGGATGTGCTGTGGAATTTGGGAGAGAGGTTAGAGGAAACCAAATAGCTCCTCACCGAGTATTTAACAGGTTGAGAAATGAGCTGTGTTGGAGCATTGGACCCTTAGATAGACCTAAGGGTCTAGACCCTAAGTTTGTGGTTATGTCCGTTTGTCAGGGTTACCCTCTCTGTAGCTGTTTCCATGTACATAAAATGGGGAGGATGCCTTTGCTAGCTGCAGGAGGCGTTCAGAGGTTTAGATACTGTTGGTCGTGGATGTTAAATTCTAAGACATTGTGCCAATGTAAAATACGAAGCTAATTATGAGGCAGGAGGCAGATGGGCCCTCCCCAGGGTAATGTAAACCAATTAGAGATTCATTCCCTATTGACCGAAACGCAAATGTCACCATCTGATTTCTTTGCTGGAATACCATGAGATCAAAATGATACTCCTGATAATCTCATGCTGACCAGGAATTCTAATTGGCATTTGTGAATCATTTTTAAATAAAAATGGGAAACTGAATTATTGCTTAATATGTTCACTTCAGTTAGTAAGAAAAAGTCCTTTTAAGCCCTGAGGTACCTGTGGGAAAAGTACTTTTAGCATATTTAGGGACAAAACTGCCTGGACCACCACTAGTCTGTTGTATCACGGGACCTGTGGGTGCACTTGGTAAGGTCAAATCTAAAGCTAAACCTTCTGTTTTTACATTAGTAGTGCTCTTTCTCCCTCCCCCAACACTCAGTCTTTGCTAGACTTTTCATAAAACCCACCAATATTAGAAAACATTCAAAAAAGACAAACAACCCAATCAAAATATGGGCAGATGGTCTAACTAAATTTCTTCAAAGAAAACATACTGGGGCTTCCCTGGTGGTCCAGTGGGTAAGGACACCACCTGGCAGTGCAAGGGGCGTCAGTTCAATCCTTGACCTGGGAAGATCCCACGTGCCGCAGAGCGGCTGGACCGATGTGTCCAGTTACCGAGCTGGAGCTCAGGAGCGCATGCACCCAGAGCCAGTGCTCTGCGACTACAGAGGCCACTGCAATGGGAGACCCACCCAGGCCAAAGAACAAAGATGGATGAAAATAGATAAAGACCAATAGAAGTGGCCCCCGCCCACCCCCTCCCTCCCTAACCCCCTCCCCACCAAAAAAGAAAACATACCAATGGCCAACAGGCATTTGAAAAGGTGCTCAGCATCACTAATTATTAGAGTAATAATTAGAGCAAATCGAAACTACAGTGAGGTATCACACCAGTCAGAATGGCCATCATCAAAAAGTCTACAGATAATGCTGGAGAGGCTGTGGAGAAAAGGAAACCCTCCTACACTAATGGTGGGAATGTAAATTGGTGCAGCCAGTGGAGATATGGAGAACAGTATGGAGGTTTCTTAAAAAACTAAAAATAGAGTTACCATGTGATTTAGGCAGATGGGCCCTCCCAGGGTAATGTAAACCAATTAGAGATTCATTCCTATTGACCAAACGCAAATGTCACCATCTGATTTCTTTGCTGGAATACCATGAGATCAAAATGATACTCCTGATAATCTCATGCTGACCAGGAATTCTA
This sequence comes from Tragulus kanchil, assembly GCA_022376925.1. NCBI lineage: Eukaryota > Metazoa > Chordata > Mammalia > Artiodactyla > Tragulidae > Tragulus > Tragulus kanchil. The sequence continues at coordinate 99,324,716 of JAIOJX010000006.1, forward strand.
ATTGGCATTTGTGAATCATTTTTAAATAAAAATGGGAAACTGAATTATTGCTTAATATGTTCACTTCAGTTAGTAAGAAAAAGTCCTTTTAAGCCCTGAGGTACCTGTGGGAAAAGTACTTTTAGCATATTTAGGGACAAAACTGCCTGGACCACCACTAGTCTGTTGTATCACGGGACCTGTGGGTGCACTTGGTAAGGTCAAATCTAAAGCTAAACCTTCTGTTTTTACATTAGTAGTGCTCTTTCTCCCTCCCCCAACACTCAGTCTTTGCTAGACTTTTCATAAAACCCACCAATATTAGAAAACATTCAAAAAAGACAAACAACCCAATCAAAATATGGGCAGATGGTCTAACTAAATTTCTTCAAAGAAAACATACTGGGGCTTCCCTGGTGGTCCAGTGGGTAAGGACACCACCTGGCAGTGCAAGGGGCGTCAGTTCAATCCTTGACCTGGGAAGATCCCACGTGCCGCAGAGCGGCTGGACCGATGTGTCCAGTTACCGAGCTGGAGCTCAGGAGCGCATGCACCCAGAGCCAGTGCTCTGCGACTACAGAGGCCACTGCAATGGGAGACCCACCCAGGCCAAAGAACAAAGATGGATGAAAATAGATAAAGACCAATAGAAGTGGCCCCCGCCCACCCCTCCTCCCTAACCCCCTCCCCACCAAAAAAGAAAACATACCAATGGCCAACAGGCATTTGAAAAGGTGCTCAGCATCACTAATTATTAGAGTAATAATTAGAGCAAATCGAAACTACAGTGAGGTATCACACCAGTCAGAATGGCCATCATCAAAAAGTCTACAGATAATGCTGGAGAGGCTGTGGAGAAAAGGAAACCCTCCTACACTAATGGTGGGAATGTAAATTGGTGCAGCCAGTGGAGATATGGAGAACAGTATGGAGGTTTCTTAAAAAACTAAAAATAGAGTTACCATGTGATTTAGCAATCCTACTCCTGGTCATATGTCCAGAGAAAACCCTAATTTGAAAAGGTACGTGCACCTCAATGTTCACTGCAACGCTGTTTGCAATAGCCAAGATAAGAAAGCAACCTAAGTGTCCATCAACAGATGAATGAATACAGAAGATATGGTGTACACACACACACACACAAATATTACTCAGCCATTAAAAAGGAAAAATGCCATTTGCAGCAACATTGAAGGACCTAGAGATTATCAAACTAAGTGAATTAAGTCAGAGAAAGACAAATATATCACATATGTGGAATTTAAAATATGATACAAATGAACTTACTTACTAAACAAAAACAAACTTTAGACGAAACAATTTTATGGTTACCAAAATGGAAGGTGGGAGTGTGATAAATTAGGAGTTAGGGATTAACATATACACACTACTGATTGTCCAGTGGTTAGGGCTTCATGCTTCCACTGAAGGGGGTAGGAGGTCAGTTCCTGGTCAGGGAACTAAGATCCTACAAGCCTTGCACCATGAGGACTACTGGGTTTCTGAGATGACAATCTCTGACAAGACATTCCGTTGACAAAGCACATGCATTCTGTCTGGCGTCTTACGCACCTGCTGAATGGGTGATTCACCTAGCACAGCCTCCATCCGGCCCCTTCCAGAAGCAGGAAGGGCTCTACTGAATTATAAGTCACATTCTGGAAGCAAAAACTTCAAATTAGTCTTCTGGTTATAATTCAGGGGAGAATAATGGTGTTAATAAAGTGTTGTTTTCCTGAACTGCTGAAGAATGTTTATGGTTAGAATCAATGTGATTAATTCCCCTTGTCATTAAAAATGCCAGGCACCTGCCTCTGGCTGAGGGTTTCGCTTGTCAACAGCTGATGGAAACCTCTTCCAAGGCCTCTGAATTCTCGGCAGGGATAGGCTCACATGCAAAGGACCATGGTTTTATTTTCAGATTTTATTTGTCTTTAAAACAGAATGGCCACAAAGTCTACAGATAATGCTGGAGGCTGTGGAGAAAAGGAAACCCTCCTACACTAATGGTGGGAATGTAAATTGGTGCAGCCAGTGGAGATATGGAGAACAGTATGGAGGTTTCTTAAAAAACTAAAAATAGAGTTACCATGTGATTTAGCAATCCTACTCCTGGTCATATGTCCAGAGAAAACCCTAATTTGAAAAGGTACGTGCACCTCAATGTTCACTGCAACGCTGTTTGCAATAGCCAAGATAAGAAAGCAACCTAAGTGTCCATCAACAGATGAATGAATACAGAAGATATGGTGTACACACACACACACACAAATATTACTCAGCCATTAAAAAGGAATAATGCCATTTGCAGCAACATTGAAGGACCTAGAGATTATCAAACTAAGTGAATTAAGTCAGAGAAAGACAAATATATCACATATGTGGAATTTAAAATATGATACAAATGAACTTACTTACTAAACAAAAACAAACTTTAGACGAAACAATTTTATGGTTACCAAAATGGAAGGTGGGAGTGTGATAAATTAGGAGTTAGGGATTAACATATACACACTACTGATTGTCCAGTGGTTAGGGCTTCATGCTTCCACTGAAGGGGGTAGGAGGTCAGTTCCTGGTCAGGGAACTAAGATCCTACAAGCCTTGCACCATGAGGACTACTGGGTTTCTGAGATGACAATCTCTGACAAGACATTCCGTTGACAAAGCACATGCATTCTGTCTGGCGTCTTACGCACCTGCTGAATGGGTGATTCACCTAGCACAGCCTCCATCCGGCCCCTTCCAGAAGCAGGAAGGGCTCTACTGAATTATAAGTCACATTCTGGAAGCAAAAACTTCAAATTAGTCTTCTGGTTATAATTCAGGGGAGAATAATGGTGTTAATAAAGTGTTGTTTTCCTGAACTGCTGAAGAATGTTTATGGTTAGAATCAATGTGATTAATTCCCCTTGTCATTAAAAAAAAATGCCAGGCACCTGCCTCTGGCTGAGGGTTTCGCTTGTCAACAGCTGATGGAAACCTCTTCCAAGGCCTCTGAATTCTCGGCAGGGATAGGCTCACATGCAAAGGACCATGGTTTTATTTTCAGATTTTATTTGTCTTTAAAACAGCTTTTTTTCCTCTTTCACAGTTTAAAACATAACTTACAGTTTAACATGTTCAGTGGCTAAACCTCTGTGATTGAATATTTTGTTTTGAAAAACTGACAAAATCCCCAGGTTCATGAATTAAGAACTTTCCACAGGGATATTCAAACCAGGGGGTCGGGGCGGGCGGGGGAGGGCTTTAAAAGTGCAAAATAGACACATGGCAAGCTGAGGGAATAGCCTTTCATGAAGATTTGGGGCAGGGGAGCAAATGTAATTTATATCTGGATTGGCACCTCTCTTTGGGTATTCTTTTCCATTTCTCCTTTTATTACAAAGATCTCCAGCCCTGACTTCTGAAAAGCGGAGAGGTAGAGTTCCGGAAAGCAGGCGAAGTGTCAAGAGGACAGAGGTTCTAGTAGCTACCCAGATCCCATCTGGCTTCCTGCGGATGGGCTCGCTATGTGAAAAAGGATGAAGAAATAATCAGATTATCCATGATTCTGGCATTTCTCATCCCGCTTCTTTGTGGCGCTGGAGACCAGTATAAGGAACCCGTCCTTCATAGTGGGTCCTGGTTCCTCTGACTGCTGTGTGGGGAAAGGGCACAGCTGTGTGTGTGTTTACACGTGTCCAGGAGGTGGCCTGAGGTGAGACCCATCTCTGTGTCACGTGCTCAGGCTATAGATCAGTCATGCAGAAGAAGTCATTCTGAGTCAAGTAATGCTGCTGGATCACTGATAGCTCCCGTCTGGATAACCCCAAAAGATCCCTTCCTATGACCCTGGAGTCAGTATGTAGACAAGTCTCACTGTCTCCAGGCAACTTCTGGAAAGGATGTGGGAACTGGGGAGTTGAAGGGAGGGAAGAGAGAATGTTTTAGCTCTTCTTCACATGTGTGTGGGTGAATTTGCAGCTGAGGGCTGGGGACACAGATAATAAGCTCAAATTCCACCAATGAACAGAGTCATACCTTTGGTCTGTAGCTAGAATGTTGGAGAGAGAAAGGAGAATGGAAGATAAATTCATGCCCTCTAGAGCCTGCTGAAAGGAAGCTGGGACGGAAAAACTCAGCTAAACATGGTGGCCAGTAATTTCGGAGACTTAGGACTGAGGCCAGCTGTGAGCCCGCCCATTTCACGTGGAGCCCCAGCACCCCAGGGCATCGTAAATTTTCCAGGACTCAGCATAAGCACTTACTGCTTTCTAGGCTCTGGAAGATTTCTCATGCCTTCCTTCAATGTCTTGGAGTGCTACTTCGGGACTCACTTGATACCCTGAGGGTGAGGTAGGTGAGGGCCAAGTATTCTTCAGCCTGGTTGGGAGCAAACGAGGGCCTGACTTGACAGGAAGTATGAGTGACCGAGGGGGACAGCTTTAAAGGTCACACTGACTTTCTAGTTGTCCCTGCCCAACCTACAGCCCCAGGCTTCACACAGGCAGCATTACCCAGCTTGTTCGGGGGCCACTTGGGGGCCAGGTACTACCCACACGGAGATGAACTGTTACCCCACTGGCCTACGTTGAGGCCTTAGAGGGGACAATCTAATTAACACTGGAGGAAGAGAGAAAGAGAAAAAACAATGTTCTCCCTGTTCCCTGTTCCCAATGCTGGTCCCTCCAGAACAAATTTAACTCTTCTCCCTAAAGTTCCAGGCCACTGGGGGTCTTCTCCCTGCTCTGAGCAGGTGGTCTCAAGCCTTGGCTCTCACAATAGTGCACACAGCAGAGGGCCGGAGGAGGCCAGAGCACAGAGAGCTTGTTCCCACGCTGCTCACTTGATCTGGAAATACTCTGACCTCTGCTACAGGGCTTCCCCAGTGGCTCCGCAGGTAAAGAATCCACCTGCAATGCAATGAGCCACAGGAAATGCGAGTTCAATCCCTGGGTCAGGATGACCCCCTGGAGGAGGAAATGGCACCCCACTCCAGTATTCTTGCCTGGGAAATCCCATGGACAGAGGAGCCTGGCGGGCTACAGTCCACGGGGCTGCAAATTCAGACATGACTGAGCACAGAACATACTGGCACAGGGACACATCCAGTGGCCACCCCCGCCACTCCCACCGGAGAAGAGCACAGTGAAGCAGCAGCCAAGGCCCACCCTGGGCTACTGCATATGGGGTCACCGTGGCCCCGGAGCCACAGACAAGCACAACGCCGGCTCGCAGCCTCCAGCCCTCTCCTCTTTGAACTCCATACCACTAGAACAGACTTGGTCCCATCCAGAGTCCAGCTCCAGGCAGTCAGCTTTGTCAGCGTCCAGCTGTCCCGTCAGGAACGGATGGCAATGGTGGAACAAGAGGCTCCGGGGTAGACTGGCCGTGTTTGTTCCTTTTTCTGGAAAATTACGTTTTCCTCTTGAGGTAGGAGTGCAACTGGGTCCGTCCTTGGCTAACACTCTACATCCTGCAGCTCAATCTCCTCCGTTGTGCTTTCTGCAAAGCAAAAGACATACCTGTGAGTTGCCTGTCCGCTGGGCGTGGTTTCTTAGTTGAGAACAAGGTAACACGGGCATGGGTTGATTATCACGAGGCCCAGAGAATTACCTTTGAGCTTGTGTCTTCTCTTCCTCTGGAATTTATAGGCACACTTATTACAAACCCACATGAGGCTGATTAACACTGCGGCCACGGCAGCCAGCAAAGCAAGGAAGACGGCAACAAAGTGGAGGTCTTCATAGAGGATCTCTACAGGGCGGGGGGAGGGAGGAAACAACATCTCTTCATGTCAGGAAGTTGGCCTCCCACCCACGCGCGTGTTCAAAAGGCCGCGGGCGGGGGCGGGGGGGGGGGTCCCCACCTGACACGTGCAGCACGATGGTGCCAAACTGGCTGCGCCCCAGGTGCTCAGTCACAGTGATGACGTAGTACCCAGAGTCCCTCACACCCACGCTGAAGAGCTGGATGGAGCCGTTGTCGAAGGTGCACACCCTGTCCTTGTGGCTCTGGGAGATATTGGCCTGAGTCCCCGGCGTCCACTCCACGATCTTCTGCACACCCCAGCTGGACGTGTACTTCCACTCGATGGTGGGGATGCCGTGGCAGGAGTACTCAACCGAGAGCAGGATGTCCTCTTCCACCGTGGCATTGATGGCTGACTGGGGAATGTACAGCGACACGCCCTGACCTGTGGGATGGAGGGCTACACGTGGGGCCACTTATATGGGCTCACAGTGAAGTCAACTTCTGTAACACATTCATTTATTTAGCACGTATTTACTGAGTCCCTCTTCTGTGTCAGAGGCTTCCTAGGTGGCGCTAGGGGTTAGGAACCCACCTGTCAATGCAGGAGACATTAAAGATGCAGGTTTGATCCCTGGGTCAGGAAGACCCCCTGGAGAACACAGCAACCTACTCCAGTATTCTTGCCATGGACAGAGGACCTGGTGGGCTATAGTCCATGGGGTCCCAAAGAGTTGGACACAGCTGAGGCGACTTAGCACATATTGCAAGTCAGGCTCTCTTCTGCCTTCCTATGCTGACACTACAGTGGTGAATACTATGGAGTGAATGTTTGTACCCCCTTTCCTCCCAATTTCTATGTTAAAGCCCTTCTACCCTCGACCCATGTGGCTATATGTGGAGGTGGGATCTCTAATAAAGTAATTAGGGTTAAATGGAGTCTTAAGTGTAGGGCCCTGTTCCACTAGGATTAGGGAGTTTTTTGTTCCTTGCTATGCCACGGGGCATGTAGAATCTTAGTTCCCTGAGCAGGGATCAAACTCACATCCCCTGCACTGCAAGAGTAGAGTCTTAACCACTGGACCACCAGGGCAGTCCTCAGGATTAGTGTCTTTATAAGAGCAGTCTCTCCTCTCATTCTTTTTCTCTTCTCTCTCTCACTCTTTCTCTCTCTCTCTCTCACACACACACACACACACACACACACACACACATACACACACATTTTCTCTCTCCCTCATTGTTTCTTCACAGGCTCATATGGAGAAAGGACCATATGAGGTCACGCTGTGAAGACAGCTGTCTACAAGCCAGGAAGAGAGTTCTCCTTGGAAACCAAACCCTGCCAGAACCTTGACCCTAGACTTGACAGCCTCCAATCTGTGTGAAAATAAATTTACGTGGCTTAAGCTCTCCAGTCTGTGGTATTTTGTTATGGCAGTTCAAGCTAGGACAGTGAACAAAACACAAGGTTACTATTCGCTATTTCCTAGAGCATCCATCATACAAGGGAGACATATAGGAGTTAAATAAACACACAAGATCATTTACAAGTGCTTTAAAGATAATGGAACAGCGTGGGTGGGGATGGGGGTGGTGCACATTAGGCAGGATGGTCAGAGAGAACTTCGCTGTGGAAATGAACTGGGACCCAAGGGACACAGAGGGAGAGCTTATATATACATAGCAAACAAACAAAAATCTTATACAAAGATAGCAAAACAGTGAAACGTGTGTTAGTCACTCAGCTGTGTCTGACTCTTTAGACCCGGATTGTAACAGCCTGTCCAAATTCGCAATGCTGGAGTGACTAGCCATGGAGGGGGCCTATAGTCCATGGGGTCTCAAAGAGTTGGACACAGCTGAGGCGACTTAGCACATATTGCAAGTCAGGCTCTCTTCTGCCTTCCTATGCTGACACTACAGTGGTGAATACTATGGAGTGAATGTTTGTACCCCCTTTCCTCCCAATTTCTATGTTAAAGCCCTTCTACCCTCGACCCATGTGGCTATATGTGGAGGTGGGATCTCTAATAAAGTAATTAGGGTTAAATGGAGTCTTAAGTGTAGGGCCCTGTTCCACTAGGATTAGGGAGTTTTTTGTTCCTTGCTATGCCACGGGGCATGTAGAATCTTAGTTCCCTGAGCAGGGATCAAACTCACATCCCCTGCACTGCAAGAGTAGAGTCTTAACCACTGGACCACCAGGGCAGTCCTCAGGATTAGTGTCTTTATAAGAGCAGTCTCTCCTCTCATTCTTTTTCTCTTCTCTCTCTCACTCTTTCTCTCTCTCTCTCTCTCACACACACACACACACACACACACACACATACACACACATTTTCTCTCTCCCTCATTGTTTCTTCACAGGCTCATATGGAGAAAGGACCATATGAGGTCACGCTGTGAAGACAGCTGTCTACAAGCCAGGAAGAGAGTTCTCCTTGGAAACCAAACCCTGCCAGAACCTTGACCCTAGACTTGACAGCCTCCAATCTGTGTGAAAATAAATTTACGTGGCTTAAGCTCTCCAGTCTGTGGTATTTTGTTATGGCAGTTCAAGCTAGGACAGTGAACAAAACACAAGGTTACTATTCGCTATTTCCTAGAGCATCCATCATACAAGGGAGACATATAGGAGTTAAATAAACACACAAGATCATTTACAAGTGCTTTAAAGATAATGGAACAGCGTGGGTGGGGATGGGGGTGGTGCACATTAGGCAGGATGGTCAGAGAGAACTTCGCTGTGGAAATGAACTGGGACCCAAGGGACACAGAGGGAGAGCTTATATATACATAGCAAACAAACAAAAATCTTATACAAAGATAGCAAAACAGTGAAACGTGTGTTAGTCACTCAGCTGTGTCTGACTCTTTGAGACCCCATGGATTGTAGCCCACCAGGCTTCTCTGTCCATGGAATTCTCCAGGCAACAATGCTGGAGTGACTAGCCATGCCCTCCTCCAGGGGATCTTCCCGACCCAGGGATCAAACCCGGGTCTTCCACATTGTAGGCAGATTCTTTCCATCTGAGCCATCAGGGAAAGCCCCAATACACGCATAGCAAAGAGATCTATGATTCAGTCAAGGCTTTATGTGCGCATTACTTTGTTATATATTTATTATGTGTTCTGGGTACATCTCTTTTATTTTTTTACATGAGAATCAGCAAAGGTCAGATTCAGGTATAGTTCCATCTGATTCAAAACTCAGTTTTCCCCATTCTACTTGGTGACTATGGATCTATTGTCTATTTATCTATGTTTTCTGATTTCTCTGACCTCAAATATGAATAGTTGGGATCTGGATTACAATAAGATTTGTAGAAACATATTTAGAACTAACGATAAACCTGGATCATCAACTATGTGTTCTACATATACATCCTGTGTTAACCATGTTAGTCAAGGCTACTGACAGATTAGTCTTTTAAAAGCCTCAGGGACCTCCCTTTTGAGCCTTTCAGCTACTTTGGCTCAAGAAACAGCAAAACTGAAAAACAAAAATAATAAGCCCAAGCTTCTCAGATGCTGACATGACTAGAAACTGGCCAACTGGTCCTTGTTAGTTTCTATATTCTATTTTGACCAGAAAAACCCAATCCTAATCAGACAAATTAATCAGGCCTTTAATTAGTTTTTAGGAACAAAGAGTTCCTCCTCTTTCTGATACACAAAATTTGGAATAAATTGTATACAGTAAAGATGGAATATGAACAATTTGAAGAGTTTAAAGGCAAACTGCTTGTCAATTATTTAAAAACCTAAATTAAAGCATAACCACCCCTCTACTCCATACTAAGATTATTTCGGAACAAGTCCAGAGGCACTGAGTGTCTAGACCAATGTTCAGACCTGGCTCAAATGTTCTACTCAATGAAGTTGGTGCAATAAACCAGACTTTATTTGTAAAATGGATGCTAGGCAGCCATGAACAAGAATGAACTTTGTGTGGACAAAGGAAGATGTCTGTGACTCAGTTAAAAAATAAATTTATAGGGGGCTTCCCCTGGTGGTCCGGGGCGCCAGTTCGATCCCTGCCCTGGGAAGATCCCACATGCCATGGAGCGGCTGGACCGATGTGTCCAATCACCGAGCCGGAGCTCTGGAGCGCATGTGCCCAGAGCCGGTGCTCTGCGACAACGGAGGCCACCGCGATGGGAGGCCCACAGGAGCCAAAGAACAAAGACGGATGAAAATGGAGAAACGAAAGACCAATAGAAGTGGCCCGCCCGCACCCCTCCCTCCCCAACCCGACCCCCGCCCAAAATAAATAAATAAATAAATCTTTAAAAATAATAATAATAAATTTATAGGACTTTCCTGGTGGTCCAGTGATTAGGAACCCATCTGCCAATGAAGGGGATTTGAGTTCAATTCCTTGTCCAGAGGATCCCATACACCAAGGGGCAACTAAGCCTGTGTACCCCAACTACTGAAGCCCACACTCTAAAGCCCATGTTCTTCCACAATAGAAGCCATAGCAATGAGAAGACCACACACCACAGACAGAGAAAGCCCATTGCATCAATGAAGACCCAGTACAGTCGAAAAAAAATTTTTAATTTATACAACAATATACTATGATCTTATTTGCATATGTGTATGTGCTAACATGTATACATTTTGTATAGAAAAATGCTGAAGTAATATATGCTATATTAATTATCCATTAGAGACTGGATGGTAACAGAAAATTTTCAGTTTATATATTTACATCATTTTGAATTTTCACACTGATTAAATTGATAATAAAAAAATGTTTTAAGAAATCATTTAAAGTTCTGATTAGTCCAAACAATCTGGTGAGCAAAGTTTAAAGGTTGAAAATCTACCTTGCTCTTCATATTTCCTTGAATTGTATGTGGAGAGAAGAAAAGAACTAAATTCTACCAATTTCCCAGGTAGATGCAGATGCCTCCTTTAAGGAAGGGTTCATGGAACTGAAGACATTAACAGGGCAGAAGTCCCTGGAACCCGAACCCAGGGGCTTCCTGAAAACCTGACTTCCTAGAGCTGGTGATACCCACTAGAAACTAATCAAAGAGAAAGTACCAGTCAGGTGGAACCAGCTACTGAGAAATAGGCTAGAACATACTACTCAGGATGTTTATTCCTTTTCTTACAAATAAATTGCAGAGGTAGTGCTTTGTTGCCTTTAAAAATTGATTATTTAAGGAGGCTATATTTCCTAAAATCACAATAAAGGTCAATATTTTTTAGGCCAGAATTTGGGGAGACAAGAGTATGAATTAATGGGGAGATACATATTGCCCGTCATGGAGGACACGCCTTAAATCAGGGCAACTTATTTTCATATCACTTACCTGAAAAGCCACTTACCCAGCCAGTGTGATCATCAAATGAGAACCAGGAAACAAGCATCATCATCATGAGCATCCTTATCAAAGACTGTATGCAGCTAAGGGGCTTCCCTGGTGACTCAGTGATAAAGAATTCACCTGCCAATGCAGGAGGCACGGGTTCGATCCCTGATAGGGGAAGATCCTACAATACCGTGGCAGAGCAACACAGCCCGTGTGCCACAACTACCGAGCCTGTGCTCTGGAGCCCAGGAGCCAAGGCTACTGAGGCCACATGTTGCAGCAATTGAAGCCCCACACACCGTGGACCCCATGCTCCGCAACAAGAGAAGCCACTGCAATGAGAAGCCCGAACACTGTAGAGAGAGAGTAGCCCTGGCTCATCACAGCTAGACAAAAGTCTGTGCAGCAACAAAGACCCAGCACGGCCAAAACTAAATAAATAAAATTATATTTAAAAATAGGACTATGTAGCAAACCACAAGTCAGAAAGCCACGTTTAGGGGTCCTAACTTGAAGTACTACAGCAGAGTGCTGGAGGGATGAGTTCCATCACAAAAGCGTTACTCCACATGCAGAGATGTGCAGAAGAGATACCTGAGGAGGGAGACTACACATGGGTTCACCCTGGGGGCCTCTGAGCTGTGAGACCAGGAAACAGTGCCTTCACTGCGGAGAGCCCTGCTTCCTTCACCATGGAACGAGGACTGGAACACCTTGGGAGGAGGGCTCTGAGGATGACACGTGCAAGGCCCAACTGGGCTTGGCACATGGCACCTGTCCAGGAGCTGCAGCCCCACCACGTGCCTCCCTCCATCAGTGAGCCACTGGTCTCAAGCAACCAACCCTCCCGGTTGGCCCAGGGCAGCAAGTTTTTCCAGGATTCAACAGTTTCAGTGCTAAAATTGTGACAGTCATGAGTGAAACAGGACCGCAAATCACTCTATCTAAGATTCAAAGAAACACTGAAGCTGTAAACTAAGATAGACAGCAGCTGGTTCCGAGGGGTCAAGGGGCTCTGCAGTGGGGGTGTAAAGGCAGCCAGCTCTGGCAAACAGGATGAGAGCTATTCTATACTTTTTTTTTTTTTTGGTGTGCTGAGTCTCTGTTGCGGTGCACGGGCTCTAGAGTGCAGGCTCAGTAGTTGCGGTGCATGGGTTTCTCTAGTTGCAGCATGTGGGATCTTAGGTCATGACCAGAGATCAAATCCACGTTCCCTGCATTGAGAGGTGGATTCTTAGTCACTAGACCACCAGGGAAGCCCCAAGCTACTGTTCCTTAATCCTCTGGCTCCCAAACACATCTCCATGGCTCAGCAGTCTCACTGCACCCCCTCTTTGGTGCCTGAGCCCAGTCCTGTGCCCAACACGCTCTTTCCACAGCAGAGCACTGGCTTGTTGGTGCTGGTCTGGCGAAAAGTCATCATGTTCCCATGTTACAGAGGAGAAAGGTCAAGCCACTGAGCTTAGGTCATTTGTGCAATAGCACAGTTTAAGTGTCAGAGAGCAGAGATGGATATCCGGGGTACTCTTCAACTGCCATGGTAACAAGGCAGATGTTTGCAGGAGCTGGGGAAGGGGCAAGACATCATTTAAGCTGAGGTTTAAGACAAAGATTTTAAAAGGGAGGAAGAGCAATCCCAGCAGAGAAAACAGTGAGCCCACCTAGAGGGGCACGATGGATGCTCATTTTGGGGACCTGGTGAATAAGAAACGCAGATGAGCTATACCACAAGACTCTATCACACGCTTGGGGATAACTGAAGGTGTTATCTGCAGAGAGTGAGGCCCTAGGACGGTATCCAAGTAGAAGCATCCACGTCTCTTAAGTCTTCTGAACTGGCAGGTGGATTCTCTACCATGAGTACCACCTGCACAGCACATTTAAACTGGTCTTCAGAAAAGGGAGTCTAGTAGCAGAATTCACAATCTTCTCATCTTTGCACCCCAGCAGCACTGCCCTGGGCCCACCACATGTGCTTGTCCTATAAGCCTTTAAGAGAACTCATGGCTGGCGGCCAAACAGTCGGGAACAGTGAGGTGCTGGCCTGACCTGGGCCAGCCTCTCACCAGGACTGGGTAGAGGGGTGGGGATGGGGCAGCAGGAAGTGTACATGTGCGTGGGAGATCTGCCCCAGACTGTGAAATCATTGCTGGGAGAACTTATCGCCAATTCATCCCAGAACACCAGTGCCCAACACAGGGTCTGAAACTCCATATGTGCTCAGAATACACCCACATGAAAGAACAAATAAACAATAAACAAAGAGGCAAGACCTGTCCGTTGAACTCCCAACCATTCGGAGCGATCAGGAAACTGTGGGGTTGGATTTGTGCTGAGCCGAGGAGGCAACAATGCTTACTGAGGGAGGTGCTGGCAAGACCCCTTTCCCAGACCCAAGTCTGTTGAGAGTCAAATATCTAAGAGAAGAAATGGTATAGTTTTCAGCTGCAACTAAAATATCCATGCCCGCCTGACTTCCACCAATCTTGCGACAAGCGAGCCTGGAGTTTCAGAAACAGCTTTGTGCAATAGCACAGTTTAAAGTTGTCAGAGAGCAGAGATGGATATCCGGTACTCTTCAACTGCCATGGTAACAAGGCAGATGTTTGCAGGAGCTGGGGAAGGGGCAAGACATCATTTAAGCTGAGGTTTAAGACAAAGATTTTAAAAGGGAGGAAGAGCAATCCCAGCAGAGAAAACAGTGAGCCCACCTAGAGGGGCACGATGGATGCTCATTTTGGGGACCTGGTGAATAAGAAACGCAGATGAGCTATACCACAAGACTCTATCACACGCTTGGGGATAACTGAAGGTGTTATCTGCAGAGAGTGAGGCCCTAGGACGGTATCCAAGTAGAAGCATCCACGTCTCTTAAGTCTTCTGAACTGGCAGGTGGATTCTCTACCATGAGTACCACCTGCACAGCACATTTAAACTGGTCTTCAGAAAAGGGAGTCTAGTAGCAGAATTCACAATCTTCTCATCTTTGCACCCCAGCAGCACTGCCCTGGGCCCACCACATGTGCTTGTCCTATAAGCCTTTAAGAGAACTCATGGCTGGCGGCCAAACAGTCGGGAACAGTGAGGTGCTGGCCTGACCTGGGCCAGCCTCTCACCAGGACTGGGTAGAGGGGTGGGGATGGGGCAGCAGGAAGTGTACATGTGCGTGGGAGATCTGCCCCAGACTGTGAAATCATTGCTGGGAGAACTTATCGCCAATTCATCCCAGAACACCAGTGCCCAACACAGGGTCTGAAACTCCATATGTGCTCAGAATACACCCACATGAAAGAACAAATAAACAATAAACAAAGAGGCAAGACCTGTCCGTTGAACTCCCAACCATTCGGAGCGATCAGGAAACTGTGGGGTTGGATTTGTGCTGAGCCGAGGAGGCAACAATGCTTACTGAGGGAGGTGCTGGCAAGACCCCTTTCCCAGACCCAAGTCTGTTGAGAGTCAAATATCTAAGAGAAGAAATGGTATAGTTTTCAGCTGCAACTAAAATATCCATGCCCCGCCTGACTTCCACCAATCTTGCGACAAGCGAGCCTGGAGTTTCAGAAACAGCTTCGTGAGGGGCCAACACAGCAACCCCTAATAATGGCTTTCGGGTTTGGATGCCATGAATAGTACCAATGATTGGCCTGCACATAATTTATAGCGTACCTATCCCTACTGTTCGCTCAGGTAGTAATTCCCCTCTTAGTGCCTGATTACTCAGAGACCAAAGCTCAGCTCCTCCCTGAGGGAACTCCTCCCAGCACCTTGATATTGCTGTATAATGGCCTTGGGAAGTCACCCAGAGGTCGGCCAAACCCAAACAAAATAGACACAAGTTTAGATCAAGGTTGGCAGCCTGATTTCCTTCATCCGATTCCTGTGTTTGTATCCCAACCAGAAAACTCACTCCAAAGAGCAAGAGCCACCATTTCTACTGGCAACACTTTTTAAGTACTAGCCATCATCCATATTTATCACAGTCCCCTGGAACTTCGGCTGGGACAGCAGATTGACTTGTCTGCTAACAGACTAGGAATGGTGAGAAAGTTCAGATAACATTATGTTGTCAGGAGTGTGCAGAAGTTATACTGAATCATGACTGTGGAGATTTTAAGTGGGTGTAACCTGCTTAAAGGGCAATATGGTGAAACCCATAGAAATATTGAATAGCACATACCTTTGACCCAGAAATCTACTTTTAGGAATTTATCCTACAAGTAATAAGGACACATAGATACAAGGATACACATTGTCATTGAAGCATAGCAGTCAATTGCAGTAGCAAAAGACTGATGACAACCTATGTGTTAACCGGTAATGGGCCAGTAGAGGAAACCTGTTTCTTACTCCATAAAGAACACTTCTGACACTTCCTACCTGAAGCTATGCACATTCCACAAGGTAAGGGTTCAGTCTCATAAGACTGCTCCCCACTTCAGACACCAATCACAAGTCCAGGCTTCCTATACTTCTGACCAACTGGACATAAATCGGAGGTCCCATGATTCCCTCCTCAGGTTTGATAATTTGCTAGAACAGCTCATAGAACTTTTAGTAAGTAAAGTACTTACTATGTACTTACTATGAGCAATTTATTATAAAGGATACAATTCAGGAATAGCCACGTGGAAAAGGTGCCGCAGGACAAGGTATGTGGGAGGGGCACGGCGCTCCCACACATCCTCTCTGGCCACAGCACCTCCCCACTCTACCTTTGTTCACCAACCCAGAAACTCTCCCAACTTATTCACTTAGTATTTTAGGGGGAGGTCCTATAACATCAGCATTCATAAATCATTGAACATTGGTGATTAATTTAATCCCAGCCCTTCTCCCTTTCCTGGAGATCAGGGGTGGGGCTAAAACTTCCAATCTTCCCTTTTTTGTTGTTGTTTAATAGTAATTTTATTTATTTTTGGCTGAGCTGGGTTTTTGTTGCTGCACAGGTCTTTGTCTAGTTGTGGTGAGAGGGGCTACTCTCTAGTTGTAGTGAACGGGCTTCTCATTGTGGAGGCTTCTCTTGTGGAGCACAGGCTCCAGGGCATGCAGGCTTTAGCAGTTGCAGCACGTTGGCTCAGGAGTTGCAGCTCCCAGGCTCTAGAGCACAGGTTCAATAGTTTTGGTAGATGGTTTTACTTGTTCCACGGCATGTGGAAATCTTTCTGAATCAGGGATTGAACCTGTGTCTCCTGCGTTGGCAGGCAGATTTTTTACCACTGAGCCACCAGGGAAGCCTTAAAAGTTCCAACTTTCTAATCACATGGTTTCTGCCAATGAATCCTCATCTTCCAAGAGTCTCATCATTAACAAACAGACAAAAAAAATCATAGCTCTGGAGAATCCAAGGGTCTTAGAAGTTTATATAACAGGAACTAGAGAATAGACCAAATGTTGTAACAAAAGATGATCCTAGGACTTCCCTCTTGGTTCAGTGGTTAACACTCTGCATTTCCACTGCAGGGCCCGTGGATCTGACCCCTGGTCATGGAAGTAAGATCCTGCACGCCAATGATAACACATGCAGTGAAGCGATGGAAAAACAGACATGGACAGTAGACATATGGACATTGTGGGGAATGAACAGTGGGTGGGAGGCGTAAAGGAAGTAGAATGAAAAAAAAAAATCATATGTGAAAAAAATAGCTATTGTCATTGCGCTGTGAGAAAAGGGGATCCTGCAGGGGTGCTGTGCGATGGCCTGGAGGGATGGGATGGGGGGGATATACATATGACTAAGCTGGGAACATACGTATCTGTAAACAACAAGACTCTGTAAAAGTAAAAAGTAAAATAAAAATTAAACAAAAAGAAAAAGATTCTGCATGACACATGGTACTGCCAAAAAAAAAAAATTCCTATCACTGCTATTAACCATGAAATTATTAAGTTTTCAAGAATAAGGAGCAGAAAACAAAAACATGTTTCTTATTATGTCACTGATTAAATAAATCATCAACATTCACACTTTGGAATACTACAAAGGCACTTTCAAATTGAGATAGATATGTATGGATTGATATTAGATGATCTCAAGAATTATGGAAAAGCACAAAGCAGAACAGTGTGTATAGACTGTTCTATTTGAGTAAACTAATGATACGCATATGTTCATGTGTGCATGCACAAAGATATGCACATTTATCCACAACATGCACAGAATATCTCCCAAGGGTATTCTAAAAACCAGGTGCTGTGGTTGTCTTTAGGGAAGGGATTGGGTATCTGGCATGGAAGAACACTTTACATTTCACTTTATATTCTTTAGAACAGTTAGATTATTTTAGTGGTATGTGAATTACTTAAATAAAAATAAATAAATAAAGCAGCATCCAAGGGAAGCCTTAAAAGTTCCAACTTTCTAATCACATGGTTTCTGCCAATGAATCCTCATCTTCCAAGAGTCTCATCAACAAACAGACAAAAAAAATCATAGCTCTGGAGAATCCAAGGGTCTTAGAAGTTTATATAACAGGAACTAGAGAATAGACCAAATGTTGTAACAAAAGATGATCCTAGGACTTCCCTCTTGGTTCAGTGGTTAACACTCTGCATTTCCACTGCAGGGCCCGTGGATCTGACCCCTGGTCATGGAAGTAAGATCCTGCACGCCAATGATAACACATGCAGTGAAGCGATGGAAAAACAGACATGGACAGTAGACATATGGACATTGTGGGGAATGAACAGTGGGTGGGAGGCGTAAAGGAAGTAGAATGAAAAAAAAAAATCATATGTGAAAAAAATAGCTATTGTCATTGCGCTGTGAGAAAA
This sequence comes from Tragulus kanchil, assembly GCA_022376925.1. Taxonomy (NCBI): domain Eukaryota; kingdom Metazoa; phylum Chordata; class Mammalia; order Artiodactyla; family Tragulidae; genus Tragulus; species Tragulus kanchil. The sequence continues at coordinate 99,342,532 of JAIOJX010000006.1, forward strand.
GGGGATCCTGCAGGGGTGCTGTGCGATGGCCTGGAGGGATGGGATGGGGGGGATATACATATGACTAAGCTGGGAACATACGTATCTGTAAACAACAAGACTCTGTAAAAGTAAAAAGTAAAATAAAAATTAAACAAAAGAAAAGATTCTGCATGACACATGGTACTGCCAAAAAAAAAAAATTCCTATCACTGCTATTAACCATGAAATTATTAAGTTTTCAAGAATAAGGAGCAGAAAACAAAAACATGTTTCTTATTATGTCACTGATTAAATAAATCATCAACATTCACACTTTGGAATACTACAAAGGCACTTTCAAATTGAGATAGATATGTATGGATTGATATTAGATGATCTCAAGAATTATGGAAAAGCACAAAGCAGAACAGTGTGTATAGACTGTTCTATTTGAGTAAACTAATGATACGCATATGTTCATGTGTGCATGCACAAAGATATGCACATTTATCCACAACATGCACAGAATATCTCCCAAGGGTATTCTAAAAACCAGGTGCTGTGGTTGTCTTTAGGGAAGGGATTGGGTATCTGGCATGGAAGAACACTTTACATTTCACTTTATATTCTTTAGAACAGTTAGATTATTTTAGTGGTATGTGAATTACTTAAATAAAAATAAATAAATAAAAGGCATGCCAAGATTGGGTTACAGCCCCAGATTTTTCACATTTAAAAATGTTAGTAATTCACATTTATATTAATACAAATTGACAAAACACTTCACAAACACTACTTTCAACCTATGAGGCAGACAGGGAATTGTGGTTTAGCATCCATGCTTTTTGCTTCACAAGTACTTGCTTATTTGATCACTAAATACATGTATTCAACACAGGAGCACCTAAGTATGAAGCAAATATGGACAGATAAAAATGGATAAGTTGGGGCTTCCCCCGGTGGTCCAGTGGGTAAGGACACAGCCTTGCAGTGCAAGGGCCGCCGGTTCGATCCCTGGCCTGGGAAGATCCCACGTGCTGTGGAGCAGCTGGACCGATGTGTCCAATCACCGAGCCGGATCTCTGAAGCGCATGTACCCAGAGCCGGCGCTCTGCGACAACAGACACCACCGCGATGAGAGGCCCACAAGAGCCAAAGAACAAAGACGGATGAAAATAGAGAAATGAAAGACCAATAGAAGTGGCCCGCTCGCTCCCCTCCCTCTCCAACCCGACCCCCGCCCAAAATAAATAAATAAATAAATCTTTAAAAAAAAAAATGGATAAATTGACAGTACCACAATAATAGTAGGAGGCTTTAACAGCCTAATACATCAATGGATTGATATCCAGACAGAAAATCAATAAGGAAACACTGACTCTAAATGACACATTAGATAGAGGAATTAAATAATATTCATGCCCAAGGCAGCAGAATACACATTCTTTCCAAGTGCACATGGAACATTCTTAAGGATAGATCACATGCTAAGCCACTAAACAAGTCTCTGTTAATTTAAGAAAAGTGAAATCCTATCAAGTATCTTTGCTGGCTACAACACTATGACTATAAATCAACTACATGAGAAAAATAATGCAGAAATTACAAATGTGAAGGCTAAACAATATGCAACTGTTCATAAACAATGGTTCATCAAAGAAATCAAATAAAAGAAATACTTGGAGACCAAAAAAATAAGAAAATACAATAATCAATAATCTATGAGTTTCAGTTCTTAGAGGCAAGTTTATAGGAATACAAGCTTACCTCAGAAAACAGCAAAATCTCAAATAATCAAACGAATTAGAAAAAGAACAACCACCCTCCCCTAAATTAGAAGGAAGAAATCATAAAAGATCAGAGCAGAAATAGAGACTAAAAACACAATAGAAAAGTTAGTAATTCACATTTATATTAATACAAATTGACAAAACACTTCACAAACACTACTTTCAACCTATGAGGCAGACAGGGAATTGTGGTTTAGCATCCATGCTTTTTGCTTCACAAGTACTTGCTTATTTGATCACTAAATACATGTATTCAACACAGGAGCACCTAAGTATGAAGCAAATATGGACAGATAAAAATGGATAAGTTGGGGCTTCCCGGTGGTCCAGTGGGTAAGGACACAGCCTTGCAGTGCAAGGGCCGCCGGTTCGATCCCTGGCCTGGGAAGATCCCACGTGCTGTGGAGCAGCTGGACCGATGTGTCCAATCACCGAGCCGGATCTCTGAAGCGCATGTACCCAGAGCCGGCGCTCTGCGACAACAGACACCACCGCGATGAGAGGCCCACAAGAGCCAAAGAACAAAGACGGATGAAAATAGAGAAATGAAAGACCAATAGAAGTGGCCCGCTCGCTCCCCTCCCTCTCCAACCCGACCCCCGCCCAAAATAAATAAATAAATAAATCTTTAAAAAAAAAAATGGATAAATTGACAGTACCACAATAATAGTAGGAGGCTTTAACAGCCTAATACATCAATGGATTGATATCCAGACAGAAAATCAATAAGGAAACACTGACTCTAAATGACACATTAGATAGAGGAATTAAATAATATTCATGCCCAAGGCAGCAGAATACACATTCTTTCCAAGTGCACATGGAACATTCTTAAGGATAGATCACATGCTAAGCCACTAAACAAGTCTCTGTTAATTTAAGAAAAGTGAAATCCTATCAAGTATCTTTGCTGGCTACAACACTATGACTATAAATCAACTACATGAGAAAAATAATGCAGAAATTACAAATGTGAAGGCTAAACAATATGCAACTGTTCATAAACAATGGTTCATCAAAGAAATCAAATAAAAGAAATACTTGGAGACCAAAAAAATAAGAAAATACAATAATCAATAATCTATGAGTTTCAGTTCTTAGAGGCAAGTTTATAGGAATACAAGCTTACCTCAGAAAACAGAAAAAAAAATCTCAAATAATCAAACGAACTAGAAAAAGAACAACCACCCTCCCCTAAATTAGAAGGAAGAAATCATAAAAGATCAGAGCAGAAATAGAGACTAAAAACACAATAGAAAATGTTAATGACACTAACAGCTGGTTCTTTGAAAAGATAAACAAAATTGATAAACCGTTAGACAGACTTATCGGGACAAAAAAAGAGGGCCCAAATTAATAAAGTCAGAAATGAAAAAGAAATGACAACTTAACACTATAGAAATATGAGGCTCATAAGAGATTACTAGTAACACCTATATACCAAAAAAAGGAATAACCTAGAGGAAATGGACAAATTCTTAGAAACATACAATCAGGACTGAAAAAAGAAGAAATAAATATCAACAGAGCAATTAACTGTAATGAAGCTCAATCATTAATCTAAAAAACTCCCAATAAACAGAACTTCAGAACCAGATGGCTTCATATGTGAATTCTACCAAACATTTAAAGAATTAATACCCATCCTTCTGAAACTATTCCAAAAAAATACAAATCAACTAACTTCCAAATTCATTCTACTAGGTGAGCACCACCCTAACATCAAAGCCAAAGATATCACACACACACACAGCCCAATAGCACTGATGAAGATAGTTGCAAAAATTCCTAAAAAATATATACTATCAAATCAAATTTAATAATATATTAAAACAATCATACACCAGGATCACATGGGGTTTACTCCCGGGATACAGGAGCAGTTCAACATTATTCTCAATATGATACACCACATTAATAAATTAAAGAATAATATATGATCATCTCAATAGACACAGAAAAAGCTTCTGGCAAAATTCAACATCCATTTATTATAAATGAGCATAGAGGGAACATACCTCGACATAACAAAGGTCATACATGACAAACTCACAGCTAAGACCATACTCAATTATGAAAAACTGAAAGCATTTCCTCTAAGAGGAGGAACAAGACAAAGACACTCTTGCCACTTTTATTCAACATAGTATTGTAAGTCCTAGCAAGGGCAATCAGAGAAGGAAAAGAAATAAAAGGTACCCAAATTGGAAAGGATGAAGTAAAACTGTAACTAAAATCGTAAAGATGACACCAAAAATCTATAGAGATCATTAACGCATCTGACAAGATTTCAGGATATGAAACTGATATACAGAAATTGGTTGCAATTCTATACATTAACAACAAACTATCAAAGAGAAAAAATTTGAGAAACAATCCTATCAAGTATCTTTTGATATGTCATGATAAATGGACAGATATATCATAATAAGATGAATTGAAAGACTTAATATTATTAAAATGTCCATACTATCCAAAGCAATCTACAGATTCAGTGTAATCCTTATCAAAACAATGGCAATTTCCCCAGAATTACAACAAATAATTTTAAAATTTGTATGGAAACTCAAAAGATCCTGAAGGGCCAAAATAGTCTTGAGAAAGAAAACTAAAACTGGAAGTATAATGCTCCCTGACTTCAAACTATACTATAAAGCTACAGAAATCAAAACAATGTAGTACTGGCACAAAGACAGACACAAAGATCAACAGAACAGCATAGAGAGCTCAGAAGTAAACACATGCACCTTTAGTAAAAGAGAAAACTTAAACCAAAAAAACAAATTTTCATCCTTCTGAAACTATTCCAAAAAAATACAAATCAACTAACTTCCAAATTCATTCTACTAGGTGAGCACCACCCTAACATCAAAGCCAAAGATATCACACACACACACAGCCCAATAGCACTGATGAAGATAGTTGCAAAAATTCCTAAAAAATATATACTATCAAATCAAATTTAATAATATATTAAAACAATCATACACCAGGATCACATGGGGTTTACTCCCGGGATACAGGAGCAGTTCAACATTATTCTCAATATGATACACCACATTAATAAATTAAAGAATAATATATGATCATCTCAATAGACACAGAAAAAGCTTCTGGCAAAATTCAACATCCATTTATTATAAATGAGCATAGAGGGAACATACCTCGACATAACAAAGGTCATACATGACAAACTCACAGCTAAGACCATACTCAATTATGAAAAACTGAAAGCATTTCCTCTAAGAGGAGGAACAAGACAAAGACACTCTTGCCACTTTTATTCAACATAGTATTGTAAGTCCTAGCAAGGGCAATCAGAGAAGGAAAAGAAATAAAAGGTACCCAAATTGGAAAGGATGAAGTAAAACTGTAACTAAAATCGTAAAGATGACACCAAAAATCTATAGAGATCATTAACGCATCTGACAAGATTTCAGGATATGAAACTGATATACAGAAATTGGTTGCAATTCTATACATTAACAACAAACTATCAAAGAGAAAAATTAGAGAAACAATCCTATCAAGTATCTTTTGATATGTCATGATAAATGGACAGATATATCATAATAAGATGAATTGAAAGACTTAATATTATTAAAATGTCCATACTATCCAAAGCAATCTACAGATTCAGTGTAATCCTTATCAAAACAATGGCAATTTCCCCAGAATTACAACAAATAATTTTAAAATTTGTATGGAAACTCAAAAGATCCTGAAGGGCCAAAATAGTCTTGAGAAAGAAAACTAAAACTGGAAGTATAATGCTCCCTGACTTCAAACTATACTATAAAGCTACAGAAATCAAAACAATGTAGTACTGGCACAAAGACAGACACAAAGATCAACAGAACAGCATAGAGAGCTCAGAAGTAAACACATGCACCTATGGTCAGTGGAGAAAAGGCAGTCTCCTCAATAAATGCTGCTGGGAAAACTGGACAGATACATGTAAAAGGATGAAATTAGAACACTGTCTCACACCATACACAAAAATAAACTCAAAATGAATTAAAGACATAAAGACCCGAAACTGAAAAGTTTCTAGAAGAAAACATAGGCAGAACACTCTTTACATAAATTGTAGCAACACTTAAATCTGTCTAAGATAAAGGAAACAGAGGCAAAAATAAATAAATAAGATCTAAGTAAACTTAAAAACTTTTGGGCTTCCCTGGTGGTCCAGTGGGTAAGGACACCGCCTTGCAGTGCAAGGGGCGCCGGTTTGATCCCTGGCCTGGGAAGATCCCACGTGCCCCGGAGCTGCTGGACTGATGTGTCCAATTACTGAGCTGGAGCTCTGGAGTGTATGTGCCCAGAGCCAGTGCTCTGTGACAACAGAGGCCACTGCGATGGGAGGCCCACACTGGCCAAAGAACAAAGATGGATGAAAACAGATAAATGAAAGACCAAAAGAAGTGACCCGCCTGCCTCCCTTCCTTCCCAACCCGCCCCCCCACAAAAAAAACTTTGCATAGCAAAGGGACCCACTGACAAAATAAAACGACTACCTACTGAATAGGAGAAAACATCTGCAAATGACATGAGTTAATATTCAAAGTGTATAAATAGTTCATACAACTCACTATAAAAAGGGCCCAAGGGGCATCCCCTGGTGGTCCAGTGGGTAAGGACACCGCCTTGCGGTGCAAGGGGCGCCGGTTCGATCCCTGGCCTGGGAAGATCCCACGTGCCGCGGAGCGACTGGGCTGATGTGTCCAATTACTGAGCCGGAGCTCTGGAGCGCATGCGCCCAGAGCCGGCACTCTGCGACAACAGAGGCCACCGCGATGGGCGGCCCACAGGAGCCAAAGAACAAAGATGAAAGACCAATAGAAGTGGCCTGCCCGTCCCCTCCCTCCCCACCCCACCCCCTAAAAGATAAATTAAATAAATAAATAAATAAAATTTGATACGCCTCTAAAAAAGGGGGGGAGCCCAATTAAAAAACCCAATTGAAAAATAGGCAGAAGACTTGAATAGACATTTTTTCGGAGAATATGTATAGATGGCCAACGGGCCCATGAAAATCAGATGCTCAACGTAGCAAATCAGGGAAATGCAAATCAGAACCATAAGGAGTTACCACCTCACACCTGAAAAAAGGCCATCATCAAAAACTACAAATACATACTGATGAGATGTGGAGAAGAGAGGCCCCTTGTACACTGTTGGTGTGAACAACAATCAGTACAGCCTCCCTGGAAAACAGTATGGGAGTTCCTCATAAAGCTAAGAATAGAACCACCATACCATCCAGCAATTCTACTCCTGGTATGCATCCAAAAACCAGTAACACTAATTTGAAAATACATATGTGCATCCCAATGTTCACAGAAGCATTATTTGCAATAGTTAAGATATGGAAGCAACCTAAGTGTCTATCAACAGATGAATGGATACAGAAGATGTAGCATAAATACACAGTTTATACTGAATATTACTCAGCCCTGAAAAAGAATGAAATGATGCCATTTGCAACAACATGGATGAACTTGGAGAGTATTATGCTTATTGAAATAAGTCAGAGAAAGACAAATACTGTATGTTATTACTTATATATGGAATCTAAAAAATTAAACTAGTGAACATAGCAAAACAGAAATAGACTCACAGGTATAGAGAACAAACTAGCGGTTACCAATGGGAAGAGGAAAAGCGGGGAGAGTTAAGACAGGAGTAGGGGATTAAGAGATACAACTACTATGTGTGAAATAAATAAGCTACAAGGATATACCATATAGCACAGGGAATATAGCCAATATTTTAAACTATAAGTAGAGTACAATCTATACAATTTTTGAATCACAATTTAGAAAAGATAGTTGGTGATCAGAAAGTTTTGCAGCAAAATCTTATTAAACCAGCACTACATTTGCTCATTTTTAAAAAATGAGGCATGATAAATGTCCAAATTCCTGCCAAGTAGAAAATCTGAGCTGAGATTGAAATCCAGCTCTCCTTTCTCTGTCCATGGCTCACTCTATTAAAAGGCACTTCAGGTACAGAGGTGGAGGTTTTGCTTCTTTTATTTCCCCAAATGGTACATCACCCAGTGCTGGTGAAGACTTGGGAGTCAAATGTGACAAGAAGCAAGAGTATAGGCCTGGGCTTTCTAATACCATAGCTATAAGTCACAGTAATCTGATCCAACGGGCCCATGAAAATCAGATGCTCAACGTAGCAAATCAGGGAAATGCAAATCAGAACCATAAGGAGTTACCACCTCACACCTGAAAAAAGGCCATCATCAAAAACTACAAATACATACTGATGAGATGTGGAGAAGAGAGGCCCCTTGTACACTGTTGGTGTGAACAACAATCAGTACAGCCTCCCTGGAAAACAGTATGGGAGTTCCTCATAAAGCTAAGAATAGAACCACCATACCATCCAGCAATTCTACTCCTGGTATGCATCCAAAAACCAGTAACACTAATTTGAAAATACATATGTGCATCCCAATGTTCACAGAAGCATTATTTGCAATAGTTAAGATATGGAAGCAACCTAAGTGTCTATCAACAGATGAATGGATACAGAAGATGTAGCATAAATACACAGTTTATACTGAATATTACTCAGCCCTGAAAAAGAATGAAATGATGCCATTTGCAACAACATGGATGAACTTGGAGAGTATTATGCTTATTGAAATAAGTCAGAGAAAGACAAATACTGTATGTTATTACTTATATATGGAATCTAAAAAATTAAACTAGTGAACATAGCAAAACAGAAATAGACTCACAGGTATAGAGAACAAACTAGCGGTTACCAATGGGAAGAGGAAAAGCGGGGAGAGTTAAGACAGGAGTAGGGGATTAAGAGATACAACTACTATGTGTGAAATAAATAAGCTACAAGGATATACCATATAGCACAGGGAATATAGCCAATATTTTAAACTATAAGTAGAGTACAATCTATACAATTTTTGAATCACAATTTAGAAAAGATAGTTGGTGATCAGAAAGTTTTGCAGCAAAATCTTATTAAACCAGCACTACATTTGCTCATTTTTAAAAAATGAGGCATGATAAATGTCCAAATTCCTGCCAAGTAGAAAATCTGAGCTGAGATTGAAATCCAGCTCTCCTTTCTCTGTCCATGGCTCACTCTATTAAAAGGCACTTCAGGTACAGAGGTGGAGGTTTTTGCTTCTTTTATTTCCCCAAATGGTACATCACCCAGTGCTGGTGAAGACTTGGGAGTCAAATGTGACAAGAAGCAAGAGTATAGGCCTGGGCTTTCTAATACCATAGCTATAAGTCACAGTAACTTTTGAGCACTTGAAATTAGCCAGTCTGAAATGAGATATGCTCTAAATGTTAAACGCACACCAGATCCTGAAGACTTGGTACTTAATACTTTAAACAGAATGTAAAATAGTTCATTCATAAATTTTACACTGATTACATGTTGAAATAACATTCTAGACATATTAGGTAAAATAAACTATATTGTTAAAATTAGTTGTGTCTGTTTCTTTTAACGTTAACCACCAGATAATTTAGTATGATATACATGGGTGTGTGTGTGACTTGCATTATTATTATTATTATCATTATTATTATTATTATTTTGCATACCATTGGTTTAGACCATCACTCCTCCATCCTCTTCAGAAAATTCCTATTCCCTTGAGTTTGCTCCACTCTCATAATCATGAGTGCTCTGTTCCCTGAGTCTTTCCTCTTCATTTTTCAAACAACTGTATATCATCCTACATACCTGTAACATCCTCAAGAACATTCTCCCTCCAGCTCTGCCTTCAGGAGAGCAGCCTGCTCTGACCACAGCCTTCTCTCCTTCCTGATTACTGTGCCACCTCTCCCACTGACCTCCTTGGTCCCTCCACTCCAACTTTCTCTTTCCCAACCCAACACCCTCACATCCCTGCCTCTCCCACCTGGATTCCATGACCCATCATGCCCCAAGCACTTCTGCTGAGATACCATATAGCACAGGAATATAGCCAATATTTTAAACTATAAGTAGAGTACAATCTATACAATTTTTGAATCACAATTTAGAAAAGATAGTTGGTGATCAGAAAGTTTTGCAGCAAAATCTTATTAAACCAGCACTACATTTGCTCATTTTTAAAAAATGAGGCATGATAAATGTCCAAATTCCTGCCAAGTAGAAAATCTGAGCTGAGATTGAAATCCAGCTCTCCTTTCTCTGTCCATGGCTCACTCTATTAAAAGGCACTTCAGGTACAGAGGTGGAGGTTTTGCTTCTTTTATTTCCCCAAATGGTACATCACCCAGTGCTGGTGAAGACTTGGGAGTCAAATGTGACAAGAAGCAAGAGTATAGGCCTGGGCTTTCTAATACCATAGCTATAAGTCACAGTAACTTTTGAGCACTTGAAATTAGCCAGTCTGAAATGAGATATGCTCTAAATGTTAAACGCACACCAGATCCTGAAGACTTGGTACTTAATACTTTAAACAGAATGTAAAATAGTTCATTCATAAATTTTACACTGATTACATGTTGAAATAACATTCTAGACATATTAGGTAAAATAAACTATATTGTTAAAATTAGTTGTGTCTGTTTCTTTTTTAACGTTAACCACCAGATAATTTAGTATGATATACATGGGTGTGTGTGTGACTTGCATTATTATTATTATTATCATTATTATTATTATTATTTTGCATACCATTGGTTTAGACCATCACTCCTCCATCCTCTTCAGAAAATTCCTATTCCCTTGAGTTTGCTCCACTCTCATAATCATGAGTGCTCTGTTCCCTGAGTCTTTCCTCTTCATTTTTCAAACAACTGTATATCATCCTACATACCTGTAACATCCTCAAGAACATTCTCCCTCCAGCTCTGCCTTCAGGAGAGCAGCCTGCTCTGACCACAGCCTTCTCTCCTTCCTGATTACTGTGCCACCTCTCCCACTGACCTCCTTGGTCCCTCCACTCCAACTTTCTCTTTCCCAACCCAACACCCTCACATCCCTGCCTCTCCCACCTGGATTCCATGACCCATCATGCCCCAAGCACTTCTGCTGAGATTCTTCAAACTCCAGCAGCCTCTGTCTTTTTCATCACATCTACTTGGCAAAACCCTCCGCCTGGATCAACAGTTTTCCGCTTCCTCTGCCTAGACCTGAGACTTGAGCAGTCAACACTGCAGGACCAAGTCCCACACAGACATTCTCCAGAAGAACAGAGCACAGTGTACATTCGAGACGGTCCTCTACACTGCCCATCTTACTGTATTGTTCATGTAAATCCACGCTTCTCTTCTCTGTGATTTTTTTTTTAACATTTATTTATTTCTTTATTTTGGCGGGGGTGGGGAGGGAGAGGGGTGGGCAGGCCACTTCCACTGGTCTTTCATTTGTCTAGTTTCATCCATCTTTTGTTCTTTGACCCGTGTGGGCCTCCCATCGCAGTGGCCTCTGTTGTCGCAGAGCACTGGCTCTGGGCGCATGCGCTCCAGAGCTCCGGCTCGGTAATTGGACACATGGGTCCAACCGCTCTGCGGCACATGGGATCTTCCCAGGCCAGGGATCCAACCGGCACCCCTTGCACTGCAAGGCAGTGTCCTTACCCACTGGACCACCAGGGAAGCCCCTCTTCTCTGTGATTATTAAGAGCAGTGCCCACCCTTCGTCTCTTTGGACCTCCAAATGCCTCCGCGCTCAGCAGACAACCTTGTCCATCTGGGACACTGCTGAGCACCCTCTCCTGCTTGGAATGCCCTGTGGCTTCTAGGCCAGGATACTCACCCGGGGTTCTTCTCAGTTCCATCTCTGACAGTAGAGTGGAAATGCCACCCTTCTCTCTAGATGCTGAGAAGGCACTCCTGCCTGTGGGGGCAGAGGGTGGCAGAGGAAGGCAAGATGCTGGCTGGACAAGCCCTGGAATCTGATGATCCGGGTCTTATTTAGGCCACGCCACGCCCTAGTTAGGTGACTGCGCAAATCCCCTCCCCTCTCTGAGCCAGCCTTCCCTCATTCGTAACTAAGGTTCATCACGGCTTGGTTTCAATGATTTAATCTTTTCAAAAGGTCACAAACATCTGAATGAGAGAACTTTCAGAGTCAGGAACAATTCCAGGGGGCAGAGGAGCTCCCTTCTCTGATTTTTCACTCCGACTCAGTCCAATCTCCTCTCATTCAACAGGCATTATTGGGCAGGAAATGAAGGGCACTACCACTGATGGGATACCATCCCAAAGTCCCACAGGCCACGTGCAAGTCCATACTTAGCTACTGGGATGAATTAGCTACTCTGGCATCCACACAGCTCCACCCAACCTCTTCTCAGAGCCCCAGAGAGAGGGCTCCGCAAACCCATTTCCCTAGTCCTGGCAGACTGAACCAAGGTGAACCACCTGACCTCATCTAGTTACTGTCAGTCTTTGAATATTAGACCATTTGGGGACTTTTTAAAAGCCTACCCTGGGCTAATGAGTGCAAAACTTTTAAGGGTGAGACCCAAGTCACTGTGATTTTTAGAAGTGATCCCAGTGTGCAGCTAAGATTGAAAACCACTGAGCAAATCCAAACGAAAGGCTTAGCAGCTGAAGCCCAGACCCACCTCGTACGGGCATTAACAATGCCGAAACCAAAGAAATGAAGGACCATTGGGTGAAAGAGGAATGCGTGAGGCCCCATGACAGCATTTCAGCAAGATATTTGAAAGAAATGGGTTTCTTCTGGCATCCAGATTAAATTGTATCTGAACCTATTTCTAGAGATGCTTTGGGGATAAGGAGGAACAGGTGGGCTAAGTAATTTCCTTGGCCTGCTTCACCCCCTGCAATGCTGTAGAGCAATGGTTCTCAACATATAGTTGCATGAGAATCACCTGGAGGGCTTGTTGAACTCATTGCTGGGCCCCTCCCCAGTCTCCCATTCAGTAGGTCTGGAGTGAGGCTCCAGAGTTTGCATCACTAACAAGTTTCTAGGTAATGCTGTTGCTGGGCCCAGGACAACACCCTTAGAATTTTGGGCAAAGGGGACACTTGAGGATGCTTTTCAGATTCCTGCAGGCCAGCCCCTCCTCTCCTTCCCAAGGACTCTTAACACCACTTCTGCCAGGCAGGGGACCAGCCTCTGCTGCAGACTTCTCATCTTGCAGGAGGGAACCTTGAGAAACTCAGTCACTGCCAGAATGAGAACCCGTGGGTAAAGAGTGAAAGGAGACAGGCTATGGTGAAAATAAGAATGCGTGTATAAGAATGCCTTCGTAGACCTGGAGTCAGGTGGACTTCTGCTTAACATTTAGGTTTGTCCATAATAGCTGTGTGATCTGGGGTAAATTACTTAGTTTTCTTTCAATCTCTGTTACTGCTATCAAATAAGTCTACTATAACAGGACTGTGCCCATGTCCTGCAGCAGAAGGAAGCTGGAGTGCGTGCATGCTCAGTCGCTTCAGCTGTGTCTAACTCTTTGCAACCCTATGGACTGTAACCACCAAACTCCTCTGTCCATGGTATTCTCCAGGCAAGAATACTGGAGTGGGTTGCCGTTTCCTTTTCCAAGGGAACTTCCGGACCCAGAGATCAAACCTAGGTCTCCTGAGGCTCCTGTGTTGAGTAAACTGGTAAAATTTTTAGAAGTGATCCCAGTGTGCAGCTAAGATTGAAAACCACTGAGCAAATCCAAACGAAAGGCTTAGCAGCTGAAGCCCAGACCCACCTCGTCGGGCATTAACAATGCCGAAACCAAAGAAATGAAAGACCATTGGGTGAAAGAGGAATGCGTGAGGCCCCATGACAGCATTTCAGCAAGATATTTGAAAGAAATGGGTTTCTTCTGGCATCCAGATTAAATTGTATCTGAACCTATTTCTAGAGATGCTTTGGGGATAAGGAGGAACAGGTGGGCTAAGTAATTTCCTTGGCCTGCTTCACCCCCTGCAATGCTGTAGAGCAATGGTTCTCAACATATAGTTGCATGAGAATCACCTGGAGGGCTTGTTGAACTCATTGCTGGGCCCCTCCCCAGTCTCCCATTCAGTAGGTCTGGAGTGAGGCTCCAGAGTTTGCATCACTAACAAGTTTCTAGGTAATGCTGTTGCTGGGCCCAGGACAACACCCTTAGAATTTTGGGCAAAGGGGACACTTGAGGATGCTTTTCAGATTCCTGCAGGCCAGCCCCTCCTCTCCTTCCCAAGGACTCTTAACACCACTTCTGCCAGGCAGGGGACCAGCCTCTGCTGCAGACTTCTCATCTTGCAGGAGGGAACCTTGAGAAACTCAGTCACTGCCAGAATGAGAACCCGTGGGTAAAGAGTGAAAGGAGACAGGCTATGGTGAAAATAAGAATGCGTGTATAAGAATGCCTTCGTAGACCTGGAGTCAGGTGGACTTCTGCTTAACATTTAGGTTTGTCCATAATAGCTGTGTGATCTGGGGTAAATTACTTAGTTTTCTTTCAATCTCTGTTACTGCTATCAAATAAGTCTACTATAACAGGACTGTGCCCATGTCCTGCAGCAGAAGGAAGCTGGAGTGCGTGCATGCTCAGTCGCTTCAGCTGTGTCTAACTCTTTGCAACCCTATGGACTGTAACCACCAAACTCCTCTGTCCATGGTATTCTCCAGGCAAGAATACTGGAGTGGGTTGCCGTTTCCTTTTCCAAGGGAACTTCCGGACCCAGAGATCAAACCTAGGTCTCCTGAGGCTCCTGTGTTGGAAGGCGAATTCTTTACCACTGAGCCACCTGGGAAATGAAGTTTAAGGGAGGCAATGCATACCTCCCTGTGGAGCTTACCAGTTTCTAATACCTGGTGACCATTCAATAATATTGGCTTTTATTAAAGAGAATTCTTTGAAGATGCACTGAGCTATTTATTGAGGTAGTGAGCTCCCCATACTCAGGAGTATGTAGGCAGAAGCAGGAGTTGTACGAGGGACTGAAGCAGTAGATTTAAGACTGGGAGCTGGAGTGTTGAGTGAAGGAGGTTCATTCTTCCAGCCAAAATTGCATAACAGGTTTAGACCTTGAATCAGTCTTTGTATATCTGTGATTCACTTGTGGAAGTGTGGCAAGAATCGGGGAAACTGAATTCCCCCCCTGTAAAATTCCTTCTCGAATCTTTTTAACTTAAGCAAGAGCCACCCTTGCTGGGAAGCTGAACACTATTCTAAACAGCCACAGGCTACAGTCCCAGCACTGCTCTGTTTCTACTTGGATGTCAAGGAAGCCAGGTATGTCAGAAGTGGCTGCCTGGCCGTGCCCAACCTTGGGGAGTGGAGTGCCGCTAGGTTCGCCCTCTGCAGAGCTGGGTGAAGGACTTAAGTGGGCCTGAGCCAGGGGCCAGCCTGGGGCTTTCTCAGACGCTTCTGTGGAAATGTGTGTGGAACAGGAGGATGAAGGAGGAAATGAGGTGCTGACCTCCCGACAGGTCTTCTGGGAGGACTCTACAGGATGACTGAAGACACTTGGAAGACGGGTGCAGAGTGATCAAAAGATAATTCAGATGCACGTGTGACTTGACACTACGGTTAGAGTACAAAGCTTCTGCTTCTGTGAGACTAAGAGGTCATCCCTCTCCAGCCTACAGGCCTTAAACATCACTTCTTCCAGGAAGCCTTCCACGATCCCTCAACACCAGTTTAGGGCATTCCAGCTCTGGGTTCCCATAGCTCCTTGTTCCTCTCTATCAACGTAACTCAGTCTGTTGTAATTCCTCTTCTTTTTTGTTTGGCCGCATTTCATGGCATGCGGACCTTCCCAGTTCAGGGATCGAACCTGTGCAGTGGAAATGTGGAGTCTTAACTACTGGAGCACCAGGGAAATCCTGGTGTCCAGGATTGTAATTCCTCTTGATGGATGGTTCATCCTTGTAGATCAACTGTCAGCTAAGAACCCAAGGGCGAGTCTATCTTATTTTCCACAGAATCCCCTGGGTCTGGCAGAGTATCTGGAACTGTGGGCTTCTCATAAAACACCTGATGAAGGAATGAATGTCTTGAGGCAAGGCTCTCAATCTCCCTGATCCTCAGTTTCCCCATCTATAAAATGGGGACAAAGAGTCCCATTTGCAGGATTACGATGAAGCTGCATGGAAAGCAGCAGTTACAGTGCATGGCACAAAGTATGTGTCACAGGTATTCTTGTCTTGTCATAGTTGAAAACAATTATTAAAAACTTGGGCGTCTGTGATTCACTTGTGGAAGTGTGGCAAGAATCGGGGAAACTGAATTCCCCCCCTGTAAAATTCCTTCTCGAATCTTTTTAACTTAAGCAAGAGCCACCCTTGCTGGGAAGCTGAACACTATTCTAAACAGCCACAGGCTACAGTCCCAGCACTGCTCTGTTTCTACTTGGATGTCAAGGAAGCCAGGTATGTCAGAAGTGGCTGCCTGGCCGTGCCCAACCTTGGGGAGTGGAGTGCCGCTAGGTTCGCCCTCTGCAGAGCTGGGTGAAGGACTTAAGTGGGCCTGAGCCAGGGGCCAGCCTGGGGCTTTCTCAGACGCTTCTGTGGAAATGTGTGTGGAACAGGAGGATGAAGGAGGAAATGAGGTGCTGACCTCCCGACAGGTCTTCTGGGAGGACTCTACAGGATGACTGAAGACACTTGGAAGACGGGTGCAGAGTGATCAAAAGATAATTCAGATGCACGTGTGACTTGACACTACGGTTAGAGTACAAAGCTTCTGCTTCTGTGAGACTAAGAGGTCATCCCTCTCCAGCCTACAGGCCTTAAACATCACTTCTTCCAGGAAGCCTTCCACGATCCCTCAACACCAGTTTAGGGCATTCCAGCTCTGGGTTCCCATAGCTCCTTGTTCCTCTCTATCAACGTAACTCAGTCTGTTGTAATTCCTCTTCTTTTTTGTTTGGCCGCATTTCATGGCATGCGGACCTTCCCAGTTCAGGGATCGAACCTGTGCAGTGGAAATGTGGAGTCTTAACTACTGGAGCACCAGGGAAATCCTGGTGTCCAGGATTGTAATTCCTCTTGATGGATGGTTCATCCTTGTAGATCAACTGTCAGCTAAGAACCCAAGGGCGAGTCTATCTTATTTTCCACAGAATCCCCTGGGTCTGGCAGAGTATCTGGAACTGTGGGCTTCTCATAAAACACCTGATGAAGGAATGAATGTCTTGAGGCAAGGCTCTCAATCTCCCTGATCCTCAGTTTCCCCATCTATAAAATGGGGACAAAGAGTCCCATTTGCAGGATTACGATGAAGCTGCATGGAAAGCAGCAGTTACAGTGCATGGCACAAAGTATGTGTCACAGGTATTCTTGTCTTGTCATAGTTGAAAACAATTATTAAAAACTTGGGCGTCTCTTTCTCTTTAGTTGGCTGGAGACTACTATTAGTGATATTTCTAAATCACCCATTTGGTTGCATCTCCTCTGGCTCTGAAAGACCGCAAATATCTGGCTTCGACCTTCTTTTCCTGTCCCTTCTCCTAAGACTCCTTACCTCTCCCCAAGCTTCTGTTGGACCAGATTATGGCCCACTCCCCACTGCGGCTTATCCCCTCTAACTCAGCTCAGATCCCCCTCCCCTCCGCATTCTCAGCTTTCTGCTCACTCTTAAAGGCCCATCTTGAATGTCACCTCCTATGCAGGCCCCACTCAGCCTCCCAGTACAGTTCCCAGCTGGCTTTGCATTCAGGTCGGATGAGGGGCTGCCCCTTTCCCCCACTAGAAGGAGCAAGCAAGCCAACATTTAGGTCTGAATCTCCGGCACCCCAGCCGTGGTGTGAAGTAATGGACGCTCATTCCAACTGGCGCAGGCAAATGGAATTGACAGTCTACTTGACAGCAGGGAACCAGTGCTGGTTCTGGTGCAAGGAACCCTGAACTCTCTGGAGAAGGCTTGCTTGATGGCGAGAGGAAACTGGAGAGTGTCTTGCATTCTGCTTCTGGGCATCGGTTTCCAAAAGGAATGTGATCCAGTCCCACAGTGAGCCCGGGCTGGGAACACGGCATTAGGACAGACGGCACACGGCCAGAGGAGCCCCACTTCAGGTCCCCCAGCACCGCCTGGTGCCGAGGAAGCCACATCTCCCTCCTGATTCCCTGGCACTCGTGAACTATTCCAGCACCTAAGAGACAAGACTTTCCCAATCCCATTCCTTCAGGGAATTTATCAGATTGAAATTGACCAGAACTGAAACACCTGCCTTAATGAAAGCACTGTCCCTGGCTACTGGCCCCAAAGACAAGATGATGGCAGTGCTGTGTCTGTACTTATTATTTCCTGTTGCTCAGAACCTTCCTCCTCCCGGCCCACCTGGCTTCCTCCTACTTTGCCTTTGAGGTCTTCAGCTCTCAGCTGAGCTAAATGCGTTTCTCAGTACTCCCTGGGCATCTGACCTTCCTCTGGATCGTGGGATCCCCCACTGCAGGGACTGTGCTGAGTGTCCCCGGCACCCGGCACGGTGCCCCTTACACAGCAGGTGCTCAGGAACCAAACCAAACTTCCAAGCAAAGCAGCCTTGTCTCCTGACCTAAGCCTGCTGGGTATCTGTGGGTTGATCAGGATTAAACTACAAATAAGGAAGAAGCGCGACTCTTCTACCCACAATGGCAGGTGTCCTGAGAATGGAAGATGGGAGAGAGAAGCACACTTCCTGCCAAGCTGTTTCCTTGAGACAAAACAAACAGAAGGAACCTAGAAATGGTCACATCCAGGAACTCTCTGTCTGGCCACACATGAGAGTCATCCCAGGAGCTTAACCTGAAATCACACAGTGCTGGGTCCTGCCCTCAAAAGAGACCGATGTACCTGCCGGGGTAGGGCGTGGACATCTGTAGGTCTTACAAGCCTTCCAGGAGGTTCTTATGCGGAGCCTTGATTGAGAACCACTAAACCAGCCCACCTTCCTGGCCCTGTGTACTCAGAGAAGGAAGGCGACCCAATGTGCCAGGCTTACTGCCAGCACTGGGACTAGGACCAGACCTCAGGCCCTGCCCTTCCCAGCTGGGGACGCCCCTGGAAGACCCAGAACACTGGGTTCCTCTGGAGTCCAGCTGGTATCAGCCTGAGCTTTGCCCTGGGATGTGTCTCAGGGGACAGACCACTGAGCTTCCTCAACCATAGTGAACAGCAGGAATGTTCTGTGCTCGTTTTACAGTCCAGCATGTCCCTACTCCTTTGCCCACAGGGCTAAGCAGTGCCTTCCCAGCCCAGCAAACCAGTTACGGGAGAAAATCATTGCCCAAGTTTGTCCTTGGCAATCCTGCCTCTCTCCTACTCCCATTTCTGCTGGATAAATAAATACTTTCTTACCCTGAGCCTGCATTTCAAGGAAAACCCAGGTGAAGGGAGACAGGGTCCTGAGCACACAGGCTATGAGGGTGAAGTGCCAGTGGGGTCTCTGATGGGAGACCAGTTAAGTCCCCAGCAAGTGCTTGCTAAGGCAACACCCCCACTTCCTATTTTTTGTCGCTGAGCACACCCAGACATTGAAAGGCTCCATGAGCGTCTATGTAGCTAGTTTTGGAGCACTTGCTGTACGCCTGGAACTCTCTTCTCCACCCTGTGCTGATGTATTCACTTACTCAGCTTTCAAGACTCAACCTCACCCTCTTCATTCCAGTGACAGACCGACAGAAGTCACACACGTTCTCTTGGGAAGGACTCAACTTCAGTCCAGGCCAACAGATTACAGCAAAGCTATTGATTTGTAACATGCATCATGAGTTCAGACGTATCAGAGTGTTAAAAGAAAAAAAAAAGTCTTAGCATAGATGACACATGTCAGTTTCCTTAAATCCTGGAGACAATGGAAAAAGGAGGGTCTCCTGATTATAGCCCCTTCCCAGACCAGCAGGCAGTATCCTCAGGACTCCCTTGGAGACCGGGGATGAAGACAATCAGGGTGACTTTCTGGTGATGGCACCCTTCCCTCATTAGCTTTGGTGTAAATCCCCCAGGCGCTGTTGAGCACTACTCCCACGAGGAGGTGTGTGCAGAGGGCACCTGGCAGCCTGGAGGGGGGCCCAGCCTTGTTCATCTTCCATCTTATGTACACATCAACGGCAATGCACTCAACCCCTTGTATTAGGGCTCTGTTCTCCCCACAGGAAGGGCTAAAAGCTGAAAGCTGAGATGCCCCTCAGGAGGCGGCTAGCTAGGGAGAAGGTAGCCTATGGATACAACATACATACAGGGTTAGTAGTCGAGAGGAATGAGCAAGATCTCGCTACCAACATAGACAGAGCTGAGAGAAAAAGAACTATTGTAAAAAGTAGTTTGCTGTGTAGCAAGTACAACCTGATTCCATTTTTTATTACTTTTTTTAAAAGCATACCCAAGCACCGCTCTTGTGGGTGGGTATGTTTATGTGCATGTCTATAAATCTGAGAGGACAGTGCAGAGAGAAACCACACTTCATTGGTCTGTTTCACCTGGGCCAGTGCAGAGCCTGAAATAGCATAAGTGCTTAGTAATCCCCACAAGTGCTTAGGAATCCCCATAAGTGCTTAGGAATCCTGTGCCATATGGACGGTGGCGCAGGTGACTGGTAGGGCCCTATCCCGGAGGGATGCATGCTGGTCTCCCCAGGGCCTCTAGGGGATTCTTCCTGTACCATTTTTTCCTTCCCACTCCGCTACCCCATGCCACCTCCAGCTAAGCCCAGAACCCACAGCTCCATCTGGCTGTGGCTCCCATGGCCTATCCACGCCCTCTAGGACGCAGGCTCTGCCCGCTGGCTGCTCTTCTGCACTGGGCACTGGGCTATGAGAGGCTCAGCGGGGCCAGCTCCCCCATCCCTGGCTCCACCCTGGTAAAGCGGAGATGCTAAACACTTGTGTGTATATTTCATGAGTGCACGTGTGTGAGTGGGCATGTGCTAGGGGAGCAGGCTGCTTTTTAGAAGCTGAGCTTGGAATACAAGAAGAAAGCTGATGTGGCCCAAGCCATTAACTACATTTTCCTACTTAACAACAGGTCCTACTATGTAGGTTTATATTCTATGATAAACCATAATGGGAAAGAATATTTAAAAATAGAATGCATAGATATATATAAAACTGAATCACTTTGCTGTATGGCAGAAATGAACATTGTAAATCAACTATATTTCAATGAAAAACAAGCAACCAACCATGAAAAAGACTTTCCTACTTGGGTCTTGAACCATCTGCTTCCAGATAAAAGCTGAAAGCTGAGATGCCCCTCAGGAGGCGGCTAGCTAGGAGAAGGTAGCCTATGGATACAACATACATACAGGGTTAGTAGTCGAGAGGAATGAGCAAGATCTCGCTACCAACATAGACAGAGCTGAGAGAAAAAGAACTATTGTAAAAAGTAGTTTGCTGTGTAGCAAGTACAACCTGATTCCATTTTTTATTACTTTTTTTAAAAGCATACCCAAGCACCGCTCTTGTGGGTGGGTATGTTTATGTGCATGTCTATAAATCTGAGAGGACAGTGCAGAGAGAAACCACACTTCATTGGTCTGTTTCACCTGGGCCAGTGCAGAGCCTGAAATAGCATAAGTGCTTAGTAATCCCCACAAGTGCTTAGGAATCCCCATAAGTGCTTAGGAATCCTGTGCCATATGGACGGTGGCGCAGGTGACTGGTAGGGCCCTATCCCGGAGGGATGCATGCTGGTCTCCCCAGGGCCTCTAGGGGATTCTTCCTGTACCATTTTTTCCTTCCCACTCCGCTACCCCATGCCACCTCCAGCTAAGCCCAGAACCCACAGCTCCATCTGGCTGTGGCTCCCATGGCCTATCCACGCCCTCTAGGACGCAGGCTCTGCCCGCTGGCTGCTCTTCTGCACTGGGCACTGGGCTATGAGAGGCTCAGCGGGGCCAGCTCCCCCATCCCTGGCTCCACCCTGGTAAAGCGGAGATGCTAAACACTTGTGTGTATATTTCATGAGTGCACGTGTGTGAGTGGGCATGTGCTAGGGGAGCAGGCTGCTTTTTAGAAGCTGAGCTTGGAATACAAGAAGAAAGCTGATGTGGCCCAAGCCATTAACTACATTTTCCTACTTAACAACAGGTCCTACTATGTAGGTTTATATTCTATGATAAACCATAATGGGAAAGAATATTTAAAAATAGAATGCATAGATATATATAAAACTGAATCACTTTGCTGTATGGCAGAAATGAACATTGTAAATCAACTATATTTCAATGAAAAACAAGCAACCAACCATGAAAAAAAACCCAAGACTTTCCTACTTGGGTCTTGAACCATCTGCTTCCAGATGAGCAGGAGCACTGATACTCAGAGGCCTGATGGTTAGCTTCCAATGCTGAAAGCTAAGAAAGGAAAGGCCTAGAAAAGCGATCCACTTGGCCAGGTGCGGGAGGCCTCACAGCTCTCAGAGAGGATATGCCTTTAAGTCCCTGTCTTACATCAGCTTGAGCTGCTATAACCAAATATCATAAACTGGGAGCCTAAACAATAGACATTTACTTCTCACAGTTGTAGAGGCTGGAAGTTCAAGGTCAAGGTGCCAACAGATTCAGTATTAGGTGAGGGCCCTCTTCCTGGATAGATGGCCACTTGCCTGCTGTATCATCATATTGTAGGGAGAGGGATCACTGGTCTCATTCTCTTATTAAGCCATGAATCCCCTCACAGAAGTCCCACCCTCAAGACCTCAACACTAAATTTATTTACCTCCCAAAGGCCTGACCTCTACATACCATTAAATTTGGAGTTACGGCTTCAACATAATGGATTTCCAAGGGACTCAAACGCTCAGTTCATCACATTCTGCCCCTGAGCCCCCAAAATCCATGCAATGAATTCCTGCATGGAAAGCAGATTTACTCCATCTCAACAGCTCCAGAACTCCTAACTGGTTTCAACTTCCACTCTGAAGTCTCAGTAGCATCTAAATCAGATGTGGAAGAGCCTTGCAGTATAAGTCTTCTTGAATGGAAATTACTCCCCAGCTGTGAACCTGTGACGCCAGATAAGTTATGTGCTCCCAAAATGCAGTGGTGAGTCAAGCAGGGGAGAGACCCTCCCATTCCAAAACAGGAGTCATCAGGAGGAAGAAAGGAGTGACGGGTCCCAGTTGAGTCCAAAACCTAGCAAGGTAAATGCCATTAGCTCTTAGCATCCAAGAATAATCCTCCTTGGGGACTTCCTGGGTGGTTCAGTGGTCAGGACTCCATGTTCCCAATGCGGGAGTCCCGGGTTTGATCCCTGGTTGGGGAACTAGATTCCACATGCCGCAACTAAGACCCAGTGCAGCCAAATAAATAAATAATTTAAATAAAAAAAAGAAGAAGAAGAATCCTCTTTGACTCCATGCTCTACCTTCTGGACCCACTGGGGTGGTGATCTTGCCTTCAGGACCTACTGAGGCACTCCAACCTCTGCAGCTCTGCTAGACATTCCCATGCCCCTGGGGAGACATGGCAAGGCTGACATCTTGCCTACTGAAACCTAGGCAATGCATTCCCCATCCTCCATTTGAAACCAAAGAAACAGGCTGGCTAAATTGCCCTGAGTCATTCTTCTCTTGTCTTGAAAAAGAGTACACACAGCTGAACAGTCAGCCCTGTAGGATCCATTGAATCTGAAAGCCTTCCCTCATTTCATAACTCTGGCTGCACTGGAGTTATTTCCACTGGGGTGGCTGATTGGGCAGATGGTTCATGCCCAGACTCTTATCAAAAAGTTGTGGCCAGGGCTTCCCCTGGTGGTCCAGTGGGTAAGGACACCGCCTTGCAGTGCAAGGGGCGCCAGTTTGATCCCTGGCCTGGGAAGATCCCACGTGCCGCGGAGCGGCTGGACTGATGTGTCCAGTCACCGAGCCGGATCTCTGAAGCGCATGCGCCCAGAGCCGGCGCGCGCTCTGCGACGACAGACGCCACAGCGATGGGAGGCCCACAGGAGCCAAAGAACAAAGACGGATGAAAATAGAGAAATGAAAGATCAATAGAAGTGGCCCGCCTACTCCCCTCCCTCCCCAACCCAACCCCCGCCCAAAATAAATAAATAAATAAATCTTTAAAAAAAAATTTTTTTTTTAAATAAAAAAGTAAAAGTTGTGGCCACAATCTATGTGTTTTTCTAAACATGATCTCTTTTTTCTTATAACACTGACAGGCGGAGAATTTTCCACATCTTTAAGTTCTAGTTCCTTTTTGCTTAAGCATTCCTTCTTCATGTCATTTCTCTCTTCTTGCATTTTACTCTAAGTAGACAGAAGCTGATCCTTCAACACTTTGCTAAGAATCTCCTTAGCTAAAAAAATCTAATTTCATCACTCCCAAGCTCTACCTTCGACAGAACATTAGAACATGGACAAGGCTCAGACAAGTTCTTTGCCATTTTCTAATAAGGATCACCTTTTCCCTATTGTCCAATAAGGTGTTCCTCATTTCCAACTGAAACCTCACCAGAATGGCCCTTAGAGTCCATATTTCCTTCATAAAGTTTTAAAAATTCATTGATTTATTTGGTTGCACTGGGTCTTACCTGTGGCATGTGGGATCTAGTTCCCCAACCAAGGATCCAACTCAGTCTCCTGCACTGGGAATGCAAAGTCTTAGCCTCTGGTCCACCAGGAAGATCCATCTAATCTCAGGCTGGCTAAGCAGCTCTGCTAGACATCCCATGAGCATGCAAGGCTGACAGCTTGCCTACTGAAACCGAGGCAATGCATTCCCCATCCTCCATTTGAAACCAAAGAAACAGGCTGGCTAAATTGCCCTGAGTCATTCTTCTCTTGTCTTGAAAAAGAGTACACACAGCTGAACAGTCAGCCCTGTAGGATCCATTGAATCTGAAAGCCTTCCCTCATTTCATAACTCTGGCTGCACTGGAGTTATTTCCACTGGGGTGGCTGATTGGGCAGATGGTTCATGCCCAGACTCTTATCAAAAAGTTGTGGCCAGGGCTTCCCCTGGTGGTCCAGTGGGTAAGGACACCGCCTTGCAGTGCAAGGGGCGCCAGTTTGATCCCTGGCCTGGGAAGATCCCACGTGCCGCGGAGCGGCTGGACTGATGTGTCCAGTCACCGAGCCGGATCTCTGAAGCGCATGCGCCCAGAGCCGGCGCGCGCTCTGCGACGACAGACGCCACAGCGATGGGAGGCCCACAGGAGCCAAAGAACAAAGACGGATGAAAATAGAGAAATGAAAGATCAATAGAAGTGGCCCGCCTACTCCCCTCCCTCCCCAACCCAACCCCCGCCCAAAATAAATAAATAAATAAATCTTTAAAAAAAAATTTTTTTTTTAAATAAAAAAGTAAAAGTTGTGGCCACAATCTATGTGTTTTTCTAAACATGATCTCTTTTTTCTTATAACACTGACAGGCGGAGAATTTTCCACATCTTTAAGTTCTAGTTCCTTTTTGCTTAAGCATTCCTTCTTCATGTCATTTCTCTCTTCTTGCATTTTACTCTAAGTAGACAGAAGCTGATCCTTCAACACTTTGCTAAGAATCTCCTTAGCTAAAAAAATCTAATTTCATCACTCCCAAGCTCTACCTTCGACAGAACATTAGAACATGGACAAGGCTCAGACAAGTTCTTTGCCATTTTCTAATAAGGATCACCTTTTCCCTATTGTCCAATAAGGTGTTCCTCATTTCCAACTGAAACCTCACCAGAATGGCCCTTAGAGTCCATATTTCCTTCATAAAGTTTTTAAAAATTCATTGATTTATTTGGTTGCACTGGGTCTTACCTGTGGCATGTGGGATCTAGTTCCCCAACCAAGGATCCAACTCAGTCTCCCTGCACTGGGAATGCAAAGTCTTAGCCTCTGGTCCACCAGGGAAGTCTCTAGCCTCCATCATAATTCTAACATGTATTTTAAAACTCCTCCAGCTTCTACCATTACCTAGTTCCAAAGCTGCTTCTACATTTGCAGGGTATTTGTTATAGCAGTACTTTTTACTTCCGTCTTAGCTTGGGCTGCTAAAACAAAATACTATTGACCAAGTGGTTTATATAGCATAACTCTGGAGTCTGAGACATTTAAGATCAAGGTGCTGGTAGATACGGAGGACTCTTTTCCTTCCTGGCAGATAGCTGCCATCTTGCTGTGTCCTCACAAGGTATGAAGAAAGAGGTGGTAGGTGGGGCAGGTGGTGGGGGTTGGCTCTCTGGTATCTTTCGTTCCCCATCATGGAAGCCCCATCATCATGACCTCATGTAAACCTAATGTCTCCGCCAGGATCAGCCTCCAGACACCATCACATGTTGGGTTAGGGTTTTAACATGGGAATCTCAGGGACACAAACATTCAGTTCATAACAGTTCCATTTATAGAGAAAAGGCTTCAAATGCAAGGTGTGTGTGTGTGTGTGTGTGTGTGTGCATGCGTGTGTGTGTGGCACATGCTTTTACACAGACTCCAGTGTAAATGATGCATACCTGACTTTCTGGGTGGAAGTTTGGGGCAGAGGCTGAAGAGGCCGAGAACGGAGGGAGCTGGTGAGAGGACAGACGCCCCCCTACATCAATCAGGACCGGCCCAGCACAGCCCCCCATCAGGCAGGTTCACATCCACTCACTGCCCTTGGGGTAGACTCTGGCTGGCACTGGGCCAGCGCCAGGGGCCAGCGCCAGGGACCTGCGCTCCTGGAGTTCACAGCTCCGCAGGAGTCCCCATTCAGTGCAGAACTGCAAACCTTTGACTCTTCCTCCTGGCTTGACATGTGCTTCCTTCTTCTTTATCTAGGATGCCCCATGTTCCCTCTGACCTATTCCTGGCTGCTGTCACTTTGGGAGGCTTGGCCTCCCCTTCCCCAAGTTCAAGGTCCTCGGCCCTTTTTTGGCATGTTGGGTTTCTAGTCCCCAAAGGATCCAACTCAGTCTCCTGCACTGGGAATGCAAAGTCTTAGCCTCTGGTCCACCAGGAAGTCTCTAGCCTCCATCATAATTCTAACATGTATTTTAAAACTCCTCCAGCTTCTACCATTACCTAGTTCCAAAGCTGCTTCTACATTTGCAGGGTATTTGTTATAGCAGTACTTTTTACTTCCGTCTTAGCTTGGGCTGCTAAAACAAAATACTATTGACCAAGTGGTTTATATAGCATAACTCTGGAGTCTGAGACATTTAAGATCAAGGTGCTGGTAGATACGGAGGACTCTTTTCCTTCCTGGCAGATAGCTGCCATCTTGCTGTGTCCTCACAAGGTATGAAGAAAGAGGTGGTAGGTGGGGCAGGTGGTGGGGGTTGGCTCTCTGGTATCTTTCGTTCCCCATCATGGAAGCCCCATCATCATGACCTCATGTAAACCTAATGTCTCCGCCAGGATCAGCCTCCAGACACCATCACATGTTGGGTTAGGGTTTTAACATGGGAATCTCAGGGACACAAACATTCAGTTCATAACAGTTCCATTTATAGAGAAAAGGCTTCAAATGCAAGGTGTGTGTGTGTGTGTGTGTGTGTGTGCATGCGTGTGTGTGTGGCACATGCTTTTACACAGACTCCAGTGTAAATGATGCATACCTGACTTTCTGGGTGGAAGTTTGGGGCAGAGGCTGAAGAGGCCGAGAACGGAGGGAGCTGGTGAGAGGACAGACGCCCCCCTACATCAATCAGGACCGGCCCAGCACAGCCCCCCATCAGGCAGGTTCACATCCACTCACTGCCCTTGGGGTAGACTCTGGCTGGCACTGGGCCAGCGCCAGGGGCCAGCGCCAGGGACCTGCGCTCCTGGAGTTCACAGCTCCGCAGGAGTCCCCATTCAGTGCAGAACTGCAAACCTTTGACTCTTCCTCCTGGCTTGACATGTGCTTCCTTCTTCTTTATCTAGGATGCCCCATGTTCCCTCTGACCTATTCCCCTGGCTGCTGTCACTTTGGGAGGCTTGGCCTCATTCCCCAAGTCAAGGTCCTGAACTTCTAGGGCTTCCAGAACTTTGGCACTTCCTGCCTCCCAGTACTTGTCACTTTAAGCCGGCACTCTTGCTTGCTTGTTGGAGAACACTGTGAACCAGCGTATCCCCTGTACTTTGCTTCCTGGAAGCAGAGGGTGCCCTGAATGACTGAGTAAATGAAAGACACATGTATTCACCATGGTGAATGGCTGACCCCTCAATGTACAGGAACAACTGTACAGATGTTACATGAGAATGTCTGGTGGGAAACACACGTTGCAGGGTTAAAAACTATAAAAAAGGTCCCTGCAACGCCAGACACACCTCCTCATGTGATGCACTACCCGGCTCTTTCTTGCTCCACACTCAAAGGCACACGCCCTCTACCAGTCTTTTTGGATTTCAAAGATCTGCAGCCTCCCACCCTGGGCTCTGGTTAGACAGGTGTAAAGGTCAACCGTGCTCGATTAACCCAGGTTTAAAGCCTAACTCCACCGCTGCCTAGTTAAAGAGGGCTGTGCCTCAGGTCCCTCACTTGTAAAACAGGCACAGAGCAACACTTTTTGATTCACTTTGCAGAACAGTAGACACTAACACAACACTGTAAAGCAACTATACTCCAATAAAAATTAAAGAAAGAGAGAGAGAGAGGCACTTTTACAGAGTGGCTCTGAGGATTCCATGATGAAACAGTGCCATCAGGCCCTGGGGACAGTGAGCGCAAACTTGCTTGGGTGCTTAGTAAGCACCGGCTCTTAATATATAGATCCTCCCACGCCCGTGGCCCAGCGCTGGTCACTGTCGAAACTTCAGACGACTCATCTATAAAACGGGGATGATTATAAGGACAATGATAAAATGAGAAAGTAGAAATGCGTTCTTATCTGTGGTTTGGGTCGCTCGGAATCTCTGGGGCTGAGCAGCACCTGCAGTCATCAAGGGGAGGTGGCAGGGTTTCCGGGATCCACCCTTCCAAACCCTTGGCTCAGGGCAGAATGGTGAGGACCTCCTCCAGCCTGAGAAATTCGGACCCTAACACCGCCCCAACCCCGACAGCCTTTTCTCTTTGAGAGGGTCTGCTGGGGGGTTCCTCTGAAAGGTGGGGAGGCCTAACAGCACCAGGAACCAGGCGCTGGGGCAAATGCAGGCTTCCACTTGACCTGCCTCCCAGTACTTGTCACTTTAAGCCGGCACTCTTGGCTTGTTGGAGAACACTGTGAACCAGCGTATCCCCTGTACTTTGCTTCCTGGAAGCAGAGGGTGCCCTGAATGACTGAGTAAATGAAAGACACATGTATTCACCATGGTGAATGGCTGACCCCTCAATGTACAGGAACAACTGTACAGATGTTACATGAGAATGTCTGGTGGGAAACACACGTTGCAGGGTTAAAAACTATAAAAAAGGTCCCTGCAACGCCAGACACACCTCCTCATGTGATGCACTACCCGGCTCTTTCTTGCTCCACACTCAAAGGCACACGCCCTCTACCAGTCTTTTTGGATTTCAAAGATCTGCAGCCTCCCACCCTGGGCTCTGGTTAGACAGGTGTAAAGGTCAACCGTGCTCGATTAACCCAGGTTTAAAGCCTAACTCCACCGCTGCCTAGTTAAAGAGGGCTGTGCCTCAGGTCCCTCACTTGTAAAACAGGCACAGAGCAACACTTTTTGATTCACTTTGCAGAACAGTAGACACTAACACAACACTGTAAAGCAACTATACTCCAATAAAAATTAAAGAAAAAGAGAGAGAGAGAGAGAGAGGCACTTTTTACAGAGTGGCTCTGAGGATTCCATGATGAAACAGTGCCATCAGGCCCTGGGGACAGTGAGCGCAAACTTGCTTGGGTGCTTAGTAAGCACCGGCTCTTAATATATAGATCCTCCCACGCCCGTGGCCCAGCGCTGGTCACTGTCGAAACTTCAGACGACTCATCTATAAAACGGGGATGATTATAAGGACAATGATAAAATGAGAAAGTAGAAATGCGTTCTTATCTGTGGTTTGGGTCGCTCGGAATCTCTGGGGCTGAGCAGCACCTGCAGTCATCAAGGGGAGGTGGCAGGGTTTCCGGGATCCACCCTTCCAAACCCTTGGCTCAGGGCAGAATGGTGAGGACCTCCTCCAGCCTGAGAAATTCGGACCCTAACACCGCCCCAACCCCGACAGCCTTTTCTCTTTGAGAGGGTCTGCTGGGGGGTTCCTCTGAAAGGTGGGGAGGCCTAACAGCACCAGGAACCAGGCGCTGGGGGCCAGGGAACTGCGGGAGGGACGCGGATCCCCACCGTAGGGAGCCGGACGATTGTGCTCGGGAGTTGAGGGTGGCCAGGGCTGAAGTCGAGTTATTCCAGGAAAAAGAAATTTAAAATGCTGCTGCAGAGGCGGCCACCCGGCCAAGCAGGTTATCTCCCGGGCGGCTTCCGGCTCTGATAACGCCCGGGGCGGGGCGCGCACTCCGAGCGCAGGGGAGCCGGCTCGCGGGGGAGCCCCTCCGAGGCCGGTCCTCGCTCCAAGCCGCGCCCAGTCCCGCGGGAAGCGGCGGTTCCCCGCCGGCCCGATGGCCGCGATCCCCTCCTGGGACCTGCCCGCCCCGCGCCCCCCGCCCGGTCCCGCCCAGGCTTACTCTGCAGACAGCGGGCTGCGGCCAAGCAGAGGGCGAAGACTCCCAGCGAGAGGCCGCGGCTCTTCCTCCCCCGGCTCGGCAGAGGCCTCATGAGCAAGCCCCGCGCGCCGCCGGCCCCGCATCGGCGTCCCGGGCGGTGCGTCGCGGCCCCGGCGGTGCGCTCCGGCCGCCGCCGCTGCAGCTCCAGCCAGCCCGCCCGCCCGCCTATCCGCTCCTCCTCCACCTCCGCTGCCTCCCGCAGGTCCTGAGGGCAGATGCAGATGAGGTGGTTGTACTCTGGTTGAACCAGTTCCCAAGGAGTGGGGAAGGTAGAAGAGACAGGGAGAGAGGAGTGAGGGTGGGAAGCAGAGAAGGGAAAGACAGACGAGAGAGAGAGAGGAAGCAGTTGGAATGCACACACTCAGAGGTAAATAGCAGCAAATAGTGAGTAGTCTCCTTCCGTTCACACCCACTTTGCTGGTACTGATCCAAGATTCAGCTGGTGACAGAAGGGAGGGAAGGTATTAGCAGTTGCCTGAGGACTAAGAGGGACCATCTAATGGCTCCATGTGAAACGAGAAGGTTTTAAGAAAAGTGAAATGACAGTCAGGGGTTAGAGGGAGAAGGCATTGTGGAAACGGAAGATTCCCCTGGCCAGGGCAAATCTGCTGAGGGCCAAGCCCAGGTTTTCTCTTTGAGAGGGTCTGCTGGGGGGTTCCTCTGAAAGGTGGGGAGGCCTAACAGCACCAGGAACCAGGCGCTGGGGGCCAGGGAACTGCGGGAGGGACGCGGATCCCCACCGTAGGGAGCCGGACGATTGTGCTCGGGAGTTGAGGGTGGCCAGGGCTGAAGTCGAGTTATTCCAGGAAAAAGAAATTTAAAATGCTGCTGCAGAGGCGGCCACCCGGCCAAGCAGGTTATCTCCCGGGCGGCTTCCGGCTCTGATAACGCCCGGGGCGGGGCGCGCACTCCGAGCGCAGGGGAGCCGGCTCGCGGGGGAGCCCCTCCGAGGCCGGTCCTCGCTCCAAGCCGCGCCCAGTCCCGCGGGAAGCGGCGGTTCCCCGCCGGCCCGATGGCCGCGATCCCCTCCTGGGACCTGCCCGCCCCGCGCCCCCCGCCCGGTCCCGCCCAGGCTTACTCTGCAGACAGCGGGCTGCGGCCAAGCAGAGGGCGAAGACTCCCAGCGAGAGGCCGCGGCTCTTCCTCCCCCGGCTCGGCAGAGGCCTCATGAGCAAGCCCCGCGCGCCGCCGGCCCCGCATCGGCGTCCCGGGCGGTGCGTCGCGGCCCCGGCGGTGCGCTCCGGCCGCCGCCGCTGCAGCTCCAGCCAGCCCGCCCGCCCGCCTATCCGCTCCTCCTCCACCTCCGCTGCCTCCCGCAGGTCCTGAGGGCAGATGCAGATGAGGTGGTTGTACTCTGGTTGAACCAGTTCCCAAGGAGTGGGGAAGGTAGAAGAGACAGGGAGAGAGGAGTGAGGGTGGGAAGCAGAGAGAAGGGAAAGACAGACGAGAGAGAGAGAGGAAGCAGTTGGAATGCACACACTCAGAGGTAAATAGCAGCAAATAGTGAGTAGTCTCCTTCCGTTCACACCCACTTTGCTGGTACTGATCCAAGATTCAGCTGGTGACAGAAGGGAGGGAAGGTATTAGCAGTTGCCTGAGGACTAAGAGGGACCATCTAATGGCTCCATGTGAAACGAGAAGGTTTTAAGAAAAGTGAAATGACAGTCAGGGGTTAGAGGGATGAGAAGAGGACAAGAGAGCTGCTCTGAGTGGAGCCATGGAACTGAGGAAAGTTGTCCACCGCGTACCATCTGTACATCAGCACACCATCCATCCACCCATCCATCCGTCCACCCTCTCTGCATCTACCATCCAGCATTCTTCCATCAACTCTCTTCCCACCTGCCATCCACACCTCCATTCATCCATCCATCCACCCAGGATGTGTTCACTGAGAGCCTGCTTATTTGCAGAGGGACTGACACTTGGTACATACTTACACAACACTGGTGGAATGAAGCTCGGCACTGTGCTAAAGGCTGAGGATACAACCATGAGCAAGATATGTGATAGAAGTCTTTAGAAATCCTAGTGAAAGGGTTTTACCTCGATTTGAGACTCAAAGCCAAGGCCCAGACCTGATCAAACCCTGCTTGGGGCTTGAACCCACAAAGCTGGAGCTTGAATTCCAGCCAAAACCCAGTTTGGGACTCGAACCCGCGTGGCTAAGGCTTAACCCCAGCCAAAACCCTGTCTGGGACTTGAACCCGGGACTTAATTCAGCACTCACCCAACATCTGGATCCACTGAGGTTCAGGTTCTTTCTGCCTCAACGCAGAATGAATTCAACGAGAAGCACAGTGATAGACAAGAAAAGGATTTATTAGGATAGGGTACTTGTAAGACGTGCAAGCAGGCAGGCAGGAAAGCTCTGCTCTGCTCTCCCTTCAATTGACTGGGCAGCAATATATATAGGATGGTAGAAGACCACCCCCCCTCAAGTAGATGCAGATGCAGGACATACGTCACTGGTTGCTTCTTCTCCAGCTCCTCCTTCATCAGCTGTTTATACCCAATCAAGCCTGCTTTACTGAACAAGGAGCAGCTCTCCTGAGTTATCATCAACTCACTGGCCTCCCAACCTTTCTCAGGTTTCTCCCTTCTATCTACCATCCCCTACTAGGACTCTACAACCACTTACCTATTCTACTCTTTCCCTATCACTAGCAAGGGGTAGGGGCTGGAAAAACAAGCAATTGCCGTACAGTGCATTTGTCTCTTAGATAAGGCAGGCCCAGGAGGCTGTGGAGACTCAGGGCAAGAGTAAATAACCCAGTAGAGGAAGCATCCAGGGTGGGGGAGGATTGGTACTTGTCCCAGCTAGTAGTGAAATTCAATTCCAGTTTGTTTAAACTAGATTTTATAGGCTCCTTTATAGCTGGGAGTCTAGCACTGACCAGTGATGTTTAAGGGAAGTCTTCTCCGGGTGTTCCTCGGAAAGTTTTTGCTTTCTTGATAAAAGTGACAGATAAGGCTAGGGCGGCTCCTATCCTTTGTTTTCCTGCCCTGAGGACATATTGTTTAGATCTATGACACCTATCTATTTTTCCCTTATTCATTATTGTAATTATCTTATTTTGATTTCAAAAGAGCTCCTCATAAGCCTCTCCCACAAAATCATGGGCTCCAGACACTGTGATTCCTGGGCCTCGTATCATGTGGCACCTCTCTTGTATCCATGAAGTTACATGGATGAGGACCAAAGCCATCATGTCAAGTAGGGTGATTGAGCAAAAAGATGGAAAGATAGAAAAAGACCATGGCAATCTGGCACACTTCCCTATATCTCCTTCTTCTGGTTCCTACGGGGCAGTCCTTGCCCAATTCACTGTGTTCCCGGTGAGGCTGTCAGTCCTGATACCCTGCCAACAGCCCCTGGGTGGGCTTCTGAGCCAGGCTGACCAATCAGAATACACTTTCAACCAATCAGGATTTGGTTCAGGGATGGGTGAACAAGGCCATCAGAGTCTTCCCTGGAAAGAATATGTGGTCATTACTGGGATTGCTAAACTCAGAAGATAAGATCCTGGGAATACTGGGAATTTTGGAAAGGCCCCGACTTAAGCATGAAGCCAAGATGGCACAGCCTAACCTGGGAGCCAAGAAGAGAGACAGAGCCCTTGTGACATGGTTTGAGGTCCGGGATTCAGCACACTGTGCCTTTTCCAGTTATGAACAAATAGATATCCTCTTTTGCCTCAATAAATTAAAGTTGGATTTCTATGACATAACATGGAGAAAGTCCTGACTCATACAAGCGATTCTCTTGACAGTATTCTCTTCCTTTTTATTCCATATAAGGGGATTCAGGAAGCACTTACATTCATTTACTTATTCATCAAACTTTTATCAAATCTGCCCCTATACCAGGCTACATGCTAGGCCCTGCAGCTCCAAAGATGAAT
The DNA here is from genome assembly GCA_022376925.1 of Tragulus kanchil. NCBI lineage: Eukaryota > Metazoa > Chordata > Mammalia > Artiodactyla > Tragulidae > Tragulus > Tragulus kanchil. The sequence continues at coordinate 99,376,631 of JAIOJX010000006.1, forward strand.
AACTCGTGACCTTGGTCCCAAGAAACTCAGAAACTAGATAGCATGCTGCAGACTGAGAATGGCCTTCAGATATGTGGGCTCTTCCTGCTGAGGCCAAGACAATAGCAAATTGGCTGTTTTGCTCACTGCCTTGTACCTGGCACCTGGCAAATGACAGGAGGAAAAACTGCAGTCTGAGAGATGTAAGAGAGAAGGGAGAATTTCGTGAGATCAAGAGCTGATAAGGCTAGAGTGACTCAGCGATGCTATGAGCTCCTCTTCTGCCTCTGTCGCCCACCAGTTCTCCGGCCATGGAGAAGTCACATCAGCTCTCTGCACCGTGGAAGATGTTGGACAGTACCAGAAATAGTCAATCCTGTCTGCACATTAGGAAAAAAGTACCACAGTCTGGGTCTGACTCCAGTTCAATTCAATCATATTTTCTGGGGTAGGGCCCTGACCTTAGTGGCTTTTGAAATTTCACTGGATGATTCTAATGGGCAGCCAGAGTGGAAAACCACTGCTCTAGATTAGTCAGAAGCTTCTCATGTCATATCTGATGACACTTTGATCTGAATTTATCAGACCCTTTGTTTAGAGCATGATTTCATAGAGGGGAGGAGGGAGACAGCATGAGTCCATTTAAGCTGTGACTATATGCACTGTTTCATTTGTTCATTCTCTATCCATCCTCCCTGCCCTCCCTCCCTCCATTCCTTTCTTTCTACAACTATTATTGAAGTTCCTACAAGTCCCAAGCATAGCAATAGTCTGGTTGAGGAAGAAAGGGAAGAATAGGGAAGAAAACTAGAAAATCAAATAATTGAGAGGTGTATGTACTAATGCTGGTGGAGTCCCAGCACACTGTGCCTTTTCCAGTTATGAACAAATAGATATCCTCTTTTGCCTCAATAAATTAAAGTTGGATTTCTATGACATAACATGGAGAAAGTCCTGACTCATACAAGCGATTCTCTTGACAGTATTCTCTTCCTTTTTATTCCATATAAGGGGATTCAGGAAGCACTTACATTCATTTACTTATTCATCAAACTTTTATCAAATCTGCCCTATACCAGGCTACATGCTAGGCCCTGCAGCTCCAAAGATGAATAACTCGTGACCTTGGTCCCAAGAAACTCAGAAACTAGATAGCATGCTGCAGACTGAGAATGGCCTTCAGATATGTGGGCTCTTCCTGCTGAGGCCAAGACAATAGCAAATTGGCTGTTTTGCTCACTGCCTTGTACCTGGCACCTGGCAAATGACAGGAGGAAAAACTGCAGTCTGAGAGATGTAAGAGAGAAGGGAGAATTTCGTGAGATCAAGAGCTGATAAGGCTAGAGTGACTCAGCGATGCTATGAGCTCCTCTTCTGCCTCTGTCGCCCACCAGTTCTCCGGCCATGGAGAAGTCACATCAGCTCTCTGCACCGTGGAAGATGTTGGACAGTACCAGAAATAGTCAATCCTGTCTGCACATTAGGAAAAAAGTACCACAGTCTGGGTCTGACTCCAGTTCAATTCAATCATATTTTCTGGGGTAGGGCCCTGACCTTAGTGGCTTTTGAAATTTCACTGGATGATTCTAATGGGCAGCCAGAGTGGAAAACCACTGCTCTAGATTAGTCAGAAGCTTCTCATGTCATATCTGATGACACTTTGATCTGAATTTATCAGACCCTTTGTTTAGAGCATGATTTCATAGAGGGGAGGAGGGAGACAGCATGAGTCCATTTAAGCTGTGACTATATGCACTGTTTCATTTGTTCATTCTCTATCCATCCTCCCTGCCCTCCCTCCCTCCATTCCTTTCTTTCTACAACTATTATTGAAGTTCCTACAAGTCCCAAGCATAGCAATAGTCTGGTTGAGGAAGAAAGGGAAGAATAGGGAAGAAAACTAGAAAATCATATTGGGACTAAGATTTGAGAGGTGTATGTACTAATGCTGGTGGAGTCCCCGGTGGCTCAGTGGTAAAGAATCTGCCTGACAATGCAGGAGGCACAGGAGACATGGGATCCTGTGGATCCTGCATTCAATTCCTGGGCCAGAAGAAGGGCATGGCAATCCCTTCCAATATTCTCGCCTGGAGAATCCCATGGACAGAGAAGCCTGGTGGGTTACAGTCCATAGCCAAAGAGGCACACACAACTGAAGTAACTAGGCATGAATACATACTAATACTGAGTATGCTCATTTTGTTATAAGAATATAATTCAAGATTGACTGTTAGTATGAAATGTGCTTTTCTCCTTTGCAATCTTTGACATATTGTGTATCCCTCAGGTATCTGGCAATTCTCAATCAACCACTTGGCTAAAAAAAAAAACGCACACACAAAAAAACAGCAGTGTTTATTTTCTTAACATCTGAAGAGTCATTCTTCACTTCCAGGGGAAGTAAATGGTGTATGTTTATACAAACCTAGCTTTTTGATAGCCATATATCCCCATACGATTCTCATGTTCAAGGACAGTTCTGATTTTACATATGCTATTTCATCATTCCTGTACATATGAATTTGTGAGACCACATATCTTAGTGTTAGATTCTGAAAAACTGGTCGTCACATTCAGATAGCCTGTAAGTTTTTGAGATTTGTTGGTTTTGTTCTTTTTTTGTCTCTTTTGAAAATATGTTTGTTGTTTATTATGTATGTATGGTGTTAGGGTGCCAGGCAGGTAGCTGAACCGGGAGTGGGATTCTGTTGAGTGTTACAGTCTGTAAGACCTGTACAAATCTTTGTTAAAATTGGTTGCTTTAATCTTGACCTTTATGGTGCCCTAAGGCTCCTGAGCTGAGCTGATACATGTTCCCCAGGTCAGCCTGCAGCCCCACGGAGGCCAAGACTTCTAAGAGGAAAGATCCCAAATGAAAAATCTCCTTCTCCCTCGAACTTGGCTGATCCAAACTGCCTGTGCCAGAAGGCCTGTGCTTAGCCTCTGTGACCAAGAGTTGTGATTGATGCAGGCAAGCCTTGTCCCCTGTTACTCTTACGGGAGGAATGCCAAAGCTTAATCTCTTCGTATCCCTTCTGCATGATAATAGTGCTTCTGGGGAGCACATTGGGTTAGAATGCTGGCTCCAGAGTCAGACTGATCCAGGAAAAATCTGGCTTTATGAATCCAGGAAAAGTCTGGCTTTAAACATTTTTAGAAATGTTTAGCATTTCTTTATTATTATTGTTTAAATTTTGGCCTCTTTTTTATTGTTTTACTTATTTAATTATTTTCATCCATCTTTATTCTTTGGCCTGTGTGGGCCTCCCATTGCAATGGCTTCTCTCTAGCAGAGCAACGGCTCTGGGCCTCAGAGTGCTGGCTGGTAATTGGACACACTGGTCCATGAATACATACTAATACTGAGTATGCTCATTTTGTTATAAGAATATAATTCAAGATTGACTGTTAGTATGAAATGTGCTTTTCTCCTTTGCAATCTTTGACATATTGTGTATCCCTCAGGTATCTGGCAATTCTCAATCAACCACTTGGCTAAAAAGCACACAAAAAAACAGCAGTGTTTATTTTCTTAACATCTGAAGAGTCATTCTTCACTTCCAGGGGAAGTAAATGGTGTATGTTTATACAAACCTAGCTTTTTGATAGCCATATATCCCCATACGATTCTCATGTTCAAGGACAGTTCTGATTTTACATATGCTATTTCATCATTCCTGTACATATGAATTTGTGAGACCACATATCTTAGTGTTAGATTCTGAAAAACTGGTCGTCACATTCAGATAGCCTGTAAGTTTTTGAGATTTGTTGGTTTTGTTCTTTTTTTGTCTCTTTTGAAAATATGTTTGTTGTTTATTATGTATGTATGGTGTTAGGGTGCCAGGCAGGTAGCTGAACCGGGAGTGGGATTCTGTTGAGTGTTACAGTCTGTAAGACCTGTACAAATCTTTGTTAAAATTGGTTGCTTTAATCTTGACCTTTATGGTGCCCTAAGGCTCCTGAGCTGAGCTGATACATGTTCCCCAGGTCAGCCTGCAGCCCCACGGAGGCCAAGACTTCTAAGAGGAAAGATCCCAAATGAAAAATCTCCTTCTCCCTCGAACTTGGCTGATCCAAACTGCCTGTGCCAGAAGGCCTGTGCTTAGCCTCTGTGACCAAGAGTTGTGATTGATGCAGGCAAGCCTTGTCCCCTGTTACTCTTACGGGAGGAATGCCAAAGCTTAATCTCTTCGTATCCCTTCTGCATGATAATAGTGCTTCTGGGGAGCACATTGGGTTAGAATGCTGGCTCCAGAGTCAGACTGATCCAGGAAAAATCTGGCTTTATGAATCCAGGAAAAGTCTGGCTTTAAACATTTTTAGAAATGTTTAGCATTTCTTTATTATTATTGTTTAAATTTTGGCCTCTTTTTTATTGTTTTACTTATTTAATTATTTTCATCCATCTTTATTCTTTGGCCTGTGTGGGCCTCCCATTGCAGTGGCCTCTCTCTTAGCAGAGCAACGGCTCTGGGCACATGCTCTCCAGAGTGCTGGCTGGTAATTGGACACACTGGTCCAGCCGCTCCGTGGCACGTGGGATCATCCTGGGTCAGGGATCGAACTGGTGCCCTTTGCACTGGAAGGCGGACTCTTTACCCACTGGACCGCCAGGGAAGCCCCTGTTTAGCATTTCTTTACCACAGTTTCCTTGTCTGTAAAATGGGATTCTGATATTACTACTCTGTAATGCTGCTGGGAGAGTCCAACAAGACACAGGCATGAAGTGAGATGGCTGCAGTTTTTATCCACGTCAGTTATTATCACAGCGTCCAGCTCAGCGTCTTGAATAACAGGCTCTCAGCAACTGAATACACATCTCTGGTGGATTCGTGCTGTTTAGTCTTGACCTCAGAGCCTCGACGTCTCAAAGGCAGAAGTCATTTCTTCCACATCTTCTCTGGGATGTCCCTTCCCGCGCAGGGCCAGAGTAGAGAAGGTGTTCAGTCAACAGGCAGTGTAGTGGGCGGCAAAACTCTAACCCTGGTCTTCTCTGTTCCATGATGGAAATGATTTCATATTGCTGGGTCTCAGTTTCTTCACTGGTAAAAATGAGAGGCTAGCACATGTGCTTGATTCCAGAATATGGTCTGTAAAAGATTTTCAGTCAAACATAATCAAACAAACATACAAATTAGAAAAACAAGCAACAGTTTTCCTGAATCAGCTAGCAATTTTGACCTAGTTGGCCAGCAGGATCTGACATTATCATGAGGTACTGGATGATTTTCAAAAATTTAAGAATTCATAAAATCAATGAAAGGGGGCAGGCAAGCCTTGTCCCCTGTTACTCTTACGGGAGGAATGCCAAAGCTTAATCTCTTCGTATCCCTTCTGCATGATAATAGTGCTTCTGGGGAGCACATTGGGTTAGAATGCTGGCTCCAGAGTCAGACTGATCCAGGAAAAATCTGGCTTTATGAATCCAGGAAAAGTCTGGCTTTAAACATTTTTAGAAATGTTTAGCATTTCTTTATTATTATTGTTTAAATTTTGGCCTCTTTTTTATTGTTTTACTTATTTAATTATTTTCATCCATCTTTATTCTTTGGCCTGTGTGGGCCTCCCATTGCAGTGGCCTCTCTCTTAGCAGAGCAACGGCTCTGGGCACATGCTCTCCAGAGTGCTGGCTGGTAATTGGACACACTGGTCCAGCCGCTCCGTGGCACGTGGGATCATCCTGGGTCAGGGATCGAACTGGTGCCCTTTGCACTGGAAGGCGGACTCTTTACCCACTGGACCGCCAGGGAAGCCCCTGTTTAGCATTTCTTTACCACAGTTTCCTTGTCTGTAAAATGGGATTCTGATATTACTACTCTGTAATGCTGCTGGGAGAGTCCAACAAGACACAGGCATGAAGTGAGATGGCTGCAGTTTTTATCCACGTCAGTTATTATCACAGCGTCCAGCTCAGCGTCTTGAATAACAGGCTCTCAGCAACTGAATACACATCTCTGGTGGATTCGTGCTGTTTAGTCTTGACCTCAGAGCCTCGACGTCTCAAAGGCAGAAGTCATTTCTTCCACATCTTCTCTGGGATGTCCCTTCCCGCGCAGGGCCAGAGTAGAGAAGGTGTTCAGTCAACAGGCAGTGTAGTGGGCGGCAAAACTCTAACCCTGGTCTTCTCTGTTCCATGATGGAAATGATTTCATATTGCTGGGTCTCAGTTTCTTCACTGGTAAAAATGAGAGGCTAGCACATGTGCTTGATTCCAGAATATGGTCTGTAAAAGATTTTCAGTCAAACATAATCAAACAAACATACAAATTAGAAAAACAAGCAACAGTTTTCCTGAATCAGCTAGCAATTTTGACCTAGTTGGCCAGCAGGATCTGACATTATCATGAGGTACTGGATGAGCTGGATACCACATATACCGGTTGGGAATTGAGCTATTCAAGTCTAATTTCCATAAAAGTCAATGAAACAGTCACAAAGACTGAGCATGATGAAGGAAATTAGAATAGGTATGTTCCCAATGCAGGGGCTTCAGTTCAATCCCACATACTGCAACTAAGAGTTCACGTGGCACAAGCAAAAACCCTAAGTGCCACAACTAAAGAGCCTGAATGCCGCAACTAAGACCCAATGTAGCCAAATAAATTAATTAATTAATAAAAATAAATCTTAAAAATATAATAGGTATGATGAAAACTTATGAGTCATATTTTAAAAATCATGGTTTACTACTGTACTCAAAAAGAAAAAATAAGGTGACATATATGCCACATGGAATGTTCTGATCTCCTAGGTCATTACTGAGAAACATGGGTTGAGAAGTGGTCTGCTCAACCAGGGAAGAACATTCTGTCACTGGCACTGTTTAGAACTGCCAGGGCATATTTGTAATGAAAACTCTTACGTGGCTAAGAGTAAGGTTACACACTGCGGAATTCATCTGCCAGTGCAGGAGGAAAAAGAAACTCTCAATCCCTGGGTTCAGTCCCTAGGTTGGGAAGATGCCCTGGAGGAGGAAATGGTAACCCATTCTAGTGTTCTTGCCTGGAAAATCCCATGGACAGAGGATCTTGGTGGGCTATAGTCCATGGGGTCGCAGAAAGTTGGACATGACTAAGCACACATGCACACAAGTTTCTTTCCAAGCATAATGATTTTTTTGTTTGTTTTTTGCGGGGGGTGAGTGGGGCGGGTTGGTGAGGGAGGGGGGCGGGCAGGCCACTTCTATTGGTCTTTTCATTTATCTATTTTTTCATCCATCTTGTTTTTTGGCCCTTGTGGGCCTCCCATCACAGTGGCTTCTGTTGTTGCAGAGCACCGGCTCTGGGCTCATGCGCTCCAGAGCTCCGGCTCGGTAATTGGACACATCAGTCCAGTCGCTCCGCGGCACGTGGGATTTTCCCAGGCCAGGGATGGAACCGGCGCCCCTTGCACTGCAAGGCGGTGTCCTTACCCACTGGACCACCAGGGAAGCCCCCAATCATAATGATTTTGAGATTCATCCCTATTGTTCTGTGTGTCAGTATTTCAATGCCTGCTATTCCATTGTATGGATCTACTACCATTCATGTATTCATTTGCTTATTGATGAGCATTTGGGTCATTTTTGCCTATTGACGTCAGTCTGTTTATTTGTCTTCACTGCATTGTCACTGCCTGAAATTATCATCTTTGTCTATTGGGTTGTTTTTACCTCCTCTCCTCTCCCCCAGCTAAAACCTCTTCTGGTTCTCCACTTTCTCTGCAGCTCTTGACACTTGCCTTGAGCTCAGGAAGTGAGAAACAATGCCAGGAATTTCAATGCTGGATTGTCCTTGGAGCATTCTTGAGTTCAAATATCAGTTCTGGCAATGTGAGCTGTGTGACCTTGAACAAATTGTTTTAATGTCTCTGAATTTCACTTACTTCCTTTGTAAGTTGAACATTATCACACTATCTCACAAGGTTGTGAACGTCAAGGTAGATTATTAACCATGGAAAGTCAGGGCTGCCCTAGAGTGTCTTATGAATAGTAATTCACTTCTTTAATCAGTTCATCATTAGGAAAGTACTATTGTTATCATTCTATTCATTTCACAAATAAGAAACATTTTTAAAAATATTCATTTATATATTTGGCTATGCCCCGTCTCTGTTGCAGTTTGTGGGATCTAGTTCCCTGATCAGGAATGGAACCTGGGTCTCCTGCATTAGGAGTGCACCATCTTAATGCTGGACCACCAGGAAAATCTCCAGATGAAGAACTTGAGACAGGAGTTAGTAAGAACAGAATGTCATTTGTACTTAACTATCTAGCTTATGAGACTGTTCACCCCTTCACTGTTACACTGTTTCTCTAGATAACATGTGAAATGCCCAACACAGTACCTGACACATACTAGCTTCACAATAGATATTAGTTTCCTTCTTCCTCAAGTATAGTATAAAGTCACAGAGCAAGAAACCAAACATCCCACCATTTACCTGTGATTTCAGGACCATGTGTGTCAAGCTGCAGCAGCAAAATGCAATGAAATTTTTAGACTGATTTGTTGTTGTTGTTTAGTCACTAAGTCCTTTCTGACTCTTTTGTGACCCCATGGACTTTAGTCTGCCAGGTTCCTCTGTCCATGGGGCTTTTTCCAGCAAGAATACTGGGGTGGTTTGCCACTTCCTCCTCCAGGGAATTTTCCAACCCAGGGGTCGAATCCACGTCTCATGCAATGGCAGGCATATTCTTTACCACTGAGCCACCAGGGAAGCTGCTAGACTGTGATACACTGCATTATTTTCATCCTCTTGACGTTTTAGCTACAATAAGTTTGCCAAGTAGATCAGTTTGATTACATACTTTTCCAACATGATGAATTTTTCTACTACTTTGGTTCAGAAGGAGACTTCCTAGTCCCTTCTAAGGCAATCTAGGGGCTTGCCTGAGAATGAAATCTGATCCCGAGGGTGTCCAGGTTAGCCTTGTAAGCAATTCTCAGGCCACCAGTAGGTGCTCCTCTCCTGCATCTGATAAACCAATAAATGTCAAATGACCAGCCAGGAGCCTCTGCCAGCCCTCAGAGAGGGGATACCTGTTTTCCTTTTATTTTTTCTTCTAGTTTTATTGAGATATGATTAACATATAGCATAGTATAAGATTAAGGTGTTTATATAATGATTTGACTTCATACATCATGAGACTATTACCACAATAACTGTATTGAACATCCATCCTTTCACATAGATATATAACTAAAGAAAAGGAAAAAATATTTTTTCCTTGTGATGAAAACTCAGGATTTCCTCTCTAGGGCTTCCCAGGTGCCGATTGGTAAAGAACCTGCTTGCCAATTTAGGAAGATTTCCTCTCTCAACAACTTTTATATATAACATAGGGCAAGGTTAATTATATTAATGGTGTTGTAGTGATACACTGCATTTCTAACACTTAACTTATTTTATAACTGGAAGCATGTGCCTTTTGACTGCCTTCGTCCAGTTTTTTTTAAAGTAGCACTCTGCTGAAAATAACGTATTAGTTTCCTTCTTCCTCAAGTATAGTATAAAGTCACAGAGCAAGAAACCAAACATCCCACCATTTACCTGTGATTTCAGGACCATGTGTGTCAAGCTGCAGCAGCAAAATGCAATGAAATTTTTAGACTGATTTGTTGTTGTTGTTTAGTCACTAAGTCCTTTCTGACTCTTTTGTGACCCCATGGACTTTAGTCTGCCAGGTTCCTCTGTCCATGGGGCTTTTTCCAGCAAGAATACTGGGGTGGTTTGCCACTTCCTCCTCCAGGGAATTTTCCAACCCAGGGTCGAATCCACGTCTCATGCAATGGCAGGCATATTCTTTACCACTGAGCCACCAGGGAAGCTGCTAGACTGTGATACACTGCATTATTTTCATCCTCTTGACGTTTTAGCTACAATAAGTTTGCCAAGTAGATCAGTTTGATTACATACTTTTCCAACATGATGAATTTTTCTACTACTTTGGTTCAGAAGGAGACTTCCTAGTCCCTTCTAAGGCAATCTAGGGGCTTGCCTGAGAATGAAATCTGATCCCGAGGGTGTCCAGGTTAGCCTTGTAAGCAATTCTCAGGCCACCAGTAGGTGCTCCTCTCCTGCATCTGATAAACCAATAAATGTCAAATGACCAGCCAGGAGCCTCTGCCAGCCCTCAGAGAGGGGATACCTGTTTTCCTTTTATTTTTTCTTCTAGTTTTATTGAGATATGATTAACATATAGCATAGTATAAGATTAAGGTGTTTATATAATGATTTGACTTCATACATCATGAGACTATTACCACAATAACTGTATTGAACATCCATCCTTTCACATAGATATATAACTAAAGAAAAGGAAAAAATATTTTTTCCTTGTGATGAAAACTCAGGATTTCCTCTCTAGGGCTTCCCAGGTGCCGATTGGTAAAGAACCTGCTTGCCAATTTAGGAAGATTTCCTCTCTCAACAACTTTTATATATAACATAGGGCAAGGTTAATTATATTAATGGTGTTGTAGTGATACACTGCATTTCTAACACTTAACTTATTTTATAACTGGAAGCATGTGCCTTTTGACTGCCTTCGTCCAGTTTGCCATTCTCCTCCCTACCCCTGGGAACAGCTTTTTCTGATTTGGACCGTGTAGCACTCTGCTGAAAATAACTGTTGAGGAATATTCCTGAAGCTACAGGCTATGAAAAAGTTCACAGCCTCTTTTTGGAGTGGCCAGTCTGGGAGAGGCCCACAGATCCAGGGAGGGGCCGGAGGGAGGGAGAGTGGGGCGGCTGCAGCTCAAGCAGCACAGCGCCGCCTTGGCCCAGGAGAGGCGGGTTCTGCACAGGGACTCCGACCAGGCCTGCTCGAAATCTAGGGGGACTTAATAAGCCACACCCAGTGTTCACAGAGGCCCGGGAGATAGCAGGGATAGCAAAGCAGTTTCTGCCCTCCATCCCCTTCCAGTCTTACTGAGCAGCAGGCGCAGGAGCTGGCAAGACCAGTGCTTTGTGGGAGGAGACCCTGTGACGGAGTCCCAGGCATAGCGCAGGGCAGAGGAGCTGGGACAGGGAGTGTCAGGAGCACCAAAGGTAGTCTCTTGGGGAGATAAGTCTTCCTTTTGGTGAGTCTATCCCAGGGTGTATGACCCACACTCAGAGGGCCTCCCAGCTTTGAATTAATGCTCTGGTCTCACCATCTTGAAATTCTTTTCTTTTTGCATTTTTATTTATTTATTTGGCTGTATTGGGTCCTAGTTGAGCATCGGGATCTAGTTCCCCAAATAGGAGTCAAATCCAGGCCCCCTGCACTGGGGAGCACAAAGTCTTAGCCATTGGACCAGGGAAGTACCTTGAAATTCTTCATAATTAGAAAAAATTTCACTGAAGCATAGTTGACTTGCAATGTTGTGTTAGTTTCTTCTACACAACAAAGTGATTCAGTTATGTATATATGACTGAGTATATAATATACAACTGAATACATATATAACAGAGAATATATTCTTTTCATATTCTTTTCCATTATGATGTATTACAGGATATTGAATATAGTTCCCCATGGTATATATTAGGACCTTGTTGCTTACATTTCCATGTACAATATTATACTTTGCCCAAAAACCCTATTTTTGAAAATATCAGTATCTCGCTCTAGCATGTGCCTTTTGACTGCCTTCGTCCAGTTTGCCATTCTCCTCCCTACCCCTGGGAACAGCTTTTTCTGATTTGGACCGTGTAGCACTCTGCTGAAAATAACTGTTGAGGAATATTCCTGAAGCTACAGGCTATGAAAAAGTTCACAGCCTCTTTTTGGAGTGGCCAGTCTGGGAGAGGCCCACAGATCCAGGGAGGGGCCGGAGGGAGGGAGAGTGGACGGCTGCAGCTCAAGCAGCACAGCGCCGCCTTGGCCCAGGAGAGGCGGGTTCTGCACAGGGACTCCGACCAGGCCTGCTCGAAATCTAGGGGGACTTAATAAGCCACACCCAGTGTTCACAGAGGCCCGGGAGATAGCAGGGATAGCAAAGCAGTTTCTGCCCTCCATCCCCTTCCAGTCTTACTGAGCAGCAGGCGCAGGAGCTGGCAAGACCAGTGCTTTGTGGGAGGAGACCCTGTGACGGAGTCCCAGGCATAGCGCAGGGCAGAGGAGCTGGGACAGGGAGTGTCAGGAGCACCAAAGGTAGTCTCTTGGGGAGATAAGTCTTCCTTTTGGTGAGTCTATCCCAGGGTGTATGACCCACACTCAGAGGGCCTCCCAGCTTTGAATTAATGCTCTGGTCTCACCATCTTGAAATTCTTTTCTTTTTGCATTTTTATTTATTTATTTGGCTGTATTGGGTCCTAGTTGAGCATGCGGGATCTAGTTCCCCAAATAGGAGTCAAATCCAGGCCCCCTGCACTGGGGAGCACAAAGTCTTAGCCATTGGACCAGGGAAGTACCTTGAAATTCTTCATAATTAGAAAAAATTTCACTGAAGCATAGTTGACTTGCAATGTTGTGTTAGTTTCTTCTACACAACAAAGTGATTCAGTTATGTATATATGACTGAGTATATAATATACAACTGAATACATATATAACAGAGAATATATTCTTTTCATATTCTTTTCCATTATGATGTATTACAGGATATTGAATATAGTTCCCCATGGTATATATTAGGACCTTGTTGCTTACATTTCCATGTACAATATTATACTTTGCATCTACTAATTCCAAACTCCCAGTTCATCCTTCCTCCCCTCTGCCCTCCACCCACCACACTGGGCAACTACAAGTCCATTCTCTATGTCTCTGAGCCTGTTTCTGTTTAGTAGTTGATTTTGTGTTATATTTCAGATTCTGCAGAAATTCTTAATAATTTTAAACAAGGGGCTCAACATCTTCATTTTATACTGGATCCCATAAATTATGTCTTGATCCTCTCTATCAGGTTACTTTCATCATTGATTATTTTTCCTCCCAATCAGACTTCTCCTTTTAAAATTCCTCATCTCGCCTAAAAATATTAGCTTCTTTCCAGTGGTTTGGACTTCAGACTTTAAGACTGCAGTCCCCCTTGTCTCCCCGTCCATGTTCAGCTGATCTCCAAGACCCGAGGAATACCCCTTCATGTACTTCCCATGCTGCCGCTCCACATTGTCTCCAGAGCCGTACATGGAGTCCAGGCCTGTCTTGGCCTGTGTCTAGCGTCTCTAGTCCCTTGCTATTTTGTGTGGTCTTGGGCACCATTGACCTCAGCATAATCTGGGAATTTGTTGGAAATGCAAAACCCTAGGCCTCACCTTAGGTGGACATTTTGATTAAATACTAGATGAATCCTCTGTACTTTACAGTTTGAGAAGAAACCTAGTCAGTGGATTCTGGCTATATATCAGAATCACCCTGGGAGATTACAAAGTGCCAATGATTAGGGTCCTAGACTTAGAAATCCTGATTTTTCAAAATTTTAACTTTGGTGGAATATAGTTGATTTACAATTTCATGTTAGTTTCATGTATACCTTAAAGTCTCAGTTATACATATACATATATTTATTCCTTTGCAAATTATTTTCTCGTATAAGTAATCACAGAATATAGAATTTCCTGTGCTATACAGGAAGCCCTTGTTGGTCATCTAGCTCATAGATAGTAGTGTGTGTCTGTTCATCCCAAGCTCCTGGCCTATCCCTCCCCCACACACGTTTCCCCTTTGGCAACCATAAGTTTGTTTTCAGTATCTGTAAGTCTATTTCTGTTCTGTAAATAAGTTTATTTGCTATTTTAAAATTATATTTCACATATGAGTGATATGATATGATATTTGTCTTTCTTTGACTTACTTCACATAGTATGATAATCTCTAGATCCATCCATATTGCTGCAAATGACGTTACTTCATTCTTTTTATAGCCAAGTAATACTCCATTGTATGTATGTGCCACAACCACTTTATCCATTCCTCTGTTGATGGACATTCAGGTTGCTTCTATGTGCTTGCTATTGTAAGTAGTGTGGCAAAGAATGCTGGTGTGGATGTATCTTTTTGAATTGTGGTTTTCTCTGGATGTATGCTCAGGAGTAATATTTCTGGATTCTATAGTGGCTCTATTTTCATTTTTTAAAGGAATCTCCATACTGTTCTTTATGGTGGCTGTACCAATTTACACTGCCATCAACAGTGTATGAAGGTTCCCTTTTCTCCATATCTTCTCCTGCACTTATTGTTAGTGGACTTTTGAGGATGGCCATTCTGACTGGTATGAGGTGATACCCCACTGTAGTTTTGATTTCCATTTCTCTGATAATTAGTAATGTGGAGCATCTTTTTGTGTGTGTTTTGGCCGTGTGTATTCTTTGGAGAAATTTCTAAGAAATTTTGATTAAATTAGTCAGTGGCAGAATACATTTAAAAAAAAACAACCCTTTCCCATTTGTTTTCACTGTCTATTACTGTGTAACAAATTAGCCCAATGCTTAGTGGCTTCAAACAACATGTATTTATTATCTCAGAGTGTCTGTGTTCATGAGTCCAGACACAGCTCGGTTGGAACCTCTGCTTCAGGCTCTCTCACAAAGTGGCAATCAAGATGTTGGCCCAAGGTCTCTCAGAAGGTGGCAGTCAAGGTTAGCTGGAGCAGGGTCTGCTTCCAAACTCACTCAGTGGTTGTGGGTCGGACTCAGTTCCTCTCAGGCTGCTGGGCCCAGGATCTCTGTTCCTCCTTGGCTGTTGGCTAGAGGCCACCTTCAGTTCTTGGCCACTTAGGCCTTTCTCACATGGAAGCTTGCTGCATTCAAGTCAGCAAGAGAGAATGCTAGCAAGACAGAAGTCATGCTCCTTTATAACCTAGTCATGGAAATGACCCTTCATTATTTCTGCTTTCCTTTATAACCATAAGCAGTATCTGAAAATTTTTTAAAAGTTTATTTGCTATTTTAAAATTATATTTCACATATGAGTGATATGATATGATATTTGTCTTTCTTTGACTTACTTCACATAGTATGATAATCTCTAGATCCATCCATATTGCTGCAAATGACGTTACTTCATTCTTTTTATAGCCAAGTAATACTCCATTGTATGTATGTGCCACAACCACTTTATCCATTCCTCTGTTGATGGACATTCAGGTTGCTTCTATGTGCTTGCTATTGTAAGTAGTGTGGCAAAGAATGCTGGTGTGGATGTATCTTTTTGAATTGTGGTTTTCTCTGGATGTATGCTCAGGAGTAATATTTCTGGATTCTATAGTGGCTCTATTTTCATTTTTTAAAGGAATCTCCATACTGTTCTTTATGGTGGCTGTACCAATTTACACTGCCATCAACAGTGTATGAAGGTTCCCTTTTCTCCATATCTTCTCCTGCACTTATTGTTAGTGGACTTTTGAGGATGGCCATTCTGACTGGTATGAGGTGATACCCCACTGTAGTTTTGATTTCCATTTCTCTGATAATTAGTAATGTGGAGCATCTTTTTGTGTGTGTTTTGGCCGTGTGTATTCTTTGGAGAAATTTCTAAGAAATTTTGATTAAATTAGTCAGTGGCAGAATACATTTAAAAAAAAACAACCCTTTCCCATTTGTTTTCACTGTCTATTACTGTGTAACAAATTAGCCCAATGCTTAGTGGCTTCAAACAACATGTATTTATTATCTCAGAGTGTCTGTGTTCATGAGTCCAGACACAGCTCGGTTGGAACCTCTGCTTCAGGCTCTCTCACAAAGTGGCAATCAAGATGTTGGCCCAAGGTCTCTCAGAAGGTGGCAGTCAAGGTTAGCTGGAGCAGGGTCTGCTTCCAAACTCACTCAGTGGTTGTGGGTCGGACTCAGTTCCTCTCAGGCTGCTGGGCCCAGGATCTCTGTTCCTCCTTGGCTGTTGGCTAGAGGCCACCTTCAGTTCTTGGCCACTTAGGCCTTTCTCACATGGAAGCTTGCTGCATTCAAGTCAGCAAGAGAGAATGCTAGCAAGACAGAAGTCATGCTCCTTTATAACCTAGTCATGGAAATGACCCTTCATTATTTCTGCATATTCTATTCACTAGAAATAAGAAACTCAGTCCAGCCCAGGGAGATGATTACAGAGGGACATGGCCACCAGGAAGCAGGGATTACTGGGGGCTCTCTCGGAAGTCTGTCTACCCCTCAACCCATGGGGTTCCAACATGTACCAGGTTTGAGAGCCATTGCTATAGAATAAGGATGTAAAGAAATTCATCCCTTATCTCAGCTTAAAAAAAATAGTTTTATTTATTTATTTTTGGCTGTGCTGGGTCTTGGTTGTTGTTCACGCTTTTCTCTAGTTGAGGCGAGAAGGGGCTTCTCTTGTTGTAGAGCACAGGCGCTATAGAGCAAGGGGGTTTCCGTAACTGCAGTTCCCAGGCTTTAGAGAACAGGCTCAATAGTTCGTGGCTCATAGGCTTAGTTGCTTCCCAGCATGTGGTGTCTTCCCGAATCAGGTATTGAACTTATGTCTCTTGCGTTGGCGGGTGGATTCCCTATCTCTGAGTCACCACGGAAGATCTCTTATCTCAACTTGATTGAAGAGAAATGAATCTAGAGTGATGAGAGGGATTATGAAGCTATGTCTAGGCTTATGGGAGCAGTGTGGATTCTTTACCGCCGAGCCACCAGGAAAGCCTGTAGTTGCCTATTTTTAAATTTCATCAAAATGGAATCATACTCTTTGTGTTTGGCTTCTTTCACTCAACATGTTTTAGAGATTTGTCAGTATGTTGTGTATTTGTTCCTTTTTATTGCTAAGTAGTATTCCATTGTATGAGTACACATTGATTACTTAACCCACTTTCTTACTGATGGATGCTTGGACATTTTCCAGACTTTGGATATTATGAATCAACCTGCTATGGCCATTTATGTTTTGTCTTTATGTAATCATAGTTTCTCACTTTTGGGGCGTTTATACAAAACAGTGCGATTGCTGGGTCATAGAGAAGATGTTATGTTGCATTTAAAAATTTTTAAAAAAATTTTTGGCCTCTTTTATTGTTTTTTTGTTTATTTATTTTCATCCGTCTTTATTCTTTGGCCTGTGTGGGCCTCCCATTGCAGTGGCCTCTCTGTGTTGCAGAGCACCAGCTTGGGGCACATGTGTGCAGAGCACAGGCTCGTAATTGGACACACCGGTCCAGCTACTCCGCGGCACGTGGGATCTTCCCAGGCCAAAGAGTGAACTGGTGCCCCGTGCATTGCAAGGTGGACTCTCTACCCACTGGACCACCAGGGAAGCTCGTATGTTGCATTTTATGAGAAAAGAAAAAAGTTTTCCAAAGTGGTTGCACCATTTTACTTTCACCAGCAGCATATGAAAGTTTCAGTTGTTTCTACATTCTTGACAACGTTTGGTCAGGTCAAATTTTTAGTCAGGCTTGCAGGTGTGAACGATACTGTGTTTTATTTTGGAAGGAGAAAACCCTGTTTATTCTGCTTTTTTGTCTTATAGATAATTTCAAATATCATCCCAGACTCCTTTGAATACCCTCTTTATGTGTTCTGTGTTCTATTAGAACTGGGGTTTTCTTGTGTCCTTAGGCCTACTTTCCTGCCTCTGCAGTGGCTGCAAGATTGAGGGTGAAAGGCTAGAAATGCAGAGGGGAGACAGAGGCAGACATGTACAAAAGACAGAGAGAGGCAAAGTGGCAGAGAGCTGTAATTAAACAGATGAGGAAAACTGTTCAAGAAAGGAGATAGGCACTAGGTATAAGAGGAGGGGGGCAATGAGGAAGTAGGAAAAGTGATCAAGAAAGAGAGTAAGAAGTGTGTTTGAGGGGATAGGACAGAAAAGAGAGTGAAATGGGGCAAGGAAGTGAAGGGAGGGTGGAGACAGGCAATGAAGGAAGGGAAGTGAGAAAAGCAAGAAAGAGAAGCAAGATCTTTCCTGAACCACCCATCCAGCAGGCAGTCTGAGACTCCCAGCACTGGAGGGAAACACATTTGCTAGGAAGATCTGTCTCTGCTCCTGGTGGGCTGATGCCCAGGAAGCAGCTCTGAGTTGTGCTGGTAGCATTCATCATTAGCATCAGAGGCCCAGCCAGCCCTAAGGGCCCCTGAGCCTTGTGGTCTGCAGAGGGACTGGAGAGCTGACATGTGGGTCTGGAGAGATGCCAAGTTGTGCTTGCAGAGATGACGCCACATGGGGCCTTCTGGGATCTGGTGCCAGGCCAGGGGCCTAGAGAGTTCTCAGACATCTGGAAGACAAGAAGTAATTCCTTTGGAATGATGGAAATACTGTGAGTCCAGTCCCCTGTGTTGGGCCTACCAGGTAACAAGAGGTCCCATGAGTAGAGTGAGTGGTCAGAGGAACAGCTCATGGCATCTGAGTCAGTCCTTTGGGTACATTTGGTCAGTCAACAGACACTGAATCTTGCCGAGATCTCTCCTGTCGTGAAGTAGCTCACAGTCTAGTCAGAAAGAGATGCCGGTCAACGGAATCACTAAGATTGAAATATGTCCTATAGGAGACATATGTCCTTCCCTTTCCTTGGAGGAAAAGCTGTGACAAACCTAGACAGTGTATTAAAAAGCAGAGACATCACTTAGCTGACAGAGATCTCCCTTGGCTGTATAGTCAAAGCTATAATTTTTCTAGTAGTCATGTATGGATGTGAGAGTTGGACCATAAAGAAGGCTGAGCACCCAAGTTTTGATGCTTTCAAACGGTGGTTCTGGAGAAGATTCCAGAGAGTCTTTTGGACAGATGGCGATCAAACCAGTCAGTCCTAAGGGAAATTAACCCTTAATATTCCTTGGAAGGCCTGATGCTGAAGCTGAAGCTCCAATACTTTGGTCACCTGATGCAAACAGCTGACTCATTGGAAAAGACCCTGATGATGGGAAAGGTTGAAGGCAAAAGGAAAAGCAGGCAGCAGAGGATGAGATGGTTAGATAGCATCATTGACTCAATGAACATGAGTTTGAGCAAACTCTGGGAAATAGTGAAGGACAGGGGAGCCTGGCGTGCTACAGCCCATGTGGTTGACAAGAGTCAGACACGACTTAGCGACTAAACAATATCTCCTTTCAAACATCAAAATCTTGATAAAGGGGCTTCCCTGGTGGCTCAGTGGTAAAGAGTTGTGCTGGTAGCATTCATCATTAGCATCAGAGGCCCAGCCAGCCCTAAGGGCCCCTGAGCCTTGTGGTCTGCAGAGGGACTGGAGAGCTGACATGTGGGTCTGGAGAGATGCCAAGTTGTGCTTGCAGAGATGACGCCACATGGGGCCTTCTGGGATCTGGTGCCAGGCCAGGGGCCTAGAGAGTTCTCAGACATCTGGAAGACAAGAAGTAATTCCTTTGGAATGATGGAAATACTGTGAGTCCAGTCCCCTGTGTTGGGCCTACCAGGTAACAAGAGGTCCCATGAGTAGAGTGAGTGGTCAGAGGAACAGCTCATGGCATCTGAGTCAGTCCTTTGGGTACATTTGGTCAGTCAACAGACACTGAATCTTGCCGAGATCTCTCCTGTCGTGAAGTAGCTCACAGTCTAGTCAGAAAGAGATGCCGGTCAACGGAATCACTAAGATTGAAATATGTCCTATAGGAGACATATGTCCTTCCCTTTCCTTGGAGGAAAAGCTGTGACAAACCTAGACAGTGTATTAAAAAGCAGAGACATCACTTAGCTGACAGAGATCTCCCTTGGCTGTATAGTCAAAGCTATAATTTTTCTAGTAGTCATGTATGGATGTGAGAGTTGGACCATAAAGAAGGCTGAGCACCCAAGTTTTGATGCTTTCAAACGGTGGTTCTGGAGAAGATTCCAGAGAGTCTTTTGGACAGATGGCGATCAAACCAGTCAGTCCTAAGGGAAATTAACCCTTAATATTCCTTGGAAGGCCTGATGCTGAAGCTGAAGCTCCAATACTTTGGTCACCTGATGCAAACAGCTGACTCATTGGAAAAGACCCTGATGATGGGAAAGGTTGAAGGCAAAAGGAAAAGCAGGCAGCAGAGGATGAGATGGTTAGATAGCATCATTGACTCAATGAACATGAGTTTGAGCAAACTCTGGGAAATAGTGAAGGACAGGGGAGCCTGGCGTGCTACAGCCCATGTGGTTGACAAGAGTCAGACACGACTTAGCGACTAAACAATATCTCCTTTCAAACATCAAAATCTTGATAAAGGGGCTTCCCTGGTGGCTCAGTGGTAAAGAGTACACTTGCCAACGCAGGAGACACAGGTTTGATCCCTGGGAAGATCCCACACACTGCGGAGCAGTTGACCCAATGTTGCACAATTATTGAGCCTGTGCTCTGAAGTCCGGGAGCTGCAACTACTGAGCCCTCATGCCCTACAGTCAGTGCAGAGAAGCCACTGCAATGAGAAGCCCACACATCACGACAAAGAGTAGCCTCAACTCACCACAACCAGAGAAAAAGCCCATGTAGTAATGAAGACCAAGCTCTCTAAGCTGCTGTCACCAGCCAGTACTTTGATATGTCCATTTTGGCTGAAATTTACAAATCATATGAGCTCCCTTAAAACTGATGTCCATTCTGTGAGTTGGGGGTTTACAGATGAAGAAACTGAGGACCAGACAGGCTGGGTGTTGCCCAGCTGAAGTCCTAAAGCCACATCTGGAACGCAGGGCTCCTGACAGCTCTGCCAGTTCTCTTTCTTCACTCCACGTAGCCATCCTCGTGCTTGGTGATGGTGGGAGCATCTGACGCAGTTGGGTTTTGAGGGGGAAGGATTATAATGGTAGAAGTGGGAACTCTGTGCCAGCACCAAGAGAGTAGCTTTATAGAATTGATTTTGTGTAACTATGACAACAGTCCTATGAGACGGGAACTTTTATCCCCGTTTTATTTTATTTATTTATATGTTTTCACCTGTGCCATGCAGCTTGCAGGATCCTATTTCCCTTACCCAGGACTGAACCTGGCCACTGCAATAAAAGCGCTGAGGCCTAACCACTGGACCATGAGGGAAATTCCCCCTCTTTAGCCTTAAGGAAATGAAGGCTCAGAAAAATTGAGTAACTTGGCAAAGGTCAGAGCTGGAATTCAAAAGAAATGTGGTGCACTTTGAAGCTCATATTTTTTCCCATTGCATCATGGTTGCTTCAGGTGATTGTTGACAGAAATGAGCCAAGTGATAACATCAAAGTTTCTGAGGTTCTTCCAGAAAACCACAGTTGCTCTGGTGCGAGGTGGTAATGAAAGGGTGGAGAGTGTGTGTCCCGAGGCCTCAGGGACACTTTGAGATTTTTTTCCCTGGGGAGTCAACATGCCTGGGTGCGTACTCAGACTCCTCAATCATAGTTGATTCTTTTCCATACCATGGACTGTAGGCTCCTCTGTCCATGGGATTCTCCAGGAAAGAATTATGGAGTGGGTTGCCATTTTCTCCTCCAGTGGGTCTTCCTGCCCCAAGGATCCAACCCACATCTCCTGCC